>JASDFA010000002.1:20607500-23007500 GCA_035772735.1 Datura wrightii
ACCGCTAAGGAAAGGGGGTCGGATAAATAGTTGGGGAGTGAAACAGTCTTTTTGGGGATAGAGGGACTTGAACCCTCACGATTTTTAAAGTCGACGGATTTTCCTCTTACTATAAATTTCATTGTTGCCGGTATTGACATGTAGAACGGGACTCTATCTTTATTATCGTCCGATTAATTAGTTCTTCAAAAGATCTATCAGACTGTGGAGTGAATGATTTGATTAATGAATATTCGATTCTTTCTTCAATGTAGAATCAAGTCACACCAATTCTTCTATTTTTCATAGAAAAAATATGGATTCGGGTCGTCATTAATCATTTGATATAGTATTCAATACGTATGTATATACGTTTATCCGTCACTTCATTCTTTTTCTTTTTGAAGTTTCGATGTAAAGATTCCTCTACCAACACATTTAACTCCATTTGTTAGAATAGCTTCCATTGAGTCTCTGCACCTATCCTTTTTTTCTGAACCTTTGTTTGTTTTCAGAAAACAGGATTTGGCTCAGGATTGCCCATTTTTGTTAATTCCAGGGTTTCTCTGAATTTGAAAGTGATCACTAGTAAGTTTCCATACCAAGGCTTAATCCAATTAAGTCCGTAGCATCTACCAATTTCGCCATATCCCCCTTCCTTTTTGTTTTGAGATTAGGATCTCGTTGTGATGTCATTCCTTTTTCTTTTTCTTTCATTTATACTGGAACCTTGAATTCATTAGATACCAATTCCTATCTCGAAAACATGTTTTCTCCTCTTTGATTTTCTTAACTATCTTCTATAGGAGACCTCTTTTTGTCCAATCAAAAATGATTTTATCATTTCGGAATCCACAATTCAATATAGATGGATATATACCCCATTATATGTCTCTCTTCCTGGCATTTTGCCATTCAATTTAGAATACTTAAACGATCGATTCTTGTTTTTTATCTTCACTTTCGCCTGAAAGCGGAGGAATGTCTCATTAGTTATAACTAACCATTCCATTAAACAATTAGAATTTGAAATAAATATAGAATGAGAGAGATATATGATATAGAATCAAATATAGAACTGTAATAAAAAGGATTTCAAATGCCAATAAAAGAAATGAAAAAGAATATTTACCATTCAAATTGAAAATTAAAATCAAAGAATATTAACAATATTTACAATCGCTATTTAATAATATTAGTATTAGAATTATTATTAGAATTGTGATAAATCGAAATTCTATATCGCTATATTAATCCTTATGTTCGAGAATATTCAATATAATATTGAATAGTTAATTCTATATTAATCCTTATGTTCTAGAATATTCAATATAATATTGAATAGTTAATAACTAAGATTCCAATTCCAGTAGTTTAGTGAATTACTATGCATATAAGATTTCTGTGATGTGGGCCCGCTTAGCTCAGAGGTTAGAGCATCGCATTTGTAATGCGATAGTCATCGGTTCGATTCTGATAGTCGGCTTTTCCCTATTCTTTTTTTATTCCATTTTTTAGATGATTGATAATGTTCCTTTGAAATCAAAGAATATTCAAATAGTGTCTTCCTCCTTTTCCAAAAGCTATCAATTTATTATAGAAACTTCCAATTATGTCAGGAAAGGATTATATATATAATAGAAGGGGTTCTGTATATTTATCCAATTCATCTCATTCTTCTTTATAGTATTTTCTTTATAGTATTTATAGTAATAGTACAAGTACACTATTTCAGTAAACTTCGCTTCATTTAGTTCAGTTTAGTTTTAGTTTAGGTTTATTTTGTAAAATAAAATTCACTAAAAAATAAAATAAATAGAAATAATAATTAATTCGAAATACTAAATAAGAAATAAGAATAAGGAGTCTTTATGTCGCGTTACCGAGGACCTCGTTTCAAAAAAATAGGCCGCCTGGGGGCTTTACCAGGACTAACTAATAAAAAGCCTAGGACCGGAAGTGATCTTAGAAACCAATCGCGTTACGGAAAAAAATCTCAATATCGTATTCTTCTAGAAGAAAAACAAAAATTGCGTTTTCATTATGGTCTTACAGAACGATAATTACTTAAATACGTTCATTTCGCTAGAAAAGCCAAGGGGTCAACAGGTCAAGTTTTACTACAATTACTTGAAATGCGTTTGGATAACATCCTTTTTCGATTGGGTATGGCTTCAACTATTCCCGCAGCCCGTCAATTAGTTAACCATCGCCATATTTTAGTTAATGGTCATATAGTAGATATACCGAGTTATCGCTGCAAACCCCGAGATATTATTACGGCAAAGGATGAACAAAAATCTAGAGCTCTGATTCAAATTTTTCTCAATTCATCCCCTCATGAGGAATTACCAAATCATTTGACCCTTCACCCATTCCAATATAAAGGATTAGTTAATCAAATAATAGATAGTAAATGGGTCGATTTGAATATAAATGAATTGCTAGTCGTAGAATATTATTCTCGTCAGACTTAAACCTCAGACTAAAACCAAGGGTTCGAAAAATTTTCTTCCCTTTAGGCGAAGTAAATTAACCAAAGGTTAAGTAAGTTAAGTAAGATAAATCCGAGTTTGATATGGATTACCCCCATTTTTGTATCATAGACCAAGGATCTATTTTCATTCCTTGTCTACTCTTTTCTTTCCAGTATTTTGATTATGATTATTTTTTAGTATTCTATTTTACGCGTCATAGCAATTAGGAATTGAGAATCTATATCTTTAGATCAAAGAAGGGTCTAGCTGTTGGAATAATGGTATCCATTACTATTTGAGTCCTTGTTGTTAGTAAAATTGGTGAATTAAGCGAAGGTACGGAAAGAGAGGGATTCGAACCCTCGGTAAACAAAAGCCTACATAGCAGTTCCAATGCTACGCCTTGAACCACTCGGCCATCTCTCCTACATAATGATTATGACCCCAAAACCGAGTGAATAAAGAGTCAGTTATAATCCATATTCCATTATTGGATAGGTACGACCAATCCATTTTAACTGAAAATTTTTCAATTTCCTTTATAGAAATTCATAAAAAAATTTAGATTTGATTTTGTAGTGTATACTCGTTAAGTACACAAAATTGGCAGTTATTCTATTTTCATCATAGAATGATTATTCGATCTTTTTTCTTCTTTGTAATTTGTATCATGATTCAATCAAAATTTCTCGAGTTCTTCTAATTTGTAACTTCACTGAAATTGGAATAGTTCCTATACTACTACATTAGTATGAAATCGAATCGCCTTGAAATATTTCTTGTTTCTTTTCAATTCCTGTCAAAAAGGAACAATTGGAATAGAGGATTCACATCTTTTGTTTTTTTCTTGAAAAAAAAGAAGTTTTTATGTTATTTCGTACTATACAATTCTTTTCTTTGTGGGATCTTTTTCCCACGAGAGGTAATGAGAAGAATTCTAGAATGGATTGCTACCTATGCCTAGATCACGGATAAATGGAAATTTTATTGATTAGACCTTTTCAATTGTAGCCAATATCTTATTACGAGTAATTCCGACAATTTCAGGAGAAAAAGAGGATTTACCTATTACAGAGATGGTGCGATTTGATTCTTTTGTTTTATTTCATATATTATTCATTTCTCTTAGTCTGACGAGGAGAAAAACATGTGATTCGAGAAAATTTGTGAAAAAAAATCTACGCTTTTTGAAGGTGAAGTTTGGAAATAGAACAATTCCTTCTGTCGTGTATCCTCGATTAATGCAACCTCAGATGCTATGTTTCAATTCTCGATTCTAGTATTAAGCAAAAGGTTACGCCTAGAGGTTCTATATTACGGGTCAATCCTACTCTACTAGCCCTAATAGGCAGCATAGGGGAAGAAGCGCTACATCTAGGAATCAACAACACGAAATTTTTTTTCTAAGTCAGCCCTTTCCTTAGCGGGCTTGGGACTAAACGAATGGTTGGGACAACAAACATCCATCTTGTTCGTCCTTTGGATACCCGTATAACCATCGAAGGCTATTGAAGTGACTAATTCCTGGAAATTAGGAGGCGTTAAAAACAAAGAAATTGTTGGAGTTTTCTTATCATTTCTATCTAGTCCCACTAGGCTTGATGTTAAGAAAGAATCTCTTGCAGGAAGGTTGGCTAGAGATTTCTTGTAAAAACACTAGCCCTGCTGAGTTCATAATGAGAATATTTTCATCGTTGAATCTTTTTTAATTCTATGTATTATTCTCATTATGCACATAAGGGAGGAGCCGTATGAGGTGAAAATCTCACTTACGGTTCTGGAACGGAGATTCTTTCAATTGAATGACGACCGTAACGGATGTCGGCTCAATTCGAAGGAAATTACGCGAAAGCTTTGCAGAATTATTATGAAGCTATGGGACTAGAAATTGATCCCTATGATTGAAGTTATATACTCTATAATATAGGGCTTATCCACACAAGTAATGGAGAACATACGAAAGCTTTGGAATATTATTTTCGAGCACTAGAACGAAACCCATTCTTACCACAAGCTTTAAATAATATGGCCGTGATCTGTCATTACGTGCGACTATCTCCACTATAGAAAGAAAAAAAAAGAAAAATCTAGTAAAGTAACTACTAGAACCAAATAGGCTTTCTACATATGCATCGTCTAAAACAACGATTTTTATCAGCTGTAGCAAAGAAAGAAACTTCATAGAAGGCAAAATAGGAAAAAATAAAAATGCCTAGCAACTTTTTTCTATGGATAGGATATAAGGCTTTAATTGATAGAGATAGAGGAAGCACCGTAAAGATCAATTAGCGAGGTTTTGGGCCGATACAATAATAACTGCGTACTTATCTCATCATGTGAGATAAAAATTAGGAATTAACTTATGTAATAGAGTTGATCCACTAAAGTCTTGAGCAGTGGTGTAGGATCAGATCCCAAAGATAGTAAGTATTTTCTTTCTTATGAAAGAAAGTCTTTTTCAAAGATTCTATATAAATTTATCTATGAAACCGAGATAGTTACCTTTCATAAAATTCTAACACTAGTAGAAATGCCTATGCTTTATTCTTCTGAAGGTGGGAAAAAAGATAAAACTAAATAAACAGATTATTCATCCAAATTTCAGTTTGAAACTCACGTAATTAACCTATTTTTCTTTTGGTTAACCCTAAAACTGGGATAGATCCATGAGAAATCTTATTAGATTTTATTAGATATGGTATAGATCAAAATGGGACACCAAAAGACTTAACTGCTGAGCCGTGTGAGGTAAGAAATTCTGAAGAACGGTTCTAAGGGAAGGAATTGAACTACCTATTCCGGCCGGGGAGAACAGGCCATTCAACAGGGAGATTCTGAAATTGCAGAGGCTTGGTTCGATCAAGCCGCTGAGTATTGGAAACAGGCTATAGCGCTTACTCTCGGTAATTATATTAAAGCGCATAATTGGTTGAAGATCACGAGATGTTTCGAATAAAAGAAGACCCCGTTTATTTATTATCCATTATTTAGAATATAATCTTAGTCTATTATTTTATTAGAATTTAGATATTTTTTATAATTAATTGTTTGTTGGATCGATTAGATCAGTTAACTAAAAAACGGATCATTCCTTTGCTTTTGGAAGACCCAGTCACATAATTTCATTATCTGCCTTCTAAGCCTTCTATTTCACTTCTATTTCATCTGCTATTTTTTAGGAATAAAAAAGGATACACAGATAGAGTACAAAATAGACTTCTTTTTATTATATTTATATATTAAATTAAACAAAATTCAGCCCCTAGTAGTTTACCGAATAAATTGATAAGTCGGGCATTTCCGGTCCACCAAGAGAAACCAGTGGTTTCTTGGTCACGACCAGCTAAGGCTAAAGTTCCATTAAAGAGCGTTTCCACGTGGTAGAACCTCCTCAGGGAATATAAGGTTTTCATGAGGCTGATCTTGAGCTTCCATCCAAGCGCGAGTACCTTCGTTTAAGAGAATATTTTTGGTGTAGAAAGTCTCAAATTCAGGATATTCCGCTGCGCAAATTTCCTAAGAAACGAAGTCATAGGCACGTAGGTTCAGGGTTAGACCGAGAACTCCAAGAGCACTCATCCATAAACTGGTTACTGGTACAAATAACATAAAGAAATGTAACCAACGTTTATTGGAAAAAGCAACCCCAAAGATTTGGGACCAAAAGCGGCTAGCGGTGACCATTGAATAAGTTTCTTCAGCTTGAGTTGGGTTAAAAGAACGGAATGTATTTGCACCATCACCGTCTTCAAATAAAGCATTTTCTACGGTAGCACCATGAATGGCGCATAGCAAAGCAGCGCCCAATACACCGGCAACTCCCATCTATGAAAGGGGTTCAAAGTCCAATTATGAAACCCTTGAAAAAATAGGATGAATCGAAATATAGCTGCTACACCAAAACTAGGTGCAAAGAACCAACCAGACTGACCTAGTGGATAAACCAGAAATACAGAAACAAAAACAGCAATTGGACCAGAGAATGCGATTGCATTATAAGGTATTAATTGAACAGATCGAGCAAGCTCGAATTGACGTAGCATGAAACCTATTAGGCCAAAAGCTCCATGGAGAGCAACAAAAGTCCACAGAACCCCCCAATTGACACCAACGAGTAAAATCTCCTTATGCTTCAGGACCCTATAGTAATAACAACAAATGTGCTAAACTAGCAGGAGTAGAAACGACGGCAGTTAAGAAATTTCAACCTTCCAAATAAGAACTGGCCAACCTATGGGTATACCATGAAGTTACAAAGGTTGTACCTGTGAACCAACGGCCTACAACAAAATAGGCACAAGGAAAGAGCAATAGACCAGACCAGCCTACAAAAACGAAACGGTCCCTCCGTAACCAGTCATTCATAATATCAAATAAATCATTTTCGTCTTTGGTAAACTTACCAATGGCTATAGTCATAGTGATCCTCCTATTCAACTACTTCGACCATTTTCGAGCACCTCATATCTTTTTCGAGGCATCCGAAGATTCGATCATTTTTGTATGGTTTCTCTTGCACTGCCCTTTCCAATGGGTTTCGAAGATAAAAATCCTTTATTGATTAGCCCATAAACTGACCTAGTAAATCCATGAACACCATTGGATTATTCCTTCTGACTAAGCATATGAACCATGAATTGTCTTAATAATATAATTCAATCAATCCCTTGTTTTGAAAGAACTGTTCAAGGACCAAATGGTCCCTTTCCTTCATACTTCGTATAAATAAATCTAAAACCCCAGAGTATATCTTTTCAGGGATCGAAGAAAAAAGACAGTTCGATCGAATATTTATTTTTAGATTCTTTTATCTGTTAGAAAAAAAGATAATCTACTATTTTTCCTTTTAGAAAATCTAAAATTCAATTAAAAAATAAATAAATAGGAGACTGGAAATGAAAGTCTCTTTCTCGGATCTATTCTTCATCACACTGTTGGAACAAAATAAAAATACCGGGTGTAACGATATTGAAATATTTGGTACATGAAGCCACGATCTGATAGATATACATCGAAATCTATAATATACTTAATATAATATAGATAGAAATTAATATATAATATAGATAAAATTAATCTTTGATCTCGAACCAGATAAAGATAATAAATGGCTCTTATGGTGTGACTTGGAAGAAAGGTTTCTCTGTAGAGGAAAGGAATAACAATTTATTCCTATAATTTTTCCTATAGAAAATCTAGTAACAAGAAGATTTAATCATAAATATCGACAAATTCTTGTGGAGTCCAAAACAAAAAAATGAAATAAAAAAAATCAACCGCCCCAATTTCATCTCTATCGAATTTTAATATCAGAATAGCGGATATAGTCATGATTCAATAGGTCAGGTCCACTTACTTTTTTTTTTTGTTGATTTCTAACCTTTCGAATGGATTTGGTTGGTATAATGAAAAATAGGAATATTCGGTGATTCAAGAAGTGACTTTTCATTATTCATAAATTTATAATAATGAAAATTTACTAAACAAATGTTCAACTTTCTAACTAAGTATAATGATAATGTATTATCCAGTTAGTTACTTTTTTTATTACAAATAAAAATACAATTTTCCCCTCAAATATGAATACTAGATTGGAGTTTTACAAAGCCCCTTATCGGATTTGAACCGATGACTTACGCCTTACCATGGCGTTACTCTACCACTGAGTTAAAAGGGCCTTTTTATTTAATTCTGGAATTATTCACTATGTGGATAAAATATCTATATGTACATATATTATAAACATAAGTATATATGCATAAGTACATGCAGTAGATACATAGTGTCTAGTGACTCATTGTTGAATAATAAAATGGATTTACCTAGTAAGTCTAGGAGAAAATGCAATGAATTGTTTCAGGACCAACTCGAATTGCTTTTTTTCTTTTAGTGAATTGATCCCACAAGAACAAAATTCACTTGATTGATACATGTACATACACCTAGCAATTCAACATAAAATTAAAGATATTTCATCGAATCATAGAATGAAGAGATTCCATTTGTCTATTGAACTAAATTCTTGGAGAAAAAAGAATTTGCTGCTTAATCCCGCTTACTAGATTTCTCGTTTGTTAATTTCCTGTCTTGGTGGGAGGGAGATAAGGATATCTCATCTTAATAATGAATCAAATAAAAGTGAAAGAAACTGAATTTCACACCTTTTTCCTTTTCTGACGGACCAATCATTCCCCGAAAAAATCCTACTCTTCCTTATTATTTTGATTTTTTGTATTTATTACTTTTTTTTATTTACCAATTTCTAAATTAAAAAAAAAATTTCTAAATAAAATTCGAGATACTAAATAATCTAAACTAAAATAATTGAAATAAATTCAATTGAAATAATTCAAATATTAAAAAAAAATACTACTACTAGATTTCTAATGGCGATTCTAATGAATAATTCATCAATGACGAATAAAAAATAATTCTACGCAAGTCTAAAAGGGGGAAAGATCCCTCGGATAGAATCATTCGATTATATTGACAATTTCAAAAAATTGATCATACTATGATCATAGTATGATGGTCGTTGGTCAAGCAGGCCCCCATCATCTAGTGTTTTAGGACATCTCTCTTTCAAGGAGGCAGCGGGGATTCGAATTCCCCTGGGGGTAGGGTACTACGAAAGGAAGTTGATCATGGATTACCAATAAGTCTAAAATTGATTCTTCCTGGGTCGATGCCCGAGCGGTTAATGGGGACGGACTGTAAATTCGTTGGCAATATGTCTACGCTGGTTCAAATCCAGCTCGGCCCAATAATTCGTCAATCCGCCATGAGATGATATAACCCCCTTTGTACTTCAAAAATACCCAATCCGGAGATAAAAAACAATCAAATTTTCTGCTAGATCCCGTATTTCCCTGGGATTGTAGTTCAATTGGTCAGAGCACCGCCCTGTCAAGGCGGAAGCTGCGGGTTCGAGCCCTGTCAGTCCCGACGGATCCAATAAATATATCAATAAATCTCTCCCTTTTTATGAAGGGGACCGAGGGCAGAATTTCATTGTCAAAGCAAAGGGGAAATCCTTATTTCTTTTTTCTTTCCCTTTGGTCGGAGAAAGACATATGCGGTTGGATTAGTACAATTATTGGTAGCATTATAGTTAGTATTCCAGGAAATGCTGGCTTTTTTCGATTGTCCCCGATTCATGTAATATAGTCGAGTACTATACCTTTTTGAGGCGTGCATACACAAAGGGAATTCCTTTCTTATCCAATACAAAATTGAATATAAGAAAATACTCTCCAGAAAAAACAAAAAAAAACAATTTATTTTTCTGGCTACGGATTTATGGAACCTCACTTACTAGTTTGAAGGGGAAAATGGATTTCAGGCAAATTGAACACTGAGCTTTTGGTATAGGTGTCCTGGGGCTCATAATCTACGAAGAAAGGAGGGGGAAGGACAGAGCAACCAAAGATCCTACTCCTCTTAGAAAGGGGAATGAATCATTTTTCCGATTTTTAATTTTGTTTTAAGGCCCCATCGACGAAAGAACAAATCGGAAAATAGTAAATTTGATGAATATTCATTTTATACGATCTCATCTTTATCACACTTCTTTGTCTTCCAAGTCAAAAAGGGTTTAGAACGAAAATCTTTTCTTTTTCCATTTAGCTTTTATTGTTTGTTTGGGTTTGTAACTATGTGACCACTGGAAGTGGAAGAGCTATTTGATGAGACTTCATCAAATGATTGTACAAGAAGGAACTAGATATATTATAGAGAAAAAAAGAACAAATGATAAAAAATGATAATGATAAATAAATAAAGGAATTTTGGATTGGGTCAGGAATCCGAGTTTGGGGCGGTATGGATAAAAGAACTTCCTATGTTATACTATTCAATTCTCGACGACAAATTGATTTGATAGTTCAGATATTGTTATTCAGGATATTGATCCGAATTCAAGATCATCGAGAGGTAATATTCATTCATTGAATTTACAGGCCAAAGATTTATCATCTCTATGGGATTAAATCCTGAGTTATTGCGAAGTAAAAAATCGATGAGATTATGGAAGTAAATGTTCTTGCATTTATTGCTACTGCACTATTTATTTTAGTTCCTACCGCTTTTCTACTTATCATTTACGTAAAAACTAACCCGACCCATGACTGAAATTGGGAGAAGTTTTAAAATTAATCATTCAATACCCCCGTTAAACTCACACTTTCAAAGCTTCGAATTTCCTTCTTCTCTTCTCCTTCTTCCTCACTCAACCTCATCAAGAATACCATTGATAAATCTTCATCAGTGCACGCACAACTGATATTGCACTCCATCTCTGATAATTCAAAATTGTAAGTGATCTTCCCCACACAAAAACTTTGAATATTTTTGCATTCCATCAGGAAACTTTGAAGACCCATGTATGAGTTATCTTGAATGTTCTTCGATTTATATTGTGTTTTTACATGCCTTGCGATGTAGACAAACCCTAGGAAGAGTAAAAACATCAATTTTCGATCATGTAGTCACCTGGGTTGGTTTTTGATTGAAGTTTTGTGTCTGTGGAGTTGAAAACTGGAAAGAGGAGGAAGATGAACAGGAACGCTTGAGCACGAGCCACATCACGAGTTGTTGGGTCACCAAACAACTCGTCATATAGCTCGTGCTGTGTGGGAAAATTAAACTGCTTAGGCAGTGTACTTAAGGAGTGACCTAACAAATTGTTGCTTCTGGTAACGACTCATTGGGATAAATCGTTAAGTACACTGGACCTATTTGAAAAATGTCCAACCTGGGGTAACGAGTGACTTCACGAATCGTTGCTAGAGGCAACGACCCATTTAGTCACCCATCAGGACCACTGGCACCCACTTAAAAATATTTTCTGTTTCATCTCCTCTTGTGCACCAACCTTGTTTCCACAGGTACAATGGCTCCACGAGGTACACCAAAGAAGGGTCAAACCAAAAAGCAGGTACCTGAGCACAGTCAACCATCATACGGAAGGTTGCGAGATGATCCATCCTTCTTTGAAGAGTCGAGTGGCTCTGAAAAGGAATATGAGGTGTTGGATGAGCAGCGGGTGAGGAGAACGACCAGGGCTAGGGCTCAACAAGTTTCAAATCCGACAGCCCTGGTCGATATTGCCACTACACTAGCAAGAGATCCGCCCAGCCGCACTAATGAAAGCGCTAGGGCTGCTGTTGCACTTGTTCCTGAGGCTCCCACAGCTGGGCACAATATAGAGAGAGTTAATGAGTCGCATGCCTAGCGAGCGGACTCGGGCAATGAACTAACTGAGACATCAGGCACATCAAATAAAAAATTGAGAAGTGTGAGGAGATGGTGTGCCCATGGAATGCAAGATATATACAACTGAGATATCGCTCCCAATGACAAACACAATCCAAAGCAAAGCATTTACGAGTAACAAGGCTGATCACCACCGGATTGAAAGACCTTCCTGAGCTACAAGCGGTCTTTGATAAATATAAGTTCGGGTGGTTGACCGAGCTATCAGGTAGTTACAGTCCGTGCCTACTCCGAGAGTTTTATGCAGCATATGCAGCCATGTTGCAGCAATTAGCACTAGGAGGCCAAGATTGGAAGAAGCGGCCCGCATTGAATCAAGTGATGGTGCGTGAGACCTCAGTTGATATACCTGAGGAGACGATTTCCAAGATGTTGTACGGGCCAGAATATTGAGCTCCAATGAACACGGTAGAGTTTGATCACAGGTTATATGAATTGCGGAAAGTAAAAACAAAGAAGATGAATAGCATGGAGCGGATAAAGCAATACACTTGGCTTTCCTGTATGATTTCCACAAAGGGGTCGTTAGTTGAATGGCTGCATGGTACTGAGTCACAGATAAAGAAGGCCACATTGAACTTTCAGGTAAAATTTGGTGGTCTCTGGTGAGGCATAGGATGGTACCAACAAGTAATGACAATATACTCCCACCCGACAGAGTAGCACTGGTAGCCAACATAATGGAGGGGTACGCAATCAATTTCCCATGATTCATCGTAGAAGATTTGAGAGTGGGCTGTAAATGATGGTACGATGATCCCTTCCCCTACTTGATTGATAGACTTTGTCGGGAGTCTCGACTGCCAGAATTTCCATCAATTGATCAGAGAGTGGTGGTTCAGAAGAGTACCGATATCGGTTGACTAGAGATGATACAAACCCGATATTGAGGGTGAGGACTCAGGCATCTTCATCTGCTGGAGCGACCATAATAGCAGAGGCATTTGGCAGTGGGATGTAGACTGATGCAACACAGTTCACTGAGTTAGTGGCTGAGCCTACTGAGGGTAGAGATAGATAGCTAGGCTGAGGCTACAGATGCCGCAGATGCCTCCACACCTGCCGACATTTCTGAGTCATCATCTATGGCAGCAGCACCCAAACAATCAGCCGCACCTCCATTATCCAGCACAGCCGGCCTAGTCACGATCTCACAGGAGTTTTTGGTTGATATGGCTAGGCGGCTAGCTAAAGCAGAAAAGCAGCATGCACACACGGCTCTACAGGTTAGAGTCTTGATGGAGCAGGTTAAGCTGTGGGTGTCAATAGAGTTGGAGACATTGTCTAGTTCAGTGCATGGGCGATTGGACGCTTTTGAGAGAAGGATGGACGAGCGCCTTGCACAGTTACAGGAACTAGAGTTATTGAGATGGTACTCAGAGCTTGGGGCGTTACGATCAAAGGTGCGGGACCTGGCCGCACAACAGATAGCTGGGTACCTCCACTGGTACTCCCCGTGATCAATGATGACTTTGAAGAGGAGCTACCGCTTATTTTTGATTTCATCATGGAGGAGCCGGTGGCACATGAAAAGGGGAAGAGGCCTTGTGAGGAGGCAAGTGATGATGTTGATGCATCTCTACTTTGTCAGCAAAAATGGCGGAGTGAGATGGAGAGAGCGTTGCACGAATCAAGAGAGGAGGCTCGATTGAGAGCCGAGACTGAGGCAGCGAGAGCTCGTGGAGAAGGAACGAGCTCAATTGGATCTGAAAATGCGTCGGGTCAAGCAAACTATATTGGAGTTGATGTTGGAGGCGTATCTACACCCTCCACCGACCAGGTAGCTGACACCTAAGTCACGCAAGTATGTTTTCTATTCCCTTGGTTTTTGTCTTGTACTTATATGCGTCGAGGAAGACGCATGCTTTTTTTGATGTGGGTGGGGAGGGATACCTGTGCATTCTAATTAGCTGAAAATAACTCGAGGGTTTTTCTTGCTGGATATCTTTTCCCTTGGGTGTTCCATATCTAGTAGAATTGGCATGTTTAGGATGTTATTTTGTGTTTTTATTTTTTTGTGTGTCAATCAAAAGAAAGTTAGGAAAACCGAAAGCAGTCAAGAGTTATAATTGTTTGATATTGTGATCTTTGATGATTTGATACCTCTCCAAAAATTGTGTATATGTATATGTGAGAGTTGAAAATTATGACCTTTGTGAATCTTTGCATGGCATTGGAACTGTGAACTTATTTACCATTGTATGGCTGTACCTGAACTAGCAATTAGTAGAATTAATGATGCTGACCTGTGCTATATGTGAAGTGACGTCTGATAGTTGAATTCAATTGTGTGTCAATCTAGAACATGCCTGTTCAGTTATACCGAGATAGAGGATAAGAAACTAGGAAAGGATCAAAGGCCGTTGTTGATTTATGAGTCCACTTTAGCCTAAAAGACCTACCAAAGAAAATAAAAATTTCTTGATCCAAATGTTTGAGCTTAAATTGACCTTTCTTTTCATTTACACCAATTCACCTGCCTAATTTTATTATGAATGAACCTATTTTGGCCCTGGTCCCTCCTTGGACATTGTGAACTTCAACTTAGGCAAATCGCCTAAGTTGAGGGTGGCTATGATAGGGGTGAGTAAGAAGAGTTGGGTGGAAGTAAAGTTGGGTAATGAAAAAAACGAAAAAAGAGCGGGTGGGATATGCATGATTAAAAGAAAAATAAAAAAATTGTTGTCAGAAAGAAAGAAAAGAAAACAAAAATAATATGTGACATCAATAAGTTTTTGTTGAATAAAAAGTAATCGCATCCGTAGTGTCTAAAGAAAAGAAAAGGAAAAGTATAAAAGAGGAAAAAGGGAGAAAATAGAAATAAAGGTGAAAAGTGGAGTAAAAAGGCGTAGTGCCATGGAGGGTTGAGTTACTAAAATCCATAGGTACCATACCCAAGCCCGAGCCTACGTTACAAGACGAGAAAGTCCTATAGTGATCCTAGCTACTTGTCCAAAAATCGAGGTATTGAAAGTAAAGGCAAGCCTATGGTATTGCATTCACACAATTCGAATTTCTTTGTGAGAATGAGTGGATCTTACCTAGTCCCAAGAGAAATATACAGAGTTAATCATATACACATGGGTGAGTATGGGACTTCTTTGAGGTGAGAGCCTTGGTCAGTAAAATCGTCTGCAAATTGTTTGGGGCAGTGTTATGGATTTATGTGCATGGTTGCAGGTGACAGTATTTTTACATGGTTCGATTTCTTTGTGTTATGGTTGGAAATTTTGCATATGCATAGTGTGTTGCGTAGATACAATGAGGGAGGGGTTAGAAAATTTGATTTTGATGTATAAAAATGACTGTTGTAAGTTTCCTAATGTTTTTCTGATTGAAGTGTCAGAGTAGATTGTTTTGTTTCTTCTTGAGGACATGCAAAAGTTCTAAGTTGAGGGTGTTGATGTGCCGTGATTTTACGCACTTTTGACTCTTAAAACTATGAAATTATGCACATTCCAGGTATGTTTATATGGGTGTAAGGCATTTTGTGCTTAATGTGTAGGAAAACAGGTCTGGAAGTGATTTTGGTCGAATTAATGCTAAAAATAACTGGAAGGTGACTCCCAGTCACTTAACGAGTTGTTGACAGGAGGCACCACTCGTCACTTGAGGTGTTGGCAAAAAGATGAAGTTCGGAAGATACAAGGTAGTGTACTTGACAAGTTGGAGGAATGACTCGTGACACTTGGTAACGAGTCGTGAGGTCAACCGTTAGGCTTTGAAGAGAAAATTATAACCAAGTGTCCGGTGAAGTTGACGAGAGACATCACGAGTCGTCACATGAAGTAACGACACGTTGGCAGGCCACTAGAGCTATCTGTGAAGTGCACTGGATTTCTGAAGAACTAGACCATGAGGGACCTAACAACTTGTGCTAAGGCACGACGAGTTGTTAGGTGACCTGTTGCAAAGCCTGGGTACGTTGTTGAGGAAGAATGTTTTAAAGCAAGGCATGATTTGTCAGAGGACTGAACGATCCGTCACCTAGACCGTTGCCACTGCCGACCTAGTTTCCAGATATATTTAGGAAAAGGATTTCTTGGAACTATAAATACCCAATTTAGGTTTATTTTTAGAGGATGAATTTCTAGAAGGAATTTTAGAAGATATTGAGAGAGAATCTTGAACGATATTGTAAGGATATTCTTGAGAGAATTTTCATACACTTGTTCTTGATTCAAGACATGAAAGCAACATTGGAATTTTATTTAATCTACTTGATTTTTATTCTACAATAATTTGTAAGTTGGAATTATGATTTCTTCTATATTTTGTGATTGCCATAACACAAACATGAGTAGCTAAACCCATAAACTAGGTTTGTGTGAACCAAGACGAATTAACACACATAGGCAAAAATACTTAGTGATTCTTGAATAGGAGTTTATGCATGCATTTTTTTTCCCTTTGTTTTGATTGATTCTTGACGGTTGCAAACGTTAGGACTCGCCTTATTCTACTTAACAGATCAAGGGAGTAAAGAATGGGAAAAAGGATTAACAACGGAGATTTGAGGCTATCAACCCTCATCTAATAGCTTGAACTTATCCAGGGATAGCTAATCCGATATTAAGGGTAAGGGTCAATTAAAGTACACCTGTAAACAGACCAAGTTGCGTGGTGAAAATCATCTATAAAGGGGACCAACCATTTAGGTGAACCTAACTTACCAATATTGCATGTTAAACACCGGAATAGATCACTAGTGTATAAGCCTTGTGGTTATAAAATCTTGGGGATCACAATCCTAGTCTAGTCGTAAATTGAATACAAACCAAATTTGATACAAGCATTCATTAGTTTTACTTTTATCATTCTTCTATATTTTCCCCCTTTGGAAAAAAGTAAATCAATAGTAATAGTTATTCGCATTAACTTAAGTTCTTACCATATTCCCTGTGGGATTGACCTCAACCTTTGTTGGGTTCTATATTTGACAATTGACCACTTATATCTCAATTGCGAGGTGTAATTTGGGTGACATTATGCCAGAACCGATAATTTTGGGTTCTCCCACCAGAGGCCTGGTGGTGGGCATCATCAGTAGTCCCGCTGGAGATCATCAGCCTTAGCATCGAAAGCAGCAAGTGTGCCATCCAAATCTAGGCACAACTAGAGGGGACGAGTGTCAGGTCCTCGAGGTCAGGGGAGAAGATCCGTAGAGTCCAGTATTCCAGGTTGTGATAGGTGCGGCAGAAGGCACGGGGGTTAGTGCCTAGCAGGTACAGGTGCTTGTTTCAGGTGCGAGAATTTCGAACACATGCTCAGAGATTATCCAATAGCTAGATTGGGCCATGGTAGAGGCCGATACCCAGTGACTAGTTTAGCAGTCCCACCAGCGCGCTCTTCTCAGCAGGGTGACTCCACTAGTGCAGGTGGTATTCAACGTCAAAACAGATTCTATGCCCTCGCATCTCGTCAGAAGCAGGAGGCCTCTCCAGATGTAGTCACTGGTATGTTACGAGTATTATACTTTGATGTATATGCTTTGTTAGATCCAGGGACTATTTTATCTTTTGTGATACCCTATGTTGGTAGTAGTTTTGGAGTAAGTTCCAAAATCCTATCAGAACCCTTCTCAGTCTCTACTCAAGTCAGTGATTCACTTATAGCTCGAAAGGTATACAGAAAGTGCCCTTTCATAGTCCTTTAGAAAGTCATCTCAGCAGATTTAGTAGATCTATCTATGATAGATTTTGATGTTATCTTTGGCATGGATTGGCTAAATGCATGTTATGCCTCAGTAAATTGTAGAACCCCTTCAGAAGATTTCTAGTCTACGGGTGAGTCAATCTTAGAGTGGAAGGGTAGTTAGTTGTACCTGTAGGTCGTTTCATTTCCTACCTTAAGGCCAGAAAGATGATTTCTAAGGGTTGTATGTACCACCTAGTTAGGGTTAAGGATTCTACATGTGAAGACCCGATAATCCAGTCAGTTCCCGTAGTGTGTGAATATCCAAAAGTGTTTCTAGATGATTTATTAAGAATTCCTCCCGAGTGGGAGATCAATTTTGGTATTGACCTTTTCTCGATAAGTAGTCTATATCTACCCCCCCTTAAAGAATGGCTCCAACTGAGCTAAAGGAATTGAAGGAGAAATTTAAGGATCATTTAGACTAGGGTTTCATCAGACCTAGCAAATCCCCGTGGGGTGCACCCGTTCTCTTTGTCAAAAAGAATGATGGTTCCCTTAGGATATGCATTGACTATCGACAGTTGAACAAGGTTACAGTCAAGAACATGTATCCCCTCCCTAGAATTGATGACTTATTTGACCAACTTCAGGGTGCCAAGTGTTTTTCAAAGATAGATCTCAGATCCGGATACTATCAGTTCAGGGTTAGAGAGAGTGACATCCCAAAAACAGCCTTTAAGACTCTGTATGATTGCTATGAGTTTGTAGTTATGTCTTTTGGACTAACGAATGCTCTTGCAACTTTTATGGATTTGATGAACAGGGTGTTCAAGACGTATTTGGACATGTTCGTGATTGTGTTCATAGATGACATTCGCATATACTCTCGGAGCGAAGAGGAGCATGCCACTCATTTGAGGGTGGTACTACAGACTCTTAAGGATCACCAATTGTATGCTAAATTCAGCAAGTATGAGTTTTGGTTAAACTCGACAATATTTTTTGGTCATGTGGTGTCAACTGAGGGTGTACAATTGGACTCTCAAAAGATCAAAGCTGTGAAGAATTGGCCTAGATCAGCAAGTCCTTCGGATATCAGGAGTTTCTTGGGCTTAGTTGGTTACTACATGAGGTTTGTGGAAGGATTTTCATCCATAGAAGCACCGTTGAATAAGTTGACCAAGAAGAAAGTGAAGTTTCAATGGTCAGAGGCCTATGAGAAGAGCTTCCAAGAGTTGAAGACTCGACTCACCTCAGCACTAGTGTTGACTCTACCTGAGGGTACCGATGGGTTTTTGGTATATTGTGATGCCTCGAGGATCGGCCTTGGTTGTTTGTTAATGCAGCACAGTAAGGTTAAAGCCTATACTTCTAGGCAGCTGAAAGTCCATGAGCAGAACTATCCGACTCACGACCTCGAGTTGGAAGCGGTAGTATTTGCCCTGAATATTTGGAGACACTATCTGTACAGGGTCCATGGAATGTGTTTGTGGAACACAAAAGCTTACAGTATGTGTTTACCCAGAAGTATCTAAATCTACGTCAAAGAAGGTGGTTGGAGCTCCTTAAGGATTACAATATGAGTGTCCTTTACCATTCGAGCAAGGAAAATGTAGTGGAACACGCTCTTAGCAGGCTTTTTATGGAGAGTGTATCCCATGTAAATGAGGATAGGAAAGAGTTAGTGAAGGATGTGCATCGGCTTGCATGACTAGGAGTTCGTCTTATTGACTCGACGATGGTGGTTTCATTGTTCAAAATGGATCATAATCTTCATTAGCGATCGAAGTCAAGTCTAGGCAAGACGAGGATCCTATTTTGGTAAAGTTGAAGGAAATTGTTTAGAATAATAAGGTGGGGGTTTCCTCCCAAGGGTGAGATGGTATACTATGATATCAGGGTCATTAGTGTGTTTGGGTGTTGACGACTTAACTAAATTTTGTTAATGGAGTTTCGAATTTGGTATTTTACTTGTCAATCTCTCCAGCCTCATAGTTCATTCCCAGCAAATTAAGGCAGAAAAATTGAAAGATTTGGAGAGGAAGCGTAATCGGGCAAGAACCGGCCAGTCAGATTATGGCCATTAAAGATCTGGCGTTAGTAGCTTCCCACAACAGCAGCAGCAGCAACAGAGGGCTCCAACACCCAGTTAAGCCAGCTCCCCTTCTTTTTGGTCCCGCTAGGATCGAAGAGATGGAGCATCTAGCTCTCAGGCTAAGAGCTTCAGTGCCAGCAATCGCTCGCCAGCTTGCCCTAAGTGTGGCAAGAACCATTCAGGAGAGTGTATTCAGGGTCGAAAGGGTTGTTATGGTTGTGGACAACTTGGCCATCGACTTAAGGAATGTCCGTCAGTAGGATAGGGAAGGTCAAAATCCACTACTTCAGTAGCTCCAGCAGGCCGATCAGCTCCATAGGCGAACACTTCAGGTATGGATGGTGGTCAGCGCCAAAACCATTTTTATGCATTTTTTTTCTCGTCAAGATCAGGAGAGCTCACCTGACATGGTCAAGGATATGTTACGCCTTTTTCATCTAGATGTGTATGCTATACTAGATCCAGGAGCTATACTTTCATTTGTGACTCCCTATGCAGCATTCCAGTTTGATATCAGTCCGAGGTTCACCCTAGTTGGTGAGTCAGTTAGAGCCAACCAGGTGTATAGAAACTGCCTAGTCTCAATCTTGAATAAAGTCATTCCAACTAATCTAGTAGAGTTAGACATCGTTGACTTTGACCTCATTCTTTGCATAGATTGTTTACACTCCGGTTATGCCTCAGTCGACTGCAAAACTAGGGTCGTCAGGCTTTAGTTCCCTAATGAGCTAGCTTTAGAGTGGATGGGCAGTAGTTCAGCACCTAAGGGTCGGTTTATTTCCTACCTTAAGGCCAGGAAGCTCATTTCCAAAGGGTGCATTTATTATCTAGTTTGGGTCAAGGATTCCAGCTCTGAGACCCCAACTATCCATACAGTTCTAGTTGTCAGCGAGTTCCCTGATGTGTTTCCCCAAGATCTTCTCGGAGTCCCTCCTGAGCGAGAAATCGACTTCGGTATAGACCTTCTCGCAGTACTCAGCCCATGTCCATCCCTCCATAAAAAATGGCTCTAGCTGAGCTTAAGAAGTTGGAGCAACTAAAATACCTTCTTGATAAGTGTTTTATCAGACACATTATCTCTCCCCAAGGTGCTCTAGTACTATTCGTGCGAAAGAAATACGGTACCCTCAGAATGTGCATCAATTATCTTCAATTGAACAAGGTCATAATCAAGAACAAGTATCTCCTACCCAGGATTGACGACTTGTTCAATCAGCTTCAGGGAGCCAGTTGTTTCTCCAAAATTGATCTCAGGTCGGGTTATCATCAATTAAGGGTCAGAGAGTGTGACATATGAAAAATAGCTTTCAGGACTCGGTATGGTCACTACGAGTTCGTGTTTATGTCCTTTGGACTAACAAATGCCCTGCAACTTTTATGGACCTAATGAACAGAGTCTTCAAGAAGTATTTGGATATGTTCGTCATTGTATGTATCGACGACATTCTAGTATACTCCAGAAATAAGGAAGAGCATGCTAATACCTGAGGATAGTGCTCCAGACATTCAGAGACCGCCAATTGTTTGCCAAGTTTAGCAAATGTGAATTCTGGTTGAAGTCCGTGACTTTCCTAGGTCATAAGGTCTTGGGTGAAGGTATTTAGGTTGATCCTCAAAATATAGCAGCGATGAGAGACTGGCCTAGACCAACCTCCCCAACCGTAATTAGAAGTTTCTTGGGTCTAACCTGTTAATATCGACGCTTTGTGGAAGGCTTTTCCTCTATAGCATCCCCTCTAACGAGGTTGACTTAGAAAAAGGTGAAATTTCAATGGTCAGATGCGTGTGAGAAGAGTTTCCAGGAATTAAAAACTCGAGTCATTACCGCTCCAGTGTTGACCCTGCCGGAAGGATCAGATGGGTTTTTTGTATATTGTGATGCTTCCAGAGTTGGACTAGGTTGTGTTCTGATGCAACAGGGCAAGGTGATAGCCTACACTTCTAGACAACTCAAAGTTCATGAAAACAATTATCCAACTCATGATTTGGAGTTGGCAGCAGTGGTGTTTGCATTGAAAATATGGAGACACTACCTTTACGGGGCCCACATGGATGTTTTCACCGATCACAAGAGCCTTTAGTATGTGTTCAGTTAGAAAGACCTAATTCTTCGTCAGAGAAGGTGGTTGGAGCTACTGAAGGAGTATGACAAGAGGGTGCTATATCACCCGGGCAAAGCCAATGTGGTGGCTGATGCCCTGAGCAGAGTGTCTATGGGGAGCATGACTCATGTTGAGGAAGGAAAAAAGGAGCTAGAAAAGGATATCTATAGATTAGCTCGGTTGGGAGTACAATTGGTTAATACAGCTGAGGGTGGAGTAGTCGTGTGTAGTGGATTAGATTCCTCTTTGGTTGTTGAAGTTAAGTCCAGGAAGGATGAAGATCCCATGCTACTTAAGCTAAAGGAAGTGGTTTTCAGAAAAGAAGTTGAGGGTTTCTCCAAAGGGAGAGATGGTGTACTCCATTACCAGGGTATATCGTGTGTACCAGATGTGGGTGATTTGAGACAGCAGATACTGGCTGAAGCACATAGCCCGAGATACTCAATCCACCCTGGTGCTACTAAAATGTACCGTGATTTATGGGATATTTACTTCTGGAACAACATGAAGAGAGACATCGTTGAATTTGTGGCTAAGTGCCTGAACTGCCAGCAAGTCAAAGTAGAGCACCAAAGACCAGGAGGTATGACTCAGGATATCAGCATACCCATCTAGAAGTGGGAAGAAGTGAATATGGATTTTATTACAGGTTTACCTCAAACTCGTCGGCAATATGATTCTATCTTGGTGATAGTAGACCGGATGACTAAGACAGCACACTTCCTCCCAGTTAAAACTACATATTCAGCTGAGGACTATTCTTAGGATTTATATCTGGGAATTAGTCAGACTTCATGGAGTGCCCTTTTCCATTATCTCAAATAGAGGTACATAATTCCCCTCACTTCTGGAAGTCCTTTCAGAAGGGACTTGGTACCCAGGTCATGCTCAGCACAACTTTTCACCCGTAGACAAATGGACAAGCTGAGCGGACTATTCAGACCCTAGAAGATAGGTTGAGAGCGTGCGTGATTGATTTCAAGGGCAGTTGGGATGATCACTTGCCTCTCATCGAGTTTGCGTACAACAATAGCTTCCACTCCAGTATCCAAATGGCTCCCTTTGAGGCATTGTATGGTAGGAGATGTAGATCTCCTATCGGGTGGTTTGAGGTTGGTGAAGTTACTCTAATCGGGCCAGACTCAGTTCATGAAGCTATGCAGAAAGTACAACTCATTCGAGAAAGATTGAGAACAGCTTAGAGCCGTCAGAAATCTTATGATGATGTGAGGAGAAACGAATTAAAGTTTGTAGTGGATGATTGGGTTTTTCTGAAAATTTCACCCATGAAAGGGGTAGTGAGATTTGGGAAGAAAGTAAAGCTCAGTCTAAGATATGTAGGACCCTATAAAATTCTGAAATGAATTGGCAAGGTAGCTTACGAGCTGGAATAGAATATCCCGGAAGTGCCTAAGAGTAGACCTGGGAGTTAAAAGTTGAAAACTACTGAAATTGGGAAAAACATCATAGGATGAGAGGTGTAACGAATCGTAGTTGGAAATCATGAGCCATTGTTACCAGTCGTGGTTTCAGGAGTTCGGGTGGCAGTGGAAGCAACGACCGATGTAACGACTCATTGTGGGACACAAAGAGTCGTCATTTGAAGTCGTGGTGAGAGATGGAATTTAGCATTTGGAGAAGTAACGGGTCACCTAATGACCCGTCATGAGTAACAATGACTCGTTGTCAGCAGTCATTGTCTACATGGTTAAATTTCCAGTAGACTTAACGCACGGACACCACGACTTGTTGGTGGAAACAATGAGTCGTGGTGAGACTCGTTGTGAGGAAGTTCAGAAATCTCTGAGGGGAAAATAATGATCGACTTAATGACCTGTTAGAAAAAAGGATGAGTCGTCCTGTCTAACCATGGTTTGATTCCAGAAGCAAGGCCTGGGTAGTGTAGACGACGAGCCATACCACGAGTCGTGGTAGCTTCCAATGATTCATTGATACGCCCATTGGTTAACCTGTGCAGATTTTCAGGCTAATTTATTAAGGGTATTTTCCACCTTTTCATGCTATAAGGCCCTAAACTACGTTGTTTCATGTATTTTTCTAGGCACTTTAAGATAGGTTAAGTCCCTATTTCATAGATCATTCCCATGCATGCATACTAAGAGAATTCTAGAGAGATCAAGCATAGAATCAAGCTTTTCCCTATCAATTCCTCCTTGGGCATTGAAGAACTTTAGAATCTGATCTTATCCAGGTATGTAGGGTTACGAATGAGTGTTTCTGTTCACACCCATGTCCATTCTCCATTAATTTATCGAAGTCTACAAAAAATCTATCAGGGTTTTAATTCAATTTTTTTAAAAATCTAATGATTTGCTAATGGGCTTTTACGATTTATGATCTACACCATATTTTATGGATTTTGATTTGATTTTATAATTATTTTACTTATAAAATTATTGATCTCGATTTCTATCAAATTTAGCCTAATTATGCATGATCTATGAAGAATCGATTTATTACCTATTATTCAATATGTTGATATTACAAACCCAGCATGATTTATGAATTGAAATATGAATTTATTCAATTACGCATCATGATTTGATGATTTTACAAGTTATATGTATGATCTACTAGTATGCATGAAACCTATCATTCATAAATTATGTTTTGGTCGACTCACAAGCCTTATATCACGGCTAGTTCATGTATGTACAAGAATGTTTATGATTATCATGATTTAACTAACCCATGAATTCATGCATATTATACTATGAGAACTATATATGATTTGGGAGTTTTATCGAGCACCGAGTTGTTTCGGGGCCCAGGTTCTGCCCCGGATCTCATAAACTACATGCCACCGTAGGTATGTTGGGACCTCCCTTGTGATTGTTGATGTGCCGTGATTTTCAGCACTTTCGACACTTAAAAGCAAGAAACTATGCACATTCCGGGTATGTTTATGTAGGTATGATGCGTTTGTGTTGAATATTGCAGGAAAACAGGTCTAGAAGTGAAATGGGCGAAGTATGGCTTAAAAAAACTGAAATGGAGGCTGTTAGTCATGTCACGAGTCGTCGTCAGTGTGCACGATAGTTGCCAAGGCCGTGGGTTAGGTTAAATTTTTGAAGCTAAAAGAACAATGTACATCACGGATTGAAGGCACGACCCGTTACATCTGGTAACGAGTTGTGAAGCCAGTCGTGAAGACTTGAAGAAGGATTTTTAAAGAAATAAACAATGAGGACAACAGATGACATCATGAGTCATTTGCTGACTTAACGACTCGTTTGGAAATCCCTGGAAGGAATCGTAGGGTGCAATGGATAATGAATAATCTAGACTACGAGAGGCCTAACGACTCGTGCACAGACACAACGAGTCGTTAGGCGACACGTTGCCACGACTAGGCCTAATGCTGAGGACGATTATGCTTGACTGATAACGGCTCATTTGAGGTCCTAACGTGTCGTTACTTAGCCCATGACCACTGACTACCTGAGTTCCGATTTTAATTAGGAAATGGTTTTCTTGGAACTATAAATACCTTGTTTAGGTTTATTTTCGAGGTATAGTTTATGAATATAGTTTTCACGTATATTTTGGGGTAGTATTATTCTTGGTTCAAGAAACAAAGTTTACAATTTTGTTCTTGAGTTTGAGGATCCAAAGCAACATTAGAATTTGTTCATCAAGTTTGGAGTTATATTCAATTTACTTGGTTTTCTTCTACGAATTTTTGTAAGTTGCAATTATGATTTCTCCAACATTTTGTGATTGTGATTATTCAAACATGAGTAGCTAAACCCATAACTAGGGTTTTGGGAACCATGATGAATTAACACACATAGGTAAAAATACTTAGTGATTCTTGAATGGAGTTTATGCATGGAGTCTTCTCTCTTCGTTTTAATTGATTCTAAACGGTTGCAAACGTTAGATATTGTATTATTCTTATTCACCGAACCAAGGGGATAATGAATGGGAAAAAGAGTTTAACAACGAAGAATTAAGTCTATCAACCCTCATCTAATAGCTTGAACTTATCCAGGGATAGCTAATCCGATATTAAGGGTAAGAGTTAATTAAGAACACACCTGTATACGGACCAAGTTGTCCGGTGATAATCATCTAGATAGGGACCAACCATTTAGGTGAACCAGCTTACCAATATTTCATGTTAAACACTAGAATAAATCAGTAGTGTAAAAGCCTTATGGGTATGAAATCTTGGGGAACACAATCCTAGTCAATTTGTTGATTGAATACAAACCAAAACTGATTTAAACATCTAGTAGTCTTCACTCTTGTTTATTATTTTATTTATTTTCCCCCTAGGAAATAAGTAATCCGATAGTAATAGTTATTCATATTAACTTAAGTTCTTTCTATATTCCCTATGGGATCGACCTCAACCTTCATTGGGTTCTATATTTGACATAAACTGCTTTATATCTCAATTACGAGGTGTAATTTGGGTGACATCAAATTTTTGGGCCGTTGCCAGGGAATATGGCTAAGGCTTTCGTTAATTGTGTCTGCTTTACTGTTTGTTCTTATTCCATTTTTATTTTTCTTTTGTTATTTTTGTTTTTAACAAGTCTTAGGTTCGTGCATGCCCAATACTAGGAGCCAAGGAAAATCCCTAGCTCAAATCGATCACGAACTTGAGCAGACACTAAGGAATCTAAGAAGAATGTCCATCATACAAGAATAGGAGACAGTGGACCAAGCCACATTGAGAATATTGGCTGAGGAGCAAGCTCGGGCTTGAGATCATGAGTTAGCTAGGGTTACTGAAGAGCAACGTCTAGCTACCGAAGCATAGCAAACTAGAAGGCATAGAGGTCTAAAACAGTAGAGACATAGGTATTTCGATGAGGATGATGATATGATATAGACGACACCGGTGCCGCTGGGGCTATTGTCCCTCCCCCTTTGCCTGTTGGGGAAAAGTTTGATATTACCAATGCTATGATCCAACTGCTCAACATGAAGGGAATATTTGCAGGTCATGCAATTGATTATGCCCATACTCACTTGACAAATTTCATGGGTATCTGTAAGGCATACAAATAACTGAGAGTGAGCCATGATGCAATTAGACTGAGGTTATTTCCCTTTTTATTAATGAGTGAGGAAATGATGTGGTTGGCTGAGCTGCCAAATGATTCCATCACTACTTGGGGGGAGCTTAAGAGAGCTTTTCTTAAGATTCTTTCCACCTTCAAAACCGTTGCAGCTAAAAGATGACATATATAACTTCAGGCAACTGAATTCAGAGGAACTTCACAAGACAGGGTTGCGTTTAAACAAGAAGCTCAAAAGGGTGCCCAACCATAGGATTCCAAATGATACATTATTGGAGATTTTCTATCGGTCTCTAAATGCTAACACCAAGGCGGTGGCTGATACCATCTCTGGCGGAACCTTTTTGAGTCACACATATGTGGAAACTGCTGAGATACTTGACAGAATCACCAAAACCAATTGCTCTTGGAACACAAGAGAGTCGGAGATTCCTGCTGGTTCTTGTACGGTAGGTATGTCTGCAAAACAGAGAAGAAAGGATGAAGAAAGAGATCAAGACATTACTGAGATAAAGACCACAATGGGGTTGCTTCCTAAGCATCTGATAGGAGCCGGAGCTGAGAAAGTTAATGTTGTGGCTTGCCCTGAGAAATGATGGAGGTGAATCTGAACCCGAAGAGGAAGCTAACTACCTGAATGATCAAAGTGGGGTTTCCGGACCAACACCCAAGGGTCTAACCAGGACTCTTGGCATCAAGGTCAAGGGAACCAAGTTCGGGACTATTACAAGGATAATAATTACAACTGAGGCTAGTACAGAGACAATGGAGACTAGAAGAAGTGCGAGGAGTAAAAGAATAATAAAAATGGTTAGTATGTTCCTCCAAGGAACTGTGAGCCAGAGTCTAGTGGTTCAAGGGTTGAAGACATATTGTCTGAGGTATTTAAGAAGATGGAGACATCATATAGCCATTTTAAGGAGCTCCACGCTGATATTTTTGGTATGAATCAAAAGGTGGAATCACATGTCGTGGCCATTAAGCAGATTGAGTAGCAGGTAAGTCAAATGTCTATTGCAATTAATCAGAGGAAGAAAGGCACACTTCTCAATAGCATAGTACAAAATCTGAAAAATGATAGTCACTGCATCGAGGTCACTACTAGGAGGGGGAAGGTGACAGTTGATCCTCCGAGGCCGGTTGTGATTGATGAAATAGAAGAGCCCATATCGATTAATGATGCCAGGATTACAGATTCTGAGGATCCAATTTTGATTGAAGATTCAGTGATAAAGACTGCTCCTAGTAATGCAAAAGGGCATGGGTCTAGAAATGAGAAGGAGAAGGAGACTCAACAAAAGTTCACACCAATCCCTAGACCACCTCCTCCTTTTCCACAGCGGTTGAAGAAAAAGGTCAAAGATGGAAAGTATCACAAGTTCATTTCCATGTTGAAGCAATTGTCTGTGAACATCCCATTAGTTGAGGAACTTGAGCAGATGCCTGGCTATGCCAAATTCATGAAGGACCTTGTCACTAGAAATAGGAATGTGAGTTTTGAACCTGCAGACAATTTGCACAATTGTAGTGCCATAGCATCTCATTCTCTTGTTCAGAAAAAAGGAGGATCCTGGGGAATTCACCATACCGTGCACTATTGGAGCTTTTAATTTTGCTAAGGCATTATGTGATCTTGGTGCTAGTATTAATTTGATGCCATTAGCAGTTTTCACACAGTTCAGCTTGGGAGCCCCCAAACCAACTACAATGCGGCTTTTGGTGGCAGATTATACGGTGAAGAATTCGGTGGGAATTCTCTATGATCTTCTAGTGAAGGTAGAGTCCTTTATATTTCTGGCCGATTTTTTCATCTTGGACTGTGAAGTTGATTTTAAGGTACCCATTATCTTGGGGTGACCATTTCTTTCCACTAGATGTGCTCTTGTAGACATGGAAACTGGACAACTTAAATTCCGGTTGAATAATGAGGAAGTGACATTCAATGTATGCAGATCCATGAAGCAACCAAATGATATGAGGGTGGTCTCCGTAATTGATGTAGTGGAACATGAGTTCCTAATTCTTCCTATGTAGGAGTTATTGATTTATCATGAATTAGCAACAGTCTTGATGGACATTGGTGCTGAGGAGATCCAGGGGGTGAAGAGATTGTTGGTGCACTTGCTGGCATGGGGTCATACACTTATGCTCCAAAGAAGATTGATCTAGACTTGAAGAATCGGGTGACCCCACCGTCCAAGTCATATATTGAGGAGCCTCTGGTATTGAAGCACAAAGCACTCCCGTCTCATTTGCAATATGTATTTTTGGGAGCAGGTAACACTTTACCGGTCATTGTTGCAACTGACTTGGAGGAATGGCAAGTGGAGGCTTTGGTCTCCATTTTGAAGAGATGTAAAGAAGCTATCGGGTGGACCATTGTAGATATTATCGGAATCCCAGCCGGTATTTGCACTCAAAGGATCCAGTTAGAGCCAGATTGTATTTCATGTATTGAGCATCAACGTAGGTTAAACCCACCTATACAAGAGGTGCTCAAGAAGGAAATCATCAAGTGGTTGGATGCAAGTGTGGTTTATCCTATTGCAAACAGCAAATGGGTGAGCCCAGTCTAATGTGTACCAAAAAAGGGAGGAATCACTATGGTCCCAAATGCTAACAATGAGCTGATTCCTCTAAGACCAGTCACCGAGAGGAGAGTATGCATAGATTACAGGAAGCTGAACTATTGGATGAAAAAAGATCACTTTCCGATGCCATTCATGGACCAGATGTTTGACATACTTGCAGGAAAAGGATGGTACTATTTCTTTGATGGTTATTCGAGGTACAATCAGATTTCTATAGCCCCGAAGACCAAGAGAAGACCACATTCACTTGCCCTTATGGTACATTTGCTTTTAAGAGGATGTCGTTCTGGTTATGTAATGCACCCGCCACTTTTCAGCGTTGCATGATGTCCATATTTTCTGACATGGTGGAATACATCATTGAAGTCTTTATGGATGATTTTTTGTGGTGGGTGATTCTTTCGAAGATTGTTTGGCTCATTTAAGCAAGGTGCTTCAGAGATGTGACGAGACCAACTTGGTGCTTAACTGGGAAAAGTGCCATTTCATGGTCAAGGAAGGTATACTGCTCGGCCACAGGATTTTTGGTAAGGGTATTGAGGTGGATAAAGCTAAGATTTATGTTATTGCTAGTTTACCCACCCCAATTTCTGTAAAAGGTGTTCGAAGTTTTCTAGGTCATGCAGGATTTTGTAGAAGATTCATCAAGAACTTCTCGAAGATTGCACATCCTTTGTGTAAAATGCTTGAGAAAGAGGAGAAGTTTGTTTTTGATAAGGCATGTCTGAACGCTTTTGAATGCCTTAAAGAGAGTTGGCCACTGCCCCCATTATAGTGGCACCTGGCTGGTCTTGTCCTTTTGAGGTTATGTGTGATGCTAGCAGTGTGGCCCTAGGAGCTGTGTTGGGTCAAATACGTGAAAATATTTTCCATCCAATTTATTATGCTAGCAAGACTCTAAATGCATCTTAGAAAAATTATACTGTGACAGAACTGGAGTTGTTGGCTGTAGTTTTTGCATTTGAGAAGTTTCGAGAATACTTGCTTGGAACTAAGGTTATAGTCCATACAAACCATGAAACTTTGAGATATTTGATGGCAAAGAAGGATGCCAAACCATGGTTGATTCGATGGGTTCTGCTGCTAAAAGAGTTCGATTTTGAAGTAAAAGAACGGAAAGGGACTGAAGATCAGGTTGCAGATCACTTATCAAGATTGGAACCTGATGCAGCAACCCGAGATGAGCATGACATAGATGATGCATTCCCAGACGAGCAGGTTCTAGTAGCCTCACAAGATCTCATCCCATGGTTTGCAGACTTTTCTAATTATTTGGTGAGTGATGTTGTACCAGAGCTCTTATCTTTTCACTAGAGGAAGAAGTTTATGTCTGATGTGTAGAAATTTTTCTGGGATGAGCCCTACTTATTTCGCATATGTGCTGATGGGGTTATCTGGAGATGCGTGCATGAGGTAGAGATGCTAAGTATATTGGAGGCCTACCACTCATTCCCTGTTGGAGGGCACCACGGCGGGATTCACATAGCCCACAAAATTCTGCAATGTGGGTATTATTGGCCAACCATTCACCAGGATGCACATGATTTCGCAAAGGAATGTGATTATTGTCAAAGGCAAGGAGGCATGAGCTTCCTCCTACTCCCATCTTGGTCATTGAGCTATTTGATGTATGGGGCATATATTTCATGGGCCCATTTGTAAGCTCAAACGGGATGAAGTACATACTTATTTCTGTTGACTATGTTTCAAAATGGGTGGAAGCAGTTACACTTCTAAATAATGAAAGGAAGATTGTCACAACATTCTTAAAGCGGAATATATTTGCTAGATTTGGGACTCCCAAAGCCATCATTAGTGATGGGGGTTCGCACTTCTGTAACTAGTTGTTTCTCTCTTTATTGGAGAAATATGGGGTAAAACACAGGGTGACAACACCCTATCATCTGTAGTCTAGTGGGCAGGTTGAAGTCACAAACCGGGAGATAAAGACTATCTTGGTGAAGACTGTGAATGCAAACCGGATAGATTGGGCAAGAAAGCTAGATGATGCTTTATGGGCTTATCAGACAACATTCAAGACTCCTATAGGTATGTCTCCATATCAGCTTGTGCATGTAAAAGCATGTCATCTTTCGGTTGAACTTGAGCACAAAGCTATATGAGTGCTCAAGAAACTGAATTTGGATTGGAACGAAGCTGCGAACTTGAGGTTTGATCAGTTAAATGAGATTGACGAATTTTGGTTGAAAGCCTATGAGAGTTCTGAAATTTACAAAGTAAGGATGAAAATTCAGTGCAACCGTGAAGACTGATGCATAAAATAGGGGAACAACAATCGACCAAACGACTTTTCACCACTAACAACGAGTCATGGGGTTTTCCGTCTAGTGCACTCTCTTGTCAATGCAGAAAAGTGATAAAGGCTCCAACGAGGGACATAAAGAATCATTGGGTGGTCCAACGATTGTCAGGTGACCCATCAATATTACACTGGAGGCCAATAAAGTCAGCACCTACGACTCATGTCACGACTCGTTGGGCTATACCATAAGTCGTTCAATGAGTCGTTAGGTCCCAGGTAAGATTCCTCCCAAGCGACTGCTTAAAATTTCAAAACGAATCATTTTGTCCCCTCACGAACCATTACATGGGTTGTGGTTTATTTAATGATTCAAAACCCACAACCTGACTCATTGAGCTGCATGAGCCACATAATGAGTTGTGGTATCACCTCACGACTCGTTGTGTAGCTCGTCCTGAGTGGATACAATTAGTGGATTTACATTGTACTTCAAGATTGATCTAACGAGTTGTTTCCACAAGTAACAACTCATGGTTACAAGTTATTATGTTCACTAGTTCAGCACAAGAATTATAACCTACAGACGATGAGCCACATCACGAGTCGTGGCCAGTGGCAACGACTAGTTAAGTCCTTCGTCAGTTTGTAGGAACACAGTTACATCTGCTTATGTTTCATCTCATCTGGTATACTACAAATCTTCCACAGGTACAATGGCTCTGAGGGGTACACCGAAGAAAGGTCAGGCAAGGAAACAAGTGTCGGAGAGGAGTCAACCGTCATACCACAGACTTCGGGACAAGCCATTCTCCTCCGAAGAGTCAAGTGGCTCAAAGGAGGAATATGAAGTGTCAGAAGAGCGGCTGGTGCGGAGATCAACTAGGGCTAGGGCTTAACGAACTACAAATCTGACAGTCCTAGTTGATGCTCCTACTCCACTGGCAAGGGATTCGTCGATCCATACAGATGAAAATGCCAGTGCTACAGCCGCAATTTCTCCCGAGGGAACCATAGCTGGACAAAATGCATAGGTTGCTGATGAGTCACATGCTCAGCAAGGGAACTCAGATGATGAACTGACTGAGACCTCGAACACATCCAATGATCAACCAAGCCACGTGAGGAGATGGTGTGTTCATGGTATGAGGGCTATCTATCACAGAGACATTTCTCCAAATGATAAAGGACATCCTAAGAGGAGCATCTACGAGGAGACCAGGCTAGTCACCACGGGGCTTAAGGACCTTGCAGAGCTGCAGGCTTTGTTCGACAAGTACAGGTTCTGGTGGTTGATCGAGCCATCAGGAAGCTATAGTCCTTTCCTAGTCAGAGAATTCTATACAGCCTATGAAGCCATACTAGAACGTCTAGCATTAGGTGGTTAGGAATGGAAAAAGAGGCCAGCTTTGACATATGTGTTGGTTCTGAAAATATCTGTGGATATATCTGAGAGGACCATCTCCAGGATATTGTATGGGCCAGATTATCATGCCCCGATGAACATAGTCGAGTTCGATCACAGACTATTTGAGCTAAATAAAGTCAAGATGAAGAAGCTGAATAGTGAGGGGTGAATCAGGCAATACACTTGGCTATCTTGGGTCATTTCCACAAGAGGTATGTTGGTTGAATGGTTGCACGGCACCGAGTCTCAGATCAAGAAGGCCACACTAAACTTTCACGCTAAATTTTTGTGGTCACTCATGCAGCATAGGCTGGTACCAACCAGCAATGATAATATTCTCTCACTTGACAAAGCGGCAGTGGTATCCAGCATTATGGAGGGATATGCCATCAATTTCGTACGGTACATTGCTGAGGAGATTAGAAAGCGGGCAATAAATGACAGTACTACAATTCCCTTCCCATGTCTTATTGATAGACTTTCTCAAGAGTCAAAGGTGTCGGAGTTGCCATCGGTTGACTAGTGCATAGTGGTCCACAAGATAACAGATATCAGGTTGATAAGACATGACACAAACCCAGTATCAAGAGTAAGGAATCAGGCCACCGCATCCGCTGGAGCGACTATACTAGAAGAGGCATTCAACAGCGGGATGCAGATTGAGGCTGCTGTATTTACAGAGATTGCGGCAGAGCCCATGAAAGCTAGGGAGATGGGTAGCCAGCCTAAGGCTATAGATGCAACTGATATTCCCGCATCTGCGGAGGTTCCAGAGTCATCATCCACAGCAGCTGCATATCATCCACCTATTGCACCCTCGAGTGCTCCTTCAATCGGTCTAGTCACAATTTTCAAAGAATTCCTGACCGACATGGCTAGACGGCTAGCAAAGACTGAGAAATAACAAGCGCACACAACTCTGCAGGTAAAGGTGCTTATGGAGCAAGTCAAGCTATAGGTTACAAAAGAATTGAAGATGCTCTCTAGCTCCGTGCATGGAAGGTTGGACGATTTTGAGAGACGCATGGATGAGCGCCTTGCATAGTTACAGACGCTTGAATTAGCAAAGTGGTATGCGTAGGTAGCAGCACTCAAAGCAGAGGTGCGGAAGTTGTCCTTACAACAGGTAGCTGCGATCCCTCCACCTGTGCTTCCCGTGATAGAAGATGAAAGTGAAGAAGAGCTATTGTTGGTGATTGATTTTAGTATTGAGGATCCGGTGGCACATGATAAGGCAAAAGGCCTCGTGAGGAGGCAAATTTTGAGGATGGTGACTCTCTGCTCCATCAGCAGAAGCGAGAGTGGAGAGAGATGGAGAGGGTACTGCATTTATCTAGAGAGGAGTCTCGATAGAGGGCCACAGTTGATATAGCAAGAGCTTGGGGAGAAGGCACGAGCTCAGTTTGTTCTAAAAATGCATCGGGTCAAGCCAGTGATATCGGAGAGGACACTGGAGGAGTATCTGCACCCTCCATCGACCAGGTAGTAGACACCTAGGTCACACAGGTATGTTGACTATTTCCATAGTTTTGTTTTATATATATATATATATATGCGTCGAGGATGACACATGCTTTTCTTGATGAGGGTGGGGATGGATACCTATGTATTTTTTTGCTGAACATAACCCGAGGGTTTTTCTTGCCAGATATCTTTTCTCTCGGGTGTTCCTTATCTAGTATAACTGACATGTTTTTGATTTTATGTTTGTTTGTGTCAATCAAAAGAAAGTTAGGTGAACTTAAGGCAGTCAAGAGCTTAAATTGTTTTTCGTTGAATTGATAATTTGATACCCCTCCTAAATTTTTTTATGTGTATGTTAAAATTGACAAGTATGACCTTTGTGAATCTTTGCATGACATTGAAACTATGAACATGTTTACCATTGTATGGCTATGCCTGAACTAGCAGTTAGTAGAAGCGATGATGTTGACCTGTGTGATGTGTGAGTGAGATTTAGTAGTTAAATTTGGTTGTGTGTGTCAATCTAGAACTTGCCTGGTTAGTCATACCGAGATAGAGGATGGGAAACTAGGAAAGGATCATAGGCCATTTTTTATTAATGAGCCCACTTTAGCCTTAAAGACATACCAAAAGAAAATAAATGTCCCCTGATCCAAATGTTTGAGCTTAAATTGGCCTTTCTTTTTATTTACAAATTCACCTTCCTGCTTTGATTAAGAATGAACCTGTTTTGGCCCTGGTCCCTCCTTGGACAATGTGAACCTCAACTTAGGAAAATCTCCCAAGTTGAGGGTGGCTAGGATAGGGTTGATTAAGAAGAGTAAGGTGGAATGAAATTGGGTAATGAAATTGAAAGAGCAGGTGCGGTGTGCGTAATGAAAGAAAAGAAAGAAATAAAAATGTTGTCAATGAGAAAGAAAAGAAAAGAAAGAAAAATATGAAATCAATGAATGCTTGAAAGAAGAGAAACTGCACTCGTAGTTACAAATGAAAGAAAAGAGGAAGCAAGTAAAGGAAAAAAGGGAGAACATAGGATACAAGGTTAAAAGTGGAGTCAAGACGTATGTAGTGCCAAGGAGGGTTAAGCTACTAATCCCAAATGTACCATACCCGAACCTAAGCCTACGTTACAAGCTTAAAAAGTCCTATAGTGATCCTAGTTTCCTGTCTGAAAATCGAGGTATTGAAAGTAAAGGCAATCCTATGGAATGGCATCCACACAGTTAGAATTTCTTTGTGAGAGTGAGTGTGATCTTACCTAGTCCCAAGAGAAATACATTGAAATAATCATATACACATGAGTAAGTATGGGACTTCTTTGAGGTGAGAGCATTTGGTCAACAAAATCATCTGCAAATTGTCTAGGTCAGTGTTATAGATTTATGTGCATGGTTGCAAGTGATAGTGTTTTGCCATGTTTTGATTCCCCTGTGTCATGGTTGAAAATTTTGCGTATGCATCGTGATTTGAGTTGGTATGATAAAGAAGGGGTTAGAAAATTTGATTTGTTAAATAATTGTGACTGCCGTAATTTTCCTTGAAGTCTTTTGATTGAAGCATCGAAGTATTTTAATTTATTTTAATTTATTTTATTTTTTCCTGAGGACATGCAAAAGTTCTAAGTTGAGGGTGTTGATGTGTTGTGATTTTATGGCACTTTCGACGCTTAAAATCAAGAAAGTATGCACATTCCGGGTATGTAGGTATGATGCATTTGTGTTGAATATTGTAGGAAAATAGATTCAGAAGTGAAATGGGCAAAGTAAGGCTTAAAACACCTGAAATGGAGGCTTCTAGTCATGTTACGATTCTTCGTCACTGTGCACGACTTGTTGCCAAGGCTGTGGGAAAGGTTCAATTTTTGAAGCTAAAGAATAGTATACTTCACGGATTGAAGGCACAAATCGTTACATCTGGTAACGAGTCGTGAAGCCATTCGTGAAGACTGGAAGAAGGATTCTTAAAGAAACAAATAGTGAGGACAACGGATGACATCACGAGTCGTTAGCTGACTGAATGACTCGTTAGGGATCACTGGAAGGAATCGTCGAGTGCACTCGCTAACTGAAGAAGCTAGACCATGAGAGTCCTAGCGACTCTTGCCCAAACACAACGAATCGTTAGGTGACCCGTTGCCACGACTGGGCCTAATGATGAGGAAACTGTGCTTGACTGATCACGACTCGTTTGAGGTACTAACGAGTCATTACTTAGCCCGTGACCATTGACGACCTGCGTTCTAGTTTTAATTAGGAAAAGGTTTTCTTGGCACTACAAATACCTTATTTAGGTTTATTTTCGAGGTACAGTTTATGAATATAGTTTTCACGTATATTGTGGCGTTGTATTGTTCTTGGTTCAAGAAATAAAGTTTACAATTTTGTTCTTGAGTTTGAGGATCAAAAGCAACATTGGAGTTTGTTCATCAAGTTTGGAGTTATGTTCAATTTACTTGATTTTATTCTACGAATTTTTGTAAGTTGCAATTATGATTTATCCAATATTTTGTGATTGTGATTACTTAAACATAAGTAGCTAAACCCACAACTGGGGTTGTGGGAACCACGATGACTTAACACACATAGGTAAAAGACTTAGTGATTCTTGAATGGAGTTTATGCATGTATTATTTCTCTCTTCATTTTAATTGATTCTTAACGGTTGCAAAAGTTAGATATTGTCTTATTCTTATTCACTGGACCAAGGGGATAATGAATGTGGAAAAGAGTTTAACAATAGAGATTTGAGGCTATCAACCCTCATCTAATAACTTGAACTTTTCCGGGGATAGCTAATCCAATAGTAAGGGTAAGAGTTAATTAAGTATACACCCATACACGGACCATGTTTTGTGGTGATAATCATCTACATAGGGGACCAATCATTTAGGTGAACCTAACTTACCAATATTGCATGTTAAACACCGGAATAGATCACTAGTGTAAAAGCCTTGTGGTTATGAAATCTTGGGGAACACAGTCCTAGTCTATTTGTTGATTGAATACAAACAAAAGCCGATTTAAACATCTAGTAGCCTTCACTCTTGTTTATTATTTTATTTCTTTTCCCCCAAGGAAATAAGTAATCTGATAGTAATAGCTATTCACATTAACTTATGTTCTTTCCATATGCCCTGTGGGATCGACCTCAACCTTCGTTGGGTTCTATATTTGACATGGACCGCTTTATATATCAATTACGAGGTGTAATTTGGGTGACATCAACTGTCCCCAACCCAAATGGCCCTTTTCATGTGATCACGCCCTTCATGGTTCTACCCTTGTCAAGGTACGAACGGCCTCCCGACTAGGTTTACAAGTTGAACTTCATGTGTGCTCATATGGGGTATGTCGGTTAAGAGAATCTCCCACTGTTCCTCATGATTTATGCATGTTTATGATTACGTATGTTGGCTCAAAAAATATTCATTTTGGCTTCTCTCTTATGATCATGAATACTATTGTATTATGGATGCTTTGAAAACCTTGAGCATTTTGATATGTTATGTTACTATATTTATGACATGAGATTGATGTCCTACTCGTATGATGTTTTATGAGCTTTTACATATTTTAAATGTCCAAATTACTTACCTTGCATACACGGTACATTCCACGTACTGACCGCATACTTTCCGTGCTGTATCATCTTATGATACAAGTTTCGGCTCTCAGGCTCATCCTCATATCTTGATTATCTCGGAGTTTCCTTTCATCTTATTGGTAAGTCCTCATGTTCCAAGGGCCATTTGATAGACATTCATGCCATTTTATGTTTTAGTACTTATCCGGGTTAGATGGGGGTGTTGTCACATCAACCCATTGTATGTAGTAGAGGCTTTCAAACAGTGTGTAGTACTCAACTGGTGTATGTCTAAGTGATTCTGTTTGTTATGATATGTCATGATCATGCTTACATTTTTGCTATTCCATGTGATTAGTCTTACGCTTATAATGACTGTAGTTATATGTATTCTTATGCCATGGGTCGACTTGGGGCCTCTCGGGGTTCCTTGTTCCGTGTTACGATCTGGGTCTATGTTCGGGTCGTGACATGGAATTACATTCAGAGTTGGCATTTGTGCACGCAATATTCCATGTGTCACTATTGAAAAAGTGCATCGGTGATCCAACTTCAATTGTGCCATTGGACAGTGTTGGAGTGAAAGATAGTCTCTCGTACGAAGAGATCCCAGTTCATATCTTTGACCATCAAGTTTGTAAGCTGAGGAACAAGGAGGTAGCTTCATTCAACGTCTTGTGAAGAAATCATCATGTAGAAGGAGCTAGGAGGGAGGCTGAAGCAAATATGATGGCTAGATACCCACACATGTTCCCTTCCAGTTCAGTTCTGGCATCAGGTATAAAACCCTCCTCTGTACTCTAGTCAGTTCTGTACTCAGTAGCTCTATTTCAATTTTTTATGTGCATTCTAGTTGCATCAGCTCTATTAGTACGGTTAAGTCAGTTCGGATTTAGTTACTCCTTCATAAACTAGCTCAAAGTCTCAATTTAGAGATCTCCACTCTTTTCCTAGTTTTCCTGTAGTTCTAGTCTTCATTTTAGGACGAATGATTCCAAGGGGGAGATATTGTAACACCTCAAAACTTTCCTAGACCAGACTCTGACCTTGCAAGAAGAACTATGGGGAAACTAGAAATTTTCTTGTAGAATGACCTAGACAAGGGGTCGTTGTAAGCTCCAAAGGGCCGTTGTCTGACTCGTTGTTAGCGTAGCATTTTTCCTTCGGGCGGGGGGGGGGGGGGGGGGGGGAGGGGGGAGACAACGAGGCGTGGGATGACCCGTTGGTTGAAACAATGATCCATCTTGTCATCCACTGGATCCCAAGTTCAAAATCCTACCAGGCTCTTCCCTAAGGCAACAAGAGGAACCAATGACTCGTGGTTCCTACCAACGAGTCGTTGCTACCACCCGTCACCCAATCCCATGACCTGGCAGTTTAGACCACGAGTCAATGCAAAAATTCATTGGTTCTATAAATGAGTCGTGGTATTGACCGTTTTCTTAAGGCCTAGTTTCCCTACCTGTAATAATGAGAGGTGCCAACAAACAGTCTTTTGTTCCAATGGATCGTGGTATTCATTCGTGGTTCATTTCCAGTGGGCATGATTTCTGGACCCAAAACCAATGGTGTGTTCCAACAGGGCGTGGGTCCGGCTAACGACCCATTCTGAGGCCTATTGGTCCATGTCAGCCAATTTTCAGTTCTTTCATCCAGGGGTATGTTAGTAATTTCCCACCTTTTTAATACTAAAACCTCGTTGGTTGGGCTCGTTTAGGAGGGAGTTAAAGAGATAGAATGACTTTTCCCCTTCATTTTACTCTTTCCCTCAAAGTCTAAGCATAGAACATACAAGAAGTTCAGAGAAGAAGCTAGGGTGGACATTGTCTTCTTTGAATTTTCTCAGGGATTTTCTCGAGAAATTCTTAGCCAGGTATGTGGGAATTCAACAAGGAAATAGTTCTTCCCTTGTGTCCCGAAAATCCCTCCTAGTTTCTTTATCAATTCAAGCCTTAACTTTCGAATCTGAAGAAATTATATGTCCGACTTCATTAAATTTATGAACAATGTTATTCATGTTAGTTTTAGATATGATTCCATTAGATTATGACTAAAACTTTCTCTAAATTTTCCTGTCAGTTATAGCCCTGTAGTTTCAATTGTGGAAGGTTTTTAGATAGAATTCTATAAACTTCTAGTGGAATATTATTCACGATATTAGTTGCTATATTTCCTAATCCTTAAGAATTTTGTGGAAACTAGCATCTTGAAGAATTATTTAGCCCTAGCTTCTCAGTTCAATGAATCAGATTCTTGCATATCAAACTAGTTATTTCTTGTTTCTTGATTCTATCAGTGTTGTGGATTCCCATATTATTTGTATATGTTGAATTCTTAGTCAGATACACATTAGCCTAGTCTTAGTCAGAATGTTAGAATATCCAGTGTTAGTCAGAAATGTCAGCTGATCAGTTTGACTACATAAATTTTCGAGGTATCAGTAGTGCCTCCTAGTTACTAGAATTAGACTCAGTGTCAATTTTTAGTGGTTCCATAGGAATTCATGACACTTTAAGATAAGTAGCTCTGACCAGCCTTAGGACCTGTTATACCATGGAAACTTAAAGATCGGACCTGGGAGTTGAAATGGGGAAAACAAAAAATTTGGGTTGCAGGAGAAGAATGAATCATTGGACGACTCGTGATGAGAGCCCACGAGTCATCAAGTGACTCATTGGGAGGCCTAGAAGAGTTGGGAAAGATTGGAGGATAAGGGGTCCCCACGGGCTAGTGAACGACTCGTTGTCAGACACCACGAGTCATTAGGTCATCCTTGGGGTGAGAGAGAAGGAAAAATAGAAGAGGTCAACAATTGTACTTAACAGAAGGCGGCCATGACTCATCATGTCGGGCAATGAGTCGTGGTATGAGTCGTTGGATGATATACAAGTAAATTGGTATAAGGGAGGCATTGTACTGGATGATTGGTGACCACGAGTCGTACTCACCCCTAACAAGTCATTATGTTCGTTGTTATGAGCCCCAAGATTTTTTCAAGTAGTGTTCCGACGGGTAACCCAACGAGTTGTTGGCCCTAGCAACAAGTCTTTTGGTCATCCGTGAGGACCACTTGGTAGTTATTTTCAGCGAGTTTAGTAAGGGTTCTTTCGTAATTCCTAAGTACTATGGACCTATACTACGTCGTTTAAGGCTCATTTATTGTGTTTTAAGAGGGGGAAATTCTATTCTAAGTCATTCTTCCCATGCATGCAAGTTTGAAGGATTGAAGAGGTGATTCAAGGAAAAATTTCAAGGTTTCCATTGGAAGCTCATCTTGGGCAATTAGAAAGTGTTATAATCCACCATTCCAATCAAAATTGTGTTTTCTAAATTATGAAATTTAATGCCCTTGGATGAGAAGTTCATGAAAGAAGAGAATGATGATGAGATTTGATGATGAAAAGCATGTTTCTAAAGCTACCCATGATTATGATATCATTTTCAAAATGAATTGAGTAGATCCAAGATGATAAATCTTTGGGCAATGCCCACATATTTATTTAAAATGATAATTTTCCTGAAATAAGCTTACCACACTATTTGGAGCGAAGTCTCCCAAATTTCATATTATTAGCTTGTGGTATGTTGAGTTAAATATTCTTACATATAGCTTACCACATGATTTGGAATAGATGCTCCCACTTATATTTGATCTTGTGGTATGTTCAGAATAGAAGTTCTCATATGCATAAATTCATAATTGAGATGTGTGTTATCATTGAGCTTCATTTCATACCGTGTTGGTTCTATGAATGATTTCATTATTGAGCTTTGTCAAATGACAATGTTGAGCTTCATTCATATGATGTTGAGTTTATTCATGATATCATTCTTGAGCTTAGTCAATAGACGATGTTGAGTTTCGTTATATATGATGAAGAGCATTTCATGTTTTTAGGAGAAGAGTCTAGAATCGAGCGGGCTAAGGGTCGATCACCTTATGCCCTAGAACTACGCACCAACATATGTTGATACTATTATATGATCGGAACCTCCCTTATGAGGTATCCTTGGCATAAATTGCACATGAGCTTGATATCGATATCATGGTAGTGTCCTTAGCCCTGGCAAGATTTTGAATGGCTCTTCCCACTTGAGTGTGATAGTTGGGACCATGTATGCTCTATCGTGGTATGTCGGTTAACTGATGAGTCTCCCGTTGTCTATATGATTCATATTTGCATATTCATTACTCATGATTATACCTTTAAGCATGCATGTTCTAAAAGCATGGTTTGACTCATTGTTCAGCTTTTATCATAAATGTTATATTTCAACTTTAAGTCATTCAAGTTAGTCATGATGTTATAAAGCTATGCATGGTCCTGTTATCATAAGATTACAATTTCAGAATGAATGCATGTAACCTTTCTCTCAGATTTGAAAGCTTATGATATGTTATGAAATGCTTTATATGACTAAGTAAAGCGTTTTACCTACCTTTCATACTCGGTACATTTCACGTAATTGATCTTGGGCAAATTTATATGCCCAAGTGATACTCAAATGTGTCATTTTGCCTTGTTTATCTATCGATGTTTGTACATTCTCATGTGAATTGTAATAAAATGTGAATTTATACTAACCAACATGATTAGCGTTGTTTTGCAGGAAAAATAAAAAGTTATGGAGATAGGAAGCATGTTGGGAGAGATCGGGATTGGACTCGGAAACTAGCAAGGGAAAATGCACAAGGAAAGCACGAATTAAAGGGGTTGCATGATGGAGCCGTGTCACGGTGCCATTGCGGATGCATTCTGCCTGGATGCTAAAATTATGCCCAATTCCAGTGAAGGTGCGCGTTGGGGTCGTGGCACGTTGGCCTAGCCCTGTGTTGCATGCCGTGCCACGTTGGGCCTTAATACCTGGACGACTGGATTACAGTGAGGGTCCATGTTGGTGGCGTGTCACGGAGGCAGTGCTCCGCGATGCACTCCGTGACACGTTGCTTGTTATTCCGGGAAAAATTTCCACTAGTATAAATAGAACACTTAGGTTCATTTTTAAGAATTCTGACTTGGTGGAGCAAGAACGTGGGTTACAGGCAGTTGAGGGGACGAAAATCTCAGGGTTTTTCTCTATCTCCTTCTTCTTTATTTCAATTTCTTGTATGATTAACACTCATTTAACGATGTTTAATCCACAAATGAGTGGCTAAATTCACTTCTTGCTGAGGTTAAGAACAATTGTATTGGAATGTGATTACTGATAAATTGGTTTTCATCTTTTCTTCCATGGTTGTTCTATTGATTTTTGTTCTTACTGCGTTAATGTGTGGCCAACATTAATGTATATCTAAAAAGTCCGGTTTCACTCGAGAGAGCAAGAAATTTGAAAGTTATGAATTGATAGGATATGATCTTTTCTTAGTTTGGGAAAATTGAGAAATGATTTACCTTCTGGATAGAGATATACCTGAAAGTCGTATTAGTCAATTAAGGAATCGGTTTTGTATGGCTAGAACATGAATTTCTTTTTTATCACAGAGATGTAGGTGGAAGGTTCATGATTCTTAAGTTGGGTTAAATACGAGAGTTTTAATCCATAGGCAATAATTCTTGACTAGCAACCCGAGGAAAGATTAACCAAATTGTATCGATAATTTATTTCTCTACATGTTCATTTTAGTCTCATCATGCTCATACTTATAGTTCAGACTCAAATTATATATTCTTTTTAGACTTAGTATAAAATTAGGAAACAAAATATCAACCTCTTCTTCACACTGTTGTCTGCAATTTAGAGTTAAAGTTTATTGACACTTGAGTAGATTGTTACCTTAGTCTAGTCTCTGTGGGATCGATACTTGGCTTACTTGAGCCACTTTACTACTTGTTTGACCATGTGCACTTGCGTGTAGGTATACCAAACAGACCGAAAAAGTTTTTGGCGCCGTTGTCGGGGACTGGCAATTGGTAAATTTTTCTTAAGTGTTAGTTTGCTATTCCTTCTTAGTGTTGACAATTTGGTCTTAGCCTGTATTTTGTAGATACTAATTTCTGTTGAACACTAGCAAGAGACAAGGAGCTGGTGGACTCATATTTAGAGCCGGAAAGACAATTTCATCGTCAAAGGAGAGAAGCTCTAGAGAAAAAGCTGCAGTTGCTCAGACAAACAATCGTGGAGCAACAACAGAATCCACCAGTTGTAAGGGCAATGTTAGTGCCCGAGGAAATGGCAGCTAGGTCGGTTCGCGAGGTGGCAATCCCACATGCTAACAATGTCACATCTAGCATCCGCAAACCTGAGCCAGGAGGGAGGTTCGAGCTTAAACAAAACATGGTTCAATTGTTGCATACCAGCGGGCAATTCACAGGTCTCCCTCATGAGGATCCACAGCAACATCTCCAAAATTTGTTGGAGATAAGTGACACTTACATCCCTGCAGGAGTGCCATCTGATTATGTCAGGCTTACATTGTTCCCATTCTCACTTTTGGGAGAAGCTAAGAGGTGGTTGAAAGCTGAGCCACCTAATTCCATCACCACATGGGATGATCTTGCAAAGAAATTCTTGATACGGTTCTTTCCATCCGGTAAAACAACAAGACTTAGAAGTGAAATTCTAAGTTTTAAACAGAGAGAGGGAGAGAATCTATATCAAGCCTGGGAGAGATTCAAATCTATGTTGCGGGATTGTCCTCATCATCACCAATCCAATGATGTGCTGGTACATACTTTCATAGAGGGTTTGAAACCCCACACAAAAATCTTGCTAGACTCAGCAGCTGGGGGACAAGCATTGGAGAAAACTTATGAGGAGCTGTATACCTTGTTAAATCGTATTTCGTAGGGAAATCCGGAGTGGAATGTGGATTCATCAAGAGGAGGAACAAGGAATGCAGCAGGAGTCCTAGAAGTGGATGGTTTTACAGCTATTGCTGCACAGATAGCTGTGTTACAGAATCAACTCAACACTCACTTCAGTAACATGAGCATGAACCAGTCTCAAGCCCCAGTGAATGTAGTGCAGCAGATTTGGTGTGAAGTGTGCGGGAGTAGTGAACACTTAGCTGAGTGTTGTGGAGCAAATCCTGATTCGGTGAACTTTGTTGGTAATGTATAGAGAAACAACCACCTACAGTATGGCAACAGCTACAATTCCAACTAGAGGAATCACCCGAATTTCTCTTGGGGTAGCAATAACCACCAAGGGTAAAGTTCGAGTCAGGGGGCGCAGAGAAATCAAGGAGGGCAGCAAAACTATCAGTCGCAATACAGAAGCAAGAATGCACCTCCTCCACCACCATCACCCAACATCGAGGAACTATTCAAGACAATGATAGCTAACCAAGCTCAATTGCAGGCTGACTATGTGAAATTGGCAGCCGAGGTAAAGAATAATCAGTTAGCTACAAATGCGCTGGAGTACCAGTTTGGGCAATTTGCCGGAGCTCAAAATACCAGGCTGAGAGGAGGACTTCCGAGTGACACGGATCCCAACCCCAAGCAAGTGAATGCAGTGACCACAAGGAGTGGTTTACAGCTTAAAGAGGTGGAACCAGGAAGACCACCTCAACAGTCGGGAGCAGCAAAAATTGAGAGGGAGCAAATTGATGAGAGGGGGAAGAAAAAGGATGCTGAACCAGAAAGACCACCACCCCCGTTCCCTCAAAGATTAAAGAAACACAAGGAGGAGGCGTGTTTCAAAAAGTTCATGGAGGTGCTTAAACAGGTACACATTAACTTACCTCTTGTTGATGTTTTGCAGGGAGTGCTGAAGTACGCAAAGTATATTAAGGACATCATGGCGAACAAGAGCAGGTTGACTGAGTACGCTACGGTGGCTCTTACGGAGGAGTCACTTCCCGGATACAAAACAGGTTGCCTACAAAGCTCAAGGACCCTGGGAGCTTTACAATACAAATTACAATTGGGCAGAGTATCCGAGCTCGTGGATTATGTGATTTGGGAGCGAGCATTAATTTGATGCCGACATCGGTATTCAAGAAGTTGGGGCTAGGGAGTCCTAGACCAACAATAGTGATCTTGCAACTAGCAAATCGTTCCTTGGCAAGACCTGATGGCATTGTGGAGGACGTGCTGGTGCAAGTGGGCTCCCTCATCTTCCTGGTAGACTTCGTTGTGCTGGACTTCGAGCCAGACGCGGAAGTCCCATTTATTTTGGGATGTCCTTTCTTTGCGATGGGGAAAGCGCTGATTGATGTAGCTGCAGGGAAACTAACCATGCGAGCACATGATAAGGTGGAGGTTTTTGATGTGTACAAGGCCACCAAGCTCCCGGCCGTGTACGAGGAACTCTCGGTGATCAACGTGATTAATCGAGCTGATGTTGCCCAGAGCGTTAAGTCACGGGAGTTATTGGGGAAACCACTGGAGAGGTGTAAGTTTGACTGGGGTGAGGACGGTGGTCGAGAGAAAACGTCTGTCACCTAAGAGGATGATTAAGCTGAATGACGTCGAGCCGCGATAGTAAACCAGGTGCTGCACGGGAGGCAACCCGTGAAAATTTTTATAATATTTTAATAGATTTCGTAGAATAAAGAAAAGAAAAAAAATGAGAAAAATAAAAATAAAAACAAAATGTGTATTTTATGTGAAACCTATAAATTCTAACCAATTTCTTGTTGTGAGATGAATTTCACGTTGAACGGAGGATAAATATGCAAAGGATCGCCTAGGAAAATTCGAGGTAAGAAAAATAATAAAAAGTCGCAAAACAGTGAGCCTACGCGATGGCTCCGTGTCACGAAGGTCATATTCCGCGTTACCCTCCGTGACACATTGAAGTGTAATCTGGAATTTTTGAAAAATTCCAGAGTACTGGTGTGATGGTTCCGTGTCACGGAGGGCATGCTCCGTGTTACCCTCCGTCACACGTTGAAGGCAATTTCGCGACGGGTCACACCGGGTCGCCAGGTGACCCGCGCGGAAAACCTCCTTTTAAACCCCGAAAACACCCATTTTGTCCCATTTTTTTCACTCTCCTTCACGACAATCAACCCAAAACCCCCCTTCCCTAATGTGACACGGACTAGGAGCTAAAATTTGTCAACTTTTCTTCGATATCATCGAATTGAAGGTATGTTTGTTAACTTCATCTCATTTCTTGCCTTATTTTTCGGATTTTAAGCATAGGAAGTGAGGAAAACTTTCCTTAAGTGTAAATTGAGCATGAATTCATGTAAATTATTGTTGATTGATGTTCATAGTGTCGTTGTGATGGTATGAACTTGATAAATACATGTTTGATTGAAATTCTTGTGAAATTGTAGCTAGGGTTAGAATTCAAATATGAAGAAGTTAAAATTGAGTTGAAATGTGAAATTCTTCTTGGTTTGTGCATGTTGGGTGAGGAACATTATGTTGTGCTTAACGTTAAGACGATTAAGGCGCGACGGATTTTCGGGTTAATGAAATGGTTGAAATTGCATAGAAATTGGGGGAATTGTATTGGTTTTGTTGATAGAAATGTTTGCTAAGTGCTATGTGATGAAATGTGAGCGATGGTAACGTTGTGGTTAGCTGTACGAAGTCTGAGTAGTACAAAAGAATTTATACCGTCTAATTCTCTGAATGCACGAGGCATATTTGTTATGTTTTATTTTTCTTTTGTAAATTGGAAATAAGTATAATCTTGCCGCAATGTTGTGATTGTGGCTAAAGACTAAGAGTGGGGTGGCCTAGCTTAACCCAACCTTAGTCGAAGCTAATTTTAATTGGAATAACATTGGACTGTCTGTTTGGTTTGACAGAAACAATGGCAAGCAGGCAAGATAAAGGAAAGGGCGCATCAACATCGAGCGCCGGAAGGAAAAGAATTAGACTGGGAACAACAGTCCCAGCAGCACCAGCAGTTCCGCACGGCCAACACCTTCAATACGGAACCCGATGGGTGACATAGGAGGGGAAGAAATGGTACGCAAAGAATAAGGAAAACAAATACTTCCCCGAGGAACACATAGCTAGGGAACCATTGGCACAGGAATTCCCCAGGATTGTCCACAGGATTGAGGCAGCTGGGCTGAATTTTATCTTTGACGAGCCCAAGGAATGCAATCTGCACCTAATTCGGGAATTCTACGCCAACTGGAACCCGACACTCAGAAGTCACACCATAATGATAAGGGGGCAGATAGTCACTTTTATGCCCCATCACCTTAAAGCCATCTTGGGGGTGCGGGACACAGACGCCCAAGTGCTTCGACAGCTGAATATCACTCCACCATACGCGGACATCAGACGCACTTTATGTGGAGCTCGGTCTACAGCACGGTGGAGCAGGCATAAAGAGAGGGGCTACCATCAGGCATTGCCCTACTCACAGATGAACAGGGAAGCCAGGATATGGCTTAACATTATTTGTTCCTGCCTGATCCCGGGGTGCATATGATAGATGTCACCCGGGATCGTGTGTGCTTGGTATACGCCCTGATGAAAGGGCTGGAGATCAATGTTGGGGCGGTGATTATCTCCGCCATGAAGAAAGCCCGTTTGCATCAAGGGCACAAATACAGGTTCGGTGGCTTACTGACCACGTTCCTGAGGGGTCTAGATGTTGAGGAGGAGGCCCTTGACTACATCTCGCAGATGGAGAGGCGGGACTTAGATGTCACCAAAACTAAGGCACCCGACACCACTCACGGGCCAGTTCTTACACTAGCCGAGCGACATGCTCGGGATGATCAGTACATGGCTCGCATGTTCGGGATATAGATGCTCCAGCTGCGCATAGGTGGGAGGCCAGCAACAGAAGATGAGCTGTGGAAGCTTGAGCTAGACTACCCTTTTGGCGAAAACGTTAGGGCTCTATGCCTAGTGGGGCCAGCTTTGTGGAGCCCACTGATGATGATGTCTCCACAGATGAGGAGACACATCGTGATGACTCCGATGTGGAGTCAGATGATGACGACGGGGGCGATTCAGACATGGGAGACGAGGCAGCGGCACCTGACGAAGAAGTTACTTTGATTGATCAGGGAGTTTCACCACCTACTTTCGTACTATGCTAAATTTTGTGAACACTGGGGAGAGTTTTCGATTTAAGTGTGGGGTGGGAGTAGTTAGGTGTTGGCTGTTGTTGTTATTAATGTCTCTGTTCTATTGTTGTGCTTGGAAAAACTTGTGACCCTGTGATTTTTTGTGTGTATGTCTGTATTGTAATTAATGTGAAGATGTTGTGTGCTGTTGAATGTTGTTAGCTGGTTTTGTAAATATTTTTGTTTTATCGAAATTATCGATATTTTTAAAATTTTTCGTGAATTATTTTTATGATTGGGTTTCTCGGCGTTTGTTTTCGGTTCTTTCACTGAGAATAGTCCCATTGAACCGAAGTCATAGTTAGTGACCGTTCCCTATGATGGATGGATGACGACCGTCTTAAGGGAAATGTAGTCGATAAGAGTAGTTCTTTTTAATTTTGTTCTTTTGTTTGTTTGTATCCCAAACGTGTTGTTACTTTATGGTTGCGACATTCTTGTTGTGTGTTGTACATGATATTTAAAATGCAAAGGTGATTCGTATGAAATCATGCAACTTTGTAAATAAGTTGAGATACCTAGGCCATAGAGTTTGACTCAGTGTGATTGAGGCTTAATGTTTGAATTCTTGTAATTAGCTGATTGAAGAGTCCGTCAATATGTCTTGAGTTGAGCATGTACAATGAGTGTATGGTGAGGTTTCATTTCTTCCATGCTGTTGTGAAGTGTCTAGAACTTGCCTGGTGTGTTTACAAAATGAAATGAAGGATGTGTATTGTAGGAAAGGATGTAGGCATTCCTTTGATTTAACCGAAAGTTTTTTTTTCATACCCACCTTGAATGTACATCCTAGTTAGCCCATTGAGCCTTTAGCCTATTTCTTTCTTTTGTCAAAAAGGTGTAACCCGAGCTTAACCCCTTCTTTTCATTTTACGTGAATTTGATCCAAACCTCTTAAACGCTCAAGAAAAAAATAATTTTCCCACAGTGTCAAGGAGTGAGAATGGTGAAAAGAAAAGAAAAAGCAGAGTGATGAAAGGAAAGAAAAAGTCGAAGGTGCACTCGTTATAAATTAAATATAATGAAGATGTATAAATAATCTTTGTTATTAATTCAAGTGTGCTTAAAGATATGGGGTCAAAAATAAAGACAAACTTCAAGAATGGGAGGATGAAGGAAAAAACAATGCCATAAGGTTGACGGGATGTATTGAAAAAGCACTTAAGGAGGCTAGTTGTTATTATTGGTTAGGCCAGTATTTGCTAGTTCCGTAGCTTACATTACAACCGGTTAAGTCCTACGTGATCTTACATCATGTGTCCTTATATTAGTGGAGTAATACACTAAAGGCAAGCCTATGGTTCATGACATAATGCATGTGAATTCTTTTGGGAGAGAGAGCGAAATCTTGTTTATATGCCCCTCAATGTAATGTTTTGAGTTCATGTCATTAAAAAGGGTAAAATTCTATTGTGTGGTGAGGGCACATGCTCGACGAGAGATTGAATTTCGTGTCGGATATCTTCATCAGTTGATTTGCATGAGTTTGCCGATATCGATAGTCTATTCTTGAGTCTAGGAGGTGTTAATGTGTTGGAGGTCATCGTATTGATAAGACTATGCATGTTTTCTTGATGATTTGCTATATTAGATAATCGGTATAACCGTAGGTAGAATTGTCGAGCCAAAGTAGCCAGGATGGGGTGTCAATTGCATGAAGTGTAAGATTACTGTTCGGGGACGAACAATGATTTAAGTGTGGGGTAAGTGATCTTGGGCAAATTTATATGCCCAGGTGATACTCAAATGTGTCATTTTGCCATGTCGATGTTTGTACATTCTCATGTGAATTGTAATAAAATGTGAATTTATACTAACCAACATGATTAGCGTTGTTTTGCAGGAAAAATATAAAGTTATGGAGCTAGGATGCATGTAGGGAGAGATCGGGATTGGACTCGGAAGCTAGCTAGGGAAAATGCACAGGGAAATCACGAATTAAAGGGGCTCCGCAATGGAGCCGTGTCACGGTGCCATTGCGGATGCATTCTGCTTGGATGCTAAAATTATGCCCAATTCCAGTGAAGGTGCGCGTTGGGGCCGTGGCACGTTGGCCTAGCCCCGCGTTGCATGCCGTGCCACGTTGGGCCTTAATACCTAGACTACCAGATTCTAGTGAGGGTCCACGTTGGTGGCATGTCACGAAGGCAGTGCTCCGCGATGCACTCCGTGACACGTTGCTTGTTATTCCAGGAAAAATTCACACTAGTATAAATAGAACACTTGGGTTCATTTTTAAGAATTCTGACTTGGTGGAGTAAGAACGTGGGTTACAGGCAGTTGAGGGGACGAAAATCTCAGGGTTTTTCTCTATCTCATTCTTCTTTATTTCAATTGCTTGTATGATTAACACTCATTTAACAATGTTTAATCCACAAATGAGTGGCTAAATTCCCTTCTTGCTGAGGTTAAGAACAATTGTATTGGAATGTGATTATTGATAAATTGGTTTTCATCTTTTCCTCCATGGTTGTTGTATTGATTCTTGTTCTTACTGCGTTAATGTGTGGCCAACATTAATGTATATCTAAAAAGTCCGGTTTCACTCGAGAGAGCAAGAAATTGGAAAGTTGTGAATTGATAGGATATGATCTTTTCTTAGTTTGGGAAAATTGAGAATTGATTTACCTCCTGGATAGAGATATACCTGAAAGTCATATTAGTCAATTAAGGAATCGGTTTTGTATGGCTAGAACATGAATTTCTTTTTTATCACAGAGATGTAGGTGGAAGATTCATGATTCTTAAGTTGGGTTAAATACGTGAGTTTTAATCCATAGGCAATAATTCTTGACTAGCAACCGAAGGAAAGATTAAACAAATTGTATTGATAATTTATTTCTCTACATGTTCATTTTAGCCTCAACATGCTCATACTTATAGTTCAGACTCAAATTATATATTCATTTTAGACTTAGTATAAAATTAGGAAACAAAATATCAACCTCTTCTTCACACTGTTGTCTGCAATTTAGAGTTAAAGTTTATTGACACTTGAGTAGATTGTTACCTTAGTCCACTCTCTGTGGGATCGATACTTGGCTTACTTGAGCCACTTTACTACTTGTTTGACCATGTGCACTTGCGTGTAGTTATACCAAACAGACCGAACAGTATTGACCGCATACTTTCTATGTTGTATCATTTCATGATACAAGACTCGGCTCTCAGGTTTAGCCCTGCTCTTACTAAGCTTATTGGAGTTAGCATTTGCTTGCTGGTGAGTCCTCATCTTTCGAGGTCTAGGCTTTCAATTTTCTTATGTACTTCAGTTTTAGTGATTATGTGTTAGTTGGGGGTCTTATCCCATCAACTCATCATGTTTAGAGGCTTTTCAGACTTATGTATGTATTCAGCTTCGAATGATATATTCTGATGATATGGTTGGATTAGACTTCCGCTGAGTTATATTGAAGATTTCTTCAGTTTATTGAATGAGTTAGATATATGCTTATTCCATGGGTCGACTTGGGTTCTCTCAGGGTCCCTTGTCCCGTGTCTATGATGTTGGCCTCTGTTTAGGTCCTGACAGACTTGGTATCAGAGCAATAGGTTTGAAGTGTCCCAGGGTGTCTGAAAGCCGCGTTAATTAGAGTCTTTTTCATAGGTGTAAAGTGCGCCACACTTATGACGAATAGTCTATAAGAAATTTAGAAAATTTTGCCTTCTTTCATGATCTATATCATGCGATGAAAAGTCTTTCTATCCTTCAAATTTGCATAATCACAATTGCAGAATCATGGCTCCTCAAAGAATGAACGGAAGAAGGAATGGAGGTGGCGAAGGCAATGAGAATGAAAATGGTAATGGGCAACAACCAGCCCCACCAGTTCAAGAGCATCAGGCATCGGAGCCAACCGCTCATGCTAAGTTCAAGGCCGATATTTAGATGGTTGCGTAGGCCTTGACCGCTCAAGTCAATCAATAGGCCATTGCGCATGTTCCGCAAAATGGCAATGTAGCGGCAGCTCGAGTCAGAGACTTCTTGAGGATGAACCTACCGGAGTTCTAGGGGTCCAAGGTAGATGAGGACCCGCATGATTTCATTGATGAGATTGTCAAGATCACCCAGGTGATGGGGGTGAGTAGTGTTGAGTGCGTGGAGTTGGCCTCCTACTAGTTGAAGGGGATGGCATTTGTCTGGTGTCATCAATGGGAGGAAAGCAGGTCAGAAGGTGTAACTCCCCGGAAGTCCTAGAGATCAGACCCCGGAGTTAGAAGAAATGCAACAGAAAAAGTCAGCAGAACTTTGTTGTAGAATGAGTCAGGGAACGACTCGTTAAGTGACCCCATGAGTCGTGGTTTGACTCTTGGCGGGAGCAGTCAAGGGAGGTGAGCCAGGCCAGTAGAGACGGATGAACTGACGAGTCATCTTGCCTGGCAACGACTCGTCACGTCAGTCGTTAGGAGGGAGAAGCTTTGGTGTTAAGGAAATTTCCAATGCACTTAACGAAAGGGTAGGACGAATCGTTGGGTGTGGTGATGAGTCGTGATGTTGGTCGTGACCTGAACGTTGAGAAATTCCAGTAGACATGATGAGTGAACCTAATGAGTCATTGGGTGGGACAACGACTCATCAGTTGAGTCGTGGCATCAGTTCGCGTAATTTTTTAGATTTTCTCAGGGGTAGGTTGGTAAAATCCCACGCTCCCAGATTTAAAGTGATGTCGTTTTAAGTATGTTTGGGGACGTTTTTAAAGGTTTTCCTAATCCTAAACCCTCATTATCTCTACCTCTTTCTTCCTCCTTTCTTCTCAATTATCCTAGGGATTTCACCAAGGTGTTCTTCAAGCTTCAAGGAAGGTAATCAAGCGGGATTTTCATCTACCAGGTATTCGGGACTTCAACAAGGATATTCTTCCCTCCTTGTGCCCCAAAATGTTTTCAATAAGAATTCAATTTTAAACCTATTTTGAGTATCATGATTTGGGGTTTGAGAAATGGGTAATTTCTTCTTTATTCCTTGTTCCTAAATGCTAATATTTATTGCGATTATGGAATAAATTGGAATGTTAATTAATGGGTTGCTTTGGAATATGGATTATATGTTGGGATTGCATGATGGTAGCATATTCTTTATGAGTTGGCTTGAGTAATAAATGGGTTTTGCTAATTGTTCACTTGATTGTCTTAGTCATGCATGGATATGATAAAATTGTGAAGATTAGGTTGAGTATGTATGCATGTAGTATGTCCTCCTAAATTGATTTTAGTATTGATTAGGAATTTTACATTCCATTCATGATTATCGTATAAACTCATGAACATGATGGAAGTGTGAAAATATTGCATAATTAACCCTAATGACTTGATTATGATGTTGATGATCATATTGGATTGAGTAGAAGTTGTGGGCTTAAGCAATTGAAATAAGTTAGGTGTCATCACCATGCTTTAGATTTAATTGATTTGGCGTAAGAAGATTTCACCTCCATTATGAACTACGAAGCTTGGGCGGATTCTATATTGTTTTCCTTATTAAAATTGTTTTTATAAAAATCTTGGAATCTAAAACGCCCATGGCTAAAGAGTTCACAAAGGAGTAATTGTGACAAGTTTGTGGAATGTTGTAGACCTAAATAAGCGAAGTCATATATCTTGATAGAGTATGAGTTGTATTTATAAACTATGCATGACCTCATATTACGTATGAATGAAATGAACTTGGAGTTCAGAGGGTCATGATAGTATATGCATAATGTGACCCTATAGAATGCTCGTTAGCAAGAGATGCTTGAGATAGCTATAGATTGGATTCCATGATGAGGTGAATAATGATGATAACGCATGAGAATGATATTGTAACCGTTGGGTTTGATGTTATTAGAAAGTAACCCCCACCCCATTGATAAGAATGTTGTATGATGAAATTAGTAAATGTCCTTTGCCTCTGTTTAGTTGTTGCAATTTAGATTAATGTTAGTCAGTCGGGATTTCTCATTAGTAAGAATAATTCCCTATTTAGTCGGGATATCTTGTTACTAAGAGTATTTCCCTAGTGAGTCGGGATTTCTCGTTAGCAAGAGCATTTCCCTAGTCAATCGAGATTTCTCATTAGCAAGAGTATTTCCCTAGCTAGTCGGGACTTACATCCCTAGCTAGTCAGGACTAACATCCCTAGCTAGTTAGTGACTACTTACATCAATATTTTCTCTCCCTTCGATAGACAGGGATTTTCACTATTGAGAATGTTTCACTTGGACAGTTGGGGACCCTTTTGATATCAGTCATGACTTTGCATCCCTGTGTCATTAAGACCAACACTTTTCTGCTCCAGTTGAACTTGTAACAGTGCATGTACTTACCATGTGATTATGTTTATATGAATATGTGGATATCATACAGATTGTTGTATCCTTATCGATTACGTTACTAAACCAGTGATTTACGGTATTCCTTATTTGTATATTGATGCTTATGAGTTGTTTGTTTACATTTCTGCATACTCAGTACATTCCAAGTACTAACCGCACGCCTCTTGTTCTATATCGTTTTATGATATAGATCCAGGATTCCAGGTTCAGCCGCGTGACTAGATACGCTTCTCTTTCTTCCAGCTCCTCGCTATGAGTTCTCATCTTCCGAGGATATGGTTTATATTCTCATTCTATCTTGTTTTCAGTTTTAGACTTTTTAGCTAGGGGCTTGTCGTAGCAAGTCATCAGTTTATTAGAAGGCGTTCAGACTTATGTTGACAAAATCAGCCTTGTATGTAAATGTTATTAAGTTGTGTTTTAATTTATATCAGTTTCTGGTCAGTTTTTCAGCTTGTTCATGATGTTTGACGTTTCGTATGTTAAGTGTATGTGGTGATTATTCCATGGGTCGACTTGGAGCCTCTCGGGGTTCCTAGTCCTGTGTCTACGATCCGGGTGTACTCTCGAGTCGTGACAACAGGAGCAGGTCCGGTCACTTGGGAGGAGTTCCAGGTTGCATTTCTAGATTAGTTCTTCCCTCGGGAGATAAGGGAGTTCAAAACAGCTGAGTTTGTAAACTTTGAATAGGAGAGGGTGACAGTGCAAGAGTATGCCCTTGAGTTCACTCGCCTATCGAAATATGCCCCAGAGTTGGTAACAAATCAGAGAATGTGAGTGAGTAGATTCGTCCATGGAGTTGTAGGTTATTTGGACAAGGACTGTAAAAAAGCCATGCTACACTAGGATATGGACTTTCCTCGGATAGTGTTGTACGCCTAGAAGATGGAGGCGGCGTATTCGAGAGAGAGGGAGGCCAAGAGGGCAAGGGTTGAGGATCACAGATTCTCTCAGCAGAGGCCCTGTGGTGGACAACAACAACAGACTCACCTGAGATCATTAGCCCCGGCATATTCGGCATTGAGTATGCCATCCAAGCTTAGACATGATCATAGAGGGTGTGCATCAGGCTCGAGGGGTCAGAGTAGCAGACTCGCAGATTCCACCATCCCAACATATTGCATATGTGGTGGGGGGCACACAGGTCAATGCTTGGCAAGTTGAGGTGCTTGTTTCGGGTGTGGGCAGCCCGGACACATGCTTTGAGATTCTCCAACTACGAGGCAGGATCTGGTTGGGGGCCAAGGCCCAGATTCTAGTTTAGAGGCCCCTCCCCTGCACTCGACACATCAGGGGTCATCTACTAGCACAGTTGATGGTCAGCGCCAGAACAGATTATATGCTTTAGCTTCCCATCAGGAGTAGGAGGTCTCCCCAGATGTGGTTATTGGTATGTTGCGAGTTTTTCATATCAATGTTTATGATTTGTTAGACCCGGGGGCCACCTTGTCTTTTGTGACACCATATGTGGCCAGTAGCTTTGGAGTCGGTCCTGATGTCTTGTCAGAACCCTTCTCAGTTTCCCCTCTAGTAGGTGACTCAGTTATAGCTAGACGGGTATATAGAGGTTACCCAATCTCAGTCCTTCATATGGTCACCTCAGTAGACTTGATAGAGTTAGCCATGACCAATTTTGATGTTATTCTCGGCATGGATTGGCTATTTGCATGCTATGCTTCAGTTAATTGTAGAATTCGGGCAATAGAGTTTTGATTTCCAGGTTAGCCATCCTTAGAATGGAAGGGTAGTTCAGTTGTGCCTGTAGGTCAATTCATTTCCTACCTTAAGGTTAAGAAGATGATCTCTAAGGGTTGCATGTACCATCTAGTTAGGGTTATGGATGTCGAGTCTGAAACCCCGACAACCCAGTCAGTTCCAGTAGTACGTGAGTATCCAGAGGTCTTTCTTGATGATTTTCTAGGTGTCCCTCCTGAGCGAGAGATTGATTTTGGTATAGACCTTCTTCTCGACACGCAACCTATCTCTATTCCACCTTATAGAATGGCTCCGCCTGAGCTAAAAGAGTTGAAGGATCAGTTAAAGGACCTGTTAGATAAAGGCTTTATTAGGCCGAGTAAGTCTCCATGGGGTGCAGCAGTCTTATTCATTCGGAAGAAAGATGGTTCTCTTCGGATGTGCATTGATTATAGGCAGTTGAACAAGGTCACAGTTAAGAACAGGTATCCTCTACCCAGGATCAATGATTTGTTTGACCAGTTTTAGGGAGTCAAGTTTTTCTCCAAGATTGATCTCAGATCCGGATATCACCAGCTCAGGGTTCGGGAGAGTGACATCCCGAAAACTGCTTTAAGGACTCGTAGTGTCACTACAAGTTTGTTGTTATGTCTTTTGGACTAACTAATGCCCCTTCATCTTTTATGGATCTAATGAACAGGGTGTTGAAGGCATATTTGTACATGTTCGTGATTGTGTTTATCGACGATATCCTCATATACTTCCGGAGCAAGGAGAAGCATGCCACTCACTTGAGAGTAGTGCTTCAGACCCTCAAGGATCGTCAGTTGTATGCGAAATTCAGCAAGTGTGAGGTTTGGTTAAACTCGATTGCATTTTTGGGCCACGTGGTATCTAGTGAAGGCATAAAGATGGATTCTCAAAAAATTGAGGCGGTGAAGAATTGGCCCAGGCCAGTGAACCCATCAGATGTCAGGAGCTTTTTGGGATTAGCATATTACGACCGGAGATTTCTTGAGGGCTTTTCATCTATTGCAGCACCTTTGACCAAGTTGACTCATAAGAAGGTGAAGTTCTAATGGTTGGAGGCTTGTGAGAAAAGCTTCCAAGAATTGAAGACTTGACTCACTTCAGCACCAGTGTTGACCCTACCCGAGGGTACCGATGGGTTTGTGATGTATTGTGATGCTTCGAGAATCGGGCTTGGGTGTGTGTTGTTGTAGCATAGGAAGGTGATAGCTTATGCCTCAAGGCAGTTGAATGTTCATGAGAAGAATTACTCGACCCATGATCTTGAGTTGGCTGCGGTTGTGTTCGCCTTAAAGATATGGCGGCATTACTTGTATGGAGTCCACGTGGACGTGTTCACGGATCACAAGAGCTTGCAATATGTGTTCGCGCAGAAAGATCTCAATCTTCGGCAAAGGAGCTGGTTGGAGCTACTAAATACGATATGAGTGTCCTTTACCCCCCGGGTAAGGCTAATGTGGTAGCGGACGTACTTAGTCGGCTCTCTATGGAGAGTGTGTCCCATGTGGATAAGGGAAAGAAGGAGTTGGTGAAAGATGTCCATTGACTTGCGAGGTTGAGAGTTAGATTGGTTGACTCGACCGACGGCAGCGTGGTTATGCAGAATAGATCAGAGTCATCCTTGGTGGTGGATGTCAAAACTAAGAAAGATAAGGATCCGATTTTGAGGAAATTGAAGGAAGCGGTGCGGAGTCAAGAGGTGGAGGTTTTCTCCCAAGGTGGAGAGGGGTGCTGCGGTACCAAGGTTGTCTATGTGTTCCAGATGTCGATAATTTGCCATACCGGATATTGAATGAGGCACATGGATCTAGGTATTCTATCCATCCGGGTACCACCAAGATGTATCATGACTTGCGAGAAATATATTGGTGGAATGTCATGAAGAAGGATATTGCAGAATTCGTAGCTAAGTGCCCGAACTGTCAACAAGTGAAAGTTGAGCATCAAAGGCCTGGAAGCGTACTTCAGGATATAAGCATTCCCACTTGGAAGTGGGAAGATATTAATATGGATTTCATTACTAGTCTACCTCGTACTCGCCGATAATATGACTCCATTTGGGTGGTGATCGACAGGTTGACCAAGGCTGCACACTTCCTATCGATCAAAACCACAAATTCAACAGATGATTTTGCCAAATTGTATATTCGAGAGTTGGTTCGACTTCATGGTGTGCCCTTGTCTATTATTTTCGACCGAGGTACTCAATTACCTCCTAGTTTTGGCGTTCTTTTCAGAAGGAGCTTGGGACTCAAGTTAAGCTCAGTACAATCTTTCACCCACAAACAGACGGCCAGGCAGAACAAACAATCGAGACCCTCGAGGATATGTTGAGGGAATGAGTGATGGACTTCAAAGGTAATTGGGATGATCACTTTCCCTTGATCGAGTTTGCTTATAATAATAGCTATCACTGCATTATCTAGATGGCACTGTTCAAGGCTCCTTATTGGCAAAGGTGTAGATCGCCCATTGGATGGTTTGAGGTTGGTGAGGCAGCTACGGTAGGACCTGATTCGGTGCATGAGGCTATGTGAAAGTTCAATTGATAAGGGACGGGATGAAAACAGCTCAGAGTCATCAAAAGTCATACACTGATGTGAGAAGTAGAGAGTTGGAGCTCGGGGTGGACGATTGGGTATTCTGAAGGTATCTCCTATGAAGCAAGTCATGCAGTTTGAAAAGAAAGGAAATCTCAGTCCCCGCTAAGTTGGTCCTTACAGGGTTATGAAAAGGGCTGGTAAGGTAGCGTACGAGTGGGACTTGCCATCAGAGTTATCTTCAGTTCATCCCGTCTTTCATGTATCGCTCTTGAAATAGTTCTTGGGTAATCCAGCTTTAGTAGTCCCGGTGGACAGAGTAGTGTAAAAGATAGCCTCAACTATGAAGAAGTTCTAGTGGAAATAATGGGCCGTCAGGTTCGGAGGCTAAGGAACAAAGGAATATCTTCAGTTAAAGTCCTATGGAGAAAGCAGCATGTTGAAGGAGCTACATGGGAAGCCGAACCAGATATGATGGCTAAATACCCAAATTTATTCTCTACCGGCTCAGTTTCGAATTGAAGTATCAGATTCTCCTATAAATCTATTTAATTTTCGTGTTCAGTTCATGTGTTCCAGTTCCTTTTATGTGTATGTGAAGTATGAATTCAGTTAACCTATGTAGTTCTTTTCGGTGGTAGTCATTGCATAAGTTTTCAGTTTAAATGATCAATCTTTCCATATGATGATTGCATATTTCTGAGTTTTTGTGTGTTTCTAACATTCGAGGATGAATGTTCCCAAAGGGGAGATATTGTTATACCCTTGGAACTCAAAGATCGGACTAGGGAGTTAAAATTGGGAAAAACTGAAAATTTGGGTTGCAGGTGTGGAACGAGTCATTGGACGACTCATGAGGAGAGCCCACGAGTCGTCAAATCACTTGTTGGGATACCTGGAAGAGTTGGTAAAGATTGGATAATAAGGGGTCCCCACAGGCATGGGAACGACTCGTGGTCAGACACTATGAGTTGTTAGGTCAGCCGTGGGGTGAGAGAGAAGACAAAATAGAATAGGTCAACCAGTGTACTTAACGGGAGGAGGCCACGACTTGTCATGTCGGGAAAAGTGTCATGGTACGAGTCGTTGGATGATATACAAGTGTCACGCCCCGCCTTGGAGGGTATGACTGGCACCTGGTGCCCTACTAGGACCTGAACTACTAGACTACTGAGCCTGAGCACATCTGGTGCCTGGCTAGCACTAACTCAGATTTTTGCAAACAAAGGGCTATATAACGGCTGTAAACACAGCCTCCGGCGAACTGGGCCTATAGCCACCTGTACCTGTAATGACAGCTAACCAGAAACATGTCAATATAAGGGAGCCTATGCGGGCCGACAAGGCCACCATGCTGTCTAGTTATCTGTAACTCAACACAAGACTACTGCAAGACTACGTGACCGGCAAGGTCACCACTACTGTCAAACTAAGGCCTCACACGACCAACATAAACTGAAATGCTAAACAACTATAACAAACTGCACGGCCTCACACAACCGGCTCAACTGACCACAAGGAAATATATACAGACTACAAGCCTCTAGGAACACTGATAAGATGGTCGGGATAGGGCCCCGACCTACCCGTACTGTACAACAAAAGGAAATGATATAAACCTCTGAAATATCAAGCTCCGGATGACAGGAGCTGATGACTCTGCGTTGGCTAGGTTCATGAGGGATTGCCTCCTCGTCTATGGGTACCTACAGGCAAGTAATGCAGCGCCCCACTAGGCGTCAGTACCACTGGTACCGAGTATGCAAAGCAACTGAAATAATACAACTGAATACAGATAACATAACTTAACAAGTCTTTGAGCAGAAGATAACTGAATCTGAGAAGTTGATAGGAACTAGATCAAACCTTTCAGCACTAATAGGCAGGAGCGTGTCTGTAGTCACGGCGGCCTGCTGTCTATTAACTAATATATATAAAACACATAAGTACATATACATTTAGCAAGCAAGAGCCAATACCAACCCCCATAAGCCGGATGGCGCCAAGAAAGCAAACAATCTATATACCCCTACCCGAGTCAAAACCAACCAAAAATAAGTCGCTCCACAAATCTGCTCACTTCGGAGCTCCTCTATCGGCCCCCTGGGTCTCCGGCTTGGGCCATAGCCTCCGATATAAGCAACCGTGTCTGGGTTCGGAGGACTCCTGTGTAGACAGTAACAGATAGGGTCTAGATCCCTGGACACAAAACTCAATAGGGCTATCTGAAACCGGAGTTACACCTATAATAACTGAATGTACAGATAGTAACAGATAGGGTTTGGTTCCCTGGACACAAAACTCAACAGGGCTATCTGAAACCGGAGCTGCACCTGTAATGCTGATCAGACTGCTATGGGGAAAACTTCATCCCATCTTCGTCCAAACTGGGGACGGCATGCCACTCCTTGCAGTGACATAAACCCACCCATTCAGTGGGCGACACGATTACCAACCCAGGGGCGTTGAGGACGCTCAATAGGGTGCCCTCACGCCACATCAAGTCTCAACAAACAAATAGCACATATAAATAGCAAGCATGTATAACTGAAAAAGACTATCTGAAATCTAATTTCTTATTCTGATCTGTTTCTATACTGAACTGATTCTTTACTGATTATACTGATTCTGAAATCTTTATTTAACTGCTTGGCTAATCTTAGCCAGGATACTATCTATCTAAATGGCAAATCTGTAGCCATAAAACTATCTGTCTATCTGATTTTACTTTATTAGCTTTTATTCTGAAAATCTGTATCTTTTTATTCTACAACATGCTTGCTAATCATACAATAAGCTATACTGGATTTGGAATGCTAACTCGCCCTTTGGCGCATGCTTTACTAACTTTCGGACTGAATACGATACGGCAACACAACTCAGAATCTATCAAACTAGCTTAATTCTCAACATTCACTCCGAGAGTTTCAAATACGGAGTTTACTCTGATTTACTAAGCTAAGGCTTACTAACTTGCCGAAGAACAACTTTACATACCTTAACCTCGATTTATTCGACTGTTGGACGAGGCTCGGTTAGTATTCAAGCTAAATCTCCCCAACTGCATTCATAAACACGTCAATTAGTACTAAATACAACATTATTCTGAAGGACGGCGTCACTTTCGATATAATTATAGCCTAAACTTAGGCTTATCGAAAGACGGTCAAAAACTTGCTATTTTCCAGAAGTCCAGAAGGGAGAAGTATTCACTTCACAGCTAGGAACACATAGATACTAGTTTGGAGCAATTCCACTTACCTTAGTCCGGTAGCTCGACGATTTGTCGGCTGAATTTCGCGAAACTAAATCCGTAGGAATGCTCCCTGCTGCTAAATACCTTGGTACCTGAGGTTAATTTGAGTTTAGACTACGTTTGGCAGCGTAATCGAACGATAATATATTCCCCTCTTCGTCTCTCTCTGTTTCTCTACGAGTTCTGGAAATTATTTGGTGGAAAATGAGATTAAAACCGAAGTGGGGGCTTTATATACTTGGGCCTGGATAGGCCCAACGTGTCACGGAGCCAACGCAGAGGCTCCACCTTCGTGACACGTCGCCATCATGGAGGGGCTCTGCCTCGGCTCCTTCCACGATGGTTCGACCGGTTACCCATCCGAACCTTTCCTGGGCCTTTCTCTAGCACGTATGGCTTTCAAATATGCTTAACCAACGTGCAAATAGGCCATCTAGGTGTCGGAAATCTTACAGGGTATAACATTCTCCCCCCCTTAGGAACATTCGTCCTCGAATGGAAACTGCTATCTAGAGGACTTCTCAACTTACTTATTTAGAAAAAATTCGGCAGAGTTTCCCCAGTAATATGGACTATACCAAAAACCTGAAACGTAGAAAAGTCCAATACAGGCACTGTACACAATACTTTAAGATTCACTGAATAGCTACACATCAATCTTTCTCATTTATATATGCACAACCACAAAGTACTGCATAAGTAATAATACGGACATACCTGTCGCCTGACTAGGCCTGGAATAAGTGATGATATCCATCTTTCATTTCTTCCTCAGCCTCCCACGTCATCTCCTCTCAGTTCCTGTTGTACCATAATACCTTGACAGACGCAATATCTTTAGTTCTCAATCTACGAATCTGTCTGTCTAGGATGGCTACTGGAACCTCTTCATAGGCCAGCTCTTCTCTAACCTGGATATCCTGGACAGGGACTGCTCTGGATGGTTCTCCTATGCATTTCCTCAGCATAGACACATGAAAGACTGGATGAACGGATTCTAATTCTGGAGGCAAGTGCAACTCGTATGCTACTCGGCCTATCCTTTGACTAATCTGATAAGGCCCAACAAATCTCGGACTGAGCTTACCCTTCTAGCCGAATCTCATCACCCCTTTCATCGAAGATTCTTTTAGAAATACCCAGTCATTTACCTCAAATTCCAAGTCTCTATGCTGCACATCTGCATATGATTTTTGGCGGCTCTGTGCAGTCAGTAAGCGTTCTCGGATAAGCTTTACCTTTCCCTCTGACTGCTGGACAATGTCTGGCCCAACCACCACTGATTCTCCTATTTCAAACCAGCCAACTGGCGATCTGCATTTTCGCTCGTATAAAGCCTCAAAAGGCGCCATCTGGATGGCTGAGTGATAGTTGATATTATAAGAAAATTCAATTAATGGCAAATGCTCATCCCAGCTACCACCGAAATCTAGCACACACGCTCGCAACATATCTTCGAGCGTCTGAATTGTGCGTTCAGCCTGTCCATCTATCTGAGGGTGGAATGCGGTACTCAGATTAATCTGCGTTCCCAGACCTCTCTACAACGACTGCCAAAATATAGCTGTAAACTGTGCTCCTCTGTCTGAAATAATGGATACTGGTACTGCGTGCAACCTGACTATTTCTCGGATATACAACTCCACATAATCTTCGGCCGAGAAAGTAGTTTTCACTGGCAGGAAATGAGCCGATTTTGTCAATCTGTCAACTATTACCCATATGGAGTCATGTCTGTATCTGGTACGGGGTAGTCCTTCTACAAAATCCATGTTCACGGCTTCCCATTTCCAGAGAGGCACAGCTATGTCCTGAGTAAAGCCGCCTGGTTTCTGATGTTCTGCTTTCACCTGTTGGTAGTTAGGACACTGGGCTACAAATTTAGCAATTTCTCTTTTCATACCTGGCCACCAGTAGTTTTCTTTGATATCATGGTACATCTTTGTTGCGCCAGGGTGGAGAGAATAGCGGGCGCAATGTACCTCGTGCATGATCTGCTGGCGGAGGCCTGAAACATTGGGAACACATAAACGGTCTTTACAACGCAGCACTCCATCCTCTGCTACCCGGAATTTTGGCGCCTTCCCTAGCAGAATATAATGTTAAAGCTGAACTAGGTTAGGATCCTCATATTGTCGTTCTTTTACTTCCACAACTAATGATGACATGGCGGTGTTCTAAATTACCGCTCTGTTGTCCTCTGTTTCTACTACACGAACGGCTAAGCTGGCTAACTGATGTATCTCCCTGACCAATTCCCGCTGCTCGGGCTACAAATGCCCCAAACTTCCCATTGACTTACGGCTGAGAGCATATGCTACAACATTGGCCTTTCCCGGGTGGTACAGAATATTCACGTCATAATCTTTTAACAGCTCCAACCAGCGACGTTGCCGCAAATTCAACTCCCTCTGGGTGAAGATATACTGTAGGCTCTTATGATTTGTGAAAATGTCAACATGAACGCCATACAGGTAATGTCTCCACATTTTCAAGGCGTGAATCACTGAGGCTAACTCCAGGTCGTGGGTAGGGTAATTCTTTTCGTGTTTCCTCTGCTGTCTGTAAGTATATGCAATCACTTTACCACGCTGCATCAGCACACAACCTAACCCAACACCTGATGCGTCGCAATACACCGAATAACCCTCTGTACCTTCCGGTAATGCTAACACTGGGGCGAAGGATAATCTGTGTTTCAATTCCTGAAAGCTCTGCTCGCATGCCTCTGTCCACTGAAACTTTGTTGTTTTCTGCGTCAGTTTAGTCAGAGGTGCTGCTATGGTGGAGAACCCTTCAACAAACCTCCTATAATATTCGGCTAATCCCAGAAAGCTACGGACTTCAGTCCGAGTGGTAGGCCTAGGCCATGATTTGACTGCTTCTATTTTCTGCTTGTCAACCTGTATACCAGCATCCGACACAGTATGCCCTAGGAAGGCTACTGAGTTAAACCAGAATTCGCACTTGGAGAACTTAGCATATAACTGGCAGTCCTTGAGAATCTGGAGCACTGTCCGTAAATGAGTCCGGTGATCTGATTCAAAGCGAGAATACACCAGAATATCATCAATAAACACAATCACGAACAGGTCCAGGTATGGTCTCAAAATACTATTCATCAGGTCCATGAATACTGCTGGGGCATTCGTCAACCCAAAGGACATAACTAGGAATTCAAAGTGTCCATATCGAGTCTTGAACGCCGTTTCGGGAATATCTCTTTCACGAACTCGAACCTGGTGATATTCGGACCGCAAGTCAATCTTGGAAAAGTATCTGGCCCCTTGTAGCTGATCAAACAAATCATCTATTCTGGGAAGCGGATACTTATTCTTTACTATAACTTTGTTCAACTGCCGATAATCTATGCACATACAGAGCAAGCAATCTTTCTTCCTCACAAATAGAACTGGCGCACCCCATGGTGAAGTACTTGACCTGATGAAACCTTTATCTAGCAAATCTTTCAACTGCTCCTTCAACTCTCTGAGTTCTGCAGGAGCCATACGATAAGGAGGAATTGATATAGGTTGAGTGCCTGGTAGCAAATCAGAAGCAAAATCTATTTCCCTTTCTGGGGGAAGACCAGGTAACTCATCTGGAAACACTCAGGGAACTCGTTCACCACCGGAACAGACTGGAGTGTCAGAGATTCTGCCCGAACATCCTGCACTCTGACTAGGTGGTAAATACATCCCTTAGTTATAAATTTCCTCACTTGAAGGTAGGAAATAAACCTACCATTTGGTGTAGCGGTGCTGCCCTTCCACTCCCGCACTGCTTCTCCTAGAAAGTGGAATCGGACCGTCTTGGTCCAACATTCAACATTGGCAAATCACGGCACTAGCCAATCCATACCCATTATGGCATCGAAGTCTATCATTTCTAACTCGACCAGATCTACTGTAGTCTGGCGACCAGCAACCTCCACTGTACACCCTCAGTAAATTCTGCTAGCTATAATAGAGTCACCGACGGCCGTGGATACTGAAAAGGGCTGCTGCAATAATTCAGGTGCAATATTGAACTTTCGTGCCACAAATGAGGTAATATATGGCAAGGTGGATCCTGGATCAATTAGTACATAAGCAGGGCATGAACAGATAGTCAGCATACCTGTCACTACATCTGGAGACGCCTCTAAATCATGCCTCCCTGGTAGTGCATAAGTATGGCTTGAGCCCGTACCTGAACTGGAAGCTCCTGATCTCCCTCGGCCTCTGCCAACTGAACCTGAAGGCCCACGCCCCGCTGAGGATGCTGGGGCTCGTGGACCTGCGGATCCCCTGTCCTGGCTGCCTCTACTCCCCTAACCTCTGGTCAGACAATCTCTCATCCGATGCCCCTCCTGTCCGCAAATATAACACCCAGTGGAGCCATATCTACAAGCTCCGGCGTGAGGTCGGCCGCAACTAGGGCAGGGTGGGGGTGTAAATCTACTCTGCTCTCCCCTTCTCTGCTGCGGGGACTCTACTGTTCTGAAACTGCCACTAGGCTCTAATTGCCCTCTATGAACATATCTACCTCGCTGCTGCTGCTGTGGTGGAGGTGGGGGTCTAGGGGGTCTATCTGATAATCGAGGCCTGGGTCCTCTCTGAGCTTCCCATGGTATGTCATCTGGTCTGTCTCTGCGGCGTTGTTCCTGACTAGTCTGTCTACTACTCTATTGCCGCTGTCTAAGACCCTCTATGGTCTGAGCAAAAGCCTGTACTCGGGCAATGTCCATATCCTCTCGCAACGTCGCCGTCATACATGCCTCAGTATATTCTGGGTTAAGACCCATGATAAATCTGTGGACTCTCGTTGGCATGGTATCAACAAATGCTAGAGCATAACGGGCTAAGGAGTCAAACTGTAAAGCATACTCGCATACGCTCCTCGCCCACTGCTCCAGATGCAAAAACTGATCCATCCGAGCCTGCTAGATCTCTCGTGGCAAGTAATGGTCCAAGAAGGCCTCCGAGAAGCTGGTCCAGGTCGGAGGGGTAACATCTCGCCCTCGGGACCTCTCCCAACTCTCGTACCATAGTACTGCTATGTCCCGCAACCGGAACACTCCCAACTCAACAGACTCTGAAGGGGTCACATGCATAACTCGGAATATCCTCTACATCTGATCTAGAAAGTCCTGGGGGTCCTCTGCCCGATCTGACCCTGTAAACTGTGGGGGACCCAGTGCCAAAAATTCCCGCACTTTAGAACTGCTGACCCACCTGAAGACACTGTTGCTACAAGTGGCACTGGCTGGCACGGTGTGGCCATCATCTGTGCCAACATAACTACATCGCTACGAACCTCCTGATCTGACGGCGAAGGCACAGGAGCTATCGGGGGCGGTGTAGTGCCCAACGGCTCCTGATGTGAGGGGGACTGCTGAGAGGGCTGTGATAAAGCCTCTATATCGCCCTCAGATCGGGCTGACTATGACTGAAGCTGAGGCATCCTGCTGGTGCCTTCTCCTGCTGATGTGTCTAATCTCCTGCTTGTGGCAGGGTGTCGCTGATCTGCCATTCTTATCTGTAAACAAAGGGTACGATAAGTTTTAGGAACTCAACCCTATACTGTACTGTGCTACGACACGAGTGAGTATGAAAGAAGAGTAACCATCCTATTATGCCTCGCAGCCTCCTGCCTATAGTATGTGGTGCACAACACATCTATAGACAAGACTCTACTTAGCACGGCTTGCAGACTCCCTGGGACACGACCTGCTCTGATACCAAGTTTTTCACGCCCCGTCTTGGGGGGTATGACTGGCACCTGGTGCCCTACTAGGACTTGAACTGCTAGACTACTGAGCCTGAGCACATCTGGTGCCTGGCTAGCTCTAACTCACATTTCTGGAAACAAAGGGCTATATAACGGCTGTAAACACAGCCTCCGGCTAACTGGGCCTATAGCCACCTGTACCTGTAATGACAGCTAACCAGAAACATGTCAATATAAGGGAGCCTATGCGGGCCGATAAGGCCACCATGCTGTCTAGTTATCAGTAACTCAACACAAGACTACTGTAAGACCACGTGACCGGCAAGGTCACCACTACTGTCAAACTAAGGCCTCACACGGCCAACATAAACTGAAATGCTAAACAGCTATAAGAAACTGCACGGCCTCACACAACCGGCTCAACTGACCACAAGGAAATATATACAGACTGCAAGCCTCTAGGAACACTGATAAGATGGTCGGGATAGGGCCCCGACCTACCCGTACTGTACAACAAAAGGAAATGATATAAACCTCTGAAATATCAAGCTCCGGATGACAGGAGCTGATGACTCTGCGCTAGCTAGGTTCATGAGGGATCGCCTCCTCGTCTATGGGTACCTGCAGGCAAGTAATGCAGCGCCCCACTAGGCGTCAGTACCACTGGTACCGAGTATGCAAAGCAACTGACATAATACAACTGAATACAGATAACATAACTTAACAAGTCTTTGAGCAGAAGATAACTGAATCTGAGAAGTTGATAGGAACTAGATCAAACCTTTCAACACTGATAGGCAGGAGCGTGTCTGTAGTCACGGCGGCCTGCTGTCTATTAACTAATATATATAAAACACATAAGTACATATACATTTAGCAAGCAAGAGCCAATACCAACCCCCATAAGCCGGATGGCGCCAAGCAAGCAAACAATCTATATACCCCTACCCGGGTTAAAACCAACCAAAAATAAGTCGCTCCACTCATCTGCTCACTTCGGAGATCCTCTACCGGCCCCCTGGGTCTCCGGCTTAGGCCATAGCCTCCAATATAAGCCACCGTGTCTGGGTTCGGAGTACTCCTATGTAGACAGTAACAGATAGGGTCTAGATCCCTGGACACAAAACTCAATAGGGCTATCTAAAGCCGGAGCTACACCTATAATAACTGAATGTACAGACAGTAACAGATAGGGTCTGGTTCCCTGGACACAAAACTCAACAGGGCTATCTGAAATCGGAGCTGCACCTGTAATGCTGATCAGACTGCTATGGGGAAAACTTTATCCCATCTTCGTCCAAACTGGGGACGGCATGCCACTCCTTGCAGTGACGTAAACCCACCCGTTCAGTGGGTGACACGATTACCAAGCCAGGTGCGTTGAGGACGCTCAATATGGTGCCCTCACGCCACATCAAGTCTCAACAAACAAATAGCACATATAAATAACAAGCATGTATAACTGAAAAAGACTATCTGATATCTAATTTCTTATTCTGATCTGTTTCTATACTGAACTGATCTTTTACTGATTATACTGATTCTTAAATCTTTATTTAACTTCTTGGCTAATCTGTAGCTAGGATACTATCTGTCTGAATGGCTAATTTGTAGCCATAAAACTGTCTGTCTATCTGATTTTACTTTATTAGATTTTATTCTGAAAATCTGTATCTTTTTATTCTACAAAATGCTTGCTAATCATACAATAAGCTATACTGGATCTGGAATGCTAACTCGCCCTTTGGCGCATGCTTTACTAACTTTCGGACTGAATACGATATGGCAACACAACTCAGAATCTATCAGACTAGCTTAATTCTCAACATTCACTCCAAGAGTTTCAAATACGGAGTTTACTATGATTTACTAAGCTAAGGCTTACTAATTTGCCGAAGAACAACTTCACATACCTTAACCTCGCGTTATTCGACTATCGGACGAGGCTCGGTCAGTATTCCAGCTAAATCTCCCCAACTGCATTCATAAACACGTCAATTAGTACTAAATACAACATTATTCTGAAGGACGGCGTCACTTTCGTTATAATTATAGACTAAACTTAGGCTTATCGAAAGACGGTCAAAAACTTGCTATTTTCCAGAAGTCCAGAAGGGAGTAGTATTCACTTCACAGCTAGGAACACACAGATACTAGTTTGGAGCAATTCCACTTACCTTAGTCCGGTAGCTCGACGATTTGTCGGCCGAATTTCGCGAAACTAAATCCGTAGGAATGCTCCCTACTGCTAAATACCTCGGTACCTGAGGTTAATTTGAGTTTAGACTACATTTGGCAGCATAATCGAACGATAACATATTCCCCTCTTCGTCTCTCTCTGTTTCTCTGCGAGTTCTGGAAATTATTTGGTGGAAAATGAGATTAAAACCGAAGTTGGGGCTTTATATACTTGGGCCTGGACAGGCCCAACATGTCACGGAGCCAACGCGGAGGCTCCACCTCTGTGACACGTTTCCATCGCGGAGGGGCTCTGCCTCGGCTCCTTCCGCGATGGTTCGACCAGTTACCCATCCGATCCTTTCCCAGGCCTTTCTCTAGCACGTATGGCTTTCAAATATGCTTAACCAACGTGCGAATAGGCCATCTAGGTGTCGGAAATCTTACGGGGTATAACAACAAGTAAATTGGTATTAGGGAGGTAGTGTACTAGACGATTGGTGACCATGAGTCGTAGTCACCCCTAACGAGTCGTTACGTCCATCGTTATGACCCCTAAGATTTTTTCAAGTAGTGTACCCGATAGGTAACCCAACGAGTCATTGTCCCTGCTAATGAGTTGTCAGGTCGTCCGTTAGGACCACATGGCAGCTGTTTTCAGCGAGTTTAGTAAGGGCTCTTCCATAATTCCTAAGTCCTAGGGGCCTAAACTACGTCGTTTAAGGCTTGTTTTACAGGGTTTTAAGAGGGGGGAAACCTATTCTAAGTCATTCTTCCCATGCATGCAGGTTTGAAGGACTGAAAAGGTGATTCAAGGTAAAATTTCAAGGTTCCCATTGGAATCTCATCTTGGACAATCAGAAAGTGTTAGAATCCACCATTCCCGGGTATGTATGGTTATGTGTGGGTGTTTTCTTCCACACCCATGCCCAATCTCTAACTAGTATAAGAAATTCATATGATCAAGTTATGGGGGTTTTACCCAATTGCATAATTCTTCAATCTCTATACACGGGTATGATTAGATTATATTTATATTGATGAATTGTGGATCTTGGGCAGATCTTAAATTGTTTTCAATAAAAATTGTGTTTTCTAAATTATGCGATTTAATGCCCATGGATGAGAAGTTCATGAAAGAAGAAAATGATGATGAATGCATGATGACGATGAGATTTGATGATGAAAAGCATGTTTCTAAAGCTACCCATAATTATTATATCATTATCAAAATGAATTAAGTAGATCCAAGTATGTATCGTTTCATGATATAGGACTCGGCTCTCAGGATCAGCCCCGCTCTTAGTCTTCTTATCGGAGATAGCCTTTTCTTATTGGTGAGTCCTCATCTTTTGAGGGCTCGGCTTTCAATATTCTTACATATTTCAGTTTCAGTGATGTTGTGTTAGTTGGGGTCTTGTCCCATCAACTCTCATGTTTAGAGGCTTTTCAGACTTATGTATGTATTCAGTTTTGGATGTTGTATTATGATGTTATGGTTGGATTAGACATCTGCTGAGTTATATTGATGAATTCTTCAGTTTATCGAATGAGTTAGATGTTTTCTTATGCCATGGGTTGACTTGGGGCCTCTGGAGGTCTCTTTTCCCGTGTCTACAATGCGGGCCTCTGTTCGGGTAATGACAGGACCCCAACTTCATATTACAATTTTTTCTTTATACGGTAAGGACGCTTCAAGATAAGCAACTCTGACCAATCTTAGAACCCAGTTACAGAATCCGGTCTAATAAGACTCTCAGGGGGCTTTCAAATAGGTATTCCTGACTTAGTTTTGGGCCCCAGTTTTGAGCTATCATCTTGGTAGTCAGTCAAGAAATATCCAGTGGGAGCAGGACTTAGCACCAAGCGGACTAGGGTTCCAGCACACCCAAGTTCCCAAAACTATGTTGCCACCATAGGTTACATTTTTTTGACCTCATGGCCCCAGATTTGTGATCACCCAGTTAATACCTTTATACCCTGGAAAGGTATATTGGGTCCTAGCGATTAGGTGTATACATTAGACTCCACGTCTAGCTCATGTGGTTACATGTCGGTTATAGACTCTCCTACTAGTCAGCTCAATTCAATCACAAATTAGTCAGTTAAGTTTTAGTTTTCTCAGTTCAGCACAGTTAGTTCAAACTCAAAAATCTCAGATTTAGGGCATGTCTTTGACCATTAGACAGGGTCATCTTAACCATCTCAGTATGTTTTAGTTATTTAAGTAAATTATTAGTTGGTCATGGCATGTCATTTTAGTTCAGTTATTTATATCCAGTATCATATTTTCTCCAACTTACTCAGTACATTCAAAGTACTGACACATACCTTTTATGTTGTATCATTTTATGATACAACCGCAGGTTCTTACTCTCAGTGCCTTTAGTAGATCTCTTGGGGTGATTTTAGCAACATCAATGCTGAGTCATCATATTTCGAGGATGACATTTAATTTACTTCAATTAACTTCCTTTCAGTTAGATTTTAGAGTTAGCTAGGGCCTTGTCCCAGCAACTCATCATTAGTAGATGGCTTTCAGATAGAATTTCAAATGTTTGGTATTGTTGTTCTTTCAGATGTATGAAATTATTATTAAATTAGTTTTCTTAAATGATTTTGTTATTTAAAGCTTCCGCTATGTTTTACTCGGAATAGCCAGTGTTGTGATAAACCATGGGTTAACTTGGGGTTACTTGTGATCCTAAGTATCGTGTCTCGTCCAAGGTACAGGCTCGGGGCGTGATAGATTATGAATATGACTGATTTACAAATCCTTTCAAAACCTTGAGCCCTATGTTTACATTATGATATATGCGTTATGATTATGTTTTCCTACTCTTATGAACTCTTATATATTTTTAACTGTTCATTTTACTTACCTTGCACATTTCACATACTGACCGCATACTCTATGTTGTATCATTTCATGATATAGGCTCCGATATTCAGACTCAGCCTTGTTTCTAGCTATCCTTCCAGAGTAGCATATCCAGTCTCAATTGGTGAGTCCTTATCTCCTGAGGACCATTCCTTATCAGTTATCTTTACATTTTTAATTTCAGACTTAGAGAGTTAGTTGGGGTCCTGTCCCATCAACTCATTAGAAATAGAGGGTTTTCAGACATAGATTGATTGAGCTTCAGACTTGCATTGTATGTTCAGACTTCCACCATGTTTAATATGTTGATCTTTCTCTTTTGTTGATTGAGTTAGATGTATGTTCATGCCATGGGTCGACTTGGAGTCTCTCCCGTTTCTCGATCCGAGCCCATGTTCCGGTCATGACAAACTTGGTATCAGAGCAATAGGTTTTGAAGTCTCCTAAGGTGTCTGAAGCCTCCTTAATTAGAGTCTTTTTCATGGGTGTGAAACGTGCCACACTTATGAAGAAGAGGCTGCAAGACGTTTAGGAAATGTTCCCTTCTTTCGTGACTTTATCTCGTGCTATGAGTTCGACTCTCTCCATTCCTCTAACTCATGCTATACGCGTATGCAGAAACATGTCTTCTTAGACAAACAATGGGAGTCAACCAGCCCCACCAACTCCAATGGGTCCCATGTTCGGGTAGGTTACAAATGCAGAACTCAGGACGCTTTTAGAGTATTCATACGGGCCATGATCATGCAGCCTAACCAGCAGACTAGCTCATCAGCAAACCATACCGGAGAGGCGGCGACTATTAGGGTTCGAGACTTCACGAGGAGGATTCCATCTAAGTTTGGTGATTAGATTATGGGTGGAGAGTTTAAGGGGGGAGAAAGGGGAAAAAATGTCCAGGACTAAAGACTTGGAGAGTTCCCAGCAAGGGTCAAGTAGTAGGGGTCGCTCTCAACCCCGCAAGAGGTCTTTAGCTCAAGTTCGGGGATACAAGCCTCGGGTGAGGGAGATTACTTATCAAGTTTGCGGGTGCTGCAGGAAGAACCACCTAGGAAGGTGCTTGGCAGGTTCAGATGTTTTCTTCTATTGTGGCTAGCCCAATCATAAACACAGAGATTTCCCTTCAGCCAAGCGAGACAGCCAGAGGGGTCATGCCCCGGCCACCCCTTCAGCAGCCCTGTCCAGTTGGCCAGCTTGCTAAAGGTGTGGTAGAAACCACCTCAGAAAATGTTTGGTTAGAAAGGATTCTTGTTTCGGGTGCGGTAAGCCCAGACATAGACTCAGGGATTGTCCTTCCGTTAGACCGGGTGATGGTGGAGCCCGTGCCCCAGCAGCCTGCTCATCTCAGTGGCACAGGTTACCAAGAGCAAGTGGCAATCAACCTTAGATGTAGTCCCAAATATGTTATAAGTCTTCCTATCGAAGCTACCATGATTGCTAGTTCCAAGAACTATTGTATAAGGTACAAGATCCCTGTTGCATTTTAGGATGATATTTATTGTTTGAAGGGTATAGAATTGTTATACGTATGAAATCTTCAATGATATCTCTGGAGGTAAATGGGAAGTCCGGAGCTAGAGATATTAGTGTAACCTTAGTGAAGGATCCTAGAGCCTTAGAATGATGGCCTTAAACTAAGAGGGGAAATGGTAAGGGAAGGGCCAAGTGAAGTCTTAAGTTCTATAGTAAGGAAGTTCTATAAATAGTATTTAGGGTAGTCAATCCATTATCCTTTAGATGTTTCCCTCATGTTTTGCTGGATGCTACACTCAAGTCATGCTTATGTTCAAAACACTAAGATGATAGGTAACCCCGTCAGTTAGCTATCCCTATATTACCCCATGATTCCATAAAGATTCTTCTTTGTGTCATGACCCTAGTTATGAATGAGAACTCATGTCTATCAGCATGCTCAGCTCTATAAAGTCAGTCCTTAAAATTTTCCTTATCGGCTCATAAAATCGTGCTATATCAGGTATATGCCCAGCTTAGACTTCTCGAATGATTCATACTCATAATTTTCTTACTCTAAACACTATGGATGTTCCCCATGATGGAGGTGACAGTTAAAATGGGTATGTTAAAGGTAACTCCCTATCCTTTCCTTAGGTGCTAGGTATGTAGAAGTCCAGGAAGTGTAGTTATTAGCCAAGCCGGAAGTGCAACAACCCGCATAGTCATTTTTGATAATTGATCCATTTCCCTGGATTGAACCTTTCCATATCTTTATTTTTTTATTCATAACTTGCGTAGACTAATGACATCGTTCCCAAAATGATCTAATGAAGATTGGGTGAGGTTTTCAATTTTTGGAAGGTTTGAAGTTTGAGGGGTTGACCAAAGTCAACATTTTAGGTTAACGATCACGAATTTGGATTCTGGGAGATCTGTTAGTTTCGAACGGTAATTTATGACTTAGTTGGGTAGTCTGCATAAATATTGAGGTGATTCGGGGGTGATTAGAACCTTTGCTTGAAATTATGATCTTTGGGAAAGCTAAATTTGATCATGGTCCACATTCGATCCAAACGACCTTATATAGGTGATTAGATGATTCCAATAGGTCCATAATGTGTTTTATGATTTGACTGCATATTTGAGTTGTGACCAAGGGATTCCGGATGAGTTTGGGGTGGATTTGAACATTTTGTGTGTTTAGCATGATTTTAAGCATAAAATATGACAACTCAGAGGTTTGGGACTTTCAAAACTCTTAGCAGGAATTGAAGGAGTTCGTCTTGTTGACTTGACGGATGGTCGTGTCATTGTTTAGAATAGATTAGAATCTTTCGCTATGATCGGGGTCAAAGCGAAACAAGATGAGGATCCTATCTTAGTGAAGTTAAAGGAAGTCGTTTAGAATCAGAAGGTAGATGTCTTCTCCAAAGGGGGAGATGGAGTGCTTCGATATCAGGGTCGTTTGTGTGTTCCATATGTTTGATGATTTGAGATATCGAATGTTGCACGAGGCTCATGGTTCCAGGTACTCTATACACCTATGTGCCACCAAGATGTACCATGATCTACTAGAAGTCTATTGGTGGAATAGCATGAAGGACATTGCAGAATTTGTGGCTAAGTGCCCGAATTGTCAATAAGTGAAGGTTGAGCACCAGAGACTAGGAGGTGCACTTCAAGACATTAGTATTCCTACTTGGAAGTGGGAGGAAATTAATATGGACTACATCACAAGGTTGCCTCACACTCGTCAGTAGTATAACTCCAATTGGATGTTTGTGGACAGGTTGGCCAAAGAAACTCATTTTCTACCAGTCAAAACTACTGATTCAGTGGAGGATTATGATAAATTATACATTCGGGAGCTAGTTTGGTTGCATGGAGTGCCCTTGTCCATCATATCAGATAGAGATACTCAGTTTATCTCTTAGTTTTGGAGATCGTTTCAAAAGTGACTTGGCAATCAGGTCAAGCTTAGTATAGCATTTCACCCGCAGACAGATGGTCAGGCAGAGCGGACCATTTACACTCATGAGGATATGTTAAGAGCCTGTGTTGTAGATTTCAAGGGTAGCTGGGATGATCATTTGCCTCTAATTGAGTTTGCATACAATAACAACTACCATTCTACCATTCAGATGGCTCCATTTGAGGCTCTCTATGGGTGGAGGTGTAGATCCCCTATTGGTTGCTTTGAAGTTGGTGAAGCTGCAATGATAGGACCAGATTTAGTCCATGAGGCCATGGAGAAATTTAAGCTTATAAGGGAGAGATTAAAAACAACTCAGTGTCACCAAAAGTCCTATGGAGATGTTAGAAGGAGAGAACTTGAGTTTGAAGTTAATGATTGGGTGTTTCTGAAGGTGTCTCCTATGAAGGGAGTGATGAGGTTCAGAAAGAAAGGGAAACTCAGTCCCCGTTATGTTGGTCCGTACCGAATTGTGAGATGTGTTGGCAAGGTGGAATATGAGTTAGAGTTACCCTCAGAGTTAGTTTTAGTTCATCCAGTTTTTCATGTATCGCTCTTAAAGAAATGCTTGGGTGATCCAGCTCTTCTTGTTCCAGTGGAGAGTGTAGGTGGGAAGGACAGCCTTAGTTTTGAGGAGATTCCTATTGAGATATTGGATCGTTAGGTTCGAAAGCCAAGCAATAAGGAAGTAGCTTCAGTAAAGGTTTTATGGAGGAGTCAACATGTCGAGGGAGCTACGTGGGAAGCCGAAGCAGATATGATGGCTAAATACCCACATCTATTCCCTTCCGGCTAAGTTTCAACTTGAGGTATTAGTTCTTGCCCTAAAAACTCTATTCAGTTTCATGTTCAATTCATGTGCCTCAGTTTCTCTCATGTCAAAGTATGTACGTTTGACTCATGAATTCAATTCAACCACGTAGTTCAGTTCGGAGGCAGTCATTTCGTCAGTTTTCAGCTTATATGATCTATATTTGAACATGATGATTGCATTTCTCTGATTTTCTGTATGATTTTCAACATTCGAGGACGAATGTTCCCAAGGGGGAGATATTGTTATACCCCAAGAGTCCTAAGATCAGACCCGGGAGTTGAAATGGAAAAAATAGTTTTTTTCTGAACCAGGTTACAGGACGAGTCATCCAGTGACCTGTCAGGATGACCACAAATTGTTAAGTGACTCGTGGTGAGGAGTTTGACTCTGTTGAAAATTTTAGTTTTTAGTGGCCAACGGATATGACCACGAGTGGAGGTGAGCATCATGACTCGTCAGGTAAGCTGTGGATAAGGGTTGTTGAAGGACGAAGGAAGCTTAGATAGTGCACTTAATAGGTGTTCACCATGACTCATCGGGAACACCACGAGTCGTGGTGTCGCCCGTGGTGACACCCATGTAATTTCTCACAGTGAGGGTGATGGAAGGTGACCATGAGTCGTGGTCACCAGTAACGGGTTGTTAAGTGCCTCGTGATGAAAATCTTGGTGTAAATTCCAATGGAGACAACAGATTCACGCCACGAGTCATGGCTAGTGATGACAACTCATCCAGTCCCTCGTTGGGACTGCAGTCTGTTTTTCCCTGCGAGTTTATTAAGGGATTTTCCGTAATTCCTATGTTCCTAAGGCCTAAACTACGTCATTTTAAGCTCTGAATGGTCAGTTTTAAGAGGGATAAGTTCATTCTAGCCTCATCTACATTCATGTATGCAAGTTTAGAGGTCTAAAGAGGTGATCAAGCCTAGTTCATCAAGGTTCTTCCCCAATTCTTCATTGAGAAATCAAGGAAGTGTAGAATTCAAGTCCCTTCAGGTATGTAAGGTTATGAATGGTGCAATATTCCACACTCATTTCCAATTCCCTCTCAATTCATGAAAATTCTAATTATTGAATCTATGGGGGTTTATCCAATATGTGAATTCTCCAAGTATTGATCATGGGTACAATCCAAGCATGTTTCTAATGTTGTTTTATAATCTGTGGGCATATTTTGTGACTATTTTAAATATAAGTTTATAGATTTGATTTTTTTTAAAACCAACTATGCCCAATTATGAATGTCTATGAAAAGTCAAGCTATGATTTCATGATGATCTTGATCTTAACTAGCCCAATTATGATTCATGCTTTATGATTCGATTTCTCTTAAGTTCTTATCATGGATTTATGAAATATCAAGTTTATACATGTTTACAAGTATGCATGGGTTTCATGATTGATGGATTTATGACTCTTGGCCATTTCATGGGCCCTTGTTCATGGATAAACATGTATTTTAAATGGGGATCAATGATGATGTGATTTATTTGGCCATGAACTTCATGAATGATGTTACGATTACTAAACGAGCCTAATGTGCAAGTTTTTGGGAGTAGTTTCTAGCACCGAGTAGCCCGACGTTCAAAGGGCTACTCCAGTGTCTCATAACTACGTAACGCCGTAGGTTTATATATATATATATATATATATATATATTCTAAGATGAATGGATCCTTTCTCCGTGATATCACATAGTACACGTCCCTTGCCTGGAAAGCCTGGAACGACTCTTCCCACTTGAGTGAGATAGTTGCGGCATCATGTAAGGCTCTACCATGATGGTGTCGGTTATGACAAGTCCTCCCATTGTTCCTCATGATTTATTCATGGTTATGTTTATGCACTTTGGCTCAAGTCATGTTTAATAAGGCTTTTCTCTTATGATTATGGATATGACGAATTTACAAATGTTTTGGAAACCTTGAGCCCTATGTTTACATTATGATATTTACGTTATGATCATGTTTTCCTACTCTTGTGAAATCTTATATATTTAAACTATCTGTTTTACTTATATTGCATACATGGTACATTCCACATACTGCCGCATACTCTATGCTGTATCGTTCATGATGCAGGCTTTGATATTCAGACTCAGGCTCGTTGCTAGCCAGTCTTCTAGAGTAGCATATCCAATCTCAGCTGGTGAGTCCTTATCTCCCGAGGACAATTCCTTATCAGTTTTCTTTGCATTTTCAATTTCAGACTCAGAGAGTTAGTTGGGGTCTTGTCCCATCAACTCATTTAGAGGCTTTTCAGACATAGATTGTATTCGGCTTCAGACTTGTGTTGTATATTCAAATTTCCTGTTATGTTCAGACTTCCGCCATGTTTATTATGTTGATCTTCCACTTTTATTGATTGAGTTTAGATGTATGCTCATGTCATGGGTTGACTTGGAGTCTCTCAGGGCTCCTTATCCCGTGTCTCGATCCGGGCCCATGATTGAGTCGTGACAGAGACGAATACTATGAGTAAGGAGATCGACTTTTTGGGAGATTCTTGTTGAGTTTTTCATTATTCTTAGAGTTTACATCATTGTTCTTGAATTGATCAAAGTTGAATTGTGTAATAATCAAGTGCGTTTTTATTTTAATCTTCATTGTAAGTTTTCAATTATGTTTTCTTCCATGAATGCTAATTCTTTCCTTAAAATCATGAGAGGCTAAAACCTCCACAACTAGGGTTGTGGGAATCATGGTGAATTAACTAACTAGGGTTGTACAAAGTGATTTTAAACTAATATGAATGATTGTATTGTCTTCTCATCATATTAAATATTTCTTAATAGAGCACACCGTTAGGATTTGGCCAAGTTCTCTATTTGCTTGAACCTAGAGAGGTAGAGATTGGGAAAACAGAATACAAAGCCTTAAACTTTATGATTCATTTTAACTTGAGTTGCCGACGCATGAGAGTTAATTTGGAACAAATTGATAATGGTTAAAGTGAAATCACTAAGAGACCTAATCTGGTGATTGACTATAGTCATTAAATAGGGGAAAACTAGTTGTTTGGATGAATTGATGTCATCAGTTCTACTAGATAAATATTGGGATAGATCACAAGGGTAAAATCTTAAGTAGTTATGAACCCATGGGGAACACTTCCCTAGTTAATTGCATCAACTTGATAACAACTTTAATCTTCAATACTTTTACGTGTTTACTTCTTTAACCCCCTCCTCCCCCCCCCCCCCAGTTAGGAGATAATCGAACTAAAAGTGTAAATATTAGCGTTATTTATGTCACGCCCCGCCTTGGGGGGTATGACTGGCACCTGGTGCCCTAGTAGGACCTAGACTGCTAACTGGTGAGCCTAAGCACATCTGGTGCCTGGCTAGCTCTAACTCAGATTTTTGGAAACAACGGGCTATATAACAGCTGTAAACACAGCCTCCGGCCGACTGGGCCTATAGCCACCTGTATAAAACTCCAGCTAACCAGAAACATACTTACAAAGGGGGAAACCTATACGGGCCGACAAGGCCACCATGCTGTCTAGTTATCTGTAACTTAACAATAGAATACTGAATAACTATGTGACCAGCAAGGCCACCACTACTATCAGACTATGGCCCCACACGGACAACATAATCAACAATGCTAAACAGCTAAACAAAACGCACGACCTCACACGACCGGCACAACTAACCACAGGGAGATGAATATATACAATCTACAAGCCTCTATGAGTACTGATGAAATGGTCAGGATAGGGCCCCGGCCTACCCATGTTGTACAATAAAAGAAAATGAACTACACCTCTGAATATCAAGCTCCGGATGATAGGAGCTGATGACTCTATAAGCTGGCTGGAATCACGAGGGATCGCCTCCTCATATATGAGTACTTGCAAGTAAGTAATGCAGCACCCCAAACGGGCGTCAGTACCACTGGTACTGAGTATGCAAAGCAACTGGATACAACTGAATACAAATATCATAACTAGCAATTCTGAATAGTAGGAGATAACTGAATCTGTAAGAACTGATATGAACTGAATAAGACTTTATGTACTGTGATAGGGCAGGAGCGTACCTGTAGACGCGGCAGCCTGCTGTCTATTAACTAATATATAGCACATAAATACATATATATATATAGCAAACAAGAGCCAATACCAACCCCCATAAGCCGGATGGTGCCAAGAAAGCAAACAATCTATATACCCCTACCTGGGTCAAAACCAGCCAAAATAAGTCACTCCACTCATCTACTAACTACGAGCACCTCTGCCGGATCCCTGGGTCTCCAGCTCGGGCCATAGCCTCCGATATAAATAACCATGTCAGAGTCCTGAGGACTCCTATACTGTATCTGTAATTGTAACTGTATCTGAATCTGTTCCCTGGGGTCTTGCGCAAAACAGGGTTATCTGTACTGTAAGGCTGATCAGCCTGATATGGGGAAAGCTTCATCCTATCTTCGTCTAAACTGGGGATGGCATGTCACTCTTTGGAGTGACGAAAACCCACCCGCTCAGTGGGCGACACAGTTACCAACCCAGGGGCGGCGAGGACGCTCAAAAGGGTGCCCTCACGACACAACCAAGTCTCAACAAACAATAAGCACATATATAAAAAGCATGTTTAAACTGAAAAATACTATCTGAATTCTGATTCCTTATTCTGGTCTCTTTTTGTATTATACTGATTCTCATACTACTTTATACTGAATATGTGATCTTTATTTAACTGCATGCCTAATCTGTAGCCAAGATACTATCTAACTGTATGGCTATACTGTAGCCAAGATATCATCTGTTTGTATGGCTAATCTGTAGCCAAGATACTATCTGACTGTCTGATTTTACTTTACCAACTCTAATTCTAAATATCTGTAATATTATTCTAGAAACATGCTTGCTAATCACATATTGGGCTATACTGAGTCTGGAATGCTAACTTGCCATGTTGGCGCATGCTTTACTAACTTTCGGACTAAGTACGATATAACAACGCAAACAAGATTTACTGAACTTGCACAATAGTCAATATTCACCTCCGGGAATTCTACTATGGAGTTTACTATGCTATACAAGGCTAAAACTACTAACTTGCCGAAGAAACTGGATTTACATACCTTAACCTCAGTTTATCTAACTAACGGACGAAGCTCGGTCAGTACTCCAACTATTTCTCCCAGTTGTATTTACATATATGTCAATTAGAACTAAATACACCAATATTCTGAAAGAAAACGTCACTTTCGATATATATATAGCCCAAACTTTGGTCTATCGAAAAACGGTCGGAAACTCGCTATTTCTCGAAAGTTCAGAAGGGAGAAATACTCACTTTAGGGATAGGAGTATATTGACACTACTTTGGAGCAATTCCACTTACCATAGTTCGGTAGCACAACGATTCGCTGGCCAAATTCTATGAAACTAAATCCATAGGAATGTTCCTTACTGCTTAATACCTCGGTATCTAGAGTTAATTTGAGTTTGGACCGCGTTTGACGGTGTAATCGTAAAAATATTATATGAGATTCTCGATCCTCCCTATTTTCCCTCAGTTTCTCTGGAAATTATATGAGTTATATCATTAAAAACCGAAGTGAGGGGTTTATATACTTGGGCCTGGACAGGGCCAACGTGTCACGGAGCCAACGCGGAGGCTCCACCTCCGTGACACGTTGCCATCGCGGAGGGGCTCTGCCCCGGCTCCTTCCGCGATGTTTCGACAGGTTTCTCGTCCGGTCTTTTCCCGGGCCTTTTTCTAGCATCTATGGCTTTCAAATAATCTTAACCAACATGCGAATAGGCCATCTATGTGTTGGGAATTTTACGGGGTGTAACATTCTCCCCCCATTAAGAACATTCGTCCTCGAATGTAAACTTCTATCTAGAGGACTTCTCAACTTACTCGACTTGTTTCTAGAAAAATTTTGGCAGAGTTTCCCCTATAATATCGACTGTCCCAAAAACCCAAAATGCAGAAAAGTCCCATACAGGTACTCCACACAATACTATAGTATTTGAATGACAGATTAAAATAGACCTTCTCATATTTATGTATGCTATAAGGCACTGCATAAGATAATAATACTAACATACCTATCACCTGACTAGGCTTGAAATAAATGAGGGTATCTAGTATTCATATCTTCCTCCGCCTCCCAAGTCATCTCCTCTCGGTTCCTGTTATGCCACAATACCTTGACAGACGCAATATCTTTAGTTCTCAATCTACGAATCTGTCTGTCTAAGATTGTTACTGGAACCTCTTTATAGGCTAGCTTTTCTGTAACCTGTATATCCTGGACTGGGACTACTCTGGATGGGTCTCCTACGCATTTCCTCAGTATAGATACATGAAAGACCGGATGAACGGATTCCAATTCTGGGGGCAAGTTAAACTCATATGCTACTCGGCCTATACTTCGACGAATCTGATAAGGCCCAATAAATCTCGGACTGAGCTTACCTTTCTTGCCGAATCTCATCACCCCTTTCATCGGAGATACTCTCAGAAATACCTAGTCATTCACATCAAATTCTAGGTCTCTGCGCCGCACATCGGCATATGATTTCTGGCGGCTCTATGCAGTCAGTAGGCATTCTCTGATAAGCTTTACCTTCTCCTTTGACTGTTGAATGATGTCTGGCCCAATAAACACTGATTCTCCCACTTCAAACCAGCCAACTAGAGATCTGCATTTTCGCCCATATAATGCTTCAAAGGGCGCCATCTGGATGGCTGAGTGATAGTTATTATTATAAGCAAATTGAACTAACGGCAAATGCTCGTCCTAGCTACCTCCAAAATCTAGCACACATGGTCGTAGCATGTCCTCGAGCGTCTGAATAGTGCGTTCAGCCTGTCCATCTATCTGAGGGTGGAATGCTGTGCTCAAATTAATCTGCATTCCCAGACCCCTCTGGAATGACTGCCGAAATATAGCTGTAAACTGTGCTCCTCTATCTGAAATAATAGATACTGGCACTCCATGTAATCTAACTATTTCTCTGATATAGAATTCAGCATAATCCTTGGCCGAGAAGGTAGCTTTCACTGGCAGGAAATGAGCTAATTTTGTCAGCCTGTCAACTATTACCCAAATAGAATCGTGTCTATGTCTGGTACAGGGTAATCCTGCTACAAAATCCATATTCACTGCTTCCCATTTCCAGAGAGGTGCAGCTATGTCCTGAGTTAACCCACCTAGTTTCTAGTGTTCCGCTTTTACCTGTTGGTAGTTAGGACACTAGGCTACAAATTTGGCAATTTCTCTTTTCATTCCTAGCCACCAATAATTCTCCTTGATATCATGGTACATTTTCGTCGCACCGGGGTGAAGAGAATAACGGGCGTAATGTACCTCGTTCATAATCTGCTGGCGGAGCCCTGAAACATCTGGAACACACAGGCGGCCTTTACATAACAACACTTATTCCTCAGTTATCTAAAAATCTGGCGCTTTACCCTGCTGGATTCTGTCTTTGAGCTAGATTAGGTCAGGATCCTCATACTGCCGTTCTTTTACTTCTACAACTAATGATAACATGGCGGTGTTCTGAATTACCGCTCTGTTGTCCTCTGTGTCTGCTATACAAATGGCTAGGCTGGCTAATTGATGTATCTCCCTGACCAACTCCCGCTGCTCGGGATGCAAATATGCCAAACTTCCCATGGATTCATAGCTGAGAGCATCTGCTACTACGTTGGCTTTTCCCGGATGATACAAAATATCCACATCATAATCTTTTAATAGCTCCAACCAGCGATGCTGTCGCAGATTCAACTCCTTCTGGGTGAGGATATACTGTAGGCTCTTATGATATGTGAAAATATACACGTGGACGCCATACAAGTAATGTCTCCATATCTTTAAGGCATGGAGCACTTCGGCTAACTCCAGGTCGTGGGTAGGGTAATTCTTTTCGTGTTTCCTCAGCTGTCTAGAAGCATACACAATCACCTTACCATGCTGCATCAACACACAACCCAACCCAATGCCTGATGCTTCGCAATACACTGAATAACCTTCTGTACCTTCCAACAATGCTAACACTGGGGCGGAGGTTAATCTGTCTTTTAACTCCTGGAAGCTCTGCTCACATGCCTCTGTCCACTGAAACTTCGCTGCTTTCTGCGTCAGTTTGGTCAGAGGTGCTGCTATAGTAGAAAATCCCTCAACAAATCTCCTATAATATCCCGCTAACCCTAGAAAATTGCGGACTTCGGTCGGAGTGGTAGGCCTAGGCTAGGTTTTAACTACTGCTATCTTCTGCGTGTCAACCTGTATACTAGCATCCGACACAATATGCCCCAAGAAGGCTACTGAGTTTAGCCAGAATTCACATGTGGAGAATTTAGCATACAGCTGATGGTCCCTGAGAATTTGGAGCACTGTCCGTAAATGGGCCTGGTGGTCTGCCTCAGAGCGAGAATACACCAGAATATCATCAATAAACACTATCACGAACAGGTCCAGGTATGGTATGAAAATGCTATTCATCAGGTCCATAAATACTACTGGGGCATTCGTCAACCCAAAGGACATAACTAGGAATTCAAAGTGTCCATATTGGGTCCTGAAAGCCGTTTTGGGAATGTCTCTCTCACAAACTCGAACCTGATGATATCCGGACCGCAAGTCAATCTTGGAGAAGTATCTGGCCCCCTGTAACTGATCAAACAAATCATCTATTCTGGGAAGCGGATACTTATTCTTTACTGTAACTTTATTCAGCTGCCGGTAATCTATTCACATGCGGAGCGAGCCATCCTTCTTTCTCACAAATAGAACTGGCGCACCCCACGGTGAAGTACTCGGCCTGATAAAACCCTTATCTAGCAGGTCCTTCAGCTGCTCCTTTAATTCTCTGAGTTCAGCAGGAGCCATGCAATACGGAGTAATTGATATAGGCTGAGTACCTGGTAGCAAGTCAATTGCAAAATCTATCTCCCTTTCTGGGGGAATACCAGGTAACTCATCTGGAAATACATCAGAGAATTCATTCACCACCGGAATAGAATGAAGTGTCGGAGATTCTACCCGCACATCCTGAACCCTGAATAGGTGGTAGATACATTCCTTAGTTATCAATTTCCTCGCCTGAAGGTCGGAAATAAACTTACCTTTTGGGGTAGTGGTGCTACCTTTCCACTCTCGCACTGCTTCTCCCGGAAAGTGGAACGGACCGTCTTGGTCCAACATTCTACGTTAGCATAGCATGGCACCAACCAATCCATACCCATAATGGCATCAAAATCAATCATTTCTAACTATACCAGATCTACTGTAGTCTGGCGATCAGCAACCTCTAGTGTACACCCTCGATAATTTCTACTAGCTATAATGGAGTCACCGACGGGTGTAGATACTGAAAAGGGCTGCTGTAATAACTCTGGTGCAACATTAAACTTTCGAGCCACAAATGGGGTAATATATGACAGAGTGGACCCTGGATCAATCAGTACATAAGCAGGGCATGAACAGATAGTCATCATACCTGTCACTACATCTAGAGACACCTCTGAATCTTGTCTCCCTGGTAATGCATCGGCTTGAGCCCGTACCTAAACTGGACGCTCCTAATCTATCTCGGCCTCTACCTGCTATACCTGAGGGCCTACGCCCTGCCGAGGCTACTGGAGCTCGTGGCCCTGCGGATCCCCTGTCCTGACTATCTCTGCTCTCTTGTCCCTGATCTTGGGCAGATTTATATGCCCAAGTGATACTCAAACGTATCATTTTTACCTTGTTTGTTGTGCAATGTGTATATAATATCATGTAATTGGTAATAAAATGCGAATTTACACTAACCAACATGATTAGCATTTGTTTTGCAGGTAAATGTGATTTTTAGGAGCTAAAATGCATGTTGGAACTATGTCGGAGTTGGACTTGGATGCGAGCGTGGAAAAGACCTTGGAATGCATATGTTATAGGGGCTCCGCGATGGAGTCGTGTCACGCTACCATCGTGGTAGCACACTGCCTGGACACAAATTAAAATGGCAATTTCTAGTGTGCCTGCGCGTCAGCTCCGTGGCACGGAGAGAGGCCTCCGCGATGGCCTCCGTGCCACGTTGAGGCTAATTTACCGGACCCTGGAAATTCCAGTGAAGGTCCGCGTCCACGCCGTGTCATGGAGGCAGTTCTCCGCGTTGGCCTCCGTGTCACGTTGCTTGTTATTCTGGGAAATATTTCCCACTAGTATAAATAGCACACTTAGGTTTATTTTAATTAGTTTTTAGTGTTTAGAATGAGTTCAGAAGTGGAGAGCAGGAACGTGGGTTAGCAGCAGTTGAAGATTGGAAAAGCTAAGGGATTTCTTCTCTTTCTTTCTTCTTTCTATCAATTGTACGTATGATTTACACTCATTTGAGGATGATCAATCCAAGAATGAGTGGCTAATTCTCTTCCTAGCTGAGGTTTTGAACATGTGTAATGAATTCTGATTTTAATTGATATGGTTTTATTCTTCTTCTTTAATGTTGTTCTTTTAATTCTTGTTCTTACTGCATTAGTGATTGGCCAACATTAATGTATATCTAAAAAGTCCAATTTCACTCGAAAGAGCAAGAAATTGGAATGTTGTGAATTAATAGGGTATTGTTCTTAACTTGATTTGGGAAAATTGGGTTTTGATGTGCTTTCCTGATAGAAATATACTTGAAGGCCGTATTAGTCAATTTAGGAACCCGAATTGTAGTGCTAGGTCATAAATTGCATTTGATCACAGAAATGTAGACGGATGGTTTATGATTCTAAAGTGAAATTAAATACGAGAGTTTAAATTTCTAGGCGAATGTTCTTGGCTAGCAACATGAAGAAGAGAATTAACCAAAAATTATCATGATTATCAAGTTCATTACTTGTTCTTAACCTTGGCATGTTCACATCCATTGTCTGAATTCAAAAGTAAATAGTTGTTATTAATTGTAGTATATAGCTTAGAAACAAAAACTCAATTAACTATTGGTTACATTGTTGTTAGCATAATTAGAAGTTAAATAGAAATATAGTAAATTAGGCAATTTTACATATCTTGAGCCTCCTTGGATCGATACTTGGCTACTTAGCCACTTTATTACTTGTTTGACCACGTGCACTTGCGTGTCGGTTTTTAACCGTAGCAACTAACCGCGAACATGTTTTTGGCGCCGTTGCCGGGGAGGCTAGGCGATTTGTAAAATTTTGTTTAGTGTAAATTTACTGTATTTGTATTTTTATTTTCTTAAGTGTTAACAACTTGGTCTTAGCCTGTATTTTGCAGATTTTGTTTCTGTGAACACTGGCAAGGGACAAAGATCTGGTGGAATCTTACTTAGAGCCTGAGCGTGAGTTTAATAGTCAACGTAGAGAAGCTCTTCGAAAGAAGCTGCAGTTGCTTAAACAGTCTATGATGGAGCAACCAAATCCACCAATTGTGCGGGCAGTTTTAGTGCCCGATGAAGCAGCAGCAAGGCCGGTTCGCGAGGTGGTAATCCCACACGCTAATAATGTACATTCTAGCATCCGCAAACCAGAGCCTCGAGGGAGGTTTGAATTAAAGCAGAATATGGTGCAACTTTTGCTCACAAGCGGGCAATTTACCGGTCTCCCTCACGAAGATCCACAACAACATCTCCAGAACTTTTTGGAGATAAGTGACACTTATATACCCGCTGGAGTGTCACCTGATTATGTTCGGATCACCTTATTTCCATTTTCCTTACTTGGTGAAGCCAAGAGGTGGTTAAAAGCTGAACCACCCAATTCTATATCAACGTGGGATGATCTTGCACGGAAGTTTCTTATCAGATTTTTCCCTTCTGGTAAAACAGCCAGACTTAGGAGTCAAATCCTAAGTTTTAAACAAAGGGAAGGAGAAAATATTTATCAAGCCTGGGAAAGATTCAAATCCATGTTGCGGGACTGTCCTCACCATCATCAGTCCAATGAGGTGTTGGTACACACTTTTATTGAGGGTTTGGAACCCCACACTAAAATTCTGTTAGATTCAGCAGCTGGAGGGCAAGCGCTGGAGAAGACCTATGAGGAGCTGTACACTTTGCTCAACCGAATTTCACAAGGCAATCCAGAATGGAATGCAGATTCTTCAAGAGGTGGAGCAAGGAAAGCAGCGGGAGTGCTTGAAGTGGATGGATTCACAGCTATCGCTGCACAGATAGCTGCTTTGCAAAATCAGCTAAACACTCACTTCAGCAATATAAATTTGAACCAGCCTTCAGCTTCAGTCAATGCAGCTCAACAGATGTGGTGCGAAGTATGTGGTTGTAGTGAGCATTCAGCTGAATGCTGTGGTGCAAATCCTGATTCTGTTAACTTTGTGGGCAATGCACAGAGAAATCAACAGCAGTTTGGTAGTGGCTACAACTCAAATTGGAGGAACCATCCGAATTTTTTGTGGGGTAGCAACAATCAACAAGGCCAAGGTTCAGGGCAGGGTATGCACAGAAACCAAGGAGGGCAACAAAATTATCAAGCTCAATTCAGAAATCATAATGCCCCTCCTCCACCACCATCACCGACTATTGAGGAGATGTTCAAAACCATGATCTCTAATCAGGCACAAGTGCAGGCTGACTATGTTAAATTGGCAGCCGAAGTGAAGAATAATCAATTGGCGACCAAGGCACTTGAATATCAGTTTGGGCAGTTTGCTAGTGCCCAAAATACTAGACCCAGAGGAGGACTACCTAGCGACACGGATTAAAATCCAAAGCAGGTAAATGTAGTGACCACGAGGAGTGGTTTACAGTTGAAGGAGGTGGAACCGGAAAGACCGCCTCAAAAGTCAGGAGCAGCAGATGTTGAGGGAGAGCATATTTCAGATAAGGGGAAGACTAAAGAAGCTGAACCAGAAAGGCCTCCACCCCCGTTCCCTCAGCGACTTAAGAAACACAAGGAGGAGGCGTGTTTCCAGAAATTCATGGAGGTACTTAAACAGGTACATGTTAACTTACCTCTTGTTGATGTCTGGCAGGGAGTGCCAAAATATGCGAAATATATTAAAGACGTCGTGGCTAACAAAAGTCGTTTGACTGAGTATGCCACGGTAGCTTTAACGGAGGAATGCACTTCCCGTATTCAGAATAGGTTGCCCACAAAATTGAAAGACCCTGGAAGTTTTACTATCCTGCTGACTATTGGGCAAAGTATCCGAGCGCGTGGATTATACGACTTGGGGGCAAGCATAAATCTGATGCCATCTTCGGTATTCAGAAAGTTAGGTCTAGGGAGTCCTAGACCTACAACAGTAATCTTGCAGCTAGCAGACAGGTCTTTAGCTAAGCCGGATTTCATTGTTGAGGATGTGTTAGTGCAAGTAGGCTCCCTCATTTTTCCGGTCGATTTTATTGTTCTGGACTTTGAACCAGATGCTGAAGTCCCATTTATTTTGGGACGACCCTTTTTTGCAACTGGAAAGGCATTAATTGATGTAGCTGCTGGTCAACTCACGATGCGAGCACATGACAAGGTCGAAATGTTCGACGTGTACAAGGTACCTAAGCTCCCGACTGTTTATAAGGAACTCTCGGTGATCAACATAATTGATCATGGGAATGCTAATGGAATGAGTGATTCCCGAGAGTTACTAGGTAGGCCACCGGATAAGGTTGAGAAATACTGGGGGGATGACCATGATCGGGACAAATCGTCCATCTCCCTAGTGGACAATTGAGCTTAAAAGACGTCGAGCCGCGACGGTAAACCAGGCGCTGCACGGGAGGCAACCCGTGAAAAATATTTTCTTTCTTTCTTTTTAGTGTAAATAATTTTTATTTTTCTTTTTCTTTTCTTGATTAGGTTTAGATGTGCATTTTAGTTAGTATTTTTTATTTTAGTTAGGGAAATCTATTAATTTAACCAATTTGTGTTTAGTGAGGTGATTTTCAGGTATAACGGAGGAAATATACATGGAATCGAGAAAATGAGGCGAGGTATGAAAAATTAAATTTATTGGTGAAACAGAGCACTGGCGCGTTGGCGCCGTGTCACAGAGGCAATGCTCCGCGTTGGCCTCCGTGACACGTTGAAGGCAAAATCTGGATTTTTCAAAAATCCAGTAAGCCAACGCGTTGGCTCCGTGTCACGGAGGAGGGGCTCCGCATTACCCTCCGTGACACGTTGCCCCTTATCCAGTGCCGGGTCACACCGGGTTTCCGGGTGACCCGCATGTTTTCTTTAAATATAACCCCGATTTTCGCCCAATTTTCCCCAGTTCCCTCTTCCCTCAGCGACCAAACACCCATTTCCCCCTCCCCAAGCAACGTGCCACGTTAATAGGCAAGGAAAAACGTCAAGTTTCTTCGGTTCCTCAATTCTAAGGTATGTTTTCATCGTCTAACTCAATTTTTTTTGGCGATTTTTGTCAACTTTGGGCATGTAAGGTGAGATATATCACCCTAGGTAGAAATGAAACATGATGTTGAATTATTTTGTGATTGATTATGTTCGGATTGTTGTAGTTAGCGTTTGAACTTATCGATTATGTAAATAATTCGAAATTGATTGTCGAATTGTATTCTAGGGCTTGGGTTGTTGAATTTGACTTGGGCAACTTGATAGTTTGGTGAAATTGATGCCGAGGTGTGTTTATTATTTGAGAGAAGTCGTGGTAAATATTTTATAAATGTTAAAAGACGACGAATTCTCGAATTTTTGTGGGAAAATGCATAAAGTGTGAATTGGTTAGATTAGCTTGTATATAAAATGTTTTTCTAGTTTTTTTTTATTTTTGTTGTTGTTTTGTTGCGAAGTGCGATGGTTGAATTGTTAGCGATAGTAGGATTGGGAATTAGCTGTATGAAGTTGGAGTAGTACACTAACCGTTATGCTGTCGAATTTTTGTTGTGAACGCACTAAGCAATATGTGTATAGTTGCTTGTGTTTGGGGTTGTAAATAGAGCTATCCTTGCTGAAATTTTGTAAATATTGTTAAGGACTAAGTGTGGGGTAAATTTTGTGTAACCCGACCTTAGCCGAAGCTAACAAGTTTTTAGCTTAACGTTGTGCTTGTTTGTGTAAATTGACAGGTACAATGGCTAGCAGACAAGATAAAGGCAAGGGTGCTTCTACCTCAGGCACCGGCAGGAAAAGGATGAGACTGGGCACTGCAGTCCCAGCTGCACCTGCTGTTCCGCGCGGCCAACACTTCCGATACGGAACACGATGGGTCACCGATGAAGGGAAGAAATGGTATAATAAGCACAACGAAAACAAGTACTTCCCGGAGGAACATATTGCAAGGGAACCACTCGCACAGGAGTTCCCTCGCATTGTACAGAGGATCGAAGCAGCTGGGCTCAGCTTTATTTTTCAGGAGCCCAAGGAGTGCAACCTTCACTTGGTTCGGGAATTTTATGCAAATTGGAACACGGCCATCAGAAGCCACACTATTAAAATCAGAGGGCAGATTGTCACTCTGGAACCCCAGCAGCTGAATGCCATTGTTGGAGCGCGGGACACAGACGCCCACGTTCTCCGCCAGCTAAACATCACCCCACCGTACGCCGACATCAAACGTACGTTGTGTGGGGCTCGATCCACAGCCCAATGGAGTAGACACAAAGAGAGGGGTTACCACCAGACTCTGCCCTATTCGCAGATGAATAGGGAGGCCAGAATATGGCTGAAGATTGTGTGTTCGTGTTTGATCTCGGGAGTCCATATGACAGATGTGACCCGGGACCGTGTCTGCTTGGTGTATGCCCTTATGAAAGGGCTTGAGAGTAATGTTGGGGCGGTCGTAATATCTGCCATAAAGAGAGCCAGACTGCACCAGGGCCACAGATACGGGTTTGGCGGACTCATCACCACCTTCCTCCGAGGCCTTGACATTGAGGAAGAAGCCTTGGATTACATTCCGCAGTTGGAGCGGAGGGCCCTCGACGTGACAAAGACTAAGGCCCCCGACACTACACACGGACCGGTGCTGACTTTGGGCGATTGACATGCTCGTGACGATCAGTACATGGCCCGTATGTTCAGCATGCAGATGCTGCAGCTACGGATTGGTGGGAGACCAGCCACCGAGGAGGAGTTATGGCAGTTGGAGATGGACTACCCCTTTGGCGAGAACGCCAGAGCCTTATGTAAGGTGGGGCCAACCTTCGTGGAGCCGACTGATGACGATGTCCCTACTAATGAGGAGACACATCGTGAGGACTCTGATGTGGAGTCCAATGACGGCGATGGAGCTGATTCAGACATGGGCGACGAGGCCGCAGCACCGGATGAGGAAGTCGAATATTTCGACTAAGCAGGGAGTTCCACCACCCAAAATTTTGTGCTTTGTATTTTTGTGAACACTGGGGACAGTGTTCGATTTAAGTGTGGGGTGGGGAGTAGTTAGGTGCTAGGTCAAGGCTCTAAATTGCTGTATATTTTTCCTTGATATTATGTATGTTGGTGCTTTCCCTGTTGTGAACTGTTTGCGATGTATGTGTATATATTTGTGGTGTGGTTAATGATGTGTGTGTTTTTTTAAGTATGGTTTCCATTGTAAATATTTTGTAAATTTTGTAAATAATTTTTTTTCTCTATCGACATGATCGATATTTTTCAAAAACTTTTGCGAAAATATTTTGCACTTGGAAATATTTTCTTTCTATCGAAATGATCGATGTGTTGCAAAATTTTTTCCGATTTTTATTTTTTTTGGGTTTCTCGGAGTTTGTTTTCGGTTCTTTTACCGAGAATAGTCCCATTGAACCGATGTCATAGTTAGTGACCGTTCCCTATGATGGATGGATGACGACCGTCATAAGGGAAATGTAGTCGGTAGGAGTAGGATTTTTAGTTGTTTTTAATTTTTCTTTGGTGGATTGCATCAATAAACTGTAGTTGCTATTGGTTGCTAAAATTTCGTTGCGTGTTGTAATTGATGTTCAAAATGTGAAAATGATTCGTTTCAAAGCATGCAATTCTGTAAATACGTTGAGTTACCTAGGCTATAGAATTTGGTTCAGTATGATTGAGGCTTAATCTTGAATTCATGTAATTGACTAACTAAAGAGTCTGTGAATGCATCTTGATTCGAGCATGTGCATGAAGTGTGAAGTGAGGTTTTGCTATTCAATGTCATCGTGAATTGTCTAGAACTTGCCTGGTGTGTATACAAAACGAAATGAAGGAGGTGTAGTGTTGGAAAGGATGTAGGCATTTCTTTGTTTTAACGGATAGTTTCCATTTTTTTTTCTTGTCAAATTCTACCTTTTTATATGTTGTATACCCTAGTCAGCCCGTTGAGCCTTTAGCCGATTTCTTTCTTCTATCCAAAATTGTATGAACTAAGCTTTATTCCTTCTTTTCATTAGCCGTAAAGTCTATAAGAAGCTCTTAAGCGCTTACACAGAAAAGAAAATGTTTCCCAAAGTGTTAAAGAGTGAAAATAGTGAAAAGAAAAAGAAAAGCAAAGTGAAGAAAGAAAGGATGATGTTGAAGAGGCACTTGTTGTAATTAAATGTTATCGAGGGTACTTGAAAACCCTTAGGTTTGTGTCAAGTGTGGTTGATGAAATGGGCTGTATGAAAGTAAACCAGCATGAATGGGAGAAAAAGAGAAAAGAGAGGAACAATGTCCATGAGTCGATGGGAATGATTTAAAAAGGCGCTTAAGGATGCTAGCGACTATTATTGGCTAATCCAATATATACATACTAGATCCATAGCCCCGTTACAACCCATTAAAGTCCTATTTGATCCTACATTGCATTTCTTGATATTAGTGGAGTAATACACTAAGGGCAAGCCTATGGGTCATGACATAATGCATGTGAATTCTTTTGGGAGAGAGAGTGAAATTAATTTTTATATGCCCCTACTTGCATGTTTGTGTGTTGCATGAACATAAAGGGGAAGTTTCTCTCGCGTTGTGAGGGCACATGCTTGATGAAAGATTGATTTTCGTGTCGGATTTCTTGATTAGATGATTTACATGAGTTTGCCGATATCAAGAATCAATTCTTAAAAGTCTAGGAAGCCTTGATGTATTAAAGGTCATTGTATTGTACGACCAAGCATGTTTTCTTGATGATTTGCAAGAATTGAATAATCGGTATGACCGTAGCGTAAATTGTTGCACCATAGTGATGAAGGTTGGGATGTAATTTGCATGATTTGTGTATGTGTTGTTCGAGGACGAACAAGGATTTAAGTGTGGGGTAACTGATCTTGGGCAGATTTATATGCCCAAGTGATACTCAAACGTATCATTTTTACCTTGTTTGTTGTGCAATGTGTATATAATATAATGTAATTGGTAATAAAATGCGAATTTACACTAACCAACATGATTAGCATTTGTTTTGCAGGTAAATGTGATTTTTAGGAGCTAAAATGCATGTTGGAACTATGTCGGAGTTGGACTTGGATGCGAGCGTGGAAAAGACCTTGGAATGCATATTTTATAGGGGCTCCGCGATGGAGCCGTGTCACGCTACCATCATGGTAGCACACTGCCTGGACACTAATTAAAATGGCAATTTCCAGTGTGCCTGCGCGTCAGCTCCGTGGCACGGAGAGAGGCCTCCGCGATGGCCTCCGTTCCACGTTGAGGCTAATTTACCGAACCCTGGAAATTCCAGTGAAGGTCCACGTCCACGCCGTGTCACGGAGGCAGTGCTCCACGTTGGCCTCCGTGACACGTTGCTTGTTATTCCGGGAAAAATTTCCCACTAGTATAAATAGCACACTTAGGTTTATTTTAATTAGTTTTTAGTTTTTAGACTGAGTTCAGAAGTGGAGAGCAGGAACGTTGGTTAGCAGTAGTTGAAGATTGGAAAATCTAAGGGATTTCTTCTCTTTCTTTCTTCTTTCTATCAATTGTACATATGATTTACACTCATTTGAGGATGATCAATCCAAGAATGAGTGGCTAATTCTCTTCCTAGCTGAGGTTTTGAACATGTGTAATGAATTCTGATTTTAATTGATATGGTTTTATTCTTCTTCTTTAATGTTGTTCTATTTATTCTTGTTCTTACTGCATTAGTGATTGTCCAACATTAATGTATATCTAAAAAGTCCAATTTCACTCGAAAGAGCAAGAAATTGGAAAGTTGTGAATTAATAGGGTATTGTTCTTAACTTGATTTGGGAAAATTGGGTTTTGATGTGCTTTCCTGATAGAAATATACTTGAAAGCCGTATTAGTCAATTTAGGAACCGGAATTGTAGTGCTAGGTCATAAATTGCATTTGATCACAGAAATGTAGACGGATGGTTTATGATTCTAAAGTGAAATTAAATACGAGAGTTTTAATTTCTAAGCGAATGTTCTTGGCTAGCAACATGAAGAAGAGAATTAACCAAAAATTATCATGATTATCAAGTTCAATACTTGTTCTTAACCTTGGCATGTTCACATCCATTGTCTGAATTCAAAAGTAAATAGTTGTTATTAATTGTAGTATATAGCTTAGAAACAAAAACTCAATTAACTATTGGTTACATTGTTGTTAGCATAATTAGAAGTTAAATAGAAATATAGTAAATTAGGCAATTTTACATATCTTGAGCCTCCTTGGATCGATACTTGGCTACTTAGCCACTTTATTACTTGTTTGACCACGTGCACTTGCGTGTCGGTTTTTAACCGTAGCAACTAACCGCGAACATGTTTTTGGCGCCGTTGCCGGGGAGGCTAGGCGATTTGTAAAATTTTGTTTAGTGTAAATTTACTGTATTTGTATTTTTATTTTCTTAAGTGTTAACAACTTGGTCTTAGCCTGTATTTTGCAGATTTTGTTTCTGTGAACACTGGCAAGGGACAAAGATCTGGTGGAATCTTACTTAGAGCCTGAGCGTGAGTTTAATAGTCAACGTAGAGAAGCTCTTCGAAAGAAGCTGCAGTTGCTTAAACAGTCTATGATGGAGCAACCAAATCCACCAGTTGTGCGGGCAGTTTTAGTGCCCGATGAAGCAGCAGCAAGGCCGGTTCGCGAGGTGGTAATCCCACACGCTAATAATGTACATTCTAGCATCCGCAAACCAGAGCCTCGAGGGAGGTTTGAATTAAAGCAGAATATGGTGCAACTTTTGCACACAAGCGGGCAATTTACCGGTCTCCCTCACGAAGATCCACAACAACATCTCCAGAACTTTTTGGAGATAAGTGACACTTATATACCCGCTGGAGTGTCACCTGATTATGTTCGGCTCACCTTATTTCCATTTTCCTTACTTGGTGAAGCCAAGAGGTGGTTAAAAGCTGAACCACCCAATTCTATATCAACGTGGGATGATCTTGCACGGAAGTTTCTTATCAGATTTTTCCCTTCTGGTAAAACAGCCAGACATAGGAGTCAAATCCTAAGTTTTAAACAAAGGGAAGGAGAAAATCTTTATCAAGCCTGGGAAAGATTCAAATCCATGTTGCAGGACTGTCCTCACCATCATCAGTCCAATGAGGTGTTGGTACACACTTTTATTGAGGGTTTGGAACCCCACACTAAAATTCTGTTAGATTCAGCAGCTGGAGGGCAAGCGCTGGAGAAGACCTATGAGGAGCTGTACACTTTGCTCAACCGAATTTCACAAGGCAATCCAGAATGGAATGCAGATTCTTCAAGAGGTGGAGCAAGGAAAGCAGCGGGAGTGCTTGAAGTGGATGGATTCACAGCTATCGCTGCACAGATAGCTGCTTTGCAAAATCAGCTAAACACTCACTTCAGCAATATAAATTTGAACCAGCCTTCAGCTTCAGTCAATGCAGCTCAACAGATGTGGTGTGAAGTGTGTGGTAGTAGTGAGCATTCAGCTGAATGCTGTGGTGCAAATCCTGATTCTGTTAACTTTGTGGGCAATGCACAGAGAAATCAACAGCAGTTTGGTAGTGGCTACAACTCAAATTGGAGGAACCATCCGAATTTTTTGTGGGGTAGCAACAATCAACAAGGCCAAGGTTCAGGGCAGGGTATGCACAGAAACCAAGGAGGGCAACAAAATTATCAAGCTCAATTCAGAAATCATAATGCCCCTCCTCCACCACCATCACCGACTATTGAGGAGATGTTCAAAACCATGATCTCTAATCAGGCACAATTGCAGGCTGACTATGTTAAATTGGCAGCCGAAGTGAAGAATAATCAATTGGCGACCAAGGATCTTGAATATCAGTTTGGGCAGTTTGCTAGTGCCCAAAATACTAGACCCAGAGGAGGACTACCTAGCGAGACGGATCCAAATCCAAAGCAGGTAAATGCAGTGACCACGAGGAGTGGTTTACAGTTGAAGGAGGTGGAACCGGAAAGACCGCCTCAAAAGTCAAGAGCAGCAGATGTTGAGGGAGAGCATATTTCAGATAAGGGGAAGACTAAAGAAGCTGAACCAGAAAGGCCTCCACCCCCATTCCCTCAGCGACTTAAGAAACACAAGGAGGAGGCGTGTTTCCAGAAATTCATGGAGGTACTTAAACAGGTACATGTTAACTTACTTCTTGTTGATGTCTTGCAGGGAGTGCCAAAATATGCGAAATATATTAAAGACGTCGTGGCTAACAAAAGTCGTTTGACTGAGTATGCCACGGTAGCTTTAACGGAGGAATGCACTTCCCGTATTCAGAATAGGTTGCCCAGAAAATTGAAAGACCCTGGAAGTTTTACTATCCTGCTGACTATTGGGCAAAGTATCCGAGCGCGTGGATTATGCGACTTGGGGGCAAGCATAAATCTGATGCCATCTTCGGTATTCAGAAAGTTAGGTCTAGGGAGTCCTAGACCTACAACAGTAATCTTACAGCTAGCAGACAGGTCTTTAGCTAAGCCGGATTTCATTGTTGAGGATGTGTTAGTGCAAGTAGGCTCCCTCATTTTTCCGGTCGATTTTATTGTTCTGGACTTTGAACCAGATGCTGAAGTCCCATTTATTTTGGGACAACCCTTTTTTGCAACCGGAAAGGCATTAATTGATGTAGCTGCTGGTCAACTCACGATGCGAGCACATGACAAGGTCGATGTGTTCGACGTGTACAAGGTACCTAAGCTCCCGACTGTTTATAAGGAACTCTCGGTGATCAACATAATTGATCATGGGAATGCTAATGGAATGAGTGATTCCCGAGAGTTACTAGGTAGGCCACCGGATAAGGTTGAGAAATACTGGGGGGATGACCATGATCGGGACAAATCGTCCATCTCCCTAGTGGACAAGTGAGCTTAAAAGACGTCGAGCCGCGACGGTAAACCAGGCGCTGCACGGGAGGCAACCCGTGAAAAATATTTTCTTTCTTTCTTTTTAGTGTAAATAATTTTTCTTTTTCTTTTTCTTTTCTTGATTAGGTTTAGATGTGCATTTTAGTTAGTATTTTTTATTTTAGTTAGGGAAATCTATTAATTTAACCAATTTGTGTTTAGTGAGGTGATTTTCAGGTATAACGGAGGAAATATACATGGAATCGAGAAAATGAGGCGAGGTATGAAAAATTAAATTTATTGGTGAAATAGAGCACTGGCGCGTTGGCGCCGTGTCACAGAGGCAATGCTCCGTGTTGGCCTCCGTGACACGTTGAAGGCAAAATTTGGATTTTTTAAAAATCCAGTAAACCAACGCGTTGGCTCCGTGTCACGGAGGAGGGGCTCCGCATTACCCTCCGTGACACGTTGCCCCTTATCCAGTGCCGGGTCACACCGGGTTTCTGGGTGACCCGCATGTTTTCTTTAAATATAACCCCGATTTTCGCCCAATTTTCCCCAGTTCCCTCTTCCCTCCGCGACCAAACACCCATTTCCCCCTCCCCAAGCAACGTGCCACGTTAATAGGCAAGGAAAAACGTCAAGTTTCTTCGGTTCTTCAATTCTAAGGTATGTTTTCATCGTCTAACTCAATTGTTTTTGGCGATTTTTGTCAACTTTGGGCATGTAAGGTGAGATATATCACCCTAGGTAGAAATTAAACACGATGTTGAATTATTTTGTGATTGATTATGTTCGGATTGTTGTAGTTAGCGTTTGAACTTATCGATTATGTAAATAATTCGAAATTGATTGTCGAATTGTATTCTAGGGCTTGGGTTGTTGAATTTGACTTGGGAAACTTGATAGTTTGGTGAAATTGATGCCGGGGTGTGTTTATTATTTGAGAGAAGTCGTGGTAAATATTTTATAAATGTTAAAAGACGACGAATTCTAGAATTTTTGTGGGAAAATGCATAAAGTGTGAATTGGTTAGATTGTTTAGATTAGCTTTTATATAAAATGTTTTTCTAGTTTTTTTTTATTTTTGTTGTTGTTTTGTTGCGAAGTGCGATGGTTGAATTGTTAGCGATAGTAGGATTGGGAATTAGCTGTATGAAGTTGGAGTAGTACACCAACTGTTATGCTGTCGAATTTTTGTTGTGAACGCACTAAGCAATATGTGTATAGTTGCTTGTGTTTGGGGTTGTAAATAGAGCTATCCTTGCTGAAATTTTGTAAATATTGTTAAGGACTAAGTGTGGGGTAAATTTTGTGTAACCCGACCTTAGCCGAAGCTAACAAGTTTTTAGCTTAACGTTGTGCTTGTTTGTGTAAATTGACAGGTACAATGGCTAGCAGACAAGATAAAGGCAAGGGTGCTTCTACCTCAGGCACCGGCAGGAAAAGGATGAGACTGGGCACTGCAGTCCCAGCTGCACCTGCTGTTCCGCGCGGCCAACACTGCCGATACGGAACACGATGGGTCACCGATGAAGGGAAGAAATGGTATAATAAGCACAACGAAAACAAGTACTTCCCGGAGGAACATATTGCAAGGGAACCACTCGCACAGGAGTTCCCTCGCATTGTACAGAGGATCGAAGCAGCTGGGCTCAGCTTTATTTTTCAGGAGCCCAAGGAGTGCAACCTTCACTTGTTCGGGAATTTTATGCAAATTGGAACCCGGCCATCAGAAGCCACACTATTAAAATAAGAGGGCAGATTGTCACTCTGGAACCCCAGCAGCTGAATGCCATTGTTGGAGAGCGGGACACAGACGCCCACGTTCTCCGCCAGCTAAACATCACCCCACCGTACGACGACATCAAACGTACGTTGTGTGGGGCTCGATCCACAGCCCGATGGAGTAGACACAAAGAGAGGGGTTACCACCAGACTTTGCCCTATTTGCAGATGAATAGGGAGGCCAGAATATGGCTGAAGATTGTGTGTTCGTGTTTGATCTCGGGAGTCCATATGACAGATGTGACCCGGGACCGTGTCTGCTTGGTGTATGCCCTTATGAAAGGGCTTGAGATTAATGTTGGGGTGGTCATAATATCCGCCATGAAGAGAGCCAGACTGCACCAGGGCCACAGATACGGGTTTGGCGGACTCATCACCACCTTCCTCCGAGGCCTCGACATTGAGGAAGAAGCCTTGGATTACATTCCGCAGTTGGAGCGGAGGGCCCTCGACGTGACAAAGACTAAGGCCCCCGACACTACACACGGACCGGTGCTGACTTTGGGCGAGCGACATGCTCGTGACGATCAGTACATGGCCCGTATGTTCAGCATGCAAATGCTGCAGCTACGGATTAGTGGGAGACCAGCCACCGAGGAGAAGTTATGGCAGTTGGAGCTGGACTACCCCTTTGGCGAGAACGCCAGAGCCTTACGTAAGGTGGGGCCAGCCTTCGTGGAGCCGACTGATGACAATGTCCCTACTGATGAGGAGACACGTCGTGAGGACTCTGATGTGGAGTCCAATAACGGCGATGGAGCTGATTCAGACATGGGCGACGAGGCCGCAACACCGGATGAGGAAGTCGAATATTTTGACTAAGCAGGGAGTTCCACCACCCAAAATTTTGTGCTTTGTATTTTTGTGATCACTGGGGACAGTGTTCGATTTAAGTGTGGGGTGGGGAGTAGTTAGGTGCTAGGTCAAGGCTCTAAATTGCTGTATATTTTTCCTTGATATTATGTATGTTGGTGCTTTCCCTGTTGTGAACTGTTTGCGATGTATGTGTATATATTTGTGGTGTGGTTAATGATGTGTGTGTTTTTTTAAGTATGGTGGCCATTGTAAATATTTTGTAAATAATTTTTTTTCTCTATCGACATGATCGATATTTTTCAAAAATTTTTGCGAAAATATTTTACACTTGGAAATATTTTCTTTCTATCGAAATGATCGATGTGTTGCAAAATTTTTTCCGATTTTTATTTTTTTTTGGGTTTCTCGGAGTTTGTTTTCGGTTCTTTTACTGAGAATAGTCCCATTGAACCGATGTCATAGTTAGTGACCGTTCCCTAAGATGGATGGATGATGACCGTCATAAGGGAAATGTAGTCGGTAGGAGTAGGATTTTTAGTTGTTTTTAATTTTTCTTTGGTGGATTGCATCAATAAACTGTAGTTGCTATTGGTTGCTAAAATTTCGTTGCGTGTTGTAATTGATGTTCAAAATGTGAAAATGATTCGTTTCAAAGCATGCAATTCTGTAAATACGTTGAGTTACCTAGGCTATAGAATTTGGTTCAGTATGATTGAGGCTTAATCTTGAATTCATGTAATTGACTAACTAAAGAGTCTGTGAATGCATCTTGATTCGAGCATGTGCATGAAGTGTGAAGTGAGGTTTTGCCATTCCATGTCATCGTGAATTGTCTAGAACTTGCCTGGTGTGTATACAAAACAAAATGAAGGAGGTGTAGTGTTGGAAAGGATGTAGGCATTTCTTTGTTTTAACGGATAGTTTCCATTTTGTTTTCTTGTCAAATTCTACCTTTTTATATGTTGTATACCCTAGTCAGCCCGTTGAGCCTTTAGCCGATTTCTTTCTTTTATCCAAAATTGTATGAACTAAGCTTTATTCCTTCTTTTCATTAGCCGTAAAGTCTATAAGAAGCTCTTAAGCGCTTACAAAGAAAAGAAAATGTTTCCCAAAGTGTTAAAGAGTGAAAATAGTGAAAAGAAAAAGAAAAGCAAAGTGAAGAAAGAAAGGATGATATTGAAGAGGCACTTGTTGTAATTAAATGTTATCGAGGGTACTTGAAAACCCTTAGGTTTGTGTCAAGTTTGGTTGATGAAATGGGCTGTATGAAAGTAAACCAGCATGAATGGGAGAAAAAGAGAAAAGAGAGGAACAATGTCCATGAGTCGATGGGAATGAGTTAAAAAGGCGCATAAGGATGCTAGCGACTATTATTGGCTAATCCAATATATACATACTAGATCCATAGCCCCGTTACAACCCATTAAAGTCCTATTTGATCCTACATTGCATTTCTTGATATTAGTGGAGTAATACACTAAGGGCAAGCCTATGGGTCATGACATAATGCATGTGAATTCTTTTGGGAGAGAGAGTGAAATTAATTTTTATATGCCCCTACTTGCATGTTTGTGTGTTGCATGAACATAAAGGGGAAATTTCTCTCGAGTTGTGAGGGCACATGCTTGATAAAAGATTGATTTTCGTGTCGGATTTCCTGATTAGATGATTTGCATGAGTTTGCCGATATCAAGAATCAATTCTTAAAAGTCTAGGAAGCCTTGATGTATTAAAGGTCATTGTATTGTACGACCAAGCATGTTTTCTTGATGATTTGCAAGAATTGAATAATCGGTATGACCGTAGCATAAATTGTTGCACCATAGTGATGAAGGTTGGGATGTAATTTGCATGATTTGTGTATGTGTTGTTCGAGGACGAACAAGGATTTAAGTGTGGGGTAAGTGATCTTGGGCAGATTTATATGCCCAAGTGATACTCAAACGTATCATTTTTACCTTGTTTGTTGTGCAATGTGTATATAATATCATGTAATTGGTAATAAAATGTGAATTTATACTAACCAACATGATTAGCATTTGTTTTGCAGGTAAATGTGATTTTTAGGAGCTAAAACGCATGTTGGAACTATGTCGGAGTTGGACTTGGATGCGAGCGTGGAAAAGACCTTGGAATGCATATTTTAAAGGGGCTCCGCGATGGAGCCGTGCCACGCTACCATCGCAGTAGCACACTGCCTGGACACAAATTAAAATGGCAATTTCCAGTGTGCCTGCGCGTCAGCTCCGTGGCACGGAGAGAGGCCTCCGCGATGGCCTCCGTGCCACGTTGAGGCTAATTTACCGGACCCTGGAAATTCCAGTGAAGGTCCGCGTCCACGCCGTGTCACGGAGGCAGTGCTCCACGTTGGCCTCCGTGACACGTTGCTTGTTATTCCGGGAAAAATTTCCCACTAGTATAAATAGCACACTTAGGTTTATTTTAATTAGTTTTTAGTTTTTAGACTGAGTTCAGAAGTGGAGAGCAGGAACGTTGGTTAGCAACAGTTGAAGATTGGAAAAGCTAAGGGATTTCTTCTCTTTCTTTCTTCTTTCTATCAATTGTACGTATGATTTACACTCATTTGAGGATGATCAATCCAAGAATGAGTGGCTAATTCTCTTCCTAGCTGAGGTTTTGAACATGTGTAATGAATTCTGATTTTAATTGATATGGTTTTATTCTTCTTCTTTAATGTTGTTCTATTAATTCTTGTTCTTACTGCATTAGTGATTGGCCAACATTAATGTATATCTAAAAAGTCCAATTTCACTCGAAAGAGCAAGAAATTGGAAAGTTGTGAATTAATAGGGTTTTGTTCTTAACTTGATTTGGTAAAATTGGGTTTTGATGTGCTTTCCTGATAGAAATATACTTGAAAGCCGTATTAGTCAATTTAAGAACCGGAATTGTAGTGCTAGGTCATAAATTGCATTTGATCACAGAAATGTAGACGGATGGTTTATGATTCTAAAGTGAAATTAAATACGAGAGTTTAAATTTCTAGGCGAATGTTCTTGGCTAGCAACATGAAGAAGAGAATTAACCAAAAATTATCATGATTATCAAGTTCATTACTTGTTCTTAACCTTGGCATGTTCACATCCATTCTCTGAATTCAAAAGTAAATAGTTGTTATTAATTGTAGTATATAGCTTAGAAACAAAAACTCAATTAACTATTGGTTACATTGTTGTTAGCATAATTAGAAGTTAAATAGAAATATAGTAAATTAGGCAATTTTACATATCTTGAGCCTCCTTGGATCGATACTTGGCTACTTAGCCACTTTATTACTTGTTTGACCACGTGCACTTGTGTGTCGGTTTTTAACCGTAGCAACTAACCGCGAACAGTCCCCTAGTTGGACAATCTCTCATGCGGTGCACCTCCTGCCCGCAAATATAACACCTCGAGGAGCCATATCTACAAGCTCCGATGTGAGGTTGGCCGCAATCAGGGCAGGGTGGGGGTGTAAATCTGCTCTGCTCTCCCCTTCTCTGCTGCGGGGAATCTACTGTTTGAGAACTACCACCACACTCTGACTGCCCTTGACGAGCAAATCTACCTCGTTGCTGCTGCTGTGGTGGAGGTGGGGGTCTAGGGGGTCTGTCTGACAATCGGGGCCTGGGTCCTATCTAAACCTCCCTCTACATTCCATCTGATCTGTCTCTGTGGCGCTGTTCCTGATTTGTCTTTCTACTCCCCTGTTGCCGCTGTCTAAGGCCCTGAATGGTCCAGGCAAAGGCCTATACTCGGGCAATATCCATATCTTCTCGTAACGTAGCCGTCATGCAAGCTTCAATATATTCTGGGTTCAGACCCATAATGAACCGGTGGACTCTGGATGGCATAGTGTCCACAAAAGCTGGAGCATAGCAGGCTAGGGAGTCAAATTGTAGGGCATATTCTCGTACACTCCTCGCCCCCCGCTCCAAGTGCAAAAACTGATCCATCCGGGCCTGCCGGATCTCCCGTGGAAAATAACGGTCCAGGAAGGCCTCCGAGAAGCTGGACCAGGTCGGAGGGGCAACATCTCTCCCTCGAGACCTTTCCCAACTCTCGTACCATAATACAGCTATGTCCCGCAACCGAAACACTGCCAACTCAAATGATTTTGTAGGGGTCACATGCATAACCCAAAAAATTCTCTATATCTGATCTAGGAAATCCTGGGGTTCCTCTGCTTGATCTGACCCAGTGAACTGTAAGGGACCTAGTGCCAAAAACTCCCTGACCCTGGAACTACCTGACCCACCTGAAGGCTATGCTGCTACAGGTGGCACTGACTGGCACTGTGTGGCCATCATTTGTGCCAACATAACCACTGCGCTCCGAACTTCCTGGTCTGATGGCGAAGGTACATGGGCTATCGGAGGCAGTGTCCTGCCCAACGACTCCTGATGTGAGGGGGGACAACTGAGAGGGCTGTGATGAAGCCTCTATATTGCCCTCAGATCGGGCTGACTCTGAATTGAACTGAGGCATCCTGCTGGTGCCTTCTCCTGCTGCTGTGTCTAATCTTCTGCCGGTGGCAGGGTGACGCTGGTCAGCCATTCTTATCTGTAGACAAAGAATATGATAAGTTTTAGGGACCTAACACTATACTATACCGCTCTATAGCACGACTAAATGAGAAAGAAGAGTAACCATCCTATCATGCCTCGCAGCCTCCTTCCAATAGTATGTGGTGCACAACACATCCATAGACAAGACTCTACTTAGCAGGGCTTGCAGACTCCCTGGGACACGACCTTCTCTGATACCAAGTTTTTCACGCCCCGCCTTGGGGGGTATGACTGGCACCTGGTGCCCTAGTAGGACCTAGACTACTAACTGGTGAGCCTAAGCACATCTGGTGCCTGTCTAGCTCTAACTTAGATTTCTGGAAACAACAGGCTATATAACGGTTGTAAACACAGCCTCCGGCCGATTGGGCCTATAGCCACCTGTATAAAACTCCAGCTAACCAGAAACATACTTACAAAGGGGGAAACCTATAAGGGCCGACAAGGCCACCACGCTGTCTAGTTATCTGTAACTCAACAATAGAATACTGAAAAACTACGTGACCGGCAAGGTCACCACTACTATCAGACTATGGCCCCACACGGCCAACATAATCAATAATGCTAAACAGTTAAACAAAACGCAAGGCCTCACACGACCGGCACAACTAACCACAGGGAGATGAATATATACATTCTACAAGCCTCTATGAGTACTGATGAAATGGTCGGGACAGGGCCCCGGCCTACCCATGTTATACAATAAAAGAAAATGAACTACACCTCCGAATATCAAGCTCCGGATCACAGGAGCTGATGACTCTATAAGCTGGCTGGAATCACAAGGGCAGGAGCGTACCTATAGATGCGGTGGCCTGCTGTCTATTAACTAATATATAGCACATAAATACATATATATATATATATACATATATATATATATATATATATATATATATATATATATATATATATATATAAATCAAGAGCCAATACCAACCCCCATAAGCCGGATGGCGCCACGCAACCAAACAATCTATATACCCCTACCCGGGTCAAAACCAGCCAAAAATAAGTCACTCCATTCATCTGCTAACTACAAGAACCTCTGCCGCCCCCCTGGGTCTCCGGCTCGGGCCATAGACTTCGATATAAATAACTGTGTCTGAGTCCGGAGGACTCCTATACTGTATTTGTAACTGTAACTGTATCTAAATCTGTTCTCTGGGCGCTTGCGCACAACAGGGCTATCTGTACTGTAACGCTGATCATCCTGATATGGGGAAAGCTTCATCCCATCTTCGTCCAAACTGGGGATGGCATGCCACTCCTTGGAGTGATGTAAACCCACCCGCTCAGTGGGAGACACAGTTACCAACCTAGGGGCGGCGAGGACGCTCAAAAGGGTTCCCTCATGACACAACCAAGTCTGAACAAACAATAAGCACATATATAGCAAGCATGTTTAAACTGCAAAATACTATCTGAATTCTGATTCCTTATTGTGGTCTCTTTTTGTATTATACTGATTCTCATACTGCTTTATACTGAATCTGTGATCTTTATCTAACTGCATGGATAATCTGTAGCCAAGATACTATCTAACTGTATGGCTATACTGTAGCCAAGATATCATCTGTTTGTATGGCTAATCTGTAGCCAAGATACTATCTGACTTTCTGATTTTACTTTACCAACTCTTATTCAAAATGTATGTCATATTATTCTACAAACATGCTTGCTAATCACATATTGGGCTATACTGAGTCTGGAATGCTAACTTGCCATATTGGCGCATGCTTTACTAACTTTCGGACTAAGTACGATATAACAACGCAAACAAGATTTATTGAACTTGCACAATACTCAATATTCACCTCCGGGAATTCTACTACGGAGTTTACTATGCTATACAAGGCTAAAACTACTAACTTTCCAAAGAAACTGGCTTTACATACCTTAACCTCGGTTTATCCAACTAACGGACGAAGCTCGGTCAGTACTCCAGCTATCTCTCCCAGCTGCATTTACATATATGTGAATTAGAACTAAATACACCAATATTCTGAAAGAAAACGTCACTTTTGATATTTATATAGCCTAAACTTTGGCCTATCGAAAAACGGTCGGAAACTCGCTATTTCTCGAAAGTCCAGAAGGGAGAAATACTCACTTTAGGGATAGGAGTATATTGACACTAGTTTGGAGCAATTCCACTTACCTTAGTTTGGTAGAACGACGATTTGCCGACTAAATTTCACAAAACTAAATCCGTAGGAATGCTCCTTTCTGCTTAATACCTCGGTATCTGGAGTTAATTTGAGTTTGGACCGCGTTTGACAGCGTAATCGGACGAATATTATAAGAGATTCTCGATCCTCCCCGTTTTCCCACGGTTTCTCTAGAATTTATATGAGTTATATCATTAAAAACCAAAGTGAGGGGTTTATATACTTGGGCCTGGACAGGGCCAACGTGTCACGGTGGCTACGCGGAGGCTCCACCTCCGTGACACGTTGCCATCGCGGAGGGGCTTTGGCCCGGCTCCTTCCGCGATGGTTCGATAGGTTTCTCGTCCGGTCTTTTTCCGGGCCTTTTTCTAGAATGTATGGCTTTCAAATACTCTTAACCAATATGCGAATAGGCCATCTATGTGTTGGGAATTTTACGGGGTGTAACAATTTACATCTTGACCATATTTCCTGTGGGATCGATCCCAACCTTTATTCGGTTCTTTATTGACTATTGCATCATACTTTTATAGGGGTGTGATTTGAGTATTATCAAAAGTGGCGCTATTGCCGGAGAATATGACTTATGATTGGATTAATTGTCTGTGTTTAACTTTTAGTCATTATTTTCTCATTTACATTTTCTTTTGTTTTTGACACCCTTAGGTTGCCTTTTGGTGAATTCCAAGTACTCAGTGAAGCAGAAACCCATTGATCCAACTTGATCTAGAGTTTTGCAAGGACACTGTGAAATATGGAGCGTAACAAATCCCTCAAATAGATTGAAGCCAGATTAGACGTTGAGGCTCGTCAGGCAAACTTAGCATGGCAACCTACTTTCAAGGAATAGATGATCCCATGGAGTGGTGGAAAATGCTTACCGAAATAGACGGGGTAACAGAGGCCATAGATATGCATCATAGTTTGATGATGATGAGGACCCGAATATTGATGAGGCCGGTCAACAGGAGCCATTGTACCTCCACCTTTTCTTGTTGGGGCAAAGTTTGATATCGCTAGCACCATGAACCGGCTGCTCAACATGAAAGAGGTGTTTAGTGCTCATGCAGCTAATGATGCTAATCTACATCTGATGTACTTTGTTGGTATATGCAAGGCGTACAACTTAGTAGGTGTACTCTAGGATGCTATACAATTGAGACTCTTCCCATTCTCTATATTTAGAGAGGCCACGATATGGTTATCAGAGTTGCCCAAAGACTCCATTACCAATTGGAGGGAACTAAAGCAAGCCTTATTAGAAAGGTTCTTCCCACCTTCCATGATGCTGCAGCTAAAGGATGAGATCTATAATTTTTGGCAGTTGAAGACTGAGGCAGTACATGTTACTTGGTTGAGATTTTAGAAGAAGCTGACGAAGTGCCGTAATTATAAAATTCCTTATGATAGCTTGTTGGAAATTTTCACAGGTCTTTGAACAATAGCACCAAAGCTATATCAGATACGGTGGCAGGAGGAGCACTAATGAGTCACTCGTGGGAGTAAGCAACTATCATACTTGACCAAGTAACTAAAACAAACAGGGCCTGGCACACCAGGGAAGCTGAGATAGTTGTAGGTACATATGCCATAGGGATGACTGCAGACCAACGCAGAAAAGAAGAGGAACATATTAAGGAGTTGGCTCACATAAGGACATCTCTAGACTTGCTCACAAAGAATATAATCGACTTTGGAGCTCAAAAGATGAATGTAGTTGGAGCTCAGGGTTAGGAGTAGGGGTTTGAGTAGTCAGACTATGAGGAGGAGGCAAACTTCTTGGTTAACCAAGTGGCGGGTTTTAGAGCCAATGCCCAAGGGTTAGGAAAGGGCACTTCCCAAGGATCCAAAAACCAAGGTTTAAATTAGTGTAGAGACAACTACAATAGGAATGGGTATAGGCATAGGAGCATAGGTACTGAACTAGAAGGAGAGTGGAGAAAGAATGATGGCTACCGCAACGACTGCACAGGTTTGTATGTTCCTCCAAATGCTCGTGAGGGTGATGCTGGACCCTCAACACTATAGAACATGATGGTTGAGCTTCTCGAAAGGGCTACATCAACTGATGATCAGCTGAAGGATATTAGGGGTTATATATCTGACATGGGCCAAAAGTTTTAATCCCACGCTACAGCAATTAAGCAGATTGAGCAGCAGCTTAGTCAAATGTTAGCATCCCTAAATCAGAGGCAGAAGGGAACACTTCCTAGAAACACAGTCCAAAATCCAAAAAATGCAGTTATTATATGGCTGCAACGACTAGGAGTGGAAACACCACTATTGATACTCCCCTGCCGGTTGTAGTTGAGATGGAGAGACAGAAGGATATCGAGTTGAATGAGGAAGATGAGATTGCTGAGCAAGAGGTTATAAGTGAGGCTAAGTTGACTAAAGCTCCAGGTGGTGCAAAGGATTCTGCAGCTGATATGGGAAACGAACAAGGAGCTATGTAGATTTACAAGGCTATCCCTCGACCACCGCCACCATTCCCTCAGAGGATGAACAAGAAGGTGTAAGATGGGAAGTTACAAAAATTCTTATCTATGTTGAAACAACTATTTGTGAACATCACATTGGTCGAGGCATTGGAGCAGATGCCCAAATATGCTAAGTTCATGATGGCTCTTGTGACTAGGAAGAGGTCCATGAGCTATGACCCAATTGGTAACTTGCATCATTGCAGTGCCATAGCCTCACGGGTCCTTGTCCAAAAAAGGCAGATCCAATTGGCTTCATCATCCCGTGCAAAATTGGTGATTTTGAGTTTGCAAAGGAATTATGTGACCTAGGATAGCATCAACTTGATGCCATTAGTTGTGTTCGAACAACTGGGCTTGGGAGCCCCCACACTAAGTATGATGCAGCTATTAATGACGAACTACACAGTTAAAAAGCCAGTGGGGATCCTATTTGATGTGCTAGTTAAAGTGGATCAGTTTATCTTCCTAGGTGACTTCGTGATCTTAGACAAGGTTGACTTTGAAGTCACCATCATTTTGAGGCGACCATTCCTCCCTATTGGGAGAGCTTTGGTGGACATTGACGCTGGCCAATTAAAATTCAGGCTGAACAAGTAGGAGGTTGCCTTCAATGTCTGTTGGTCAATGTAATAACCCAACGAGTTCAGGGTATTGTCAGCAATTGAGGATGATTTTGAGTTTCTCGATGAAATATGAGTATTCAAGAGACATGTGTCATGCTGCGATATTAAATGAAGTGCTTGTTGGGAGGCAACCCATGTGGTGGTTTGGTGAAGTCTGAGTAACCAAACCACCTACGTCATGTTGCGACATTAGTTCAGGCACTTCTTGGGAGGCAACCCAAGTATCTTGACTTATGTATGTTCAGTGTGCAGGTGATATAAAATATGATGGGAGAAAAAGTGTAGTATAGGACTATCCTACAAGCCTCAGTATGAACTGTATGATGATTCTCATAGTATTGTCCATGGTGAGAAGGAGATATTGGTCCAGGTTCATGAGTTCATGTTATGGTTGATCACTACAAAGCGTATCTCCATTGTATGAGTAGTAGTACCCACTGTAAGGATGAACTATGCTAAGATTGAAAGTGCAGAAATTTTGACTTACGAGTCATAGTATGAATCGTACCTTCATTGTATGACTCAAACCATGTGCTCGTAAGTCCCAAAGTAAGTTTCCTCAATTTCTTGCTACGATTCCATGGGACGAGCCATACGTATGAACTATAACTAGTGGTGCAAGTCGTGACAGGCAAATTTAAAATTAATTGACCCGAATCAACTCGAATTTCCAAATATGCCCTAACCTATTTAAATCCACAATACTCGGACTTAAAATCCCACACAATCAAAAGCACAAAACCATGATCATTTCCCCTGGCCGGACAATCTCTCATGCGGTGCCCCTCCTGCCTGCAAATATAACACCCCGAGGAGCCATATCTACAAGCTCCGATGTGAGGTTGGCCGCAATTAGGGCAGGGTGGGGGTGTAAATCTGCTCTGCTCTCCCCTTCTCTGCTGCGGGGAATCTACTGTTTGAGAACTGCCACCAGACTCTGACTGCCCTGGATGAGCAAATCTACCTCGTTGCTGCTGCTGTGGTGGAGGTGGGGGTCTAGGGGGTCTGTCTGACAATCGGGGCCTGGGTCCTATCTAAACCTCCCTCTACATTCCATCTGATCTGTCTCTGCGACGCTATTCCTGATTTGTCTTTCTACTCCCCTGTTGCGCTGTTTAAGGCCCTGAATGGTCCGGGCAAAGGCCTATACTCGGGCAATATCCATATCTTCTCGTAACGTAGCCGTCATGCAAGCTTCCATATATTCTGGGTTCAGACCCATAATGAATCGGTGGACTCTTGATGGCATAGTGTCCACAAAAGCTGGAGCATAGCGGGCTAGGGAGTCAAACTGTAGGGCATATTCTCGTACACTCCTCGACCCCCGCTCCAAGTGCAAAAATTGATCCATCCGGGCCTGCCGGATCTCCCGTGGAAAATAACGGTCCAGGAAGGCCTCCGAGAAGCTGGACCAGGCCGGAGGGGCAACATCTCTCCCTCGAGACCTTTCCCAAGTCTCGTACCATAATACAGCTATGTCCTGCAACCGAAACACTACCAACTCAACTGATTTTGTAGGGGTCACATGCATAACCCAAAAAATTCTCTACATCTGATCTAGGAAATCGTGGGGGTCCTCTGCTTGATCTGACCCAGTGAACTATAAGGGACCTAGTTCCAAAAACTCCCTGACCCTGGAACTACCTGACCCACCTGAAGGCTCTGCTTCTACAGGTGGCACTGAATGGCACTGTGTGGCCATCATTTGTGCCAACATAACCACTGCGCTCCGAACTTCCTGGTCTGATGGCGAAGGTACAGGGGCTATTAGAGGCAGTGTCCTGCCCAACGGCTCCTGATGTGAGGGGGGACAGCTGAGAGGGCTGTGATGAAGCCTCTATATTGCCCTCAGATCGGGCTGACTCTGAATTGAACTGAGGCATCCTGTTGGTGCCTTCTCCTGCTGCTGTGTCTAATCTTCTGCCGGTGGCAGGGTGACGCTAGTCTGCCATTCTTATCTGTGGACAAAGAATATGATAAGTTTTAGGGACCCAACACTATACTATACCGCTCTATAGCACGACTAAATGAGAAAGAAGAGTAACCATCCTATCATGCCTCGCAGCCTCCTGCCTATAGTATGTGGTGCACAACACATCCATAGACAAGACTCTACTTAGCACGGCTTGCAGACTCCCTGGGACACGACCTTCTCTGATACCAAGTTTATCACGCCCCGCCTTGGGGGGTATGACTGGCACCTGGTGCCCTAGTAGGACCTAGACTGCTAGCTGGTGAGCCTAAGCACATCTGGTGCCTGTCAGGCTCTAACTCAAATTTCTGGAAACAACGGGCTATATAACGGCTGTAAACACAGCCTCCGGCCGATTGGGCCTATAGCCACCTGTATAAAACTCCAACTAACCAGAAACATACTTACAAAGGGGGAAACCTATACGGGCCGACAAGGCCACCATGCTGTCTAGTTATCTGTAACTCAACAATAAAATACTGAAAATCTACGTGACCGGCAAGGTCACCACTCTATCAGACTATGGCCCCACACGACCAACATAATCAATAATGCTAAACAGTTAAACAAAACGCACGGCCTCACACGACCGGCACAACTAACCACAGGGAGATGAATATATACAATCTACAAGCCTCTATGAGTACTGATGAAATGGTCAGGACAGGGCCCCGGCCTACCCATGCTATACAATAAAGGAAAATGAACTACACCTCTGAATATCAAGTTCCGGATGACAGGAGCTGATGACTCTATAAGCTGGCTGGAATCACGAGGGATCGCCTCCTCGTCTATGAGTACTTGCAAGCAAGTAATCCAGCGCCCCAAACGGGCATCAGTACCACTGGTATTGAGTATGCTAAGCAACTGGATACAACTGAATACAAATAACATAACTAGCAATTCTGAATAGCAGGAGATAACTGAATATGTAAGAACTGATATGAACTGAATCAGACTTTCTGTACTTTGATAGGGCAGGAGCGTACCTGTAGATGCGGTGGCCTGCTGTCTATTAACTAATATATATCACATAAATACATATATATATATATATAAATCATGAGCCAATACCAACCCCCATAAGCCGGATGGTGCCACGCAAGCAAACAATCTATATACCCCTACCCGTGTCAAAACTAGCCAAAAATAAGTCACTTCATTCATCTGCTAACTACAAGAACCTCTGCCGGTCCCCTGGGTCTCCGGCTCGGGCCATAGACTCCGATATAAATAACCGTGTCTTAGTCCGGAGGACTCCTATACTGTATCTGTAACTGTAACTGTATCTAAATCTGTTCTCTGGGCGCTTGCGCACAACAGGGCTATCTGTACTGTAATGCTGATCATCCTGATATGGGGAAAGCTTCATCCCATCTTCGTCCAAACTAGGGATGGCATGCCACTCCTTGGAGTGACATAAACCCACCCGCTCAGTGGGCGACACAGTTACCAACCTAGGGGCGGCGAGGACGCTCAAAACGGTGCCCTCATGACACAACCAAGTCTCAACAAACAATAATCACATATATAGCAAGCATGTTTAAACTGAAAAATACTATCTGAATTCTGATTCCTTATTCTGGTCTCTTTTTGTATTATACTGATTCTCATACTACTTTATACTGAATCTGTGATCTTTATCTAACTGCATGGATAATCTGTAGCCAAGATACTATCTAACTGTATGGCTATACTGTAGCCAAGATATCATCTGTCTGTATGGCTAATCTGTAGCCAAGATACTATCTGACTGTCTGATTTTACTTTACCAACTTTTATTCTAAATATCTATCATATTATTCTAGAAACATGCTTGCTAATCACATACTGGGCTATACTGAGTCTGGAATGCTAACTTGCCATTTTGGCGCATGCTTTACTAACTTTCGGACTGAGTACGATATAACAACGCAAACCAGATTTACTGAACTTGCACAATACTCAATATTCAACTCCGGGAATTCTACTACGGAGTTTACTATGCTATACAAGGCTAAAACTACTAACTTTCCAAAGAAACTGGCTTTACATACCTTAACCTCGGTTTATCCAACTAACGGACGAAGCTCGGTCAGTACTCCAGCTATCTCTCCCAGCTGCATTTACATATATGTCAATTAGAACTAAATACACCAATATTCTGAAAGAAAACGTCACTTTTGATATTTATATAGCCTAAACTTTGGCCTATCGAAAAACGGTCGGAAACTCGCTATTTCTCGAAAGTCCAGAAGGGAGAAACACTCACTTTAGGGATAGGAGTATATTGACACTAGTTTGGAGCAATTCCACTTACCTTAGTTCGGTAGAACGACGATTTGCCGACTAAATTTCACGAAACTAAATCCGTAGGAATGCTCCTTACTGCTTAATACCTCGGTATCTGGAGTTAATTTGAGTTTGGACCGCATTTGACGGCGTAATCGGACGAATATTATAAGAGATTCTCGATCCTCCCCGTTTTCCCACGGTTTCTCTAGAAATAATATGAGTTATATCATTAAAAACCAAAGGGAGGGGTTTATATACTTGGGCCTGGACAGGGCCAACGTGTCACGGTGCCAACGCGAAGGCTCCACCTCCGTGACACGTTGCCATCGCGGAGGGGCTGTGCCCCGGCTCCTTCCGCGATGGTTCGATAGGTTTCTCGTCCGGTCTTTTCCCAGGCCTTTTTCTAGCATGTATGGCTTTCAAATACTCTTAACCAATACGCGAATAGGCCATCTATGTGTTGGGAATTTTACGGGGTGTAACAATTTACATCTTGACCATATTTCCTGTGGGATTGATCCCAACCTTTATTCGGTTCTTTATTGACTATTGCATCATACTTTTATAGGGGTGTGATTTGAGCATTATCAAAAGTGGCGCTATTGCCGGAGAACATGACTTACGATTGGATTAATTGTCTGTGTTTAACTTTTAGTCATTATTTTCTCATTTACATTTTCTTTTGTTTTTGACACCCATAGGTTGCCTTTTTGTGAATTCGAAGTACTCAGTGAAGCGGAAACCCATTGATCCAACTTGATCTAGAGTTTTGCAAGGACACTGTGAAATATGGAGCGTAACAAATCCCTCAAATAGATGCAAGCCAGATTAGCCGTTGAGGCTCGTCAGGCAAACTTAGCATGGCAACCTACTTTCAAGTAATAGATGATCTTATGGAGTGGTGGAAAATGCTGACCGAAATACACGGGGTAACAGAGGCCATAGATATGCATCATAGTTTGATGATGATGAGGAACCGAATATTGATGAGGCCGGTCAACAGGAGCCATTGTACCTCCACCTTTTCTTGCTGGGGCAAAGTTTTATATCGCTAGCACCATGAACCGGCTGCTCAACATGAAAGAGGTGTTTAGTGGTCATGCAGCTAATGATGCTAATCTGCATCTGATGTACTTTGTTGGTATATGCAAGGCGTACAACTTAGTAGGTGTACTCTAGGATGCTATACAATTGAGACTCTTTCCATTCTCTCTATTTAGAGAGGCCACAATATGGTTATCAGAGTTGCACAACGACTCCATTACCAATTGGAGGGAACTAAAGCAAGCTTTATTAGAAAGGTTCTTCCCACCTTCCATGATGCTGCAGCTAAAGGATGAGATCTATAATTTTTGGCAGTTGAAGACTGAGGCAGTACATGTTACTTGGTTGAGATTTTAGAAGAAGCTGACGAAGTGCCGTAATCATAAAATTCCTTATGATAGCTTGTTGGAAATTTTCACAGGTCTTTGAACAACAACACCAAGGCTATATCAGATACGGTGGCAGGAGGAGCACTAATGAGTCACTCGTGGGAGTAAGCAACTATCATACTTGACCAAGTAACTAAAACAAACAGGGCCTGGCACACCAGGGAAGCTGAGATAGTTGTAGGTACATATGCCATAGGGATGACTGCAGACCAACGCAGAAAAGAAGAGGAACATATTAAGGAGTTGGCTCACATAAGGACATCTCTAGACTTGCTCACAAAGAATATAATCGACTTTGGAGCTCAAAAGATGAATGTAGTTGGAGCTCAGGGTTAGGAGTAGGGGTTTGAGTAGTCAGACTATGAGGAGGAGGCAAACTTCTTGGTTAACCAAGTGGCGGGTTTTAGAGCCAATGCCCAAGGGTTAGGAAAGGGCACTTCCCAAGGATCCAAAAACCAAGGTTTAAATTAGTGTAGAGACAACTACAATAGGAATGGGTATAGGCATAGGAGCATAGGTACTGAACTAGAAGGAGAGTGGAGAAAGAATGATGGCTACCGCAACGACTGCACAGGTTTGTATGTTCCTCCAAATGCTCGTGAGGGTGATGCTGGACCCTCAACACTATAGAACATGATGGTTGAGCTTCTCGAAAGGGCTACATCAACTGATGATCAGCTGAAGGATATTAGGGGTTATATATCTGACATGGGCCAAAAGTTTTAATCCCACGCTACAGCAATTAAGCAGATTGAGCAGCAGCTTAGTCAAATGTTAGCATCCCTAAATCAGAGGCAGAAGGGAACACTTCCTAGAAACACAATCCAAAATCCAAAAAATGCAGTTATTATATGGCTGCAATGACTAGGAGTGGAAACACCACTATTGATACTCCCCTGCCTGTTGTAGTTGAGATGGAGAGACAGAAGGATATCGAGTTGAATGAGGAAGATGAGATTGCTGAGCAAGAGGTTATAAGTGAGGCTAAGTTGACTAAGGCTCCAGGTGGTGCAAAGGATTCTGGAGCTGATAAGGGAAACGAACAAGGAGCTATGTAGATTTACAAGGCTATCCCTCGACCACCGCCACCATTCCCTCAGAGGATGAACAAGAAGGTGGAAGATGGGAAGTTACAAAAATTCTTATCTATGTTGAAACAACTATTTGTGAACATCACATTGGTCGAGGCATTGGAGCAGATGCCCAAATATGCTAAGTTCATGATGGCTCTTGTGACTAGGAAGAGGTCCATGAGCTATGACCCAATTGGTAACTTGCATCATTACAGTGCCATAGCCTCACGGGTCCTTGTCCAAAAAAGGAAGATCCAATTGGCTTCATCATCCCATGCAAAATTGGTGATTTTGAGTTTGCAAAGGAATTATGTGACCTAGGATAGCATCAACTTGATGCCATTAGTTGTGTTCAAACAACTGGGCTTGGGAGCCCCCACACTAACTATGATGCAGCTATTAATGACGAACTACACAGTTAAAAAGCCAGTGGGGATCCTTTTTGATGTGCTAGTTAAGGTGGATTAGTTTATCTTCCTAGGTGATTTCGTGATCTTAGACAAGGTTGACTTTAAAGTCTCCATTATTTTGAGGCGACCATTCCTCCCTATTGGGAGAGCTTTGGTGGACGTTGACGCTGGCCAATTAAAATTCAGGCTGAACAAGTAGGAGGTTGCCTTCAATGTCTGTTGGTCAATGTAATAACCCAACGAGTTCAGGGAACTGTCAGCAATTGAGGATGATTTTGAGTTTCTCGATGAAATATGAGTATTCAAGAGACATGTGTCATGCTGCGATATTAAATGAAGTGCTTGTTGGGAGTCAACCCATGTGGTGGTTTGGTGAAGTCTGAGTAACCAAACCACCTACGTCATGTTGCGACATTAGTTCAGGCACTTCTTGGGAGGCAACCCAAGTATCTTGACTTATGTATGTTCAGTATGCAGGTGATATAAAATATGATGGGAGAAAAAGTGTAGTATAGGACTATCCTACAAGCCTCAGTATGAACTGTATGATGATTCTCATAGTATTGTCCGTGGTGAGAAGGAGATATTGGTCCAGGTGCATGAGTTCATGTTATGGTTGATCACTACAAAGCGTATCTCCATTGTTTGAGTAGTAGTACCCACTGTAAGGATGAACTATGCTAAGATTGAAAGTGCAGAAATTTTGACTTACGAGTCATAGTATGAATCGTACCTTCATTGTATGACTCAAACCATGTGCTCGTAAGTCCCAAAGTAAGTTTCCTCAATTTCTTGCTACGATTCCATGGGACGAGCCATACGTATGAACTATAACTAGTGGTATGAGTCGTGACAGGCAAATTTAAAATTAATTGACCCGAATCAACTCGAATTTCCAAATATGCCCTAACCTATTTAAATCCACAATACTCGGACTTAAAATCCCACACAATCAAAAGCACAAAACCATGATCATTTCCCCACAATCCTCGGTCACTCGTCACTGACCCTCAATCCTTTCATACCCGATTTTGGCTATAAAATCACTAGTATTCATCGAAGTTCATCCCCCAAAACTCAAAGAAACCAAAAAGTAATCAAGAATTTAGCAACTGGAGTTGTCTTCTCTTCTTCTAGCTTGCTGATTTTAAATTGAACCACCATTGTGGTTTCTCCATAAGTGATTGTGAATGGAGGAGTGTCATGAGTGAGGGATGTGTGATATACTCTGCTAGGTTTTGGAGTGTATGAAACTCAAAGAACTTAGTTTTGGAGTGAAGGAAATAAAATGGAGAATTGAAATTTTTATGATAGATGGGGTAGATAATGTTGTGTAATATGAATTAATGGGGAAGTGAAGTCTGATTAACCACCCCTAAAAATGTGTTTGATTTAAAAGAGATACTATTTACCTACATAACTGACACTGCACTGGGTGAGGAAAGGCTTCATGAGCCATTCTATGACTTTTGGTTTCGTACCATGACTCGTACGATGATCCTTTGGGACTATCCCAGGACATTAAAGAGAAAAGTCATGGTACGGAACCTAGTACGACTCGTGATATTTCACTATGAGTTGTACTTGGTGGTCATATCAAGAATCAGGAAAGGGTCAAGTTCAAAAGTAACAGTATGACTCATAGAACTTAACTAAGATCCGTAACTCGTGTCATAAAAAAATACTAAAATTCATAAATTGTTGGAATACTTCCTACAACTAGAAGTATGAATCGTCAGAACATAGGTTAAGTCATACGATCGAGTCGTGATAGTGCCAAATAGTACTATGGGTCATAGTACGAATTGTACCACCTAAGTACAACTCGTGGTAAAATACTAAGAATAATATTCTTGATTTCTTTTTCTCAAAGCATATATACTAACATTTTTCTCCATAGGTACCATGACAAACAAAGAAGAGAGCAACCAAGAATGCCCAAGTGAAAGGAGCCCGTGCTGAAATTGTTGCATGGAGGGCATTGAGAGATGAGTACTTAGACTTTGAACAGGAAAAGAATACCCCTAGTGGTTTGATGGAGGAATACCAAATTGATACCACTAATATTGATGAGCCATGGACCACTAAGGCACAGGCTAAGGCTCAGGCCAAAGTTATATTCACTGCTCCAGCAAATGCTCCCCAGTCTGAGGAGGGAGCAGGTGATCAGGCTCAGGAGTCTGGTAGTGGCTCGAATGCTAAGGAAGGGTCTGAGGATGCCCAGTTTTGAGAAGGGAATAATAAGGGTCTAAGGAAGAGTCCGCTGAGGAGGAGGATAATCATACTTCCCCTCCAATTAGTAGGACTATGAGGTGGCATGTGCCCAATGCTCAGGAATCTACGAGTAGGTTCTAGCACTCACCTCCAAGCAACACCCCAGACGGAGTATCCAAGAGAAACCATGGATCTTTACATGTGAACTCAATGAGGTCGAGGAGATGAACCATATCTTCATCTTCTATAGGTTTGAGTGAATGGATCGAACCTCTGATATCTAGAGTGCTGTATTAGTCAGGGAGTTCTACGCCAACTATGTGGCGATAATAGAGTAGAAAGCAAAGGCCAGGAAGAAATTGTAGAAGCATCCCAGGCTTGATAGTGTCATGGTCTAAGGACTAGCAGTTGATATCTCCGAGAGGACCATCACACGGATGCTATATGGGCTACAATTAAGAGCTCCAGATGCCACAACTGAGTTCGACTATAGAGTAGATGCCCTGAAAATGATAAAGTAGTTGGGCTACAAGGAGAGACAGTTCCAGGTGAGATGGATAGCGAGGGTAGTAGTCGAGGACAAGGAGGAGGTTGAGTGGGTGACCAGTGGTCGGCAAGACACAAAGTCTCATTGAAATTTATAGCGAAGGTCTGTTGGACACTGGTTCACCACAAATTGGCGCGAATAGTGAATTACAACACCCTTTGTGTAGACAAAGAAGCATTAGTGGCATGTATCATGTCTAGATACGCCATCAACATCCTGCGAGTTATAGTGGAAGAGATTTGGGATCGGGCTATGGGTTTGAGCATTATTATCTCATTCTTGAGTCTCATTCATAGACTTTGCAGAGACACCAGGGTACGGGTGATAAGGGAGATTGATGTTGAGATTATGGGACATAAGATTATGGATATAGGGTTGATTCGGGATGAGATGAACCTGGTGAGTCAAGTTAGACTACCAGAAGTAGTTACACCATCACAGCTAGCATGGGGCGAGTAGATAGATGCCCCTACCTCAAAGGAGCAGAGCGAGATGCCGAGTACAGGGGCTGGCCATATAGAGGAAGTTCTGAGTACTTACTCCACACCTCCATTGGGCATTCCTAGCCAGGTCCTAGCCAACTATCTCTTGATTCCCTAGGAGAGTCTCCAGAAGATGGCCAAGAGATTTACGTTGACCAAGGAAAAGGTCAAACTAATGATAGAGAACATCAAGCCTTGGGTGAAGGTGGAGATAGAGGAGGATGCTACAAGATTATATAGCCGATTGGATAGCATTGATCTCCATTTCATTGAGCAATTAACTGAGAAGCCAAGCATGGGCAGCCTAAGAGATGAGTTGGGGACTCTATGGAGTCAAATTGCCGAGTTTTCATCTAGACAATCGATAATACTAGCAGCCCCTACCATTCCTGATTTGGATGTCAAGCTTGAGAGAAGCTTGATCTTAAGGCATATTGGGCCCTGACAGCAGCTAGTGGAGATATGGGGAAGAAGTGGGCCTCAAAAGTTATTGATGAGGAGCACTCAAAGAAGACAAAGAGAAGGGAGCAAAGAGAGCACAAGCGGGCAACAGTGGAAAGCCTGCAGTCTAATGACGAGCACATGTTAGAGCTGCAGGAAAGAGCTAGATGAGAAAGGAGCTCCACCACTGCCCCGAGAGAGCTTATGGGTGGTAAGGAACCTTCGGGTGAGCTACATTCAGCCAAAGTAGATAATAAAATCACTGCGGCGACCACCATGTTGATGGGGTGATCAATGCCCCGTGTCCCACACTGTTGAGTGTGCCAACCACTACCAGCGTTGTACACACCCGCTTCCGTAGGATGGAAGGAGTGCTTAGAGTGCCAAAGGTATATCCCTCTCCTAGTTCTTACATTTTTATGCTTCAGGGACAAAGCATGCATTTTAAAGAGGGTGTACTTGTTCTTGATTTTTGGACTTCGTTCGAGGGTTTTTGTTGTCGTGTTTCTTTTCCCTCGGGCATTTTTCCTAGTAGAATCGACATATTTCAGATTTTGTGTTTTTCTTTAACTAGAAGTATCTTAGGAGTACTTTATAACCAATAAATGAACTTGTTTTTGAAGTTGAAAAAATGACCCTTTTTAAAATAAAATTTGGTGCTAGCTATGAATGTTGATTGCAAAGCATGACTTCTGTGGATCTTCTTATGGCATTTAATAGATTAGCATGCGCAATTGTGGCTTAGTTGTGCATGAACTAGATAGGTAGAATAAATGCAAACCTGTACCACGTGTGAGTGAGGATTCTTACCTAGTTTAATACTACATAAAGGATCTAGAATTTGCCTGATTAGTCTTTGCATAGATTTTAGGATAGTTGTTTAGGAAAGAATTATAGGCCATTTTTGTTTTATCCCACTTTAGCTTAAATTTTCCTACCAAATAAATTGAATCCCTTGATCCCATGTTTGAGCCAAAATTTGATCATTTTTCTTTGATTACCCATTCACCTTTCCTGTGTTTATAATGAACTAGTTTGGCCTTGGTCCCTCCTTAGACATTGTGAACCTCAAATTAGGAAAAATTCCTAAGTTGAGGGTTGCTATAGTAGGGGTTCATAGATCAGTTAGGGGTGAAAAAGAAAGAAAAAGTCAAAGAAATGTGGGTGTGGTGTGAAATGAGAAAAAAAAGGAGCTTAAATGTCAAAAGTGAAAGGAAAAGAAAAAGAATTGTAAAAGATGAAAAAAATGCACCACACCGACAAAAGGCAGTTGAGTGGTGAAAAAGGGAAGAAAAAGCTAAAAAAAATAAAAAGGAGTAAAAATTTGAAAAGTGAATCCACAGTGTGTATTGACAAGGAGGGTTAGCCACTAATATCCATATCTACCATACCCATCCCGAAGCCTATATTTACAAGCCAATAAAAGCCCTATAGTTATCCTAGTCCGACTTTCTAAAAAACCAAATAGAGAAAATAAGGGCAAGCCTATAGTATCCGATGTGCAGTCTTTGGAACTTCATTGTGAGAACTATTTGATTAGTCCCAAGTTTCACTAATATATATATGTGTGTGTGTGTGTGTGTGTGTGAGTGAGTTTTAGAGACTTCATTTGCAGTGAGGGTACATAGTTTATATTGCATTTGGCCAGTTGTCTGTGTGAGTAGCATTAGTGATAGCTTAGCTCTCTACTAATAGTTAAATTCCATATCTTGATCCATGTATGTGATTAGTTATAGTTGTATGTGTGCATAGCTGATTCGATTTCAATGAAAAAGGGGCCAATATCTGATAATGATTGTTTGCGCAAATTTTGTTGTGTTGGTTGTAGGTCTTCTATTTTACATTCTAGTTAAGTTTCTTTTATAGTTTTGTTTTATTTTCCTGAGGACATGCAAAAGTCTTAAGTTGAGGTTGTTGATGTGCCAAGGGTTTACAACATTTTTGACGCTTAAAAATGAGAAAATATGTATGGTCTTAGGTGTGTTTATACGGATATGATGCACTTTTGCTTTGTTTTTAGGGAAATAAGGTGCTGGAGTTGAAAGTTCTGAAAGAAGGAATAAGAGTGCAAGAATTAGGCCATGTAAAAACTTCAGTACGAGTGGTACCTTGATGGTACGAGCCGTATTGTGAGTTGTGATAAATTTCGGAGGATCTATACAAGAATAAGCCAACATACGGCTCATGGTACGAGTCGTACCATCTTGGTATAAGTCATATTAGAGCAGTTGTGAAAAACTTTAGAAGGATGCACTTTGATTAGTTTCCTAGTATGGGTAATAGCTATGATCCGTGATCACTACCTATGACCCGTACTAAGGAGCAGTGGTGAAGTTCAAAAAGATTGTTGAAAAGGAAGATCTCATGGTATGAAAGGAAACCATGAATCATATGAGCAAGGTGTGAGTCATACCATGACACTCGTGGAATTATTCAAAGGATTATAGAGATCATAGGTTTAGACCATAATAGGAATATACAACTCGTAGAAGCACTGTACGAGTCGTACCAACTCCCAGCACTTAACTAAATTAAAATTTTCCAGGCATTGTACGAGTGAAGCTACGACTCGTATGATCAAGTTATGAGTCGTGCGAGAAAGCGGCGGCAGTTAATCAACTTTTCCTGTTAATTTAGGAAGGGTTTCTAATTATTTGTATGAATGCTTTTCTAGGTTATTTTTGTTATGGTATAAATACTTTGAGTAAGGAGATTGACTTTTTGGTAGATTCTTCTTGAGTTTTCCAATATTCTTGGAGTTTACTTCATCATTCTTGAATTGATCAAAGTTGAGTTTTGCAATAATCAAGTGGATTTTTATTTCATTCTTCATTGTATGTTCATATTTATGTTTTCTTCAATAATGCTAATTCTTTTATTATATCATGAGAGGCTAAAACCTCCACAACTAGGGTTGTGGGAACCGTGGTGAATTAACTCACTAGGGTTTCACAAAGTGATTTTAAACTAATATGAATGCTTGTATTGTCTTTTCTTCATATTAATCATTTCTTAACGGAGTGCAACGTTAGGAACTTGCTCAAATTCTTGATTTGCTTGAACCTAGAGAGGTAGATATGTAACACCCCGAAAATTTCTAAGATCAGACTCCAGACTTAAAGAAAGAATTCAGAAGGGAAATGAAAATTTTTCGATAGAACAATTCATGGTACGAATTGTTAGACGACCCAATGGGTCGTGGTTAGACTCATGAGGAGCAGTCAAGAGGTGCAGCAAGGTCCAGTGACCATGGATGACCTGAAGAGTTGTCTTGTCAGGTAACAACTCATCAGGGCAATTGTGGGAAGGAGGAGCAGGTATTGTGGGCATCAGTGGCCACGGGAGGAACCACTAGTCATTAAGATGGACAATGACTCGTGAAGTCAGTCGTCATCAGATCTGAGAAGACGTTTGAGAAATCATCCAGTGCAAACTCCACGTCTTGGCACCACGAGTCGTTGCCAACTCCACGACTCATGGAGTGCCTCATGGGTACTAGCGGGGTGGACTTTTCCTGTGAATTTTTAAAGGTGTTTTCATAAAATCCTATGCTTCTAACTCCTGAACTACATCATTTTGATTAGTATATGGGACGTTTTAAGAGATTCTTCTAGCCTAATTTCTCATTCTCTCAAGATACTGTCTCAAACTCTTCTTCCTCCCCTCTCTCAAGACTCAACGATTAAACAAGGGTTCTTCAAAGGCTTCAAGGGTTGAGTTCAAGTGGGGATTTCTCCTATTCAGGTATGTGGGTTTTCAACAAGGACATCCTTTCATCCTTGTGTCCCAAAAATTTTATACTAAAAACCCAAATCCATTGATTCTAGAAAAACATGTTCTAGGGTTCAAATTATGCATGAATTCTCATATGTTTTCCCTAAATTCTAAGAACTATCATGGTTAATAGTAGTGTATGCTTATGAAATACTTGCATCTTCTTGAAAAATGAGTATGATATGTGCATGACATGAATGTGGGATTTTCACCATGAATTAGAATTTCAAATGGGATTTCATAAATTATTCACATGCTCCTATCATGAACATGCATTCTTGTTTAAAGTGTATGTATATCATATGGGTCCCCTCAAATCTAGAAGATATGTTGTATTATGTGTGTTGGAACACGATTTTAGAACGTATGTGTTTTTAGCAATGTGAAGTACTGCATATTCTCACTATGATATCGATGTAAATATTATGGGTATGAGTTGAACCTATGGAAATGGCATGATTATTGAATTTTTATCATGATTTAGAGTAAATTTCAAAATGCGGTTTCATGAAATATTTATATGCTTTCACCATGATCTCATTGTACATTTTCAAGGTATGAGTTAATTATATGGGTTTTCTATAAATCTAGAATATATGATTTAATATATACATGTTAAAGTACGAATTTAACCTAGGTATATCACATGAATCTAAGATATATGTCATGAGCTACGAACTGGGGATTTGAATGTTATGGATGTGTGTAAAGTATGATCTGATCCTATAGGTGTTTCATGAATGTAAAATGAGGGGTTTAAATGATGATTTGGAACCATGATGATATGAATTGTGATAGTAAAACATGAGAGTGATCCTTTGGACTTGTGGGCTTGTTTTAGTAGAAAGTAGCCTAATCAGAATCTAAATGAATTTAGTATGATGTAATTAGTTGAATGTGCGTTTCTCTGATTAGCTATAGTAATTTAGACTGGTTCTTAGTCCGTCGGGACTCTCATCGGCTGAGAATGTTTCCCTTAGTCTATCATGACTCTCATCAGCTGAAAATGTTTCCCTTAGTCTATCGGGACTCTCATCAGCTTAGAATGTTTCTCTTAGTCTGTCAGGTCTCTTCTGAGCAGAGAATGTTTCCCTTAGTCTGTCGGGACTCTCAGTAGTTGAGAATGTTTCCTTTAGTCTATTGGGACTCTCCTTAGCTGAGAATGTTTTCCTTAGTCAGTAACTCTCTATATCAGAGAATGTTCTCCCTTAGACAGTTAGGGACTCTCCACAGCAGAGAACATCTCCCTTCGACTGTCAGGGACACTCTATGATATTATTCACCACTTTGGTCCTCAGTATTTGTTCAGTATATAACCTTTTTGATTCAGTTGATTATACTTTGGTGAAAGTTTTAAAATAAAATCTTTATGTTATATATATATATATATATATATATATATATATATATGTATATCTGTATATATGCATGTATGTATGTCAGACAGGGTCATTGTGTTACTACTCAGTTGCATGTCCAGTAATTTATTCAGTTTACTTCCTTCTTGTATACATGCATATTTTAGTTTATTTACGTTTCTGCATGCTCAGTGCATTCCAAGTACTGACCGCATAATTTATGTGCTATATCATTTCATGATATAGATTCACGCTTCCTGTCTCAGTCACGTGGGTAGATACGCTCCATACCCATCTCAATTTTTTTTGGTGAGTCCTCATCTCTCGAGGATGCAATCTATGTTTTCTATTTCATTATGTTTTGGTTTTCAGACTTTAGGAGTTAGCTGGGGGCTTGTCCCAACAACTCATCAATTTAGTAGAGGCTTTCAGACTTGTATAGACAGATTCAGCTTTGAATAAGAGTTTTGTTACATTTATTCTTATGATTTATAATTAGACTCTTTCAATAGCTTCCGCTTAGTTATGATTTCTGTTAGTTGTTATTCTAATAGTATTATGCTATAAACATTCCATGGGTCTACTTAGAGCCTCTCGGGTTTCCTTGTCCCGTGTCTCGATCCAGGCCTATTTTGGGTCGTGACAAACTTGGTATCAGAGCAAAAGTTTAGAGTGTCCTAGGGGGTCTTAAAGTCGTGTTAAGTAGAGTCTTCTTCATGAGTGTGAAGCGCGTCACACTTATGGGTATCAGAGTAAAGGTTTAGAGTTCCAACTAGGTCGGTAAACTCCAAGTCTTGTAGAGTTGCTAGTTATTTAAGTTACGGATGTTCAGGACCCTGTCCCAATTATTTGATTGTTGTTGTATTCATAGAGGTTCATATATATTCATTATAGTGTTTGTATTGTTGTAGGCATGGAAAGCCCTATTGTATAGATTATATTCCATTTGGTGGCCTTGTCGGCCTGTTGTGTATCTATTTGTTGGTTGGTCTATGAGCCAGCTTCTGTTCACATTATTCTTTAGTCTAATTAGATTGTCATGGTACTTAGATTGTTGTAGGGTTTGCTCGGTCAACTTCGACACCAAGTACTAGTCACGCTTCCCCATGTTTGGGGTGTGATACTATCTTAACCCAAGAAAGCTCATTTCCAGGGGATGCTTATATCATCGAGTGAGGGTAAGGGACACCGATGTAGAGGTGCTGGACTTTAAGTCAATACGAGTTGTTATTGAGTTTTTAGAGGTGTTTCCAGATGAACTTTTAGGGATTCCTCCTGAATAGGAGATCAATTTCAAGATTGGTGTTGTTTTTAGTACAAAACCCATTTTATCTCTCCATATAGAATAGCCCAAGTCAAATTGAAGGAATAGTTGAAAGTCATACTTAACAAGGGACTCATTCGACCAAGAGTTTCACCATGGGGTGCATCGGTCTTATTTGTCTAGAAGAAGGATAGGTCCTTACAAATGTGTATTGACAGTCATTAGATGAAAAAGCTCACTGTAAAAAATAAGTATCCACTTCCAAAGATCAATGATTTGTTGGATCAGTATCACGGTGTCGAGTGTTTTTCCAGGATCGACCACCTATCGGGTATCACCGATTGCGTGTTAGAGAAGAAGATGTCCTGAAAACAACTTTCAGGACTTGACATAAATGCTACAAATTTTTCGTAATGTCCTTCAAGTTAAAAAAATCACTAGTAGCTTTTATGGATCTCATATACCGGGTATGTAGAAGTTCATGAAGCGTAGTTATTAGCCAAGCCTAGAAGATAGGGTAATCCTTGAATAGTGTTAGCTACGAGGAGCCATGGGATAATCATAAGTGATAGGTTTGAATAAGGAGGTGATGTACAGGTAGACCATAGTATGGTATAACTAGTGACTTCTTGATTAGAGCTCGAACTTGTGTGACTTTCTTGTTAAGGGAGAAGTAATGTTCTTAGTGGATAACACTAGGTTGTCAGAGGTATGGTCGAGTTAGGATTGAACCTGGTTGAGGTATATTGTTGGACTCAGACTTTAGTATAAATAGGAGCCCTGGCGAGGAGTGTGGGCTGGAAAGATTGAGCATCAGAGATCGGGAGTATGCAATAGGGTATCAATATTCCTATTTAGAAATGGAAAGAGATAAATATAGGTTGCATAACAGGGTTACCTCGGACACACTGACAACATGATTCTTTATGGGTAATAGTGGTCCGGATAACCAAGTCAGCATAAGGACTATGCTAGATTTTATATTCAGGAGTTAGTTTAGTTGCATAGAGTTCCTTTGACCATCATCTCGGATAGAGGTACTCAATTCACCTCTCAACTTTGGAGGCTATTTCAGAGGGGCCTTGGTACTCAGTTAAAGCTTAGCACAACTTTTTCACCCGCAGAGATGGACAGGCTGAGTGGATTATTAAGACTCTTTAGGATATGATGAGAGCATGTGTCATTGATTTCAAGGGTAGTTGAGATGATCACTTACCCCTCATTGTGTTTGCGTACAACAACAACTGCTATTACAGTATTCAGATGGCTCCATTCGAGGCTTTTTACGGGCGAAAGTATAGATCACCTATTGGATGGTTTGGGGAAAGTGAGGCTATGTTGATAGGATAAGGTTCAGTTCATGAGGTTGTGGAGAAAGTTCAGCTCATTAAGGATAGGATGAAAAAAGCACAAAAATGACAGAAATCTTATGCAGATGTTAGGAGGAGAGAGCTTGAGTTGGAGGTTGATGATTAGGTGTTTATGAAGGTGTCTCCCATGAAGGGAGTTATAAGGTTTGATAACAAAGGGAAGCTTAGTCCCAGATATGTTGATCCTTATAGGATTTTGAGGCGATATGGCAAGGTGGCATATGAGTTGGAGCTACCAGTAGAGCAAGCTTTGGTACATCCTGTTTTCCATGTATCTCTATTGAAGAAGTCCATTGGTGATCCAACTTTGGTTGTTCTGGTAGAATGCACTAGTGTGAAGGATAGAATTACTTATGAAGAGGTTCCGGTTGAGATTCTTGATCATTAGGTTTGAAATTTGAGGAATAACGAAGTAGCTTCAGTGAAAGTTAAAATCAGCTTATTAAGGGAGCTACTTGGGAAGCCGAAGCAGGTATGACGGCTAGATACCCGCATCATTTTCCTTCCGACTCAGTTCCATCATGAGGTACTAGTAACCTCGTTAGTACTCTATTCAATTTCACGTCAAGTTCATGTCTCTAAGTTTCTTTCATGTCATAGAATCTAAGTCTGTTTCATGAATTAAGTCTAGTCATGCATCTCAGTCCAGAGTCAATCACTCCATAAATTTCAGTCTATAGCTTTTAGTTCTGGGATTGCAGCTTATTACCTGTCTTCTTTTCTTAGCCTGCTTAGTATCCATTCAAGGACGACTATTCACAAGGGGAATATAACGTAGCACCCCAAAAGTCCCTTAGATCATATCGATACCTATAACAGAAAACAACAGAAAATGGCACCAAGGCCATTCAACGAGTTAAAGGACGACTAGTCCTTCCATCTTGTGGGTCGTTGGATGTAGATAGACCCAAACCTAACGAAGTTTTAGAAATAAGGTGTTAATAGAAATTCTTAAGTGCAATAAGTACATTGGACGCAAATTAAGGTCATAAGGAACCTCTAGCACAAAGTTGAGTTGAGAGCCTTCTTATCAATTTAGTTTTCGTATAAGTTCTTACAAGTGTCAATTTTAAATGACGATAGATCCCATTTTTACAAAGTTTTTTAGATGATTCAACACTAATATAATAGAAAGTCATGTTAGTGTTATGGTGCAGCGGAAGGCCCCCTTTCCTTATAGTCAAGTGCGAGCAAAGCGAATGAACATAAATCAAACTGAATATGAGGAGGAAGGTGAGATCGTTGTCTGATCTTTATCATTGAATCCCCACATTAATTGAAGCCCTTTGAGTCTTCCTTCCAATTCATCTGACCTTGTGTCAATTGGTGTTCGGAGTAAAAAGTTATGATCAGACTAGTAAAGCAGCACCATGCATTGGACGAACCTCAGTATGGGTCGTCCTATCAAACAACGACCCATCCCTTTGTTTGTTGTTTCTGCCAGTCTCAAGTCTTTTTCTGGCAAATTAGGGGTATTCTTTGTAAACTCCTATGATTTTAACTCCTAAATGTTACCTTTTTGGGGTTTCTAAGGGTCAGATTAAAGAGATTAACCTAGCCTAAATTCTCACCCTCTGCAAAAGAATGACAGTTGGAATTTCCTCTCAAGATCAAAGGAAGGGTTCTTCATCAAACCTCTTCAAATCTTCTTGGGATTTCAAGGAAATTCTAGGAGTCAATTACCCATGTATTTAGAGTTAAGAATGGGGGAAAATTTTCCACCCTCATGCCCTTTCAAGTCCAAATTCATGATTTCTACTTCTCAAGTTCTAAATTGTGAAATTCTAAGGTTTAACCTAATTCAATGCAATCTTCCATGCCATCTTCATGGGTTCAATTCTCACATGTTTCAATTGATTATTTATGGCTATTAGGGTAAATTTGACTCTCAATTTACTTATTAATTCATGATTTCAAGTTTATGAAAATTATGCCCTATTATGCATGAGTTTATGAATTCCAAGCTTATGAGCCCATGATTTCAAGTATGATGAATTATCAAAGTATGCATGAATTATTATGAACTCTTAAACTTACTATTCCATGATTTTGAATTACAAAGCTTATTTCAAGAATGTATGATTCAATGATTTGGGAAAGCCCATGAAATGTCAAGTATGTCTTATCATGATTTTGGCCAAGGCTTACAATATCAGTTTATGAAATGTTTCAGAGTCAATCCTCCCCATATTTGGATTTATCTATGTTTTGGAAATGTAATTACTAGTTATATATATATATATGTGTGTGTATGTGTGTGTGTATGTGTTTTGGGAGTAGTGTCTAACATTGAGTAGGTGAGGAATTCCGAGGACCCTAGTCTCATAAACTATGCACCACTATAGGTATATACACTTATTTGCGACCTATTGAGAGAGTTTCCCCAGCCAAAGGGCACACCAGTGATATCACACTTCCATCATTCTTTTCCCTAGCAAGGATTAAGACAGCTCTACCAATTGGAGCAAGTTAGTTGGGGAATCATGTAAGCTCTGTCGTGATAGTGTCGATCATGACGAGTCTCCCATTGTTCCTCATGTTTTCAGTTACTTATGTTCATATATTATGATATTAAGTTTTATAGCATATTTAACCCATTGATCAGTTTATGAGTTTTCACTTATGATTTCAAGTATGGTACATTACATGATTTCTATTTCTAATTCTTGAGTCATTATGTTCAACTTATGATGAATATCTCACGATTATGATTACTTAAAGAATATGATGTTAGCATGTTGTCCTTATTCTCTTGTTCTATATTGTTTTATACTCTTGAATTCAAACTATCTCCTTACAGGCATGTTTTACTTTCTCCATATACTCATTACATTCAAAGTACTAACCGCATACTCTATGATGTATCATTTCATAGTATAGATCAATGTACTCAGACTTAGCCTGCAGTTAGAAATGTTCCAGACTTAATCAGCTAGCAGGGGTGATTCCACATCTTTCGAGGACTAGAGTTATCTACTTTATTTCAGTTCTTTTACATTGCTTTAATTTCATACTTTATAGTTAGCTAGGAGCTTGTCCCAGTAGCCCATCAGTTGGTAGAGGCTTTCAGAAATAGAGTTGGTATGTTCATCTTTGTGACTCAATATTTACATTATAAAATTATCTTGTTATCCGTAAGGGAATATCTTACATTTCAGTTAGCTTCCACTTAGTGTTCCTTATAAGTTATATTGTGCTAGTAATATGCCACACAATTGATTAATTTGGAGCCATTTGTAGTTCTAGGTCCCATGTATCAATTCAGACTCTATGCTCGGGTCATGAAAATGATGGGCTCAATGAAAAATTATGCGAAAATATACATTTAGGAGATTGTCCAATTGCATGGGACTCTGGTATCCATTATCTCAAATAGAGGCATAGAATTCACAATCCAATTTTGAAAGTCTTTCCAAAAAAGATTGGGTACTCATATTAATATAAGTACAACTTTTCACCCATAGATAGATGGTCACTCCGAGAGAACCATTTAGAGGCTCAAGGATACACTGATAGCCTGTGCTCTAGATTTCAAGGGTAGTTAGGATGATCACTTACTGCTCATCGAGTTCCCTTACAATAATAGATGTCATGGCAGTATCAAGATGGCTCCTTGTGAAGCATTGTTTGGGAGGATGTGTAGATCACTTATTGGTTTGCTTGAAGTTGTGGAGGCAGAACTACTTGGACCTAATTTGGTCCATTAGGAAATAGAAAAGTTTAGGTTGATTCATGAGAAGTTAAGGACTACTAAAAGTCGCCAGAAATTCTTTTTGAATGTACGTTGTAGAGACCTGAATTTGATGTCAATGGTTGGGTATTCCTAAAAGTTTCACATATGAAGGGCGTTATGCGATTTGGAAAAAGAAGGAAGCTTAGTCTATGGTATATTGATCCTTACAGAATCTTGCTGAGAGTTGGCTTGATGGCGTATGAGCTGGAGCTGCCTACAGAATTGGCCTCAGTGCATCTAGTGCTTCATCTATCTATGTTAAGGAAGTGTGTGGTAGATCCATCTCTTTCAATCCTTATTGAGAGCATAGGTATCCAAGGGAATCTGACTTGTAAAGAAATCCTAGTGTCCATCCTTGATCACCAAATTTGCAAGTTGAGAACTAATGAGATTGCTTCAATAAAAGTACTATGGAGGAATCAAAAAGTTGAAGAGGCTACATGGAAAGTCGAAGATGATAAGAAAGCAAAGTATCCTCAGTTATTCCTCAAGTAGGAGGAAAATACCCCAGGTAATGATCCTAACCTCACTTTATGTTTCCATGACTCCACGTTCTATGTTATGCCCATGCTATATAGAACTCATGCTTCATGCTATGTTTTACCCTCCATGTTTAAATGAAATCTTGCCATGCTTTATAAATTCATGTCTCATGTTATACACTCCATGTCTGAACAAAATTATGTTATGTCATGTCCATGCTAGACTCACATGTTTCCTATGACTCGATCCTACAATGGCTTTCTCTCTATAATTCTATGATTTCCCTTCCGAGAATGGTGTTTATCTAATTTATGAACAAATAGTAAGGTATGTATAGGGAAAGGTCCATTTTATAAACCATAGGTGAATTCTATGAAGAATAAGTCACCACCGCAATTGGAAGCTTTATTTTCTTAGTTTTTGTTTAAGGTTTTATGGAATGATCTAGAACCCATAAAATGATTCTATGGACCGCACTTAACCATCGTAAGTGGAGAACCAAATTTCCAAGTCTCTAGGTAAGGGTTACGGTCTGACTTATGAACCACATCTTGATTCTACGATACGTGCCGAGAACATAGGTGGAAGATGGATCCCTCAGAAGTGATCTACAACCTGACTTATGGATTGAAACTTAATTCTACGATCCATAATATTTCCCAGGCCCTCCATAATTTAGTGCTTATTTAAGAGTGATACCCAACTTCCTCTTTATTATTTTTCATCTCTCAAGTGTGAGATTGGTTCTTATCTCTTCTCCAACTCCATATTCTACTAGGTAAGCTTCTTCAAAGCTAATTACATGAGGTTTCTCCTACATGCATGTGAAGATTGGTAATCCTATGCTTATATACTCCTAGGGTTTCAATGAAAATCCCTTTCTAAGCTCAAGGTGGACATAAGCATCCCTTCCACAAGGTTAAGCTTTTTTTTCTTCTATTACTTTAGAGAAAATAATGTATGTAAGTCAAACTTCATATGTGGTACATCAAGTTTTTTCCCAAAAACATCTTCTAACTCATGCAAGATTTATGCCATTTTTTTTATGAAGTCTTCGATTTAACCTTGGAAACCTTCATGTTTTATTATATGAAAACCATGAACCTTTATGAGTAGTTGAATCTCCTAAATGAGCTATTTTACAAGTTTCCCATGCTCACCCATGAAAGTATTATCAAAATTATGATTTTGCCGTTTTAGTAATGTGAACTCTAGATGAAATTTCTTGAAGCTACTTCCGTGATCCATATGAATAACTATGACATATAATTATGTATGATTTTCTTAACCCATGGCATATTAATTTTTACCATGATTCATGGATTTGAGCTTTCTATTAAAAGCATGACTTATGATTTGAGTCTTTTAAGTTAAAACATGATACATCATTTTGAGATTTTAGATAAAGTATGATATATGATTATGAGCTTTTAAATAAAATATGATATATGATTATGAGCTTTCAAATAAAGCATGATGTATGATTATGAGCTGTTAGATAAAAGCATGAATCGCAATTTATGAACACTTCAAATAAGAGTACGACTATGATTATGAGCCTAAGGCTATTTCATGAACATGATGTTTGTTTCTGGGAGTGAATGGTTAACCGAGAAGGCATAATTCTATTAACATAAAGTTCTTAAAACTACGTTTGCCAACCTAGGTGGAGCATACCGTTGGCCCGGGAGAATCCTCATGTTTCCCCTATAGTGGATGAAATCTTGGAATCTTTCTAGAAAGTCATGTCATGTACGTCACCTACCCGGCAAGGTAGGTGATGGCTTAGCTAATCAGGCCGAGATCAGACACCATGTTTCACATGGTGATTTATGTCAATTCAGTCTTGGACTCCCACAGTATTTGGATTATTTTATGAACTTTAAGGGAAAACTTCATGATTTCAAAACCTTTATGATTTATATGATTTTTACATAACATGGTTATGATTATGATTTACATGAAAAGACCTCCCACATCTCCATACTTCATTTTTCTTTTTTCCATCTTACATATAATACAATTTCATATGTACTTACCTTGTAGGGTGTTGCATTGCTTACTAATGCAGACTCAGGTACTGAGACGTTTGCCTAGGCATCGTGTTAGGATCTCTACGCTTCAGCTTTTGGTGAGTCATATTCTCTCTTGGGGTAATTATCTTATTCAACCTTGTATAGTTTTTGCCAGAGGTATGCCAATGGCATTGTCCTAATAATTCTGATGTTCAGGTATTAATAGAGGCTTCATAGATTGGCAGTCTAGTATGTCCTCATGTCTTATACTCTTTATTGACCTCTACGTAAATCATGTACTCTAATAGTGATTTTTATTAAAAGTCTTATTATTTCTTTATGCATGATCTATCTTCCTCAGGTTGTATTTGATGCGTCGGCATTTGACGGCGCATTTGATGCTTTTAATTATGAATAAATGTAAGTTTTTGAGTAACTTTTCTTAGATTTGATTGTTTTGTGACTATTGTATAGGAAAATTAACCTAGGCAAGCGATGGTGTGAAACAGGCTGAAAGTACCAAGTGACAGCCTAACTGATATGCTGCCAACCATGTAAGGGCTATCATATCTATCGTCAAACTTAAGCAGTTAGTCCTTCTGAGACTTAGCAAGTGAAGAAAACTATGATTGGCCTTCAACTATGTGATTGGTCATGGTCTCTAGCGTTGAGCTTAAGCTGTGGAAGTGCAAGACTCAAGAATAATTAACGATCAAAGTGACGAACCATCGAATAAGTGGTGAGTCATTAACTTTGGCGTCGTTACTGCTACAAGCAGAATCCTCACTAGTGAAGACTGAAGACCTAAGTGATGGATTGTCATCTTGTCGATGGGTCGTCAACTTGCGCGTCACACAAGAAACGGGACTCTGACTTTGAAGTTCAATCTTGAATTATCCTACTCCATAAATAGCAGCTGCTAGGTTTATTTTCAACATCAAACTTTTGTGAGAGAAAAATATCAACTTGTGCGTTATGTTTCAAAAATTCTTGAAGAAATATTGCTGATTTATTAAAATTGTAATCAAGGTTTCATCTCTTCTTTGTAATTTACATCTTCTTTGATAAATATAATTGTTGTTGTGATTTCAATAATCATGTGTGCCTAATTTCCATTACTAGGGTTGTATAATTCATGGTAGATTGACATATTAATGGTGATTGATGTGTGGATGTGTTTAGTGTAATCGTGTGTATTATCACTTTTCTCGTTTTGAATGATTTCTATTGGTTTAAAACATTAGAATAAACCCTAGGTTGAACTTGCTTGAGTAAGAGGTATAAATCTAGATGAAAAGAATTGATAACAGGGATTCAAGTTGTTAACCCTTGTCTGATGATTAATGTTGTAATAAGATTAATAAACTTAAGTTAATTATCAAAGCTCAGTATTCGTCACTCTTAGTTTGAGAATATAAGAGTAATATCTATCCGAATAGGTTGAGAAACATTTGGATGGAGTAACTGAGTCAACAACCAGTACCCATAGCACTAAACAAATCCTTTGCAATCAATCACCAAATGTCGTTAAGAAATCATGATGATCATAACCCTAGTTTCATATCCTTGGATTTAATAGTAATAACTCATAGTTAGTATTTCTTGTATTGGCTGATATTGAAGCACAAACAACTTTCCTAAGCACCAATTTTTACGAAAATAATTTACTAAAAGTAAATAATCACATAAGATTTAGTTTTCACCATATTCCCTATAGATTTCGACCCTAACCTTGTTGGGTTCAATATTTGAGAATGACCGTACTATACTTTTTATTATAGAGGTGTAATTTGGACATATAAAATTTTGATACCGTTGTTGGGGAGTATTGTTTTGGATTAAGTCAAGTATGTTTATTTGATTGTTAGTCTTGTTTCCTAATTCTACTTGTATTTGTTGTTTCTATTCATATTCGGTAGAGGTTAGTGCATTCCAAGTACTCGAAGTTGGGATAAACTGTTAACTCCTTACAAAATTAGAGAGAACTTTGAGGAAAGATATGAATGCACAAGAGCGTGAGGAGGCAAGGTTACAACAACTTGCTAATGCTCAAGATAGGAGAAACAATAAAAATGCACCTAACAATGAGAATGATGATATTTTTAGGGATAAGTTGAATGAACAAAATATTGAGAATGTAGTCCTACAAATTATCATCAGCCCCAAAGAGCTAGGGGACAACATCGGCAAGCTATTTCATTTGATTATGAGGAGGAAGATGATGCTGACTTGGATAGAGTTGGCGCAACTTGGCCCATCATCCCTCCACCATTAGCTCCAGGAGCTAAGTTTAATATCACAAGTACTATGATCCAATTGTTGAACTTGAAAGGCTTATTCAGAGGAGTAGCTTGTGATGATCCTAATATGCATTCGATGAACTTCGTGGGAATCTACAAGTCATTTGAGTTGCTAGGAGTGAGTCAAAATGCTATTCTCTTGAGGTTGTTTCTATTATCTTTATCTGCAGAGGCAACAATGTGATTGAAAGAGTTCCTACATGACTTAATAATGAATTGGAGAGAGCTAAAAGATGCATTCCTTGAAAGATTCTTTCCACCTTCTAGAATGTTGCATCTAAGATATGAGATAAATAATTTCAGGCATCTATCCAGTGAGGCATTGCATGAAGCATGGGTGTGATTCAACAAGAAACTCAAGTAGTTCCCCAATCATAAATTATCTGATGAGCATCTGATGGAAACTTTCTTATAGGTCTCTAAATTTTGATAACCAAGCCGATTACTAATACTATGATTGTAGGGTCATTCATATCACAAACTTATAGTAAGGAAACAACTACATTGGACAGAGTCACCAAGACTAACAGAGCTTGGCACACTAGAGACTCTGAAGTCTCCGGTAACATATGTTCAGTTGGGTTAACTACATAGCAACATCCAAAGGATGAGGAGAGAGACCGAAATATGGCACATATGAAAACCAGATGGAGTTGATTATTAAATATTTTCTTATAGGTGGTGCTAAAAAAGTCAATGTTGTGAGTAAGGCTACCAGAGAGAAAGAGCATGAATTGGACCCTGAGAAAGAAGCCAAGTATCTTAATAACATAGGTGTTCGGGCCTATGACCAAGGAAACAAAGATCAAAACTATCAAAAGGAAACATATTATGACAGAGCTGGTTACAAAGATGGAGAATAGGGAAATTAGAAGAACAAAGAAAGCTACAGGAATGGTCATAGCAGGTTATATATACCTCCTAGAAATCGTGAGCGAATCAATAATGATGTAGGAGGTTCTAAGATGGAAGAAATGTTAGAAAATGTATTGCAAAAGTTTAATCTATAGACTCTGAAATTAAGGAGATGAAGAGTGACCTCTCTAACAATAGTCGACCTATGGACTCACATTCCACTACTATTAAACAGTTAGAGTATCAAATAGGGCAGATGTCTGTAGCCCTTAATCAATAGAAGATTGGTGCCCTGCCGAGTGATATAGTGTAGAATCATAGGAAGGATGGGCACTGCATGGCTATCACAACCAAAAGTGGCAAAAGGCTGGTTGAAACAACTCTTATTAGTGTAGAGCAGGCTGAGGAGTTAGCTTCGAAAATAGAATTTACAGCTAAAGATGAGGCTGAGCAGGTGAATCCAACTAAGTCTGTAGAGCTGGTAGTTACTGAGAACATCCAGGGAGATGAAGATAAAGCAAAAGGAAAGGAGGTAGTAAAGCCACTAACTCAAATTCCTAGAACTCTACCTCCACTCTCACAAAGGTTTAAAAAGAAGATGGAAAATGGCAAATTCCACAAATTTATTTCCATGTTGAAGCAACTGTCAGTCAATATTCAATTAATGAAAGTCGTCGAGCAGATTCTAGGTTACCCAAGTTCATGAAGGACTTGTTCACAAAGAAGAGGACTGTCAGTTATGAACTGGTGGACAATCTTCATCATTATAGTGTGATCTCTTCGTGCTCACTGGTCCAGAAGAAGGAATACCCTGGTGCGTTCACTATTCCATGAACCATTGGCGCATTCAATTTCACCAAAACATTATGTGACTTGGGTGCCAACATCAATTTGATGCCGCTAGCGATATATAGGAAGTTGGGCTTGGAGCCCCGAATCTAATTTCTATGGGGTTGCTAATGGTGGACCGTTCAGTTAAGAAGCCTATAGGGATTCTATGGATGTGCTAGTTAAGCTGGAAAACTTAATATTTCCTCTAGATTTTGTAATCTTGGATTATGAAGTGGACTTGGAAGTTCCCATAATTTTAGGGAGGCCATTCCTTGGCACTAGAAAAGCGTGGGTTGATATGGAGAGCGGAGAATTAAAGTACAGACTGAATGATGAAGAGGTAAGGTTCAATGTCTGCAAATTCATGAAATAACCAGGAGACATCAATGTGGTCTCTATGATTGATATTATTGATGAAAGTGTAGTTGAAATACCCAGAGAAAAAAGATATGTAGTTAAAACTCTACCTGCAGTGATGATGAATTTTGGTGATGACGACATCGGGGAGTATGAAGAGGCAATGAATGCTCTAGAAGGGATGGGGTCCTATTGTTATTCTCTGAAGAAGATAGATTTGTACTTGAAGAATAGACCAACTCCTCTAGCGAAGCCCTCTATTCAATATCTACCAGTGCTGAAGTTGAAAGCATTGCCTAGTCACTTACCTTATGCTATCTAAGGAGATAACAAAACACTCCCAGTCATAGTAGCAGATGATTTGTTAGAGTGGTAAGTTGAAGCCCTGATTTCTATGTTGCAAGGGATCAAGAGGTAAATTGGGTGGACTACTTTTGATATTATCTGTTTCCCTCCTAGATTATGTACACACAAGATTCAATTGGAGAAAGATTATGTTCCGAGTAGAGAGAGAACCAGTTCAGACTTCACTCACTAATACAAGAGGTGGTGAAGAAGGAGATAATTAAATGGGTAGATATAGGTGTCATATACCCTATCTCTGATAGTAAATGGGTGAGTCCGGTTTAATACATTCCAAAAAAGTTAGGCATGACTGTGGTTGCCAACAAGTAGAAGGAGTTGATTCTATTAAGACCAGTCATGGGCAGGCGTGTCTATATAGATTACTAGAAGTTGAAAACCTGGACACTCAAATATCACTTCCCAATGTCATTTATGTATCAAATGTTGGACCGGTTAGTACGTAGACGCTGGTATCACTTCTTAGATGGTTATTCGGGATATAAGAAAATACCAATAACACCTGAGGATCAAGAAAATACTACATTTACATGTCCTTATGGGAAGTTTTCTTTTAGACGCATGCCATTAGGATTATGCTTGCACCTGCAATTTTCCAAAGGTGTATGATGTCAATTTTTTCTAATATGGTGGAAGACACTTTTGTTTTTATGGATGACTTTTTAGTCATAGGTGTAACACCCCAAAAGTTTCATAGGCCAAAATCCAGACTTAGCATGAAAAACTAGAAAGAAACCAAAATTTTTTATCTCAGAACAACTCATCCAATGAGTCATTTTTAGTGACAATGACCCATTGTTTGAGTCATTGTCAGCTCTGCAGTTTTCTTTCCTCAACACAACAGGTGATATAATGATCTATTGTACCAAGTAACAGGTCGTCGTTCAGTCCATCATAGAAATCCAGTCTAGAACTTGCTAAATCCTCCTCTCAAACAACAACCTAGACAATGATTCATTGTTTGATATAACGACTCATCCCAGGTAGCCATTGAGTGAGATCCCGAATATGCTTAAGTCAGCCCTGTGACGATGGATGGAAATAATGACCCATTGTTTTAGGTAACGGGTCATCCTATCCATCATTTGGGGATATGTAGAGTTGGTTCACATCTCTCCCTGTGACAACGAGTGGGACCAATGACTCATTGCTCCATCCCACGAGTTGTTGTTCCTGTTTGTGGGTTAAAATCCAAAACCTATTTTGAATGTACAGTAATAACGATGAGTGGTGGTAATGACCCGTTGGTCCAACCAATGAGTTGTTGTGCCATCCATCTTGTGAATCCAGAAGGGGGGAATTTTCATACTAGAAACAATGACTACCGCCAGGAGTCGTGGTATCAACTAACAACCAATTGTGTGACTCGTTGATCCCGGCGGGCAGTATTCCAGACATTCTTGTAGGGGCATTTTAGTAAATTCTCATTATTTTAACTCCTAAAATATGTTTTTTTGGAGTACTTCCTCAAAGGATTAAGGGGGGCTTGATCGACCTTGCTCCCTCGCTTCTCACATTTCCCTCAAACCGGTAAATAAAAGTTCAGGACCTTCCTCTTAAGTATGAAGCTAGGGCATCTATTCCTTCTCAGATTCTCCAATAAAAATTCTCAGGGATTCTCCAACATGTATATGGTAATTCTATAAGGGTTTCCTTTCCCCCTTGTATATTAATTTAATTTCAGAAAACATTCTAAATTCTAGCCCTGTAAAATAGTTGTCGCTAGAGTTTTCAGTTATTAAGGAACTCCTTAATCTAGTTAATTTCCTTAGTTTATATGAGTATTCCTAATTGAAATTCATGCCCTAATTTTATTTTTTCAGTTTTCTGTCTTAATTTTAATCTTTAGCATAAATTCGAGTAAAACTTGCATGATTTAGATTCAGAGAGAAATGTTATTTTGTTATGGTAGATTTTACTCGAATTATGAATGATTAGTATAGATACTTGAATAGAAGTTAATATTTTAACATATTCAGTCTTAGAGTCTCAGTCAGTACTCAGTATACTTAGTATTCTCTAGAAATTTTAGTTGATCAGTTTGACTATTATTATCTTTTAGAAACTCAGTAAACTTATTAATATCAGTTTATCAGCTTGTTTGTTATTCTTTAGACCATTATGATACTTTCAGATAAAGCAGCGCTAATGAGTTTTAGAACATAGTTTCTCCCAGGTCCATAGACTCCAAGAACACTTCCAGATAAGTAGTTCTGACTAAAGTCTTAGGACATCAGTTTTGAGCTATCCGCACAGTTAGACACAATTAGGATTTAAATGGGAGTAGTACTTATCACTGAGATGCCTGGAGTTCAGCGCACCCAGGTCCCCAGAACTACATTGCCACCGTAGGTTATTAGCCAGAATGGTCTCTAGACATTGGTCACTTTGTTCAGCTATTATACCCTAGAAAGGTATAGTGAGCCTTCTCTGATGGGGGGTATATATCGTACTCCATTTTTATCTTACTTTGTTAGATATCGGTTATAGTATCTCCTACAACATAGTACAATTCAGTCAAGTTCAATTATGATTTCCAGTTCAGTTCCATTTCTTTAGATTTCAGTATAATTTTTTATAGTATTACAGTGTAGCTTTCTATTGCACAATTTATGTATGTTTTAGGTTGTAGTATCCCGAAAGTTCCTAGGAGTATACCGGAGAGGCTAAAATGCAAAACTGCTGAAAGTTGGGGGAGAAAGTTGCAGGATGAGAGGTACAACGACTCGTAGTAGGTAACCACGAGCCGTTGTTGGAAGTCATGGGTGCAGGTGTTCAGGTGGCAGTGGAAGCAACAGTTGATGTAATGACTCGTTGTAAGAAATAATGAGTCGTCGTTAGTGGTCGTGGTAGGAGACGGACTTTGCAGTTGAGGAGTATAACGGGTCATCTAATGACCCATCATGGCTTGCAATGACCCATTATGAAGAGTCGTGGTAAGGGAACCCATATCTCTAGTGGAAATGACAGATGGAAACCACAACCCATTGTAGGGTACAATAAGTCATGGTGAGGCTCGTTGAGAAGGAATTCAGAAAATTCAGAAGAGGAGACAACAACCGAAGGAACGACTCATGGTATCTTAGGACGAGTCGTCCTGTCTACTCGTGGTATGTATTTGACATAAGGATGGGAAAATGCATAGCACGGACAAATACCACGGGTCGTGATATCCTCCAACGACCCGTTGGGTCGTCCATTGTTTGGCATAGTGACAAATTTTTTGCGAATTCAGTAAGGTTATTTCTGTTATTTCCTATGTTCTTGAGGCCTATACTACGTCGTTTAAGGCTCATTTCCAGTAGGTTTAAGGAGGGTAAAAGCCTACTCTAAATTATTCTTCCCATGCATGCATGTTTGAAGGATTGAAGAGGTGATTCAAGGCCAAATCTCAATGTTTCCTTTGGAATCTTAGCTTGGGCAACTAGAGGGTGTTAGAATTCACCATTCCCAGGTATGTAAGGCGATTAGTGGGTTCTTCCTTCCACACACATGCCCAATTTATATCAAATTATGATAAAATTATCTATGATCAAATAGGGGGTTTTACCCAATTGCATGATTCTTCAATCTCTATACATGGATATGGTTAGATTGTATTTATATTGATGGATTGTGATGCTTGGGCATATTCTAAATTGTTTCCAATATAAAAAAAATTGTTTTTCTATAAATCTTAAATCTAAAATGCCCATGGATGAGAAGTTCATAAAAGTAGTGAATGATGTTGAATGTATGATGATAATGAGAAGTATATTCCTAAAGCTACCATTATTGTGATATTATTTTCTAAATGAAACGGGTAGATCCTAGTATGATAAAGCTTTGGGCATTGCCCACATGCTGATTTAAAGTGATGATTTCCCCGACATCAGCTAACCACATTGTTTGAAGTGAAGTTTTCCAATTTTTCATAAATTCAAGCTTGTGGTATGTTGAGTTAAATATTTCTATGAGTAGCTTACAACATGATTTGGAGTAGATGCTTCCATCTATGATTGAGCTTGTGGTATGTTTCGAAATAATGCTTTTCATATGAATGAGCTTATAATTGGGATGTGTCATTATTGAGATATTTCAAAGGACTATGTTGAGCTTCATTTTCATATGATATCAAGTCTATGCATGATTTCATTAATGAGCTTTTTCGATAGACAATGTAGAGATTCATTTCATATGATGTTGAGTTATGCATGATTTGATATTGAGCTTCGTTATTAGACGATGTTAAGCTTCATCAATAGACGATGTTGAGCTTCGCTATATACCATGTAGAGCATTGCATGTTTTTGGGAGAAGAGTCTAGCACCAAGTGGGTTAAGGGTCGACCACCCTATTCCCCAGAACTATGCGCCAACATAGGTTGATACTATTATATTATTGGGACCTCCCTTGTGAGCTATCCCCGGCCTGATTGGCCCTTAAGCTTGATACCGATAGCATGGTATCGTCCATCACCCTGGAAAGGTTATGGATGGCTCCACCCACTTGAGTGTGATTGTTGGGACCACGTAAGCTCTATCGTGGTATATTAGTTAAGTGACGAGTCTCCAGCGTCTAAATCATTCAGATTGCATATTCAACACTCACGATAATTATCTTCTGCATGTATTTTCAAAAGGCAAGTTTTGACTCGTGATCACGAGCAAAAATAGCATGCCTGAGATACGCTTTATGACTTAAATTAGTCTTGTTTATCTAAGTTATTGTATACATTTTCATGTAATTTTATATGAAGTGAAGATATGTGCTAACCAACATGATTAGCCTTTGTTTTGTAGGTTTTGATGACTTTTGAGTAACTAATCCATGAGTTGGTGAAGTAGAGGCTTGGAAACGAAATTAACCCGCGAACGTCGGCAAAGAGGAGGCACAAAACATCCCACCTGCGCATTGGAAACGTGCCACGGCAGGCAGGCTGATCACAACAGCCCACCTGCACGTTGGCAATGTGCCACGGCAGGCTGGCTGCGTGACATGGAGGTGTCAACGCGCTGCCCAAGCAGCGTGACACGCTGCCAACACGGCAGGGTGCTGCCGAGGCCAAATTTCGGGTGATTTCCAGAGAGCTTTCGCATTGCCTCCGTGTCACGGAGGCAGTACTCCGCAATACACTCCGTGACACGGAGCCATTCCACGACAAGCTAAATTATGCACGTTTCTCATTTATTATAAATAGGTCACTTAGCTCCTAATTCCATTTTGGTCACGATTTTATTCTGGAAAACTACCTAGGAGTGAAGGGAGAAGTGGGAGAACTCATCTAGGGTTTGTAAAATTCCCTTCTCATCTACCAAATTCTTGTAAGTATGTTAGTTTTGTAGTAGTTAATTGTAGTTTTACGAACATGAATGGCAAGAACCCTTCCTCTAGGGTTGAAGCCATGAATTATGATTGTGATTTTATGAAATTGTTTTGGAATTAAGATATTGATTGTTGTTTTCGTCTTGCATTCTGGATTGTCGGTTGTTTTTATGATTGATCTCCATGAAAACATATACGTTAGCTTGGGCAATTGCTTGAGAAAGAATTACCTAGGTCAGGACATGAGAATGTAAGGAGCATGTTTGTATCTCACGATATAAATTTGTGTTAGGATAGAAATATACCTAACACCTTGCTTGGTTGATAAACGGGGGTTATCAAAGACCAACTTAGGATTATCACATCACCACTCGAAGAAGTAGTTGTGAGGCTAAGTTGAGTTAAATGGTTAGACGCACGAAAGTCCCTAATCGTTTCCGTGTAAACCACAACATAATTAATTGCGCGCGAACTAGAAATTAGCATCCTCGCTCACAATGATGCAGTGAGGCTAGTTTGCCTTGTTTAGAGGCTTGAAAGACCATGAACATGCAATTCTAATTATGTGAAATAATAATTGATAGTTCCATTCTTAAACCATTTCAAATTGTAGTATTGCATAATTATCTGGTTTTAACTCTATGTTGCTCCTAAAGTAAATTCGGGATATTTCGTTGACCAAAACAAACTTAATTAAATCTCCCTCGAAAACTTCTATAACCAACACTTGAGAAAGTTAAGATCACACTTGAAATGGATAGTTAGAGGAATGGGTCCAGTCCCTGTGGGTTCGACATTTCGGTTCTTAAAAAGAGCCACTATATTACTTGCACGACCCGTACACTTGCGGACGCGCGAATCGGGCACGTCAACTCATTGTTCAGCACTTTATATAAATGTATGTTTCAACTTTGAGTCAATCTAGTTAGTCATGATGTTTTAAAGCTATGCATGGTCATGTTATGATAATAGTACGATTTCAGAACGAATGCATGTAGTCTTCTACTTACACTTAAAATCTTATGATATGTTATGAAATATTTTAAATGATTTATTTTACATAAGGGATTTACTCACCTAGCATACTCGGTACATTCTACGTACTGACTACATTCTTTCTATGTTGCAACGTTTCATGATGAAGGATCCGGTTCTCAATTTCAGCCCTGTTCATAGTCGCTGATTTGAGTTAGCACCTACTTTATTTGTGAGTCCTCCTCTTTTGAGGACTAGACCTCTAGTTGTCTTAGATGTCCTCTCAGTTTCAGTATTGTTGAGCTAGTTGGGGTGTTGTCCCATCAGCTCATCCAGATTAGAGATTTATCAAACTTAGATGCGTATTCAACTTTAGATATCTATTCTTTTGTTATATTAAGTTTGACTTGAGCTGAGTTTATAATTATGTTTTCTTCATGTTTACCGAATGAGTTAGTGGAATACTTATGCCATGGGTCGACTTGGGGTCTCTCGAGGTCCTTTGTCCCGTGTCTACAATTCGGGCCTTCGTTCGGGTTGTGAAAACCTTAGTATAAGAGCCATGGTTTGATGTGTCCTAAGGAGTCTAAAAGTCGTGTTAGTTAGAGTCTTTTTCATGGGTGTGAAGTGCGCCACAGTTATGACAAAGAGGCTACTAGACATTTTAGGAAGTTTTCCCTTCTTTCATGATCTATGTCGTGTGATGAAAAGCCTTTCTATCGTTCTAATTCGTACTACGTGTGATTGCAGAATCATGGCTCCTCGAAGGATAAATGGAAGGAGGAATGGATGTGGTGAGGGCCGCGAGGATGGAAATAGTCGTGAGCATCACCCAGCCCAACCAATTCAGGAGCCTTAGGCACTAGAGCCAGTCGATCATGCTGAGTTCCAAGCTGCCTTTCAAATGCTTGCGCAGGCCTTGACCGCTTAGGTCAATCAGCAGGCCGTTGCACATGTTCCTCAAAATGGAAATGCGGCAGTAGCCAGATTTTGAGATTTCTTGAGGATAAACCTGTTGGAGCTTTTGGGGTCCAAGGTAGATGAACCCGCATGATTTCATTGATGAGATTGTCAAGATCACCCAGGTTATGGGGGTGAGTAGTTTTGAGTGCGAAAAGTTGACTTCCTACCAATTGAAGGGGGTTGCGCATATTTGGCTCCGCTAATGGAAGGACAGCAGGGTCGTAGGAGCAGGTCCGGTCATATGGGAGGAGTTTCAAGTTGCATTCCTCATTGGTTTCCCTCGAGAGATGAGAGAGTTGAAAGCAGCTAAATTTGTGAATTTGAAGTAAGGAAGGATGATTGTTCAGGAGTACTCCCTTGAGTTCACCCGCCTATCTAAGTATGCCCTAGAGTTAGTGGTCGATCAGCGGGCGCGGGTGAGCAGATTTGTACATGGTATAGCAGGATATTTGGACAAGGACTATAGGACAACTATGCTCCATCAGGACATAGAATATCCTCGCATTGTGTTTTACGCTCAGCAGATGGAGGAAACACATTTGAGGGAGAGGGAGGCCAAGAGGGCTAAGACTGAGGACCACAAATTCTCTTAGTAGAGGCCCGATAGTGGGCACCGACAGCAGACCCAACAGAGATCATCATCCCTGGCATCTTCAGTGCTGAGTGTGCCATCTAGACCCAGACATGATCAGAGAGGGCAAGCGTCAGGTTCAAGGGGTCATAGCAGTAGGCTCGAAGACTCCAACATTCCGGCTTATCACAGGTGCGACTTATGCTTAGAGATTTTCCTGCTGCGAGACAGTATCAGGTTGGGGGCTGAGACCCAGCCTTTAGTTCAGTAGCCCCTCCCCCACGCACAATACATCAAGGGGCATCCACTAGCACAACTGGCGTACAGTGCCAGAATAGATTCTATGCCTTAGCCACTCCTTAGGAGCAGGAGGCCTCACCAGATGTAGTCACCGATTTGTTGAGAGTCTTTCATGTTGATGTTTATGCATTGCTAGATCTGGGGGCTACCCTGTCTTTTGTGACACCACATATAGCCAGTAGCTTCGGAGTCAGTCCCGATGTCATATCAAAGCCCTTGTTAGTTTCTACTCTAGTGGGTGACTCAGTTATAGCTAGACAGGTGTATAGAGATTGCCTGGTCTCAGTTCTTCATAAGGTCACCTTAGCATACTTGATAGAATTATCCATGACCAATTTTGATGTTATTCTCGGCATGGATTGGCTATTTGCATGCTATGCATTAGTTAATTGTAGGACCCGGTCAGTAGAGTTCAAATAGGGTTAAGGATGTGGAGTCTGAGGCCCCAACTATCTAGTCCATACCAATAGTATGCGAGTATCCATAGGTCTTTCCTGATGATTTACCAGGTGTCCCTCCTTAGCGGGAGATTGATTTCGATATAGATCTTTTTCCCGACACCCAGCCTATATTTATTCCGCCTTACAAAATGGCTCCAACCGAGCTAAAAGAGTTGAAGGATCAGCTAAAGGACCTACTAGATAAGGGATTCATTAGACCGAGTAAGTCTCCATGGGGTGCACCAGTGTTATTTGTCCAGAAGAAGAATGGTTCGCTTCGGATGGGCATTGACTATCGACAGTTGAACAAGGTCACCTTTAAGAACAGGTATCCTTTACCCAGGATCGATAATTTGTTTGACCAGCTTCAAGGTGCCCAGTGTTTCTCCAAGATTGATCTCAGATTCGGGTATCACCAGCTCAGGGTTCGGGAGAGTGACATCCCGAAAACCACTTTCAGAACTCGGTATGGTCACTATGAATTTGTTGCTACGTCTTTTGTACTAACCAATGCCCCTGCAACTTTTATGGATCTAAGGAACAGGGTGTTCAAGGCATATTTGGATGTGTTCGTGATTCTGTTCATTGACAACATCCTTATATACTCTCAAAGTGAGGAAGAGCATGCCGTTCACTTAAGGATAGTGCTTCAAACCCTCAAGGATCGCCAATTGTATGCAAAGTTCAGCAAATGTGAGTTTTGGTTGGACTCGGTGGAATTTATAGGCCATGTGGTATAAGGTGAGGGCATAAAAGTAGATTCTTAGAAGACCGAGGCAGTAAAGAACTGGCCAGACTGGTGAACCCATCAGATATCCGGAGCTTTTTGGGCTTATCAGGTTACTATCGGAGATCCGTTGAGGGTTTTTCATTCATTGTAGCTCCATTGACTAGGTTGACTCAAAAAAAGGTGAAGTTCCAACGGTCGGAGGCTTGTGAGAAAAGCTTACAAGAGTTGAAGGCCCGACTCACTTCAGCACCAGTGTTGACTCTACCCGAGGGTACAAATGGCTTTGTAGTGTATTGTGATGCTTTGCGAGTTGGACTCGGGTTGTGTTGATGCAACAAGAGAAAGTGATAGCATATGCCTCGAGACAGTTGAAAGTTCGTAAAAAGAACTACCCGACTCATGATCTTGAATTTGTTGCGGTGGTGTTTGCATTGAAGATATAGCGGCATTACTTCTATGTGGTCTAAGTGGATGTATTCACAGATCACATGAGCTTGCAATATGTATTCACGCAGAAAGATCCCAATCTATGGAAAAGGAGGTGGTTGGAGTTACTAAAGGACTATGATATGAGTGTCCTTTACCACCCAGGTAAGGCTAGTGTGGTAGCGGACGCACTTAGTAGACTCTCTATTGAGAGCATGTCCCTCATGGATGAGGGAAAGAAAGAACTGGTGAAAGATTTCCATCGACTTGCGAGGTTGGGAGTCAGATTGGTCGACTCAACCTATGGCGGCGTTGTTGTGCAAAACGGATCAGAATCGTCCTTGGTGGTTGATGTCAAATCTAGACAAGATGAGTACCTGACTTTAGTAAAGCTGAAGGAAGCCGTTCGAAGTCAAAAGGTGGAGGTTTTCTCCCAAGGGGGAGATGGTGTACTGCGATACTAGGGTTGTTTATATGTTCCAGATGTCGATAATTTAAGGGACCGGATATTTCATGAGGCACATGGATCCAGGTATTCTATCCATCTAGGTACCACCACAATGTATCATGACTAGTGGGAAATATATTGGTGGAATGGCATGAAGAAGGATATTGCAGAATTCATAGCCAAGTGCCCGAACAGTCAACAAGTGAAAGTTGAGCATCAAAGGCTAGGAGGCGTATTGCAGGATATTAGTATTCCTACTTGGAAGTGGGAAGAGATTATTATGGACTTCATTGCCGGTCTACCTTGTACTCGTCGATAGTATGATTCCATTTGGGTGGTGGTCGATAGGTTGACCAAGGCTGAACACTTCCTACTGGTCAATACCATAGATTCTGTGGATGAATATGCCAAATAGTTTATTCAGGAGTTGGTTCGACTTCATGGAGTGCCCTTATCTATTATCTCTAACCGAGGTACTCAGTTTACCTCTCAGTTTTGGCAGTCTTTCCAAAAAGGGTTTGGGACTCGGGTTAAACTCAGCAGAGCATTTCATCCGCAAATGGATGGCCAGGCAAAATGAAGAATTCAGACCCTCGAGGATATGTTGAGGGCATGTGTGATGGATTTCAAAGGTATTTAGGATGACCACTTTCCCTTTGATCGAGTTTGCTTATAAAAATAACTATCACTCCATTATCCAAATGGCACCATTCGACGCTCTTTATGGGCGGAGGTGTAGATCACCCATCGGATGGTTTGAGGTTGGTGAGGCAGCCATGAATGGGCCTGATTCAGTTCATGAGAGCATGGTAAAGGTTCAATTGATAAGGACAGGGTGAAGAGCGCTCAGAGTCATCAGAAATCATATGCTGTTGTGAGGAGAAGAGATTTGGAGTTTGAGGTGGACAATTGGGTATTTCTAAAGGTATCTCCCATGAAAGGAGTTATGCGTTTCAGAAAGAAAGGGAAACTCAGTCCCCGCTATGCTGGTCCCTACCGGGTTGCGAGGAGAGTTAGTAAGGTGGCGTATGAGTTGGACTTGCCATCAGAGTCAAATTCAATTCATCTTGTGTTTCATGTGTCACTTTTGAAAAAGTGTTTGCGTGATCCACCTTTAGTAGTCCTGGTGGACAACATAGGTGTAAAAGACAGTCTCAGTTATGAAGAAGTACCCATTGAAATATTAGATCATCAAGTCCGTAAGCTAAGGAATAAGGAAGTGGCTTCAGTTAGAGTATTATGGAGAAATCATAATGTTTAGGGAGCTACGTGGGAAGCCGAAGCGGATATGATGGCTAGATATCTACATTTGTTCTCTACTTGCTCAGTTCCAGCTTGAGGTATCAATTTTGCACTCAGACTCTATTTAGTCTTCATGTTTAAATTATGTGCACAAGTTTCTTCAATGAAAGTCGATGTTTGTATGCTTGGTGAATTCAGTTCAGCTGTGTGTTTTCAATCGGAGGTAGTCATTCCATAAGTTTTGGTTAAAATAATTAGTTTTGTATATGATAAATCATATGTTTCTGTTTTCTTCTTGTTTCCAACATTCAAGGATGAATGTTCCTAAGGGGAGAGATATTATAATACCCCGGAAGTGCCTAGGAGTATACCCGGGAGGCTAAAATGCAAAACTGCTGAAAGTTGGGAAAAAAGTTGTAGGAATAGAGGTACAATGACTCGTGGTAGGTAACCACGAGCCGTTGTTGGCAGTCGCGGGTTCAGGTGTTCAGGTGGCAGTGGAAGGAACGGTTGATGTAACGACTCGTTATAAGAAACGAGTCGTCATTAGTGGTGGTGGTAGTAGATGGACTTAGCAGTTGGGGAGTATAATGGGTCATGCAATGACCCATCATGGCTTGCAATGACCCATTGTAAGAGTCGTGGTAAAGGAACCCAGATCTCCAGTGGAAACGACGGATGGAAACCACAACCCGTTGTAGGGTACAACGAGTCGTGCTGAGGCTCGTTGAGAGGGAATTCAAAAAATTCAGAAGAGGAGACAATGACTAAAGGAATGACTCGTGGTATCTTAGCATGAGTCGTCCTATCCACTCGTGGTACGAATCTGAGAGAAGGTTGGGACAGTGCTTAGAACGGACAGATACCACAGGTCATGGTATCCTCCAATGACCCATTGGGTCATCCGTTGTTTGGCCCAGTGACCAATTTTCTGCAAATTTAGTAAGGTTATTTCTGTCATTTCCTAAGTTCTAGGAGCCTATACTATGTCTTTTAGGCTCGTTTCAGTGGGTTTAAGGAGGGGAAAAGCCTACTCTAAGTTATTCTTCCCATGCATGCAAGTTTGAAGGATTGAAGAGGTGATTCAAGGCCAAATCTCAAGGTTTCCATTGGAATCTTGGCTTGGGCAATTAGAGGGTGTTAGAATTCACCATCCCCAGGTATATAAAGCTATTAGTGGGTGCTTCTTTCCACACCTATGCCTAATTTCTATCAAATCATGATAAATTGTCTATGATCAAATAGTGTGTTTTACCAAATTGCATGATTCTTCAATCTCTATATATAAGTGTGGTTAGATTGTATTTATATTGATGGACTATGATGCTTGGGCAGATTCTAAATTGTTTTCAATACAAAAAAAATTGTTTTTCTAGAAATCTTGAATCTAAAATGCCCATGGATGAGAAGATCATAAAAGTAGTGAATGATGTTGAATGTATGATGATAATGAGAAGAATGTTTCTAAACCTGCCCATGATTATGATGTTGTTTTCTAACTGAAACGAGTAGATCCTAGGATGATAAAGCTTTGGGAAATGCCCAAATGTTGATTTAAAGTGATAATTTCCCCGACATAAGCTTACCACATTGTTTGAAGTGAAGTTTTCCAATTTTTCATAAATTCTAGATTGGGGTATGTTGAGTTATATATTTCTACACGTAGCTTACCACATGATTTGGAGTAGATGCTTCCATCTATGATTGAGCTTATGGTATGTTTTGAAATAAAAGCTTTTCATATGCATGAGTTCATTCTTGGGATGTGTGTCATTATTGAGCTTTGTCAAAGGACAATGTTGAGCTTCATTTTCATATGATGTCGAATCTATGCTTGATTTCATTAATGAGCTTTATCAACAGACAATGTTGAGCTTCATTTCATACGATGTCAAGTTATACATGATTTCATATTGAGCTTCGTCATTAGACGATGTTGAGCTTCATCAATAGACGATGTTGAGCTTCGTTATATACGATGTAGAGCATTGCATATTTTTGGGAGAAGATTCTAGCACCGGGCGGGTTAAGGGTTGACCACCCTATGCCCAGAACTACGCACCAACGTAGGTTGATACTATTATATTATTGGGACCACCCTTGTGAGCTATCCCCAGCTCGGTTCGCCCTTAAGCTTGATATCGATATCATGGTATCGTCCATCGCCCTGGAAAGATTATGGATGGCTCTACCCACTTGAGTGTGATAGTTGGGAACACGTAAGCTCTATCGTGGTATATTAGTTAAGTGACGAGTCTCCCAGTGTCTAAATCATTCAGATTGCATATTCATCACTCATGATAATTATCTTATGCATGTATGTTCAAAAAGCAAGTTTTGACTCATTGTTCAGCTCTTGATATAAATCTGTGTTTCAACTTTGAGTCAATCTAGTCAGTCATGATGTTTTAAAGCTATGCATGGTCATGTTATGATAAGAGTACGATTTCAGAATGAATGCATGTAGTCTTTTACTTACACATAAAAGCTTATGATATGTTACGAAATGTTTTAAATGATTTATTTTACTTAAGGGGTTTACTCACATTGCATACTCGGTTACGTACTGACCGCATACTTCTATATTGCATCATTTCATGATTCTGGATCCGATTCTTAGGTTCAGCCCTGTTCATAGTCGCTAATCAGAGTTAGAACCTATTTTATTGGTGAATCCTCATCTTTCGAGGATTAGACCTCCAGTTGTCTTAGATGTCCTTTCAGTTTCAATATTGTTGAGTTAGTTGGGGGTGTTGTCCTATCAACTCATCCATATTAGAGGCTTATCATACTTAGACGCATATTCAACTTCAGATATTTATTCTGTTGTTATATTAAGTTTTATTTCCACTGAGTTTATAATTATGTTTTCTTCATGTTTACCAAATGAGTTAGTTGAATACTTATGCCATGGGTCGACTTGGGGTCTCTCGGGGTCCCTTGTCCTGTGTCTACAATCTGAGCCTCCATTCGGGTTGTGACATAGGTCCTTCTCGCATACTCAGTACATTCAAAGTACTTGATAATGCTCAAACTCACACTCCTGATAAAGTATGAAGCAGACGTTGTCAATAAGAAACGCAGCAAAGGTTGGGGTCGAACCCACAGGGAATATGGTAAGATATATACTAATGTAGGTATTTAAGCTTTTAGGTATGTTATCTCCAAAAAGGGGGGTTTATATAAAACAGTTATAAAACAAGATTGAGAATCGGTTGTTGTTTATCAATATTTGCAATTAATTACGGCAAGTGTTCCATATAGGTTCATAACTACTTCGGGTTTACACTAATGATCTATCCTAATTCTTACTTGTAGAACTGATAACTAGGGTTCATCCAAATGACTGCTTCGTCCCTATTAGATGACTATACTCAATTACCAGGTTAGGTCTCATGAGCGATTTTAACTCAACCATTATTAATTTATTCCAAATTAACCATCCTACGACCGTAGCTCAAGTTATACAATGACCCATAAAGATCAAGCCTTTATTAAAATTCTCTTTTCCTAATCTCTACTTCTCTAAGGTCAAGCAAGTAAAGAATTAGGGCAAGTCTTAACGTTGCGCTTCATTAAGAAACATTAAAGATGAAGAGAATACAATGCAAGTGTTTAGCATTGATTTATAATCACTATATGCAACCCCAATTTGTTAATCTATCATGGTTCCTACAATCCCAGTTATGGAGATTTTAGCCTCTCATGATTGTAAGATTTTTATTAGCATTCATAGAAAAACACATAATTCAATAACGATGATTGAAAGTAAACCTGCTTTGAATATTTCAAGATTTGATGTTGAATAATTTATGAGTTGGTAACTCACCAACTCATTAGGCTCTTAAACCTGAATTTCTGCTTAGTTTTTGAGTTGTTTATGTGGATTTTATGCCCTTTTGCTTTTTTTGGGTGCAGATGCCTAATGTGAAGAAAAGAGCAAGAAATGGAGAAAAAAAAGAAGGAAGTGGGATGAAATTCAGGTTCCGCCGAAGAAGACTGGCAAAATGCCAGTCAAAAGCTGATCACCACTGCCTCTGGGAAACAAGCCACCAGCAAAACGCGGGTTGCCAACGGCGACTCGCCAGTCCAGCCACCGAATGACACTTGACTTGCTGGATTGAGGAGCAAAGCATCGGCGTTGCGCGGATGGTGATTAGTGAAATGCCGAATGATCAATCAATGGTTACTGGAATTTGTTAAAAGCCCAAAAAGTATAACCGGCAAACCACCGTTACTTTCACCTATTCTAGAATGCTGCTTAGGGGCAAAATTGTCCAGCACAGAAATAAAAAGAGAAGATTCCCTATTTTCTTGGATATATAAATTCTAGTGAAAGTACGATATACTCAGCAGATCATATCATATCATTTTTTTCCTTGCCTAGCTTTACAACATTCCTTTGGCAGAGAAGAGGAGAATTTGATTGGTAAAATTTGAAAAGTACTATTCTCTTCTTCTTCTTCTTAATAGCATGGTACTGCCACTTTTGAAGACTACTCGTGAACTTGATTTTATGACTGATTATTAAATTCAATGAGTTTGTTATTACATGTTCTTTTGAATTTCTTAATTATGAGTAGCTAAATCATTAACTAGAGGTGTGTGATGATGAATGCGTAATTATAGTGGATATTGCTAGAGTCATCTTAATATTCTTTAACTAAGTGTAAATCTGTTAGATTCTCTTCAATTTATATTGGAAGATCCATTGATTATGATGTGGGTCTACTTGTTCTTACTTGATTATTTCATGCAAAAGAATAATTAAGTATTGGAAGATAAGTTAATGGTGGGTATGGATGAGAGATCGTGAAATTGGGTTAGAAATAGCAAAAATTACATTCTCACTCCCAATTAGTAGCTAATAGCTAGAAATTAGTGTAGCTATTAATCCAAATCTGATCGGGTTGAGTTAATGGTATCTAGAGGTTTGATAAAACTCTAGCAAGAGGTATTTATAAAGCTGAAAAGCATTAAATACCTATTTTTCCGAGATTATTTACACTAATTGAACTTATGAGATAACCTAGCATGACCCTATCTAGTTAGCATATTATCTACATCACACCTTTAGTCTTTCATACTCTTGTCAACAACCTTGGCAATTTTGCTATCACAGTCAACCAAATTAGAACTTATATTTTATTACAAATTCCAATCTCCCCCGACTTGTTTATTTCTATGTTATTTCTAAGTGGTGCAAGCTCAATTCAATTTCTCAACCGACACTCGTAATTATAATTCACTAGTCCTTGTGGGATTCAACCCTTACACCCCTTGGGTTATTTCTTTTGATACATCGATCGTCGATATTCTTTGCATGAGGAATATATTTTGGATGTTATCAAAAAATGGCGTCATTGCCGAGGACTAGCACTTGATCTTATTTTGTTGATTGTTAATTTGAAATAGCCTTGCATCTTAGTTACTTAACGCAATTTTGTTGTTCTTGTTAGGATATCACAACCATATGAGTCATCACTTCCAAGTAGGGGAGAGCTCAGTGGAAGGTAACATGGAGCATGAGGATGATAACCAGGTGATGCTAGAGATTGCGGGAGCCTTTCGCCTACCACCCATGGTAAGGAATGGCATATTTCACATCACAAGTATCATACTGCATTTGTTGTAAATGAAGGGACTCTTCGGGGGTAAACCAAGAGAGGACACAAATCGACACTTGAGAAATTTCTTGGAGATATGCCAGCCTTTCAATATCACAAATATAGTTAAGAGTCTATCAGGCTAAGGCTTTTCCCATTTTCTCTAACGGGAGAAGCGACGATTTGGTTTTAAGAGTTGCCTCCTGGTTGTATTACATCTTGGAAAGAATTAACTAAAGCCTTCTTGTATCGTTTCTTCCCTCCATTCAAAAATTTTGCAGCTGAGGGATGACATCACAAATTTTAGGCAAGAGCCAGGAGAGCCTTTGCATGAGGCATGGCTACGGTTCAAAAAGAAGGTTGCTTTTTGTCCCAATCATGGCCTTCCTGATGGAGTGCTTCTCCAAAGCTTTTACTAAGACCTTGACTCCATCAGCAAATTTGTTGCCAATAATTTAGCTGGAGGGTCTAGTATAGATCAAACATATGGGTTAGCTAAATCCCTTTTGGATAGAATGACAAAAACCAATAGGTCTTGGCACCCGCGAGAGACAAATTTTTCTACACATGAGATCAACTCTAGTGCATTGGTGGCTGAGTTGCGAAAAATAGATGAAGAGCAAGATGGAAATCTTGCTAGGATGATGACACAACTAGAATTAATGACAAAACATGTGATGGGGGAAGGCCCCAAGGTGGTAAATGTTGTAGGTATGCAGGGTCCTTTGCAATATGAAGGAGAATCGTCACCACCGAGAAACGAGGAAGAATTCCAATACATGGGAAATCAAATGGGAGGTCCTCGACCTAGGTTTCAAGGGACCAATCAAGGCCCTTGTCACCTAAGGGATGAAAACCAAGGCTAGAGAAACCGTGATGCACAGGGATGGCCCGAAAGAAATGAAAGATGGGGAAACAGAGAGAAGAATCAAGAGGGAGAATGCTATTACCAAAGTTCAAACCTGTATGTTCCCCTTCCAAAAGCTGGGAACTCCCAAAGTCAACCAGGTGTGACCGACGCTGGTAGCTTAAAAATTGAAGAAATACTACCAAGAGTCCTCAAGAAAGTGGAGTCAACTGAGAATGAGGTCAAGGAATTGAGAGGGGAGGTATCTAACCTTGCTCAAATGGTGAGCTCTCATTTAGCCTCCATCAAGCTTTTGGAAGCTCAAATGAACCCTCGAATGAAGGGACCTCTCCCAAGTGATACAATGCCGAACCCAAAGAAAGATAGTCAATGCATGGCTTTTGTCACTAGGAGTGGTGAAGTAGTCAGATATGCGCTAACGAAGCCCAAGGAGGCTAATAATCCCAAATCAAATGAGGAAAATGGAATCGACGAGATACCAAAGACTCCAAGGAGTGGTAAAAAGAGTGAAGTGGAAGGCGAGGGGAAGGATGATGAAATCCCCTCACATGTTGATGAAGATGAGGTGGGCATGAAGGCCTCAAGTGATGAGAAGGTTGAAGAAAGAGATCCACCCCCTTATCCACATCGATTTTTCAAGAAAAAGAAGGACGACCAGTTCAACAAATTTATTAACATGTTCAGAAAGTTGTCCATTAATATACCGTTGGTCGATGCTCTTCTCCAAATTCCAGGATATGCTAAATTCATGAAAAAAGTGGACGAAAAAGAAGAAGGTAGTTGGTGCAAGTAGTGGGGAGACGACGCACCATCGTAGTGTAATGATGAAGTGCAATCTTTTCCCCCAAGAGGGAATACCCTAGATCTTTCACAATCCTTTGTACAATTGGGATATTTATGTTTAAGAAAGCTCTATGCGATCTTGGTGCCAGCATAAATTTAATGCCCCTAATTATTTTCGAAAAGTTGGGACCTGGAAGCACAAAGCCCACGTCTATGAGGTTGCTCATGGTGGATCGGTCCATTAAGAAACCTGTGGGTGTTTTAGAAGATATGTTGGTAAAGGTAGATAAATTCATCCTACCTGTTGATTTTGTAGTCCTCGATTGTGAAACAAATGTGGAGGTACCCATTATTTTGTGGAGACCATTGCTAGCTACAGGGAGAGGTGTGGTTGATATGGAGCTAGGGGAGCTCATGTTTAGAGTTGGATGTGAAGAAGTCACCTTCAAGGTTTTCCCATCAGCTAAAACTTCTGTCGAATACAAGGTGATCAGGGTGTTGCAGAAAGAGGATGAGCACAGTGGAATTGAGATGGAGGAGACGGAATCGGAGGATGATCTGTTGAACAAGAATTGTTAAATGGGAGCTACGGCGTGCCATGATGTTAACTAAGGCGCTTCTTGGGAGGCAACCCAAATGTTTTATTTAATTTTTGTTAGGTCTTTTGTTGTTTTTGTTGTTGTAGGATCAATAATGTGAGAAGCAAAGAGGGAAAGAACCACAACAACATGGAACCGCACTGGACCGGCGAACCACCGATCCAGAAGAGCGAACTGCCACCTCAGGTCATGAGAAGGTAGAAGGCAGGGAATTTGAGCATTTGACCTGTGGACACTCCGGTGAACCACTGATACAAAATTGTGTAGCGCTAGTATGTCGCTGATACAACATAGATCACTTAAAGCATTTGAGCCTAAGCGGTGGCTAACTGGTGGATTTCTGACCTATTTCACTAATTGTCAGTCAATAGCCGGCTAAGATACAATGAATTGGGGATGATTTCAAGTGTAAGAGGTAAAAGTGGTGGAATGCCGGTTCAATTCGGCAAACTGCCGATGCAATGTTCATTGAGGTACTGGTTCAGAATTTAAATTAAATATGGACCCACCTGACCCTAAATATTTCCTTGAGCTGCACTATTCTGCACAATATTCCCTTAGATTCCCCTTTTTACCATTTTTTCATACCTTTTTTGTCTCTCCAATACCCAATCTTTCTACTTCCCCATATTTCGCTCTTTCCCACCTTTTCGCTTCGCACCTACACATTAACTCACCATTACTACCCCACCTTCTCCTCAACCTATCACTATCTTACTTTCCCACCTATAAAACCTCTCCCTTCCTTCACCAATATCCTTACTACACTCACATTTCTTTCTCTACTACACAACATCTGAAGTTGCCATTGCTGAAGGTTGCAAAGCTCCCACAAGCTAGAGTTTGCAAATTCATTCCGACAATGTGGTAATGAATCCTTGTCTCTTTCATGTTCTCATCAATGGCACATTAGTTGTGATTTTCATGTGGCTTGATTATACCTTTCCGTTCACTTTTAGTGCTTTTCTTCCCATTGGATTCATGAGTTATGCTCTACTTGTTGAAATGTATGGGGGATAGAAGTGTAAGGTAGAAATGGGTGGGGGAATGGTATGTATTGTGTGCAGATTCGAATGGGGTGAAATTTGAGTAACCCACTAGATTTGGAATGTCATGCTTTGCCCAATGATAGGTTGGGTGACACCATTCTTAAGGGTAAAAAGTCATTTGAGTCCTATTTCATGTGCAGAGTTGATGTTTCACTAAGAGGTGTGTGGTTGTGTATAAATGGGCGCTATTGAAATGTTTTGAATTAATTCAAGTACATTGTGGCTGTCACTAACACTTTGAAGTAATATCATGTCTTCATCCAGAAATACCGGAAGGGGCAAGGCCCCCACATCATCCACCAGCAAGAGCAAGGGCAATGCCAAGGCCTCTACACCACATGCAAACTCCAAAGAGGCAATCATATTCTGTGTCCCAAACATGGACCAGCACTATGTCATATGCCAGGGTCGGTCCATAACTGTGGAAAAGCGACTTGATCTAGCGGGCTCGCATAGTGATCTTCCTAACATTACCGCCAAATTTAGACAGGCAATGGCACGCTTTTACATCCTTCCAATCAAGTGGTCTCCACAGACTTGTGGAAATGACCTACTCTCACGAGAGTCAACTCCAAAGATTTTCCAATCGTCTCCCCACGCTCATTGCCCAAACAATTAAGAAGGAGCTCAAATCTTTATGTGAGAGTGTCACTACATTGTGGAAGCGGGTGGATGCGGTTGAGGAGGCTGTCACCTCTCTCTAAATTGAGGTGGAGGAAAGGAAGAGCCGGACTTGAATAGAGGCATCTGACATGAGTGTCCTTGATGCTGCAATGGCTGCTCGCTCCACAGTTTAGGGCCCCATTGATGATCTATTCGAGGGCTTGGGGGATGATTTTGCTGGGCTAGGTGAGGTCGGTGGTGATGGTGCAGATGATGCCGCTGATGGAAATGAGCAAGAATGACCCGCTAAGGGAGTCTCTTGTCCCTTTCCCTTTTGCATGCATACATTGGGGACAATGTATTTTTTTATGTGGGGAGGGATGAGTGTTTGTTTTTTGGGGGGTCAATGATGGAATGTTTTTTTAATTGATTTGATATTTCTTTTGTCGGGATTTTGTTTATTTTGCTTGTTGATGATTTCCCTTGTTGGGATTGTTATGGTAATGAAATGAATGGCATGATTTAGTTTTGAAGGATCGATGTGTTAGTGATAAAAAAGGGTCTTCTCTTTGAGTTGATAAATTTTGTGTGCATGAACTAAGTTTTCTTGTTTCCTTGTTCGCCTTTGCAAATAGTAGAATAGTAAGTAAACTCCAAGTATTTTCTTTATACCACGGTTCTTTCCCCAGGAGCATTCATTTGTTTTCTTTTTGTTTTCTTTGTCAAACCGGATTGGAATTTCCCAATGATAGATGGAGTGGTGACTTTCTTAAGGAAAAATGCCATGTTACTTTTGAGTCTTTTATGAAGCTACTTTGAGAGGCACCACCAAAAAAATTTTGAAATTGTTTTTTAAAGAAAAATGGGGCAGGAAGATGAATATGATAATGAGCAGATGCTTGAATCAAGAAGATAGCACACTTTGCCATACTTTGTAGATTCCTTGTGTGGCTTATGAGTTCGCATCTTTTGATGTCTTAGACCAAGATTATGTATAGACAATGACTTTTGTGGTCTCTTGAGGAGTGATTGCTTATATGCTAAGGACTTTTGTGAATCCCATGCACCTCTTCTTGTCTAGAACTTTCCCGAAGTGTAACTCAAGGCGAGATCCTAGATGTAGTTGCACTCAGCACATGATCTTAGACCTCCTTTTGGTAGTTACTTCACCCAAGATGACCTCCTCGAGCATTAATCTTTGATAGCCAATGTTTGACATTTGGATCCTTTCTTAAAAACCACATTACAAGCCTAATGACCAATTCTAATCCTTCTTTTTGGCACCCATCATCCCTAATGGCTAACAATAAAATTGTGAAAATGGGGGCTTCAAGCCAAGAAATCAGGGAGCGATAAGGAGATGAATGTGTAGATGAGGCAAAAGCCTATGTTTAGGGGTTTGCAAGAGGAAAAGAAAAATATGAGAACTCTAATGCGAGGTAGCACCCAAAATTGGGATGAAAGGAATGAATCATTTGGGTTGAAAAGCCTTGAATCATCAAAAGAGAAAAGAATTGGAACAAAAGGTGCTATCTCTTGCGTACAAAAGGCTAGTGTGGAAATTGTGTGTATTAAGAGGATAATTAGTGTTGCACAAAAGATGAGAATAGTGAACAAGGAGAAATAAGGTGGAGTAAATTTTATAAGTTAGCGGGATGTTGCAAGTGGTTATAAAGGCATTAATCACTAAAGCCAAACATGTTTCCTACCCTTATCCCTAGCCTACATGATAACCCGCAAGTCCTAAGTGATTTTAAGTGAAGTTGCTCGACATTAGTTGCAATTTACACAAAGGGCAAGCCTATGGATCAAGTTGAGTGCATGCATACTTCTTTTGGGAGAGTGAGTGCAATATTACCTTTGTGAAATGTTGAATCATGAAGAAAATAGGGATTCTCTCTTCAGTGAGTGGCATCACCCCTTTTTAGAACACAATTTCATTAAAGGTAAATCTATGCATAACCCATGATAAATGAAATTGTAAGGCAGGTTCTGAATGTTCAATGATTGTGAATTGAGCTGCTATGTGCTTTTATTGGATGAGCAATGCCCCTTGTTCTATTAAAGGAAAATTCTTATGAACCAGGTTAGGGGATTTTGCTTCTCTATTTCGGTGAGATTGGTGAGCATTTTTGGGTTGTCATAGACTAGGTGGTTGCTGATTTTTAAACTTATGTAGAGTGGCATGTCTTTCAGCTGATGAACATTGCATTACTTGAGGACAAACAATGGTTCCATTTTGGGGGTTTGATGAGTTAGTAATTCACCAACTCATTAGGCTCTTAAACCTGAATTTTTGCTTAGTTTTGGAGTTGTTTATGTGGATTTTATGCCCTTTTTGCTTTTGTTGTATGTAGATTCCTAATGTGAATAAAAAAGAAAGAATTGGAGAAAAAAAAGAAGGAAGTGGGATGCAATTCGGTGTTCCATCGAAGAAGACTTGCAAAATGCTAGTCAAAAGCCGATCACCACCGCCTCTGGGAAATAATCCATGGGTGAAACGCGGGTTGCCAATGGCAACTCACTGGTCCAGCCACCGAATGAGACCTGACTTGCTAGATTGAAGAGCAAAGCATCAGCGTTGTGCATATGGTGATCGGTGAAATGTCGAATGATCAACCAATGGTTATTGGAATTTGTTAAAGGCCCAAAAAGTGTAACTGGCGGTCCTCAGATTGTAACCGGTGAATCGTCGATACTTCTACCAATTCCAGAATGCTGCTTAGGGGAAAAACTGTCCAGCACGAAAAAAGAGAGAAAGATGCCCTATTTTTCTTGGATATATAAATTCTAGAGAATGTATTGTGTACTCAGCAGATCATATCATATCATCTTTTTTCTTTTCTATCTTTAGAACATTCCTTTGGCTGAGAAGAGGAGAATTTGATTAGTAAAATTTGAGAAGTGTTATTCTCTTCTTCTTCTTCTTAATAGTAAGGTGCTGCCATTGTTGAGGACTACTTATGAACTTGATTTTACTACTCTGATTATTAAATTCAATGAGTTTATTGTTAAATGTGCTTTTGAATTTCTTAATTATGAGTAGCTAAATCATTAACTAGAGGTAGGGGTGTTCACGGCTTGGTGAAAAACCAAACCAAACCGATTTAAAAAAATCAACATTTGGTTTGGAATGGTTTGGTTTGGTTTAAAATTTTAAAAACTGATAATATTTGGTTTGATTTTGGTTTTACTAAAAAAAATTGAAGAAATAACCAAATTGAACCGATAAATTTTATAATTATTTGAATATATGTTATTAGTTTTTCATAAATAATTATAAATATTTTACACCTTTTAATCATTAAGTTGGTTTTAGTATACTTTATTTCACGTGCACTACAACACTTTTAAATTCTATTACTTGAAAAATATGTCCAAACCCAACACTCTAAGTCTAATTATTTATATGTGTTGTGACATATTTTTGATTTTCTTTTAATTTTCTTTGCTAAGACGTCCATCTACTCTTCAATTGTTTGCCCCTTTGATTTTTGAAGAGTTGACCATTCTATTTAAAGTTGTATATTGTTTCTATGTGGATATTAGAAATGTGAAGTGGAAAAACCTCTACATTTATGCAACTTAAACATGCTAAAACTTTGGAATAGTGTTGAAACATAATAGAAGATTCAGATACATTCATCTCGTGATAGTAGAGAGAAATTTTTTGAATCCTAATATTCACTTGAAATATTTATCTCATGTCTATGTTGTTTTACTATTATTAATTTATCATTAGCTAGTTATAAACTGAAAAATCAAATCAAACTGAACCAAACGAACAAGAGTCAAACTGATGGTTATTTATTTGATTTGATTTGATTTCGTTTTAGAAATTTAAAAATCAACTAAATTGGTTTGGTTTTGGTTTTAATAAAAAACCGACCCAAACCGAACCATGAACATCCCTAGTTAGAGGTGTGTTATGATGAATTCTTAATTAGTGTGGGTATTGCTAGAGTCATCTCAATATTGTTTAACTAAGTGTAAATATATTAGATTCACTTTACTTTATAATGGAAGATCCATTGATTATGATGTGGGTCTAGTTGTTCTTACTTGATTGTTGCTTGCAAAAGAATAATTAAGTATTGGAAGAGAATTTAATGGTGGGTATGGATGAGAGATTGTGAAATTGGGCTAGAAATATACAAAATTACATACTCACTCCTAATTAGTAGCTAATAGCTAGAAATTAGTGCAGCTATTAATTCAAATCTGATCGGGTTGAGTTAATAGTGTCTAGAGGTTTGATAAAACTGAGGCAAAAGGTATTTATAAAGATGAAAAGCATTAAATATCAATTTTCCCAAGATTGTTTACACTTATTGAACTTATTAGATGACCTAGCATGACCCTATCTAGTTAGCATATCATCTACATCACACCTCTAGTCTTTCATACTCTTGTCAACGACCTTGGTAATTTTGCTATCATAGTCAACCAAATTAGAACTTATATTTTATTACAGATTCCAATCTCCCCTAACTTGTGTATTTCTATATTATTTCTAAGTGGTGCAAGCTAAATTCAATTTCTGAACTGACACTTATAATTATCATTCACTAGTCCTTGTGGGATTTGACCCTGACACCCATCGGGTTTTTGGTTTTGATACAGCGATCGTCTATACTCTTTTTATGAGGAGTATATTTTGGACATTATCAATAATCTGAGAACAAAGAAGAAATTCAAAGAAAGAAATCTCTAAGACTTTAATTAAAATTCACAACAACTTGTTCTAATTGCAACTAGTCGCTTTTATTCGGTTCTAATCACCTCTGATCGTCTCTCTTAACAGAAAATAATTGTAATGCTCAGAAAAGTCAAAGATTAGGTCCGGGACTTAAATCATAAAATCTGAAAGCCTGCAGAAAATGCTTCAGGAGGACTCCCCTAATGAATCTCTAGGTTTCCTAATGACTCGTTAGGTTAGTCGTGAGAAGGGGGATTGAGAATCGAAAGGGATAGACAGTGTACCCCATGAGTCCTCACCATGACTCGTTATGGGACACCAAGAGTCGTGGTGTCACCCGTGGGGAGTTTCATACTTTTGGGCAGTGTGGTCCACGACGGGTGACCACGAGTCGTGGTTACTCACCACGACTAATTAGGTCCCTCGTGGTGGCCTCCAGGGATTTCCAGGCAGTGTACTCAACGATTGTGACCAGGAGTCGAGGCCACTGATCACGACCCATCAAGTCACCTGTTAGGACCACCTGACAATTTTTCCCTGTGATTTTCTTATGGTTGTTTAGTAATTTCCTACTCTCCAAAACATTAAACTACGTCATATTAGATGTAATTTCAGACCTATTAGTGGGAATGAGCGACCTCTCCCCTCATTCCCCACGTACATTCTCAGAAAAACATCATAGCTCTCCTCTCAAGAAACTCTCAAGCTAGCTTAGGATTTTCCGCCATTGCATCAGTTCGAGTCTTCTTCTCTGGGGAATTTTTAGTCAGGTATGTGGGAATTCAACAAGGGGAATAGTTCTTCCCTTGTGTCCACCAAAACCCTCTTATAGTTTCTCTATCAGCCTTAGCCCTAAGTTTTTGAGTATGAAAAGATTACATGTTTCTTTTAGTTGAGTTCATGTACAAAGATATCCATGCTTATTATTGATATGATTTCCATCAGTTCTTGACCAAATTGTTGATGTTCCTTCAAAAGTGAATTTAAGCCCTGAGCTCTCGAATGAAACAAATTTATGTATTAAATTCCTCATGGTTTGTGAAGTGTGATTTGTGGCTGATATTTCTAGTATTCCTTATCGTTTAGATGTTGAGTAATTACTACCTTGATAATAATGATTTTAGCCCTGGTATGAATGAGAAAACGATAACAATGCTTGTCGGATGATATTTCCTTGTTTCTTCAAAAAAATTTCCATATTGTGGATTCCTCGTGTTGTCGGAATAAGTTGAATTCCCTGATAGCTTCTTAGTAGTTCAATTCAGTTAGAATGTAGAATCTCCTTAGAAATATTAAAAAATTGTCAACTGATCAGTTTGACTATAGAATTCCTTGAGGTATCTATGATACCTACCAGTTAGTAGAATCAGACTCAGAACTCAGTTTTATTTGTCCAATAGGTGGTCATGATACTTTAGAAAGACAAATCTGACTAGCCGTAGGACCCCAGTCAGGTTACAATTAATTCTTAGATGGTTACGACACTTCTAGATAAGCAGCTCTGACCAGTCTAGAACCTAGCTTCTGAATTTGGTTCGATAAGACTCTTTGGGTGCTTTCAGCTATGCATCCCTGGCTAGTCTTGGACCCTAGTTTCGAGCTATCAACTTAGTATTCATTTTAGGTAATCTAGTGGGAGAAAGACTTAGCACCGAGCGGACTGGGGTTCCAGCGCACCCAGGTTCCAAGAACTACGTTGCCAGCATAGGTTACAATACTTATTGTCCTGATTGGCTCCAGACTTATGTGATCACCTGGTTCATGCCTTTATACCCTAGCAAGGTATATTGGGTCCTACCGGTGCGGTGTATACATTGGACTCCACATTTAGCTCACGTGGTTATATGTCGGTTATAAACTCTCACATTAGTCAGCTTAGTCCAGTCTTAGTATAAGCAGTTTAGTTCAGTTTTAGCTCTATCAGTTTAGATCAGTTCAACACAGTATCTCAGACTCAAAACTTTCAGACCTAGGGCATGTCTTTGACTATTAGTCAGGGTCATCTTGACCATCTCAGTCTATTACAGTTATTCAGCTCAGTATATCAGTTGGTCATCACATGCAATTTTCAGTTCAGTCTTTTATGTTCTTTTACGTTCTCTTCTGCTTACTCAGTATATTCAAAGTACTGACACATACTTTTATGTTATATCGTTTCATGATACAACTGTAGGTTCTCAGACCCAACGTCGTTAGCCGATTTCATTCAGGTCTCTCTCCCACCAGCAAAAGTGTGAGTCCTCATCTCTCGGGTACATTATTTCATTTATTTCAGTTTCCTTTATTATTATTTTGGTTAGACTTAGAGTTAGATGGGGGCTTGTCCAAGCAACTCCTTAGTTAGATGACTTTTAGACACAAACATGGTTTCAGTTTATTATTATTGCTCAAATGTTTTAAGCTATGTGATTCAGAATTTCTTTCATGAATGTCTTACATCATCTATTATGTTTACTCAGAATTCTAGTGTATCATAGACCAAGGATTGACTTGGGGTTACTTGTGACTCCAAGTACCATGTTCCACCAGGGTGTAGACTCAGGGCATGACAAACTTGGTATCAGAGCACCAAGTTTAGAGTATCCTCGGAATGTTTGAAAACCACATTGAGTAGAGTCCTTTTCGTGGGTGTGAAGTGCGCCGCACTTATGACGAGGAGGCTGTGAGATGTTATTAGGAAAACTCTCTTTTGTTCATACTCTTTATCGTGCGTTAAAAGTTCAATTCCATAAACGTCCTTCTAACTCGTGCTCTGTTTCATTTCAGTGAATTATGCCTCTAAGACGTGGTAACGGAAGATGGGTCGGTAACGTCAACAGACCTGCCCCACCAGCCCCTCAAGATGATTCGGTATCTGCCACCGAATTCAGGGCAGTCATTCAATTGCTGGCCCAAACAGTCACCAACCAAGTGAACTAGCAGGTGATGCTGATGAACACCAATGGGTCTGCAACAGCTGCTAGGGTGGGAGAGTTCACCTATATGAACCCTCCATCATTTTAGGGGTCCAAGGTGGGGGAGCACCCCTAAGAGTTTATGGGTGAGATCAAGAAGATTACTCGCATTCTGGGCGTCAGCTCCTCGGATAGTGCTGATCTGGCTGCCTACCAGCTAAAAGGGGTAGCTCAGGTCTGGTATGAACAATGGAAAGAGGGGCAGACAGTGAGAGCACGATCGGTAGAGTGGGAGGAGTTCAACACAACCTTCTTGGATAGATTTTTCCCTCAGGAACTTAGGGAGGAAAAAATGGTCGAGTTTATGAACTTGAGACAAGGGAATGGAACAATGGATGAGTATGCTCTGGAGTTTATGAGGTTGTCTAAGTATGCTCCAGATATGGTACCCGAGCCAAGGTCTCGCATGTTGAAGTTTGTGAACAGAGTGTCGAACCTGGTTCTCAAGGAGTGTAGGACAGCAATGCTGATTAGGGATATGGACCTCTCCAGCCTAATTGTCAATGTCCAGCAGATTGAGGCTAAAAAACTGAAGGATATGGAGTGAAAGAACAAACAGGCAAGGATAGGCCAGTGAGATTACGGCCATCAGAGGTCTAGCGGTAGTATCCGCCCACAGCCTCAACAGCAGCAACAACAACAAAATCAGAGTACCCCAGCACCCAACTCAGCCAGTGCCCAACCTTTCCGTCCCGTCAAGATCGGAGGCGTGGAGCATCTGGCACTCTATCTCAGAGCCACAGTGCCGAAAATAGATATCCAGCTTTCCCCAAGTGTGGCAAGAACCACTCGAGAGAGTTCCTTCAGGGTCGAGAGGGTTGTTTTGGTTGTGGACTGGTTGGGCATCGGCTCTGGAGTGCCCATCGGCCGAGTGAAGGAGATCACAATCCCCCACATCATCCGCTCCAGCAGGTCGACCAGCCCAGCAGGCCAACACATCAGGTACGGATGGCGATCAGTGCCAAAATCATTTCTACGCATTGTCTTCCCGTCAGGATCAGGAGAGCTCACCTAACATAGTCATGGGTATGTTATGTCTCTTTCATCTAGATGTGTATGCCATCCTAGATCCAGGATCCACTCTTTCATTTGTGACACCTTACGTAGAAGTCCAACTCAATATCAGTCCATAGGTCCTCTCAGAACCTTTCTCAGTCTCCACCCCTATTGGCGTGTTAGTTAGAGCCAGCCGAGTGTACAAAAACTGCTCAGTCTTGATATTGAGTAAAGTCATTCCAGCTGATCTCATAGAATTAGACATGGTCAATTTTGACCTTATCCTCGACATGGATTGGTTACACTCTGGTTATTCCTCAGTTAACTACAGAACTATAGTTGTCAAGTCAGTTTCCAGATGAACCAGTGTTAGAATAGTCGGGCAATAATTCAATGCCTAAGGGTAGGCTTATTTCCTACCTTAAGACCCTGAAACTCATCTCCAAGGGATGTATTTATCATCTAGTTTGGGTCAAGGATTCCAACTCTGAGACCCCAACTATCCAGTCAGTTTCAGTGGTTACAGAGTTTGTAGATGTATTTCCTGAGGATCTTTCCGGAATTCCCCCTGACAGGAACTAGATTTCGGGATAGACCTTCTCCCAGATACTTAGCCCATCCCCTTTCCTCCTTATAAAATGGCTCCAGCTGAGCTTAAGGAGTTGAAGGAGCAGTTAAAAGATCTTATTAAGGGTTTTATCAAACCCAACATCTCTCTGTGGGTGCTCCAATACTATTCATTCGTAAGAAAGAAGGTACCCTTAGAATATGCATAGATTACCGTCAGTTGAACAAAGTCATAGTTAAAAATAGGTATCCCCTTCCTAGAATTGACGACCTATATGACCAACTTCAGGAAGCCAGTTGTTTCTCGATGATAGATCTCAGGTCGAGGTACCATCACCTAAGGTTCAAGGAGTGTGACACACCGAAAAAGACATTTAGGACTCGGTATGGTCAGTATGAGTTTGTGGTGATGTCCTTCAAGATAACGAACTCCCCCACAACCTTCATGGACTTGATGAATAGTGTTTTCAAGCAGTATCTAGATATGTTCACCATTGTATTTATTGACGATATTCTAGTATACTCCAGAAATAAGGAAGAGCAGGCTAATCACTTGAGGATAGTGCTTTAGATACTCAGAGACCGCTAGCTATTCGCCAAGTTCGGCAAGTGTGAATTCTGGTTGAAGTCCGTGACTTCTCTAGGTCATGTGGTCTCGGTCGAAGGTATTCAGGTTGATCCTCAAAAGATAGCAACAGTGAAAGATTGGCCCAGACCTACCTCTCTGACAGAAATCAGGAGTTTTCTAGGCTTAGCTGGTTATTACCGACAGTTTGTGGAAGGTTTTTCCTCTATAGCATCTCCTCTGGCTAAGTTAACTCAGAATAAGGTGAAGTTCCAGTGGTCGGATGCGTGTGATAAGAATTTCTAGGAGTTGAAGACTCGACTCACTACCGCTCTAGTGTTAACCTTGCCACAAGGGACAGATAGATTGGTTGTCTATTGTGATGCTTCCAGGGTCGGACTCAGTTCTGTTCTGATGCAGCAAGGCAAGGTAATAGCCTACGCCGCCAGACAACTCAAAGTTCATGAGAAGAACTATCCAACTCATGATTTGGAGTTGGCAGCGGTGGTGTTTGCGCTACAAATATGGAGACGTTAATTATATGGAGCTCACGTGGATGTGTTTATAGATCACAAGAGCCTTCATTATGTGTTTAGTTAGAAGGACCTAAATCTATGTCAGAGAAGGTGGTTGGAACTACTAAAGGACTATGATATGAACGTGTTGTAGGCTAATGTGGTGGATGACGCCCTAAGCAGATGGTCCATGGGGAGCGTGGCTCGCATTGAGGAAGACAAAAAGGAGTTAGTGAAGGATATTCACAGACTAGCCCGGTTAGGGGTGCAGTTGGTGGATTCAGCTGAAGATGGAGTAGTGGTGCAAAGCGGCTCAGACTCTTCTTCGGTTGTGGAAGTCAAGTCTAGACAGGATGAAGATCCCATCCTTCTTAAACTTAAAGAAGTAGTTCCTAGGAAGGAGGTTGAGGCTTTCTCCCAAGGGGGAGATGGAGTGCTCCGTTACTAGGGCAGGTTGTGTGTATCGGATGTTGGTGAGTTGAGACAGCAGATACTGGCTGAAGCACAGTTCTAGATATTCCATTCACCCTGGTGCTAAAAATATGTAATGTTATTTATGGGATATCTACTGGTGGAGCGGCATGAAAAGAGATATTGCTGAATTTGTAGACAAGTGCTTGAACTGCCAAAAAGTTAAAAGTAGAACACTAGAGACAAGGAGGTATGACTCAATATATCAATATACCTAATGGAAGTGGAATGAAGTAAACATGGACTTTATTATGGGTCTACCTAGAACTCGTCGGCAGCATGACTGAATCTGGATAGTAGTAGACCGGATGACTAAGTTAGCACACTTACTCCCAGTCAAAACGACGGATTCAGCTGAGGACTATGCCATACTTTACATCCGAGAGTTAGTCATACTTCATGGGGTGACATTATCTATCATTTTAGACAGAGGAACTCAGTTCACCTCGCACTTCTAGAAGTCTTTTTAGAAGGGATTAGGCACTCAGGTCAAGCTCAGCACAACTTTTCACCCGCAGACAGATGGGAAAGCTTAGCGGACTAATTAGACCCTAGAAAATATGTTGAGAGTGTGTGTGATCCACTTTTAATGGTAATTGGGATGACCATTTGCCTCTTATCGAGTTTGCATACGACAATAGTTACCACTTCAGCGTTCAGATGGCCCCATTTGAGGCGTTGTATGGTAGGATGTGCAGATCTCTTATCGGGTGGTTTGAAGTGGGTGATGATTTTATAATTGGGCCAGAATAGATTCATGAAGCTATGGAGAAGGTACAGCTCATCAGAGAAAGATTGAAAATAGCTCAAAGTTGTCAGAAATCTTATGCTGATGTGAGGAGAAGAGAATTGGATTTCGCTATGGATGATTGGGTTTACTTGAAAATTTCACCCATGAAAGGGGTGATAAGATTTGGGAAGAAAGTAAAGCTTACTCCAGGTATGTAGGATAGAAAAGTAGCTTATGAACTAGAGTTACCTATAGAGTTGGCATCTGTGCACCCCGTATTCCATGCGTCACTCTTGAAGAAGTGCATCGGAGTTTAGTCGTGGGTGCTGCTAAGGTGGAAAATCCTTCAACAAACCTTCTGTAGTACCCTGCTAACCCCAGGAAACTATGTACCTCGGTCGGAGTGGTAGGTATGGGCCATGCTTTTACTGCTTCTATCTTCTGTGTATCTACCTGTATACCAGCATCCGACACGATATGACCCAAAAAGGCTATTGAATTCAGCTAAAATTCACATTTAGAGAACTTGGCATACAGCTGACGGTCTTTGAGAATTTGGAGCACTCCGCAAATGATCCTGGTGGTCTGCCTCTGAGCAAGAATACACCAGAATATCTTCAATAAACACTATCACGAACAAGTCCAGGTATGGTCTGAAAATACTATTCATTAGGTCCATAAACATGGCTGGAGCATTCGTCAGCCCTAAGGACATGACTAATAATTCAAAATGGCCGTATCTGGTCCTGAAGGCAGTCTTTGGAACGTCCCTTTCACGAACCCGAACCTGATGATATCCGGACCTTAAGTCAATTTTGGAGAAATATCTAGCTCCCTGTAACTAATCAAATAAATCATCTATTTTGGGAAGCGAATACTTATTGTTGACTGTGACTTTATTCAGTTGTCGATAGTCTATACACATGAGGAGGGAACCATCCTTCTTTCTCACAAACAAAACTGGCGCACCCCAAGGTGAAGTACTCGGCCTGATAAAGCCCTTGTCTAAAAAATCCTTCAACTTCTCCTTTAGTTTTCTGAATTTAGCAGGAGCCATGCATTAAGGGGGAATTCATATGGGCTGAGTGCCCGACAATAAATAAATTGCAAAGTGTATTTCCCTTTTTGGAGGAATACCAGGTAACTCATTTGGAAATACATCGGGGAGTTCATTCACCACTAGAACAGACTGGATAGTCGGAGGCTCTACCCAAACATCCTGAACTCTGACAATGTGGTAAATGCACCCCTTGTCAATCAATGTTCTCGGTCGAAGATAGGAAATAAACCTACCTTTTGGCGTAGCTGTACTGCCCTTCCACTCTCGCACTTCCTCCCCTGGAAAGTGGAATCGGGCCGTCTTGGTCCAACATTCTACATTGGCATAGCATGGAGCTAACCAATCCATACCCATAATGGAGTCAAAATCAACCATTTCTAACTCTACCAAATATGTTGTGGTCTGATGGCTAACAACCTCTACTGTACACCCTCGTTAAAACCTTCTGGCTATAATAGAGTCACCGACGGGTGTAGATACTAAAAAGGGTTGCCGAAGCAATTCTGGTACCATACTGAACTTTCAAGCCACTAATGGGGTAACATAGGATAAGGTAGATCCCGGATCAATTAATACATAAGCAGGGTGAGAGCAAATAGTCATCATACTTGTCACAACATCTGGAGACGCCTCTGAATCCTGTCTCCCTGGTAATGCGTAGGTACGACTTGGGTCCGTACTTGAACTAGAGGCCCCTAATCTGTCTCGGCCTCTTCCTGCTGAAACTGAGGGCCTGCACTCTATCGGGACTACTGGAGCTCGCGACCCTGCTGATTCCCTTTCCTGTCTATCCCGGTCACCCTGACCCCTGGCTGGACAATCTTTCATCACATGACCCTCCTATCTACATATATAACACCCTGTGGAGCCATATCTACAATCTCAGAAGTGGCGTCGGCTGCAAATAGGGAAAAGTGGTTGTGTATACCTGCTCTGCTCTCCTCTCCTCTGCTGGGGTGAATCTACTGTTCGAGAACTTCCATCAAACTCTGACTGTCCTCGGCGACTGAATCTACCCCTCTGCTGCTGTGATGAAGGCGGGGGTCTAGGTGGCCTATCTGACAACCGTGGCTTAGGCCCTCTCCGAATCTTCTTATGTAACTCATTTGACCTGTCCTTGTGGCGCTGTTCCTGACTTGTTTGTCTACCATCCCGTTACTGCTGTCTGAGGCCCTCAATAGTCTGAGAAAAAGCCTGCACTCGAGCAATATCCATATCTTCCCACAAAGTAGCTATCATACAGGCCTCAATATACTCTGGGTTCAGCCCTATAATAAACCAGTGGACTCTGAATGGCATGGTTTCTACAAAGGCTGGAGCATAGCGGGCCAAAGAATCGAACTGCAGGGTGTATTCTTGAACACTCATCGCCACCTGCTGCAGGTGTAAAAATTGGTCCATTCGGGCCTGTCAGATCTCTCATGGTGGGTAACGGCCAAGGAAAGCCTCTAAAAAGCTGGACCAGGTCGGAGGGGCAACATCTCTCCCTCGAGACCTTTCCCAACTCTCATACCACACCACAGCAATATACCGCAGTCGGAATACCACCTATTCAACGGACCCTGTAGATGTAACATGCATTACCCGGAAAATCCTCTGCATCTGATCAAGAATGTCCTGGGGGTCCTCTATCCAATCCTACCCTGTGAACTGTGGGGGACCTAGTGCCAGGAATTCTCGGACCCTCGAACTAATAGGCCCACCTGATAACTCTACAGCTGTAGGTGGCATTGACTGACGCTGAGTAGCCATCATTTGCGCTAACATAACTATGGTACTCCTGACCTCCTAGTCAGATGGTGTAGGATAGGAACTGTCGGAGGTGGTGTCGTCCTGAGTGACTCCTGATGGGGTGGAGACTGCTGAGAAGGTCGGGACGATGCCTCCGTATCGCCCTCAGATCGGTCTGATTCTAATCGAGACTGGGGCATCCTATTGGTGCCCTCTCCTGCTACTTTATCTAATCTTCGGCCTATGATAGGATGTCGTTGATCTAACATTTTATCTGTAAACAAAGCGTATAGTAAGCTTTAGGGACTCAACCCTATACTGAACTGCTCTATGGCACGACTGAATGTGAAGAAAGAGTAATCATCCTATCATGTCTTACAGCCTCCTGCCTATGGTATGTGGTGCACAACAAATCCATCGACAAGACTCTACTTAGCATGACCTGCAGACTCCCTGGGATACGACCTTCTCTGATACCAAGTTTTTCACGCCCCACCTTGGGAGCATAACTGGCACCTGGTGCCCTACTAGGACCTAGACTGCTGGACCACTGAGCCTAAGCACTTCTGGTGTCCGACTGGCTCTAATTCTGGATTTATGAAAATAACGGGCTATATAATTGCTGTAAATACAACCTCCGGCCGACAAGGCCTATAACCACCTGTAGGAATATAACAGATACCTAGAACAACTGAACATAAGGGAACCTATGCGGGCCGACAAAGCCACCATGCTGACTGGTTATCACTGAAAAGTAGAATCAAGTACTAAACTGATCTGTGACCGACAATGTCACCAACTGGCAACTGAACAAGGACTCAAACGGCCATCACATGCAAACTAAAAACATACACACAACCCCACACGATCGGTACAACTAACCACAGGGAATATACAATCTGCAAGCCTCTAAGAATAATAAGATGGTTGGGACAGGGCCCCGCCCTACCCATACTGTACAACAAAAAGGGAAGTAAACCTTAAGCTGTCAAGCTCCGGATGATAGGAGCTGAAGACTCTGTACGCTGGTTGGAACTACGAGGGATCTGCTCCTCATCTATGAGTACCTGCTGGCAAGTAATCCGGCACCCCAAAACGGGCGTCAATACCACTTGTACTGAGTATGCAAAGCAATAACTGAAAATACCTAAAAGCAAACAATAATACTGATAGATACTGAAGTAATAGGAGACGGGCTGAGACTGACTGAAAAGAGCGTAACATTACTGAAGAGAGTAAGAGTCATACCTGATAACATGGCGGTCTACTTTCTATCTATTAATAACTAACACAACATAGCATACAAGAACCTTACCAACCCCCATAAGCTGTAAGGTACCAACCAGTACACAATATATATATACCCCTACCTAGGTCATACCATCCACCTAGTAACTATGAGCATCCTGCCAGCCCCCTGGGTATGCAACTTGGGCTCGCTGGGCCCCTGACTATAGATGTATCTGAGTCCGGAGGACTCTTGAAATCTGAAATCTGAAATCTGCACCCCGGGCACAAGCGCTCGACAGGGGGTGTGGTATATTGCTGATCAACCTACTATTAAGAAGATATTAATCGTAGAGAAAATGACATTTCCACAATAAATGGAAATCCCTCTGATATCATTTGAGAATACAAACACTTGTTGCACCTCAAAAATTGATTTTTGTTAGAATCATTAGTAGAAATAAGAAAATGATTCTGTTGATACATTCGAGTAATTAAACGTTTCACAATTAGTAAACTAAATTTATTGTTATAACCTGGATTTTCCAACAAAATCAACCTATTTCTATTTAAACCATGATCATGAGCAAGTGCATAAATATACTCCTGAAAGATAAGTGGATATAGGAAGTTGTGTTGTTGCGAGCTATCTGGCTGTAAATATCTTTGGATTTCTTCCTTTTGAAGTTCTATTTGAACCAAAGATGGAAGATTTTGAGGGTTATCAAATGATACATAGTGCGATACAGTTAAAACAAAGTATTATAGTAAGAATAGATACCTTGGATACAGGTAAACTTATCAACGGATTCTCTATCATCTCTTTTTTTTTTCGTTTCATTTAATTGGTCTATGTTATAGTGTTATAGGATAATAAGATGGTTAGAAATCCTTTATTTTTTCAACCTAATCGCTCTTTTGACGTCGGAAAAAACTTTCTTTATCAATATACTCTTTCTTCTACACACACATCTCCATAATAGAAAATGGTAATAGTTAGGATTCATTAAAAAAATTGAGAATCCACTCATGGGACAAGAAACCCTTCCCGCATTAGGCACTAATAAATTTTTAACGTCTAATTAGATCGGGAATCATTCAAATTAAGAACAAAAGCTCGTTGCTTTTTCTTTCCCTATAATTTAATTGAAGCCGCAACCCTATCCATTTATTCATTCGACCCAACTTTATTTTGTTCCGTTCCAAGAATTATAACACGGTTTTATACCCATCTAGGAACAATGAAATATTTGCAGAACTTTCCGTTGATACGACATGCTATTTTTACCATTCATTCCCTTTTAGGATCAGTCGTGATCTTCCAAACTTTACCGAGAGTATGGAAGAATCCCTCACTTCATCCATGTGTAAAAGACACTAGACGCACTTAAAAGCCGAGTACTCTACCGTTGAGTTAGCAACCCGAAGAAAAAGAAATAAAGAGATTAGACAAGACAACCAAAAACCATTGAAAGAAGAAATCCAAAAAAATACATTCACACTTTCTACTTAATTTAAAATTTAAAACTACTTAATTTAAAACATAAAAAAAAACTAAATAGATCCACTTTGGGGAATCTACATCCCATCTTCGTCCACTGGCGGACGGTATGCCACTCCGTAGAGAGACGTATCCTCACCCTCTGGCGGGTGAGTCACACAGCTATTAAACCTAGGGCGGTCAAGAAAGCTCTAAGGGTGCCCAACACAGAGCAATCATGTCTCCATAGATAGCAATAACCGCATGTAATATATATATATATACTGAATCTGATAATAATATTTATATTCTGGTATTCTATTCTGAATCTCATACTGAAATATACTGAATCTGATACTAAAATATGTTGAATCTGATACTGAGATATACTAAGATATACTGAGTCTGAAATAATATTTCTGGAATATTCTGCTGGGAATTATACTGTTTTACTGAGTTTCATGCTGAACACTGTATAATAATTCTAACATGCTTACCGAACTCATACTGAATATAATATACGTCTTTCTGAAACATTCTACTGGAATTTGTACTATTTTGCCATACTGGAACTACTAGCTTGTCGAAATAAATTGGCTTTACATACCTCAACTGCCGACTTTCTGATTAACTGGCATAGATCGGCAAGTATTTGGCTATTTCTCCCAACTGCATTCATATTCACGAAAGAATAGAATTAATTCTACTATTATTTTTGAAAGAAACCATATTATGGCTATACCTACTGCCTATTCTTCGACTTATCAAAGAACGGCCAAAAACTCGCTATTTCTCGGGGCTCTAGAAGGGAGAAATACTCACTATAATGCTAGGAGTATATTAACACTAGTTTGGAGCAATTCCACTTACCTTAGCTCGGCGTGACGACGATTCGCTGGCCGAATTTCGCTAAACTAACTTCGCAGGAATGCTCCCGGCAGCTTTATACTTCACTACCCGTAGTTAATTCGAGTTTGGAATGGGTTTGATGGTGTAAACGGAAGGAAATTTAATCAAACCCTTCGTTCCCCTATGTTTCTGTTTGTTTACTGGAAATTATATGAAGGAAAAATGATTTAAAACGAAGTGGGAGCCTTATATACTTGGGGCCTTTAAGTCGCATTTGTCGAATGCAATTTATAAGTCGCATTTGTCGAATGCGATTTATAAGTCACATTTGTCGAATGCAATTTATAAGTCGCATTTGCCTTGCGACGCTCCGACTTGGCGCTTGTCCGGTCTCTCCTCGGGCCCTTTTCCCGCACGTATGTCATTCTAAAACTCTTAACCAACATGCAAATACGCCAACTAAGTGTCAATAACTTATGGGGTGTAACATACTCGTTAAGTCATTCGTGGGAAGGGAGATTGAAAATGGAAAGGGATAAATAGTGCACCCCACGAGTCTTGGTGTCACTCTTGGGGAGCTTTAGAATTTTGAGCAGTGTGGTCCAAGACAAGTGACCATGAGTCATGGTCACTCACCACGACTCATTAGGTCCCTCGTGGTGGCCTTCAGGGATTTCCAGGAAGTGTACTCAACGAGTGTGACCACGAGTCGTGGTCACTGATCATGACCAGTTAGGTCACCCGTTAGGACTACCTCACAGTTTTTCCCTGCGATTTTCTTAGGGTTGTTTAGTAATTTCCTACTCTCCAAAATATTAAACTACGTCATATTAGATGTAATTTTAGACCTATTAGTGGGAATGAATGGTCTCTCCCCTCATTCCCCACGTACATTCTCAGAAAAACATCGTAGCTCTCCTCTGAAGAAACTCTCAAGCAAACTTAGGGTTTTCCTCCATTGCAACAATTTGAGTCTTTTTCTCGGGGGAATTTTTAGTCAGGTATGTGGGAATTCAACAAGGGGAATAGTTCTTCCCTTGTGTTCCCCAAAACCCTCTTATAGTTTCTCTATCAGCCTTAGCCCTGAGTCTTTTAGTATGAACAGATTACATCTTAGTTTTTGTTGATTTCACATAGAGCGATTTCCATGCTTATTGTTGATATGATTTCCATGAGTTCTTGACCAAATTGTTGATGTTCCTGCAAAAGTGAATTTAAGCCCGGAGCTTTTGAATGAAACGTATTTATGTATTATATTCCTCATGGTTTGTGAAGTGTGATTTGGGCCGATTTTTCTAGTATTCCTTACCGTTTAGATGTTGAGTAATTACTCCGTTGATAAGAATGATTTTGTCCCTGGTATGAATGAGAAAATGATAACAATGCTTCAAATGAGATTTCCTTGTTTCTTGAAATTTTTTTCCATATTGTGGATTCCCGTGTTGTCGGAATAAGTCGAATTCTCTGATAGCTGCTTAGTAGTTCAGTTCAGTTAGAATGTAGAATCTCCTTAGAAATATTCAGAATTTGTCAACTAATCAGTTTGACAACAGAATTCTTTGAGGTGTCTGTGATACCTCCCAGTTAGCAGTATCAGACTCAAAACTTAGTTTCATTGGTCCACTAGGCGGTCATGACACTTTAGACAGACAACTCTAACTATCCATAGGACCCCAGTTAGGTTACAATTAGTTCTTACTTGGTTATGATGCTTCTAGATAAGTAGCTCTGACCAGTCTAGAACCCAGTTTCGGAATCTGGTCCGATAAGACTCTCTGGGTGATTTCACTTATGCATCCCTGTCTAGTCTTGGACCCCAATTTCCTGCTATCAGCTTAGTATTTAGTTTAGGTAATCTTGTGGGAGCAGGACTTAGCACCGAGAGGACTGGGGTATAGCGCACACAGGTTCCCAAAACTATGTTGCCAGTGTAGGTTACAACACTTATTGGCCTTATTGGCTCCAGACTTATGTAATCACCCAATTCATGCCTTTATACTCTGGAAAGGTATACTGGGTACTACCAGTAGGGTATATACATCCGACTCCACGTTTAGCTCATGTGGCTATATGTCGGTTATAGACTCTTCCACTAGTCATCTCAGTCTAGTATTAGTATAAGCAGTTCAGTTCAGTTTCAGCTCTATCAGTTTACATCAGTTTAGCACAGTATCTCAGACTTAGAACTTTCAGACCTAGGGCATGTCTTTGACCATTAGTTGGGGTCATCTTGACAGTCTCAGTCTATTATAATTATTCAGCTCAGTATATCAGTTGGTCATTGTATGCCATTTTTAGTATAGTTTTTTATATTTTGTTGTATTGTCTCCTGCTTACTCAGTACATTCAAAGCACTGACGCATATTTTTATGCTGTATTATTTCATGATACAATCGCAGGTTCTCAAATCCAGTAGGTTTAGCCGATTTTGTTTGGGTCTCTCTCCTAGCAGCAGAAGTGTGATTCTTCATCTATCGGGAACGTTATTTCATTTATTTCAGTTTCCTTTATTATTATTTCAGTTAGAATTAAAGTTAGTTGGGGGCTTGTCCCAACAACTCCTCAATTAGATGGCTTTCAGACACAAACATGGTTTCAGTTTATTGTTATTGCTCAGATGTTTTATGCTATGTTATTCAGAATTTCTTTCATGAATGTCTTAGGTCATTATTTTAAGGCTTCCACTATTATGTTTACTCATAATTCTAGTGTATCATAGACCAAGGGTTGACTTAGGATTACTTGTGACTCCAAGTACCATGTTTCATGCAGGGTATAGACTCGGGGCATGACAATAACCTAAGAAGTATTTATACAAATAATTGGATTCTACTCTTAAGCACATAGGGAAACTACCAAAAATTGTTGCCGCCTTCACCTACGACCCGTAACATCATTGTACGGGTCGTACCTTGACTCGTACGTTAACTAGCTTCTGGTAAATCTAGCTAAGTGTTAAGACAAGGTACGACTCGTACCAAGAACCTACGAGTCATACAATATTCTTGTGGCTTGATCTTGCAATTGCTGGCTTCTTCCATTAACTTCCATAGATGGCATTGTATGACTCGTACCTTCATTCCACGATTCGTGATTTCGTATCGTACATTGAGTTCTTCCAATCATCTATTCTTTTGGTCTTTATCACGGTTCGTTTATATGGGTCATAGGTAGGTTTCATGACTCGTGATTTCCACCCGTACCAGGATACTTGACCTGTACAATTTCTTCTAGAACTTTCTAAGACTACGACTTATATCAAGATGGCACGGCTCGTACCATGAGTCGTAACTTGCCTTTACTTCACAATTTTCTCCTGGACCTTTCTATGATTCTTCCTACGACTCGTATTGAGATTCATACTAAGCCTCTTTTCTACATTTTCTCCATCTTTTGCACGATTCAACTCCAACATCTTTTTTTCTGAAAACAAAGTAAAAGTACTTCATATCCATATAAATACACCAAAGTCCGTGCTATTTTCCAATTTTAAGCGTCGAAAGTGTTGTAAACTCACAACACATCAACAGCCTCAACTTAAGACTTTTGCATGTCCTCAGGAGAAGAAAACAAAAACTAAAAACGACGCTTAACTAGAAAGTAAACTTAGAATACCTACAACCAACACAACAAAATTTGCACTATGAACCACACCCAACTATTGACCCTTTTTATATTCAAACTACGTCAGCTATGCATACATGTAACCACAATCAATGAAACACAGGGATTAAGATATGGTATCCAACTATCAATAGAGAATTCAACTATCACCAATGTTACAAAAACAGATAACTGGTAAAATGCAACACAAATCAAGTACCCTCACAGCAAAAGATGTCCCCAACACTCACAAATATATAATATAATGAACTTGGGACTAAACAAATGGGACTCTCACTCTCCAAAGAAGTTCCAAATACTGTACATCGGATACCATAGGCTTGCCCTTATTTTCTCCACTTCGGCTCTTTGGACAACTAACTTAGGATCACTATAGGACTTTGTTCGTCTTGTAATGTAGGGTTTGGACTGAGTATGGTAAATACGGAATTTTAGTGACTAAACCCTCCTTGGCACTACATACTTGTGGCTCCAGCTTACACTTTTCACCCCATTTTTTTAAAAAAATTATCAACTTTTTTCTCCCTTTTGTCTATTTACATGCAATATATGGGTGTGGTGTGTTTTTCTCATTTTTTCCGTTCTTTTTTCTCTTGTATTTTCTTTTCACTTTTCTTTTTAAGCTATTTCTTCTTTTCTTGTCACACCACAACTCATTTTAAACTTTTTTTCTTTCTTTTCCTTTTTCACCTCCCCACAATCTATGCACTCCTACTGTAGGCACCCTCAACTTAGGCATTTTTCCTGGGTTGATGTTCACAATGACCAAGGAGAGATCAGGGCCAAAACAGGTTCATTATAAAAAATGGGTAGGTTAATCGGTTAATCAAATAAAAATGGCTAATATAAGGCTCAAAATCGGGATCAAGGGATTCATCATCATTTGATAAAGTCATTTAGGCTAAAGTGACTCATCAACCAATAACAGCCTATGATCATCTCCTAACCAACTATCCTAAAGCCTATGCAAAGACCAATCGGGCAAGTTCTAGATCCTAAATGCAATGTTGAACTAGGTATATAACATTACTCACTCCTGGTACCAATTTTCATTGAATCTACCTTTCCAGTTCATGCACGGGTAAACTACAACTACTCATTCTCCTAATTTAAATTCCATACAAAGATCCACGAAATTCATGCAATTGCAATTAATTACACAACTAATAACAAAAATTTTCAACGGGGTCAATTATTTTTCAAAACCATCAAACTAGTGCATTTATTGGCTGCAAAGTAATTTTAAGATACTTCTAATTAAACAAAAACAACCATGCTGGTTCTACTAGATAGCTTGTCTGAGGAAAAAAACACGGGAAAAAATCCTCAGACAAATCAAAAATTCCAAAAATACAAATACACCACCCACCTATTTTTGAAAAACATGCTTCGTCCCCGAAGCATAAAATATATAAGCATAAGGGAAAGAGACATACTTGTGGATACTCAAACTTCACCTTCCATGGGTTGCCTACCATACATCGCCTGATTAAATGTCGCAGCACAATGTAACTTCCTTGATCATTCAAGCGTCATCAAGGTACACCGACTCAATCCCTCTTAACTCTTTAGTGTCTCCCAAATACAACTTTATCCTTTGCCCATTAACCTTGAACCTCTTACCATATTTAGTTTCAAGCTCTATTTCACATATGGAGACATATTCTCCACTCTATACAGTCCCATCCACCTAGATTTTAATTTACCGGGGTGCAGACGGAGACTTTAATTAAACAGTAGGACTAAATCACCAGTGTTGAACTCCCTCTTTGCAATCTTATAGTCATGATAGATCTTCATTCTTTCTGTATAAATGGCCACACTCTCATAAGCTCGCAATCAAAACTCATCTAACTCATTGAATTGGTCTAGTCTCAACTTGTCTACTTCATTCCAATCTAAGTTCAGCTTTTTCAGAGCCCATAATGCCTTACGCTCCAACTCTACCAACAGATAACATGACTTTCCATAGATTAACTGATACGGAGATGAGCCGATGGGGGTCTTATAAGCTGTTCGTTATGCCCATAATGTATCATCGAGCTTCCTAGACCAATCTATCTGATTGTTATTCACCTTTTTGGCCAGAATAGTCTTTATCTCCCTGTTAAACACTTCTACCTACCCACTATATTGAGGATGGTAAAGTGTTGCCACGTTATGCTTCACACCGTATTTCTCCAGCAGAGGTATAAAGAGACGATTACAAAAATGTGATCCACCATCACTAATGATTGCCCTGGGAGTACAAAACCTAGCAAATATGTGCTTCTGTAGAAATGTTGTGACACTTTTTCCTTCATTATTAGGAAGTGCAATAGCCTCCACCCATTTGGAGCATAGTCCATAGCCACCAAGATTTATTTCATCCCATATGAGCTAACAAATAGGCCCATGAAGTCAATACCCCATACATCGAATAACTCTACTTCCAAGATAGGGGTCAATGGTAGCTCATGCTTATGAGTAATGCCACCTTGCCTTTGGCACTGATCATATGACCTGGCATAATCGTAAGCATCTTGGTGGATAGAGGGCCAATAATATCTGCAGTGTAAAATTTTGTGTGCAGTTCAGATACCACTATGATAACCCCAAACTGGGGACGAGTGCAAGCCTCCAGAATGCATAACATCTCTACCTTTGGTATACACCTCATAATCAACCCATCTACACAAATGCGGAATAAATATGGTTCATCCCAATAGTATTTTCGAGCATCAAACAAGAACTTCTTCCTTTGCTAGGTGTCATACCTGCTGGAATCATGTCGCTAACCAAATAATTTGCATAGTCACCGAACCACGAGATCAAGTCTCTAGATGTCGCCAATACTTGTGCATCTGGGAAAGAATCACTGATATCAATCTCATCTTTTTCCCTAGCCTCAGATTTTGGTCTGTACAAGTGATCGGTCACCTAATTTTATTTTCTTTTTTGGTCTTACACCTCAAATTCAAATTCTTGGAGTAACAGTACCCATCTGATAAACTTGGGTTTAACTACCTTTTTAGACATCAGATACCTCAAGGCAGTATGGTCTTTATGGACAATTATCTTAGTTCCAAGCAAGTATACCCGAATTTTTTCAAATGAAAATACCACTGCTAGTAGCTCCTATTCAATGACTATGTAGTTCTTTTGAGCTATATTAAGTGTTTTACTATCATAATAGATGGGGCGAAAAAGATTTGCTCTCCGTTGGCCCAGGACAGCAGCAAAGGTCACCCCACTAGCATCACACATTACCTCAAATGGGACTGACCAATTTTGAGCTATAATAATAGGAGTGGGGTGAGTTTAGCTTTCAAGCATTATAAGGCCTTCAAACATGCCTTATAAAATACAAACTTCACCTCCTTCTTGAGCAGTTTGCATAGTGGTTGTGCAATCTTTGAAAAGTCCTTGATGAACCTCGCATAGAATCCTACATGCCCTAAAAAGCTTCGACCCCTTTTACAAAAATATGCAATGGAAATCCAACTATTACTTTAATTTTTGCCTTGTCCATCTTTACCCCCTTTCTAAAGATTTTGTGACCCAGCACTATCCTTTCTTTGACCATGAAGTGACATTTCTCCCAACTTAAGACCAGATTAGTTTCTTCACACCTGTTAAAGACTTTGCTCAAATGCTTGAGACAGGATTCAAATAACTCACCAATAACTTACAAGTCATCCATAAGTACCTCGATGTTATCTTCTACCATATCGGAGAAGATCGACATCATACAGCGCTGGAACGTAGCTAGTGCATTAGGCAACCCAAAGGGCATTCTCCCAAAAGCAAATGTTCTATATGAGCAAGTGAATGTGATCTTCTCTTAGTCTTCCCGGGCTATAGAGATCTTATTATACCCCGAGTAAGCATCAAGAAAACATTACCGGCCTCTACTTGCCAACCTGTCAAACATCTGATCCATGAATGGCATTGAAAATGGTCCTTTTGCGTCCAGTGGTTGAGTTTTCGATAATCCACGCATACATGGAAACTTGTCACTAGTATTGTTAGTATCAACTCATTTTTTTCATTGGTTACCACAGTTATCCCACCTTTTTTTTTCACACATTATACAGGGCTTACCCACTTGCTATTCGCAATATGGTAAATACACCAGCATTTAGCCACTTGATAACCTTCTTCATTACTTCTTGCATCAGTGGGTCAAGTCATTGCTGATGCTCTATACTTGGTACACAATTTGGCTCGAGCTAGATTTGTGGGTGCATATGTCTAGAGGGATCCCAATGATGTCAGTGATGGTCCATTCAATTGCCTTTTATGCTTTTCCAATACTGTGACTAAAGCTTCTACTTGCCATCCTATTATGTTGGCTGCAATAACTACTAGCAAAGTATTGTTTTCTCCCAAGAATGCATTATTTAGATGGGGAGTAATGCCTTATGTTCCAGAACTGGTGGTACCTCCATCGATGGTTTTCCTGGAGGAGTTACATGGTTCTTCAGGTGAAAGTTTAACTTCTTTGGTCTGTAGTTATACAACCCCATTCCTTCTAGTGAATTTACCAATTTCGTGTACCCCGATACTCCATCTCCCTCAAAATTCATCAAGATTGCTGCTAGTATATCAATATTTATCATCTCTCCCATGGAGCAGCCTCTTGTCATCCATCTGGGTGCTCACACAGATGGTTCTTGAGTTGAGGCTTCCTTGGTATAACTTAAATGAATCATAGAAGAAAAATAAAATGTAAATGAGGAAATAAAAACTAAAAGTTAAACACAATTAACTAATCTAATCTTAATCTGAACTCCCTGGCAACGACGTCACCTTTTGATAAAGCTCAAACTCGCACTCCTGATAAAGTATGAAGTGGATGTTATCAATAAAGAACCCAATAAAGGTTGGGGTCGAACCCACAGGGAATATGGTAAGATATAGACTAATGCAAGTATTTAAGATTTTAGCTATGTTATCTCCAAAATGGGGGGTTTATAGAAAACAATTATAGAATAAGATCAATTGTTGTTTATCAAGATTTGTAATTAACTAGGGTAAGTGTTCTCCATGGGTTCATAACTACTTTGGGTTTACCGTCGTGATCTATCTCAATTCTTACTTGTAGAGCTGATAACTAGGGTTCATCCAAATGACTGGTTCTTCCCTATTGGATCAATAACAAGGTTAGATCTCATTAGCGGTTCCAATTCAACCATTATCAATTTGTTCAAAATTGACTATCATGCGACCACAACTCAAGTTATACAATGACCTATAAAGATCAAGGCTTTGTTATAATTCTTTTTTCCTAATTTCTACTTCTCTGGGTTCAACCAAGTAAAGAACTCGGGCAAGTCTTAATGTTATGCTTTGTTAAGAAACATTAAAGATGAAGAGAATACAATACAAGTGTTTAGCATTGGTTCCGAATCACAATGTGTAACCCTAGTTTATTAATCTACCATGGTTCCCGAAATCCTAGTTGTGGAGGTTTTAGCCTCCCGTGATTGTAAGATTGTTATTAGCATTCATAGAAAAAAACATAATTGAATACTTACAACGTTGATTGAAAAAAAACCTGCTTTGAATATTGCAAGAATTGATGTTGAATAATCAAAGAACAAAAAAGAAATTCAAAGAAAGAAATCTTCAAGACTTGAATTAAAATTCACAACAACTTGTTCTAATTGCATCTAATCACTTCTAATCTCTTCTAATAGTCTCTATCTACTGAAAATAACTTAAAAAGTATTTATACAAATAATCAGAACCTTCTCCTAAGTAAATAGGGAAACTACCAAAAACTGTCATCGCCTTCACCTACGACCCGTAACAGCATTGTACGGGTCATACCTTGACTCATACGTTGTCTGGCTTCGGCTGATCTGGCTAAGTGTTGAGACATGGTATGACTCATACAAAGAACCTACGAGTTGTACATTCTTCCCGTGAATTGATCTTGTAATTGATGGAATCTTCTGTTAACTTCGACGGATGGCATGGTACAATTTGTACCTTCATTCCATGATCCTTGATTCCTTCTCGTACATTTAGTTTTGGCAGTCATCTATTCATCTGGTGTTTTCCATGGTTCCTTGGTAGGGGTCATAGTATGTCTCATGACTCATGACAACCACCCATACCATGATATTTGGCCTGTGCAATTTCTTCTGGAACTTTCCAAAACTGTCATGGTATGGCTTGTACTAGGATGGTATGGCTCATACCATGAGCCGTAACTTGCCTTTACTTCACAATTTGCTCCTTGACCTTTCAGTGATTCTCAGTACAACTCATACTGAGATCCATACTAAGCGTTTTTTCTGCATTTTCTCCATCTTTTGCACAATTCAGCTCCAATATCTTTTTCACTGAAAACAAAGTAAACGTACCTCATACCTATAAAAACACACCTAAGTCCATGTTATTTCCCCAATTTTAAGTGTTGAAAGTGTTGTAAACTCACAGCATATTAGTACCGACACATAATTTTATGCTATACCATTTTATGATATAGACTCAGGTACCTAGCATCGACACCACGGTTAGATCCTGTCAGTGATATCCCAACAGCTTCTATGGTGAGTCCTCATCTGTCGAGGGTTGGAGTTCCATTTCCAGTTTTAATTTATTATTTCAGTTTAGATATTAGAGTTAGCTAGGGGTCTCTCCCAGAAACTTATTAGTTCATGTTAGATGGCTTTCAGACAATATTTATAGATTTAGCTAGATTTTCAAATTATTTTAGATTTTGTTATTTATTCAGTAGCAGTTATTTCTTTTATCAGCTTTCGCTCTTTTATGATTATTCTCACCACATGAATTTTAGTAGAATATTCTCTACCAGGGTTTGTTTAGGGTCATTATTACTTTAAGTATTATGTCACATCCTGGGTGTGAACTTGGGTCGTGACAGTAGGTGACACTTTTGAGGACTGCTTAGCCAATCTTGGCAAGGCCTTTGATCAATGTGAAGAAGCAAATCTTGTGTTGAATTGGGAGAAATACCATTTTATGGTGAAATAATGCTTTGATCTAGGTCACAAGATTTCAAAAAAGGGAATCAAAGTGGATAGGGCAAAGATTGAGGTAATTGAGAAGTTTCCTCCACAAATCTCAGTGAAGGAAGTTAATAGCTTTCTGGGTCATGCAAGGTTTTATTGGAGATTCATAAAAGAATTCTCCAAAATCGCCAATCCATTGTGAAATTTGTTGGATAAGGAAACCAAATTTGTGTTCAATGAAGCTTGTTTGAAGGCTTTTGAAAGCCTTAAAGAAAGGTTGGTGGCTGCCCCAATAATTTTTGCTCCAGATTGGTCACAACCATTCAAAGTGTGACACAATGGGTTACACTTGGAGCTATGTTAGGGCAGAAGATATGAAAGATTTTCTACCCATTTATTATGCATTAAATGGGGCAAAAAATAATTACACGGTGACTGAGAAAGAGTTACTGGCAGTGGTGTATGCCTTTGAAAAATTTAGGGAATACTAGCATGGCACCAGAGTGATTGTGCATTCTGATCATGCTGCCTTGAAATACCTCATGGCAAAGAAAGATGCATAACCAAGGTTGATAAGATGGGTATTTCTACTGCTGGAGTTTGACTTTGAAGTCAAAAATCGAAAAGGATGTGAAAATCAAGTAGCAGATAATTTATCCAGACTTGAAGAGGAGGGAAAAGTGACAAATGAAGAAGAGATTGATGAATCATCTATTGATGAGCAGGTATTAGCTGCATCCTTTTATCTTGTTCCCCAGTTTGCTGACTTTTCCATCTGTCTTAGCAGTGATATGATGCCGGAAGAATTGTCTTTCCATCAACAAAAGAAATTCCTTCATGATGTAAAAAATCATTATTGGGATGAGCATTATTTGTTCCTGATATGTTCTCACAACTTGATAAGTGTTCGGTGGTTTGGTGACTATACGCAAGTGCAGGTGGTCGAACAAGTAGTAAAGTGGCTTAAGTAAAGCCAAGTATCGATCCCACAGGGACTGAGCTACGGTAATAATTAACTTAAGTGTTAATGAACTATATCTTTAAGAATGCAGACAACAAAATAAATAATATTTTGAGAGTTTGAGTTTACTAATTAATAAGAATCTAAGGCAAAATTATAAAGTGAGTCTGAACAATAGTAATGAGAAAGCTGAGGTTAAAACGAACATGCAGGGAATTAATTTATCAATACAATTCAGTTAATCTTTCCTTCGGTTGCTAGTCAAGAATTATTGCCTATGGATTGGAACTTTCAACTCCTATCCAACTTAAGAATCATGAGTCTTAATCTACATTTCTGTGACAAAAGAATTTCATGTTCTAGCCATACATTCCCGATTCCTTAATTGACTAATAAGACTTTCAGATATATTTCTATTCTGAATGTAAATCAATTCTCAATTTTCCAAACTAAGAAGAGATCATATCCTACCAATTCACATCTTTCCAATTTCTTTCCTTTTCAAAATCAAAATTGGATTTTTTTGATATACATTAACATTGGCCAAACATTAATGCAGTAAGAACAAGAATTGATAGAACAACCATTGAATAAAAGATGAAAACTGAAATGATTAACAATTACATTCCACTACAATTGTTCTTAACCTCAGCAAGAAGTGAATTTAGTCACTCATTTGTGGATTACACATCATCAAATAAGTAGAATTCATACAAACAATTGAGATAAAAGAGAAAGAGATAGAGAAGAACCCTAGAATTTTCGTAGAGAAGAACCCTAGAATTTTCGTCCCCTCAACTGCCTGTAACCCACGTTCTTTCTCAACCAAGTCAGAATTTCTTAAATTAAAATGTAAGTGTGCTATTTATACTATTGAGAATTTTTCCCGCAATAAGAAGCAACGTGACACGGAGTGTATCGCGGAGCACTCCCTCCGTGCCACGGAGGTATCGCGGACCCTCACTGGAAGTTGGCCCCCCAGGCAATTTAACCTCAACGTGCCACGGCCTGCATCCCGGAGCCTAGCCAACGTGACACGGTGCTATCGTGCACCTTCACTGGAAATTGCCAAAATTATTTCACCTGAGGCAGAGTACCTCCGAGATGACAACATGACACGGCTCCATCACGGAGCCCTTGTTTTTGCTGATCTTCCATGTCCTTTTCCACTCCTTGTTTCCAAGTCCATTCCCGATTTCACCAACATGTATCTTAGCTTCCCAAAATTCTCTTTTACCCGCAAAACAACACTAATCATGTTGGTTAGTATAAATTCACATTTAACTACAAATCACATGAGAATGTACACAATAATGATAGAAAAACAAGTTGAAATGAAGCGTTTGAGTATCACTTGGGCATGCAATTCTGCCCAAGATCACTTACCCCACACTTAAACTCTTGTTCGTCCTCGAACAATACTCTCACATCTCATGCAATTGACCCTCACGCATAGCTACTTTGGCTCGATAATTCAAGCTACGGCTATACCGATTATTTAATATAGCAAATCATCAAGAAAACATACATGGTCTCATCAATACAATGAAGTACATCACATTAAGATCTCCTAAGCTCAAGAATCAATTCTCGATCTTGGCAAACTCATGCAAATCAACTGATCAAGACATCCGACACGAAATTAATCTCTCATCAAGCATGTGCCCTCACAACACAGGAACAATACCCCATTTGCTATCATATGATTTCCAAAGCACTACATGTAGGGATATATGAATACAATTTCGCTCTCTCTCCCAAAGAATTCACATGCATCATGTCATGAACCATAGGCTTGCCTCTAGTGTATTACTCCACTAATATAAGGACGAGTGATGTAAGATCACGTAGGACTTGACGGGTTGCAATGTAAGCCAAGGAACTAGCAAATACTTGGCTAACCAATAATAGCAACTATCTTCCTTAAGCGCTTTTCAATACATCCCACCATCATTACGGCCATTTTTTTCTTCCTTCATCCTCCCATTCTTGAAGAAATTTTTTCTTTGTTTTTGTTCCCATTTCTTTAAGCACACTCGACTTACTAGCAAAGATTAGTTATACATCTTTAGTTTATTTAATTTCAGCAAGTGCACCTTTGACCTTTTCTTTAACTTTCACCACTTCTGCTTTTCCTTCCTTTTCATACTTCTCACTCCTTTGCACTGTGGGAAAATTGTTTTTTTTGAGCGCATAAGAATTTTGGATCAAATTCACGGCTAATGAAAAGAAGGGATTAAGCTCGGTTTGTACCTCTTCAAAGAAAGAAAAAAAATAGGCTAAACGCTCAATGGGGATAACTAGGATGTACATTCAAGGTAGGTATGATAATGGAGAAACTTTTGGTTTATTCAAAGAAACGCCTACATCCTTTCCTACAAAACACATTCTTCATTTCGTTTAGTACACACAACAGGCAAGTTCTAGACACTTCACAATAGCATGGAATAATCGAAACCTCACCTCACACTCATTGCACATGCTCAACTCAAGACATATTCACAGACTCTTCAACCAGCTAATTACAAGAATTCACTATTAAGCCTCGATCACAACGAATCGAACTCTATGGCCTAGGTATCTCAACATGTTTGCACATTTGCATGCTTTTATACGAATCACCTTTGCAACTTAATATCATGTACACACGTAACAAGAATTCCGAACCATGAAGTAGCAACACGTTTGGTACACAAATAAAAGAAAGAAAATAAAGAAGGAAAAAAACTACTCCTATCGACTACATTTTCCTTAAGACGGTCGTCATCCATCCATCATAGGGAACGGTCACTGTCTATGACTTCGGTTCAGTGGGACTATTCTCGATAAAAGCACCAAAAACAAAGGCCGAGAAACCCAACATAATAGAAATTTAACAAAAAATTTTAAAAATTTCGATAATTTCGATGGAAAACAAAAATATTTACACAACAACCATTCAACAACAGCTCAACACAGCACACAATAGCTTAACATTCCTTACAATACCAACTTAATTACAGACATACCACACAAAGTCACAGAGTCACATTTTTCACAGGCACAACAACACAAAACATAAACATAAACAAAAACAAAAATGAAACAGCCGACACCTAACTACTCCCACCCCACACTTAAATCGAACACTGTCCCCAGTGTTCACAAAATTTCAACATATCACAAAGGTGGTTGGTGAAACTCCCTGATCAATCGAAGTATTCAACTTCTTCATCAGGTGTTGTTGCCTCGTCTCCCATATCGGAATCGCCCCCGCTGTCCTTATCTGACTCAACATCTGAGTCCTTCCGGCATGTCTCCTCATCGGTGGGGACGTCATCATCTACGGGCTCCAAAAATTCTGGTCCCACTCTGCATGGAGCTTGGGCATTCTCGTCGAATGGGTAATCCAGCTCGAGCTGCCACAGCTCATCCTCCGTTGTAGGCCTCCCGCCAATGCGCAACTGCAACATCTGCATCCTGTACATGCGGGCCATATACTGATCATCCCGAGCATATCGCACAGCTAGTGTGAGCACCGGCCGATGAGTAGGGTCAGGTGCCTTGGTTTTGGTAACATCCAAGGCATGCTTGTCAATCTGTGGGATGTAATCCAGGGCCTCCTCCTCGATATCATGGCCCCTCAGGAATGTGTCGAGCAAACCACCGAACCTGTATTTGTGCCCTTGATGCTGTGAGGCTCTCTTCATGGCGGAGATGATCACCGCCCCAACATTTATTTCTAGCCCCTTCATCAGGGCATACTGTTCGGTGCGTTTGTTGGGTGTTAAAAACCGACACGCAAGTGCACGTGGTCAAACAAGTAGTAAGTGGCTTAAGTAAGCCAAGTATCGATCCAAGGAGACTCTGGATAAGTAAAAATTGCTTAAGTATACTATATTCTATCTCACTTCTATATATGCTGACAACAACGTAACCAACAATTGAAAAGTTTGTTTTATAAATTATGTACTAAAACTACTAACAATTATCTACTTTGAATTTAAACTATGGTTATGAGCATGCCAAGGTTAAGAACTTGTAATGAACTTGATTATAATCATAAATTGGTTAATCCCTTCTTCCAGTTGCTAGCCAAGAACATTAGCCAAGAGATTAAAACTCTCGTATTTAATCTCACTTAAGAATCATAAACCATCTGTCTACATTTCTGTGATCAAATGCAATTCATGACCTAGCAATACAATTCTGGTTCCTAAATTGACTAATACGGCTTTCAAGTATATTTCTATCAGGAAAGCACATCAAAACTCAATTTCCCAAATCAAGTTAAGAACAATACCCTATTAATTCACAACTTTCCAATTTGGTGCTCTCTCGAGTGAAATCGGACTTTTTAGATATACATTAATGTCGGCCACACACCAATGCAGTAGAAACAAGAATTAATAGAACAACATGGAAGAAGAAGATGAAAAACCATATAATTAATAATCAAAATTCATCACAAATGTTCATAACCTCAGCAAGGAAGGGAATTAGCCACTCATTTGTGGATTAATCATCCTAAAACAAGTGTTAATCATACAAACAATTGATTGAAAGAAGAAAGAAGGAGAGAAAAACCCTAAGCTTTTTCGTCCCTCAACTGCCTGTAACCCACGTCCTTGCACCACCAAGTCTGAATTAATTAAAAATAAGCCCAAGTGTTCTATTTACACTAGTGGGAATTTTTCCCGGAATAACAAGCAACGTGTGACGGAGTGCATCGCGGAGCACTGCCTCCGTGACACGGCGTGGACGCGGACCCTCTCTGGAAATTTGGGGTCCGGGATTAAAGCTTCAACGTGGCACGGCATGCAACGCGGAGGCTTGCCTCCGTGCCACAGAGCTGTCGCGAGGCTCCACTGGAATTTGACTAATATTTCACCCTCCAGGCAGAGTGCCTCCGCGATGGTAGCGTGACACGGCTCCATCGCGGAGCCCCTTTATATTGTGAATGCCTTTTCCGTGCTCGCTTCCAAGTCCAACAGCGATATTGCTCCAACATGCATTTTAGCTCCTCAAAATCACATTTTACCTACAAAACAATGCTAATCATGTTGGTTAGTATAAATTCACATTTTATTACCAATTACATGAAAATGTATACACATTGCTAGATAAACAAGGCGAAAATGATACGTTTGAGTATCACTTGGGCATATAAATCTGCCCCAGATCACATACACCAAGCAGACTTAGTCCCGGGTGACATCTGTCATGTGCACCCCCTGGATCAAACAGGAACACACAATTTTCAGGCAAATCCTAGATTCCCTGTTCATCTGAGAGTAAGGCAGTGTCTGATGGTAGCCCCTCTCCTTGTGCCCTCTCCACCTCACTATTGATCGGGCTCCACATAGAGTGCGTCTGATGTCCGTATAAGGTGGAGTGGTGTTCAGCTGCCGGAGGACATGGGCATCTGTGTCCCGCGCCCCCAAGATTGCATTCAGGTGATGGGTCTCAAAAGTGACAATCTGCCCCCTAATCTTGACAGTGTGACTGTGGAGGGTCGGGTTCCAGTTGGCATAGAACTCCCGAATCATATGAAGATTTCACTCCCTGGGCTCTTCGAAGATGAAGTTAAGCCCAGCGGTGTCAATCCGGTGTACAATCCGCGGGAATTCCTGTGCCAGCGGTTCCCGTGCTATATGCTCTTCCGGGAAGTGTTTGGTTTCTTTATGTTTTGCATACCCACTTCTTCCCTTCAACAGTCACCCATCGGGTTCCATATTTTCGGCGTTGGCCTCTCGGAACCGCTAGTGCTGCTAGAACTACTATTCCCAATCTTATTCTTTTTCTGTCGGCGCCTGATGTGGATGCGCCTTTACCCTTGTCTTGTCTACCTGACATTGTTACTGTACAATCAAACATACAATCCCAATGTTATTCAAGTCATAATTAACTTCAACTAAGGTTGGGTTTAATTAGGTCACCCCACACTTAGCCTTTAGCCACAATCAAAACAATCCGACAAGACATTCATGATTTTCCTCATTCTTAACATTCAACCGGCTTAGTGCATTCATATAAATCGATGGAACAATTACTATGTACTACTCAGACTTCGTACAATGAAAAATATTATCGCCATTGATTCATGTTCAACATTATAGTACTTTGCCAAATTTTTGTTCTCAACACCCTATGCAATTCACCAATTTCATTCTCCTGAAAACCCCTTGTCTACGTAGCATATTCAACATTAATCACAACATAATTCAATTCACCCAACATGCACAACCCAATTTTGTTCAATATCTCAAACAATTTTAGTCTCTTCCTATTCAATTTCCAACCCTAGCTACCAATTTCGCAAAAATTCAATAAAACATGCATTCATCGAGTTCATATACTCACAACGATACTATGAACATCAATCAATCATAACTTAATTGAATTCAAGCTTAATTCTCACTTAGGTCAAGTTTCAATCACTACACATGTTCAAGAATCGAAAATTCAAGCAAAAATGAGGTAAAGTTCAAGAACATACCTTTAATCCGATGAAATTGAAGAAAACTCAAAGAAAATCAATGCCTAGGTCCGTGTCAAGTTGGGGAAGAAGGGAATTTGGGGTGTTGGTAGTGGAGGGAAGGGAAAATAAGGGAGGAAATGAGGGAAATCAGGGTTTTAAAGTGATATTTCGCGCGGGTTACCCGGCGACCCGGTGTGACCCGACGCGAAATAACACTCAACGTGTCACGGAGGGTAACGCGGAGCACCCCCTCCGTGACACGGAGCCATCGCGCCAGTGTTCTGGATTTTTAAAAAAATCTGGAACACTTTTCAACGTGTCACGGAGGGTAACGTGGAGCACCTCCTCCGTGACACGGAGCTATTGCGTAGGCTTACTGTAATGTGTCAATTTTTATTTTTCTCACCTCAATTTCTTTCTTTGCATTTCTTTGCATTTTTGCCCTCCGTTCCACCTGAAAATCACTACACCACAAGAAATTGGTTAGCATTCATACGTTTCAACACAAAACAAAATTTTTATTTATTTATTTATTTATTTTTTTCTTTTTCTTTTCTTTTTTTCTCTTTTTTTTTCAAATAGTTCTACTCATCTATTACAACAATTTCACGGGTTGCCTCCCATGCAGCGCCTGATTTACCATCGCGGCTCGACGTCATTCATTGCTCAATCATCCTCTAGAGTGATGGACGTCTTTTCTCGAATAACGTCCTCACCCCAATAATGCTTACATCTCTGCCCATTTACTAAGAACGTGGCACTTCTATCTTCTTGCCACAACTCCACCGCCCCGTGCGGGGTCATTCTTACAACCTCAAATGGCCCTAACCATTTGGACCGCAATTTTCCTAGAAAAAGCCTCAATCTTGAATTGAATAGCAATACTTTCTGCCCCGGCTCAATGATTTGATGCACCATATTCTTATCGTGCCACCTCTTTGTTTTCTCTTTGTAGCACTTGGCACTTTCATAAGCATGTCAATGAAACTCATCATGTTCGGTGAGTTGCATCCGCCTCTTCTTACCAGCTAGCTCTAGATCCATGTTCAATTTCCTCACAGCCCAGAAAGCTCGACGTTCTAGCTCCACAGACATATGACACGCCTTTCCATAGACTAATCTGTACGGAGAAGTCCCAATTGGTGTATTGTACGCAGTTCTATAAGCCCACAACACATCGTTGAGTTTGCTTGACCAATCACTATGTTGTGCATTCACTATCTTCTGTAGAATCTGCTTTACTTCTCTGTTCGACACCTCCACTTGCCCACTAGTTTGGGGATGATATGCTGTTGCTACCTTGTGGCGCACCCCATACTTCGCTAGCAAATTCTTGAAACTTGTATTTACAAAATGAGCCCCTCCATCACTGATAATGGCTCGGAGTGTCCCGAACCTGGTGAAAATGTGCTTTCTCACAAATTTTGTTACTACCTTATTGTTATTCCTGGGGCAAGTTGTTACTTTAACCCACTTTGATACATAATCAACGACCACTAAGATGTAACGATTACCAAATGACGGTGGGAACGGGCCCATGAAATCTATACCCCATATATCAAAGATCTCCACTTCTAATATCTGCTGCAGTGGCATCTCCTGCCTTCTACCAATTGTGCCTGTTCTTTGACATCTACCACACATTTTTACGTATGCCATAGAGTCTGTAAACAGTGTAGGCCAAAAGAAACCTAACTGTAGCACCTTGTGCGCTGTCTTCTCATCACCTGATCCGGTCCCTGCATAAACAAGTAGGGCTCATCCCAAATATAATACCTGCAATCATGCCTCAACTTCTTTCTTTACTTAGCCGTAGCCTCCAGTGGACACACTCCACTCACTTCCAAATTCACAATGTCTGCATACCAAGGGATTTCAGCTTCCCTTATTGCCAAGAGCTGCTCATCCGGGAACTCTTCTTTGATGCTTTCACCTTCCTTCACATGCGACCGACTTTCCAATCGTGATAGGTGATTTGCCACTTGATTCTCGCTCCCCTTTCTGTCCCGAATATCTAGGTAAAACTCTTGTAACAACAAGATCCATCTAATCAGCCTGGGCTTTTCATCCTTCTTGTTAAACAGATACTGAATCGCTGCATGATCGGTATACACCACTACTCTAGAACCCACCAAATAGGACATGAATTTATCAAATGCGAACACCAATGCTAGACTCTCCTTTTCAATGACTGTATAATTGAGTTGAGCTGCGTCCAGTGTTTTTCTTGCATAATAAATAGAATGAATAATTCTATTCCTCCGCTGCCCCAATACAGCTCCTACAGCCACATCGCTTGCATCACACATTAATTCAAACAGTTGCTCCCAATACGGAGAAATGAGGATAGGTGTTTCTATCAACTTCTGTTTCAACTCCTCGAATGCTTTGACACAATCCTCATCAAACTCGAGCTTCACCTCTTTTTCTAGCAACCTGCGTATTGGTCTAGAAATTTTAGAGAAGTTCTTGATGAACCGTCTGTAGAACCCTTCATGTCCGAGAAAACTGCGAACAACCTTCACTGACACATGTGGTGGTAGCTTTTCAATAACCTCGGTCTTTGCACGATCGACTTCCAACCCCTTGCAAGACACTTTATGGCAAGACACATGTGGTGGTAGCTTGATTGATACCCCAAATGTCTGACATTTGCCAGCCCATTGCTTTCTTCCTCCTCTTGAGAACCACCAATGCATCCTTTACCTGTGCCTCCATCAATTCTGAGGAGATGATAACTAGAAAGGTGTCATCTTCCCCCAAAAAGACATATTTCAAATATGGAGGCAATGTCTTCAACTCCAGTTTTAGTGCTTCCTCAATAGATGGTTTTGGCAATGGTTCCAGGGACCTCATCCATGGCTGAAAGTCTTACTTCCTGAGATACCATTTTGATTCATTCAACATTTGCACCATCTCATAAGTATCTCTATCTCCGAAATGAATGAAGCTCATCAACGCTCTCTCCAATGGATCTTGAGAATCAACAATCTGAAGAATTTCTTCTTGGTTTAGCACATTGAATGCTGAAAGCTCCTCATAGATGGTCGGAAGCTTCATGGACTTATACACATCAAATACCTCCACTTTGTCATGCGCTCGCATGGTTAGCTGGCATGCAGCTACATCAATCAATGCTTTCTAGGTTTCCAAGAAAGGACGTCCCAAAATAAATGGGACTTCCGCATTCGGATCAAAATCTAAGACAATAAAATCTATCGAGAAGATGAGGGAGCCCACTTGCACCAGCACGTCCTCCATAATGCCATTTGGTCTGGCCAAAGAATGATCCGCTTACTACAAGATCACTGTAGTTGGTCTAGGACTGTCCAGCCCTAACTTCTTGAACATCGATGTTGGCATCAAGTTTATGCTCGCTCCCAAATCACATAGTCCGCGAGCTCAGATACTTTGCCCGATTGTGATCTGAATTGTAAAGCTCCCAGGGTCCTTGAGCTTTGTTGGCAACCTGTTCTGAATTCGAGAAGTGCACTCCTCAGTAAGCTCCACCATAGCATACTCCGTCAATCTGCTTTTGTTGGCTACGATGTCCTTGATATACTTTGCATATTTAGGCACTCCCTGCAAAACATCAACCAAAGATAAATTAATGTGTACCTGTTTAAGCACCTCCATGAACTTTTTAAAAAAAGCTTCCTCCTTATGTTTCTTTAATCTTAGAGGGAACGGGGGTGGTGGTCTTTCTGTCTCAAATGCCTTCTCCTTCCCCCTCTCATCATCATGTTCCCCGTCTTTTTCAACTGCTCCTGATTGCTGAGGTAGTCTTTCTGGTTCCACCTCCTTGAGTTGTAATCTACTTCTTCTGGTCACTACATTGACCTGCTTGGGATTCGGGTCAGTGTCACTCGGTAGTCCTCCTCTGGGCCTGGTGTTTTGAGCTCCAGCTAGTTGTCCAAACTGGTACTCCAACACCTTTGTAACTAACTGCTGGTTTTTCAAGTCTGCCGCTAATTTCACATAATCAGCCTGCATTTGAGCTTGGTTAGGTATCATTGTTTTAAACATTTCCTCAATGCTGATGGGTGGTGGAGGAGGTGCATTGTTCCTTCTGTACTGAGACTGATAATTCTGATGCCCCCTTTGATTTCTCTACGCAACCTGATTCGAACTCTACCCTTGATGGTTGTTACTACCCTAAGAGAAATTCGGATGATTCCTCCAATTTGAGTTGTAATTATTTCCATACTGCTGGTGATTATTTCTCTGGACGTTCCCAACAAAGTTCACTGAATCTGGATTTGCACCACAACACTCAGCTGAGTGTTTATTACTACCGCATACTTCACACCAAACCTGTTGCACTACATTAACTGGGGCTTGTGGTTGATTCAAGCTCATTTTGCTGAAGTGGGTGTTGAGTTGATTTTGCAATGCAGCTATCTGTGCAGAGATAGCTGTAAAACCATCCACCTCAAAGACTCCTACCGCTTTCCTTGTTCCTCCTCTTGAAGAGTCCGCATTCCACTCTGGATTTCCCTGCAAAATACAATTTAACAAAGTATACAACTCCTCATAAGTCTTTTTTAATTCTTGTTCCCCAGCTGCTGAGTCTAGAAATATTTTTGTGTGGGGTTCAAAACCCTCTATGAAAGTATGCACCAACACATCATTGGACTGGTGATGGTGAGGACAATCCCTTAACAATGATTTGAACCTTTCCCAAGCTTGATATAGATTCTCCCCCTCTCTTTGTTTAAAACTTAGAATCTGACTTCTAAGTCTTGCTGTTTTCCCGGATGGAAAGAATCTTATCAAAAATTTTCTTGCAAGATCATCCCAAGTGGTGATAGAGTAAGGTGGTTCATCTTTCAACCACCTCTTTGCTTCCCCTAATAATGAAAATGGGAATAATGTAAGCCTTATGTAGTCGGATGATACTCCAGCGGGAATGTAAGTATTACTTATCGCCAAAAAGTTTTGGAGATGTTGTTGTGGATCTTCATGAGGGAGACCTGTGAATTGCCCGCTGGGTGTGCAACAATTGCACCATGTTCTGTTTAAGCTCAAACCTCCCTCCTAGCTCTGGTCTGCGAATACTAGATGTAACATTGTTAGTATGTGGGATTGCCACTTCGCGAACTGGCCTAGCTGCCATTTCCTCGGGCACTAACACTGCCCTCACAAGTGGTGGATTCTGTTATTGCTCCAGAATTGCCTGTCTGAGCAACTATAGCTTTTTCTCTAGAGCTTCCCTTTTTTGACGATGAAATTGTCTTTCCAGCTCTATATATGAATCCACCAACTCCTTGTCTCTTGCCAGTGTTCAGAAGAATTCAATATCTGCAAGAGAAAGGCTAAGATCAAGTTGTCAGCACTTAAATAGAATTTGTAAACTAACACTAAGAAAATAATTTTACCAATTGCCAGTCCCCGGCAACGGCGCCAAAAACTTGTTCGGTGGTTTGGTGACTACACGCAAGTGCACGTGGTCGAACAAGTAGTAAAGTGGCTTAAGGAAAGCCAAGTATCGATCCCATAGGGACGAGCTACAATAATAATTAACTTAAGTGTTAATGAACTATATCTTTAAGAATGCAGACAACCAAATAAATAATATTTTGAGAGTTTGAGTTTACTAATTAATAAGAATTTAAGGCAAAATTATAAAGTGAGTCTGAACAATAGTAATGAGCAAGCTGAGGTTAAAACGAACATGCAGGGAATTAATTTATCAATACAATTCAGTTAATCTTTACTTCGGTTGCAAGTCAAGAATTATTGCCTATGGATTGGAACTTTCGACTCCTATCCAACTTAAGAATCATGAGTCTTAATCTACATTTCTGTGACAAAAGAATTTCATGTTCTAGCCATACATTCCCGATTCCTTAATTGACTAATAAGACTTTCAGATATATTTCTATTCTGAATGTAAATCAATTCTCAAATTTCCAAACTAAGAAGAGATCATATCCTACTAATTCACATCTTTCCAATTTCTTTCCTTTTCAAAATCAAAATTGAATTTTTTTGATATACATTAACATTGGCCAAACATTAATGCAGTAAGAACAAGAATTGATAGGACAACCATTGAAGAAAAGATGAAAACTAAAATGATTAACAATTACATTCCACTACAATTGTTCTTAACCTCAGCAAGAAGTGAATTTAGCCACTCATTTGTGGATTACACATCATCAAATAAGTAGATTTCATACAAACAATTGAGATAAAAGAGAAAGAGATAGAGAAGAACCCTAGCATTTTCGTCCCCTCAACTGCCTGTAACCCACGTTCTTGCTCAACCAAGTCAGAATTTCTTAAAATAAAACCTAAGTGTGCTATTTATACTATCGAGAATTTTACCTCAATAAGAAGCAACGTGGCACGGAGTGTATCGGGGAGCACTCCCTCCGTGCCACGGAGGTATAGCGGACCCTCACTGGAAGTCGGCCCTCCAGGCAATTTAACCTCAACGTGCCACAGCCTGCATCGCGGAGCCTAGCAACCTGACACGGTGCTATCGCGCACCTTCTCTGGAAATTGCCAAAATTATTTCATCTGAGGCAGACTACCTCCGCGATGGCAACATGACACGGCTCCATCGCGGAGCTCTTGTTTTTGCTGATCTTCCATGTCCTTTTCCACTCGTTGTTTCCAAGTCCATTCCCGATTTCACCAACATGTATCTTAGCTTCCCAAAATTCCATTTTACTTTCAAAACAACACTAATCATGTTGGTTAGTATAAATTAACATTTTACTACAAATTACATGAGAATGTACAGAATAATGATAGACAAACAAGTCGAAATGAAGCGTTTGAGTATCACTTGGGCATGCAATTCTGCCCAAGATCAATACGGAAATGTGTTCCAAAAGAAGAAATGATGAGTATTCTAGAGGCTTGACATTCATCTCCTATTGGGGAGCACCATGGTATTGCTCGGAAGGATGAGAAAATCTTCCAATGTGGGTGGTACTAGCCCACAACACTAGGATGCACATGATTTTGTCAAGGCTTGTGATTAATGCCAAAGGCAGGGAGCTATATCTATGTTATACCCCGGGAGCTCAATGATCGGACCCAGGAGTTGAAATGAGGAAAAAGTGGAAATTGTTATTGCAGTCTCAGAACGAGTCGTCTCACGACTCGTGAGGACAGCCCACAAGTTGTCAGGTGACTCTTGGTGAAGGGTTGTGTTTTGAGAAGAAGTCCTGGAATAGTTGAGACCCCACGGGCGAGGCCACAACTCTGGGTCAAGACGCACAAGTCGTTGGGTCAGTCATGGGGAAGGAAAAATAGTTGGGAAAAGGAAAGATGGGCAGTGTACCTAACGGGAGTTCACACGAGTTGCTGTCATCCTTAATGATTAGTGGGGTGAGTCATCGGCAGGCTTGGAGTCCAATTTGGAAATGAAACAGTGTACTTGATGAGCAGAGTGACGAGTCGTGCCTTCAGCAACGAGTCGTCAGGTCGACCGTTAAGACCACCTGGCAGTTAAGTTTCTGCGAATTATTAAGGGCCTTTTCATAATTCCTATGTTCTAAAAGCCTAAAGTACTTCATTTTATCCTATGAAAAGTGGGTTTAGAAGGGGGGAACTATCCTAAGTATTCGTTCATGCATGCAAGAGAATACAAGAGTGATAGAGAGGTGATCAAAGGGTGATTCAAGGTTTTCTTCTTCAACTCCTCTTAATTCCTTTTCGGAATTTAAGGGGGAGTAAGATTCGGCCATTTTCAGGTATGTAGGGTTACAAATGGGTGTTTCCGTTCACACCCATTCCCATTTCTTGTTAATTTATGAAAATCTATAAAAACTCTCATGGGGTTTTGAATCTAATCTTATGAAAATCAAATGATTTACTAATGAGTTGTTATGATTTGTGAATTACATCATATTTTATGAATCTTTATCTGATTATTCAACTATTTTTCTGATTGAAATTATTGATTTCAATTTCTACTACATCAAGCCAATTTAAGCATGATCTATGATGAATCGATTTATGATCTTCTCTTCAATTGATGATATTTACAAGCCCAACATGATTTATGATTTTAAATATGAAGTTATCAATTTAACCATCATGATTTGATGATTTACATGTTATATGTATGATCTATAAGTTTGCATGAAACCTATGATTCATGAATTATGTTTTGGCCGACTCACGCGCCTTATGTCATGGAAAAATCACGTATGTACAAGAATGTTTATGATTATCATGATTTAACTAGCCCATGAATTCATGTGTGTTATACTATGAGCATCATATATGTTTTGGGAGTAGTATCGAACACCGAATAGGTCCGGGACCTAGGTTCTGCCCTGGATATCATAAACTACGTGCCACTGTATAGGTTTCATGCAAACGTATAGATCATACATATAACATGTGGGGCTTCATGTGTGCTCATATGTGGTATGTTGGTTAAGAGAATCTCCCACTTATCCTCATAATTTATCCATGTGTATGATTACGTATGTTGGCTCAAGTAATGCTTTTTATGGCTTTTCTCTCATGATTATGGTTACGATTGTATTACGAATGCTTTGAAAACCTTGAGCCTTATGATATGTTTTGTTACGACATTTATGGTATGCTCTTATGATGTTTATTGAACTTTTACATATTTTAAATGTCCGTTTACTGACCTTGCATACTCGGTACATTCCACGCACTGACCGCATATTTTCCATGTTGTATCATCTTATGATACAGGTTTCGTCTCTCAGGCTTATCCTCATATCTAGATCACCTCAGAGTGTACTTTCTGTTTATTGGTGAGTCCTCATGATCCGAGGGCCATTTGACAAACATTCATGCTATTTTATATTTCAGTACTCGTCCAGGTTTGTTGAGGGTGTCGTCCCATCAACCCATCGTACCCAGTAGAGGCTTTCAAACAGTATGTAGTACCCAACTTGCGTGTATGTCCAGAGATTTCCTTACATTATGATTTGTTATGATTACGTTTACATTTCCACTATGCCTTGTGATAATAGTCTTTCGCTCATAATGAATAAAGTGAGATGTATGCTCATGCCATGGGTCAACTTGGGGCCTCTTGGGGTTCCTTGTCCCATGTTATAATCCGGGTCTATATTCGAGTCATGAAAATATTTATATTAGAACCATAGGTTTTGAAATGTCCTAAGGTGTCTGAAAGCCGTGTTAAGTAAAGTCTTTTTCATGGGTGTGAAGCGTGTCACACTTATGACGAACATGCTATGAGATGTTTAGGAAATGTTCCCTTCTTTCATGATTTATGTCGTGCAATGAGAAGTCCTTCTATCCTTCTAGCTCATTCTATTCGAGATTGCAGAATCATGGATCCTAGTGGAATGAACAGCAGGAAAACCGGGAACAGTGAAGGCCACAGAGATGGCAATGATCATGGGCATCAGCAGGCCCCACCTGTTCAAGAGCCCTAGGCACCGGAGCTAGTTGCTCATGCTGAGTTTTGGACGGCTATCCAGATGTTGGCACAGGCCTTAACCACTCTGGTCAACCAGCATGCTGTTGTACATATTCCACAGAATGGCAATGCGATAGCGGCTCAAATTAGAGACTTCTTGAGGATGAACAATCTAGAGTTCCTTGGGTCCAAGGTGGATAAGGATCCTCACGATTTCATCAAGGAGATTCTAAAGATCACCCAGGTCATGGGGGTGACCAATGGAGATTGTGTTGATTTTTCCTCCTATCAGCTTAAGGGGGTGGCCCACATATGGTTCAAACAGTGGAGAGATTCTAGGGCAGTAGGTGCAGGCCCTATCGGTTGGGAAGAGTTCCATAAAGCATTCTTGGATCGACTCTTTCCTTGGGATATGAGGGAGAAAAAGGTGGACGATTTTGTTAACTTGAAGCAAGGTGACATGTCAGTGCAGGAGTATGCATTGGAGTTCACCCGACTATTTAAATATGCACCAGAGTTGGTGGCAGACCAGAGGACTTGAGTGAGTTGATTTGTGCACAGGGTGGCGGACTACTTCGATAAGGATTGTAGGATCACCATTTTGCATCGGGAAATACATTTTCCCTGTATTTTGTTGCATGCTAAGCAAATGGAATGGTATATCGGAGGAAGAGATAGAGCAAGAGGGCTAGGATCGACAGTTACGGGACTTCTTAGGTCAGATTAGGGGGTTGAAAGCGTCAGCAGTCTCAGCATAGGTCTATTGCTCCAGTACTATCAATGGCTAGTATGCCATCTATATTCTTAGGGGATCGGAGGAGTAGGGCTCTAGATTCACGAGGCTAGGGTAGCATGCAGATAGAGCGCACTTTCCCAACTTGTGCGAAGTGCGGCAAAAATCACCCTGAGAGTTCCCTATCAGCTCGGATGCTTGTTTCAGGTGTGGAAAACTCGGACACAGACTCAGGGATTGCCCTTCAGCCAGATCAGGGGTTGGTGGAGCCCGTATGCTAGCAGCCAGTTTTGGAGCTCCAACAGCACGTCCCCCTCAGCAGAGTACCTTGACCAGTTCAGCCGGTGGTCTGCGTCAAAATAGGTTTTATGCTTTAGCACCCCGTTAGGAGTAGCAGGTCTCCTCAGATGTGGTTATTGGTATAATGCGTGTTTTTCATATTGATGTTTATGCTTTGCTAGATCCAGGAGCTACCTTGTCTTTTGTGATTCCTTACATTGCTAGTAGCTTAGAGTTAGTCCCGAGACTCTGTCAGAACCATTTTCGATTTCTATTCCTGTCGGTGATTCAGTTTCTACTCCCGTCGGTGATTCGGTTGTAGCTAGGCGGGTGTATAAAGGATGCCCGATCACTATATTGCATAAAGTCACCTCCGCAGACCTTGTAGATTTAGCCATAACTGACTTTGATATTATTCTTGGCATAGTTGGTTGTATACGTGTTATGGTTTTGTAAATTGTAGAACCCGTGCAGTGGAATTTCATTTTCCGAGCGAATCAGTTTTTGAATGGAAGGGTAGTTCGGTTGTACCGGTTGATTGACTTATTTCATATCTTGAGGCCCGAAAGATGATTTCTAAGGATTGCATTTACCATCTAGTCAGGGTTAAGGATGTTGAGTACGAGACCCTGACTATCCAGTAAGTTCCGGTGGTGCTGAGTATCCAGAGGTCTTTCCCGATAATTTTCCAGGTGTTCCTTCCAAGCAGGAGATTGATTTTGCTATTGACCTTCTACAAGATACAAAGCCTATATCTATCCCTCCTTACAAGATGGCTCTAGCTGAGCTAAAAGAGTTGAAGGATCAGTTGAGGGAGCTTTTAGATAAGAGATTTATTAGACCGAGCAAGTCTCCATGGAGTGCAGCAGTGTTATTTGTCCGGAAGAAGGATGGTTCACTTCGGATGTGCATTGACTATCAGCAGTTGAATAAGGTCACTATTAAGAATAGGTATCCTTCACAAAGGATCGATGATCTGTTTGATCAGCTTCAAGGTGATAAGTGTTTCTCAAAGACAGATCTTAAGTCTGGGTATCATCAGCTCAGGGTTCGGGAGTGTGATATCCTGAAGACAGTCTTCAGGACGCGGTATGGACATTATGAGTTCGTAGTTTTGTCTTTTGGACTAACAACTACTCCTGCAGCTTTTATGGACCCGATGAACAGGGTGTTCAAGCCGTATCTGGACATATTCATGATTGTGTTCATTGATGACATCCTTATATACTCTCGGAGCGAGGAGGAGCATCCGCTCACTTAAGACTAGTGCTTCAGACCCTCAAGGATCGTCAGTTGTTTGCCAAGTTCAGCAAGTGTGAGTTCTAGTTGAACTCACTAGCATTTTTGGGCCATGTAGTATCAGACGAGGGCATAAAAGTAGATTCTCATAAAATTGAGGCGGTGAAGAATTTGCCTAGACCGGTGAATCCCTCGGATATTCAGAGTTTCTTAGGTTTAGCTAGCTACCATCGAAGGTTTGTTGAGGGTTTCTCATCTATTTTAGCACCTTTGACCAAGTTGACTCAAAAAAAGGTAAAGTTTCAATGGTCGGAGGCTTGTGAGAAGAGCTTTCAAGAGTTGAAGGCTCGACTTACTACTACACCGGTGTTGACCCTGCCAGAGGGTACACATGGTTTTATGGTGTATTGTGATGCTTCAAGAATTGGACTCGGGTGTGTATTAATGTAGTATGGAAAAGTGATAGCATATGCCTCAAGACGTGGAAAGTCTATGAGAAGAATTACCCGACCCATGATTTTGAATTTGCCGCAGTGGTGTTCTCATTGAAGATATGGAGACATTACTTGTATGGGGTCCATGTGGATGTGTTTACGAACCACAAGAGCGTACAATATGTGTTCGCGCAAAAAGATCTCAATCTTCGGCAAAGGAGGTGGTTGGAGTTACTCAAGGACTACGATATGAGTGTCCTTTACCATCCTGGTAAGGCTAATGTGGTAGCGGATGCACTTAGTAGGATCTCTATGGAGAGTTTGTCCCATGTGGATGAGGGAAAGAAGGAGCTGGTGAAAGATGTCCATTAACTCACAAGGTTGGGAGTTAGGTTGGTCGACTCGACCGATAGCAGTGTTGTTGTCCAAAACGGATCAGAATTGTCCTTGGTGATTGATGTGAAAGCTAGACAAGATGAGGATCCAATTTTGTTAAAGATAAAAGAAGTTGTTCAAAGTCAGAAGGTGGAGTTCTTCTCCCAAGGGGGAGATGGTGTGCTTCGGTACCAGGGTCGCCTAATTGTTCCTAATGTTTATGATTTGAGGAGTCGGATATTGCATGAGACCCATGGATCTAGGTATTCTATCCATCCAGGTGCCACCAAGATGTATCATGATTTACGAGAAATCTATTAGTGGGATGGCATGAAGAAGAATATTGTAGAATTCATAGCCAGGTGCCCGAACTGTCAGCAAGTAAAGCTTGAGCATCAAAGGTCGAGAGGAGTACTTCAGGATATCCACATTCCTACTTGGAAGTGGGAAGAAATTAATGTGGATTTCATCACAGGCCTGCCTCATACTCATCGACAATATGATTCCATTTGGGTGGTGGTAGATAGATTGACCAAGGTTGCACATTTCATACCGGTGAAACCATAGACTCAGCGGATGATTACGCAAAATTGTATATCTGAGAATTGGTTCAGCTACATGGAGTGCCCTTGTCCATTATTTCGGACTGAGGTACTCAGTTTACCTCCCAATTATGGCGGTCTTTTTCAGAAGGAGCTTGGGACTCAGGTTAAGCTCAGCACAGTCTTTCATCCGCAAACAGATGGTCAAGCAGAGCGAACAATTCAAACTCTCGAAGACATGTTCAGAGCTTGAGTGATGGACTTTAAAGGTAGTTGGGATGATCACTTTCCCCTGATTGAGTTTGCTTACAATAACAGATGTCACTCCAGTATCCAACTGGCACCTTTCGAGGCTCTCTATGGGCGGAGATGTAGATCGCCCATTGGATGGTTTAAGGTTGGTGAGGCAGCTATGATAGGTACAGGTTCGGTTCATAAGGCTGTGGTGACAATTCAGTTGATAAGGGATAGGCTGATAACTGCTCAGAGTCATCAAAAGTCATATGCTGATGTGAGGAAGAGAGAGTTGGAGTTCGAGGTGGACGATTGGGTATTTCTAAAGGTACCTCCCATGAAGGGAGTCGTGCGGTTTGGGAAGAAAGGAAAACTCATTCCCTGTGTTGCTCCCTACCGTATTATGAGAGAGTTGGTAGGGTAGCGTATGGCTTGGACTTTCCCTCAAAGTTATCTTCCGTGCATCCTGTGTTTCATGTATCGCTTTTGAAGAAATGTTTGGGAGATCCAGCTCTAGTAGTCCTAGTGGACGACGTTGGTGTAAAGGATAGCCTTAGCTATGAGGAAGTTCTGGTGGAAATATTGGACCGTCAGGTTCGGAGGCTAAGGAACAAGGAAGTAGCTTCAGTTAAAGTATTATGGAGGAATCAACATGTTGAAGGAGCTATGTGGGAAGCCGAAGCAGATATGATGGCTAAATACCCACACTTATTCTCTACCGCTCAGTTCTGACTTGAGGTATCAGTTTTTCTCTATGACTCTATTTAGTTTTCATGTTTTATTCATGTGTTCAAGTTTCTTTTATGTGTATGGATGTGCATGTGAAGCATGAGATCATTTCAGCTATGTGATATTAACCGGAGGTAGTCATTCCATTAATTTTTGATTTAAATGATTAGTATTGATTATAATAATTGCATGTTTCTACTTTATTCTTGTCTCCTATATTCGAGGATGAATGTTCCCAAGGGGGAGATATTGTTATACCCCGGGAGCTCAAAGATCGGACTCAATCGTTGAAACGGGGAAAAAGTGGAAATTGTTATTGCGGTCTTAGGACGAGTCATCTCACGAATCATAAGGACAGCCCACGATTCGTCAGGTGACTCATGGGAAAGGCCTTAGTTTTGAGAAGAAGTCTTGGAAGAGTTGAGACCCCATGGGCGAGGCCACGACTCGTGGTTGTTGGTTTAGCCGTGGGGAAGGAAAAATAGTTGGGAAAAGGAAAGATGGGCAGTGTACCTTATGGGAGTTCCCACAAGTCGTTGTCAGCCTTAACAATTCATGGGGTAAGTCATTGGTTGGCTTGGAGTCCAAAGTTTAGAAATGAGACAGTGTACTTGACGAGCAGAGTGAAGAGTCATGCCTCCAGCAATGAGTCATCAGGCAGTCTATTAGGACAACCTAGCAGTTAATTTTCTGTGAATTTGTAAGTTCCTTTTCGTAATTCCTAAGTTCCTATAGCCTAAACTACGTCGCCTTAGCCTATGAAAAGTGGGTTTTAGAGCGGGAAGGAGGAACTATCCTAAGTCTTCATTCATGCATGCAAGCGAATAGAAGAGTGATAGAGAGGTGATCAAAGGGTGATTCAAGGTTTTCTTCTTCAACTCCTTCCAAATCCTTTTGGGCATTCAAGGGGGAGTAAGATTTGGCCATTTTCAGTTATGTAGGTTTACGAATGGGTGTTACTTTTCACACCCATGCCCATTCTCTTTTAATTTATGAAAATCTACCAGAAATCTCATGGGGTTTTGAATCCAATCTTGTGAAAATCTAATGATTTACTAATGGGTTGTTATGATTTGTGAATTACATCATATTTTATGAATCTTGATCAGATTTTTCAAATATTTTGCTTATTGAAATTATTGATTTCAATTTCTACTACATCAAGCCTATTTAAGCATGATCTATGATGAATCGAGTTATGATCTTCTCTTCAATTGATGATATTTATGAGCCCAACATGATTTATGATTTTAAATATGGATTTATCCAATTAAACATCATGATTTGATGATTTACAAGTTATATGTATGATCTACAAGTATGCGTGAAACCTATGATTCATGAATTATGTTTTGGCCAACTCACGGGCCTTATGTCATGGCTAGATCACGTATGTACAAGAATGTTTATGATTATCATATTTAACTAGACCATGAATTCATGTGTGTTATACTATGAGCACTATATATGTTTTGGGAGTAGTATTGAACACCGAGTAGGTTCGGGGCCTAGGTTCTACCCCGGATCTCATAAACTACGTGCCACCGTAGGTATGTTGGGACCTCCTTTGTGCCCCGACCCAAATGTCCTTTTCATGGTGATATCACACTTTCATGGTTCTACCCTTGGCAAGGTACGAACACCCTCTAGGGTTACAAGTCGGGCTTCCTGTGTGCTCATATGGGGTATATCGGTTAAGAGAATGTCCTGCTGTTCCTTATGATTTATGCATATGTATGATTACGTATGTTGGATCAAGTAATGTTTATTATGGGTTTTCTCTCATGATTATGGTTACGATTGTATTACAAGGCTTTGAAAACCTTGAGCCTTATGATTTGTTATGTTACGATATTTATGGTATGAGCATGATGACCTACTCTTATGATGTTTAATGAGCTTTTACATATTTTAAGTGTCCATTTTACTTACCCTACATACTCGGTACATTCCACGTACTGACCGCATACTTTCTATGTTATATCGTCTTATGATACAAGTTTCGGCTCTCAGGCTCATCCTCATATCTAGATCATCTCAGAGTGTACTTTCAGTTTATTGGTGAGTCCTCATGTTCCAACGGCCGTTTGACAGACATTCATGATATTTTATGTTTCAGTACTCGTCCAGATTTGTTAGGGGTGTTGTCCAATCAACCCATCGTACGCAGTAGAGGCTTTCAGACAGTATGTAGTATCCAGCTTGCGTGTATGTCTAGAGATTTCCTTACGTTATGATATGTTATGATTATGTTTACGTTTCCGTTATGCCTTATGATTAGTCTTCCGATTATAATGAATGAAGTCAGATATATGCTCATGTTATGGGTAGACTTGGGACCTCTCGGGGTTCCTTGTCCTGTGTTATGATCCGGGTCTATGTTCGGGTTTTGACAATCTAGAAGGCATGAATTGCCTATGACCCCTGTCTGGAAAGTTGAATTGTTTGATATATGGGGCATAGACTTCATGGTTCCATTTGTGAGCTCATATGTCTAGAAGAACATCTGGGTGACAGTAGATTGTGTTACAAAATAGGTAGAAGTTGTGGCATTGGTAGATAATGATGGCAAAAGCATCACTTCTTTCTTCAAGAAGAACATTTTTATTAAAGGTTTGGTACTCCAAGAGCTATGATCAGTGACGGGGGGCCCCCCTTCTACAATAAAGCTTTTAGTGCTTTACTGGAAAAATATGGAGTTAAGCAGCACAAATTGGCTACCCCATCATCCATAGTTAAGTGGTCAAGTAATGGTATCAAATCAGGAAATAAAAACCATCCCGGCTAAAATAATGAATGCTAAATGGATAGAGTGGTCCTGGACTCTTAATGATGCACTATGGGTATACTGAATAACATTCAAAACCCATTGGAATGTGCCCATACAAATTAGTGCTCGGAAAGGCTTTTCATCTGCCTGTTGAGCTGGAGCATAAGGCCCTATGGGTACTCAAGAAGCTCAACTTAAGCTGGAGCAAGGCCGCACATTTGAGGCTTGATCAGATAAATAAGCTGGATGAATTCCGTTTGAGAGCATATGAGAAGGCAGCTTTATACAAGGAATAGATGACTATGTACCATGACCGGAGGATTGAAAAGAGGGAGTTTGGCCCCCGAGAACTTTTGTTGTTTTTCAATTCTAGACTCCGTTTGGTTTCAGGCAAACTCTGATCAAAATTGTCTGGGCCATTCAAGGTGATACAAGTATTCGCATCTGGAGCTATTGAGCTTGAAAGTGAAAAAAGGGGAACGCTTCAAAGTGAATGACCAGCATGTGAATTAGTCTTATGGAGTGCCGGAGGAGTAACAGTGTTAGTGCGTACCTTGATAAAGTCTGACTAATCAAGGTACCCAAGTCATACCAAGACATTAAATCATGCACTACTTGGGAGGCAACCTAAGATTTTTTTATTTAGAATTTAAAGTATTTGATTCGATGTTGTTCTTGTTTGAAAGAGGTGTTAAGTGTGCAGGTACAGGTAATTTTGGAAAAAGGTGACAAAGACAACTAATGGGCCGTTATTATGGTGACGAGTCGTCACTCTGAACTGTCAAAATGGAATAAAAATCTTGTGAATTCTGGATAAGCCAATCACAAAAATGACAAACCATCATACTCATGGTAGGCCGTCACTTTGTGTCTCTCTAATGGAAGAAAATTAGGTGTTTTAGATAAGCACGACGGTAGAGTTGATGAGAGGTCAGATACTTGATGAGCCTTTATTTGTGTCATTAATTATGGTCACACTAACATGGGATTCTAGAGAAAGGCCATGGTAATACTGATGGTGTCATCCAATTGACAGGCCATCATGTATCCCGTTGCTTGAGGGGACTTGAAATCATCATATGCACAAGCATGACGATTGAGTTGACAGGCCGTCGAGAACCTGATGGGTCATCACCTCCATTGTCATTTCACCAGGTATGTTTTATTTTTAATAAACCTTACCTAAACCGACTTTAACCCTCACAAACGAAATTCAACCCTATCCTTGCACATTTATACCACGACCGCTTTATTTTATTTTTACATTTTATTTTCTTCCCCCCCCCCCTACAAACACTTAACTGCCATACCTCCACTTTCAAACCCATCATCCCTTACTTAATTCCCTTTCATCCCCTATTCATTCACTATTTTAATTCTTGGTCCCGTTTAATTTTGGCGACTAGAGCAGCGAGTGAAGTTGTAATTCATCTAACGGGTATGTTGTAACTTTCCTTCCTGTACGTAATATTTAGGGTAAGTGTTTTTAGTTGATGATGTGGGAAAGCTTGGAATTAAATCATCTTCTTGACTTACCATGCTTGTCTCTATGATAATTGGGTAACCCTAAAGAATTTGAAGTAGAGAATGATTTGTTCTATATTTTCTTGCCTAAGTATTGTGTTAATTTAGAAATCTAATAGATTATTTTTTTGTAAAAATGGCTATTCTCTATGATGGAATGAATGATGACATTCTTAAGAGAGATAGTCAATTTTGTGCTTGTCTTAGTTGTTAGTTAAGTCCTGGGCTACATGGTGAGGGAAAGTTTGAGTACCCACCATTGTTGTGCATAAAATGGTAACTTGACGAGATATATGATGGGCCGTCACTTGTTTGATGGACCATCACTATAACCATCAACATTTGACTGAATATTAGTTATATGTGACGGAGGAAGTGATGGAGCGTCATCTTGATGACAGACCATCACATTCACTATCTCTTATGGGTTTCACTAGGTGTTTACTAGTAAGGTGTGATAGAGAAAGTGACGAAGCATCATACTTGTGATGGACCATCACATTCACCTTCACTTGTTGTATCAATAGTGTATTTACTAGATTCTTGTGATGGAAAAAGTGATGGGTCATCACCCTTGTAACGGATTGTCACCACTCATCATCACTGGCATGTGAAATTATTGGACTTAATGGATATGCATGATGGAGGGAATGACAGAAATGAGACAATATACCACCTTAGACATGAAAACACCGACTTTGAAGAGGAGGTACAAGAAATTGGGACTGAGGAACCATCGCTGGCTTACCAAACTAGATTCGTTGCTAGACAATAGGCTGTTGCTACTCCCTAGTTTGATCAGGGAGATGATTCTTTTTACACCCCATAAGTTTTTATCGTTTAACGGACGTGCGTGTGCGTACGTACGTTGAGAGTTTTGGGAGTACAACATATGCAGGAAAAGGCCTAGGGGTTTGAGTATACGAGCACGGCATCAGGTGAGTAGCAGGTTGAGGCCAGAGGCCAGGCGCACTGGGCGCCATGACGTGCCTGTCAGTTGGCGCCATGTCTGGTGTGCCTCACCTCTACCCTAGCATGATAGGTGGCGGGCTGCCCCCACACCGCCTCACTTATATATAAGTCCCTTCTTGATAAAAATATTTTCATTCTAAATATTTCCCTCGACTGAGAAAAGAGAACGAGCGATAATTCCTTCCATTTTTTGCCGATTTACACTGCTAAACTCCGTTCAAATGCAAATTCACCTTGGATATCGGGTTCTAGGCCCATGAGGAACATCCCTGCAGATTTATTTCTTGAAAATTCACTCGGAGTACTTGAACCCCACCAAGAAAAAGTTGTTAGAATCACTTCTAATTGACTTCTACGCAACTACAAGTGATAACTAAGAATTTGTACCTTCTGAACTCTCAAGAAATTGTGAGTTTTCGGCCGAATTAAATAGAGTTGAATTATAATTATTATTATCAAAAGATATCATTGGTTTCTGAGTCTTAATATTGAAAACAACCTTATTTTCTTAGTGTAAAGGTTGTAACTGAGTAGAATCGCCGACTACAGGTTGGAACTAATCGGATAAACAAGAATTGACATTTGAGATATGTGAGGCTATTCCTTTGGCAAGTTACTTCTTTCATAACGTTTGTATGACTAGCACTTCAGTAGTGACTTAAAAACTCAAAAGTTGTAGTTAGTTGTTACGAATAGATTTGAGATTGTAGTGTAGCATCCTTTATAGGGGTAGGTCATATTTCATACGACCCTTTGCTATAAATAGCCGAGGAGCTGCTAATCATATGAACTGCTTACAGAGCTATAAACCACATACGAAGCAATGATGTTGCTTATGGAGCCATGATGCTGCTATTACTCACACGTACTACAGAATTGCTTTCAGAGCCATTGTATTGCTTATGAGTCATTGAATTGCTTACAGAGCTATTAAGTGTCTGAAGGGACAAAAGTAAGCTTTTGGGTTCCACATTGGAGCCTTCTATGTTAAACATGATTCTACTGCCCCCCCCCCCCCCCGAGGGCCTAGTTTGTTAGAGACATACTTGCAGTCACTTATGGAGCCTCAGGGGTACCGCTAGGGGTATATAGACTGTTTGGCACCTGCCAGGGCTTATAGGGGCCCAGGTAGGTTATTTTGTGTTGATTGCATCTTCCAGGCTTATGGGAGGCCTGCTAGATTCTTGTTTCTATATATACTTGCTACTTATGTTTCAGATTATGAGGATATTCAAGTTGAACTCTTATCCTCCTAGTTGATTACTTTCAGTTCTTCTACTGGCTTCATTCAGCTCTCATTACTGCCTTACATATTCAATACATATCGTACTGACGCCCAACTATGGGGCCTTGCATACTTGCCTGCAGGTGCGGAGACACATGGTTTAGGGCTTTCTTAGCTTTCAGCCAGAGTTAGAAGTGCAGTCAACTCTTGGGCTCTGAAGTTGATAGTTAGAAAGGTTGCTCTTTTTGTTGTATATCTTTTGGGTAGGTCTGGGCCTTGTCCTGACCATTATTCCACTCTTAGATAATTGCAAGCTACAGATTCTCAGTTGTTGGTTGTTGTTGGCCGTGTGGGGCCTATGTGCGTTATACTTTGCGTGTTCTAGTTTAGGTGATGTTGGCTTTGAATTAGAGGAAGAAAGTGGTAATGAGGCCACAAGTAGTTCGGTAAGTGACTCCGAGCCAATGAAGGGAGATGTCCTAAAAGCTAAAACGTCAGGATTCAGGGATAGTCCGCACAAGCAGTTCAAGGGGGCTGATAAGTATTTCTAGGAAGGCCTCACCACCACAGCGAGAGGACATCTCAAGTGGAGCATTACTGAAGAAGTAAGGATCATAAACTCAAAATTGTTCGAGTACCCGAACATTAAGAGGTGGTATAACTTCTATAGCCTAAAGTGGATGAGTGAAGCACCAGGATCATACTACCTCAAAATGGTTCGTGAATTCGATATGAACTATGTGGCAATTATAGATGGTTTGTGCAAAAAGGGACAGAAGGTGATAGACATTCCTATCCAACTTAGAATTCCAGTCTATGGAGAAATAGTGGACATCTCAGTAGCTACCATAAATAGGATGCTATATCAACCAAATTCCACACCGCCAAATAGAAGTATGGAGTTTGAGTACAGAATGAACTATTAGCATAATCAGCATCGGTGGTTAGCATGGGTTCTGACAGAAGGTCAGCCCTCATGGCTGACCAATCCCAAAGAGAGAAACTTAAAATCCTCACTCATGTTTGCCGCAAAATTTTAATAGGCAGTAGTGTGGCTTCGACTATTCTCGACCGGAGAAGACAGGGTAGTATGGGTAGTCAAACTTATGTCAGGGTTTCCATTGAAATGGGGATGATCATAGCATATGAGATTCAGAGCCGAGCTATAAAGTTATGTACATCACTGTCGTACCAATGGTCGATCACCTGATTATCTAGAGAGGCGCATGTCCCAATATTAGCTGCGATAGATATTTAGACACCTACTACGAAGAGGTATGATTTGGTGAAATCCAAGGATTACACAAGGTATGAACTGAAGTTGAACAAATCAGTATCAGATGTATTTGGGCCCAATGGCCATAGAGCGGGAGTGGTTGAGGCTCCTACTGACATACATGGAGTAGCCACAAGGATAGAGCTAGTGAGCCTTGTAGTCCCACTTTCCACATCCACACCATCAGCATCTAGTGCAGTTGTAGTAACATTGGGAGTAGAATCCGCTGAGACTTCATTTGCTGCACCATAATCCTCACCGTATGTACTCACGCCAGCAAATTTTGCAAAGACGGTGCAAAGAACAGACAGACATGAGAAGCGACTAAAGCTGTTCGCTGAACAGTTGTGTACTTTTGTGGATTGAGCTATTACTACTTCTATAAAGCCATATGTGGGCCTTCATGCTCGCATTGATGATATGGAGGCATGGGTTAATAAAAGACTAAAGGACCTTACCATGCCAGGCTTAGCAAAATTTGCAGCTGAGTTGAATAAATCTCAAGATGAGATTACTAGGTTGCAGTAAGAGATGTAGACACAGGAGTTCTTGATTCCAGTATTTGAGGAGTCAGAGGATGATGAGCCATTTATATATCTGTTGGGAGAGTAGCCTAAAGCAACAGGTAAATGGCTAAGAGACGATGTTGGGGACGAGGCCAAATCACACAAAAAGAAGCACAAGAAAAGGAAACAAGAGAAAGTAGAGTTGTGGAGATATCAAAGAAGATCTAGAGTAGAGGAGGAGAGGAGGCTCGAGGAGATGCGAGCCCATGGTGCTGGAGCCTCCTCTAGATTAGCACCCAAAGCTGATGAACATACGAATGGTGTTACAGTTTCTTCAGAATCACAGACTCTCCTTACACCACCTATATCTACAGAGTTTGTCCCATCCAATACTATGAGCACCCCGGTCACTACTGGTTCCATTGTTGAGGTCCCTAGGATTACATCACCCTAGACTATCATGCTAGACTCAAAAGTATAGAGCTTCATAGGTGCACCTGCTCGCGCTCTACTGCTCGGTATATATTATACACCGACACGCAAGTGTACGTGGTCAAACAAGTAATAAAGTGGCTAAGTAGCCAAGTATCGATCCAAGGAGGCTGCTCTAGATATGCAAAACTACCTAGTTTACTTTATCTCTACTCTATTTCTAACTATGTTAACAACAATCCAACCAAGATTTGAGTGAGTTTTGTTTCTAAACTAATTATCTACTCAAAATTAATAACTACTATTTACGTTGAGTTTAGACAATGGATATGCACATGCCAAGGTCAAGAACGAGTAATGAACTTGATAATCATGATAATTTGGTCATCTTCTTCTTCATATTGCTAGCCAAGAACGTTTGCCTAGAAATTAAAACTTCCGTATTTAATTTCACATTAGATTCATAAACCATTCGTCTACATTTCTGTGATCAAATGCAATTTATGACCTAACACTACAATTCTGGTTCCTAAATTGACTAATACGGCTTTCAAGTATATTTCTATCAAGAAAGCACATCAAAACCCAATTTTCCCAAATCAAGTTAAGAACAATACCCTATTAATTCACAACTTTCTAATTTCATGATCTCTCGAGTGAAATTGGACTTTTTAGATATACATTAATGGTGGCCAATCAAGAATGTAATAAGCACAAGAATTAATAGAACAACATGAAAGAAGAAGAAGAAACCATATCAATTATTACCAACATTCATTACACAAGTTCAAAACCTCAGCAAGAAAGGAATTAGCCACTCATTCTTGGATTAATCATCCTAGAATGAGTGTGAATCATGCATACAATTGAAGGAAAGAAGAAAGGAAGAGAAGAAAACTCTTATATTTTCTATTCTTCAACTTCCACAAAACCACGTTCCTGCTCCCACTTGTGAACTCAGGCTAAAAAAACTAAAACTAAAAAAAAAACTCTTTTTAAAATAACCTAAGTGTGCTATTTATACTAGTGGGAAATTTTTCCCGGAATAACAAGCAACATGTCACGGAGGCCAATGCGGAGCACTGCCTCCGTGACACGGCGTGGACGCGGACCCTCTCTGGAAATTTCATGGTCCGGATAATTAGCCTCAACGTGGCACAGAGGCCATCGCGGAGGCCTGTCTCCGTGCCACGGAGCTGTCGCGAGGCCTGTCTCCGTGCCACGGAGCTCTCGCGAGGCCTCACTGGAATCTGCCAATTAATTTCCTCTCCAGGCAGTGTGCTACCGCGATGGCAGCGTGGCACGGCACCATCGCGGAGCCAGTGTAAAATATGCCATCCGAGGTCTTTTCCACGCTCGCATCCAAGTCCAACTCCGACATAGTTCCAACACGCATTTTAGCTCTTAAAAATCACATTATCCTGCAAAACAAATGCTAATCATGTTGGTTAGTATACATTCGCATTTTATTACCAAATACATGATATTATATACACAATGCACAACAAACAAGGTAAAAATGATACGTTTGAGTATCACTTGGGCATATAAATCTGCCCAAGATCACTTACCCCACACTTAAATCCTTGTTCGTCCTCGAACAACACATACACAAATCATGCACATCACATCTCAACCTTTGTCACTATGGTGCGACCATTTACGTTACGGTCATACCGATTATTCGATTTTTGCAAATCATCAAGAAAACATGCTTGGTCGTACAAGACAATGACCTTAATACATCGAGGCTTCCTAGACTTTTAAGAATTGATTCTTGATATGGCAAACTCATGCAAATCAACTAATCAAGAAATCCGACACGAAAATCAATCTTTCATCAAGCATGTACCCTCACAACTCGAGAGAAACTTCCCCTTTTATGCTCGTGTAGCACACAAACATGCAAGTAGGGGCATATAAAAATTAATTTCACTCTCTCTCCCAAAAGAATTCGCATGCATCATGTCATGACCCATAGGCTTGCCCTTAGTGTATTACTCCACTAATATAAAGAAATGCAGTGTAGGATCAAATAGGACTTTTAATGCGTTGTAATTGGGCTATGGATCTAGTATATATATATTGGATTAGCCAATAATAGTCGCTAGCATCCTTAAGCGCCTTTTCAACTCATTCCCATCGACTCATGGACATTGTTCCTCTCTTTTCTCTTTTTCTCCCATTCATGTTGGTTTACTTTCATACAGCCCATTTCATCAGGCACACTTGACCCCAAACGGAAGGTTTTCATGTACCCTCAATTTCATTTAATTACAACTAGTGCCTCTTCAACATCATCTTTTCTTTCCTCACTTTGCTTTTCTTTTCTTTTCACTCTTTTCACTCTTTAACACTTTGGGAAACAATTTTCTGTTCTTTGTAAGCGCTTAAGAGCTTATTATAGACTTTAAAGCTAATGAAAAGAAGGAATAAAGCTTAGTTCATACAATTCTGGACAAAAGAAAGAAATCGGCTAAAGGCTCAACGGGCTGACTAGGGTATACAACATATAAAAAGGTAGAATTTGACAAGAAAACAATGGAAACTAACGGTTAAAACAAAGAAATGCCTACATCCTTTCCGACACTACACCTCCTTCATTTCGCTTTGTATACACGCCAGGCAAGTTCTAGACAATTCACAATGACATGGAATAGCAAAACCTCACTCACACTTCATGCACATGCTCGAATCAAGATGCATTCACAGACTCTTTAATTAGTCAATTACATGAATTCAAGATTAAGCCTCAATCATAATGAACCAAATTCTATAGCCTAGGTAACTCAACATAGTTACACAATTGCATGCTTCCAAACGAATCACTTTCACATTTCGAACATCAATTACACACGCAACAAAATTTTAGCAACCATAAACAACTACAGTTTATTGATGCAATCCACCAAAGAAACTAAAAACAAAACATCTACTCCTATCGACTACATTTCCCTTAAGACGGTCGTCATCCATCCATCATAGGGAATGTTCACTAACTATGACATCAGTTCAATGGGACTATTCTCGGTAAAAGAACCGAAAACAAACTCCGAGAAACCCAAAGTAAAACTTCAAAATTTTTGCAACACATCGATCATTTCGATGAAAAAAATATTTACAAAATATGTTGATAAGTGCAACATCTTTTCGCAAAAATTTTGAAAAATATCAATCATATCGATAGAGAAAAAAAATATTTACAAAATTTACAAAATATTTACAAAGGCAACCATAACTTTTTAAAAACACACATCATTAGCCACAAACAAATATATACACATCATTCACAAATCAGTTCACAACAACAGGGAAAGCACAGACATACATAAACGTCAAGGAAGAATATACAGCAGATTTAGAGCCTATGACCCAGCACCTGACTACTCCCCACCCCACACTTAAATCGAACACTGTCCCCAGTGTTCAATAAAATACAAAGCACAAAATTTTGGGTGGTGAAACTCCCTGCTCAGTCGAAATATTCGACTTCCTCATCCGGTGCTGCGGCCTCGTCGCCCATATCTGAATCAGCTCCCTCGCCGTCATCGGACTCCACATCAGAGTCCTCACGACGTGTCTCCTCATCAGTAGGGACGTCATCGTCAGTCGGCTCCACAAAGGCTGGCCCCACCTTGCATAAAGCTCTGGCGTTCTCGCCAAAAGGGTTGTCTAGCTCCAGCTGCCATAATTCATCCTCGGTGGCTGGTCTCCCACTTATCCGTAGCTGCAGCATCTGCATACCGAACATACGAGCCATATACTGGTCGTCACGAGCATGTCGCTCGCCTAGAGTCAGCACAGGTCCGTGTGTAGTGTCGGGGGCCTTGGTCTTTGTCACATCAAGGGCCCTCCGCTCCAACTGCGGAATGTAATCCAAGGCTTCTTCCTCAACGTCGAGGCCTCGGAGGAAGGTGGTGATGAGTCCTCCAAACCCGTATCTGTGGCCCTGGTGTAGTCTGGCTCTCTTCATGGCGGATATTATAACCGCCCCCACATTAATCTCAAGCCCTTTCATAAGGGCATACACCAGGCAGACACGGTCCCGGGTCACGTCTGTCATATGTACTCCCGGGATCAAACACGAACATACAATTTTTAGCCAGATTCTGGCCTCCCTGTTCATCTGCAAATAAGGCAGAGTCTGGTGGTAACCCCTCTCTTTATGTCTACTCCATTGGGCTGTGGATCGAGACCCACACAACGTACGTCTGATGTCGGCGTACGGTGGGGTGATGTTGAGCTGGCGGAGAACGTGGGCGTTTGTGTCCCGCGCTCCAACGATGGCATTCAGCTGCTGGGGTTCCAGAGTGACAATCTGCCCTCTGATTTTAATAGTGTGGCTTCTGATGGCCGGGTTCCAGTTGGCATAAAATTCTCGGACCAAGTGAAGGTTGCACTCCTTGGGCTCCTGAAAAATAAAGCTGAGCCCAGCTGCCTCAATCCTCTGTACGATGCGAGGGAACTCCTGTGCGAGTGGTTCCCTTGCAATATATTCCTCCGGGAAGTACTTGTTCTCCTTATGCTTTGCGTACCACTTCTTCCCTTCATCGGTAACCCATCGTGTTCCGTATCGGCGGTGTTGACCGTGTGGAACAGCAGGTGCAGCTGGGACAGCAGTGCCCAGTCTCATTCTCTTTCTGTCGGTGCCTGAGGTTGAAGCACCCTTGCCTTTATCTTGTCGGTTGGCCATTGTACCTGTCAATTTACACAGACAAGCACAACGTTAAGCTAAAAACTTGTTAGTTTTGGCTAAGGTCGGGTTAAACAAAATTTACCCCACACTTAGTCTTTAACAATATTTACAACATGTTAGCAAGGATACCTCTATTTACACCCCAAACACAATCACTATAAACATATTGCTTAGTGCGTTCACAAAAATTCGACAGCATAACGGCTAGCGAACTACTCAGACTTCATACAGCTAACCCAATCCTACTATCGACAGCTATTCACCCATAGCACTTAGCAACGATAACAACAACAAAATAGAAACAACAATATAAACATTTTATATACACTAATCTAAGCAATTCAACCAATTCACATATTACGCAATGTCCCACAAAAATTCGAGAATTAGTCGTCTTTCACCAATTATACAATATTTACCACGACTTATCTCAAATAATAAACACACCCCGGCATCAATTTCGTCAAACTATCAAGTTACCCAAGTTAAAATTCAACAACCCCAAGCCCTAGAACTCAATTCGACAATCAACAATGAATTATTCAATCAATCGATACGTTCACCCGTCAACTACAACAATCCGAACACAATCAATCGCAAAATAATTCACGTCATGTTTAATTTCTACCTAGGGTGATATATCTCACCTCACATGCTCAAAATCGACAAAAATCGCCAAAAATTTGAGATAGACGATGAAAACATACCTTGGAATTGAAGAATCGATAAAGACTTGACGTTTTCCTTGCCTCTTAACGTGGCACGGAGCTTGGGGGTAGGGGAATGGGTGTTTGGTCGCAGAGGGTAGAGGGAATGGGGAAAAATGGGCGAAAATTGGGGGTTTATTTAAAAGAAACACGCAGGTCACCCGGAAACCCGGTGTGACCCGGCACTGGGATAAGGGCAACGTGTCACGGAGGGTAACGCGGAGGCCCTCCTCCGTGACACGGAGCCAATGCGTTGGCTTACTGGAATTTTTAAAAAATTCCAGATTTGCCTTCAACGTGTCACGGAGGCCAACGCGGAGCATTGCCTCCGTGACACGGCGCCAACGCGCCAGTGCTCTGTTTCACTATCAAATTTTATTTTTCATACCTCACCTCGTTTTCTCGATTCCAAGTATTTTTCCTCCGGTATACCTGAAAATCACCTCACTAAACAAAAATTGGTTAAATGACTAGATTCCCTACTAAAAAAATAAAAATTACTAATTAAAATGCACATCTAAACCTAGTCAAGAAAAAGAAAAGAAAATAAAATAAAAGAAAAACTTTACACTAAGGAAAAAGAAAGAAAAATATTTTTCACGGGTTGCCTCCCGTGCAGCGCCTGGTTTAACATCGCGGCTCGACAGCCTTTATGCACAATTTTCTACTAGGGAGATGGACGATTTGACCCGATCATGGTCATCTCCCCAGTAGTTCTCAACCTTGTCTGGTGGCCTACCTAGTAACTCTCGGGAATCACTCAATCCATCTGCATTCCCATGATCAATCACGTTGATCACCGAGAGTTCCTTATAGACAGTCGGAAGCTTAGGTGCCTTGTACACGTCGAACACCTCAACCTTGTCGTGTGCTCGCATCGGGAGTTGACCCGCAGCTACATCGATCAATGCCTTTCCGGTTGCCAAAAATGGTCGTCCCAAAATAAATGGGACTTCTGCATCTGGCTCAAAATCCAGAACAATGAAATCTACCGGAAAAATGAGGGAGCCTACCTGCACTAGCACATCCTCAACTATGCCATCCGACTTAGCTAAAGACCTGTCTGCTAGCTGCAAGATCACTGTTGTAGGTCTAGGACTCCCTAGCCCTAACTTTCTGAATACCGAAGATGGCATCAGATTTATACTTGCCCCCAAGTCGCATAACCCACGAGCTCGGATACTTTGCCAATCGTCAGCTGGATAGTAAAACTTCCAGGATCCTTCAGTTTAGTGGGCAACCTGTTCTGAATACGGGATGTGCATTCCTCCATTAAAGCCACCGTGGCATACTCGGTCAAGCGAGTTTTGTTGGCCATGATGTCTTTGATATACTTTGCATATTTTGGCACACCCTGCAAGACATCAACAAGAGGTAAGTTAACATGTACCTGTTTAAGTACCTCCATGAATTTCTGGAAACACGCCTCCTCCTTGTATTTCTTAAGTCGTTGAGGGAACGGGGGTGGAGGCCTTGTTGGTTCAGCTTCTTTGGTCTTCCCCGTATCTGAAGTTTGTTCTCCCTCAACATCTGCTGCTCCTGACTTCTGAGGCGGTCTTTCCGGTTCCACCTCCTTTAATTGTAATCCACTCCTCGTGGTCACTGCATTTACCTGCTTAGGATTGGGATCCGTGTCGCTAGGTAGTCCTCCCCTTGGTCTAGTATTTTGGGCACTAGCAAATTGCCCAAACTGATATTCAAGAGCCTTGGTTGCCAATTGATTGTTCTTTACTTCGGCCGCCAGTTTGACATAGTCAGCCTGCAATTGTGCCTGGTTGGCAATCATGGTCTTGAACATTTCCTCAATAGTCGGTGATGGTGGTGGAGGAGGGGCATTGTGATTTCTAAACTGATTCTGATAGCCTTGTTGCCCTCCTTGGTTTCTGTGCATACCCTGCCCTGAACCTTGACCTTGTTGATTGTTGCTACCCCATGAAAAATTTGGATGATTCCTCCAATTCGAGTTGTAGCCACCGCCAAACTGCTGTTGATTCCTCTGTGCATTGCCCACAAAGTTGACAGAATCAGGATTTGCACCACAGCATTCGGCTGAATGCTCACTACTACCACATCTGTTGGACTGCATTAACTGAGGCTGAAGGCTGGTTAAAGTTCATATTGCTGAAGTGAGTGTTTAACTGATTTTGCAAAGCAGCTATCTGAGCAGCGATAGCTGTGAATCCATCCACTTCAAGCACTCCTGCTGCTTTCCTTGCTCCACCTCTTGAAGAATCTGCATTCCATTCCGGATTGCCTTGTGAAATTCGGTTGAGCAAAGTGTACAGCTCCTCATAAGTCTTCTCCAGCGCTTGCCCTCCAGCTGCTGAGTCTAACAAAATTTTAGTGTGGGGTTCCAAACCCTTAATAAAAGTGTGGACCAACACCTCATTTGACTGATGATGATAAGGACAGTCCCGCAACATGGACTTGAATCTTGCCCAGGCTTGATAAAGATTTTCTCCTTCCCTCTGTTTAAAACTTAGAATCTGACTTCTAAGTTTAGCTGTTTTACCTGAAGGGAAAAATCTGATCAAGAACTTCTTTGCAAGATCATCCAACGTTGATATAGAGTTGGGTGGTTCAGCTTTTAACCACCTCTTGGCTTCACCAAGTAAGGAAAATGGAAATAAGGTGAGCCAAACATAATCAGGTAACACTCCAGCGGGGATGTAAGTGTCACTTATCTCCAAAAAGTTCTGGAGATGTTGTTGCGGATCTTCGTGAGGGAGACCGGTAAACTGCCCGCTAGTGTGCAAAAGTTGCACCATATTTTGCTTTAACTCAAATCTCCCCCCAGGCTCTGGTTTGCAGATGCTGGAATGTACATTATTAGCGTGTGGGATTTCCACCTCGCGAACCGGCCTGGCTGCTACTTCCTCGGGCACTAACACTGCCCGCACAACTGGTGGATTGGGTTGCTCCATTATAGACTGTTTCAGCAACTGCAACTTCTTCCGAAGAGCTTCTCTACGTTGACTGTGCAATTCACGTTCTGGCTCTAAGTAAGATTCCACCAGCTCCTTGTCCCTTGCCAGTGTTCACAGAAATAAAAATCTGCAAAATACAGGCTAAGACCAAGTTGTTAACACTTAAGAAAATAAAAATACAAATACAATAAATTTACACTAAACAAAATTTTACAAATCGCCTAGCCTCCCCGGCAACGGCGCCAAAAACTTGCTCGCGCTCTGCTGCTCGGTATATATTATACACCGACACGCAAGTGTACGTGGTCAAACAAGTAATAAAGTGGCTAAGTAGCCAAGTATCGATCCAAGGAGGCTGCTCTAGATATGCAAAACTGCCTAGTTTACTATATCTCTATTCTATTTCTAACTATGTTAACAACAATCCAACCAAGATTTGAGTGAGTTTTGTTTCTAAACTAATTATCTACTCAAAATTAATAACTACTATTTACGTTGAGTTTAGACAATGGATATGCACATGCCAAGGTTAAGAACGAGTAATGAACTTGATAATCATGATAATTTGGTCATCTTCTTCTTCATATTGCTAGCCAAGAACGTTTGCCTAGAAATTAAAACTTCTGTATTTAATTTCACTTTAGATTCATAAACCATTCGTCTACATTTCTGTGATCAAATGCAATTTATGACCTAACACTACAATTCCGGTTCCTAAATTGACTAATACGGCTTTCAAGTATATTTCTATCAAGAAAGCACATCAAAACCCAATTTTCCCAAATCAAGTTAAGAACAATACCCAATTAATTCACAACTTTCCAATTTCATGCTCTCTCGAGTGAAATTGGACTTTTTAGATATACATTAATGGTGGCCAATTAAGAATGTAATAAGCACAAGAATTAATAGAACAACATGCAAGAAGAAGAAGAAACCATATCAATTATTACCAACATTCATTACACAAGTTCAAAACCTCAGCAAGAAAGGAATTAGCCACTCATTCTTGGATTAATCATCCTAGAATGAGTGTGAATCATGCATACAATTGAAGGAAAGAAGAAAGGAAGAGAAGAAAACTCTTATCTTTTCTATTCTTCAACTTCCACAAAACCACGTTCCTGCTCCCACTTCTGAACTCAGGCTAAAAAAACTAAAACTAAAAAAAACTCTTTTTAAAATAACCTAAGTGTGCTATTTATACTAGTGGGAAATTTTTCCCAGAATAACAAGCAACGTGTCACGGAGGCCAACGCGGAGCACTGCCTCCGTGACACGGCGTGGACGCGGACCCTCTCTGGAAATTGCATGGTCCGGATAATTAGCCTCAACGTGGCACGGAGGCCATCGCGGAGGCCTGTCTCCGTGCCACGGAGCTGTCGCGAGGCCTCACTGGAATCTGCCAATTAATTTCCTCTCCAGGCAGTGTGCTACCGCGATGGCAGCGTGGCACGGCACCATCGCGGAGCCAGTGTAAAATATGCCATCCGAGGTCTTTTTCACGCTCGCATCCAAGTCCAACTCCGACATAGTTCCAACACGCATTTTAGCTCTTAAAAATCACATTATCCTGCAAAACAAATGCTAATCATGTTGGTTAGTATAAATTCGCATTTTATTACCAAATACATGATATTATATACACATTGCACAACAAACAAGGTAAAAATGATACGTTTGAGTATCACTTGGGCATATAAATCTGCCCAAGATCAGCACCCTACTTTCAATTGGTAATTTTTGCTATGTGCATTGAGGAAATGCAAGTTTTTTTATAGGGTGTGGGGGAGGTACCTTTGAGTCTATCATACTACTCGAGGGTTTTTTGTTGCCGTGTGTCTTTTCCCTTAGGTGTAGTATCTAGTAGGACCAGTATATTTAGGTTGTTTTTGTGTTGTTTTGTGATTGTGTCTGTGAAATAAAACTAGGTAAACTTAGAGAAGTTGTTGGCAATAAACTCTTTTGGTTAAAGTGTTGGAAAATGGAGACGCTTACAAACTTTTGATGTGGCATGTGTGTATTTTTTGTAACATATTCACCTTATTGAATATATGCATGACATTACTTGTATATAGATGTAGCAGTTTTTCTTAAGATAAAGCATATTATGATAATTAGTAATTGATAGTGCAAGTTTGTGCTAAGTGTGTGTGAGCTGAATTACTATTGTTCTTACCTTGTGCATGCATCTAGAACTTGCCTGGTTTATCTTGCTAAGGTCGTAGGGAAACTGACTAGGAAAGGATCATAAGAGATTTTTTATGATCAATCCACTAAGCCTATATAACTACCCAAATAATGTTAATAATCCCTTGATCCCTGATTTTGAGCCTAACTGACCTGTTCATTTCATTAGCCGATTTATCTGCTCTATGTTTTTATAATGAACCTACTTTGACCCTGTTCCCTCCTTGGACATTGTGTCTTCATCTCAGGAAAATCACCTAAGTTGAGGATGGCTGCAGTAGGGGTGAATAAAAAGGTTGGGTATGAAAATTAGAATCTGATAGTTAAAAAGAGGAGGGCGTGGTGTAGTTGTAAAGAAAAAGAAAAAGAAAAAGAAAAAAAAGAAAAACACAATGCAAATGAACAATAAAAAGACAAGAAAATAAAAATAGTGACATCTTGAAGAGGAAAAAGAGAATCAAAGTGAAAACCGCACCTGTGAGTTGAAAAGGAAAATGAATAAAGGAGAATAAGGGAGAAACAATAGGAGTGGAGTGAAAGAAATATTATAGAGCCAAGGAGGGTCAAGTCACTTTGTCCATATGCATTATACCCCTCTCCAAGCCTACAGTACAAACTAAGAAAGTCCTATAGTGCTCCTAGTCAAGTGTACAAAAAATCTGAAATGGTGATAATAAGGGGAAGCATATTGCATGTGAATTGTTGCAATATTATTGTGAGAGTGAGTGTTTTGTTGTAGTCCCCATATAAATAACATTGTATGTGAGTTAAGACTTCTTTATGGTGAGGGCACTAGAAAAGAACTATTGATTGTTGGTTGTTAGGATAGTCGTCATTGGTGCATATAAAGTGCTATGTTGATATCATAATGTCATCCTTAGATCCTCGTGAGTCAATGTGTTAAGTGAGTGTCATATGTACATGTTTTGTTTGTTAAAAAGGAGTTGTAATTGTGAAATAATCTGTTTTGAGCATAACAACTGTTGTAGTATATCTTAAGTTTCTTTTACCATTATATGGTGTTTGGTGTGTTGCTTGAGGATAAAAAAAATATTCTAAGTTCAGGGTGTTGATGCCACGGAGTTTGATGGAGCAATTGATGCTTTTAACCATAAATAAATGCAAGTTCTTGAGCAACTTTTGTTAGATTTGTTATGTCTATTGTACAAGGAAATAAATCAAGGCAAGAGATGGTGTAAAGCAGGGCAAAAGGACAAAGTGATGGCCTAACTGATAGGCCATCACATCTATCATCGAGCTCAAGAAGTTAGTCCTTCTAAGACATGGCAAGTGACAGTAAATCTGACAGGTAGTCAATCATGTGACGGACTGTCATCTCTAGCGCTGAGCTTAATTAGTGGAAGTGCAAGGTCAGGAATAACTGATGATCAAAGTGACGGACTGTCGAATAAGTGAAGAGCCATCAACTTTGGCATCATCACTGATGCCAGAGGGATCCTCACTATATAAGACTGACTACCTAAGTGATGGACCATCAGCTTGTCGACGGGCCGCCAACTTGGGCGTCACACAAGAAGTGTGACTCTGACTTTGAAGTTCAATTTTGAATTATCCCATGCTATAAATATCAGCTTTTACACTTATTTTCGACATCAGACTTTTGTGAGAGAAAAATATCGTCTTGTACATTACGCTTCAAAAGTTCTTGAAGAAATATATTGAGTTATTAAAATTATAATCAAGGTTTCATCTCCTTTTATAAGTTGAATCTTCTTTGATGAATATAATTGTTGTTGGATTTCAATAATCATGTGTGGCTAAGTTTCATTACTAGGATAATGTGATTCATGATAGATTGACATAATTATGGTGATTGATGTATGGATGCGTTTATCGTAATCGTGTGTATTATCATTTCTTTCATTTGGAGTGATTTCTAATGGTTGTAAACATTAGAATAAAACCCTAGGTTTAACTTGCTTGACTAAGAGGTATAAATATGAATGGAAAGAATTGGTAACAGAGGTTCAAGATGTTAATTCTTGTCTGATGATTAATTTTGTAATAAAATTAATCAACTTAGGTTAATTATCAAAGCTCCGTTTTCATCACTCATAGTTTGAGAATATAAGAGTGATATTTGTATGAATAGGTTGAGAAATGTTTGGATGGAGTAATTGAGTCAATAACCTGCATACGTAGAATTAAACAAATCATGTACATTCAATCACTGAATGTCATTAAGAAATCATGATGATCATAACCCTAGTTTCATTTCTTCTTGGATTTAATAGTATTAACTCATAGTTGGTATTTCTTGTATTGGCTCATACTGAAGCACAGAGAACTTTCCCAAATGTTACATCCCAAAAATTTTTTAGCAATTATTTGATGTGTGTATGCTATGCTAAGGGAAGTATAGGGTGTATATTGGTCGTACGTGAGGAGAGAAACATGTACGAAGGGAAAAGCGAAAAGTATGTGAAGTTCATAAGTAAGGGTTAATTTTAAATGGCCATATCTACAAATCTATAATGAGTTAGGAGTCCTACAACTTATCATATTAGAGATATTTGAGTCTAGTTTTCAGAACATCAAATCGCTCATCAATCGAAATTCGAAGTAAAAAGTTATAGGCATTTTATGGGGACACTATCAAGCTATGGCATAGCCCACCGCCTTAAAAAGACTCCACCGCCCCACCCTTTATATTTCACATTTTAAAGTGTAATATTTCATTCTCATCCTAAACCCAAAGGAGCTACATGTTAAGTAAATATATCCTATCTGTTTTCCAGCAAATAAACCAAGGAAGAGTAAGGGGAAACACCAAGCTAAACTCCATCGAAGCTCAAGCTAAATGAAGGAGATCAGTCACAAGGTAAAGGTGGTTTCTTAGTGGTTGTTTTGGCTGCGCTTGGGCAGTATTGTTGTGGTGAATTTTCTGCATTTTTGAAAATTTTTACAAGCTACATATATTCTTCCTTTTGCTAGGGATTAAATACAAGTAAAAAGGATAAGAATTCTACTACTAACCTTGCTTGAATTGATGAATAAAAGACTAGAAGTTGGAGGTGTGTTTGATGTGTTTGTGAACTGCTTTTGCTGTGTTTTGGAAAGAAAGGTAACCAAGAATAAACCCCTAGCAAAAGGTAAGTGTTTCTAGTATTCAAACTTGCAAAAATCCTAGTTTGAAACTACAAGTTGGGTACCAAGTTTGGCTACCATTTTTGGTGCGATTTCGCAAAAAGTTACTACTCGTTTTGAAAGGTTATTGTAGCTGCGTGTTACTCAAAATATACTCCAAATTGATGGGAGTTGGTTACAAAAGAAGTTAGGTAATTTTATATTTCCATTCTTTCCTTAAAAGTGTGTAGAACAAGTTCTATTATGGTAAAATGTTGCCTTGTGTGTTGTGGTTGTTGTTGGTATGACGTTTTGGCTGGATATGTTGGCTTGAAACAGCCTTGTGATTTGATTATAAACTCCAATAAATTAAAGGGATAAGTGCAGGTTGTTGAAGGAAAGAAGCGACTAAAGAAAGCTCGTCGAAACAAGGTATGTTAAGGTGTCCTATCCTTATTGTTCAAGCATGAATATGTACTTCAAAAAGGGAAAATATTCCTGTGTCTTCACACTTATATTGAAGCAAGTATAGTTCTATCCAAAGGGCTAAAAAGCATGACATTGAGTTTGAATCGTTGAATATGTTTGGAACAAGTAAATGTGAGACGAAATACGTGTTACTTCCGATTGTGTCATAGTTATAAATTGAGTCTAAAGTCCCCTTATCATGGGCACCGTGAGATGGTCCTTTGCTATATGTTATATATATGTGACATTAAATGTGTTTAAAGGTCTGTTGCGAGGCGAAATTGGTGAAAGAGCCAAGATGAGGACATGTAAACGAGTTTAAGCTAAGTAAAGATGTCACAAGCTAGTAAGGGTAAATGAGCTTGTCGGAGTGGAAATTCCTTATCATGGTTTTCCTTTATCTTATATATATTTTATGAGGTACATGAAGTAAAGGGGAGTTTCCATGATTCCTCTCCCTTAAGCTAAACGTCAAGTTATCGAGTTTTCGAATCCAAAATGTGACTAAGTGTTGTCTATGGAGCTTGTTGAATTCCTTATATCGCCCAAACCGTCTTATAACTATGAAAGTCATTGAGTATATGCATCTAAGTGTTATTTGAAAGGTTTATGTGATATATTTTGTTATATGCAGCTATGAATTATGAAAGCGGCCTATTCAGGTTGCAGTCTTAGAATTTCTCATTTTTATGCCATATGTGTTAGACAGACATGATCTGAGCCCATTCAGCTCCAGCTATGAGACTATGACCTTACCATCGACCTTGTACATCTGGTGGGTAGTTTTCCTTCAGATATGAGACTATGACCTTACCACTAATGTGGTTGTGTTATGTGGGTAGAAGTCCCTTCAACTATAATACCTTTGAGATGGCCAACTCAGTAGGGCAGTATTGATTTACTAGACTAGGTCATTATTTGATTAGGGACTATATAGCATATGGATAATGCAGTGTGACCTTTATATATGCTTACTAGATTGTATTCACATAATGTATCATATTTTGTTCAAATATTAGCTTCCAGGGTTGCAGGTTGTATCTATTCCCTACTTTAGTTTTCAATATCTTGGATGTATATATGTTTGCTGTTTTAGCCTTACATACAAGTAAATTTCATTCGTACTAACATCCCTTCTCCATGGACCCCCTTCCTGCAATCGTGTTGCTGGTATAGGTAGAGGCTCGGATCAATAGTGGCAATAGGAGCCTGATTTCAGCAGCATAGTGGTATGCTCCTTTCTTCTAGGAGCTATGTTTCCTTTTTAACTAATTGATTTGAGTACAGTTGGGTAGAATGGGGCCCTGTCCCGTGTATTTTAATTACCTACTCTTTAGAGGCTTGTGTGGACTAGTTGTATAGCTACTTGGGTTGTGTGGCCTTGTTGGCCTTTCGTTGAGCAGTTTAGCTTATTGTAGCCTTGTTGGCTTTTTAGTTATTTAATTATTATTGCGTAGACCTCATGGGTCCAATATCTATTTTGGTTGGCTTCAACAGGTGACCTGGTTGGCCTCAGCATTACCAGTATAGACGCTATATAGTCGATTTCTCGATTATCTTAGGGTCGAGTGGCAGTTGCGCCCTTCCCAATTTTGGGGTGTGACAAACTTGGTTGAAGACGTGTCCTTGGGAATCCACAAAGCCATGTCTAGTAGAGTTTTGCTTATTGGTATGTTGTGCACCATACTTATAATAAGGAGGCTATAGGACATCTGGGATCCATTTCACTTCTTTTAAAAATAGTTTGTGCCATAAAGCGAGGTCATATGTATTGCGATATCAAAATCTTGTTATTCTTTCAGAGTACGCCTGTGATGAGGAAGATGACTACTAGGTTGATTAGCACAGCCATAGGAGAGGGTACTAGTCACCCTCCAATGGATTAGGGTGACAAGTAAGAGGCTCAAAGTCAGTCTCCAGCCCTAGATACTATAGTTCCTCTAGCCCCAGCTAGAGTAGTGGCAAATAGACCTCCAGTTCCTCCGGTACCAAGAGTGCCTGAGGGTGAAAGAGTTGCAGGACTTCCCACGCTAGTGGTACCTCCGGTTGTTCTAGAAGGACAGGGTCATGAGGGAGTTATTTAGTCGATGGCCCATATTGTTGCTGGATAGGAGCGATGATTGGAGGTAATGGAGGGAAATAGAGATTATGTGGCTGAGAGTTTTTGAGCTTGTGAGTTCTTGGGTTTGAGCCCTCCAGTGTTTATCGGATCATACCCAAGGGAGGACCCATAGGATTTCATTGATTAGAACTATATAGTGCTGAAGGTCATACGGGCGATAAGGATAAAGAGGGCAGAGTTGGTCGCATTCAAACTGCGTAATGTAGCTATATTATAGTTTGAGGCTTGGGCTCGATTTGAGGGAGCCGATGCACCGCAGCTAAGTGAGAAGAGTTCTTTGAGGCCTTTATGCACCAATATCTGCCCCAGGAGCTTCAATAGGCTCGAGCTGAGCAGTTTTTGCATTTAGAGCAGGGCAGTATGAGTGTGCAGGAGTATTGCCTTCGGTTCAATTCTTTGGCCAGGTAATCTCCACACTTGGTTCAAACGATGAAGGATAGAGTTCATCGGTTCTTTTTAGGGCTAGGGCTTCATATCACTCGAGATTGTTTGGGGGTATCTACCCAGGAGAATATGGACATTGCATGGATACAGGCCTTTTCTCAGAGGGCAGAGGATTTGATTCATCAACTGCGAGATACTCGTAGGCAGACAGAACAAAGGAAGAGGGTCAAGACTATAGGTTCCTACAGAGAGCCTTGGGGTGATTCAGGGGCTCAGTCATCTAGGCAATCAACATGATTCACAGAGAGTGCTCCACTTCTGCCATGGGGGCAGAGACGAGACTAAAGTTCAATTCCTTCATAATGACAGGAGCATCAGGAGAAGGGAAGGCCACTATTACCACCTTGTACTAAGTGTGGAAGGACATATACAGGTCTATTCCATCAGGGGTAGGCAGTATTTTATGATTGTGGGCATCCAAGTCATATCAAGCAATTTTGTCCAAATAGAGGGAAGGGCCACACTATCAAAGATCGAGATCATCCGCGACTTTATCACCTCCGGATTGCCCTCTGAGACTTGGTCCTCATCCCACTTCATGCCAAGGTAGGGGTCGAGGGGGAGAGGCATCTAGGTCAGGGACAGTGCAAAATAGATTCTATGATTTGTGTGGTCAGCAGGATCAGGAAGCATCCCCTAATGTTGTTATAGGTACTTTGACTATTCATTCTTGTGCTGTGTATGCCTTTCTTGATCCTGGTTCGACACTCTCTTATGTTCCACCATTGGTTGTGAATCAGCTTGAGATAGTTCCTGAATTATTGTCTAGACCATTTGTTATTTCTACACCGGTTGGCAAATCTGTATTAGCTAAGCGGGTTTACCGAAATTGTGTAGTGTTAGTATGTGATAGATTGACCTTAGCTAACCTGGTTGAGCTGTAGATGGTTTATTTTGATGTCATTATAGGCATGGATTGGTTGGCATCATGTTATGCTAAATTGATTGCAGAACCAAAGTTGTTAGATTCCACTTTCTAGGTGGGCCAATCTGGGAATGGCAAGGTAATGCTGCTATGCCTAAAGGTAAGTTTATTTCATACCTTAAGGCTCAGATTTTGATATCTAAAAGTTGTATTTCACATCTAGTTCGGGTAAGAGACTTGGAACGTGCTCTTGTGACTCTCTAGTCAGTCCCTGTAGTAAATGAGTTCCCAGAGGTTTTCCAAGAAGATTTGCCTAGGATTCCTCCGGAGAGGGAGATAGACTTTGCCATTGACTCGCTTCCAGCACCCAGCCGATATCAATACCTCCATACAAAATAGCGTCAGCTGAGCTAATGGAATTAAAGGAGCACTTGATATATTTGCTCGAGAAGGGTTTCATCCAGCCTAGTATGTTTCCAAGGGGTGCAGCAGTGTTATTCATGCGGAAGAAAGATGGATCATTGAGGATGTGTATTGATTATAGGAAACTGAATAAGGTATCGATTAAAGAAAAAAATTCTCTTCCTAGGATTGATGACCTTTTTGTTAAAGAAAAAAATTCTCTTCCTAGGATTGATGACCTTTTTGATTAGCTACAGGGTACTAGGTACTTTTCGAAGATTGATTTGAGATTCAGGTACCACCAGTTATGGGTTAGGAAAGTGGATGTCCCTAAGACTGCTTTCAAGACCACATATTGCCATTATGAGTTTTTGGTGATATATGGGCTCACTAATTCCCCAACAAATTTTATGGACTTGAATAGGGTGTTTAAGCCTATCCTTGATGTATTTGTAATCATTTTCATTGATAACATTTTGATTCACTCTCAATCAAGGTCAAGCATGTGGTTATCTGAGAGCTATGTTACAGACTCTCCAGGAGCACAAGTTGTATGCTAAATTTTCTAAGTGTGAATTTTTCCTAATATCTATGCCTTTTCTTGGTCATCTAATTACATCAGAAGTTATAAGAGTGGATAGTCAGAAAATAGAAGCGATAAGGAGTTGGCCTAGACCCTTGAATCCTACAGAGGTTCATAGCTTCCTGGGTTTGGAAGGTTACTATCATAGATTTGTGGAAGGTGTTTCTACTATCTCTGCGCCGTTGACAAATTTGACTCATAAAGCAGCTATGTTCCAGTGGTCAGAGGCATATGACCGTAGTTTTTAGGAATTGAACGATAGGTTGACTTTAGCACCTGCCTTGACTCTTCCAGAAAGCACAGAGGGTTATTTGGTTTATTCTAATGCTTCCAAGATTGGCTTAGGTTGTGTTTTGATACAACACCGCAAAGTCATTGCCTATGCTTAGAGGTAGATAAGGAAGCACAAGCAGAATTATCCTACCTATGATCTAGAGTTGGCAGCAGTGGTGTTTGCACTAAAGATCTAGCATCACTACCCGTATGGGATACATGTTGATATTTTTATAGATCATAAGAGCCTTCAGTACTTGTTCCAGCAGAAGGAGTTAAATTTACGAAAGAGAAGGTAATTAGAATTATTGGAGGATTATGATATTAGTATTCTATACCATCCTAGAAAAGCTAATGTTGTGGCTGATGCTTTAAGTCGAAAGTCTATGGGAAGCTTGAGTGATATAGAAGCTGACAGAGTTAAAATGGTGAAGACTATATAGAAATTAGCTAATCTGCATATTCAGCTGCTAAATACTGAAGATGGAGGTTTAGTAGTTTAAAACACTGCAGACTCCTCCATGGTGTCAGAAGTTAAGTAACGACAATATGAGGATTTAGAATTGCTAGTGCTAAGACATAGCATTCCATAGCAGAAGTAGGCCTTGTTTGAGTGTGAGCCAGACAGTGTTCTCAGATACCAGACTCGTTTATGTGTGGCAAATGTGGACAAGCCACGGGAGCAAATCATGAGCGAAGCTCACTACTATTATTATTCAGTACATCCAGGTGCCACGAAGATATATTGTGACCTGAAGTAGCTATACTGGTGGAACAACATGAAAAAGGACATCACAGGTTTGTGATCTAGTGTCCAAATTGCTAGTAGGTGAAGGTCGAGCACCAAAGACCTGGAGGCTTGACTCAAAATATAGATATTCCAGCCTGGCAGTGGGAAGTGATTAATATGGATTTTATTACTGGATTGCAGTGGACAAGCAAGAAGTGTGACTCCATTTGGGTAATAGTAGATAGATTGACTAAAAAGAAACTCACTTTCTGCCGGTCGGGACAACTTATGCTACAGAGAATTATTCCAGGTTGTATATCCGTGAGATAGTTCGCCTACATGGAATTTGTTTGTTCATTTTTTCAAATAGAGGCACTCAGTTTATGACAAACTTCTGGAAGTCCTTCCAAAAAGGCCTAGGAACTCAAGTGAATCTGAGCACCACATTTTATCCCCACACAGATGGACATTCCAAATGCACTATTCAGATGCTCGAAGATATGCTGCGTGCTTGTATTTTAGATATTGGGGGAAGCTGAGTTGAACATATTCCCTCGATAGAATTTTCCTATAATAATAGTTATTAGGAAAGCATTCAAATGGCTCCATATAAAGCTTTATATGGGCAGAAGCGTAGATCGCCAATCGGCTGGTTTGAACTTAGCGAAGCAAATTATTGGGGTCAGATCTAGTGCAGTAGGCTATCGACAAAGTAAAGCTTGTTAGAGATCAACTTCAGATAGCACAGAGTAGACATAAATCTTATGTTGACCTACATCATTAAGTGTTGGAGTTCGCTGTTGATAATTGGGTCTTCCTAAAAGTGTTGCCTATGAAAGGCATTATGAGATTTTGCCGAAAGGGCAAGCTGAGCACTAGATATGTTGGGCCTTACGAAGTTATCCACAAGATAGGTAATGTAGCCTATGAGTTGGAGTTTCCACTTGAGCTAGCGGCAGTCCACCCAGTATTTCATGTATCTATTTATGGAAGTGTATAGAAGACCCGACCCATATTATGCCTATTTATAATTTCCAAATTTCAAAGGAGATGACATATACATAGGTCCTAGTTGCCATCCTTGATCGAAAAGTCAAGCAGCTCCGAACTAAGGAAGTTGCCTTCGTCAAAGTATTATCGTGAATTGAAGAAGTAACTTGGGAAGTAGAGGAGGAGATGAGGAGGAAGTATCCTCAACTGTTTGCAATGTCGATGTGATATTGAGGTATGTCTAAGTTACTGAGTATGTATTTTGAAACATGTTAAGCGAAGTTAATTCTCATTCGAGGATGAATGTTTCTAGGGGAGAGGATCTTACACCCCAAAATTTTTTTAGTGATTATTTGATGTATTTATGCTATGTTAAGAGAAGTACAGGGTGTATATTGGTCATAGATGAGGAGGGAAATATGTACGAAGGGAATAGCAAAGAGTATGTGAAGTTCATAAGTAAGGGTTAACTTTAAACTACCATATCTCCCAATATATAATGAGTTAGCAGTCCTAAAACCTATCAAATTAAAGGTATTTGAGTCTAATTTTTAGAACATCAAACCGCTCATCAATCGGAGTTTAGAGTAAAAATTTGTAGGAATTTTACGGGGGTATTTTCAAGTGATGACGTTGCCCACCCCTTAGAAAGACTCCACCGCCCCACCCTTTATATTTCACATTTTAAAGTGTAATTTTTCATTCTCATCCTTAACCAAAAGGAGCTTCTTTCTAAGTGAATATATCCTCTCTATTTTCTAGTAACTACACCAAGGAAGAGCAAGGGGAAACACCAAGCTAAACTTTAAAACTCAAGCTAAGTGAAGGAGATCAATCACAAGGTAAAGGTGGTGTGTTGGTGGTTGTTTTGGCTGCATTTGGGTAGTGTTGTGGTAGTGAATTTTCTGCATTTTTGAAGCAGTTACAAGATACATATATGCTCCCTTTTGTTAGGGATTAAATACAAGTAACAAAAGGTAAGAATTCTACTTCTAACCTTGCTTGAATTCATGAGTAAAATACTAGAAGTTATAGGTGTGTTTGATGTGTTTATGAACTTTTTTTGCTGCATTTTGGACAGAAAGGTTGCTGCGTTTTGGGACAAGAAGTTGAATTCAATTAATCCAATTTTAACCAACAATAAGCCCCCCAGAAAAACGCAAGTGTTTCTAGTATTCAAACTTGCAAGAATGCTAGTTTGAAACTAGAAGTTGGGCACCAAGTTTGACTGCCATTTTTGGTGCGATTTTGCTAAAGGTTACTCCTTTTTTTAGAATGTTTTTGTAGTTGTCTGTTATTGTAAATATACTCCGTGATGATGTGAGTTGGTTACAAAGGAAGTTAAGTACTTTCCTACTTTCGTTCTTTTCTTCAAAGTGTATAGGTTAAGTTGTAGTATTATGGTAAAATATTATCTTGTGTGTTGTTGTTGTGGCTGCTGTTGGTGTGACATTTTGACTGGATATATTGGCTTGAAACAGCCTTGTCATTTGGTTATAAACTCAATTAATAGAAGGGGATAAGTTCTGGTTGTTGATGGAAAGAAGCGACGAAAGAAAGCTTGTTGAGATAAGGTATGTTAAGGCGTCCTATCCTTATTGTTCAAACACAAATATATACTGCCGAAAGGGCCAATGTTCCTATGTCTTCACACTCATATTGAAGTAAGTATAATTCTGTCTGAAGGTCCAAAAGTGCATGACATTGAGTTGGAATGGTTGAACATGTTTGGAACAAGTAAATGTGAGATGAAATACGTGTTACTTCCAATTATGTTGTAGTTATAAATCCTGTCTGAAGTCCCCTTATCGTGGGCACCCTGAGCTGGTCCTTTACTGCATGTTATATATGTGACGTTAAATTTTTTTAAAGGTCTGTTTTCTTGGTAAAATTGGTGAAAGAGCCAAGATGACGATGTGTAAACAAATTTAAGCTAAGTAAAGATGTTACAAGCTAGTAATGGTAAATGAGCTTGTCGAAGTGAAAATTCCTTATCATGGTTGTCCTTTATCTTTTATATATGTTATGAGGTACGTGAATCTAAGGGGAGATTCATGATTCCTCTTCCTTAAGCTAAACGTCAGGTTATCAAGTTTTCAAATCCAAAATATGCCTAAGTGTTGTCTGTGGAGCTTGTTGAATTCCTTATGTCGCTTGAACCTTCTTCTAACTGTGACATGAGTATATGCATCTAAGTGTTATTTGAAAGGTTTATGTGGTATATGTTCTTATGTTTAGCTATGAACTATGAAAGAGGCCTATTCAGGTCACTGTCTTGGAATTTGTCGCTTTTTTATGCTATATGTTTTAGACAGACATGATATAAGCCTAGTCGGCTCCGGCTATGAGATTATAACCTTACCATCAACCTGTTATGTCAGATGGGTATTTGTTCTTTGGAATATATGATATATGAGACTTATGACCTTACCACCAACGTGGTTATGTTAGGTGGGTAGTTGTCCTTTGGAGATGACACTATAACCTTACCACTAACGTGATTATGTCGGGTGGGAAAATGACCTTTTAGCTATAATACCTCCGAGACGGCCAACTCGGTACGGTAGTATTGATTGACCAGACTAGGTCATTATTTGATTAGGGACTATGTAGCATATAGATAATGTAGTGTGACTTTTAAATATGCTTACTTGATTGTATTCACGTGATGTATCATAGTTTGTTTAGATATCTGCTTCCAGGGTCGCAGGTTGTATCTATTCCCCACGTTGGTTTAAAGTATCTTGGATGTATCTATGTTTATTGTTTTAGCCTTACATACTAGTACATTTCATTCATACTGGCATCCCTTCTCCTGGGGACCCCTTCCTGCAATCGTTCTGCAAGTACAAGCTGAGGCTCAGATCGACAGTCTCAATAGGAGCCTGATTTCAGCAGCATAGTGGTATGCTCCTTTCTTCCAGGAGCTATATTTACTTTTTGACTATTTGATTTGTGTACAGTTGGGTAGGTTAGGTCCCTCTCCCGTGCATTTCAGTTACCTACTCTTTAGAGGCTTGCGTGGACTAATTGTATAGTTGTTTGGATTGTGTGGCCTTGTTGGCCTTTCATTGTGCAATTTAGCTTATTGTAGCCTTGTTGGCTTTTTAGCTGTATAATTGTTATAGTGGAGACCTCATGGTTGTAATATCTGCTTTGGTTAGCTTCATCAGGTGGCCTAGTTGGCCTCAACATTACCGTTATAGACGCTATATACCTGATTTTTCTATTATCTTTGGGTCAAGTGCCAGTTGCGCCCTTTCTCCGTTTTAGGGCGTGACAAAAACACCCATTTTTATTGAAATAATTGAATAAAAGTAAATAATCAAATAAGACTTAGTTTTTACCATTTTCCCTATAGGATTTAACCCAAACCTTGTTGGGTTCTATATTTGACAGCGACCGTGTTATACTTCTTATTATACAGGTGTAATTTGGGCATATCATATTATCCATGTTCCTTTCATGATTAGATAAAATTATTTGTGTCCCATTCCATGATTATTAGTTACACTTGGGCCAGAGATGGCATCAGGTGCTGATATCACCTAGGCCCTGGTTGGGGGCGTGACAATGTTGTACGAGACTTACCATTTATTGTTAGATATTGGGTAGATAACCCTTGCATCGATTCATTTAATAATTTTTTTCTTCAGCACTTCCTGCTTGGCAGGATTTAGTCTTCTTTGGTGCTCAATACTCAGATGTATGTTTTTCTCTAATTTGATCTTATGCTCCCAAATACCTGTTGGAATACCTTGGATATCTACAATGATACAACCAATAGAAATTTGGTACTTTCTCAAGATTGTTGGATATCTCCAATGATATGGACAATAGATATCCTGTACTTTCTCAAGATTGCCAACAACTTGTGTACCTATTCATCAGTAGAGAATAAATAATTGTTATCAAATTGTTATCCATCCCTAAGAACTCATATCTAATGTGATGGCAGTGCCTTCAGCTTAAGCAGAGATAGCTCAACAATGGAGTTTTGCCAAAGGAGTGACTTCATTTTCAAGGTCAAAAAACAACTTCCTTGCTTTAGTAAGAATAGGATCCTAAACCATTGAGTAAGTTCACCATATTAATATATTCCTCCACTTTTTCAACATCATCATAATTAACTAGAATAGAAGCTAACACCTCACCTAATCTTTCTTTCTCTAACTTCATTTTGACTATGTCCTCCATCACTTTAACCACAGAAATGCTTGCATAAGCACTGGGCAGCTTCATGCCCTTACTAGCTTCTAAAGTCACCTTCTCATCACTGACTGAAATTTGAGTTCATTCTTTCTTGAATCCATAAGAGCCCTTCCAACATCAAGAAAATTTCTCCACAAGATAATATAGGTGTAAGTGTCAACTACACAATCTAGTGTGAAAGAAACAATAGGGAGAAAGAATTTCCCAACCTTTATCAAAACATCATCAACAATCGCAATAGTTCTTTTATGATCCTATTAGCCATCTACAAGAGCATGTTGGTAGGCCAAGGCATCCTCAATCCCGAGTGTTGGTAGATTGAAAGCGATATTAGATTGATATAACGCCATTAATGCATAGACCTCGAGCAAAGTCATGCAATTCAATGGTACAAGGAATGTGAAAGCTACCAAATCCTTCATTTTCTCCACTAGAGTTGCTGAGATAATAAAACTCACTTGGTGAGTGACACTTACCACTTCATTCTTCACTAATCTTCTCTTGGTCATAAAATCTTTTAGATACTTTACAAAACTAGGAATCTCTTGAAAGACTCCACGAATGGAATATCCATGATAGCTTCAAGATGTCAAAATACTTCTTAAACTTTGCATTATTCACCTTTTTAATCAACCTCTAAGGAAATGGGGGAGATAGCTTCAAAATTGGTGCCTAAGTTTTCAGAGCCCCGACAACCTTTTTGTTAGCCTTGTCATTTCACACAACTTTGTCTTTTTCCTCTAATTGGATAACCTCTTATTCAACAATAATGGAATTCTAAATCTGCACATTGTCTTCTGCTATAGTAGCTTCATCTATGTCCCCTTTTTCATTCTATCTAGAGAAACTTACCACTTTGTGTAGTTATATCCATGCAATGAGAAGCTTGACCACCTTCATTACCCTTCATATTCATAATTGTGTCATTGGGTAGTTGTACTTTTTCTCTTTGGGTTATGTTCCCTTTATAGATCTCTTATTATTATTTTTAACTTTTAGATTCAAGTCCCGTGTTAGAGCTAATAATCTCGATCATATTCTTCATGGTGTTGTCTGACCTTTCCTGATTTTGTACAACCCTCTCTTGCATTCCCTCCATTTTAGAATTTCCATGATCATGTAAAGGACCATCATGCCACTATTGACAATTTGATGGTTGGCCCTTTAAGGGACATATGAATTAGAGCTTATGTTCCCAAAGTTATTGTTATTCAAATTAGAACAACTTTGGTCATTTCAATCATATTGGTTATTGATAACGCGCAAACCACACCTCTTACTGTAGTGAGAAATGGACATTGTTAATAAAGAACCCAACTAGAGGTTGGGGTCGAACCCACAGGGAATGGGGAGAACTGAATTATAGCTGGTAATTGAACTTGTTAGGTAGTTACTTCAAAATAGGGGGATTCTAAAAGAAATCAATAATTAAAAAAAGTATCAAAATTTTGATGTTGAGTCAATATTAAAGGATAACTAGGGTTTGTATTCCCTATGGGTTCATAACTGCTTTGGGTATAAACTCGTTATTATCACCAATACTTACTTATAGAACTGATAACTTAGGTTCATTCAAACAACCGACCAGTCCCTATTGACTATACTCAATCACTCGACCAAGTCTCATGAGCGTTTTCAAACTATCCGTTATCACTAAGTTCCAGATTTAACTATCCTGCGACCATAGCTCAAGTTAATACAATGATTATCAAAATCAAGGCTCTGTTGTAATTCTCTTTTCCTAATCTCTACCTCTTCAACCAAAACAAGTAAAGAATTCGGTCAAGTCCTAACGTTGCGCACCGTTAAGAAACTTTTAAGCATGAAGAGAATATAATATAGGTATTTGTATTGGTTTTAAGATAACTCTGTGTAACCCTAGCTAGTTAATCCACCATAGTTCCCACAACCCGAGCTATCGAGGTTTTAGCCTCTCATAGTTGTAAGATTGTGAATTGTATTCATGATTAAGAACATAAATCAATACTTACAAGAATGAATGAGAAAAACACTTCCTTTAATTATTCAGCAAAATCTTGAAGAACAAGTAGCAAGAACAAGTTAAATTCAAGAAAAGGTTGATCACAAGTTGAATCATCTCAATTCCCCTACAAATCTCCTCTCTCTATGCCTTTTCGTGCCTTTCTTACTTTTCTAAGATTGTCTCTAGAAAACTAAAACCTAAAAAGTATTTATACAGAAACAAAAATTCTTTTCCTAGGCTAACTGGATGAATTTCCATATCTCGTGCCGCAGCCGTCACGAGCCATGTTACGATCCGTAGCAGCTTCCTATGACTCATAGCTTCCTATCGTACCTTGCATTGTTGGCTGAATTTTGGCTAAGTGCTGGATCCAGGTACGATTTGTACCTCCATCATACGATCCGTACTGAGCTTCCGTGGCTTAATTCTGAAACTTTGGAATTCTTCTGAAGTTCATCACATCTGTCATGGTACAACTCATACCTTCTTCCTACGGGTCATACTGTCTTTTCGTAGCAGGAGTCAACACCTTATGCAAATTTTCTGAATCTTGTCACGAATTCATCACCATGACTCAGATCAGCATGATGCGACCCATACATAGACTCGTACATTGCGTCTCTTCAACTTAGCCTTCTGTAGCTTTTCACGACCATTAGTACGACTCGTATGTCCTTCCTACGGCTCGTACTGTGGTCTACAATCTGAGCATATTTTGCATATTTCAGGCTTTCTTTTGCAATTTTCATATTCAACACTAATTCATCCTGCAACCAAAGGAAAAGTGCCTTATATCCACATAAACACACCTAAGTCCATGCTATTTTCTTAGTTTTGAAGTGTTGTAAATCCACAGCACATCAATACCCTCAACATAAGGCTTTTGCATTTCCTCAAGCAAAGAAAAGAGAAACTAAAACACGATGCACAACTAGAAAATAAACTTAAGATACTACAGACAATACTCAAACAAACTTGCACTTTCTACACAAACTCTATTGACCCTTTCTCATGGAACAACATCAGCTGGTGTATTACAAGCAACCTCAAAATATCATAAATAGGGACCAAAACATGTCATTCATCTATCAACAGGCGATCAAGTCATCACCAATGTTTTCCACACAGACCAATGGTACAAGAAAACATAATCCATGTACCCTCACACAAATGAAGTCCGCACTCAGATATGAGATGTCAAATATAATATGGGGCTAAAAGAGTAAGGCACTCACTCTTACAAATAATTTACGAGTATTATGTGCCAGATACCATAGGCTTGCCCTTATTTTCTCTACTTTGGTTTATTAGATAGTCAGGTTAGGATCACTGTAGGACCTTATATGGCTTGTAATGTAGATTCAGGGCTGAACTTGGTAAAGATGAAAGAGTTTATAAGTGACTATTCCTTCCTTGGCACTACATATATTGGCTACACCATTCACCTATTTCACCCTTTTATTCTTTCATTCCCTTTTCTTCCCTTTCTCTCCTTTTTATACACATTTGCATGGGTGTGGTGAGTTTTTTCAACTTTTTTTTTAGCATTTTCAAATTTCCTTTGGCTTTCTTTTTCAAAATTTTCAGCATTTTTCATCTTTTTTTTTCATCATCTCACCACACTTCATTCTTCACCATTACTTTTTTCTTTTCTTTTCTTTTCCTTTCTTCTGTTCCCAACTTTTATGCACCCCTACTCTAGCCACCCTCAACTTAAGCATTTTTCTTATGTTGAGGTTCACAATATCCAAGGAAGGACCAGGGCCAAAACAGGTTCATTACAAAAAATGGGTACGGTTAATCAGTATATCAAAGAAATCATGGTTTGTTAATGGTCAAACTTGGGATACAGGGATTCACGCAACTTTTGGTAGGGTAATATAGGCTAAAGGTGAGCTAAACAAAAAATGACCTATGATCATATCCTAATCAACCATCCTTACATATGCAAAGACCAACCAGACAAGTTTTAGATCTTCAACAGAATACTAAACCGACTACTATACCTCACTCACACATGGTACATGAACTATTGTCACATATCCTCTCTAGTTTATACATGGCTTAACAAAACTACACATGTTGACAAACTAAATGACATCAAAAAATCCACATCAATCATGCATGTTGTCACAAATACATAGCTAATGCATCAAAAATTTTTAAACAGGGTCACTTTTTTTAAAACCAAAACTCATGCATTTTTATTGGCTAAGTACTCCTAAGCTACTTTCTAATTGAACAAAAATCACAAAATAAAAATCCTACACATGCTGGTCCTACTGGATAGCATGCCTGAGGGAAAACAAACACGACAAGAAAAAACCTCAGACGAACCAAAAATCACAAGTACACCCCCTTCCCTTTTTGAAAAGTAAGCTTCATCCCCGAAGCATCATCTATAAGAATATGGGGAAGAGAACATACCTGTGGCGCACTAGGTGCTCCTTTCATCTCGCGGAGGTGGTACCTCCGCTGTAGTAGTGGCGCTAGCGGTGGCTGACGCGCTCAATTGTGTGACAATAGGGGGATGGTCCCCCCCAGTAGTCATGGCTACTTGAACGGCCTCTGAAATTGTCGGGGATGAATGTGGCTATCCCGAAGGGTCATGGCCACGGGAAAGCTCGGGCTGAGGTATGGTGGAGCTGCCTTCTCCTCTAGCTCTCTCATCCAACTCAGTTATATGTGTGTCATGAGTCTGCATGCTCTCTACTCTAGCCCGCTTGCGCTCTTTTCTCTCCTTCTTTCTTCTTTTTCTCAAACTCTACTCACTAGCATTATCAACAGCTCTTTTCTTACCTCTAGATGTGGTCGGCTCCCAATATGCGACCAAATCAATATCCTTATCAAGCTCGGCATCTAGGTCCGGGAGAGTGGGGGCTGCTAAAACTGTTGGTTGTCATGATGAAAAATCAACTACTTGGCTCCGAAGAGCCCCCAACTCTGCACGGAGACTGCTGGTATCATTCTGCTCCACTATTCTCTCATTGAATCGGCTCTCAAAACTATCTAAGCGAGCATGTAGAGCCTGAGTTGTTGCCTCTATCTCTGACTTGACCCATGGTTTTACATTATCCATCATGGCTTGAATCTTACGCTCCGCCATGGTCAACTTTTGAGCTTGCTTTTGGAGGAAGTTATGTGGTACCAAAGTATATCCTGCTGGTGTCTGGGCCTGCATGCTGGGTAGTGGTGTAGCCAAGGTGCTGGGAGCTGACTCTGATGACCGGCGTCTGTAGCCGGTGTCTCGATTTGCTCCTGTGTAATAGGGATATTCACCTGTGCATCCCCGCTGGCTGGGCTGCTAGATAGCCGTGGGAATTCTGGAAGTGCTTACGGGGTTCATCTCATCCCAGATAAGGCCTATATCTGCAATCCTTTGTCCTCCAATCAACCGCTCATCACCCCGTGGAACTTCTACCTCCATACATAATCTGAAAACAAGACTCGGGAATGGGATAGTAGTACTTACTCCCACCGCCGGGTCTTGTATCTCATCCGCTATGATCCTCAAAATATTGATGGGGTAACGAGACATGAGGCATGCAACCAAAGCCGCTCTGTCAACACTCAGTGTGTTGTCTTTAACAGCAGGTGCTAACCGATGGCACACTAGTGTCCAGCAGGCTTTTTCTATGAAGTTTAGTGAATTCTTGGTTACCTGCTATCCACCTATAACCCATTCAGCTTCATCTTTGTTCTCAGCAATCACCCCTGCTAGCCATTGTAGCTGCCTCCATCGCTCCAGCATACCCAGGGATCTAATCTTCTTCATTGCCTCCACCCTGTAATTGATCTTGGGCAAATTTATATGCCCAAGTGATACTCAAATGTGGAATTTTAGCCTTGTTTATCTATCAATGTGTATACATTCTCATGTAATTGGTAATAAAATGTGAATTTATACTAACCAACATGATTAGCATTGTTTTGCAGGTAAAATGTAATTTTGGGAAGCTTAAATGCATGTTGGAAGAGATCGGGGTTGGACTCGGACGTGAGCAAGGACAAGGCATTGGAAAGCACAAAATAAAGGGGCTCCGCGATGGAGCCGTGTCACGCTGCCATCGTGGAGGCCTTCTGCCTGGATAGGAATTTTCAGCCAATTTCCAGTGAGGGTTCGCGATGGGTCCGTGGCACGGTGGCCTGGCTCCGCGTTGCACGCCGTGCCACGTTGGGCCTTATTTCCTGGACCACCAGTTCCAGTGAAGGTCCGCGTCGGTAGCGTGTCACGGAGACAGTGCTCCGCGATGCACTCCGTGACATGTTGCTTGTTATTCCGGGAAAAATTCCCACTAGTATAAATAGAACACTTAGGTTCATTTTTCAATATTCTGACTTGGTGGAGCAAGAACGTGGGTTACAGGCAGTTGAGGGGACGAAATTATCAGGGTTTTTCTCTCTTTCCTTCTCCTTGTATTCAATTGTTTGTATGTTTAACACTCATTTAACGATATTTAATCTACAAATGAGTGGCTAATTCATCTTCTTGCTGAGGTTAGGAACAATTGTATTGAAATATGATTGTTGATTAAATTGGTTTTTCATCTTTTCTTCCATGGTTGTTCTATTGATTCTTGTTCTTACTGCATTAATGTGTGGCCTACGTTAATGTATATCTAAAAAGTCCGTTTCACTCGAGAGAACAAGAAATTGGAAAGTTGTGAATTAATAGGATATGATCTTTTCTTAGTTTGGGAAAATTGAGAATTGATTTAACTTCAGGATAGAAATATACTTGAAAGTCGTATTAGTCAATTTAGGAACCGGGTTTGGATGGCTAGAACATGAATTGCATTTAATCACAGAAATGTAGGTGGATGGTTCATGATTCTTAAGTGGGGTTAAATACGAGAGTTTTAATCCCTTGGCATTAGTTCTTGACTAGCAATCGGAGGAAAAGACTAACCAAATCATGTCGATAATTAATTTCATTACATGTTCGTTTAACCTCAGCATGCTCTCATTCATAGTTCAGACTCACATTAGATAGTTGTTTTAGATTTAGCATAAAAATTCTAAATCAAAATATCAAACTTTTGGTTACGCTGTTGTCTGCATTTTTAGAATTAAAATATAGTACACTTGAGCAGATTGCACTTCATCCCAGTCCCTGTGGGATCGATACTTGGCTTACTTAAGCCACTTTACTACTTGTTCGACCACGTGCACTTGCGTGTAGCTATACACCCATAGCAAACAGAACGAACAAGTTTTTGGCGCCGTTGCCGGGGACTGGCAATTGGTGAATTTGTCTTAAGTGTTAATTTACTGTATCTTTTCATTCTCTTAGTGTTGACAACTTGTTCTTAGCCTGTATTTTGCAGATTTAATCTCTGTTAAATTCTGGCAAGAGACAAGGAGCTGGTGGACTCGTATATAGAGCCAGAAAGAATATTTCATAGTAAGCGGAGAGAAGCTCTAGAAAGAAAGCTGCAGTTGCTCAGACAGACGATCATGGAGCAACAACAGAATCCACTGGTAGTACGGGCAGTGTTAGTGCCCGAAGAAGTAGCATCTCAGCCGGTTCGCGAGGTGGCAATCCCACATGCTAATAATGTCACATCTAGCATCCGCAAACCTGAGCCAGGAGGGAGGTTCGAACTTAAGCAGAATATGGTGCAATTGTTGCACACTAGCGGGCAGTTTAAAGGTCTCCCTCATGAAGATCCACAGCAGCATCTGCAAAATTTTTTGGAGATAAGTGACACTTACATCCCCGCTAGAGTGTCATCAGATTATGTCCGGCTTACATTGTTCCCATTTTCACTATTGGGAGAAGCCAAGAGGTGGTTGAAAGCTGAGCCACCGAATTCTATTTGTACGTGGGATGATCTTGCGAGGAAATTCTTGATACGGTTTTTTCCCTCTGGTAAAACAGCAAAACTTAGAAGTCAAATTCTAAGTTTCAAACAGAGGGAGGGAGAGAATTTATATCAAGCTTGGGAGACATTCAAGTCCATGTTGCGGGATTGTCCTTATCATCATCAGTCCAATGATGTGCTGGTGCATACTTTTATAGAGGGTTTGGAAACCCATACAAAAATATTTCTAGACTCAGCAGCTGGAGGACAAGCGCTGGAGAAAACTTATGAGGAGTTGTATACCTTGTTGAACCGTATTTCGCAGGGCAATCCGGAATGGAATGCTGATTCGGCAAGAGGAGGGACAAGGAAAGCAGCAGATGTGGTGTGAAGTGTGCAGAAGCAGTGAGCACTCAGCTGAATGTTGTGGAGCAAACCCTGACTCGGTAAACTTTGTGGGAAATGTGCAAAGGAACAACCACCAACAGTATGGTAATAGCTACAATTCCAATTGGAGGAATCACCCGAATTTCTCCTGGGGTAGCAACAACCATCAGGGGCAAAGTTCGGGTCAGGGTGTGCAAAGGAACCAAGGAGGGCAGCAGAATTATCAAGCACAATTCAGAAACAACAATGCACCTCCTCCACCACCATCACCCAACATTGAGGAGATGTTCAAGACCATGATAGCTAACCAAGCTCAATTGCAGGCTGACTATGTGAAATTGGCAGCCGAAGTGAAAAAGAACTAGTTAGCTACCAAGGCACTTGAATATCAATTTGGGCAATTTGCTGGAGCCCAAAACACCAGGCCTAGAGGAGGACTTCCGAGCGACACAGATCCCAATCCCAAGTAGGTGAATGCAGTGACCACAAGGAGTGGTTTGCAGCTGAAAGAGGTGGAACCAGAAAGACCACCTCAACAATCGGGAGCAGCTGAAGTCGAGAGGGAGTAAAGTACTGAGAGGGGGAAGACTAAGGAAGCTGAATCAGAAAGACCACCACCCCCGTTCCCTCAATGATTAAAGAAACACAAGGAGGAGGCGTCAAGAAATTCATGGAGGTGCTGAAATAGGTACATATTAACTTACCTCTTGTTGATGTTTTGCAGGGAGTGCTGAAATATGCCAAGTATATAAAGGACATCATGGAAAACAAAAGTCGGTTGACTGAGTATGCTACGGTGGCTCTAACGGAGGAGTGCACTTCCCGGATTCAAAACCGACTGCCCACAAAGCTCAAAGACCCTGGGAGCTTTACTATACAGATCACTATTGGGCAGAGTATCCGAGCTCGTGGATTGTGTGATTTGGGAGCGAGCATTAATTTGATGTCGTCATCGGTATTCAAAAAGCTGGGTCTAGGGAGTCCTAGACCCATAACAGTAATCTTGCAATTGGCGGATCGGTCCTTAGCCAGAACTGATGGCATTGTGGAGGACGTTCTGGTGCAAGTTGGCTCCCTGATTTTCCCAGTAGATTTTGTCGTGCTGGATTTTGAACTAGATGCGGAAGTCCCATTTATTTTGGGACATCCTTTCTTGGCGACCGGGAAAGCACTGATTGACGTAGCTGGGGGGTAGCTAACAATGCGAGCACACGACAAGGTGGAGGTGTTCGATGTGTACAAGGCACCCAAGCTCCCGATGGTGCACGAAGAACTCTCGGTGGTCAATGTGATTGATCAAGGCGATGATGAGCAGAGGAAGGATTCACGAGAGTTATTGGGAAAACCACCGGAACGGTGTAAGCACTACTGGGGGGAGGACGGTGATCAAGAGAAATCATCCATCACCCTAGAGGACAACTAAGCTTAACGACGTCGAGCCGCGACGGTAAACCAGGTGCTACACGGGAGGCAACCCGTGAAAAATTTTTCTCTTTGTAAAGTGTGAATAGATTTTTCTTTTTCTTTTTCTTGATTAACAACAAAATTTTTAGTTTTCGTTTTTGTTTTTATTTTTATTTAGAGTGAAACCTATAATTCTAACCAATTTCGTGTAGTGAGATGAATTTCAGGTCAAACGGAGGAAAATATGCACGGAATCGCAAAGGAAAATTCGAGGTATGAAAATTCATAAAAAGTGGCAAAACAGTGAGCTAGGGTGATAGCTCCGCGTCACGGAGGAGGACCTCCACGTTACCCTCCATGACACGTTGAGGTATAATCCGTAATTTTTAAAAAAAATTCCAGAACAGGCTCGCGACAGCTCCGTGTCACGGAGGCAGTGCACCGTGATGCACTCCGTGACACGTTGCCGTGTATATCGCGACGGGTCACTCCGGGTCGCCGGGTGACCTGCGCGATTTTTCCACTTTTAAACCCCGAATCCCCCTCACTTTTCCTTATTTTTCACACACTCCGCGACCAAACTCCCTAAAACTCATCCCCCTTCAACGTGACACGGAATTGGACAAGAAAATCATTGAGTTTTCTTCAATTCTTCAACTTCAAGGTATGTTCTTCGATTCCATCTCATTTCTTGTCGATTTTCTTCGATATTGAGCATGTGAGGTGAGCTAAGTCTGCCCTAAGTAGAAATTAATCATGAATTCAATTGAATTGTTGTTGATGAATGTTCGGAATATCATTATGATTGCTTGAACTCGTTAATTACATAATTTAATTGAATTTTCTTGATATCATCATTTCTAGGGCTTGTTTTTGAATTTGAAGTGGAAAAATGTAGTGAACTTGTGAAATTCATGTCGGGATGTACATGTTGAGTGAGATGAATCGATGTGCTAGTTGTTATCATGTTAAAAGACCGACGGATTCTCGAGTTAGGGGAATATTGAAATTTGCAAGAATTGGGTTGGTTGTATAGGTTCGTGTAGATAAATTCTTGTTGTTTTCGTTTCTTTGTTTTTTTCCTTGCTAAGTGCGATGGATTGAAAGGTTATCGATGGTAATGATTGTGGTTAGTTGTACGAAGTCTGAGTAGTACATAGTATATATACCATCGAATTCTTCGTATGCACTAAGCTTGTTTGTATAGTTGGTTGTTTATTTGTGCAAATAAGCATGATCTTGCCGGTATGTTGTAACTGTAGCTAAAGACTAAGTGTGGGGTAGCCTAGCTTAACCCGACCTTAGTTGAAGTAATAGTCATTGGCTTAACATTGATCTTGTCTACTTGGGTTGACAGGTGAAATGGCAAGCAGGCAAGAAAAAGGGAAAGGCGCATCAACATCTGGCGCCGGAAGGAAGCGAATCAGACTGGGCACAGCAGTCCCAGCAGCACCAGCGGTTCCACACAGCCAATGCCGCCAATACGGAACCAGGTGGGTGACGGATGAGGGGAAGAAGTGGTACGCAAAGCATAAAGAAAGCAAGTACTTCCCTGAGGGACATATAGCACGGGAACCGTTGGCACAGGAGTTCCCTAGGATTGTACACCGGATCGAGGCAGCCGGGCTCAAGTTCATCTTTGAAGAGCCCAAGGAATGCAACCTGCACCTGATTCGGGAATTCTATGCCAACTGGAACTCGACGCTCAGAAGTCACACCATAAAAATCAGAGGGCAAATAGTCATATTTGAGCCCCACCACCTCAATGCTATCATAGGGGCGCGGGACACAGACGCCCAAGTGCTTCGACAGCTGAACATTACCCCACCGTATGCGGACATCAGACGCACCTTGTGTGGGACCCGATCGACAGCTAGATGGAGCAGACACAAAGGGAGGGGCTACCATCAGACTTTGCCCTATTCACAAATGAACAGGGAAGCCAGAATATGGCTTAAGATCGTCTGTTCCTGCCTAATCCCGGGGGTACATATGACAGATGTAACCTGAGATCGTGTATGCCTGGTGTACGCCCTAATGAAAGGGCTGGAGATCAACGTGGGGGCGGTGATTATCTCCGCCATAAGGAGAGCCCAGTTGCATCAGGGGCACAGGTACGACTTTGGTGGACTACTTACCACCTTCCTCAGGGGCCTAGATGTCGAGGAAGAGGCCCTTAACAACATCCTGCAGATGGAGCGGCGGGCCTTAGATGTTACTAAAACTAAGGCGCACGACACCACCCACGGGCCTGTTCTTACACTTGCCGAGCGACATGCTCGGGATGATCAGTACATGGCTCGCATGTACGGGATGCAGATGCTCCAGCTGAGGATAGGCGGGAGGCCGGCGACAGAGGAGGAGTTATGGCAACTCGAGCTAGACTACCCTTTCGGTGAGACTGCCAAGGCTCTATGCCGAGTGGGGCCAGCATTTGTAGAGCCCACGGATGATAATGTCCCCACAGACGAGGAGACACGTCGGGAGGATTCCGATGTGGAGTCCGATGATGACGATGGGGGTGATTCAGACATGGTAGATGAACCAGCAGCACCTGATGAATAAGTGGAATACTTTGATTGATCAGGGAGTTCCACCACCCAATTTTTGTGCTATTTTAACTTTTGTGAACACTAGGGACAGTGTTCGAGATAAGTTTGGGGTGGGAGTAGTTAGGCGCTGGCTGTGTTGTTATGTATATATTCTAATCTGTTGTCGTGTCTGTGAAATTTTGTTGTTCCCTGTGATTTTTGAATTGTTAAGTTGTTGTTCTGTAGTGTAAATATATGTGAAACTGATGTGTGTTGCTGAATGTTGCTAGCTGATTTTGTACGTATTTTTGATAATCGAAATGATCGATATTTTTTTAAAAAAAAATTTCTTGGGTTTCTCGGCATTTGTTTTCGGTTCTTTTACCGAGAATGGTCCCATTGAACCGAAGTCTTAGTTAGTGACCGTTCCCTATGATGGATGGATGACGACCGTCTTAAGGGAAATGTAGTCGTTAGGAGTAGATGTTTTTCAAGTATTTTTCAGTCGTTTTCTTTTTTTTTGTGGGTTGTATCCCAAAACCTGTAGTTACTTTATGGTTGCAGGATTATGGTTGCGTGTTGTACATGATATTTGAAATGCAAAGGTGATTCGTATGAAAGCATGCAACTTTGTAAATATCTTGAGATACCTAGGCCATAGAGTTCGATTCAGTGTGATTGAGGCTTAATGTTTGAATTCCTGTAATTAGCTGATTGAAGAGTCCGTGAATACATCTTGAATTGAACATGTGCAATAAGTGGGAAGTGAGGTTTTGTTATTCCATGCTATTGTGAAGTTTCTAGAACTTGCCTGGTGTGTGTACAAAATGAAATGAAGGAGGTGTATTGTAGGAGAGGATGTAGGCATTTCTTTGTTTTAACCGAAAGTTTCTATTTTTCACTATCGTACCCACCTTGATTGTGTACCCTAGTCAGCCCGTTGAGCCTTTAGCCTATTATTTTTTTCTTTTGTCAAAAAGTGTAACCCGAGCTTAATCCCTTTTTTTCATTAGCAGTAAAGTCGATACAAAACTCTTAAGTGCTTAAGAAGAGAAAATCATTTTCCCAAAGTGTCAAAAGAGTGAGAGTGGTGAAAAGAAAAGAAAAGCAGAGTGATAGAAGAAAAGAAAAGGTTGAAGGTGCACGTGTTATAAATAAACTACAATGAAGGTGCATGAATAATCTTTGTTGTTGTGTCAAGTGTGCTTAATAAGATGGGCCAAACTAAAGACAAACATCAAGAATGGGATGATGAAGAAAGAAACAATGTCCATGAGTGGATGGGATGTGTTGAAAAGGCACTCAAGGATGCTAGTGGCTTTTATTGGCTAACCCAATATTTACTAGTTCTGTAGCTTCCATTACAACCAGTTAAAGTCCTACGTGATCTAACATCGCACTTCTTTATATTAGTGGAGTAATACACTAAGGGCAAGCTTATGGGTCATGACATGATGCATGTGAATTCTTTTGGGAGAGAGAGCGAAATTGTGTTTAGATGCCCCTGCTTGAAATTTTGTGAGTTCATATGAGCAAAACAGGGAAGACTCTCTTGTGTTGTGAGGGCACATGCTTGATGAGAGATTAATTTTCATGTCGGATATCTTGATCAGCTGATTTGCATGAGTTTGCCAATATCGAGAGTCGATTCTTAAGTCTAGGAGGTCTTGATGTATTGAAGGTCATTGCATTGATAGGACCATGCATGTTTTCTTGATGATTTGCTGTATTGAATAATCGGTATGACCGTAGCCTAAATTGTCGAACCAAAGTAGCGAGGTTGGGATGTAAATTGCATGAGGTGTAAGATTGTTGTTCGAGGACGAACAAGGATTTAAGTGTGGGGTAAGTGATCTTGGGCAAATTTATATGCCCAAGTGATACTCAAATGTGGAATTTTAGCCTTGTTTATCTATCAATGTGTATACATTCTCATGTAATTGGTAATAAAATGTGAATTTATACTAACCAACATGATTAGCATTATTTTGCAGGTAAAATGTAATTTTGGGAAGCTTCAATGCATGTTGGAAGAGATCGGGGTTGGACTCGGACGTGAGCAAGGGACAAGGCATTGGAAAGCACAAAATAAAGGGGCTCCGCGATAGAGCCGTGTCACACTGCCATCGCGGAGGCCTTCTGCCCGGATAGGAATTTTCAGCCAATTTCCAGTGAGGGTTTGCGATGGGTCCGTGGCACGGTGGCCTGGCTCCGCGTTGCATGTCGTGCCACGTTTGGCCTTATTTCCTGGACCCCCATTTCCAGTGAAGGTCCGCGTCGGTAGCGTGTCACGGAGGCAGTGCTCCGCGATGCACTCCGTGACACGTTGCTTGTTATTCTGGAAAAAATTCCCACTAGTATAAATAGAACACTTAGGTTCATTTTTCAATATTCTGACTTGGTGGAGCAAGAACGTGGGTTACAGGCAGTTGAGGGGACAATATTATCAGGGTTTTTCTCTATTTCCTTCTCCTTGTATTCAATTGCTTGTATGTTTAACACTCATTTAACGATGTTTAATCCACAAATAAGTGGCTAATTCATCTTCTTGCTGAGGTTAAGAACAATTGTATTGAAATGTGATTGTTGATTAAATTGGTTTTTCATCTTTTCTTCCATGGTTGTTCTATTGATTCTTGTTCTTACTGCATTAATGTGTGGCCTACGTTAATGTATATCTAAATAGTCTGGTTTCACTCGAGAGAGCAAGAAATTGGAAAGTTGTGAATTAATAGGATATGATCTTTTCTTAGTTTGGGAAAATTGAGAATTGATTTACCTTCAGGATAGAAATATACCTGAAAGTCGTATTAGTCAATTTAGGAACCGGGTTTGGATGGCTAGAACATGAATTGCATTTAATCACAGAAATGTAGGTGGATGGTTCATGATTCTTAAGTGGGGTTAAATACGAGTGTTTTAATCCCTTGGCATTAGTTCTTGACTAGCAACCGGAGGAAAAGACTAACCAAACCATGTCGATAATTAATTTCATTACATGTTCGTTTAACCTCAGCATGCTCTCATTCATAGTTCAGACTCACATTAGATAGTTGTTTTAGATTTAGCATAAAAATTCTAAATCAAAATATCAAACTTTTGGTTACGCTGTTGTTTGCATTTTTAGAATTAAAATATAGTACACTTGAGCAGATTGCACTTCATCCCAGTCCCTGTGGGATCGATACTTGACTTACTTAAGCCACTTTACTACTTGTTCGACCACGTGCACTTGCGTGTAGCTATACACCCATAGCAAACAGAACGAACAGTAATCATACTCTGGCATCATCCTAGTAGGCACGAACTGTGGGCCATACAATAGTCGAGCAATAGTCCGCTCGAATATAGCAACTTCTCAACCTCGGACCATAACACTCTCTAGACGAGGCTGGTCTTTTATCTTTTGTCCCTCTTTTTCCTTCACCTCCATGGTGGCCAAGTAGTTGGCATAAAACTCCCGTACTATCTCTTCTGTGTACTGTGTTGGAGTCTTGGCTAGCCATTCAAAATCGTAGAAGCTAAAAATCCACTTCATCTACTCAACTTCATTCAATGTGGTTGTGAGGATCTGCGGTTCTTCTTGAGAATGCTCCTCTGTGGATTATATTTGGCGGTGAGAGAGATGCCTTGTTCATAGATTTCTTTCGCTCCCGGCACTCTTTCCGGATTGTATGATTTGCTCTCGGTGGGGTATTCTCTTGTGCAACAATAGGAGTTTCTTCCTTTGACTCATCACAACCGCTTTCCTCTTCCCTATGGGTCTCCTCTGACCCTTCTTCCGCATTGGAGTCGCTCCATGACTTTTGTTGTTCCTATCTAACTCCCTCTTCAGACTAGGGATCTTGAGCGGATTTGGTAGTGGTTGCTTCAGCTTGGGCCTTTGCTTCTTGCCTAGTGGTTCTGGTTCCATCGGTGTCTGAGGTATCTACTTGATACTCCTTATTTGAACCACTAGGTGAGTCTCCTGCCTTGTCAGAGTCTGAGTCAATTGGTTTATTAATCAGTCTCCTTTGGGCTTTTGTTTTATCTGCCCTGCCTTTTTATGTCATTGTACCTATATAGAAAGAAGTTAGCATTCCATTTTTGAAAAAGAAGAATTAGAAAGGAGATATTCTGAATTTCATCACGGGTCGTACCATGAAGGTACGACTCATGAGAAGTCCCAGAGTTGCAACATTTGTCAGTATGACTTGCAGGTACCACTCGTACCATAAAGGTACCATCCATACTATGAGTTGTCTGATGAAACCCCGCATTGCTATTTTTCTAAATTTTTCCACGACTCATGGTACGACTCGTAGGTCGATTCCACGAGTTGTAAGAAGGATATTTTCATGAAACTATGTTCAGTTTGGTGGCACGAGTGCTCAATACAACTCATAGTGGAAACCTACGATCCGTACTGTGCCTCATACCACTTCAAATTTTCTTTTCTCAGTTTGCAAGGATTCTTTTTCAATATTTAGGGTACTCAGATTCCCCCCCCCCTAAGTCTAGGCACATCAATGACTCAATTTAACCCAAGCCCAATCCTCCCCTTTTTGACCTACTACTCGTAACTCATTAAGTTTCAAAACCTCAATTCATCTAGAATCTAGCATCCCTTTAGTCGAAGAAGCACAGTAAAAACATCCTGATCATTGTCTATTTTAAAAATCAAATTTCAAGCCTAGTGACTGATTTATAGGGGTTTTGACACCATCAATCTAAATATGTGACTCTTAACAATGTTTAACACAACACACTTACTTGATTGATGCTTCATCAACTTTAAATGACAGTATAGGGTTTTCTGAGCTTGGGTCGAGCAAGAGTTTTGCTTGATTCTTTCGGTGTTGTTGAGTTACGGGTAGGGGAAGTGAGGTTGAGTCGTGTGTTTGAATGATTTAGCATGGAAAAAGGGGTTTATGGGTTTTAAATAGGTAAGGGAAAAAAATTTGGGCCGAGTTGGGTATTAATACCAATTTTAACCCATCATGACTCGTACCACGAGTCGTAGGAAGAACCTATGGCTCGTCCCTTAGACTCATATGCAATATGTTAATGAAAACTTACCTGGTGACCTACGAATACATCCTACAACTCGTACCATAAAGGCACGGTCCGTATGGGTGAATCGTAGGTCAAAGCTTGGGATTATTTTTTCTAAACCTCACCACGACTGCTGCTGCGGCTCGTAGGATCTCATCACAGGTTGTACTGAGAGCCATAGGACCTGATGTTTCAGCCTTCTATTTTAAATTTTCCCTGCACACTGAGCACACATTAGTTCAATAACTTGGGTTGCCTCCCAAGAAGCGTCGAATTTAACGTCGCGAAATGACACAAATCTCTTGACTACTCAGAATTCGTCAAGTGATTCATACTCATCATCCAGTGCTGAGATCACACAAAATTCCTTGGGTTGCTTCATTGTCTTGCAGATGTTGAATGTGACCTCTTCTTGATTCAGCCTAAACTTCAACAAGCCAACTTCCACATATACTTGAGTTTTTCGGGTCGTAAGGAATGGTCGCCCTAAATTGATGGGGTCCTCATAATCAACCTTGCAATCCAAAATCACGAAGTCTGGTTGGAATATAAATTTATCTACCTTGACAAGCACATCGATTAGGACGCCCACTAGCTTCTTAAATGTTCTGTCGGCCATCAGTAGCTGCATGTCGGTCGGTGTGGGGGCTCCCAATCATAATTTCTTGAATACAGCCAAGGGAATCAAATTAATGCTAGCTCCTAGATCATAGAGTGCCCTTGCAAACTCGACATTGCCAATCATACATGGTATAGTGAAGGAACCTGGGTCCTCCTTTTTCTGTTCTAAGACCCTTGTAGATGCACATTGTCAACAGGTCCGTAGCTCATAGATCTCTTCTTTGTTACCAGGTCCTTCATAAACTTTGCATATCCTAGCATCTGCTCCAATGCTCCGACCAATGGTATGTTCATAGATAGTTGCTTAAGCATTGAAAGGAATTTCTAGAACTTCATCCTCTGGGGTAATGGTGGTGGTGTTCATGGGATAGCTTTTTTCACTTGCGTTGCCCCTTGATCCATGTCAGGTTCCTTCTCACCTCTCGGGGCCTCTTGCAACTCACCAGTCCCTTTCTCAGCACTTGAATCATCATCCTCCATTATGCTCTCTTTCTTCCACTCAACTTCAACTAGAAATGGGGGGTAAACTGTGGTTTTACCAATCCTAGTCATCATCGCCATACAATGTGCATCGTTCTTCGGGTTTTGGACAGTTTTGCTAGGTAGTGTACCCTTTTGTCTAGGGTTCATTGATGCTGATAGTTGCCTAAGTTGGTGTTCAATTTTCTTGATGGCGGTGTCATGAGATTCCACTTTTTGACCCTTACTTGACAAGTCACCTCAGATCTCCTTCAACTGATCATCAGTGGACCTCACCTTCTTCAACATCTTGGCCAACATGCTCTCCAACTTTGATTGCTCAGCCTCTCCTTCTAGTGCATTGGGAGGCATATAGAATCCATCTCGGTCATTGCGATATCCATCATTTCTCTTCCAATCACCTTCGCGCTCACGACCTCGGCTCCTGTCTCTGTACTCGTGTCTGTTGTAGTTGTCTCTCTACTAGTTCCCACCTTGACTTCCAGAACCTTGGCGCCAATTGTCTTGTCTAGATGCTTGGGCGTTGGTTCGGAAACCCGCCACCTAGCTATCCAAGAAGTTTCCCACCTCCTCAGAATCAGAGTGATCAGCTCCTTGCTCCCTTCCTTGAGTACCCACTGCATTGACTTGTTTAGCTCCGACTCCCATAATATGCTTTGTCGACAAGTCCAATGATATGCACATATGAGCCAACTCTTGGTCGCGCTCTTCTTCTTTTCTTTGTTGGTCTACAGTCAAACCAACAACAATGTGCCTACCACTGCATCAGCCTCCCTCGTATGCCAGGCCCTATTTGTCTTAGTCACCCTTTCAAGAATGGTGGTAGCTTGCTCCAAGGTGTGACTCATCAATGCTCCTCTAGCTACCGTGTCTGCTACAGCCTTGGTGCAATTGTTATGAGACCTGTAAAAATTTCCAGCAAACTATCATCTGGGATTTTGTGGTTGGGGCACTTAGTCAACTTCTTTTTGAATCTCAACCAAGTTTCATGAAGTACCTCAGTTTTAATCTGTCAAAAATTATAGATCTCATCTTTTAGCTACAACATCCTGGATGGGGGAAAGAATCTCTCCAAAAAAGCCTATTTAAGCTCCCTCCACTTGGTTATGGAGTCATTGCGCAACTCTAATAACCACAAAGTAGCTTCCCCTGATAGAGAAAAAGGGAAGAGTCTAAGCCGTATTACATCCTGGCTTACTTCGGGCAACCTGTACGCCTTGCATATTCCTACGAAGTCCACTAAGTGCAGGTTGGCGTCATCGCTGTGTGACCACTACACACCCCTTTCATATTTAGCAACAGAATCATGGTGCTTGTAATGTCGAATTTGTCCCTAGCGGGCAGTGGTGGTGGCACAATTGCTCTAGTTTACCCAACTTCATCAATGTTTGGGTCAACATCATCGTCAAAGAACTGAGGGGAAAATCTATGAGCTTTGTTGCCCCTCCCTTATCGACCAGCATTTACCACTTCATCTCTTTCATCTTTCGTATGCTATAGTAGGGCTTTCCGAGCTAGCTCGGCTTTCCTAGCTTCTTCAGCTATGCGGGATTCTCTTTGCTCGTAGTTTTCCATTCTATGCAGTGCTCTTTTGAATTTTGGATTTAGTGGAACAAAAGGATCTTCTCTACTCCGAGTGCTTGGCATTCACCGGAGAACATCCTATGGGTATCAAAAACAAAAATAAATGTAATTAAGGAAATAACCACCAAAAAGTTAATTACAAGCTAATAACCTAGTTTCATCCGTATTCCCCGGCAACAACACCACTTTTAGATAACGCTCAAACCACACCTCTTACTGAAGTGAGAAACGGACATTGTCAATAAAGAACCCAACTAGAGGTTGGGGTCGAACCCACAGGGAATGGGGAGAACTGAATTATAGCCGGTAATTGAACTTGTGAGGTAGTTACTTCAAAATAGGGGATTTTAAAAAGAAATCAATAATAAAAACAAAGTATCAAAATTCTAATGTTGAGTCAATATTAAAGAATAACTAGGGTTTGTGTTCCCCATGGGTTCATAACTGCTTTGGGTATACACTCGTTATTATCACCAATACTTACTTATAGAACTGATAACTTAGGTTCATTAAAACGACCGACCAATCCCTATTGAATGACTATACTCAATCACTCGACCAAGTCTCATGAGTGGTTTCAGACTATCTGTTATCACTAAGTTCCAGATTTAACTATCCTGCGATCACAGCTCATGTTAATACAATGATTATCAAAATCAAGGCTCTGTTGTAATTCTCTTTTCCTAATCTCTACCTCTTCGACTAAAGACAGTAAAGAATTCGGTCAAGTTTTAATGTTGTGCACCATTAAGAAACGTTTAAGCATGAAGATAATACAATATAGGTATTTGTATTGGTTTTAAGATCACTTTGTGTAACCCTAGCTTGTTAATCCACCATGGTTCCCACATCCCTAGCTATGGAGGTTTTAGCCTCTCATAGTTGTAAGGTTGTGAATTGTATTCATGATTAAGAATATAAATCAATACTTACTAGGATGAATGAGAAAAACACTTCCTTTAATTACTCAACAAATTCTTGAAGAACACGTACCAATAACAAGATAAATTCAAGAAAAGGTTCATCACAAGTTGAATCATCTCAATTCCCCTACAAATCTCTTCTCTCCTTGTTTTTTCATGTCTTTCTTACTTGTCTACGATTGTCTCTCAAAAAATAAAACCTAAAACATATTCATACGTACACAAGAATCCTTTTCCTAGGCTAACTGGATGAATTTCAATATCAGGTGTCGTAGTCATCCCGAGCCATGTTACGATCCGTAGCATCTTCCTACGACTTATAGCTTCATGTCATACCTTGCATTGTTGGTTGAATTTTGGCTAAGTGCTGGATCCAGGTACGACTCGTACCTCCATCATACGACATGTACTGAGCTCCTATGTTTTGATTCTGAAACTTTGAAATTCCTCTAAAGTTCATCACAACCGTCATAGTACGACTCGTACCTTCTCCCACAGTTCGTACTGTCTTTCCGTAGCAGGAGTCTGCACTTTATGCAAATTTTTTGAATCTTGTCACGTTTTCATCACCATGACCCTACCAGCTTGGTACGAGCCGTACTGAGACTCGTACATTGCATCTCTTCAACTTAGCCTTCTGCAGCTTTTCACAACTATAATTACGACTCGTAGGTCCTTCCTACGGCTCGTACTATGGTCTGCTATCACGCCCCCAGTCTACACCTTGGACGTAACATAGTACTTGAACCACAAGTAACCCCAAGTCAACCCCTGGTCAATCATTCACTAGAATTCTAACTAAACATGTACGGCGGAACTTAAAATAATAGCATAAAATATTTAAGAAAGACAAATCTAAAAGTAAAAGTTCAAATATTTTAATAACACTGAATAAACTGAATGTTGTGTCTGTCTGAAAGCCATCTAACTGAGGAGTTACTGGGACAAGACCCCAGCTAACTCTAAGTTTAAATTAAGCTAATAAGTTACTGAAAGAAAGAAATTATGCCCTCAAATGATGAGGACGCAAACTTCAACTGTTGAGGTGGGATACTCTGAAATGTGGCAGCTATATGTACTGAGTCTGAGAACCTGTGGCTGTATCATGAAATGATACAGCATAAAAGTATGCGTCATTACTTTGAATGTACTAAGTATGTCAGAGAAACATAACACGAGATAAGTACTACTAATACTGAATTGAGAAACATGCAAGAATTAATTAAAACTATTAAACTAAATAACTGATATATCTTGGAAGGTTTGAAAGACCCTTTCTGGTGGTCTAGCTTGTTTTAAGTCCGATTCTGATCTGAACTGATACGACATGAAATAACCAACTGCAATACTGAAAAATGATATGACTGGTGGAGAACTGATATGGTCAAAACTCACCCTGACTAATAGTCATAAAAATGTTCTAAGTTTGAGATAATGAGTATGGACTACTGTACTGTACTGATCTGGACTAAGGATCTGAGAGTAACGACACTAACTAGTGGGAGAGGCTATAACCGACATATAACCACATGATCTAGACGTGGAGTCTGATGTTCACACCCCGTCGATAGGACCCAATATACCTTGCCAGGGTATAAAGGCATGGACTATGAAAATCACTGTCAAAAAGAGGGCCGTTAGACCAAGTAAATAAAACCTATAGTGGAAATGTAGTTCTGGAACCTGGGTGCACTAGAACCCCGACCCTTTCGGTGCTAAGTCCTACTCCCACTGGAATAACTCTATTACTGCTACTACTGACAAGCGGATAGCTCGATACTGGGGTTTCAAACTATACTGACCTTGGGGTACTGTTAGAGAGTTCCCTGAGTGTCTTATAGGACTAGATTTTTAAACTGAGTTCTAAGACTGGTTAGAGCTGCTTATCTGAAAGTGTTATAACCGTCTAGAGAACTAACTGATAGTTGAACTGGGGTCCAGGTGCTGGTCAGAGCTATAACTGAATTTCATAACCGCCTAATGGACCAAATAATCTGAGTTCTAAGTCTGAGTCTAATAATTGAGAAGCACCATTGACACCTCAAAAAGAAAAACTAGAGTTAAACTAATCAGCTAACATTATTCTGGTCAACCCAGAGGTTGCTAAAATCTGAGTGAGGCTAGACTGACATTTCTTACTGAAATTGAGACTTCTAGAGTTCTTTCTAAAGATGAACTGACAATAATTTAGTCAAGACTCATTGTTACTAACAATAGGGGGATATCCCATAATAAAAAGCTCAAACTAAGACTCAATATTTCAACACTGGAATAGAGTTCAAGACTTTCTAGCCCATTGGTTATGGCTAAATTTCTTTCATCTCACAGTACTAATCATTTTTTATATCACAAACTGGAGGAAAATAGTTATATATCAACATAGCATAACATTCCACACGAAATAAATCAGGTCTACCAAGAAATTCATTAATATTCGAAAAGTCTACAGGGCTAGAATTCACTTTTGTGAAGATAAGCACCAAATAAATCATGAACTGGTGAAAACCATAACTAAAATAATATCAAACATTATTCTAGGTGGATTCAAGGAAAAATTTCAGGAATTCTATCCACAAATCGAAAACTTAGGGCTAGGATTGAAAATTTACTAAGAGAGGGTTTCTGGGAGACGCAAGGGGAGAACAATCTCCTTGATGACTTCCCACATACCTGGTTGAAGAATCTCTCTAAAGATCTTGAAGCTGCTGCACCTTGAAGAGGAACCCTAGTTCTTGAGCCTTGAGAGAAGAAGGGAGAAGAAGAACTTACGATGGTTGTGAGAAGAGTGAGGGGTTAGACTAGGAAAACTCCTTTAATTCGACTCAAAAGAATCCTAAAACCACCTAGTTTGAGAGTTAGAATCATAGAAAATTACAAAAATAATCCTGGAAAAAAAGCTCTCAAAAATCTGTCTGTCTGGTGCCATGGGTCGTACCATGACTCGTGGTGGCTTCCTATGGGTCGTGGTATGCCATTTGTGGCTTCTAAGAGGCTTAAAAAGGTTGCTGAAACTCCTAGTATGGGTGACTGGTAGGAGTCATACCTTCATACCATGATTCGTACCAAGACTCGTGGTAATAGGGCTGGTCCTATCCGCCAAACCTGGCAGTGCTTTACTAAACTGGCCATAACATTTTACTCCGAACTCCAATTGATGTAAGGTTGGATGTGCTGGAAAGAAGACTCAAAGGGATTTAATTTGATATGCTGGAAAACCCAAAAACAATTAGTATAATAGGAGTTATGATCGTTTTAACTTGTACCTTTAAAGAACTTTCATGAAAAACCCAATCGGTAGGAAGACACTCAACTCAACTTTTTGCTAGAGGTTCCTTATATTAACTTGCATCCAATGCACTTATTACACTTAATAATTTATGTTAACACCTTGTTTTCCGTAAATTCAACAGTTTAGGGTCTATCCACCTACCTAGAATAGTTCCAAACTTAGTCAAAAGTCCATGGTGTGCAACATCTCAACTCATGACTCAAATGACGATTTGTACCATCATCTTATGACTCGTACTGAGTATTTGTAGCTACTGATCCTTCCTTGAGAATTCAATGAACGTACTATTTATTATCCTTCACTATGACTCGTACCACCTTGATACGGATCGTAGGATCCAATCGTGGTTTCCTTGCCACTTCCTGCTAAACTCTCTAAATCATACCATGAAACCTTGGATAAGTCTATTAGATCTGCTGATGTGACCTTATGGAGAACCAAGACCGGACAATTTCTATAAACCCGTCTAGCTATAACTGAGTCACCTACTGGAGTAGAAACCGAGAAGGATTCTTACAAGACACCGGGACTGACTCCGAAGCTACTGGCTACATAAGGTGTCACAAAGGACAAGGTGGCCCTTGGATCTAATATTGCCTAAACATCAACATGGAAGACTCTAAACATACCGATAACCACGTACAGGGAGACCTCCTTCTCCTAACGGGATGCTAGGGCATAGAATCTGTTTTGGCGTTGATCGCCAGCTGCACTGGTAGATGCCCCCTGATGTGCTGAGCGAGGGGGTGGGGCTGCTGAGCTAGAAGATAGGCCATGGGTCCCAACCTAGTCCTGTCTCGCTGCTGGACAATCTCTAAGAATGTGTCCGAGTTGAGCCTGATGCTCATCCTCTCTGATCATGCCTAGGCCGAGATGGAACACTCAAGGCTGATGAAGCTGGGGCGGATGATCTCTAGTGGGTCTGCTGACGGTGTCCACCGCCAGACCATTGCTTGGATAATCTGTAGTCCTCAATCCTGGCCCTCTTGGCCTCTCTCTCTCTCACTCGAATGTGCCGCCTCCATCTGCTGGGCATACAACACCATCCGAGGGAAGTCCATATCTTGATGGAGCATAGCAATCCTGTATTCCTTATCCATGTAACCTGCTATCCCATGCACAAACCTGCTCACTCGCACCCTCTATTCAGTCACTAACTCAGGAGCATACTCCTCGATAGGCGGGTGAATCAAGGGAATACTCTAGTACCGTCATCGTCCCTTTCTTCAGGTTTATGAACTCAGCTGCCTTAAGCTCCCTAATCTCCCGAGGGAAGAACCGATCGAGGAATGCAACCTGAAACTCCTCCCAAGTGATCGAGCCTGCTTCGGCGACCCTGCTATCCTTCCGTTGACGGAACCAGATATGCGAAACTCCCTTCAACTGGTAGGATTCCAACTCCGCGCACTGAACACTACTCACCCCCATAACCTACGTGATCTTGATGATCTCATCAATGAACTCATGTGGGTCCTCATCTACCTTGGACCATAGAAACTCCGGCCGGTTCATCCTCAAGAAGTGTCTGACTCGAGTCGCTGCTGCACTACCATTTTGCGGAACATGCGCAACAGCCTGCTGATTGTCCTGAGCAGTCAAGGCCTGTGCAAGCACCTGGATAGCAGCCCGGAACTCAGTGCGAGCGGCTGGCTCCAGTGCCTGAGGCTCCTGAATTGGTGGGACCTGCTGATGCCCACGACCCATGCCATTCTCATGGCCTTCACCTCTCCATTTCTCCTTCCATTCATACTTCAAGGAGCCATGATTCTGCAATCGCGAATAGCACAAATTAGAGGGATAGAAAGACTTTTCATCGCACGACATAGATCATGAAAGATAAGAACATTTCCTAGAACGTTTTGTAGCCTCTTCGTCATAAGTGTGGCGCACTTCACACTTATGAAAAAGACTCTACTTAACGCGACTTTCTGACTCCCTAGGACACTTCAAACCTATGGCTCTAATACCAAGTTTGTCACGACCCGAGAGCAGACCCAGATCATAGACATGAGACAAGGGACCCCGAGAGACCCCAAGTCAACCTATGGCATAAGCATTCACTAACTCATTCAGTAAACATAAAGGAAACATAATTATAACTCAACAGAAGTCCAACTTAACATAACAACAGAACAAATGTATGAAGCTGAATACATTTCTAAGTCTGATAAGCCTCTAATCTGGACGAGTTGATTAGACAACACCCGCAATTAGCTCAGATACTGAAACTAAAAATAAGCTAATGAAAACTGAATATATAGTCCTCGAAAGATGAGGACTCACCAAATAGGCCAGTGTTAACTCTGATAAGAAGGTATGAACGGGGCTGAACTTGAGAGCCGGATTCTGCATCATGAAAATGATGCCACATAGAAAGTATGCGGTCAGTATGTGGAATGTACCGAGTATGCAAGGTAAGTAAAACCACTTTGATAATGTAAATCATTTAAATCAGTTCATACATATAATAAACTTTAAGAGTAAGTAGGAGACCACATGCATTAATTCCGAAATCGATCTTTATCATAACATGTTCATGCATGGCTTTAGAACATCATAACCGAATCAAATGACTCAAAGCTAAATCTTAACATTTATATCAAAAGTTGAACATGAATCAAACCTTTCTTTTTAAACATGCATGCATAAGATAATCATCATGGCAAATGGATATGCAATTTCAAATGATATAGACAATGGGAGACTCATCACTTAACCGACATACCACGATAGAGCTTATGTGGTCCCGACTATTACACTCAAGTGGGCAGAGCCGTCCAAAACCTTATCAGGGCTAGGGATGCTACTATGATATCGATATCAAGCTGAAAGGGACAAATCGGGCCAGGGATAGCTTACAAGGGAGGTCCCAACAATATAATAGAATCAACCTACGTTGGCGCATTGTTCTGGGGCGTAGGGTTATCGACCCTTAGCCCGCTCGCTGCTAGACTCTTCTCCCAAAACATGCAATGCTCTACATTGTATAAATACGAAGCTCAACATCATCAAGTGACGAAGCTTAACATGAAATCATGCATAAACTCAACATCGTATGAAACAAAGCTCAACATTTTCCATTGACAAAGCTCATTATGAAATCACACATGCATTAGACATCATATAAATATGAAGCTCAATAATGTCGTCTCAACAAAGCTTAGAATGGAATCATGATTAGACTCAACATCATGTGCAATGAAGCTTAATGCCAACATACATCTCAATTATGAATTCATGATTATGAGAAGCTCTACTATGACACATACCACAGCTCAAGAATTGTGGGAGGCTTTACTCCAAAATCATGTTGTAAGGCTACTTTAGAATTATCACTTCATCATTATCAACATAAGGGCCTTGCCCCAAAACCTTAACATGCTTGAACCCATTCAAATCATTTGAAAATATTATAATTTGGGAGATTTCACTCCAAAACAAATAATATAGTCAATTCACGAAATTCGTCATTCATACTCAACACTGGGCACTACCCAAATCTTCACCATACATGGGTCTATTTAATATTATTTGAAAACATCATCAAAATCATAAAATGTCATGGGTAAGGTTGAAAATATGCTTTCCATAATCTACTCCACCATCATCACATCATATAAGAAACTCCCCACACATGGGAGTTTTAGATTCAATTTTTAGTAAACAATTTTGTAAAAGAAATTAAGTTAGAATCCACCCAAGTTCGATAAATAATCAATGTCAACTCAATTTAATCATACCCATGAGTATAAATGTAGGATCATGCAATTGAATGAAAATCCATACTTTATCATCACAAACCAATCACAAATTGGTAGGGAATGAGCATGGGTGTGGAAGGAAGCACCCATTCATAGCCTTACATACCTGGGATTGAGGAATCCTAACTCTTCCTAATTGCCCAGTTGAGATTAACCTTGAAAACCTTGAAATTCTCCTCACTTTCTTCCCTTCAAGCCTTCGACCTTGCATGCATGAAGAAAATGGCCTAGATGGGTCTTTCTCATCTTAAAAACCTCTATTACGAGCTTAAAACGACATAGTATAGGCCCTTAGAACTTAGGAATTACGAAAAATCCCTTACTGAAATTGCTGAAAATAACTGTCAGGGGGTCCTAACGGACGACTTGACAACTCGTTACTAGGGCACATGATCTGTTGGTTCACCCGTCAAGTACACTGCCTCATCATTCACGAAAACTCAATTAGCTTGGTGACGGCCCTCCTGACGGGTCGTTAGGCCTGACAACGACTCCTTAGGTACCATCCATCAGGTACACTGGATAAGCTTTACCATATTTTTCAAGGAGCAACCCACGACTGACATGATGACTCATGGTGACTGACCACGAGTTGTTACATCACCCCTGAGGACTTCAAGTCCTTTATCATCCCAAGTCTTCCCCTCGAGTCACTTGACGACTCGTTTGGCCTCGCCACAAGTCATTAGGTGACCCGTTCTGCAATTGCTGCAGCATTTTTTAATTTTTCTCCTGATTCACTTCTGAACCTGATCCTTGGATTCCCAGGGTATAACAATATCTCCCCCTTGGGAACATTCATCCTCGAATGTTATAAACAAGAAGAAAACTCAAAAACAAACAATCACTATATATAGATGCTAATCATTGACATTCAAGTCAAAAAGTAACGGAACGACTACCCTCGAAGAGAACCACATAGCTGGTCAGAGTTCAGACATCACATACATATCTCATATCATATAACAAACTTATTTGCATGAATAGAAAATGAAAAACTAAATAGAGGTTTAGGGAAAAAATTTGATACCTCAAACCGAAGCTGAGCCGGTAGGGAACAAATTGGGGTATTTAGCCATCATATCCACTTTGGCCTCCCACGTGGCTCCCTCGACATGATGATTCCTCCATAACACCTTTACTAAGGCTACTTCCTTGTTCCTTAGCCTTTGAACTTATTGATCCAAGATTTCAACCAGAATTTCTTCATAATTGAGGTTGTCCTTCACACCAATGCTGTCTATCGGAACCACCAAGGCTAGCAGCCAAGCATTTTTTCAAAAGCGATACATGGAACACGGGATGAACAGAAGCCAATTCTGAAGGCAAGTCCAACTCATACGCCACCTTACCAACTCTTCTCACAACCCGGTAGGGACCAACATAGAAGGGACTGAGTTTACCTTTCTTTCCAAACTGCATGACTCCCTTCATGGGAGATACCTTCAAAAACACCCAGTCGTCTACATCAAACTCCAAATCTCTTCTCCTCACATCAGCATACAATTTCTAATGACTCTGAGTGATTTTCAACCAGTCCCTTATCAGCTGAACATTCACCATCACCTCATGCACCAAATCTGGACCTATCATTGCTACCTCACCAACCTCAAACCATCCGATGGAGGACCTACACCTTCGCCCACAGAGTGCCTCGAACGATGCCATCTGGATACTAGACTGGTAACTATTATTATAAGCAAACTCAATCAAGGGAAAATGATTATCCTAACTACCTTTGAAATCCATAACGCATGCCCTCAACATATCCTCAAGAGTCTGAATGGTTCGTTCTGCTTGGTCATCCATCTGAGGATGAAAAGCTGGGATTAGCTTAACCTAAGTCCCGAGCCCCTTTTGAAATGAATGCTAGAATTGAGAAGTAAACTGAGTACCTTAGTCCGAAATAATAGACAAGGGCACTCCGTGAAGCCGAACCTACTCCCAAATATACAACTTAGCATAATCGTCTGCTGAATCCGTGGTCTTGACTGGTAGGAAGCGTGCATCCTTGGTCAACCTGTCCATGACAACCCAAATGGAGCCGTATTTCCATCGAGTACGAGGTAGACCTATAATGAAATCCATATTGATTTCTTCCCACTTCCAAGTGGGAATGGCAATATCCTGAAGTACACCTCCTGGTCTTTGATGCTCGGCTTTCACTTGCTGACAGTTTGGACATTTTGCTACGAACTCCACAATATCCCTTTTCATACCTTCCCACCAATAGATCTCTCGCAGACATCATGGATGAATAGAATATATGGTACCATGTGCCTCATGCAATATCCAAACTTTCAAATTATCAATGTCTAAAACACATAGTCGGCCCTGGTATCGTAGCACACCATCTCCCCCTTGGGAGAAAACCTCCACTTTCTGACTCTACACCATCTCCTTTAGCTTCCTCAATATTAGATCCTCATCTTTCCTAGATTTAACATCAACTACCAAGGACGATTCCATCCCGTTATGCACAACAATACTGCCATTGGTCGAATCGATCAATCTAACTCCCAGCCTTGCAAGCCGATGAACATCTTTCACTAGTTCCTTCTTCCCCTTATCCACATGGGACACACTCTCCATTAAGAGTCTACTAAGTGCATCCGCAACCACATTAGCTTTGCCCAGGTGGTAAAGGAGACTCATGTCATAATCCTTAAGTAACTCCAACCACCTCATTTGCTGAAGATTTAGATCCTTTTGGGTGAACACATATTGCAAGCTCTTGTGGTCCGTAAATACATCCACGTGGACCCTATACAAGTAATGTCGCCGTATCTTCAATGTGAATGCCACCGCGACCAATTCAAGATCGTGGGTCGAGTAATTCTTTTCATGCACCTTCAGCTGTCGAGAGGCATAAGCTATCATCCTCCCATGCTGCATCAACACACAAACTTACATCGAAGAGAAGCAAATGAAAGGCTTTCATAAAAATTCTCGTAGAATTGAGAATGAAGTTTTATCACAATATACCACGAAACCATCGCTACCCTCGGGTAGGGTCAACACCGGTGCTAAAGTAAGTCGAGCGTTCAACTCTTGGAAGCTTTTCTCACAAGCCTCCGACCATTGAAACTTCACCTTCTTCTGAGTCAACTTAGTCAAAGGCGCTGCAACGGATGAGAAACCCTCCACAAACCTTCTCAATTCGCATTTGACTTTTGAGCCTTTAAACAATTAACCAATTTTACCTTTAACCTAAAGGAGACTTCGATCATTTAACTTTAGCTTCTGAAGGAGGAATCATGTCACTTGGAATTTCGGAAAGTGAATCCTCTCTTTCAGATCTGGGCCTTGGTAGAACTTGTCTTTGATTGGGATTGATAGTAGCCAGCTAAACCCAAGAAACTCTCCAAAGGATTCACTGGTCTAGGCCAATTGTTCACCGCCTCAATTTTCTACGAGTCCACTTTTGTGTCTTCAATGGACACCAAATGGCCCAAGAACGCCACAGAATCCAACCAAAACTCACACTTGCTGAACTTTGCATACAATTGGTGGTCCTTGAGGGTATGGAGCACTACTCTCATGTGAGCGGCATGCTCCTTCTTGCTCCGAGAGTACACCAAGATGTCATTTATGAACATGATCACGAACATATCCAAATATAGCTTGACCACCCTGTTCATCAAGTCCATAAAAGTTGCAGGAGCATTCGTTAGTCCAAAAGACATAACTACAAACTCGTAATGACCATATCATGTTCTAAATGCTGTCTTCGGAATATCACTCTCCTGAACTCTGAGTTGATGATAACTAGATCTGAGATCCATCTCTGAGAAACACTTCGCACCCTGAAGCTGATCGAACAAATCATCGATCCTGGGTAACAGATACTTATTCTTGAAAATGACTTTGTTCAACTGTCAATAATCAATGCACATACGAAAGGAACCATCTTTCTTTCGAACAAATAATACTGGTGCGCCCCATGGAGACTGGCTCGATATGATGAAACCTTTATCTAGAAAGTCCTTTAACTGATCCTTCAACTCTTTTAGCTCAGCTGGAGCCATCCTATAGGGTGGAATAGATATAGGTTGCGTGTCAGAAATGAGGTCAATACCGAAATCAATCTCCCGCTCGGGAGGAATACCTGGCAATTCATTGAGAAAAACCTCTGGATACTCATGTACTAATGGAACTGACTGGATAGTCGGGGTTCCGGAATCCACATCCTTAACCCTAACTAGATGATACATGCAACCCTTAGAAATCATCTTCCCGGCCTTGAGGTAGGAAACAAATCAACCTACAGGCACAGCTGAACTACCCTTCCATTCTAAGACTGGCTCACCCGGGAATCTGAACTCTACTAATCAGGTCCAGAAATTAATGGAAGCATAACAAGCATACAACCAATCCATGCCGAGAATAACATCGAAATCCATCATGGCTAACTCTATCAAATCTGCTGAGGTGACCTTATAGAGAATCAAGACCGGGCAATTTCTGTACACCCGTCTAGCTATAACTGAGTCACCTACTGGAGTAGAAATCGAGAAGGATTCTGACAAGATACCGGGACTGACTCCGAAGCTACTGGCTACATTAGGTGTCACAAAGGACAAGGTGTCCCCTAGATCTAACAATGCATAAACATCAACATGGAAGACTCGTAACATACCAGTAACCACGTACAGGGAGACCTCCTGCTCCAGACGGGATGCTAGGGCATAGAATCTGTTCTAGCGCTGATCGTCGGCTGCACTGGTAGATGCCCCCTGATGTGCTGAGTGAGGGGATGGGGCTGCTGAGCAAGAAGCTGCGCCATGGGTCACAACCTGCTCTTTTCTGATGCTAGACAATCTCTAAGCATGTGTCTTGGTTGCCCGCACTCGAAACACGCACCCACACCTGCCAAGCACTGGCCTGTATGCCCTCGGCCACATCTGCGACAAGCTGAAACACCTGAATTTGCGAGCCTGCTGTCTGACCCCTCGAGCCTGATGCTTGTCCTCTCTGATCATTCCTAGGTCGAGATGGTACATTCAAGGATGATGAAGCTGGGGCAGATGATCTCTGGTGGGTTTGTTAACAGTGCCCACCGCCGGACCTCTACTGGGAGAATCTGTTGTCCTTAGTCCTGGCCCTCTTAGCCTCTCTCTCTCTCGAATGTGCCACCTCCATCTGCTAGGTGTACAACACCATCTGAGGGAAGTCCATATCCTGATGGAGCTTGCTCCGGCGACCCTGCTATCCTTCCATTAACGGAACTAGATCTGCGCAACCCCTTTCAACTGGTAGGAGGCCAACTCCGCGCACTCAACACTACTCACCCCTATAACCTGGGTGATTTTGACGATCTCATCAACGAACTCATGTGGGTCCTCATCTACCTTGGACCCTAGAAGTCCCTGACTCGAGTCACCGCTGCACTGCCATTTTGCGGAATGTGTGCAACAGCCTACCGATTAACCTAAGCAGTCAAGGCCTACGCAAGCATCTGGATAGCGGCCCGAAACTCAGCGTGGGTGGCTGGCTCCGGTGCTTGAGGCTCCTGAACTGGTGGGACCTGCTGATGCCCACGATTCATGCCATCCTTGTGGCCTTCACCGTCTCCATTTCTCTTTCCGTTCATCCTTTGAGGAGCCATGATTCTGCAATTGCAAATAGCACGAATTAGAGGGATAGAAAGACTTTTAATCGCACAACATAGATCATGAAAGATGGGAACATTTCCTAGAACATTTCATAGCCTCTTCGTCATAAGTGTGGCGCGCTTCACACTCATGAAAAAGACTCTACTTAATGCAGCTTTCAGACTCCCTAGGATACTTCAAACCTATGGCTCTAATACTTAGTTTGTCACGACTTGAGAGGAGACCCGGATCGTAGACATGGGACAAGGGACCCCGAGAGACCCCAAGTCAACCCACGGCATAAGCATTCACTAACTCATTAAATAAACATAAAGGAAACATAATTATAACTCAGCATAATTCTAACTTAACATAACAACAGAATAAATGTATGAATTTGAATACATTTCAAAGTCTGATAAGCCTCTAATCTGAACGAGCTGATGGGACAACATCCCCAACTAGCTCAGAAAAATTGAAACTGAAAAGATGCTCATGAAAATTTAATATCTAGTCCTCGGAAGATGAGGACTCACCAAATAGGCCGGTGATAACTCTGATAAGCGGCTACGAACGGGGCTGAACTTGAGAACCAGATTATGCATCATGAAACGATGCAACATAAAAAGTATGTAGTCAGTACGTGGAATGTACCGAGTATGCAAGGTAAGTAAAAGCACTTTGATATAGTAAATCATTTAAATCCATTCATACATATAATAAACTTTAAGAGTAAGTAGGATACCACATGCATTAATTTTGAAATCGACCTTTATCATAACGTGTTAATGCATGGTTTAGAACATCATAACCAAATTGAATGACTCAAAGTAAATCGTAACATTAATATCAAAGATGAACAATGAGTCAAACCTTGCTTTTTAAACATGCATGCATAAGATAATCGTCATGGGAAATGGATATGCAAATTTAGATGATATAGACAATGGGAGACTCATCACTTAACCGACATACCACGATAGAGCTTATGTGGTCCCGATTATTACACTCAAGTGAGCAAGGGCTAGGAACGCGACCATGATATCGATATCAAGCTGAAAGGGGCCAATCGGGCCAGTGATAGCTCACAAGGGAGTTCCCAACAATATAATAGAATCAACCTACGGTGGCGCGTAGTTCTGGGGCATAGGGTTATCGACCCTTAGCCCGCTCGCTTCTAGACTCTTCTCCCAAAACATGCAATGCTCTACATTGTATAAATATGAAGCTCAACATCGTCTAGTGATGAAGCTTAACATGAAATCATGCATAAACTCAACATCATATGAAACGAAGCTTAACATTTTTCCATTGACAAAGCTCATTATGAAATCACTCATACATTAGACATCATATAAATATGAAGCTCAACAATGTCATCTCAAGAAAGCTTAGAATGGAATCATGCTTAGACTCAACATCATGTGAAATGAAGCTTAATGCCAACATACATCTCAATTATGAATTCATGCTTATGAGAAGCTCTACTATGACACATACCACAGCTCAAGAATTGTGGAAGGCTTTACTCCAAAATCATGTGGTAAGGCTACTTTAGAATTATCACTTCATCATTATCAACATAAGGGCCTTGCCCCAAAACCTTATCATGCTTGAACCCATTCAAATCATTTGAAAATATTATAATTTGGGAGATTTCACTCCAAAACAAATAATATAGTCAATTCACGATAATCGTCATTCATACTCAACATTGGGCACTACCCAAAGCTTAACCATACATGGGTCTGTTTAATCTTATTTGAAAATATTATCAAAATCATAAAAAATCATGGGTAAGGTTGAAAACATGCTTTCCATCATCTACTCCATCATCATCACATCATATAAGAAACTCCCCACACATGGGCGTTTTAGATTCAACTTTTAGAAAATAATTTTGTAAAAGAAATTAAGTTAGAATTTTCCCATGCTCGATAAATCATCAATATCAACTCAATTTAATCATACCCATGAGTAGAAATGTAGGAATAATGCAATTGAATGAAAACCCATACTTGATCATCACAAACTAATCACAAATTGATAAGGAATGGGCATGGGTGTGGAAGAAAGCACCCACTCATAGCCTTGCATACTTGGGATTGAGGAATCCTAACTCTTCCTAATTGCCCAGCTAAGATTTCCATTGAAAACCTTGAAATTCTTCTCACTTTCTTCCCTTCATGCCTTCAACCTTGCATGCATGAAGAAAATGGCCTAGATGGTTTTTTCTCAGCTTAAAACCCTATATAACGAGCTTAAAATAATGTAGTATAGGCCCTTATAACTTAGGAATTATGGAAAATCCCTTACTGAAATCGCTAAACATAACTATCAGGGGTCCTAACGGACGACCTGACGACTCGTTACTAGGGCACACGATCCGTTGGTTCACCCGTCAAGTACACTGCCTCATCATTCACGAAAACTCAATTTTCTTGGTGACGGCCCTCCTGACGAGTTGTTAGGCATGACGATAACTTTTTAGGTACCATTCGTCAGGTACACTGGATAAGCTTTACCATCTTTCTCAAGGACCAACCCACGACTGACATGACGACTCGTGGTGACTGACCACGAGTTATTATATCACCTGTGAGGACTGCGAGTCCTTCATCATCCCAAGTATTCCCTACGACTCATTTGGCCTCGCCACGAGTTGTTAGGTGACCCGTTTTGCAACTGCTGCAGCATTTTCCAATTTTTATCCTTATTCACTTCCGGACATGATCCTTGGATTCCCAGGGTATAACAGGGTGACTGAGCTAAATGGCTAGGGAAAGAGCTGCAATCCCAAGAACTGAATATTAAAGTTGAATGCCAACGGAGTATCTGACTCCGAGCTGAACTACTTATCTTAACGAAGTTTCTGAATCATACATACATGCTAAGATATGAGAAGAACTGAAGGACATGAAGCTGACACGAAACTAAGTAGGGTACTAAGGAGAAGCTATTTCCCAAGTAGTTCCTCCTACTAGCTGATTGTTCCTTAAAACCTTCATTGAAACCACTTCCTTATTTCCCCCTACTTACGATCTTAACGGCCCAGAATCTCAACTGGAACCTCATTTTAAAAGAGGTTGTCATCCTCACTAACACCTCATCACCCCTTCATGGGTGAAACTTTTAGAGACACCTTGCTAGCTGCACCAACTTCCCTAAATACCACCACACCCTTCCAGCCTATCACTAAAATCATCTTACGACTCCTCTATTGCACACCATCCTAGGATTTCTCCATCTCCCTAGTATAGCTACCTATTGCAACCATCATTTTTGTCATGAGAGAACATACACAGGGATTAAGATAAGGAAATCGTATGCACGAATCATCTACGAAATTTTAACTGAGCATATGCATGATGTAGCATGATCTTATGAGTTGTTAAGGCAAATCTAAAGGACTGAATTCATGGAGCTGAGCATATTACGACACATGAGTCCACATACATGACGAGTTTCATGACATGAAGTTGAGATATATGGAATCAAGGAGTAAGACTGGGATCGCTACATGAAGCAGTTATCAATAATTCTAGGAGTCTGAACATAAGCATGAGTAGAATGTAGTGTCAACTAAAACACAAGAGAAAACATTTGGATAGGAAGGTTTGACATCCCAAAGCTACTATGTTTGGAGCCCTTCTGCTAGAACACTTAGGGCTTGACTTGGCCTTTTTAACTTATCATATCCCCTTTAGCTTTAAGTCATCATTCTCAAGCTCTTAGAGCCTTTCTTAAGGCTAGGTTAACATCACTAACTCTTGAGTTCTCATTTTCCACGAAAGTATCACTATAGGCTTCATACTTATAACCATTTCCTACCAGTCATGAGATAATTCTCATACTAGCATGCTAAAAGGAATCTCATACCTTATACTATGGCTCCTGGGCTTACAACATGCAAGGATCAAAATGAGAAGCTCACAACATACCCGCAACTATATACGGAGCTGTCTGGCACCTATACTAAATGTTGTGCCCTACTGAGATGGACGAGCTGCTGGAATGGTGGGACTAAGTCTTCCCATGTTCCGCTAGAGGAAAATTCTTTATTCTATGACCCAATTTACCACATCCAAAACATCCTTCCCTACCGAGCAAAAAATTACCATGGTGGCTCCTTCTACATTTCTCGCAAACTGGGTGACTTGACAGGGCTGCAGAAAAGTTAGCCGGAGCTCTACCTTCACCCCGTTTGGCTGCTGGGCACTCTTAGAGTTTATGGTCTGGCTTGCCACACCAAAAGCAACCGCTTGAGCTAGCCCTGCATTCTCCCAAATGTTTCTTCCCACAATTCTTGCAAGCTGGGTATGTAATCTCCCTTACTCTAGGTTTGTTAAGACTCTTGATTACCAATGGTGTTGGGGATGATGACCTCCAATGAGACTAGAAATGAGGTTTGCCACTCATCATCTGTTGGGAATATCTTATATCCCTTATCCTTGCTCTCTTGCTTCCCTTTTCTTTTGCCCTGATCCTTCCATCTGCTTTCGGAATATAAAGCTCAGATGGATCCCTTTTTAAGAAGTTTCGATCCCTGGTAGCTATTATCTCTTCAGTAGGATTTGTAGGTGTTACTGCCTACTGGTTCACCTGAGTGGTCACAGCCTGTATTAACACTCTAAGGGCAGTCCCGATCTCCGCATCCGTCACTTGCCCACTGAGAGGGTATACTGGGGTTGGTGCGACTAATGGATTCCTGCTATTCTTTCCTCTATTAACACCCCTTCTATGAGACATTATCTGCAAACGCGTTAAGCACGAATTAGAAGAGAGACCTTAAAGTTTACACGCTATCGCACGATTGGAATATTAACAAAAGGGGAACTTTCCGAATAATATCTCGTAGCCTCCTCGTCATAAGTGTGGCGCACTTCACACCCATGAAAAGGACTCTACTCGATGCGGCTTTCAAACATTCTGAGGATACTCTAAACCTAGTGCTCTAATACCAAGTTTGTCATGCCCCGATTCTACACCCTGGACGCAACATGGTACTTGAAGCCAAAAGTGACCCCAAGTCAACCCCTAGTCTATCATTCACTAGCATTCTGAGTAAACATGCATGGCAGAGCTTAAAATAAGCATAGGACTTTTGACGACTCTTAGCTATTTTAAACCTTTCCCTTATAAGCTGAACTTTCTCCATAGCCTCATGAACTGAATCTAGTCCTACTTTGAACCAACTAATAGGGAATCTACACCTCCGCCCATAAAGAGCCTCAAACGGAACCATCTAAATGTAGGAATGGTAGTTGTTGTTATATGTAAACTCAATGAGAGGTAAATGTTTATCCCAACTACCTTTAAAATCAATCACATATGCTCTCAACATGTCCTCAAGAGTTTGAATGGTCTGCTCAGCCTGACTATCTGTCTGTGGGTGGAAAGCTGTGCTAAGCTTGACTTGAGTACCGAGTCCCTTCTAAAACAACCTCCAAAATTGAGAGGTGAACTGAGTACCTCTATCTGATATGATGGACAAGGGAAATCCATGCAACCGAACTAACTCCCGAATATACAATTTAGCATAATCCTATGTTGAATTGGTAGTTTTGACCGGTAGACAATGAGCTGCCTTAGTCAACCTTTTTATAACCACCCAAATAGAGTCATACTGTTGACGAGTATGAGGCAACCCTGTAATGAAGTCCATATTGATCTCCTTCCACTTCTAAGTGGGGATACTAATGTCTTGAATCACACCTCCAGGTGTTTGGTGCTCAACTTTCACTTGTTGATAATTCACACACTTTTCCACAAACTCTGCTATGTCCTTCTTCATACCGTTCAACCAATAGACTTCTCGAAGGCCATAGTACATCTTAGTAGCACCTGGATGTATAGAATATATGAAACCATCAGCCTCATGCAACATCCGGTCCCTCAAATCATCAACACCCGGAACACACAAATGACCCTGATATAGTATTACACCATCTCCCTCTTGGTAGGAAACCTCCACCTTCTGATTCTGAACTGCCTCCTTCAGCTTTACCAAAATAGGATCCTCGTCTTTCCTAGTCTTGACTTTGGTCACCAAGGAATCTTCTGATCCGTTCTGAACAATGACACCATTATCTCTCGAGTCAATGAGAAGAACTCCTAGTCATGCAAGCTGATGCACATCCTTCACTAACTCTTTCCTCCACTCATCTACATGAGACACACTCTCTATAGAAAGCCTGCTAAGAGCATCTGCCACCATATTATCCTTGCCTGGAAGATAAAGGGCTCTTATATCGTAATCTTTATGAAGCTCCAACCACCTTCTTTGATGTAGGTTTAGATCCTTCTGGGTAAACACGTACTATAGGCTTATTTGGTCCATTCACACATCCACATAGAACCCATACAGATAGTGCCTAAAAAAATTTTAAGGCAAATACTACTACTGCCAACTCGAGGTTGTGAGTTAGATAATTCTTTTCATGAACTTTCAGCTGACTAGAGGCATAGGATATAACCTTACCGTGTTGCATCAATACACAACCAAGATCGATCCTCGAGGCATCACATTATACCGCAAACCCATTGGTACCCTCAGACAAAGTCAACACTGGCGCTGAGGTGAATCAAGTCTTTAACTCTTGAAAGCTCTTTTCGTAAGCCTCTGACCATTAAAACTTCACTTTGTTCTGGGTCAACTTAGTCAACGGTGCTGTTATGGATGAAAACCCTTCAACAAATCTCCTATAGTAACCAGCTAAACCCACGAAACTCCTGATATCCGAAGGACTAATTAGCCTAGGCCAATTATTCACAGCTTCTATCTTTTGAGAGTCCACCTGTACACCCTCACTTGACATCACATGACCCAAAAATGCTATTGAGTTTAACCAAAACTCACACTTGCTAAATTTAGCATACAGTTGGTGATCCTTAAGAGTCTGTAGCACTACCCTCAAATGAGAGGCATGCTCCTCCTTGCTCCAAGAGTATATAAGGATATTATCACGACCCGAAAGTAGATCCGGATCATAACACGGGACAAGGAACCCCGAGAGGTCTCAAGTCGACCCATGGCATAAGCATACATCTAACTTCATTGACTTCAAGAGGAAGATTGAATATAAGGCATAGCGGAAACATAAACATAACATAACATGTCAGAACATTTGGAAACACTGAACATATACATAAGCTGAGTACTACATAATGTCTGAAAGCCTCTACTGTATAAGATGGGTTGATGGGACAACACCCCCAACTAACCCGGCCAAATACTATAACATAGAATAACTTAAACGTCTAGTCAAATGGCCCTCAGAACATGAGGATTCACCAAAAAAGTTGATAACAATAATCCCGAGATGGTCTAAGGATGAGGATGAGCCTGAGAGCCAAGTCTTGAATCATGAAATGATACAACATAGAAAGTATGTTGTCAGTACGTGGAATGTACCGAGTATGCAAGGTAAGTAAAACGTACATTCAAAATATATGAAACTCATAAAACATCATGTGTGTAGGACATCATGCTCATATCATAAATGTGGTGACATAACGTAAGGCTCAAGGTTTTCAAATCATTCGTAAACCATTCATTTTCATAATCATAAGAGAAACTTTATCAAATCAGCACTTGAGCCAAAATCATGAACCTAACAATGCATAAAAACATGCGGAACAATGGGAGGACTCGTCATAACCTATACCATTATGGTAGAGCCTTTCATGAGGCCCCAACTATCTCACTCAAGTGGGTAGAGTCCCCTCTGGCTTGTCAGGCGTGGGACGTGCATTATGTGATATCACGAAAGAGGGGATCATTATTGTTGTAATGTATCATTATAAACCCATGGTGGAACGTGGTTATAAGACACCGACATTGTCCTTTGAACGTCGGGCTGCTTGGTGCTAGACACGGCTCCCAAGAAAACATGCATAATAGGCTCATTCGTAAATCAATAACATCATTCATTAAGATTCATGGCTAAAATAAACATTCATCATTCATTGATCCCCATTAAAACATGATTAGCCAAGAACCAAAGGCCTTTTAGTCGACCAATATCACAAATTGATAAAACATGAGATCCATTTCATAAATCGTAAACCATTCATCATCATATGGGCATTGCCCAATACTTTACTATGCTTTACAATGCTCAACTCATTCGAAAAAATGCTGATAACATGGGTAACTTGAAAACATGTTTTTCATCATCAATAGTTTATAAATCATAAGGCCCTTGCATCTTGAAGATCATGCATATAACTTATAAATCATCAAATCATGTCGAGTATTTGAATAAACCCATATTTCTAATCATAGATCATGTTGGATTTATAAATATCAACAATTGAAGAGAAGATCATAAACTGATTTATCATAGATCATGCATTTTTAAGCTTAATTGAGTAGAAATCAAAATCAATAATTTAGTAATTGAAAATAGTTGTAAAATCTAATCAAAATCCATAAAATATGATGTAAATCATGAATCATCATAGCCTATTAGTAAGTCATTAGATTTTCACAAAAGTTGAATTCAAAACCCCATGAGAATTTTTTATAGATTTTCATAAATTAATAGAGAATGGGTATGGGTGTGAACAGAAATACCCATTTGTAACCCTACATACCTGGGTAAGATCAGATTTCAAAGTCCTTTAAGTGCCCAAGGGAGAATTGATAGGGAAGAGCTTGAAACATGCTTGATCTCTCTAAAATCCTCTCAATTTTGCATGCATGAGAATGAATAGGTTATAGGAACTTAGCCTATCTTATCATACTCAGAAAAAAATACATAAAATGGTGTAGTTTAGGGCCCTAGAGCATAAAAAGGTCGAAAATACCCTTAAAAAATTTCCCTGAAAAACTGAATTGGGTGAACCAACGACTGATCCCATGAGTGGTTGCATCATACCACGACTCGTGATATCCAGTCGGTGGATCGACTGTCTCAAGTCATACTTTCAGATCCTTCCCACGACTCAATAGGATGAGTCGTTGATACGAACGACGAGTCGATAGATCGATCATTGCCAGCTCCCTTCACAACCTGAACTTCCTTACCACAAGCCTCACCACGACTCGTGGTTGCTTCCAACGAGTTGTGGTAACCATCTGTTAAGTGCACTAGAAATTCTAACAACCAAATAACGACTGTTGACCACGGGTCGTCACTTATTTCTATGAGTCTTTGATGACCCGTGGTATCCCCAACTGCCAAGGTCCAGCATTTCCTACGACTACTAACAATGACTCGTTGTTCCAACCAATGAGTCATTTCATCATCTGTTGTCATCACTGCCACCAGGACTCCCCATCACCATGACTGCATACAATGGCCCGTGGTTTGATACCACGAGTCGTTACATCTCCCATTCTGTGATATTTTTCCTATTTTCTGCCAACTTCAAATTTTGATCTCGGGTCTAATCTTAGGCACTTTTGGGGTATTACAATATCTCCCTCTTGGGAATATTCATCCTAGGATGTTGGAAAAAAGAAGAAAACAAAGACATGCGATTATTACACCCAAATACTGATCATTTAAACCTAAAACTAACGGGAGGAATATCTGTAATTCATATTACATAGCTGAACTAATCTTATGCTTCACATAAACATCCATACACATGAAAGAAACTTGAACACATTAACTGAACATGAAAACTAAATAGAGTCATAGGGAAAAACTGATACCTCAATTCAGAACTAGGCCGCTAGAGAATAATTATGGGTATCTAGCCATCATATCCACCTCGGCTTCCTATGTAGCTCCTTCAACATGCTAATTCCTCCATAATACTTTAACTGAAGATACTTTCTTGTTCCTTAGCCTTCGAGCCTGACGATCTAATATTTCCATTAGAACCTCCTCATAGATAAGGCTATCTTTTACACCCATGATGTCCACCGGGACTACTAGAGCTAGATCTTCCACACATTTCTTCAAAAGTGATACATGAAACACGGGATGTACGGAAGATAACTCTGAGGGCAACTCCAATTCATACGCCACCTTTCCAACTCTTCTCACAATCCGGTAGGGGCCAACATACCGGGGACTAAGTTTTCCTTTCTTTCCGAACCACATTACTCCCTTCATGGGAGATACCTTCAAGAACACCCAGTCATCCACCTCAAACTCAAGTTCTCTTATCCTAACATCGGCGTAGGACTTTTAGTGACTCTGAGCGGTTTTTAACCTGTCCCTTATCAACTGAACCTTCACCATAGCCTTATCAACCGAATCTTTCCCTATCAAAGCTTCCTCACCAGCCTCAAACCATCCGAATGGGTGATCTATATCTCCACCCATAGAGAGCCTCAAACAATGCCATTTGAATGCTAGAATGATAGTTGTTATTGTAAGCGAACTCGATCAGCGGCAAGTGATCATCCCAACTACCTTTAAAATCCATCACACAAGCTCTCAACATGTCTTTGAGAGTTTGAATTGTCCGCTCCGCTGTACCATCCATTTGCGGGTGAAACACTGTGCTGAATTAGACCTAAGTACCAAGTCCTTTTTGGAATGACCGCCAAAATAGAGAGGTGAATTGAGTACCTTGGTCTGAAATGATGGACAAGGGCACCCCATGTAATTGAAGCAACTCCCGGATATATAGCTTGGCATAATCCTCTGCTGAGTCCGTGGTTTTGACCGGTAGAAAATGAGCAGCTTTCGTTAACCTGTCTAACACCACCCATATAGAATCATACTGTCGGCGAGTACGAGTAGGCCTGTAATGAAATCCATATTAATCTCTTCCCACTTCCAAGTGGGAATGCTAATATCCTGAAGTACGCCTCCCGGCCTTTGATGCTCAACCTTTATATGCTGACAGTTCAGGCATTTGGCTATGAATTCAGCAATATCGTTCTTCATGTCGTTCCACCAATATATTTCCCGCAAACCGTGATACATATTGGTGGTACCTAGATGAATAGAGTACCTGGATCCATGGGATTCATGCAACATCCATCTCCTCAAATCATCAGCATCAGGAACACATAGGTGACCCTGGTACCAAAGCACACCATCTCCCCCTTGGGAGAAGACCTCCACCTTATGGCTTCAAATGTCTTCTTTCAGCTTTACCAAAATCAGGCCCTCATCTTGTCTAGCTTTCACATCAATCACCAAGGAAGATTCTGATCCATTCTGCACAACTACACTGCCATTGGTCGGTCGACCAATCTAACTACCAACCTAGCAAGTCGATGGACATCTTTCACCATCTCTTTCTTCCCCTCATCCACATAGGACACACTCTCCATGGAGAACCTACTAAGTGCGTTCTCAACCACATTAGCCTTACCCGGATGGTAAAGGACACTCATATTGTGGTCTTTGAGTAGCTCTAACCACCTCCTTTGCCGTAGATTGAGGTCCTTCTATGTGAACACATACTGTAAGCTCTTGTGGTCCATAAACACATCCACATGGACCCCATACAAGTAATGTCGCCATATCTTTAATGCAAATACCACTGCGGCCAATTCAAGACCATGGGTCGGGTAATTCTTCTCATAGACCTTCAACTGTCTAGAGACATATGCTATCACTTTTCCTTACTGCATCAATACACACCCAAGTCCGATTCTTGAAGCATCACAATATACCACAAAACCATCGGTACCCTCGGGTAGGGTCAACATCGGTGTGGTAGTACATCGAGTCTTCAACTCTTGAAAGCTCTCCTCACAAGCCTCCGACCATTGAACTTTACCTTTTTCAGGTTAATTTGGTCAAGGGTGCTGCAATGGATGAAAAACCTTCAAAAAATCTCCGGTAGTACCAAACGATTAACCGGTCTGGGCCAATTCTTCACTGCCTCAATTTTCTGAGAATCTACCTTTATGCCCAAAAATGCTACAGAGTTCAACCAAAACTCGCACTTGCTGAACTTGGCATACAACTGATGATCCTTGATGGTCTGAAACACTACACTCAAATGAGCGACATGCTCCTCCTCGCTCCGAGAGTATATAAGAATGTCATCAATGAATACGATCACGAACATATCTAGGTACGGCTTGAACACCCTGTTCATCAAGTCCATAAAAGATGCAGGAGCATTTGTTAGTCCCAAAGACATAACTACAAACTCATAATGACCATACCACATCCTGAAAGTTGTCTTCGTAATATCACACTCCCCAACACTAAGATGATGATACCCGAACCTGAGATCTATCTTTGAGAAACACTTGGCACCCTGAAGCTGGTCAAACAAATCACCGATCCTGGGTAAAGGATACCGGTTCTTAACGGTGACCTTTGTGCAATTGCCTATAGTCAATGCACATCCGAAGCAAACTATCCTTCTTCCGGAAAAATAACATTGGTGCACCCCATGGAGACTTGCTCGGTCTAATGAAGCCCTTATCTAACAGGTCCTTCAACTTCCTTAGCTTAGATGGAGCCATCCTGTAAGGAGGGATAGATACAGGTTATGTGTCGGGTAGAAGGTCAATAGCAAAATCAATCTCCTGCTTGGGAGGAACACTTGAAAAATCATTGGAAAAGACCTCTGGATACTCACGCACTACCGAAACTGACTGGATTGTCGAGGTCTCAGGCTCAACATCCTCAACCCTAACTAAATGATATATGCAACCCTAGGAAATCATCTTTCTGGCCTTAAGATATGAAATGAAACGACCTACAGGTATGGCAGAACTCCCCTTCCACTCCAAGACTAGCTTACTCCAAAAGCGGAACTCCACTGCACGGGTTCTACAATTAATAGAAGCATAACACGCATACAATGAATCCATGCTAAGAATAATATCGATGTCAGTCCTAGCTAACTCTACAAGGTCTGCAGAGTTGACATTATGCAATATAGTGACAGGGCATCCTCTATACACCCACCTAGCTACAACCAAATCACCGATTGGAGTAGAAACTGAAAATGGTTCTGACAGAGTCTTGGGACTAACTCCAAAGCTACTTGCAACATAAGGAGTCACAAAAGATAAAGTAGCCCCTAGATCTAGCAAAGCATAAAAATCAATATGAACAACTCGCAACATACCAGTGACCACATCCGGTGAAGTCTCCTACTCCTGACGCAGGGCAAGGGCATAGAATTTGGTTTGGCATTGTCCGCCACCCCCACTAGAAGATGCTTCCTGTAGAGCTGAATGTGCTGGAGTTGTTGCTACCCTGGTGGTTTTCTACGACCCCTATCACCATCTTGTCTAGCAAATGGACACGCTCGGCGCATGTGGCAGGACCTACCACACCCATAGCAAATATTTGAGCCGGGCAAACACTCCATGGCATGACTCTTGCCGCACTTTCCGTAGGCTGGGAAGGTACGCTCTACCTGCTTGCCCTTATGATCCCTCAATCCCGAAACCCTTCTCTTATGATCACCCTTGGTTTTGGATGGAACACTAGCTGATGATGGTTTTGGAGCTAGTGACCTCTACTAAAACAGAGGGCGGTGACCACCGGCGGATCTTTGATGAGTAAACCCATGGATATTTTTTTGAGCCCTCTTTGCCTCCCTCCCCCTCGCATGAGCCGCCTCCATCTGCTGGGCGTACAACACTATGTAAGGAAAGTCCATATCCTGATAAAGCATGGCAGTCCTACAATCTTTGTCCAAATAACCCGCTACTCCATGGACGAATCTATTAACTCGCATCCTCTGATCGTCTACCAACTCTGGGAATATATCGATAGGCAAGTGAACAAGCGCATACTCTTGTACAGCCATTCTCCCTTGCTTCAAATTAATGAACTCAGCTATCTGCATCTCCCTCATTTCATGAGGGAAGAACAGATCTAGAAATGCAACATAAAACTCTTCCTAAGTGATCGGACCTGCTCCTGTGACCCTGTTATCCTTCCATTGGAGAAAACAAATATGCGCGACCCCTTTTAACTGATAAGAGGCCATCTCGGCGCACTCAACCCCATTCACCCCCATGACTTGGGTGATCTTGAAAATCTTGTCTATGAACTCATGCGGGTCCTCATCTACCTTGGACCCAAGGAACTCCGGTGGGTTCATCCTCAAGAAGTCTCTGACTCGAGCAGCCGATGCATTGACATTGTACGAAACATGCGCGATGGCCTTCTAGTTGACCTGAGTGATCAAGGCCTGTGCAAGAATCTGTAAAAATGGCCCGGAACTCAGCATGGGCTACCGGCTCTGATGCCTGAGGCTCCTGAACTGGTGGGGCTTGTTGATGCCCATGACCATTTCCATCCTCGTGGCTTCACCATCTCCATTCCTCCTTCCATTCATTCCTCGATGAGCCATGATTCTACAATCGCGAATAGCACGAATTAGAACAATAGAAGGGCTTTTCATCGCACGACATAGATCATGAAAGAAGGGAATATTTCCTAAACATCTGGTAACCTCTTCGTCATAAGTGTGGTGCACTTCACACCCATGAAAAAGACTCTACTTAACGCAGCTTTCAGACACCCTAGGATACCTCAAAACCTATTGCTCTGATACCAAGTTTGTCACGACCTGAACGTAGACCCCAATCGTAATCGAGACAAGGAACCCAGAGAGGTCTCAAGTCGACCCATGGCATAAGCATACATCTAACTTCATTCACTTCAAGCAGAAACTAAGGCATAGCGGAAATGTAAACATAACGTAACATGTCATAACATTCGAAAACGTTGAACATATACATAAGTTGAGTACTACATACTGTCTGAAAGCCTCTACTGTATAAGATGGGTTGATGGACAACACCCCCAACTAACCCGACCAAATACTGTAACATAGAATAACATAAATGTCTAGTCAAACGACCCTCAGAACATGAGGATTCACCAACAAAGTTGATAATAATAATCCCGAGATGGTCTAAGGATGAGGATGAGCCTGAGAGCCAAGTCTTGTATCATGACACGATACAGCATAGAAAGTATGAGGTCAGTACATGGAATGTACCAAGTATGCTAGGTAAGTAAAATGGACATTCAAAATACATGAAACTCATAAAACATCATAAGAGTAGGACATCATGCTCATATCATAAATATTATGGCATAACACAAGGTTCAAGGTTTTCAAATCATTCGTAAACCATTCATTTTCATAATCATAAGAGAAACTTTATCAAATCATCACGTGAGCCAATATCATGAACCTAACAATGCATAAAAACATGCAGAATAATGGGAGGACTCTTCATAACTGACACCATCATGGTAGAGACTTTCATGATACCCCAACTATCTCACTCAAGTGGGCAGAGTCGCTCCTGGCTTGCCAAGCGAGGGATGTGTATTATGTGATATCACGAAAGAGGGGATCATTATCGTTTTAATGTATCATTATAAACCTACGATGGCACATGGTTACGAGACACTGGCGTAGTCCTTTAAACGCTGGACTGCTTGGTGCTAGACACGGTTCCTAAAAAAAGCATAATAGGCTCGTACGTAAATAAATAATATCATTCATTAAGATTCATGGCTAAAATAAACATTCATCATTTATTAATCCCCATCAAAACATGATTAGCCAAGAATCAAAGGCCATTTAATCGACCAACATCATAAATCGATAAATCATTAGATTTATTTCATAAACCGTAAATCATTCATCATCATATGGGAATTTGTCAATACATTTACATTCTTTACAATGCTCAATTCATTCAAAAACATTCTCACAACATGGGTAACTTTAAAACATGCTTTTAATCATCAATAGTTCATAAATCATAAGGCCCTTGCAGACTTAAAGAACATGCACATAACTTATAAATCATCAAATCATGTTGGATATTTGAATAAACCCATATTTCAAATCATATATCATGTTGGGTTTGTAAATATCAAAAATTGAAGAGAAGATCATAAATCGATTCATCATAGATCATGCATTATTAGGCATAATTGAGTAGAAATCAAAATCAATAATTTTATAATCGAACACAGTTGTAAAATCTAATCAAAATCCATAAAATATGATGTAAATCATGAATCATCATAGCCCATTAGTAAATCATTAGATTTTCACAAAAGTTGAATTCAAATCCCCATGATATTTTTTGATAGATTTTCATAAATTAATAGAGAATGGGCATGGGTGTGAGCGGAAACACCTATTCATAACCCTACATACCTGGGTAAGATCATATTTCAAGGTCCTTCAAGTGCCCAAGGGAGAATTGATAGGGAAGAGCTTGAAACTATGCTTGATCTCTCTAAAATACTCTTAATTTTACATGCACGAGAATGAATAGGTTAGCGGAACTTAGCCTATATTATCATACTCAGAAAAAATACCTAAAACAATGTAGTTTAGGGCCCTAGAGCATAGAAGGGTCGAAAATACCCTTAATGAAATTTCCTTGAAAAACTATACTGGGTGAAAAAACAATTGATCCCACGAGTCGTTGCATGATACCACGACTCGTGGTATCCAGTCATTGGATCTAATATCTCAAGCAATAATTTCAAATCCTTCCCCATGTCACGCCCCACCTTGGGAGGCATGACTGGCACCTGGTGCACCGAGGATCTAAACTGGCCTGACTAAGCTTACACACCTCTGGTGCATAACTGATACTAATTCTCAAATCAAGAAAATGATAGGCTATATCTCAACTGTAAACACAGCCCCCGGCCAACAAGGCCTTATAGCAACCTGTAAAAGAAAATAGCTAACTAGAAATAGGTAATAGTAGGGAATTCTATGCGGGCCGACAAGACCACCATGATTTCTAGTTATGACTGTAAAGTAAATCCAGCATAAATTAAGCTATGGCTAACATGGCCACCAACTAACAGCTAAACAAAGCCCCACACGGCTAATACGCAAGATAAAACATGTATAGGCTCCACACGGCCAACAACAACTAACCATAGGGAATTAGAAATAATCTGCAAGCCTCTAGGAATGGCATACTGGTCGATACAGGGCCCTGACCTACCAGTAAATTATACACACAAAAAGAGAGTCAACCTTCTAACTATGAGCTCCGTAGGAAAAGAGTTGATTGCACTACTAATTGGTTGAAAACTAGGAAGGTCCTAGTACGTGTCTATCTGCACCTGCAGGAAAGTAATGCAGCGCCCCAAGAAAGGTGTCAGTACAATATGTACTGAATATGTAAGGCAGTGACTGTAAATAACTGAATGAACTAACATGAGACTGAAAGTAACTTAAAAGAAAGGATGGGAATACCACCTAATTAGCAAAACCTCTACTGTCTAATTTATTAGTAACTAATACAAACAAGAACCTTACCTAGCCCCCATAAGCCGGAAGGTATAGCCGGCACAGAATAACCCACCCAGGGCCCCCATAAGCCCTGGTGAGTATACTTCAGTCTATATACCCCTAACAAGGTCATACTGAATCATATAGCAACTATAGTCGTCCTACTTTTTCCCTAGGTCTGCAACTGAGCCCGCTTGGCCCCTAAACTGTAGCTGTGTCTAAGTCTAATGGACTCCTGATATCTGATATCTGCACCCACGGCACCAGGCTCAACAGGGGGTATAATGTAGTGCCGATCGACATAATAGTAGTCCAACAATGGAGTGGACTATATGAGGACCTTGGACCCATCTTTGTCCCTTGCGGACGACATACCTCTCCTTGGAGCGACGTTATCTCTCCCCTGGCGGGCATTGACACAGCTGGTAACCTTGGGGTTGGTCAGGGAAAGCTATACAGGCATAATCAATCCCCAAGCTAAACATGGAATACTACTCTCAGCTAATAACAATAGCTAGCTATAATAGATATGCTTTTGTTCTTCATACTAGGGTTTAGACTGAGTTATAGTACTAAAGGAACTAACTTGTCAAAGACATTTTCCTTAACATACCTAGTTCACCTATTTCTGATTAGCTAGCGAGTTCCAACCCGTATTCAACAGCTTTTTCTAACTGTAATTGTATTACTTGGAGAAGGAGAGTGATTTCAGTACTAAATTCGGTAAAAATGATTACTTTCTATATAAATATTAACTATACTTCAACCTAACGGAACACGGTCGAAAATGTATAATTTCTCAATAGTTCAGAAGGGAGAAATACTTACTTGAAACCTGTGATCATATAGAAATTAGTTTGGAGTCATTCTGATAATTTTGAATCGGTGGAGTCACGATTTGCTTGGCGAATTTCATAAAACTAACTCCGTAGTAATGCTCCTTACGACCAATAAACTTCGATACCCGAAGTTAATTTGAATTCGGGCAGCATTTCATAGCGTAAACTGAAGTAAATTACCTGAAAATGCCATATCTCTCTTCTCTAACCGCGGGTCTATTTTATTTGGAAATGATACCAATGAAAACACTGAACTTATATATAACTGGGGCGGTGTGCACAGGATCCTTGGCACGGACCCTAAAGTGCCAAATTTAGGCCGTGCCACGGATCCCAATGCACCAAAGAGGGGTCCGTGACACATTGCCCCTTTTGGACAGTTGGTCCGGCCCTCTCCCTTGTAAGCTTGACTCCGCGCTCGTTCGACCTCTTCCCCAGGCCCTTTATCGTACACGTTGTACTATAAAACTCTTAACTAACATATGAATAGGCCGACTAATCATTAGGAACTTACGGGATGTAACATCCTTCCCCCTTAGAAACATTCTTCCTCGAATGTCATTTACAGGAGTTTAACTTTCCAACTGTTATTCTAGTAAATTTCGACAGAGTCTCCTCTGTAACATGGACTATCATAAAACCCTGAAATACAGAAGAGTCCAACACATGCACTTCACATAACACTATAACAGCTATTTCACGACAATGATGGAGTCAACTGAGCAATACATATAACACATACCATGAAACAACAACTGAATCAATAACTTACCTTAATTGTATAGTTTGGACTAAGCCTGGAACAAATGAGGATATCTGTATCTCATATCATCCTCAGCTTCCCAAGTCATCTCTTCTCTATTCCTGTTTCTCCACAATACCTTAATAGAAGCGACATCTTTAGTTATCAACCTACGAACCTACCGATCTAATATAGCTATTGGAACCTCTTCATAGGCTAATTCCTCTGTAACCTGGACATCCTTAACTGGCACAATTCGAGATGGATCTCCTATGCACTTCAGTAACATCGACACATGAAAGACCGGGTGAACAGATTCTAACTCTGAAGGAAAATCTAACTCGCATGCCACCTGGCCTATTCTCCGGAGGATTCAATACGGTCCTATAAATCTCGGGCTAAGCTTGTCTTTATTACCAAACCTCATCACGCCCTTCATTGGTGAAACTTACAAAAATACCCAGTCACCTACATCGAACTCCAAGTCTCTACGTCATACATCAGCATAAGATTTCAGCGGCTCTACGCTATCAGCAGGCGTTTTATGATAAGTTTTACTTTCTCTTCTAACTGATGGATTATATCTGGTCGAATTAACTCTGATTCTCCCACCTTGAACCAACCAACTGGAGATCTGTATTTCCGCTCGTATAAGGCCTCATAAGGTGCCATCTGGATTGTTGAATGATAACTATTATTATAAGCAAATTCAATAAGGGGTAAATGCTCATCCCAACTACCTCTGAAATCTAATGCGCACACACGTAACATATCCTCAAGCGTTTGAATTGTATGTTTTTCCTGCCCATCTGTTTGAGGGTGGAAGGTCATACTCAGGTTAACTTGTGTCCCCAAGCCCTTCTGAAAGAACTGCTAGAATTTAGTTTTAAACTGTGCCCCTCTGTCAGAAATAATTGATACTGGAATACCATGCAATCGAACTATCTCTCTGACATACAGTTCAGCATAGTCCTCGGCTGAGAAGGTAGCTATGACTGGTAGAACATGGGCTGACTTCGTCAATCTATCAACAATCACCCAGATAGAATCAAATTTGCACCTGGTATGGGGTAATCCTGTCACAAAATCCATATTGATTGCCTCCCTTTTCCACATAGGCAATGCTATTTCCTATGTCAATCCATCGAGCTTTTGATGTTCAACCTTCACCTGTTGACAATTAGGACATTGTGCTACAAATTTTGCTATCTCCTTTTTCATTCCCGTCCACCAGTAAATCTCTTTTTTGTCATGATACATCTTTGTTGAACCTGGGTTAAGAAAATAATTGGAATAATATACCTCTGCCATGATTTGCTGGTGAAGTCCTTCCACATCTGGAACAAAGAGGCGACCCTATATCAAGACCCCGTCTGCGGTTACCTCGAAAGCTGATACTTCCCTCGTTGAGCTTTATATCTGAGCTGGACTAGGTTAGAGTCTTTATATTGCCATTCTTTCACCTCTACAACCAAGGATGATACCACAGTATTCTGTACCACTGCTCCACTATCCCCCGAGTCTACTATTCGGATGACCAAACTAGCTAACTGATGAAATTCTCGGGCCAGTTCCCGCTGTTCGGGCTTCAAGTATGCCAAACTTCCCATGGATTTGCGGTTGAGAGCATCTGATACAATGTTAGCCTTCCTTGGGTGATATAAAATATTCACATCGTAATCCTTCAACAATTCTAACCAGCGACGCTGCTGTAGATTCAATTCTTTTTGCGTAAAAATGTACTGGAGACACTTATGATCAATAAAAATATCTACATGGACGCCATACAGGTAGTGTCCATATTTTCAAAGCATGAACTACTGCAGCTAATTTCAGTTCATGGGTGGGGTAGTTCTTTTCATGCTTCCTCAACTGTCTTAAAGCGTAAGCAATCACCTTACCATGTTGCATTAGAACACATCCTAACCCGACGCCTGAAGCATCACAGTACACTGAGTAACCCTATGATCCTTCTGGAAAAGCTAACACTGGTGCTAATGTCAACCTATTTTTCAACTCCTAAAAACTCTGTTCATACACTTCAGTCCAGTGAAATTTAGCTGCTTTCTGAGTTAACTTGGTCAAAGGCGCTGATAAGGTAGAAAACCCCTCTACAAATCTTCTGTAATACCTGGCTAACCCTAGGAAACTGCGTACCTCAGTCGAAGTTATAGGTCTAGGCCAAGTCTTTACTGCCTCGATCTTCTATGAAACTACCTATGTACCAGCCTCTGACACAACATGGCCCAAAAAGGCCACTGACTTCAGCAAAAACTCACATTTAGAAAATTTCACATACAACTGAGGATCCCTGAGAATCTAGAGCACTGTCCACAGATGATCCTAATTTCTCCTTCTGAGTGGGAATATACCAGAATATCATCAATTAACACTATCACAAACAAGTCCAGATACATCCTGAAGATACTGTTCATCAAATCCATGAACACTGTTGGAGCATTCATCAGTCCAAAGGACATGACCAGGAATTCAAAATGGCCATACCTGGTCCTAAAAGCGGTTTTTGGAATGTTCCTCTCTCAAACCCGAACCTGATGATACCCAGATCTTAAGTTATTTTTTGATAAATACTTCGCCCCCTGTAACTGGTCAAACAAGTAATCTATTCTGGGGACACGGTATTTATTCTTGATGGTAACTTTGTTCAGTTGTCGGTAGTCTATACACATATGAAGGGAGCCATCCTTCTTTCTTACAAACAAAAGTGGCGCACCCCATGGAGAAGTACTCGGCCTTATGAAGCCCTTTTCTAATAGATCTTTCAACTGTTCCTTCAATTCTCTGAGCTCGGCAGGAGCCATTCAGTATGGAGGGATAGATATAGGCTAAGTACCTAGTAATAAATCGATTTTCCGTTCTAGGTGAATACCAGAAAGTTCATCCAAGAATACGTCTGAAAATTCATTGACTACTGGGATAGACTACAAAGTCGGGGATTCGGCTTGAACATCCTGAACCCTGATAATACGATAGATGCAACTCTTTTCTATTAACTTCCTCGCCCGAAGATAGGAAATAAACCTACCTTTTGGCGTGGCTGCATTACCTTTCCACTCTCGTACTACCTCCCCTGGAAAGTGGAATGGGACAGTCTTGGTCCAACATTCTACATTGGCATGACATGGTGCTAGCCAGTCCATACTCATAATTGCATCCCCTAGCGAGTGAAGTGCTTACGCCCCTTTAGAGATAGGGGCGAGCAAAAGAGCTCGTTCTTCCATTTTGAGATCTTTAGATTCGTAAGATCATAATAGAGTCCCTTTACTTTCTATTATATTAGTCAAGCGCTAGCGCCCTACAACTAGTATAGTATAGCAGAGCAGCCAGCTTCAAAGCTTACCTGATTAAAAAAAGAAGTATTATTAAAAAAGAGAAAGGTTAGGGGGCTGAGAAGCTCTTGCTTGCTGCTTGTTGTCTACTTCGCGAGCCTTCACTGCCCCGTTCTGTAACTTCCCTTCTTTCGTCCGTCCACGAGGCTGTAAAAAGAGAGAAAGGGGCGTCTATCTAGCGGGAGTCGTTTCGGTTGTATGCCACGAGGTCCCTATGGACAAGGAGACAAGTGAATCATCGCTTTTGGGCACAGGCAGCCCTCTACCATCTATCCCATTGCATTCCATCGTCTCGTATTGTACTGTGTCGTATCAGACCAGATAGATCTATTGAGTGAGAGAAAGGGAGAAAACTCTAATTAGATATTCTTTTTATATTGATAGGGATCCCCATTCATTCCTAGATTCCCGTCACTACGGACTTATTGTCCCTACCTAACTATATGGTAGTGGTCTAGGGAGCACAATTGCTAGAGCACGGGAGAATTAAGAGTAATGATTTCAGCAAGAGCAGCCAGACGGACTACTATAGTGAGTCTAGTGACTACTAGAGTAGAGTTAAGTCAAAAGGTATGGTATAGCAGCCTTTCCGAGCGAGCCTCTGGGATCTATGTAAACCCCCATGATGTGGTAAAGGGAGGATATTAGGGGAAGCAGTGAGTGGAGATTCCCCTGCAGAGAGCCGGATGAGGGGAGACCCTCACGTCCGGTTCGGAGGGTGTCCGCTTTAGTGTGATTTACGAAGGCTAGGCTAGGTTTGGTAATATCCAAAACAAATGAAAAGAGATCGGGGTCGATAGGTGGCAGTTGGCAAGGAACTTGATCCCCCCCAAAAAATGGGGGAAGCCGCGGTCGAACTCTAATTCTGGAAATAAGTCGGGTCCTTTTTACCAAGTCTACCAGATAGAAGATGATAGAGGGCCAAGCAGTAGAGATCAATATGATGTCTGCTGACTTAAGGAAGTTGTCTGACCCACAGAAAGAGTTGGAGGCGGCTGAGCACATCCCATCCCACAAGAGTCAAGCCCAGAAAGTGTGGCAAGTCATTCGCCAAGGCCATTACCAACAACAGGATTATGTTCGAGAAAAGTGATCGGTCATTGAGGAAGACTTAGCTTAGGGCTGAGAAGTAAGGAGACTCCAAGATTCATTTCCGTTTTCTTTTAGTTTAAGTCAATCATTTATAATTCCACCAAATCTTCTAAAGTCTGGCGACAAAGAACCTCTACTTTAGAACCCCGATAGACTGTCTTGGCTATGATGGAGTCACCGATGGGTGTAGACACTGAAAAAGGTCTCCAAAGCAATTCTGGCATAATACCGAACTTATGGGCCACTAATGGTGTACCATAGGACAAAGTAGAGCCTTGGTCAATCAAGACATACACAGAATGAGAGCAAATGTCCAGCATACCTATCACCACATCTGGTGATGACTCTAACTCCCGTCACCCCGGTAAAGCATATGTGCAATCTAGACCGGTGCCTGAGATAGATGCCCCTGATTTGCCTCAGCCTCTACTGGCTAGAGCTGAGGGCCTACGCTCTGCTAGGGATGCTGGGGCGCATGACCCTATTGAAGACCTGTCCTATCGGTCCCGATCGCCCTGACCCCTGGCTGGACAGTCTCTCATCAGGTTACCCTCCTTCCCGCAGATGTAGCATGTAGAAGAACCATACCTACATGCCCTAGGATGGCGTCGAGTGCAAATAGGGAAAAGAAACACAGTAAATCTACTCTACTCTGACCCCCTCTGTTGTTGCGGGCTTGATGGTCGTGAACTCCTGCTGGGTCTTGACTGCCCCCGATGGCCTGATCTACTACCCTGCTGCTACTGTGGAGGTAAGGGTCTAGTTGGTCTGCCTGATAATCGTGGCCTAGGTCCACCCTGAAATTCTGCCTGCACATCACTCGTTCTAGCCATGCAGCACTGCTCCTAATTCATTCTTTCTATCTCTGGTTGCCGCTGTCTGATTCCCTCAATGTTTTGAGCAAATGCCTGAATACGGGAAATATCCATATACTCTTGCAGAGTGCCTGTATTACAAGTCTGTACATACTCTGGATTCTTCCCCATGATAAATCGATGCACCCTGGATGGCATGGTATCTACAAAAGCCTGTGCATATCAGGCTAGGGAATCAAACCTCATAGCATACTCCCGAACACTCATCAAGCGTTGTTCCAGATGTAAAAACTGATCTACCCAGGCCTGTTGCATCTCCCACGGCAAATAGTGATCCAAGAAGGCTTCTGAAAAGATGGACCAAGGTAGAGGGCGAACATCTTTACCTCGGGACCTTTCCCAACTTTTGTACAATAATATTGCTATGTCCCATAGTCGAAACACCGCTAACTCAACTGATTCTGCAGATGCAGCATGCATTACTCTAAAGATCCGCTATAGCTAGTCCAAAAATTCTTGAGGATCCTCATCCCGATCCGTTCCTGTAAACTGCGGGGGACTCAAAGCAAGGAACTCCCGAACCCTCAAACTACCTGGTCCTCCCGAAGACTCTGCAACTACGGGCGCCACTGGATGATGTTGTTCAGCCATCATCTGAGCTATCATAAAAACAACACTCCTGACCTCCTGATCTGATAGCATCGGCATAGCAATTGCTGGAGGTGGTGCCGACACATCTGCCGCTCTGCACGGCTCCTGGCATGGCGGAGAGTACGGGGGAGACTAAGATAAAGTCTCCCTGTCGCCCTCAGATTGGGATGACTATGATGACTATGACTCTGACTGACGCACCCTGCAAGTGCCTTCTCCTGCTGTAACATCTAATTTCATACCAGTCGTGGTATGTCGCGCGTCCGTCATTTCTTCGTAGAAAAGAAGATTACGGCAAGCTTAGGGACTCATCCCTATACAGCACAGCTCTATAGCACGACTGGAAGAGAAAGAAGGGTAACCATCCAAACATGCCTCGCAACCTCCTGTCTATAGTATGTGGGGCACAACACATCCATAGGCAAGACTCTACTTAGCACTGCTTGCAGACTCCCTAGGATACGACCTACTCTGATACCAAGTTTGTCGCGGCCCACCTTGGGAGGCATGACTGGCACATGGTTCCCTTATGAGGATCTAAACTATCCTGACTATGCTTACGCACCTCTAATGCATAACTAATATTAATTCTCAAATCAAGAAAACAACGGGCTATATCTCAGTTGTAAACACAGCCCCCGGCCAATAAGGCCTTATAGCCACTTGTAAAAGAAAATAGCTAACTAGAAATAGGTAATAGCACGGAATCCTATACGGACCGACAAGACCACCATGATGTCTAGTTATGATTGTAAAGTAAATCTAGCATAAACTATGCTATGGCCAACATGGCAGCCAACTAATAGCTAAACAAGGCCCCACATGGCTAATACGCAAGATAAAACACATATGGCCCCACACAGCCAACAACAACTAACCATAGGTAATTAGAAATAATATGTAAGCCTCTAGGAATGACATACTGGTTGAGATAGGGCCCCGACCTACCCTTAAACTGTACACACAAAAAGAGAGTCAACCTTCTAACTATGAGCTCTGGAGGAAAGGAGCCGACTGCACTGCTAACTGGATGAAAACTAGGAAGGTCCTAGTCCGCATCTATCCGCACCTATAGGCAAGTAATGCAGCACCCCAAGAAAGGCGTCAGTACAATATGTACTGAATATGTACAGCAGTAACTGTAAATAACTAAATGAACTGAAATGAGACTGAAAGTAACTGAAAAGAAAGGATAGGAATACCACCTGATCAGCTGAACCTCTACTGTCTAATTTATTAGTAACTAATACAAACAAGAACCTTACCTAGCCCCCTTAAGTAGGAAGGTACAACCAACACAGAATAACCCACCCGAGGCCCCCATAAGCCCTGTTGAGTACACTTCAGCTATATACCCCTAACAAGGTCATACTGAATCATCTAGCAACTATAGCCGTCATACCAGTTCCCTGGTTCTGCAACTAAGACCACTCGACCCCTGAACTATAGCTATTTCTAAGTCCCGTGTACTTTTGATATTTGATATCTGCACTCGGGGCACCGAGCTTGACAGGGGGTGTAATGTAGTGTCAATCGGCATAACAGTAGTCCATCCATGGAATGGACTATATGAGGACCTTGGACCCCATCTTCGTCCCTTGCAGACGACATACCACTCCTTGGAGTAACGTCATCTCGCCCCTAGCGGGCATCGACACAGCTAGTAACCCTGGGGTTGGTCAGGGAAGGCTATACAGGTGTAATCAATCCCCAAGCTAAATATCGAATACTGATCTCAGCTAATAACAGCAGCTAGCTATAATAGATATACTTTTGATCTTCTTATTGGGGTTCATACTGAGTTATAGTACTAAAGGAACTAACTTGCCAAAGACATTTTCCTTAACAAACCTAGTTCACCAATTTCTGATTAGCTGGCGAGTTCCAATCCGTATTTAACAAACTTTTCTAACTATAATCGTATTAATGGGAGAATAAGACTAGTTTCAGTACTAAATTCGGCAAAAATAATAACTTTCTATATAAATATTAAATATACTTCAACATAATAGAACACGGTCGAAAATGTATAATTTCTCGAGAGTTCAAAAGGGAGAAATACTTACTTGAAGCCTGTGATCATATAGAAATTAGTTTGGAGTCATTCCGGTAACTTTGACTCAGTGGAGTCAAGATTTGCCGGGCAAATTTCACAAAACTAACTCCGTAGTAATGCTACTTATGGCCTTAAACTTTGATACCCGATGTTAATTTGAATTTAGGCAGCATTTCATAGCGTAAATGGAGGTAAATTAACTGAAAATGTCATATCTCTCTTCTCTAACAGTGGGTTTATTTTATTTGGAAATGATACCAGTGATAACATTGAACTTATATATTACTTGGGATGTGGACACGAGGTCCGTGGCACAGACCCCAATGCACCAATTCTCGGTCGTGCCACGGAGCTCAATGCACCAGGGAGGGGTTTTTGACACGTTGCCCCTTCGGGCAGCTGGTCCGGCCCTCTCCCTTGCAAGCTTTACTCTGCGCTCGTTCGACCTTTTTCTCGAGCCCTTTCTCGTACACGTTGTACTCTAAAACTCTTAACTAACGTACGAATAGGATGACTAATCATTAGGAACTTACAGGGTGTAACACCGCACGACTCGACAGGACGAGTCATTGATATAAATGATGAGTCGTTAGATCGATTGTTGCCAGCTCCCTTCACAACTTGAACTTCCTTACCATGAGCCTCACCACAGCTCGTGGTTGCTTCCAATGATTTGTGTTAACCATCCGTTAAGTGCACGAGAAATTCTAACAAACAAACAATGACTGGTGACTACGGGTCGTCACTTCTCACCATGAGTCGTTGGATGACCCGTGGTATCCCCAACTTCCAAGGTCCAGCCTTTCCTACAACTGCTAACAACAACTCGTTGTTCCAAGCAACGAGTCGTTACATCGTCCGTTGTCACCATAGCCACCAGGACTCCCCATCACAACGTCTGCATACAATGACCCGTGGTTTGATACTGCGAGTCGTTACATCGCCTGTTCTTTGATATTTTTCCCAGTTTCCAGCCAACTTCAAATTTTGATTCCGGGGCTAATCTTAGGCACTTTTTGGGTATTACAGATGTAATCTATGAACATGATCATGAACATGTCCAAATACGCTTGAACACCCTGTTCATTAAATCCATAAAAGCTGCAGGAGAATTCGTTAGTCCAAAAGACATAACTACAAACTCATAGTGACCATACCAAGTGTTTAAGGCTATCTTCGGGATGTCACTCTCTCTAACCCTGAGCTGATGATATCTGGATCTGAGTTCTATCTTTGAAAAACACTTGGCACCCTGGAGTTGGTCAAACAAGTCATCGATTCTGGGAAGGGGACACCTGTTCTTGACTGTGACCTTGTTCAACCGCCGATAGTCAATGCACATCTAGAGGGAACCATCCTTATCTCGGAAAAAGAGTACTGGTGCGCCCCACGGGGACTTCCTAGGTCCGATGAAACCCTTTTTCAAGAGATCCTTCAACTGCTCTTTCAACTCCTTTAGCTCAGATGGAGCCATTCTATAAAGAGGAATAGATATAGGCTACATATCAGGAAGAACGTTGATGCCAAGTCGATCTTCCGCTCGGGAGAAATTCCCGATAGATCATCTAGAAACGCTTCTGGATATTCCCACACTATAGGAACTGACTGGATAGTCAGGGTCTCGGACGTAGAATCCTTAACCTAGACTAGATGGTACATACAACCCTTAGAGATCATCTTTCTAGCCTTAAGTTAGGAAATGAAACAACCTACTGGCACAACTGAACTACCCTTCCACTCTAGGACTGGCTCACCTAAAAACTGAAACTCTATTGCAAGCATTCTACAATTTACTATGGCATAACATACATGTAGCCAATCCATGCCAAAGATAACATCAAAATCTATCACGTCTAGCTCTACTAAATCTGTTGAGGTGACTTTCTGAAGGACTGTAACAAGGCAATTTTTGTATACCCATAGAGCTATAATAGAATCACTAAATGGAGTAGAGACTGAGAAGGGTTCTGATAGGATTTTGGGACCGACTCCAAAACTACTAGCAACATAGGCCATCACAAAAGATAAAGTTGCCTTGGATCTAACAACACATATACATCAAGGTGGAATACTCGTAACATATCAGTGACTACATATGGAGAGATCTCCAGCTCATGACGAGATGCGAATGCATAGATCCTGTTCTGGCGCTAGCCACCACCTGAACTAGTGAATGCACCCTGCTATGCTAAGCGTGCTGGTGGGGGTGAACTAGTGGCTGGGTCTAGGCCTCTGCTTTATCCCTATCTAACTGTTGGGCAGTCTTTAAGCATATGTCCGGGCTTCCCACGCCCAAAACAAGCACCTGTACCTGCTAATCACTGACTAGTGTGCCTCCTGCCACACTTGTCACAACCCGGAATACTGAGCTCTACAAGTCTACTTCCCTGACCTCGAGATCCTGATGCTCATCCCCTCTGATCCTACCTATTTGGATAGTACACTTGTTGTTGATGGTGTTGGGGTAGATGATCTCAGGTGGGATTGCTGATGATATCCACCACCAGGGCTCTACTAGGAGAACCCAAAACTGTTAGTCCTGGCCCTCTTAGCCTCTCGCTCTTTCTCTCACTCACTCACCTGTACCACCTCTATCTGCTGGCGTACAGAACCAACTGCGAGAAGTCCATATCTTGATGAAGCATAGCAGTGTATTAATCCTTGACTAAATAGTCTGCTATCCCATGCACGAACCGGCTCACTCAAGCCCTCTAATTATCCACCATCCCTGGTTCATATTTGGACAAGTGGGTGAACTCTAAAGCATACTCCTAGACCATCATGTTGTTCTACCTCAAGTTCACAAATTCAGCTACCTTGATCTCCCTCATCTCTCGAGAAAAGAATTGATCCAAGAACGCGGTAAGAAACTTATCCCAACCAATGGTACCCGCTCCAAGTGCCCTACCATCCTTCCACTGTCTGAACCAAATGTGGGAGACCCTTTTCAACTGATAAGAGGCTAGGTCTGCGCACTCCTCCCCTGTCACCCCCATAATCTTGTGATCTTCTGGATTTCATCAATAAACTCATGTGGATCCTCGTCCACCTTCAACCCTAAGAAATTTAGGAGGATTCATCTTGAGAAAGTCTGTAACTCTTGCTGCTGCCACATTCCCATTCTGGGGAACATGCGCTATCGCTTACTGGTTGACCTGGGTGGTCAATGCTTGTGCCAACATCTGGATGGCTGCCCTAAACTCAGCATGAGCAACCTGCTCGGGCACATAATCCTTGGGAGATGGTGGGGCCTGCTGGTGCGTATCTTCGTTGCCATTCTCATGGCAATTTCCGTTCCCGTTCCTTCTTCCATTAACTCGGCGAGGAGGCATGATTCTGCAAATGCATATAGCATGAGTTAGAAAGATAGAGAGATATCTCATCGCACGACATAGATCATGAAAGAAGGGAAATTTCCTAAAACATTTCATAGCCTCTTTTCATAAGTGTGGCGCGTTTTACACTTATGAAAAAGGCTCTACTTAATGCGGCTCTCAGACACCCTAGGACACTTCAAAACCTAATGCTCTGATACCAAGTTTATCACGACCCGAACATAGGCCTGGATCTAGACACGGAACCTAGAACCATAAATGGCTCCAAGTTGACCCATGGAATGAACATGAAAACTAAAGCTTGATATAAATAATTGCAAAAACAAACATTCAAAATAATGGAAGTATGAATAACCAATAACATCTGAACAACGGCTTACATAATGCTAATCCAAAGCTGAATACATATTGTGTCTGATCAGCCTCTACAATCTGACGAGTTCATCGGACAAAATCCCAACTAATTCATTAATAAACTAACACTAAGAATACTAATAATAAACTGATGAGAAGGTCCTCCAAGGATGAGGTCCCACCAACAAGATGAGAAATACTAACTCTGAGGATCTGGCTAACGGCGGGACTGAACCTGAACGTCCAAGCTTGTATTGTGAAATAATAATGCATAGAATATGCAGTCCGTACTTGAAATGTACCAAGTATGCAAGGTAAGTAAACCCCTAAGTAAAATCAGAAATTATGTATAACATAAAACATTTCATCATAAGATTCTGAGAGTAAGTCTTGCATGCTATAATCTGAAAACATGATCTAAACATAACTTAATATCATAAGTGATTCGAATGACTCAAAGCTGAAACTGATAATCATAAGTAAAACTGAACATTGGGTCAAACCTGCTGAAAACATAATATCTTGACTGATGAACATGCATTACTAAAATCATGAGGAATAATGGGAGACTTGTTATATAACCGACATTACCATGATAAAGCTTACATGGTCCCCACTATTACACTCAAGTGGGTAGAGCCATCGAAAGCCGTGCCATCGATATCAAGATGAAGGCCCCTCAGGGGTAGGGAAGGCTCACAAGGGAGGTCCTAAATAATCTAAAAACTTACATTGGCACGTAGTTTTGAGGCACGGGATTTTCTAAACCCTTAGCCTACTCGGTTCTAGACACTACTCCCAAAATATGCATATGCCTCTCCGTCATTTTTCAACAAAGTTGAACCATTATCTTTCAACAAAGATGTGTCATAATAGTACATGCATAATCTGAAAACATATCATGAGGAGTCTCGGATCAAACCATACCACAAGCTGAAAAGTGGGAGTCTAGACTCCAAAATCATGTGGTAAGCTAGTAGCATGAAATTGAAGTAAATCATGAAACATACTTGATCACATGGGCTTGCCCAAAATTGTACATTCTTTGAGATAGTCAAAATCATGGAGATAAACGTGGGTAATACAAAATCATACTTCCATCATAGATATTTCATCATACTTGAAAACATAGATCATAATCTCAACTCTTCATGAAATTTCATAATTGGACATCATAATTGTAAAACTTTGAAATCATAAATTTGTAACTGCAATCACTATAAAACATGCCCATGAATCTTAAAACAACATTAGAAATATGAATAGAATTTATCCATGATAGATTCTTCGAGAATTTCACAAATTGGATTAAAACCCCATAGATTCATCAACCTAGAATTTTATGAATTTAGAAGATGATTTGGGCATGGAAGTGAAAGAATAATACTCCCATACATAACCCTACATACCTGGGTAATCTGGTCTTACACTCTTCCTTGGAAGCCCAAAGGAATTGGAGAAGAAATTGGAGAGTTGTAAGCTTGCTCTTCTTTAGGAATCCTCTAGTTTTGCATGCATGGAGAGGGAATAGGTTAGAATATATTTAACCCTCTTAAAACTCCCCTGATAGAGCTTAAAACGATATAGTTTAGGACCTAGGGGCTTAGGATTTATGAAAACACCCTTACTAAAATGCCGAAAAAATATACACTGCCAGTCATCACGGGCCTTACCACGAGTCACACCATGAAGTAACGACTCGTGGACACCACTCATGATCACCACTGGTCACCTAGCAATATTCCTAGTTATTCACCATGGGTCCATCTCACGACTCTCTACAAGTCACCATGAATCATAAGGGAACTCGTGGTCACTGAGTCTCAACTGCTAAGTTTTCCTCTGAAACTTTCCACGCTTCATCCCACGACTCGTGGTTTCCTACCACGGGCCGTAACATCAATCATGAATCCACCTCCCCCACCACCCTTACCATGAGTCATACCGATATACCACGACTCATGGTGTGACTTGTGGTCTGGACACCTAAACTCCAAATCTTCTTCAAAACTCCTCCTATGACCAGTTACTTGGTCTCACGACTCGTACCATGAGTCATTTTGGTGCAAAAGTGCAGATTTTCCTATTTTCTCTTGTTCAACCCTCAAGTATAATCTTAGGGACTTTCAGGGTATTACAAATAACATGCACAATTTTGGGTCTTTTGACTTTTTTTCTTGGGTTTTGCCAATTAACTCTGAATACCTACAACACTATATTTTAACATAAGAAACACATAAAAATGGGCTAAAAGACAATAAAAATCAGATAAAAGATATCAGATATGTCATAAATTCATGACACAACACTTATCTAGTACTTATGATATGTATTTCGCGCAGATCCCACATGATAAGTATCACTATGCAGTGTCTCTAAGGGGCTACTAATGATGTGTACTACTCGGAAGATCAGAGACTAAAATAGTTTGTTAATGTCTAACAATCGAAGTATGATAACGTATACTAATTCCAAGGGTATTATTTAATAATCCGGAAATGGGTATACAAACTAAGAATGGTAAGGTATAAAGTTCTATAGGTTGTTTCTTATCTCTTAGACACCTTCCATAGCCTATATTTCATGTCAGCCTTATTTAAATTTCTCTTTGATCATAAGGGAATAATTCCATATGCACTTGTTGGGGGTGCATATTCATACTGTAGGTACAAACATACAAAGAAACGAATAACATTGCTAGGAATCTACATGTACTTTATTCATTGTTGGTGAGCTCAATTTTTATCTAGGGCTAAGTTGAGTCTAGTACTCCCTTTTAGTGTATGTATAGACATTATGGTAGATTGGGCTCCTATCTTGACGGTATTATAGTTTACAGATATTTGTAGAGGCTTCATAGACCCTATGTGATATACGTCACATATGTATATATGTTATGTAAGGATCCATATTAAATATTTTGCATAGACTTGTCATGACTCAAGTCTACACCCTGGCCGTAACACAGTGCCTAGAATCATGAATGGCTCCAAGCTAACCCATGGTAGCATAATTCTTCCATCACTGTCACTTAGAATGAAAACTAAGCGGAAGCATAAATAATTATATAACATACATGTATGAAAAATGGAATAAGCTGGATAAATCAATTTAGTTAAATATTACAACTCTGTCTGAAAACCTCTACTAAAGGTAAGCTACAGGGACAAGTCCCCAGCTAACTCCAAAGTCTGAAATTGAAGACAATACAACTAAAATAGAAGGAAATGCTCTGGTCCTGGGGAGATGAGGACTCACCACTGGAGTACTACTGAACTGATTTTGATGGAGACAAACCACACTGCTGAGCCTATATCATAAGATGATATAACATAGGAAGTATACGTCAGTACTTTGAATGTACAGAGTATGTGAAGTTATGTTATTTAGAACATAGCATGCTGATAAAGAAACTATAGGTAAGAATAATATATAATGACCCTGTCTGAAAGTATAAATGCTAAATTAGCCTGCAATCTAAAAATACCATAAAGCTAGTAAAACTAATTAAGGGTCATCTACATATTTTGAGATCTGAAACTGGACTATTCTAAACTATGGGAGAGCATGTTAACCGACATATAACCACGTGAGATAAACATGGAGTTTGATGTATACACCCCTATTGAAGAGAGCCCATTGTACCTTGCCAGGGTATAGTGGTTGAACTGTGTGATCACTATCTGAGGCCCATTCGGGCTAATAACCTATGGTGGCATGTAGTTTTAAGAACCTGGGTACGCTGAACCCCCACCCACTCGGTGCTAAGTACTACTCCCAACTAAAATCCTAATTATAACTAATTGAACCGATTAGCTCAAAACTAGTTTCCTAAGGCTAAGTCAAAACAACTTATCTATAAGTGTCTTGAGAGCCTAAAGGACCTGATAATTGAAAATATTGAAAAAATACTAACAAACTGATAAACTGGAACTTTTAGAAAATATTAGGTACACTCGTAATCTGAAAATACTAACTTTGATTGAAAGCACACATGCTGATGATTATACTTAGATGATAAAAAAATAATGATTTAAGATTTTAAATCATGTAAGGTTCAACCCACAAATCATGTTAGAATCTACTGTTAGAAGGCATACTATGAAATTTAAGTCAAGAACATGAAATCATATGCTAGGGTTATCAAAACTTACAAAAATAATTGAAATTAAGGAACATTCATGAGTTGTCTAAAAAAGGCCCTTGTTCCTAACTTCTTCAAGGCTAAGAATAGAGAAGGTTTTCTAAAAATAATTTGGGGCACAAGGATGAAAGGAATCCCATTGCTGAATCCCACACACCTGAAAGACGAACCCTGTGAAGAGGCCTTGATATCTAAGAAGACTTGGGAAGTTGTAGATCTATTTATTAAGAGGAATTCTGAAGTTTTATGCTTTGAATTTTTGAAGATGAGAGTTAGGAAATGAGGAAAACTATCTACTTCCCCTTAAATCCCCTGATTTTCCCCTCAAAACAACATAGTGTAGGAGTTAGAGGCTTAAAATTTTATGAAAATACCCTTAATGTACCCTTAATAATTCGACTAAAAACCCCAGCAGTCATAACGGGTCACGTAATGACCCATTAGTGGAATTGACAGGCCGTTAGAGGCCGCTCATTACCTCTGGAACAAAAATAAATTTTCTGATCTTCTCTTGAAGCCTCCACTTAATGATTCATCATCACACTTAACGGATCTTTTTGTCGGTCGTTAATACTCTCTGGACTCACCTTTTCTGTAATTTTCCCCACTTGATGGGTCACCTAATGATTTGTTAGGTGATTTGATGAATCATTTTTGTGATCTGGTGCAATTTTTCCTCTTTTCTCCATTTCATGCCTTGGTTTTGATCCCAGAGACTTTTGGGGTGTTACATTATCTCCCCCTTCGGAACATTCATCCTTGAATGGAAACAAAGTAAATTGGAGGGATAGGGAAGGAACTGCAATCCCAAAATGAATGGCTATAGTTGAAAAGTGATAGAGTGGCTAACTCCTGAGATACTTGGCTGAACTGAACCTATGCAACACGGATGCATACTAAGACATGAATAGAACTTAAAGACATGAAACTAACTTTAAATTGAGTAGAGTGCTAAGGAAGAACTAGTACTTGGTTCTAAAGTTGAGCTAGAAGGAAAATGGATAAGGATACTTAGCCATCATATCTACCTCGATTTTCCAAGTAGCTCCCTCCACAATCTGGTTCCTCTAAAGAACCTTTGCTGAGGTGACCTCCTTATTCCTCAACCTATGAACCTTTCGGTCAAGAATCTTAACTGGGCCTCTTCGTAAGAGAGACTATCCTTTATACTAGCACTCTCTAAAGGCATAACCGAGGTCGGATCATCAATGCATTTCTTCAACAGAGACACAGGAAAGACTAGATGCACCGATGCTATCTTGCAGGCAAGTCTAGCTCTTAGGCCACATTGCCAATGCACCTTAGAATTTTGTAAGGACCGATAATCTAGGATTGAGCTTTCCTTTCTTCCCAAATCTCATCACCCCTTTCATAAGTAAAATTTTCAAATATACCCAATCATCCACAACAAACTCCAGCTCTCTTCTCCTCATATCTATATACAATTTCTAGGGACTTTGAGCTGTTTTTAGTCTTTCCTTGATAAGTTGAACTTTCTCCATGGTCTCATGAACTAAATCAAGCCCCATCAAGGTAGCTTCACCAACCTCAAACAACCCTGTAGGAGACCTATACCTCCTACCATATCGTGTCTCAAATGGGTCCATTTGAATGCTAAAGTGATAGTTGTTGTTATATGCAAACTTGATGATAGATAGGTGATCATCCTAACTTCCATTGAAATGGATTACACAAGCCCTTAACATATTGTCCAAGGTCTGAATGGTCTGTTTAGCTTGGCCATCTATCTACGGATTGAAATTTGTGTTAAGATTAACCTGAGTACCAAGTCCTTTCTGAAATGACTTCTAGAAGTGTGAGGTGAACTAAGTACCCCTATCCGAAATGATGGACGAGAGGACCCTACGTAACCTGACTAACTCTCGGATGCATAGCTTAGCATAATCCTCTATTGAATCTATGGTCTTGACTAGTAGGAATGTGTTGCCTTAGTCATCCAGTCTACCACCACCCAAATCGAATCATACTATCTGCGCATATGAGGTAGGCCTATAAAGAAGTCCATGCTGATTTCCTCCCACTTCCAAGTTGGAGTGCTAATATCCTAAGTCACACCTCTTGGTCTCTGGTGCTGAACCTTTACCTATTGACAATTAGGAAACTTAGCCACAAATTTTGCAATGTCCTTCTTCATGCTATTCCACTAGTAGACTTCTTATAGATCATAGTACATCTTGGTGGCACCTGGGTGGATGGAATACTTGGAGTTGTGGGCTTCTATTAATATTTGTTGCCTCAACTCATCTACATCTAGAACACACAATTTGCCCTGGCAATAGAGCATACCATCTCCCCCATCGGAGAATGTTTCCACCTTCTTTTTGACGATAGCTTCCTTCAGCTTAAGTAAGATTGGGTCCTCATCTTGTCTTGTCTTAACCTCCACCAAAAAAGAGGAATCTGACCCATTTTAGGCTATAACTCTACCCACTACTGAGTCTACCAACTGGACTCCCAACTGACACATCCTATGAACATCTTTTGCTAGCTCCTTCTTGTCATCCTCAACATCTGCAACACTCCCCATAGATTACCTGCTGAGCGCATCAACCACTGCATTGGCTTTGCCCAGATGATATAACATGCTTATATCATAGTCTTTCAGAAACTCCAATCACCTTCTCTAATACGAATTTAGGTCCTATTGGCTGAACACATACCGTAGGCTCTTATGGTCAGTAAAAATATTCACATGAACCCCATAAATATAGTGCCTCCAAATCATCAAGGAAAATACTACTGCTGCCAACTCAAGATCGTGAGTCGGATAGTTCTTCTCTTGAGCCTTGAGCTATCTAGAAGCATAAGCTACAACTTTACCATGACGCATCACTACAGAACCCAGACCAATATAATTCTAGAGGTGTCGCAATAAATCAGGAACCTATCTAAACCTTCTAGTAAAGTCAAAACTGGGGCAGTAGTGAGTTGAGTCTTTAACTCTTGAAAACTCTTCTCACAAGCATCAGACCACTGGAACTTGGATTTCTTCTTATTCAACCTAGTCATAGGAGATGTGATAGAGGAGAATCCTTCTATGAAGTGTTTGAAAATAACTAGGCCTAAGAAACTCCTAATGTCTAACAGAGAAGTGAGTCTTGGCCAGTTCTTAACTGCTTCTATCTTTTGAAAATCCACCTGAAAACCCTCCCTTGAAATGATATGACCAAGAAAAGTCACTAACTTTAGCTAAAATTTAGACTTGCTGAACTTAGTGAATATGTCACAACCCGAGCTTGGACCTCGAACCGAGATACGGGACCTAGAACCCCGAATGGCTCCAGGATAACCCATGGCATAAACATACCATTAATAAGAGCATTACTAAGTGACAAATAAAGCATGAACATGATGTAAGAGGAAGTTTGCATAGCATATCAACACAACTGTAAACACAAAGCATCATCACTGAAACATCTATACAAGCTATCTGAAAAAGCCTCTAAATAGCTGATGAGTTAATGGGACAACACCTTCAACTAGCTTGCTAAGTCTAAAACTAAAAGATATGCACAAAAGAGACATAATCAAAACTAATGTCCTCGGATCGTGAGGACTAACCGAAACTTGGTAAACCTGGACTGCGGTGATGTACTATGGGTTTACAGCACTTTTGATAGTTAAAACTGAGAAAATATGCATGGTCTTAGGTGTGTTTATATAGATATGATGCACTTTTGCTTTTGTTTTTAGTGAAATAGGGTGTTGGAGTTGAAATCTGTGAAAGAAGGAAAATGAGAGCAAAATTTGGGCTAAGTATAGACTTCAGTCTGAGCTGTACTTTAGTGGTACGAGTTGTACTATCAGTCGTGGTAAACTTCAAAAGGATTTCTTAATGTACTGGCCAAGTATGACTCTTCGTAAGAGTCGTAATATCCTTTCATGAGTCGTACTGCGAGTCATGGAAAATATTAGAAGAATGCACTTTGATTAGTCTCCTAATACAGATGGAAACTACGATTCATGATGACTAACTACGACCAGTACCAAGGAGCCGTGGTAAGGTTCAGAATAAAGTTGAATAGCAGATCTCATGGTATGAAAGGCAACCACAAGTCGTAGGAGCAAGGTATGAGCCGTACCAAGACACTCGTGAAAATACTCAGAGGATACCATATATCTCATATTCAAACCACGATAGGATTGTACGACTCTTAGGAGCAATATACAAGTCGTACCAACTCCCAGCACTTAGTCAAATTCCAAGCTACCATGCATTGTATGAGTGAAGATACGACTTGTATGATCAACTTACGAGTCATAGGAGAAGGCAGATGCAGTTAATTAGTTTTCCCTGTTAATTTAGGAAAGGTTTCTAATTATTTGTATAAATATTTTTTCTAGGTTATTTTTGTTAGCAGATTTTTAGAGGACTAATACTTTGAGGGAGAATTCGACTTTTGGGAGATTCTTCTTGAGTTCTCCAATATTTTTGGGTTTTACTTCATTATTCTTGAATTGATCAAGCTTGAATTGTGCAATAATCAAGTGGATTTTATTTCAATCTTCATTTTAAGTTCTTTAATAATATTTTCCTCAATGAATGATAGTTCTTTTCTCACAATCATGAGAGGATAAAAGCTCCACAACTAGGGTTGCGGTAACAATGGAGAATTAACCAACTAGGGTTTGGATATAGTGATTCTAAACCAATACGCATTCTTGTATTGTCTTCTGTTCATCTTAAACGTTTCTTAACAGAGTGCAACCTTAGGACAAACCTGAATTCTCTATTTTCTTGATCCTAGAGAAGTAGAGATTAGGAAATAAGAAGAATAACAAAGCCTTGAACTTTATGGTTTATTGTATAACTTGAGCTACAGTTGCATGATAGTTAATTTGGAATAACTTGATAATGGTAAAAGTGAAATCACTCAAGAGACCTAATTCAATAATTGAGTATAATCATCCAATAGGGACAAACTAGTCGTTTGGATTAACTTATATTATCAATTCTACAAGCTATGTATTAGGATAGATCACTAGTGTAAAAACTCGAACTAGTTATGAATCAATAGGGAACTCTTCCCTAGTTAATTGCATCAATTTTGTAACAACTTAAATTTTCAATACTATTAAGTGTTTACTTCATTAAAACCCTCTATTACGAGATAATCGAACTAAAAGTCTAAATACTAGCATTACTTTACATCCTAACCATATTCCCTGGGTATCGACCCCAACCTTTGTTGGGTTCTTTATTGACTACGTCTACGTCATAATTTTCCTAGGGTGTGATTTGAGCATTATCAAAAGTGGTGTCATTGTCAGGGAATATGACATAGGATTAGAGTAATTACTATGCTTAACTTTTAATCATTATTTCCTCAGTTATGTTTTCGTTTATTTTGAATCCCATAGGTTTCCAATTGGTGAATGCGAGTACTCGAGAAGCGAAAACCCTTTGATTCCACTTGATATTGAGATAGAGCGAACACGGTGAAAAATGGAAAAAGCTGAGTAGAGAGAGACATGATTGGCGGAAGAAGCTCGTCAAGCTAAGTTAGCTCAGCAGGCAGTGCTTTAGGAAGCCGAGGATACTCGCGATGAGGTAGTAAATACTGACCGCCATGGAAGTGGTAATAGAGGCCAAAGATATGCTCCTCAGTTTTATGATAATGGTGACCCGGATTTTGATGAGGTCGGGTCAATAGGAGCCATTGTACCTTCACCTTTTCCTGCTAGGGAAAAGTTTGATATCACTAGCACCATGATCCAGTTGCTTAACATGAAAGGAGTGTTTAGTGGTCACACAACTGAAGATGCTAATCTGCACCTGATGAACTTCGTCAGTATATGCAAGGCGTACAAGTTACCAGGTTTAAGACAGGATTCCATACGATTGAGACTCTTCCCATTCTCTCTGTCTGGAGAGGCCACGTTATAATTATGTAGTTTCTTAACAAATCCATGACCAACTGGAGGGAGCTAAAGTAAGCTTTCTTACAAAGGTTCTTCCCACCTTCCAGGATGTTGCAGCTAAAGGATGAGATCTATAATTTTTGGCATTTGAAGACTAAGACACTACATGAGACTTGGCTGAGACTTAAGAAGAAGCAGACTAGGTGCCCGAGTCATAAAATTCTCAATGATAGTTTGTAGGAAATTTTGTACAGGTCTTTATACAACAGCACCAAGGCTGTAACAGATATGGTTGTAGGATGAGCATTGATGAGTCACTCATGGGAGCAAGCAACTGTCACACTTGACTGAGTGACTAAGATGATAAGGGCCTGCCACACTAGGGAAGCTGATACAGTTGTAGGTACATATGCCAAGAGATGATTGTGGACTAACATAGAAAAGAGGAGAGCATATCAAGAACTGGCTCACATGAGGACATCTCTAGACCTGCTCACGAAACATATTATGGGATCTGGAGCTCAGAAGATGAATGCAATTGGAGCTCAGGGTTAGGATCAAGGGTTTAAGCAGTCAGATTTTGAGGAAGAGGCAAACTTCTTAGACAATTAGTTGGTGAGTTTTTGGGACAACGCCCAAGGGTCTAGACAATACACTTGGTGACAAGGTTCTGAAAACCAAGGTTGGAACCAGTATAGAGACAATTACAACAAAAATGGGTATAGGGATAGGAGCAGAGGTCGTGAGCAAGAAGGAAAGTGGAGAAGGAATGACGGCTACCACAACGACCGAGCAAATTTGTATGTTCCTCCAAATGCTCATAAGGGTGATGCTGGACCCCCAAAATTGGAGAACATGATGGATGGTCTACTCAAAAGGGCTAAATCAACTGATGATCAGTTGAAGGATATTGGGGGTGATATATCTAGCATGGGAAAAAAGGTGGAATCCTATTCTACAATAATAAACAGATTGAGCAGCAACTTGGTCAAATGTCTGCATCCCTAAATCAGAGGCAGAAGGGAACACTTCCTAGCAACATAGTCCAAAATTAAAAAAATGACAATCATTGTATTGTTGTGATGACTAGGAATGGAAAGACCATAATTGGACCTTCCCTAGGATTGTAGTTGAGATGAAGAGACAGAAGGAGATTGAGATGAATAAGGAAGATGAGATTGCTGAACAAGAAGCTATAGGAGAGGCTGAGTTGACTAAGGCTCCAGGTATTGCAAAGAAGTCTAAGGCTGATGAAGGGAAAGAAAAGGGGGGAACTCATATATACAGACCAATCCCTCGACCACCACCACCATTCCCACAGAGTATGAAGAAGAAAGTGAAAAATGAAAAGTTTTAGAAATTTTTGTTAATGCTGAAACAATTGTCTGTGAACATCCCATTGATCGAGGCATTGGAATAGATGCCTGGATATGCTAAGTTCATGAAGGACCTTGTGACTAGGAAGAGGTCCTAGAGCTATGATCCAGTTGGTAACTTACATCATTTCAGTACCATAGCCTCATGGGTCCTTGCCAGAAGGAGGATCCAAGTGCCTTCACCATTCTGTGCAAAATTGGCGATTTTGAGTTTGCGAAGGCACTTTATGACTTAGGTGCTAGCATTAACTTGATGTCGTTAGTGGTATTCAGAAAGCTCGTCCTGGGAGCCCCTATGCTGACTACGATGCGGCTATTTCTGGTGGGCCGCACAGTTAAAAAGCCAATGGGGATCCTATTTGATGTGCTAGTAAAAGTGGAACAATTTTATTCCCAACGTACTTCGTGATCTTACATTGCAAGGTTGATATTGAGGTCCCCATTATTTTGAGGTGACCATTCCTTGCTACTAGGAATGCTTTGGTGGATGTTGAGGATGGCTAGTCGAAATCAGACTAAGCAAGTAGGAAGTTGCCTTCAGTATCTGCCGGTCAACAAAATAGCCCAATGAGTTTAGGGTAGTATCAACAATCAAAGATGGGTCTGATTTTTTCAATGAAGTCTGAGTAGTCAAGAGACTTGTATCATGTAGCAATGTTAAATCAAGTATTACATGGGAGGCAACAGAACTTGGGCATAATTATATGCCCAAGTGATGCTCAAATGCTTTATTTAATCTTGTTTATCTATCGTTATTTGTACATTCTCAAGTGATTTGTAGTTAAAATGTGAATTTATACTAACCAACATGATTAGTGTTGTTTTGCAGGAAAAATGTAATTTTAGAAAGCTAAGTTGCATTTTGGTGAAAATTGGGAATGGACTCGGAAGCGAGCAGTGGAAAAGGTCAAGGACAAGTATAAAATAAAGGGGCTCTGCGATGGAGCCGTGTCACGCTACCATCGCGGAGGCAGTCTGCCTCGGGTGGGTTACTTGGACAAATTCCAGTGAAGGTCCGCGTCGGGGCCGTGGCACGTTGGCCAAGCCCCGCGTTGCACGTCTTGGCACGTTGGCCATATTTACCTGGAACATGAAATTCTAGTGAGGGTCCGCGTTTGCACCGTGTCACGGAGGCAGTGCTCCGCGATGCACTCCGTGACACGTTGCTGGTTATTCCAGGAAAAATTCTCACTAGTATAAATAACACACTTAGGTTTATTTTTAATTATTCTGACTTAGTTGAGCAAGAACGTGGGTTACAGGCAGTTGAGGAGACGAAACTCTTAGGGTTCTTCTCTAACTCTTTCTTCTTTATTTCAATTGTTTGTATGATTTATACTCATTTGATGATGTTTAATCCACAAATGAGTGGCTAAATTCACTTCTTGCTGAGGTTAAGAACATTTGGAAGCGAATGTAATTGTTGATCATTTTGGTTTTTCATCTTTTTTTCCATGGTTGTTCTATCAATTCTTGTTCTTACTGCATTAATGTCTGGCCAATGTTAATGTATATCTAAAAAGTCCAATTTTATCTTGAAAGAGAAAGAAATTGGAAAGTTGTGAATTAGTAGGATATGATCTCTTCTTAATTTGGGAAAATTGAGAATTGATTTATCTTCAGAATAGAAATATATCTGAAAGTCGTATTAGTCAATTAAGAAATCGGTTTCGTATGGCTAGAACATGAAATTCTTTTATCACAGAAATGTAGGTTGAAGGTTCATGATTCTTAAGTTGGGTAGAATACAAAAGTTTCTCTCCATAGGCAATAATTCTTGACTAGAAATCGAAGGAAAGATTAACCAAATTGTATCGATAAATTACTTCCCTGCATATTCATTTTAGCCTCACCTTGCTCATTACTATAGTTCAGACTCACTTTATAATTTTGTTTTAGATTAGTATAAATTAGGAAACAAACTCTTCAAAATCTTCTTTAAATTGTTGTCTCCATTTTTAGAGTTAGAGTTCATTAACACTTAATTCGATTATTACCTTGGTTCAGTCCCTGTGGGATTGATACTTGGCTTATTTAAGCCTTTTTACTACTTGTTTGACCACGTGCATTTGCGTGTAGTTGTGAAATACACCGAACAAGTTTTTGGCGCCGTTGCCGGGGACTGGCAATTGGTAAAATTGTTTTCTTAAGTGTTGGTTTACGATTTCTATATTGTGCTGACAACTTGATCTTAGCTTGTCTTTTGCAGATATTGAATTCTGTTGAACACTGGCAAGAGACAAGGAGATGGTGGATTCATACTTAGAGTCGGAAAGACAATTTCATCATCAAAGGAGAGAAGCTCTAGAGCGGAAGCTGCAGTTGCTCAAACAAACAATCCTGGAGCAACAACAGAATCCACAACTTGTAAGGGCAGTGTTAGTGCCCAATGAAATGGCAGCTAGGCCGGTTCGCGAAGTGGCAATCCCACATGCAAACAATGTCACATCAAGCATTCGTAAACCTGAGCCAAGAGGGAGGTTTGAGCTGAAACAGAATATGGTGCAATTGCTGCACACCAGCAGGCAATTCATAGGTCTCTCTCACGAGGATCCACAACAACATCTCCAAAACTTTTTGGAGATAAGTGACACTTACATCCCTGCTGGAGTATCATCTGATTACGTAAGGCTTACATTGTTCCATTTTCACTATTGGGAGAAGCAAAGAGGTGGTTGAAAGCTGAGCCACCTAATTCCATCACCACATGGGATAATCTTGCAAGGAAATTCTTGATATGGTTCTTTCCATCCGGGAAAACAGCAAGACTTAGAAGTCAGATTCTAAGTTTCAAATAAAGAGAGGGGAAGAATCTCTATCAAGCCTTGGAAAGATTCAAATCCATGTTACGAGATTGTCCTCACCATCACCAGTCCAATGATGTGCTGGTGCATACATTCATAGAGTGTTTGGAACCCCACACAAAAATTTTTCTAGACTCAGCAGCTGGGGGACAAGCATTGGAAAAGACTTATGAGGAGTTGTATACTTTGTTAAATCGTATTTCACAGGGAAATCTAGAGTGGAATGCGGACTCTTCTAGAGGAGGAACAAGGAAAGCGACAGGAGTCTTAGAAGTGGATGGGTTTACAGCTATCGCTGCACAGATAGCTGCGTTGCAAAATCAACTCAACACCCACTTCAGCAACATGAGCTTAAATCAATCTCAAGCCCCAGTTAATGTAGTGCAGCAGATTTGGTGTGAAGTATGTGGTAGTAATGAAAACTCAGCTGAGTGTTGTGGTGCAAATCCAGATTTAGTGAACTTTGTTGGTAATGTACATAGAAATAATCACCAACAGTATGGCAACAACTACAACTCTAATTGGAGAAATCATCCGAATGTTTCCTAGGGTGGTAACAGTTATCAAGGGCAGAGTTCGAATCAGGGTGCACAGAGAAATCAAGGAGGGCAGCAGAACTATCAGACTCAATACAGAAGCAACAATGCACCTCCACCACCACCATCACCCAGCATTGAGGAAATGTTTAAAACAATGATAGCTAACCAAGCTCAATTGCAGGCTGACTATGTAAAATTGGCAGCAGATGTAAAGAACAATTAGTTAGCTACAAAGGCGTTGGAGTACCAGTTTGGGCAACTGGCTGGAGCTCAAAACACCAGGCCAAGAGGAGGACTACCAAGTGACACTGACCCAAATCCCAAGCAAGTAAATGCAGTGACCACAAGGAGCGGTTTACAACTCAAGGAAGTGGAACCAGAAAGACCACCTCAACAATCAGGAGCAGTTGAGAAAGAAACGGAACACGATGATGAGATGAGGAAGAAAAAGGAAGCTGAACCAGAAAGACCAACACCCCCGTTCCCTCAAAGATTAAAGAAACACAAGGAGGAAGCGTGTTTCAAAGAGTTCATGGAGGTGCTTAAATAGGTACACGTTAATTTACCTCTTGATAATGTTTTGCAGGGAGTGCCGAAGTATGCGAAATATATCAAGGACATCGTGGCGAACAAAAGTAGATTGACAGAGTATGCTACGGTGGCGCTTACGGAGGAGTGCACTTCCCAGATACAGAATAGGTTGCCAACAAAGCTCAAGGACCCTGGGAGCTTTACAATTCAAATCATAATTGGGCAAAGTATCCGAGCTCATGGACTATGTGATTTGGGAGCGAGCATTAACTTGATGCCAACATCGGTATTCAAAATGTTGGGGTTGGGCAGTCCTAGACCAACTACAGTGATCTTACAGTTAGCGGATCGTTCTTTGGCCAGACCAGATGGCATTGTGGAGGACGTGCTGGTGCAAGTGGGCTCCCTTATCTTCCTGGTAGATTTTGTTGTGCTGGATTTTGAGCCGTATGTGGAAGTCCCATTTATTTTGGGACATCCTTTCTTGGCAACCGGGAAAGCTTTGATAGATGTAGCTACAGGGCAGCTAACCATGCGGGTGCATGACAAGGTGGAGGTATTTGACGTGTACAAGGCCACGAAGCTTCCGGCCGTATATAAGGAGCTTTGAGCAATCAACGTGCTTGATCAAGCAGATATTGTTCATATTGTTGATTCTCAAGATCCAATGGGAAAGCCACCGATTGAGGACACCCCGCACGGGGCAGTGGAGTTGTGGAGGGAAGATCGAAGTGCCACGTTCGTGGTTAATGGGCAGCGGTGTGAGCATTATTGGGGTGAGGACGTTATTCGAGAGAAAACGTCCGTCACTCTAGTGGATGATTGAGCTTTAATGACGTCGAGCCGCGACGGTAAACCAGGCGCTGCACGGGAGGCAACCCGTGAAATTATTGTAATAGATGAGTAGAATTAGTTTAGAAAAAGAAGAAAGAAAAAAAAAGAAAAGAAAAACAAAATAAAAAAATATATTTTTTTTTCATTAGTGTTTGAAACCTATAAATTCTAACCAATTTCTTGTTGTGAGATGATTTTCAGGTCTAACGGAGGGCAAAAATGCAAAGGATCGCAAAGGAAAAAAAATCGAGGTGAGTAAAAATTAAAAGTGGCAAAATAATGAGCCTGCGCAATGGCTCCGTGTCACGGAGGAGGGCCTCCGCGTTACCCTCCGTGGCACGTTGAAGGTGTTTTGGAATTTTTTACAAATTCCAGAACCCCTGTGCGATGGCTCCATGTCACGGAGGGGGTGCTCCGCGTTACCCTCCGTGACACGTTGAAGTGTTATTCGCGACAGGTCACACCGGGTCGTCGGGTGACCCGCGCGAAAAACCTTCTTTTTAACCCCGAAAACACCCAATTTTTCCCATTTTTCACTCCCCTCGGTGACAAACTCCCCAAAATCCCCCCTCCCCCAACGTGACACGGACCTAGGATCAAAATTTCTTCAACTTTTCTTCATGTTCATCGAATTAAAGGTACGTTCTTGAACTTAACCTCAATTTTTGCCGAAATTTTTAATTTTTGAGCATGTGAGGTAACTAAAGCTTGCCCTAAGTGTAAATTGAGCATGAATTCGTTTAAGTTATTGGTTATTGATGTTCCTAGTATCGTTATGATTGTATGCACTCTATAGATACATGTTTGATTGAATTTGTGCAAAATTAGTAGCTAGGGTTGGAATTTGAATAGGAAGAACCTAAATTTGGTTGAAATTTGAAAATGATTGGGTTGTGCATGTTGGGTGGTGTAAATGATGTTGTGAATATGGATGAATATGCTAAATAAATAAGGGAATTTTTGGGAAAATGAAATTGGTGAATTGTATAGGTTGTTGTTGTTGAGAAAAAGTTGGGCTAAGTGCTATGTGATGTAATGAAATCGATGGTGAAATTGTGATTAGTTGTACGAAGTCTGAGTAGTACTTAGTCATTATCCCATCGACTTATCTGAATGCACGAGGCATGTTGGTTGATAAAAATTGGAAAAGAATGATAGCCTTGCCGAATTGTTTTCATTGTGGCTAAAGATCAAGTGTGGGGTGGCCTAACTCAACCCAACCTTAATCGAAGCAAATTTTTGACTTGAATAACATTGGGACTGTCTGTTTGATTTGATAGAAACGATGGCAAGCAGGCAAGACAAAGGAAAGGGCACATCTACATCAGGCACCGGGAGAAAAACAATTAGACTGGGAATGGTAGTCCAAGCAGCACCAGTGGTTCCATGCGGCCAACGCCATCAATACGGAACCCGATGGGTGACGGACGAAGGGAAGAAATGGTATGCCAAACATAAGGAGACCAAATACTTCCCTGAGGAGCACATTGCAAGGGAGCCACTTGCTGAGGAATTCCCCAGAATAGTACATTGGATTGACGCTGCCAGGCTGAACTTCATCTTCGAAGAGCCCAGGGAGTGCAATCTCCATTTAATTCGGGAGTTCTACGCAAACTAGAACCCGACACTCCGTAGTCACACCATCAAGATAAGGGGGCAAGTTGTCACCTTTGAGCCTCATCACCTGAATGCCATATTGGGGGCGCGGGACACAGACGCCCATGTACTCTGGTAGCTGAACATAATTCCACCCTATGCAGATACCAGACGCACTCTGTGTGGAGCCCGTTATACAGCACGGTGGAGCAGGCACAAAGAGAGGGGCTATCATCAGACGCTGCCTTACTCTCAAATGATAGGGAATCCAGGATTTGGCTTAAGATCGTGTGTTCCTGCCTGATCCCGGGGGTGCACATGACAGATGTCACCCGGGATCGTGTGTACTTGGTTTATGCCCTGATGAAAGGGCTGGAGATTAATGTTGGGGCGGTGATCATCTCCGCCATGAAGAGAGCCTGTTTGCATCAAGGGCACAGGTACGGGTTTGGTGGTTTGCTGACCACATTTCTGAGGGGCCTTGACATCGAGGAGGAGGCCCTAGACTACATCCTGCAGATGGATAGGCATGCCTTGGACGTCACCAAAACTAAGGCACCCGACACCACTCACGGGCTAGTTCTCACACTAGCCAAGCGACATGCTCGGGATGATTAGTATATGGCCCACATGTTCGGGATGAAGATGTTGTAGTTGAGAATAGGCGGGAGGCCCGCAACAGAAGATGAGCTGTGGCATCTCAAGCTAGATTACCCCTTTGGCGAAAATGCCAGGGCTCTATGCCGAGTGGAGCCTGCTTTTGGGGAGCCTATTGATAATGATGTCCCTAGGGATGAGGAGACATGCCACGATGACTCAGATGTTGAGTCAGATGAGGATAGCGGGGGAGATTCAGATATGGGGGACGAGGCAACGGCACTTGATGAAGAAGTTGCATACTTCAATTGATCAGGGAGTTTCACCACCTACTTCTGTGCTATGTTGAATTTGATGAACACTGGGGACAATGTTCGATTTAAGTGTGGGGTGGGAGTAGTTAGGTGCCGGTTGTTTTGTTGTTGTTTATGTTCATGTTTTGTTGTGTGCCTATGAAAAAATTGTGACCCTGTGATTTTGTGAGTATGTTTTGTATTGTAATTCAGTGTGTAATGAACGTTAAGCTGTTGCGTGCTGTGTTGAATTGTTGTTAGCTGGTTGTGTAAATATATTTTTTTACCTATCGAAATTATCAATATTTTAAAAAAAAAGTTTAAAAATTTTTTGTTGAATTTTTTATAATTGGGTTTCTCGACCTTTGTTTTCGGTGTTTTTACCGAGAATAGTCCTATTGAACCGAAATCGTAAATAGTGACCGTTTCCTATGATGGATGGATGACGACCATCTTAAGTGAAATGTAGTCGATAGGAGTAGTTTTTTTCTTTCTTTTATTTCTTTCTTTTATTTCTTTCTTTTGGTTGTTTCCCAAACGTGTCGCTACTTTATAGTTTGGAATTCTTGTTGCATGTTGTACATGATATTAAAGATGCAAAGATGATTCGTATGAAAGCATGCAATTGTGAAACATGTTGAGATACCTAGGCCATAGAGTTCGATTCAGTGCGACTGAGGCTTAATATTGAATTCTTGTAATTAGCCGATTAAAGAATCTGTGAATAAGTCTTGAGTTGAGCATGTGCAATGAGCGTGAGGTGAGGTTTCGATTCTTCCATGCTATTGTGAAGTGTCTAGAATTTTCCTGGTGTGTGTACGAAACGAAATGAAGGATGTGTAGTGTAGGAAAGGATGTAGGCATTTCTTTGATTAAACCAAAAGTTTTTTTTTATCGTACCTATCTTGAATGTACATCCTAGTTAGCCCCATTGAGCCTTTAGCCTATTTTTTTTTCTTTCACTAAAGAGGTAGAAACTGAGCTTAATCCCTTCTTTTCATTAGCCGTGAATTTGATCAAAAACTCTTAAGCGCTCAAGAAAAAAAAAATTCCCACAGTGTCAAGGAGTGAAAAGGGTGAAAAAGAAAGGAAAAGCAGAAGTGGTGAAAGTAAAGATAAGGTCAAGGGTGCACTTGCCGAATATAAATAAAAAGAAGATGTATAACAAATCTTTGTTAGTAAGTCGAGTGTGCTTAAAGAAATGGGAACAAAAATAAAGAATGAATTCAAGAATGGGAGGATGAAGGAAGAAACAATGCTCATAATGATGGTGGGATGTATTGAAAAGCGCTTAAGGAGGCTAGTTGCTATTATTGGTTAGCCCAGTATATACTAGTTCCTTAGCTTACATTACAACCCGTTAAGTCCTACGTGATCTTACATCTCGCTTCCTTATATTAGTGGAGTAATACACTAGAGGCAAGCCTATGGGTCATGACATGATGCATGTGAATTCTTTGGGAGAGAGAGCGAAATCGTGTTTATATACCCCTACATGTAGTGCTTTGGCAATCATATGATTGAAAAAGGGGTAATTCTCTTTGTTGTGAGGGCACATGCTTGACGAGAGATTGAATTTCGTGTCGGATGTCTTGATCAGCTGATTTGCATGAGCTTCCCAAGATCGAGAGTCGATTATTGAATCTAGGAGGTCTTAATGTGGTGAATGTCCGTGTGTTTATGAGACTATGCATGTTTTCTTGATGATTTTCTATATTAAATAATCGGTATAACCGTAGCTTGAATTGTCGAGCCAAAGTAGCTATATGTGGGTGTCAATTGCATGAGATATGAGATTATTGTTCGAGGATGAACAAGGTTTTAAGTGTGGGGTAAGTGATCTTGGGCAGAATTATATGCCCAAGTGATGCTCAAATGCTTTATTTCGTCTTGTTTATCTATCGTTATTTGTACATTCTCGTGTGATTTGTAGTTAAAATGTGAATTTATACTAACCAACATGATTAGTGTTGTTTTGCAGGAAAAATGTAATTTTAGGAAGCTAAGTTGCATGTTGGTGAAAATTGGGAATGGACTCGGAAGTGAGCAGTGGAAAAGGTCAAGGACAAGCAGCAAATAAAGGGGCTCCGCGATGGAGCCGTGTCACGCTGCCATCGCGGAGGCAGTCTACCTCGGGTGGGTTACTTGGACAAATTCCAGTGAAGGTCCGCGTCAGGGCCGTGGCACGTTGGCGAAGCCCCGCATTGCACGTCGTGGCACGTTGGCCATATTTACCTGGAACATGAAATTCTAGTGAGGGTCCGCATTTGCACCGTGTCACGGAGGTAGTGCTCCGTGATGCACTCCGTGACACGTTGCTTGTTATTCCGGGAAAAATTCCCACTAGTATAAATAGCACACTTAGGTTTATTTTTAATTATTCTGACTTAGTTGAGCAAGAATGTGGGTTACAGGCAGTTGAGGAGACGAAATTCTTAGGGTTCTTCTCTAACTCTTTCTTATTTATTTCAATTGTTTGCATGATTCATACTCATTTGATGATGTTTAATCCACAAATGAGTGGCTAAATTCACTTCTTGCTGAGGTTAAGAACATTTGGAAGCGAATGTAATTGTTGATCATTTTGGTTTTTCATCTTTTCTTCCATGGTTGTTCTATCAATTCTTGTTCTTACTGCATTAATGTCTGGCCAATGTTAATGTATATCTAAAAAGTCCAATTTTATCTTGAAAGAGAAAGAAATTGGAAAGTTGTGAATTAGTAGGATATGATCTCTTGTTAGTTTGGGAAAATTGAGAATTGATTTACCTTCAGAGTAGAAATATATCTGAAAGTCGTATTAGTCAATTAAGGAATCGGTTTCGTATGGCTAGAACATGAAATTCTTTTATCACAGAAATGTAGGTTGAAGGTTCATGATTCTTAAGTTGGGTAGAATACAAAATTTTCTCTCCATAGGCAATAATTTTTTACTAGCAACCGAAGGAAAGATTAACCAAATTGTATCGATAAATTACTTCCCTGCATGTTCGTTTTAGCCTCCGCTTGCTCATTACTATAGTTCATACTCACTTTATAATTTTGTTTTAGATTAGTATATATTAGGAAACAAACTCTTCAAAATCTTCTTTAAATTGTTGTCTGCATTTTTAGAGTTAGAGTTCATTAACACTTAATTCGATCATTACCTTGGTTCAGTCCCTGTAGGATCGATACTTGGCTTACTTAAGCCATTTTACTACTTGTTTGACCGTGTGCATTTGCGTGTAGTTGTGAAATACACATGCTTGTATAGTTCTAAAACAATACGCATGCTTGTATTGTTTTCTCTTCATCTTAAATATTTCTTAACGGAGCGCAACTATAGGACATACGCGAATTGTCTATTTACTTGAACCTAGAGAAGTAGAGATTAGAAAAAGAGAAGAACAACAAAGCCTTGAACCTTATGGCTCATTGTATAACTTGAGTTACGATTGTAGGATTGTTAATTTGGAATAACTTGATAACGGTAAAAGTGAAATCACTCAAGAGACCTAATCTGGTAATTGAGTATAGTCATCCAATAGGGACGAACCATTCATTTGGATTAACTTATGTTATTAGTTCTACAAGATACATGTTGGGATAGATCACAAGTGTCAAAACTTGAAGTAGTTATGAATCCATGGGGAACGCTTCCCCAGTTAATTGCATCAATTTGATAACAACTTAAATTTTCAATATTTGTAAGTGTTTACTTCTTTAAAACCCCTCATTGGGAGATAATCGAACTAAAAGTCTAAATACTAGAATTATTCTACATCCTGACCATATTTCCTTTGGGATCGACCCCAACCTTTGTTGAATTCTTTATTGACAACGTCCGCATCATACTTTTCAGGGGTTTGACTTGAGCATTATCAAAAGTGGAGCCATTGTTGGGCAATACGGCTTAGGATTAGAGTAATTGGTTTGTTTAACATTTAGTCATTATTTTCTCAGTTACATTTTCTTTTACTTTTGAACCCACAGGTTGCCAATTGGTGAATGCCAAGTACTCGACAAAGAAAAAGACCTCTGATTCCACTTGATCTTGAGATAGAGCAAACACTGCAAAAAATAGAAAATGTTGAGCAGAGAGAGGCACGATTAGCGAAGAAGCTCATCAAACTGAGTTAGCTCGACAAGCAGCGGTTCAGGAAGCCAAGGATGCTCGTGATGAGGTAGAAAATGCTCGCCACCATGGAAAGGGTAACAAAATCTAAAGATAAGCTTCTAAGTTTTATGATGGTGACAACCTAGATGTTGACGAGGCTGGGTCAACAGAAGCCATTGTACCTCCACCTTAGCCTACTAGGGCAAAGTTTGATATCACTAGCACCATGATCCTGTTGCTTAACATGAAAGGGGAGTTTAGTGGTCACACAGATGACAATGCTAATTCGCACCTGATGAACTTCGTCCATGTATGCAAGGCGTACAAGTTACCAGGTGTAAGCCACGATGCCATATGATTAAGACTCTTCCCATTCTTTCTGTCTGGAGAGGCCACATTATGATTACCGAAGTTGCCCAATAACTCAATTAACAACTAGAGGGAGATAAAGAAAGGTTTCTTAGAAAGGTTCTTCCCACCTTCCATGATGCTACAACTAAAGGATGAGATCTCTAATTTCTGACAGTTGAAGACTGAGCACTACATGAGACTTGGCTAAGATTTAAGATGAAGCAGAATAAGTGCCCAAATCATAAAATTCCCGATGATAGTTTGTTGGAAATTTTTTACAAGTCTTTGAACAACAGCACCAACGTTGTAGCAGATACGGTGGTAGGAGGAGCATTAATGAGTCACTCGTGGGAGCAAGCAACTGTCATACTTGACTGAGTGACTAAGAAGAATAGGGCCTAGCACACCAGGGAAGCTGATACAAATGCAGGTATGTATGCCATAGGGATGATTGCAAACCAAAACAAAAAAGAGGAGGAACATGATCAGGAACTGGCTCACATGAGAACATCTCTAGACCTGCTCATAAAGCATATTATGGGCTCTAGAGCTCAGAAGGTATTTCTAGAACACTCTGTTCATAAGGTCCATAAAAGCTGCAAGAGCATTCGTTAGTCCAAAAGACATAACTACAAACTTGTAATGACCATACCGCATCCTGAAGGCCGATTTCGGGATGTCACTCTCCCAAACACTAAGCTAATGGTACCCGGATCTGAGATCTATCTTCGAGAAACACTTGGCACCCTGAAGCTAGTCCAATAAATCATTAATCCTAGGTAGAGTATACCTGTTCTTGACGGTGACTTTATTCAATTGTCGATAGTCAATGCACATCCGAAGGGAACCATCCTTCTTTCGACAAATAGGACTGGTGCACCTGAAGGGGACTTCCTCAGTCTAAAGAAACCCTTATATAACAGGTCCTTCAACTGGCCCTTCAACTCCCTTAGCTCAACTAGAGCCATTTATAAGGAGGAATAGATATAGGTTGTGTGTCGGGAAGGAGGTCAATACCAAAATCAATCTCCAGCTCGGGAGGAACACCTGGCAAATCATCAGGAAAGACCTCTAGATACTCACATACTATTGGAACTGATTGGATAGTTGGGGTCTCGGACTCAACATCCTTAACCCTAACTAGACTGTACACACATCCCTTAAAAATCATCTTCCTAGCCTTAAGGTAGGAAATGAAACAACCTACAGGCACAGCTGAACTACCCTTCCACTCTAAGATTGGCTCACCCGGAATTCTGAACTCTACTGCCCAGGTTCTAAAATTAACTGAAGCATAGCATGCAAATAGCCAATTCATGTCGAGAATAACATCAAAATCGGTCATGGCTAACTCTATCAAATCTGCTGAGGTAACCTTCTGAAGGACTGAGACTGGACAACCTTAATACACCCATGTAGCTATAATTGAGTCACCTACTGGAGTAGAAATTGAGATGGATTCTATCAAGACTTTCAGACTGATGCTGAAGCTACTGGACACATAAGGTGTCACAAAGGACAAGGTAGCCTCCGGATCTAACAAAGCATAAACATCAGTATGGAAAACTCGTAACATAACAGTAACCACATCTGAGGAGCCTCCTGCTCCTGACGGGATGCTAATCTATTCTGGCGCTGACCGCCAGCTGTGCTAGTAGATGCCCCCTAATGTGCTGAGCGTGCGGGAGGAACTGCTAAGCTAGAAGCTAGGCCTCGACCCCCAACCTGATTCTGTCTCGCAGCTAGGCAATCTCTAAGGAAGTTTCCAGGCTGCCCACACCTAAAATGAGCACCTGAACTTGCCAAGCACTAGCCTGTGTGCCCCCGACCACATCTGTGACAAGTTGGGATGCTAGATTTTGCAGGTCTGCTACTCTGACCCCTCGAGCCTAATTCAAGCCCTCTCTGATCATGTCTAGGACTAGATGACACACTCAGTGCTGAAGATGTTGGGGCTGACGAACTTTGGTGAGTCTGCTGTCGGTGCCCACCACCGGACCTCGGTAGAGAGATTCCGTGGTCATCGGTCCTGGCCCTCTTGGCCTCCCTCTCCCTCGAATGTGCTGCCTCCATCTGCTGGGCATACAACACTATACAAGGAAAGTCCATATCCTGATGAAGCATGGAAAAGTCCTGCAATCTTTGTCCAAATAGCCTGGCACGCCATGAACAAATTGGCTCACCCGCGCTCTCTGATCAACCACTAACTCTGGGGCATATTTTGACAAACGAGTAAACTCAAGAGCATACTCTTGCACCGTCATCCTTCCTTGCTTCAGGTTTTTTAACTCGGCTACCTTTAGCTCCATGATCTCACGAGGGAAGAACCGGTCAAGAAATCCAACATGGAACTCTTCCCAAGAGATAGGACCTGCTCCGGCGACCCTACTCTCCTTCCATTAGCGATACCAGATATGCACGGCCCCTTTCAACTGGTAAGAGGCCAACTCTATGCACTCAACCCCATTCACCCCCATGACTTGGGTGATCTTTACAATCTTGTCTATGAACTCATGTAGGTCCTCATCTACCTTGGACCCAAGGAACTCCGATGGGTTCATCCTCAAGAAGTCTCTAACTCGAGTCGCCGCTGCATTTCCATTTTGCGAAACATGCGCAACGGCCTGCTGATTGACCTGAGTGGTCCATGCCTACGCAAGCATCTGAATCGCGACCCAGAACTCAGCATGGGCAGCTGGCTCCGGTGCTTGGAGCTCCTAAACTAGTGGGGCTTGCTAATGCCCATGTCCATTGCCCTCCTTGTGGCCTTCACCATCTCCATTCCTTCTTCTGTTCATTCTTCGAGGAGCCATGATTCTACAATCGCAAACAGCATGAATTAGAAGGATAGAAAGACTTTTCTTCGCACGACATAGATCATGAAAGAAGGGAACACTTCCTAAACGTCTCGTAGCCTCTTCCTCATACGAGTGGCACGCTTCACACCCATAAAAAAGACTCTACTCAACGTGCCTCTTAGAAACAATAGGATACTTCAAACCTATTGCTCTGATACAAAGTTTATCATGAGCCGAATGGAGGACCTAATCGTAACATGGGACAAGGAGCCCCGAGAGGCCCCAAGTTGACCCATGGCATAAGCATACATCTAAATCATTCACAAAATTGAATAATTAACAACATACTCATAGCAGAAGTTTAACTTAAACATAAAATCAGAAAATGTAATCTGAAGTTGAGTACATAAATATGTCTAAATAGACTCTAAATATGACGAGTTGATGGGCCAAGACCCCAACTAACTCAACAAAACTAAAACTGAAATACATATATGAAAACTGAATAGTCTAGTCCTCGGGAGATAAAGACTCACCAATATGAACAATGCAAATCTCCGAAGTCGGACTAAGAGCGGGGCTGAACCTGAGAGCTGGGTCCTTTATCATGAAATGATAGAGCATAGAGTATGCGGTCAGTACGTGGAATGTACCGAGTATGCAGGGTAAGTAAAACCGCTAAAGTAACAAAATCATTTAAACACAATGCATTAATTAAAACACAAACATTAGTAAGGTGAGAGTAGGGCTTGCATGCATTCTTTCTGAAATCGTGATCTCTTCATAATATGACGTAATATAACTTCATAACATCATAACTGAATCAATTGACTCAAAGCTGAATTCTGACATTTATAAGTAAAGATGAACATTCAGTAAAACCTTCTTTAGAACATGCATTTACATAAATCTCATAAGTAATGAATATGCATATCTGAAATCATGAGGAACAATGGGAGACTCGTCATTTAACCGCCATACCACAATAGAGCTTACGTGGCCCCAACTATCAAACTCAAGTAGTTAGAGCCATTCAAAACATTGTTAGTGCTAGGGACGATACCATGATATCAATATCAAGCTCATGGGCCATTGGAGATGGGGGATAGCTCACAAGGGAAGTCCCAAGTAATATATAATAGTATCAATATACGTTGGCGCATAGTTCTGAGGCATAGGGTGATCGATCCTTAGCCTACTCGGTTCTAGAAACTACTCCCAAAAAAATGCATATGCTCTACATCATATATAATGAAGCTGAACATCATCTATTGACGAAGCTCAATAACCAAATACATATCAAATATGAAATCATGCATATCAGAAGCTTTACTTCAAAACATACCACAAGCTGAAAACATAATTGGGAGCCTTTGCTCCAAAACCATGTGGTAAGCTATGCATAGGAAGAGTTAACTCAAAACATACCACAAGCTAAGAATATAATTGGGAGTGTTCGCTCCAAAACAATGTGGTAAGCTTAATTCGGGAACATCATCATTCATACTTAACATGTGGGCATTGCTCAAAGATTTATATACTTAGAAATACTCAATCCTCATTGAAAATGTAATTGTAAACATGGATAGATTTAAGACATGCTTTTCATCATAATATCTCATCATCATTGTATATTCATCACCAATCTCATCTTTCACAAACATCTCAACAATGGGCTTTTAATTTAATGAACTATGAACATGATTTTTAATTTAAAACATTATAAAAATTTCCCATGATTCATAATTCAATAGTAGATTGTAATCAAGTCATACCCATGTATAGAAATAGAAGATTCATGTATTTGTGTTAAAACCCCATAGAGTAGACATAAAATTTCATGCTTTAGAGAGGCATTGGACATGGGTTTGAAAGAAATCACCCATTCATAACCCTACATACCTGTTCGTAGTTGATTCTAACACTTCTTCGAATGCCCACAAAAAAATTGAAGGAAATTGAAGATCACTAGTTTGACAACACCCCCCGATCTAACAAAGAATAAACATCAATATGGAAACTCGTAACATACCAGTGACCACATCTGGGGAAAACTCCTGCTCCTGATGGGATGTTAAGGCATAGAATCTGTTCTGGCGTTGACTGCCAGCGGTGCTAGTAGATGCCCCCTGATGTGTTGAGCGTGTGAGAGGGGCTGCTAAGCTAGAAGTTGGGCCTTGGCCCCTAACCTAATCCTATCTCGTAGTTGGGCAATCTCTAAGAATGTGTACAGTCTACCCACACCCGAAACAATCACCTGAACCTGCCAAGCACTGGCCTGTGTGTCCCCTGCCACATTTGCGACAAGTTGGGATGTTAGAATCTGCGGGTCCGCTACTCTGATCCCTCGAGCCTGATGCTCGACTACTATAATCATGTATAGGCCTAGATGGAACACTCAGTTATAAAGCTGTCAGGGCTGACGATCTCTGGTGAGTCTGTTATCGGTGCCCACCACCGAACCTCGGCTGAGAGATTCTATGGTCATCGGTCCTGGCCCTCTTGTCCTCCCTCTCCCTCGAATACACCACCTCCATCTACTATGCATACAACACTATACGAGGAAAGTCCATATCCTGATGAAGCATGACAGTCCTGTAAACTTTATCCAAATAGCCCGCCACGCCATGAACAAACCGGCTCACCTGTGCCCTCTGATCAACCAATAACACTGGGGAATATTTTGACAAGCGAGTGAACTCAATAGTATACTCTTGCACCATCATCCTTCCTTGTTTCAGGTTTACAAACTCGGTTTCCTTTAGATCCCTCATCTCACGAGGGAATAACCGGTCTAGAAATGCAACATGGAACTTTTCCCAAGAGACAGGACCTGCTTCGGTGACCTTGTTATCCTTCCATTAGTGAAATCAAATATGCACGACCCTTTCAACTAGTATGAGGCCATCATGGTTCGATATTCTGATGTCCTAAGCATAGATGAACTCTACCCACTCAACCCCATTCACCCCCATGACTTGGGTGATCTTGACCATCTCGTCTATGAACTCATGCAGGTCCTCACCTACTTTAGACCCAAGGAACTCCGGCGGGTTTATCCTCAAGAAGTCTCTGACTAGAGCCGCCGGTGCATTGTCATTTTGTGGAACATGTGCAACGGCCTGCTGATTGACCTGAGCGGTCAAGGCCTGCACAAGCATCTGAATCGTGGCTCGAAACTCAGCATGGGCAGTTGGCTTCGGTGCTTGGGGCTCCTGAACTGGTGGGGCTTGTTGATGCCCATTTCCATTGCCATCCTCGTGGCCTTCACCATCTCCATTCCTTTTTCCGTTCATTCTTCGAGGAGCCATGATTCTGCAATCGTGAATAGCACAAATGAGAAGGATAGAATGACTTTTCTTTGCACGACATAGATCATGAAAGAAGGGAACATTTCCTAAACGTCTCGTAGCCTCTTCGCCATAAGTGTAGCGTGCTTCACACCCATGAAAAAGACTCTACTCAACGCGGCTTTCAGACACCCTAGGACACTTCATACCTATGGCTCTGATACAAAATTTATCACAACCCAAACGGAGGCCTGGATCATAACACGGGATAGGGAACCCCGAGAGGCCCCAAGTCAACCCCTGGCTTAAGCATACATCTAAATCATTGACGAAACCAAATAATCAACAACATACTCATAGCGGAAGTCTAACTTAAACATAACACTAGAAAATGTAATTTGAAGCTGAGTACATACATATGTCTGAATAGCCTCTAAACATGACAAGTTGATGGGACAAGACCCCATCTAACTCAACAATCTCGTCTATGATCTCATACGGGTCCTCATCTACTTTAGACCGAAGGAACTCCGGCGGGTTTATCCTCAAGAAGTCTCTGACTAGATCCTCCGGTGCATTGTCATTTTGCGGAACATGTGCAACGGCCTGCTAATTGACCTGAGCAGTCAAGGCCTGCACAAGCATCTGAATCGTGGCTCAGAACTCAGCATGGGCAGTTGGCTTCGGTGCCTGGGGCTCCTGAATAGGTGGGGCTTGCCGATGCCCATTTCCATTGCCATCCTCGTGGCTTTCACCATCTCCATTCCTTCTTTCATTCATTCTTCGAGGAGCCATGATTCTGCAATCGCAAATAGCACAAATGAGAAGGGCAGAAAGACTTTTCTTCGCATGACATAGATCATGAAAGAAGGGAACATTTCCTAAACGTCTCGTAGGCTCTTCGTCATAAGTGTAGCGTGCTTCACACCCACGAAAAAGACTCTACTCAACGCGGCTTTCAGACACCCTAGGACACTTCAAACCTATGGCTCTGATACCAAATTTATCACAACCCGAATGGAGACCTGGATCGTAACACGGGACAGGGAACCCCGAGAGGCCCCAAGTCAACCCCTGGCATAAGCATACATCTAAATCATTGACGAAACCGAATAATCAACAAAATACTCATAGCGGAAGTCTAACTTAAACATAACATCATAAAATGTAATTCGAAGTTAAGAACATACATATATCTGAATAGCCTCTAAACATGACGAGTTGATGGGACAAGACCCCAACTAACTCAACAATCTCGTCTATGAACTCATGCGGGTCCTCATCTACTTTAGACCCAAGGAACTCCAGCAGGTTTATCCTCAAGAAGTCTCTAACTAGAGCCGTCGGTGCATTGTCATTTTGCGGAACATGTACAACGGCCTGCTGATTGACCTGAGCGGTCAAGGCCTGCACAAGCATCTAAATCGTGGCTCGAAACTCAGCATAGGCAGTTGGCTTCAGTGCCTGGGGCTCCTGAACCGATGGGGCTTGCTGATGCCCATTTCCATTGCCATCCTCATAGCCTTCACAATCTCCATTCCTTCTTTCACTCATTCTTCAAGGAGCAATGATTCTGCAATCGCGAATAGCACAAATGAGAAAGATAGAAAGACTTTTCTTCACACGACATAGATCATGAAAGAAGGAAACGTTTCCTAAACGTCTCGTGGCCTCTTCGTCATAAGTGTAGCGTGCTTCACACCCATGAAAAAGACTCTACTCAATGAGGCTTTTAGACACCCTAGGACACTTCAAACCTATGGCTCTGATACCAAATTTATCACAACCCGAATGGAGGCCTGGATCGTAACATGGGACATGGAACCCCGAGAGGCCCCAAGTAAACCCCTAGAATAAGCATACATCTAAATCATTGACGAAACCGAATAATCAACAACATACTCATAGCGGAAGTCTCACTTAAACATAACATCAGAAAATGTAATTTGAAGCTGAGTACATACATATGTCTGCATAGCCTCTAAACATGACAACTTGATGGGACAAGACCCCAACTAACTCAACAAAACTGAAACTAAAATACATATATGAAAACTGAATAGTCTAGTCATTGGGAGATAAGGACTCACCAACATGAACAATGCAAATCTCAGAAGTCAGACTAAGAGCAGGGTTGAACCTGAGAGCCAGGTCTAGTATTATGAAACGATAGAGCATAGAGTATACGAAATGTACTGAGTATGCAGGGTAAGTAAAACCGCTAAAGTAACAAAATCATTTAAAGACAATGCATTAATTAAAACATAAACATCAATAAGTTAAGAGTACGGCTCATTCATTCTTTCTGAAATCATGATCTCTTCATAATATGACCTAATATAACTTCATAACATCATAACTGAATCGATTGACTCAAAGCTTGATTCTGACATTTATAAGTAAAGCTGAACATTCAGCCAACCCTTTTTTAGAACATGCATTTGCATAAATCTCATAAGTAATGAATATGCAAATCTGAAATCATGAAGAACAACGGAAGACTCGTCTTTTAACTTTCATACCACGATAGAGCTTACATAGTCCCAACTATCATACTCAAGTGGGTAGAGCCGTCCAAAGCCTTGCCAGGGATATGGACGATACCCATGATATTGATATCAATCTCATGGGCCATTAAAGCTGGGGGATAGCTCACAAGGGAGGTCCCAAGTAATATATAATAGTATCAACCTATGTTGGCACGTAGTTCTGAGGCATAAGGTGATCGACCCTTAGCCTACTCGGTACTAGACACTACTCCCAAAAACATGCATATGCTCTACATGGTATATAATGAAGCTCAATATCATCTATTTACGAAGCTCAATAATCAAATACATCTCAAATATGAAATCATGCATATGAGAAGCTTTAGTTCAAAATATACCACAAGCTGAAAACATAATTGGGAGCCTTTGCTCTAAAACCATGTGGTAAGCTATGCATAGGAAGACTTAACTCAAAACATACCATAAGCTAAATATAAAATTGGGAGTCTTCGCTCCAAAACAGTGTGGTAAGCTTAATTCAGGAAAATCATCATTCATACTTCACATGTGGGCATTGCCGAAAGCTTTATCATACTTGAAAATACTCAATCCTTATTGAAAACATAATTGTAAACACGGGTAGCTTTAAAACATGCTTTCATCATAATATCTCATCATCATTATATATTCATCACCAATTTCATCTTTCATAAACATCTTAACAATGGGCTTTTAATTCAATGAACTTGAGACATGATTTTTAATTGAAAATATTATAAAAATTTCCCATGCTTCATAATTCAATAGTAGAATCGTAACCAAATCATACCCATGTATAGAAATACAAGATTCATGCATTTGGGTTAAAACCCCATCGAGTAGACATAAATTTTCATTCTTTAGAGAGGGATTGGGAATGCGAGCGAAAGAAATCACCTATTCATAACCCTGCATACCTGTTGGTAGCTGATTCTAACACTTCTTCGAATGCCCAAAAGAAAATTAAAGGAAATTGAAGATCACTAGCTTGATCACCCTCTCAAATCTTTCTACCTGTCATGCATGAATGAGTAAGGCCTAAAATGAACTTAACCCCTTTTAAAGTCACTATTCATAACCCAAAACATCGTAGTTTAAGCCTTAAGAACTTAGGAATTACAGAAAATCCCTTAAGAAATTCGCAGAAAATAATTGTCAGGCGGTCCTAGCAGATGACCTAATGACTCATTATTGAGGGTCATGACTTGTGGAGTCGTCTGTTAAGTACACTGCTTCATCTGATCTTCTGGGCTCATGATGGGCAACCTCACTACTTGTTGCTAGTGACCACGACTCGTGGTCACCATCCGTGATATGCACTGCCTTGCCTTGGCAAAATTAACTCCATGCATAACCCCACGAATCGTGGGGGCTGACCACGACTTGTGGGGACCTTCTGTAAAGTCCACTGCCCCTTTTCCTTTTCTTTCTTAATCCCTCTCCCCATGACTAACCCAACGACTCATGGGGCCTGGCCACTAGTCGTGGTCATGCTCGTGGGGTCTCCTCTTCTCAAGCCTTAAATTGCATTCCATGGCCTTCCCTATGAGTCATATCACGAATCGTGGGTTGATCTCATGAGTCTCCTCACAACTCATTCTGATGCTACAAAATTTTCACTTTTCCTCCGTTCCAACTCCCAGGTCTGATCTTTCGGCTCCCGGGGTATAACACAACTACAACACAAATGGGTATAGGAATAGGAGTAGAGGTCGTGAGTGAAAATGAAAGTGGACAAGGAAAAAAGGCTATCGCAACAACCACGCAAGTTTGTATGTTCCTCTAAATGCTCGTGAGGGTGATGCTGGACCCTCAAATTGGAGAATATGATGGATAAGTTGCTCAAAATGGCTTAATTAACTGATGATCAGCTGAAGGATATTATGGGTGATATATCTAGCATGGGCCAAAACGTTGAATCCCACGCTACAGCAATTAAGCTGATTGAGCAGCAGCTTGATCAAATATCTGCATCCCTAAATCAGAGGCAGAAGGGAACACTTCCTAGCAACACTTTACGAAATATAAAAAATGATAGTCACTTTATGGATGTGATGACTTGGAGTGGAAAGACCATAATTGACCCTCTAATACTGATTGTAGTTGAGATAGAGAGGTAGAAGGAGATCGACCTGAATGAGGAATATGATATTGCTGAATAATAAGCTACAGCGAGGTTGAGTGGACTAAGGCTCCAGGTAATGCAAAGGGGTCTAAGACTGATGAAGGGAAAGAAAAGGGGGCAACTCATATTTACAGAACAATCCCTTGACCACCACCACCATTCCCTTAAATGATGAAGATGAAGGTGGAAAACGGGAAGTTCCAGAAGTTCTTGTCAATGCTGAAACAATTATCTGTGAACATCATATTGGTTGAGGCATTGGAATAGATTCCCGTATATGCTAAGTTCATGAAGTAACTTGTGACTAGGAAGAAGTCTATGTGCTATGAGCCAGTTGGTAACTTGCATCATTGCAGTGCCATAGCCTCACGGGTCCTTGCCAGAATAAGAAGGATCCAGGTGCATTCAACATTCCGCGCAAAATTAGTGATTTTGAGTTCGCCAAGGCACTTTGTGACTTAGGTGCTAACATTAACTTGATGCCATTAGTGGTATTCAGAAAGCTGGGCTTCGGAGCCCCCACACCGACTACGATATGGCTATTGCTGGCGGACTGCACAGTTAAAAAGCTAGTGGGGATCCTATTTGATGTGCTAGTAAAAGTGGAACGATTTATATTCCCAACGGACTTTGTGTTCTTAGATTGCGAGGTTGATTTTGAAGCCCCCATTAATTTGGGGCGACCATTCCTTGCTACTAGGAGTGGTTTGGTTGATGTTGAGGCTGGCCAGTTGAAATTCATACTGAACTAGGAGGAAGTTACCTTTAATATTTGCCGGTCAATGAAACAACCCAATGAGTTTAGAGTGGTGTCAGCAATCAAGGATGAGTCCAAGTTTCTTGAAAAATTCTGAGTAGTCAATAGAATTGCATCGTGTCGCGACGTTAAATCAGGTGCTATATGGGAGACAACCCATGAATGGTCGGTAAAGTCTGAGTAGCTGATAGGTACGCTTAGAGCGCAACAAGTATGTTCCTCTTCTAGTTCTTACATTTATGTTTCTTTAGGACAAAGCATGTTTTAAAAAGGGGGGTGTACTTGCTTTTGTAATTTTTGACTTTGTTCGAGGGATTTTGTTATTGTGTTTCTTTTCCCTCGGAAATGCTATCTAGTAGAGATGGCATGTTTAGGATTTTGTGTTTTGTTTAACTAGGAGTAACTTAGGAGTACTTTACAGCCAATAAATGCACTTATTTTGAAGTTGTTGAAAAATGAACTCTTTTAAAAATTTTGGTGTTAGCTGTGGATGTTGACAGCAAAGCATGACTTTTGTGGGTCTTTCTGTGTCATTTAGTTGATTAGTATATGTAAGTGTGGCTTAACTGTGCATGAACAAGATAGATATATGTCACGACCCGAACATAAGCCTGGATAGAGACACGGACAAGGAACCCCGAGAGGCTCCAAGTCGACCCATGGCATAAACATAGTAGCTAAGAACGTAAAACTAGCGGAAGCTAATATTAAAACATGCTTAAGCGGAAGTCTGCATACTTATCAATCTAAAACAGAATCAACACTGACAAGCTGATTTTTCTACATATTGTCTGAAAAGTCTCTAACTTACTGATAAGCTGATAGGACAGCAAACCCAACTAGCTCGAGAAAATTCTGTAACTGAAATATCAAAATAATGATTGAATGTCCTCAAAGGATGAGGACTCACCAACGCTGGCTAAAACAAATCTGAGAGGAAAGCAGGACAACTGATGCGCTTGAGACTGATCCCTCGAACCTGTATCATAAAATGATACAGCATTAAAGTATGCGGTCAGTACTTGGAATGTACTGCGTATTCAAGGTAAGTAAAACGGACAGTTAAAAATACATAAGAGTTCATAAGAGTGGGACAATATGAACATGAAGTAAATATCATAATATAAACATGAGGACTCAAGGTTTTCAAACCATTCCTAATCTAACCACAATCATAGTCATAAGAGAAACCCTATAAAACATAAATTTAGCCAAAGTAACATACACATAACCATGCATAAATCATGAGGAATAATGGGAGAACTCGTCTTAACCGACACCATCATGACAGAGCTTACATGATGCCCCAACTTTTTGCTCAACTGGGCAGAGTCATCCCAAGCTTGCCAGTCAAGGGACGTGCATGATGTGATATCACAAGGGATCGAAAAATATATGTATATACCTATGGTGGCACGTAGTTTTTACACCATGGGGTTTAACTGAACGCCAGGTCTACTAGGTGCTAGACACTGCTCCTAAAAACATGCACATGAGGCTCATATCATAATCGTGTAATCATTCATGAAGTTTATGGACAAATAAATCATAATATACTTGATCATACTTGAAATACATGATTAACCATGAATAGGGGCCGTGAGTTGGCCAAAAGTCATAAATTCGTAAATCATGCAGAACATGCATACTTTCGAAAATTCATATACTTGATATTCATAAATCCATGAAGAGTACTTGCAGAGAAATCATAGCATGAATCATAAATCATAGTTTAGGATTTGTAAGATCAAAATCATAATAGAATCATAACTTGACTTTTCATGAAACCTTGCATAACTTGGAATAGATTGGTTGAGATTTGAGACCACAAAATAAATAATCAATTTAAATATAAAATCTACCTGTAGATCTTAAAACAACATTTAGAACATTAAGGTGATTGACCCATAATCAAATCAAAGAGAATTCCATAAACTTGGGCTTAAAACCCCATAAGATCATCAAATTTAACTTAATACTTGAATTTATGAACATAGAGAGGAATTGGGGCATGAGAGTGAAGAGGAACTCTCATTCACAACCCTACATACCTAGGTAATCTGATCTTACACTCTCCCTTGAAAGCCCAAAGGAATTGGAGAAGGAATTGGGGAATTTCTCAAGCTTGATCTCCAAGGGTATACTCTAAACTTGCATGCATGGAATGGAAAAGCTTATGATAGGTTAAGCATCCTTAAAACCCTTCTAACTGAGCTTAAAATGACATAGTTTAGGACTTAAAAGCATAGGAATTACAAAAACACTCTTACTAAAACACATAAAAATACGCACTTCCTATCACCACGAGGGACACCGCGATTCGTGGTGTACCTAACGACTCGTGGTGACCCACTCATTGGGAACACTGCTAAAATCAACATCCATGCCTGCTCCTGACCATGACCAACTCCAAGAGTCATGGAGTCACTTCACGACTCGTGGTTGCCTCTCGTGGCATCTCCGGGAAATTATACCTTGAACCATTGACCACTTGACCACGACTCACTTAACAAGTCGTTACCCTGACCACGACTCGTTGCTTCTCAAGTTGTCAACCCCATGACCAGGGGTTCCTGCAAACTCTCCCTTCACTTCACGAATCACTTAATGATTTATGAAGTCTCCTCAGGGGTCACTAGACGGCTTGTCCTATGACCTGGTGCAGAATTTCCTATTTTCTCTGCTTGAACCCCCAGGTCTGATCTTAGGGACTTTCAGGGTATTACAATATCAACTCCTTCAGAACATTCATCCTCGAATGTGAATGAACATACTGAAAAGTTGGGGAATAGACTTTTATCCCAAATACTGAACATCTAAAGCTGAAAACTGATGGACTGACTGACTCCTGACTGAAATACATGACTGAACTGAATTAATGAATCACACATACATACATTGATATGAAAGAAACCGGGACACATGAACTGAACATGAAACTGAATAGTTTACTAAGGAGGAAACTGATACCTCAAGCTGGAACTGAATCGAAAGGGAATAGAAGCGGGTATTTAGCCATCATATCTGCTTCGGCTTCCCACGTATCTCCCTCAACAAGTTGATTTCTCCACAAAACCTTTCTTAGTTTTAGAACCTGATGGTCAAGTATTTCAAATAGAACCTCTTCATAGCTAAGTCTATCCTTCACACTTACGCTCTCCACCGGAACAACCAAAGTCGAATCACCCATGCACTTATTTAAAAGTGACACATCAAAAACTAGGTGTACTGAAGCCAATTCTAAGGGAAACTCCAACTTGTAAGCCACCTTGCCAACACGTCTCACAAGCCTGTACGGGCCAACATATCGGGGACTAAATTTTCCCTTCTTTTCGAGCCTCATCACTCCCTTCATGGGAGACACTAACAAAAACACCCAATCATCAACTTCAAACTCAAGTTCTCTCCTCCTCACATCCACATAGGACTTTTGGCGAATCTGAGTTGTTTTCAACCTTTCCCTTATAGGCTAAACATTCTCCATAGCCTCATGAACTGAATCTGGTCCTATCAAAGTAGCTTGACTAACTTCAGACCAACCAATAGGCGATCCACACCTCTGCCCATAAAGAGCCTCAAATAGATGCAAATTCAATCAGAGGTAAATGATCATCCCTACTACCTTTGAAATCAATCACACATGCTCTCAACATATCCTCGAGAGTCTGAATAGTTTTTTCAGCCTGACTGTGTATTTGTGGGTGAAAAGTTGTACTAATCTTGACCTGAGTACCAAGTCCCTTCTAAAATGATCTCTAAAACTGGGAGGTAAACTGAGTACCTCTATCTGATATGATGAACAAGGGCACTCCATACAAGCAAACTAGCTCTCAAATATACAACTTAGCATAATCCTCTGCTAAATTGGTAGTTCTAACCGGTAGGGAATGAGCTGTTTTAGTCAACCTGTCTACAACAACCCAAATAGGATCATATTGTCAACGAGTACGAGGCAACCCTATAATGAAGTCCATATTGATTTCCTCCCACTATCAAGTAGGGATACTAATGTCTTGAAGCACACCTTCAGTTCTTTGATGCTCAACTTTCACCTATTGATAATTCAGATACTTTGCCCCAAACTCAACTATGTCCTTCCTCATGCCATTCCACCAATAAACTTCCTGTAGATCATGGTACATCTTGTTGGGACCTAGATCTATGGAATATGTAGAACCATGAGCCTCATGCAATATCCGCTCCCTCAAGTCATCAACACCCAGAACACACAAATGACTCTGATATCATAGTACACCATCTCCCCCTGGGGAGAAAACCTCCACCTTCTGATTTCGAACATCTTCCTTCAATTTTACTAAAAATAGGATCCTCTTCTTCCCTAGCCATGACTTCGGCCACCAAGGAAGATTCTGATGAATTCTGAACAATAACACCACCATTCATTGAGTCAACAAGATGAACTCCTAGTTGTGCAAGTTGATGCACATCCTTCACTAACTCTTTCCTTTCCTCATTTACATGGGATACACTCTCCATAGAAATCCTGCTAAGAGCGTCTGCCACCACATTGTCCATGCCCAAATGATAAAGGACACACATATCATAATCCTTAAGAAGCTCAAACCACCTTCTTTGACATATATTTACATCCTTCTGGGTAAACACGTACTGTAGGCTTTTGTGGTCTGTAAAACACATCCACATGGCTTTATACAAATAGTGTCTCCAAATCTTCAAGGCAAATACTACCGCTGCCAACTCTAGGTCGTGAGTTTTATAGTTCTTTTCATGGACTTTCAGCTGCCTGGAAGCATAGGCTATAACCTTACCATACTGCATTAATACAAAACCAAGGCCGATACTTGAGGCTTCACAATATACCACAAACTCGTTGATACCCTCAGGTAGAGTCAACATTAGTGTTGAGGTTAGTCGAGTATTCAACTCTTGGAAGCTCTTCTGACAAGCCTCCGACCATTGAAACTTCACTTTCTTTTGGGTCAACTTAGTCAACGGTGCTGCAATGGATGAAAATCATTCCACAAATCTCCTGTAGAAACTCTTGATATCTGAAGGACTCACTGGTCTAGGCCAATTCTTCACAGCTTATATCTTTTGAGAGTCCACCTGTACATCCTCACTTGACACCACATGACCCAAAAATACTACTGAGTATAACCAAAACTCACACTTGCTGAATTTAGCATACAGCTACCGATTCTTAAGAGTCTGTAGCACCACCCTCAAATGAGCGGAATGCTCCTCCTCATTTCGAGAGTATATGAAAATGTCATCTATGAACACAATCACGAACACGTCCAAATATGATTTAAACACCCTTTTCATCAAATCCATAAAAGCTGCAGGAGCATTCATTAGTCCAAAAGACATAACTACAAACTCATAGTGACCATACCAAGTCCTGAAGGCTGTCTTCGGGATGTCACTCTCTCTAATGCTGAGCTGATGATATCCGGATCTGAGGTCTATCTTTGAAAAATACTTGGCACCCTAAAGTTTTTCAAACAAGTCATCAATTTTGGGGAGGGGATACCTGTTCTTGACGGTGACCCTGTTCAACTGCTGATAGTCAATGCACATCCAGAGGGAACCATCCTTCTTCCGGACAAAGAGTACTGCGTACCTCACGGGGATTTTCTAGGTCTGATGAAACCCTTGCCTAATAGATCCTTCAATTTCTCATTCAACACTTTTTACTCAGCTGGATCTATTCTGTAAGGAGGAATAGATATAGGCTGCATATCGGGAAGAAGGTCAATACCAAAATCGATCTCCCGCTCAAATGAATTCCCGATAAATCATCTGGAAATACTTTTGGATATTCACACACTACAGGAACTGACTGGATAGTCGGAGTTTCATATGTAGCATCCTTAACCCTAATTAGATGGTACACGCAACCCTTAGAAATCATCTTTCTAGCCTTAAGGTAGGAAATGAAACGACCTACTGGAACAGCTGAACTACCCTTCCATTCTAGGAGTGACTCACCCAAAAACTGGAACTCTATCGCACGGGTCCTACAATTTACTGAAGCATAACATGCATGTAGCCAATCCATACCAAATATAACATTCAAAATCTGTCATGGCTAGCTCTGCTACATCTGCTGAGGTGTATACCCATCGAGCTATAACTGAATCACCGACTGGAGTAGAAACTGAGGATTTTGGGACTGACTCTAAAACTACTAGAAAAATAGGGTGTCACAAAAGATAAAGTGGCCCCTGGGTCTAACAAAGCATATACATCAAAATGGAATACTCATAACATACCAGTGACCATATCTGGTGAAGTCTCCTGCTCCTGACAAGATGCAAGGGCATAAAACCTATTCTAACGTTGGCCACCACCTGCACTGGTGGACGCACCCTACTGAGTTGTGCATGCTAGGGCTGCTGCTGAACTGGTAGCCTGTGTACGGCCTCTACCATCATCCTGCCTAGACAATGGACACTCTCGGCACCTGTTCCCGGATCTACCACACCCAAAGCAGATATCTGACCTAATCAAGCACTCCCCTATTTGATTCTTGGCACACTTTCTGCAGACCAGGAAGGTACGCTCTACCTATATGCTCCTCTATCCCCTCGAACCTGATGCTTTGCTCCTCTGATCACCTTGCGATCTAGATGGAGCACTAGCCAATGATGGCGCTGGAGCTAATAACCTCTGATGGGACTGCTGACGATGTCCTGCCCCCGACCTCTGCTGGGAGAACCCATAACTATCTGTCTTGGCCCTCTTAGCCTCTCTCTCTCTCTCAAATGCACTGCCTCTATTTGCTAGGCATACAAAACCAATTGAGGAAAATCGATGTCCTGATGAAGCATAGCGGTCCTACAATCCTTGACCAAGTAGTCCTCTATTCCATGCACAAACCTGCTCACTCGAGCTCTCTGATCAGCCACCATCTCTAGTGCATATTTGGACAAATGTGTGAACTCCAAATAATACTCCTAGACTGCCATATTATTCTGCCTCAGGTTAACAAATTCAGCTTCTTTGATCTCCTTCATCTCACAGGGAAAGAACCAATTTAAGAATGCGGTAAAAAACTCATCCCAACTAATAGGACCTGCTCCAACTACTCTACTTTCCTTCCACTATCTATACGAGATATGTGCAATCCTTTCAACTGATAAGAGGCTAGGTCTGCGCACTCCTCCCCCATCATCCCCATAATCTGGGTGATCCTCTGGTCTCATCAATAAACTCATGTGGATTCTCACCCACCCTCTATCCGAGAAACTCCAGAGGGTTCATCCTAAGAAAGTCCCTGACTCTTGCCGCCACCGCATTCCCATTATAGGGAACATGCGCTACCGCCTGCTGGTTTACTTGGGCATTCAATGCATGTGCCAACATTCGAATGGCTGCCCTAAATGCTGCAATGGCAATCTGCTCGGGCACATAATCCTTGGGGATTGGTGGGGCCTGCTGGTGCCCATCCCAATTACCATTCTCATGGACATTTCCATTTCCGTTTCTTCTTCCATTAACTCGGCGAGGAGGTATGATTCTGCAAACATGTATAGCATGAGTTAGAAGGATAGAGAGACATTCCATTGTATGCCATAGATCATGAAAGAAGGGAAGTTTCCTAAAAAATTTCTTAGCCTATTCATCATAAGTGTGGCGTGCTTCACACTCATGAAAAAGACTCTACTTAACGCGGCTTTCAGACATACTAGGATACTTCAAAACCTAATGCACTGATACCAAATTTATCATGACACGAACATAAGCCCAGATAAAGACACAAGAGAATGAACCTCGAGAGGCTCCAAGTCGAGCCATGGTATAAACATAGCAGCTAAGAACGTACAACAAGCGAAAGCTGAAATATTAAAACATGCTTAAGTGGAAGTCTGCATACATATCAATCTAATACAGAATCGACACTGACCAGCTGATTTTTCTACATATTGTTTGTAAACCTCTAATGTAACTTATGAGCTGATGGAACAGCATCACCAACTAGCTCGAGAAGAGTCTGTAACTGAAATATCATAATAATGGATAACTGAATTTCCTCAAAGTATGAGGACTTAGCAACGCTGGCTAAAATAGGTCTGAGAGGAAAACAAGACTAATGATGCCGCTGAGACTGATCCCTCAGACCTATATCATGAAACGATACAGCATAGTGTATATGGTCAGTACTTGGAATATACTAAGTATGCAAGGAAAGTAAAATGGACAAATAAAATATATAAGAGTTCATAAGAGTAGATTAGCATGAACATGAAGTATATACCATAATATAAAATGAGGGCTCAAGGTTTTCAAACCATTCATAATCTAATCATAATCATAGTCATAAGATAAACCTTATAAAATATAACTTGAGCCAAAGTAACATAAACATAACCATGTGTAAATCATGAGGAACAATGGGAGAACTCGTCTTAACCAACACTATCATGACAGAGCTTACATGATGCCCCAAATTTCCGCTCAAGTGGGCAGAGTTGTCTCAAGCTTTTCAGGAAAGGGACGTGCATAATGTGATATCACAGGATATCCAAAAATATATGTATATACCTACGGTGGCACATAGTTCTGAACCACGGGGTTTACCTGAATGTCAGTTCTACTCGGTGCTAGACACTACTCCCAAAAACATGCACATGAGGCTCATATAGTAATCGTGTAATAATTCATGAAGTTCATGGCCAAATAAATCATAACATACTTGATCATACTTGAAATGCATGATTAGCCATGAATAGGGGCCGGTGAGTTGGCCAATAGTCATAAATTCATAAATAATGAAGAACATGCATATTGTGAAAATTCATATACTTGATATTCATAAATTCATGAAGAGCACTTGAAGAGAAATCATAACATGAATAATAAATCATATTTTAGGCTTAGTAAGATCAAAATCATAATGAATCATAACTTGACTTTTCATGAAACCTTGCATAACTTGGCATAGATTGGTTGAGATTTGAAACCATAAACTAAATAATCAATTAAAATATAAAATCTTCCCATAGATGTTAAAACAACATTTAGAACATGAAGGGAATTGACCCATAATCAAAACAAAGAGAATTCGATAAACTTGGGTTTAAAAACCAATAAGATCATAAAATTTAACTTAATACTTGAATTTATGAACATAGAGAGGAATTGGGGAATGATAGTGAAGAGAAACTCTCATTCACAACCCTACATACCTGGATAATCTGATCTTACACTCTCCCTTGAAAGCCCAAAGTAATTGGAGAAGGAATTGGGGAATTTCTCAAGCTTGATCTCCAAGGGAATACTCTAAACTTGCATGCATGGAATGGAAAGGCTTATGATAGGTTAAGCATCCTTAAAAACCTTCTGTCTGAGCTTTAAATGAAGTAGTTTAGGACTTAGAAGCTCAGCAATTATGAAAATACCCTTACTAAAATGCAGGGAAAATACACACTGCTTATCACCACGAAGGATACCACGACTCGTGGTGTACCTAACGACTCATCGTGACCCACTCGTTGGGAACAATGCCTAAAATCAACATCCATGCCTGCTCTTGACCACGACCAACTCCATGAGTCGTGGAGTCACTTCATGACTCGTGGCTTCCTCTCGTGGCATCTCTAGGAAATTATACCTTGAACCATTGACCACTTGACCACAGCTCACTTAATGAGTCATTACCCTGACCATGACTCGTTGCTTCTCTCGTGGTCACCCACCTGACCACAGGTTCTTGCCAACACTCCCTTCACTTCACGAGTCACTTAACGACTCATGAAGTCTCCTCACGGGTCACTGGATGACTCTTCCTGTGACCTAGTGCAGAATTTTCTTTTTTCTCTGCTTGAACCCTCGGGTCTGATCTTAGGGACTTTTGGATATTACAATAGAATAAATGCAAACCTGTACCATTAATGAGTGAGGATTTTTACTTGTTCAATATTGTGTAGAGGATATAAAACTTGTCCGGTTAGTCTTTACATAGATTGTAGGATAGTTGATGAGGAAAGGATTATAGGCCCTTTTTTAGTAGCCTACTTTTATCTTATATTGTCCTACCAAATAAATAATTAATCCCTTGATCCCTTGTTTGAGCCTTAAGTTGACCATTTTTCTTTAATTACCCATTTTCCTTTCCCATGTTTTTAATGAACTTGTTTGGCACTAGTCCCTCTTTAGAAATTGTGAACCTTAGCTCAGACAAAATGCCTATGTTGAGGGTGGCTAAAGTAGGGGTGGTGCGTAGACCGATTGGGGTGAAAAAGAAAGAAAAAATGTCAAAGAAAATGAGGTGTGGAGTAAAATGTCAAAAAAAAGAGCTAAAAGTGAAAAGAAAAGAAAAAAAAGAATTAAAAAATTTTAAAAAATACACCACACCTACAAGTGACAATTGAAAGGAGAAAAAGGGAGGAAAACTTAAAAAGATGAAAAGGGTTAAAAGGTGAAAAGTAAAACCAAGTTGTGTAGTGCCAAGGAGTATTAGTAACTAATATCCATATCTACCATATTCAATCCGAAGCCTTCATTACAAGCAAGGTACGAACCATACCAAGACACTCGTGGAAATATTCAGAGGATACCAAATATCTCATATTCAAACCACAATAGGATTGTATGACTTGTAGGAGGAATGTACGAGTCATAGCAGCTCCCAGCACTTAGTCAAATTCAAAGCTACCAGGCATTGTACGAGTGAAGCTACGACTCATATGATCGAGTTACGAGTCGTAGGAGAAGGTGGAGACAGTTAGTTAGGTTTACCTATTAATTTAGGAAAGGTTTTTAATTATTTATATAAATACTTTTCTAGGTTATTTTTATTAGCAGATTTTTAGAGGATGAATACTTTGAGGGAGAATTCGACTTTTGGGAGATTCTTCTTGAGTTTTCCAATATTATTGGGTTTTACTTCATTGTTCTTGAATTGATCAAACTTGAATTGTGCAATAATCAAATGAATTTCTTTTCAATATTCATTGTAAGTTCTTTAATTATGTTTTCTTCAATGAATGCTAATTCTTTGCTTACAATCATAAGAGGCTAAAACCTCCACAACTAGGGTTGTGGGAACCATGGAGAATTAACCAACTAGGGTTTGCATTAGCGTTTCTAAATCAATACTCATGCTTGTATTATCTTCACTTCATCTTAAACATTTCTTAACGGAGCGCAACGTTAGGACATGCCCGAATTCTCTATTTGCTTGAACCTGAGAAGTAGATATTAGGAAAAGAGAAGAGCGACAAAGACTTGAACTTTATGGTTTATTGTATAACTTGAGTTACGGTCGCAGGATAGTTAATTTGGATTAACTTAATAACGATAAAAGTGAAATCACTCAAGAGACCTAATCTGGTAATTAAGTATAGTCATCCAATAGGGACGAACTAATCATTTGGATGAACTTATGTTATCAGTTCTAAAACTATGTATTGGGATAGATCACGCATGTAAAAATCCAAAGTAGTTATTAATTCATGGGAAACACTTCCCTAGTTAATTGCATCAATTTGATAACAACTTAAATTTTCAATACTGTTAAGTGTTTACTTCTTTAAAAAAAACCCATTAGGAGATAATCGAACTAAAAGTCTAAATAATAGCATTATTCTACATCCTGACCATATTCCTTATGGGATTGACCCCAACCTTTGTTGGGTTCTTTATTGACAACGTCTACATCATACTTTTCTAGGGGTGTAATTTGAGCGTTATCAAGCAGGAGCGAGCTAACAATGGGGCTAAGAAGGTTCACCCAAAACTATATCATGAGATGATATAGCATAGAGTATGCGGTTAGTACTTTGAATGTACTAAGTATGTAGAGAAAGTAAAACATGCTAGTTAAATGATAGTCTGAATTCATGAATATAAATCAAGATAGATCATAAGAGTAAGAGAAACATGATAAAACCCATAGTTCGGAGATAAACATAATCATAAGCAATTCATCATAAGATGAACATAATGACTCAAGGTTTAGAAATAAAAATCATATAGCGTGCTATACTTGAAAACATGAACATGAGTAACCGAAAACATGAGGAAAAATGAGAGGCTTCGTCATAACCAACACCATCATGATAGAGCTTACATGATGCCGCAACTATCTCACTTAAGTGGGCAGAGCCGTCCTAAGCCTTTCTAGGGAAAAGAATGATGGAGGTGTGATATCACAGGTATGCCCTCGGGCGGGGAAGCACTCTCTTGAGAGGTCCGAAATAAGAAAAGAATATATATATATATATATATATATATATATATATATATATATATATATATATATGGTGGTGCGTAATTATGATACTAGGGTCCTCGAAATCCCTGGCCTACTCAGTGCTAGACACTACTCCCAAAACATGCATATAGCTCATAATTATATTCTCAAAACATAGCTTGAATAATTTACTTGGGAGTCTTGACTCCAAACATTCCTTTAAAACTGATCATATAAGCCTTGGCTAAAATCATGATAGTACATACTTGACTTTGCATGGGCTTGCCCAGGACATGAAATCATGGAATCATAGGTTTAAGAATTCATAATATTCATGCATACTTTGACAATTCATAATACTAGAAATCATGGGCACATAAACTTGAAATTCATAAATCATGCATAAAAGGGCATAATCTTCATAAACTTTAAATCACATATTGGGAAGTAAATTGAGAGTCAAATTTTGCCCTAATGGTCATTAAACATCAATTGAACTATGAGAGAATCGAACCCATAGAGATAGCATGGAAGATTTCATGGAATTGAGTAAAATCTTAGAATTATAACTTGGTATGCTTAGAGACTTGAATTCATATAATTGGGATGAAGTTGGGCATGAAGGTAGAAGAATTTCCCCCATTCATAACCCTACATACCTGGGTAATTGACTCCTAAACTTGTCTTGAAAATCCAAGAAGATTGGAAGAGATTTGATGAAGAACCCTAGCCTTGATCTTAAGAGAGGATTTCAAATCTACTCTAGTTATGAAAGCATAAGGACTTAGGCTAGGTTAAACCCCTTAATACACTCTTTAAGATACCCATAATGACATCACTTAGGGGCTAGAAGCTTAGAAAGTTACAATACTCTTGGAAAAATGTATTAAAATTTTTGAATACTAGTCACCACGACCCATGCCATGAGTCTTACCACCCTACCACAACTTATGGTATCCACTCATCACAAGACAGCCTTTTTCCCTAGTTCTCTGAATCTCCAAACGACAGGTTTCACTACGACTCATCACTGGGTACTACGAGTCATCCTATGACTCATGGTTAGTGGACAGTCTTGGCCCCTCCTTGGATCCTCCATCCTATGAATCCAAATCACGATCCGTCATACCACGCAACAAGTCGTACTATGACTCGTATATCCAAGACTTGACAACCAGTGGCATCCACGACTCCTGACCACGACTCGTTATAAGAGACCATGAATCGTACTATGACTCATCACATCAAGGTTATCTCTGCAGATGTTGACTATGACTCATGACCACGAGTCGTACTCACTCACCACGACTCGTGTTATGGACTGGTGGTCTGGGAAGTAAAACTTTAGAACCTTACCACGACTCTCCCTATGACCCGTAACTTCAAACCACAACTCCTACAACAAATCATTCTGAGAAAAATTGCAGATATTTCTGCTGATCAGATTCCAAATCCCGAGCCTAATCTTAGGTAACTTTGGGGTGTTACAGAATAATTAGGGGTCTCTAAGAGTCTGTAAAACTACCTTCAAGTGGTCTACAAGTTCCTCCTCAGTCTTGGAATAGAGTAGAATATCATCTATGAAAACAATGACGAACATGTATAGGTACTACTTGAACACCTTGTTCATAAAGTCCATAAAATCTGTAGGAGCATTTGTTAGTCCAAAAAGCATAACAATAAATTCATAATGACCATACTGAGTTCTGAAGGCTGTCTTTAAAATGTCACTTTTTATGACCCTGAGCTGATGATAGTCTGATCTGAGGTCTATCTTTTAAAAGCATCTAGCTCCCTAAAGTTGGTCGAACAAGTCATCAATCCTGGAGAGGGGATACTTGTTCTTGATAGTGACTTTGTTCAATTGACGGTAGTCAATACACATCCTGAGTGTACAGTCCTTCTTACGCACGAAAAACACTGGGGCACCCTACGAGGACTTACTGGGCCTGACGAAGCCTTTGTCTAAAAGGTCTTTTAGTTTTTCCTTCAACTCCTTAAGCTCAGTTGTAGCCATTCTATAAAGAGGAATTGAGATAGGCTTGGTTTATGGAAGAAGGTCTGTGGCAAAGTCCATTTCCTGCTCGGGGGGGACTTTGGGAAGATCCTCAGGAAACACATCTAGAAACTTACTAACGAATGGAACTGACTGAAGAGTTGGGATTCGGAGCTACAACCCCTTATTTTAACTAGATGGTAGGCATATCCCTTTGAAATCATCTTTCTAACCTTAAGGTAGGAAATAAACGACCCTTAGGCACTTAAGTACTACCCTTTCACTCTAGAACTAGCTCATTAGGAAACTGAAATTTAACTACTCTAGTTCTGCAATCGACTGTGGCATAGAAAGAATGTAACCAATCCGTGCCAAGAATGAGTTCTAAATCAACCATATCTAACTCTACCAGGTCAACTAAGGTGACTCTTTGTAAAACTGTGATCGGGCAATTTCTATATACCCGACTGGCTATAAATGACTCACAGATAGGGGTAGAGTCAGGAAAGGGTTCTTAGAGGTTTTCTAGGCTTATCTCTAACTGAACTATAACATAAGGAGTTACGAAGGAAAGTGTGGCTCCTGAATATAGTAATGCATAGACATCTATGTGGAAAAGAGGTAACATACTAGTAATTATGTCAGGTAAATTCTCCTGGTCCTGACGTGAGGATAGAGAATAAAAGTGATTCTAGCGCTAACCACCACCTTACCTAAAGTAGTACTCTGTTAAGCCAGGCGACCTGTTGGAGCTGCAGATGCAGTGGATTGGGCCTTCCCCTTGTTTGGATGCCGGACAATCCCTCAACCTGTGATCGAGCTGGCCACAACCAAAGAAACCCTCCTTGCCTAAACGACACCCACTAGGATGGTTTTTACCACATTTCAAACACGCTGGGGAAGTGCGGCTATTGGAGACATGGCTCTGAGACTGAAAGCCTAATGCTCCACCCTTCTAATCCTTACAGGACCTAGAAGAAGGAGCACTGGCTGAAGAAGGTGTTGGATTAGCACTGGCTGCTGTGGGCGGCTACCACCACTTGATCTCTGTTGTGAATACTCAAACTAACCGGTCCTTACTCGCTTACTCTCCCTTTCTACTTCTTTTAATTCCTCCACCTCTATATGTTGTGCATGAATTATAAGTTTGGAGATGTCCATGTCAATTATAAGCATCCCAGTTCTGTGCTCCTTAACCACCAAGTCTAAAACACCTAAAATGAACTTGCTCATCGTGGCCCTAGGTTCAGCAACTATCTCTGGAGCATATCTAGACAGCTAAGTGAACTTCAGGGCATACTCCTGAACGGTCATGGAGTTCTGCTTCAGATTGATGAACTCCTATAACCTCACTTCCCTCAGCTCACGAGGAAAGAACCTGTCCAGAAATATAGTTATGAATTCATCCCACTCCGTCAGACATGCACCAGTCCGTCTCCTTTCTTTCCACTAATGGTACCATATTTGAGCCACTCCCTTCAGCTAATAGGTGGCCAAATATGCACTCTCGATGGAGGTAACACCCATGGTTCGGGTGATTTTCTAAACCTCGTCGATGAAATCCTGGGTCCTCATCCACCATTGATCCATAAAACTCCTGGGGATTCATCTGAGTAAAGTCTCGGACCCTAGTAGCAATTGCAGTTCCACCGGTACTGACATGTGCAATAGCCTACTAGCTGACCTGATTGGTCACAGCTTGGGCGAGTAGCTGAAATGCAGCCCCAAACACGGCATGTGACACCTACTAATCTTGAGGGGCAACTAGAACTAGTGAGGCTTGAGGGTTTGCATTTCTATTCCTTCTATTGTTAAATCGTCTGGGAGGCACTTTCTGTACACGTACAAAGCATGAGTTAGAAGGATTCTCTTAGAGTTTTGCATGATAAGAATCATAGAAGAAGGGAAATTTCCTGAAAAAAATGCCTTATAGCCTCTCCCTCATAAGTGTGGCGTGCTTCACACCCATGAAAGACACTCTACTTGATGCGGCTTTCAAACATCCTAAGACATTCTAAACCTAATGCTCTGATACCAAATTTGTCACAGCCCGAGTCTACACCTTGGCTGTAGCACGATGTCTACAACTACAAATTTCTCAAAGCTAACCCGTGGCATAGCATAATTCTAACATCACTGTCACTTAGAATGAAAACTGAGCAGAAGCATAAATAATTATATAACATACAACTATGAAAATTGGAATAACTTGGATAAATCGAAGTTAGTTGAATACTACAACTCTATATGAAAGCCTCTAATTAAGGTGATCTACTAGGATAAGTTCCCAGCTAACTCTTAAGTCTAAAACTGAAAATAATACAACTAAAATGGAAGGAAATGCTTCGGTCTTCGAGAGATGAGGACTCACCATTGGAGTAGTGATGAACTGAGTTTGATGGAGACTAACCGTGCTACTGAGCCTGAGTATCTGAACCAATATCATAAGATGATATAACATAGGAAGTATGCATCGGTACTTTGAATATACTGAATATGTGAAGTTATGCAATTTAAAATATAAGCATGCTTGTAAAGAAACTATAGGTAAGAATGATGAAATAATATACAATGACCCTATTTGAAAGTATAAGTGCTATAAATAGCTTGCAATATGAAAATACTATAAAGCTAGTAAAATTGATTAAGGGTCATGTACATATTCTGAGATCTGAGACTGGATTGTACTGAACTATGGGATAGCCTGTTAACTGACATATAACCACGTGATCCAAACATGGAGTTTGATGCATACACCCCATTGAAGAGAGCCTACTGTACCTTTTCAGAGTATAGTGGTTGAATTGTATGATCACTATCTGAGGCCCATTCGGGCTATATAACCTATGGTGGCACATAGTTCTAGAAATCTGGGTACGCTGAACCCCGTCCCACTCAATTCTAAGTACTACTCCAACTAAAATCGTTATTATAACTAATTGAGCTAATTAGCTTGAAATTGGTGTCATAAGGCTAAGTCAAAACTACTTATCCAAAAGTGTCCTAAGAGTCTAAAGGACCTGATAACTGAAATACTGATAAATTGATAAACAGGCATTTCTGGAAATATTAGGTATACTCCTAATATGAAAATACTAACTTTGATTGAAAGCATACATGCTGAAGATTATACTCAGATGAAAAGCAATGAAAACAACAATTTAGGCCATCTTTTAAATCATGCAAGGTTCAATCCACAAATCATGTCAAAATCTAAGGTTATAAGACATACTATAAAATTTAAGTCAAGAACATGAAAATCATATCTTAGGGTTATAGAAATTTGCAAAAATAATTGAAATTAAGGAACATTCATGAGTTGTTTGAAAAAGGCCCTAATTCCTAACTTATTCAGGGCTAAGAATAGAGAAGGTTTTCTGAAAATAAGTTGGGGCATAAAGATGAAAGAAATCCCCTTGTTGGATCCCCACATACCTGAAAGATAAACCTTGTGAAGAGGCCTTGACATCTGAGAAGACTTGGGAAGTCCTAGCTCTAGTTCTTGAGAGGAGTTCTGAAGTTTTATGCTTTGTTTTTCTAAAGATGAGAGTTAGGAAATAAGGAAAATCGTCTACTACCCCTTAAATCCCTTGATTATTCCCTCAAAACGACGTATCTTAAGAGTTAGAGGCTTAAAATTTTACGAAAACACCTTTAATAACTCAACTATAAAATTTCCCCTGGCAGTTATAACAGTTCACCTATGACCCATTAATGGACTTGACAGGTCGTTAGAGGCCACTCGTTACCACCGGAACAAAAATAAATTTTTCAATCTTCTCTTGACGCCTCTACTTAACGATTCGTCATCACACTTAATGGATCTTTCCCCCAGTCGTTAAGACTCTCTGGAACTCACCTTTTCTGCAATTTTCTCCACTTGACAGATCACCTAATGATTTGTTAGGTGACTTGACAACTCACCTGATGAATTGTTCTGTGATCTAGTGTAGATTTTTCTGTTTTCTCCTTTTCATGCCTCGGATCTGATCCTAGGAACTTTTGGGGTATTACAGGACTGCTCTTTTTCTGAGGTGATCTTTAATTTTTGCCCCTCATATTTGTGACCGCTAATTATTACCCTTATGACTCATTTAATGAAAATTTTATGCCCAAAACATCTTTAATTATGACTTAATTTTCCTAAACAAACTTGTTTAGAGAATATTTATCTGAAGAAATAGATTAAGTGTTATTTAATTCGCAAGACATACATTTATCCTTAATATTTTTTTTTTAAAAAATCACTAGACACAGATTAGCCCTAGAAGGCATAGATTAATGATGCTAAACTTATGCTAAAAGAATAAATTCATAGTTCATGTTACTGAATTTATGCCCAGAGACAAATTCATGTTGCTGAACTTAAGCCCCTGGCACAAATTCATTCGCGTTGCTGAACTTGCGCCCCATGCATAAATTTATTTATGCTGCTGAATTCAGGCACAAATCCATGCTGCTGAACTTATGACATGCTACTAAACTTATGCCCCCGATGCATATATCGTATGAATTTATACCATGAGGCGTAACTTATGCCAAAATTATGCCTTGCGTATTTTTTGTTCCTTCCGAACTTTTTATTTTGTTGTTAGGGCATTTTTGATCTTTTTTTGTCATTTAAAGTGCCGAAGGGCAAAATTTAAAGATCATGAATTTGTGGGGAAAAATTTAGTAACCATTTTAAAATAAGGGAATTTGTTCGGATGATCCATTCATGTTTCAGTTAAGCTCATTCAATCATGTATTTCAGGCCAATGGCCTTTCATATGTAAACAATTTCTTTTATGTTAGTTTAGGTCCAAGGCACAGTTTCTTATCATTTGTATATATGCTTTTATGTATATTTAGTTAAAGTTGGTTCATCGGTCAAGTTATGATATCAAAGTTAAGACGGCAAGTGTCGGTCCGCTTCACCCAATTTTGCGTGTGACAAGATTCCAGCAAATATCAGGATTTTTTACAACTTCAATATTTGTTGGACTAATTCTAACAAATAATTTGATTTGTTGTAACTACTTATTCATTTGTTGGATAACGTCCAATAAGTATAATAATTGGTGCAACAAATTCAGAATTTGTTGCAATAGATTCAAAAAGTCATTTTATATCCAGATGTTATGAAGTTTGCCATGTCCCTGGGGGTTGAAAGAGATCCTTCTCAAGTTTAGTGTTGGCTTTCATAGTCACACATCTAAACATCCATGTATAAGACACGTGTCAATTGAGAAGTCCTTAACTTGATGTCAGAAGTGAGGAATGACTTCAATTCCCAAACCTAAATAAAATGATATCAGAGAAAATCAGAATAATGATTAAATACAAAAATAATAAAAAGAAGAAATATTGAATAAAATTTATCATGAAAGCCCATGGGAAGACATAGACGCTGCCGGTGTTTATGGTTGGCTTTATCTATTTCAAGAGATAATGAATAGTGTGCTTAAAGCTCCCCGTGAATTTGCATTGAACACTTGTTCAATGAGAGTAATCTATTCAAGTTAATTCTTGTTAACATCTCTTGCACAAAAAATGTTGTGCATAAACCAACCAAGCACGGTTACTTTTTTGTTATCTAGTGTGACTCCATTGAATTTTAAAAATCCTAACTCCTTATTCTTAAAACTCTTGCCATGAATGTTACCAACTTCTGTCCCTAATCTCTGGGTTTTTCAAGTCTTTATCTACAGGAAAAAAATGATCTTTTTGGTTAAAGAAGAGGAAGAAGAATATGAGTTACTTCTGGAAAATAAGCATTGAACTGGTCCTTTCACGCAAGTTTATTTGAATACCTGCAGATAACTATTTTAGGTAAAGAAATAAAGTATATTTTGGTTCATGCTTTAACTTGTAATCAGCTGGAATAAACCTGAAGAGAGGACACGATGGGTTTCCTCAATTGAATTTAAATGCAGCTCCACAGAAGTCCCAGATGAAAAGGATACTTTCTCATCATTGAGATAGTTCATCCTCACCCCTGATATTCCATTTCTGTCTAGTATTCGAATTATTTCATGCTTAAAGCAAAGTAAGCATTTTGCACCGCTGTTTATCGATGTTAAAAATTTACACATCCTTGAATTAGAGTTGTATTGCTACTTATTGATGTTCCAAACAAGCAAATCTTTACTTCTAGTTTACACATTTCTGAATCAGAGTCAAAATCGTAATACAAGTTACAACTTATTAGGCATGAGAATGAAAACCCCCTTGGGAACGGAAAAAAAATTAGGGCCAGAACTAGCAAAAGCATTAACACTGTATCTGAACTTCCAAGTTCTTCGGCTAAGCAATACTGGCATAGGCAGTATTATGCCATAATTTATCAAGAATTTACAATTTGTCCACCGTCACTGTACAGCTGCTGAAACACACCATGAAAGATTAGCCCCTTGTTTGACAAAGGTAAGCTTGCTTCTTTAAGTGTTTCGATCTTTCAGACTTCACTGTTATCTTTTGCTGACGATCTGATTCTAATAATTAAAATGAATTTCCTGTACAAACTGTTTCCTGATTAGACAGTGGTCATGGCTGTGTGCATATGATTGGTCTTTAAATTTATTTTAATGGTGTCTCTGCAGACTGCAAAGTGACCTCCTGCCCAGCAACCACTTGCTCATATTCAGCACAGGCCTCAGGGGTGTCTTCTTCACTGGGTGGAACCAATTGCCAAAAGAGTGGCAAATATTTGTCCCACTCCTTGAGGATAACAGAGCCTTTCGTGCTGCCAGTTTTTTCCTAGGTAGAATGAATACACATATATTAGAACGCACTACCTCAACCACTCAGCATCTCGTTAAAAGAAATGTAGAAGAAAAATGAAGAATTAACCTAAATTTCTCCTCATACAACCGTTTAAAGTAAAAGTTCCTAGCGAATGTATAATATGTACATAACCATGTATAATCAAGTATATAATTTATGTATGTCAATTAGGAAAAGTAAACAGTGAATTTGGTCAGCTATTTGTGTAAGATGCCAAGAAAAATAGGATGGATACCGTTCATGCAAATCAGACACACCATCAATTAACTGTATTACTGACTAAAGCCGATAAGGAAAGACGAAAGTATGAGAGAAAACACCCCCCCCCCTCCCCCACCACACACACAAACAAAAACAAAAATTTTGAATTATAGATGGAAATATACCAGATAAATCTTTGATGGGAGCTTATTAAATGAGATTGGGGGCACATAAATGGCAAATTCTAATGTAATTATGTCGCAGTGAGCTGTATCATTAATCGAGCATGTGTGTGCGCGCATGCAGGCACATACGAAAATATATGTGCACTTACCACATGGGCTTCAATTAGGTTCTTTAGCTGCATTTGACCCACCGGAGCAACCACTCTCTGGATCTTAACAATCTCCTTGTTTACCTTTAAAAAATGGTAAAAGTGTCAGAATGCACAGAAAGGAATGCAGTCTCTAGAAACCAAATCAAATTAACACGTGTTGGTAAAGCTGAAAGTCATCTCTTAAAACACCTGAAGATATAGTTGTCAAAATCAGCATTCTAAAACATATAAAGGTACAGATATATGATCTTATGATTCAAATTGGTGAATATATCTCACTCCGATATGAAATCACCACATGGTCTGCCAAGAGACTTTGTTACTTTTCAAATGTTTCACAACAGGACAAGAATGCTTGCTTACTCCACATGGTCTACCAAGAGATAGTTAATCTTTTCAAACCTTACACTAGTGGGCAAGAATGTCTGCAGCTTTGGTGACTAACGGACATCAGATATTTTGTTTCAGACTTCTAATTTACAGATCAACTCCAGAGTTTGAATTCCTAAAAGAATTCTAGCAATCAATGAAGTGGAACAAGAACCATGAGAGGCCAAAGTTTAAACCCCAATGAAATCAAAATACACTAGGTGATTTTTTTTTCATTTGTTTAAATATTATTTTGCAGGGTTACCAATCAAAAAAAACAAAAAGTGCAGGGTTACCATGCCTAGTAGAAGATAATAAATACTCAATGGAAAAATCGAGGTTTGAGTAAGATGTGATAGCACCAAGGATAAGGATGAAGCTTCGGAAATACCAAGAACGCAATTCACAAGATTTCAAGTTAAGGAATTGTGAAACAAGGTTGTTCGGCTTTCAATGGGTAATAAAGAAGGTGGTAATTATGTAAGAAGAGCTCAAGACTTAAGGAAATGAATTGGCCAAGTATTACAACTATTTTATGGGCCAAACTAAAGTCAAAGAGGATATAGATTGAAGGTGAGCACCAACCAAGGAAGGCCTAAAGTAGGCGCCTAAATCAGTCCACAAAGAGGTCAACTTCATGCAAAGTTTGATATAAAGGCTCCTAAAGTTCAGCTACAAATCAAGGAGCTTTTTCCTTCAATTTAAGCAACCCCACTACCCACGATTTTAGGAGACTTGGTCATACTTTCCTAATTCTTTCCTAGTTGGTTTATGGAATGTAATGGGAACAAATTTAAGAGTCTGTTTGAAAAATTACTTGGTAATTGAAATTGATGTAATTATTAGGATAGTAATTACACGGCCTACTAATTACATATTATAGTAATTACGATGACATGTTTTTCACAACATAATACAGCGTAATACAAGCATATCGTTTGGTTGCATAACTATAATTACGCAGTTAAATTAAAATTTTAAAATAAAAATTAATTATCAAAATTTAAAAATTAATGTTTGATTTTCCTTTATAAATGATATTTATATATATATAACTCATATTGTAAAAAATGATTGATATTATATTTTTCAAATTAATAATATTTTAATTTAAATTTAAAACTAAAGTGCACATTGTGTAATAACATTATGGATTGCATGTTTGACAAAATTAATATTATAAATATGATGCGATAAAATTATTCGAACGTTTGATAGAAAAAAGATCTATCAATTCTAATTGAAAAATGAACGGTATGCAATGTGAAATAACAAATCAATACTACTAAAACAAAAAAAATTGAAACCGAAAATATAACATAAATTCAAAATAAAAAAAATTAACATAATATTCTTATGTCAAATTTCAATACAATATAAAATACGTTCAACATAACTGAAGTAAATATAATTCAAAGGCAAAGGAAAACATAAGTCTATAACCTCATACAGCAATGAAATTCTATTTTAATTCAAAAATTAGAATAATAACATAGTTATGCAAAATGGAAAAACATAAGAAATAAAAAGTACGAGCAATTACACAAATTACAAAAAGTAAAGGTTGGGAAATGAAAAAAAAAAGAAAATGAGAAATAAATAATGCAAAATAAAATATATAATTTAAAATTTTTAAAAAGTAAAAATAAAAAGAAGAAACTAAAATAATAGAAACAAAAATTAATTGAAAACAACAACAACAAGATATCTAGTGTAATCCTATAAAGTGCGGTCTAGGATGGGTAGGTGCACATAGACCTATCCTTACCTCAGAGGTAGAGAGATTGTTTCCGAAAGACTCTCGGCTTCAAAAAAAACTTACACTCAATTCTCAAACACCCCCCCCCCCCCTTGGAGAGTGTAATTTTTCCCTCCCAATTACACTCAATTTCCTATTAACCAAGTAATTACTTGGCTAAACAGGTCAAACAGTGTAACACACCCAATTCAACTCAAATCCAATTCCTAAGTGGCTTTCCGAACAGACCCTAAATGTTTCCTAAGTAGTTAGGATTTATTCTTTTCCTTTTCCAAAGGATGTTGGATTTGCTGTCCAAGTTAGCTCGACAAAGGATAAAAAATTGTTCTTAACATATGATAAAGGGTTCGCCCCCTTCCACCTATCAGATCACAAATGCCCTCAATGTCTTTTTAAGTCTATAATTGCCCCTTTACTAGTGGAACAATGACATGAAATTGGTGGCAAGGAATAATTAATCATGTGGGTTTATCTTATTGATCGAAATAAATTTTTTGACTCAACCCCTAAATTGCTTAAGACTCTTCAGTTTCGATGCCACACCCATGTTGACACAATGTGGGTTTGGGTATGGGTGTGGGATCCGTACCGGATATGGTCAAAAGGAGAAATTTAGGAGATACACTATGATTTCTATAATAAAACAAAAGCTAAGGTGAAATTGAAGAAAATGAAATACCTTGTATATATAAATTTCTATGTTAGTCCTTTTCCATATATCTCCTTTTCGGATTTTTCTCTTGATCAATATTTTCTCCTCGAAATACCTTATAAGTTTTCCATAGAATGTCCCATATTTTAGACATATAACTCTATTTTTAGATATTTGAATTATTTTTACCTGAATTCCTGCACCTATATCCTTACCTAGATCCAAACTCTGAATCTTAAAATTTAAATCATAAAGGATCCGACATCTAGACCTACACCAATATCGGACACCCACACCCAAGTCCAAACAACTTAGTCCAACCCAAAGACTCGGCCTGTCCATTGTAAAAAAACTCGAACCCACAAAGTAACCCATTTCTTCAAGCATCTTTATAATTGGATGTTCATTTAAAGATTGGATTACTGTAACAAGTTCCTCCATCCTTATCACCCATTCATTGCCACTCAAACAACACAAACTTTAATCTGCCAAGATTTTAAATTAATACAAAATAAAAATCCATTTTTTGGAGGTTTTTTTTCAACTATTGGTTAAAGAAGACGAGTTTATATATATATACACACACACACACACACAAGAGAGAAGTTGATAGATATGGGGGCTTGGGGAAGTAGTGGGGGAGGCGAACAGTATGTGGGATAGGACTGCTAGTTGCATTAGGGAAGCGACTAGAGAGGTGTTGGGGTCTTTAGAGGCCGTTCTGGTGGGCATCAAGGGGATTGGTGGTTGATTGGAGAAGTCCAACAGAAGGCGAAGGAAAAGAAGGTGACGTACGTGAAGTTGGTAGAGTGTAAGAATGAGGAAGAAAAACTATAAGATGACAAGGAGGAGAAATTAGCAGTTACGGTGGCAAAATCGACAGCTTTTCAACACTTATATATCGAATTAGAGGGTAAGGGTGGGGATAAGAAGTTATACAAGCTAGCCAAGGGGAGAGAAATGAGAGCTCATGACCTGGACCAAGTGAAGTATATGAAGGATGAGGACGGAAAAGTGCTGGTGGAAGAGACACTTATTAGACGGAGATGGGCGGACAGAGGCATTGTGCTGAGGGAGTTAGAGTACTCAAAAAGACATCATGATTTTGGGTATTGTAGGCGTATAAGAGTTAAGGAAGTTAAGGGTGCTACTCTTAGGATGCGTAGGGGTAGAGCGATAGGGTCTGATGAGATCCCAGTGGAATTTGAAAAAGTGCAAGCAGGATAGGTATGGAGTGGCTGACTAAGTTGTCTAATGTCGTTTTCAAGATGACGAAGATACTCGAAGAATGGAAATGGAGTACAATGATTCTGTTGTACAAGAACATAGACAACATTCAGATGCAACGATTATTGGGATATCAAGTTGCTATGCCACACTATAAAGGTTTGGAAGAGGGTGGTGGAGATCATGGCGAGGAAAGGCATGGCAATTTTCAAAAATCAGTTTAGATTCATGTCGAGGCGCTCAACTACAAAAGTTAATCATCTAGTAAGGAGATTGGTGTAGTAGTATAGGAAAAGGAAGAAGGATTTACATATGGTGTTAATTGACCTAGAAAAGGCTTACGACAAGGTCCAGAGGAAGGTTCTTTGGAGATACTTGGAGGCTAAAGATGTACCGGTGACGTACACTAGGGCGATCGAGGACATGTATAATGGAGTCAAGACTCGGGTAAGGACGGTGGGAGGAGACTCGGAGGATTTTCCAACTTTGATGGGGTTGCACCAGGGATCACAAGTGTTTTTTTGATTTCTCTTATGAGATACATGTATTCGTATGTCGAAAGTACATAAAAGGTAGCTCCAAGTGGGTTATTGTACTTTATGACTTAGCAATTGTTTAAAATTACAATTCTGACTTTTAATTTTGAGGTGTTAGAAAAATAACTTATAATATTGATAGAATGTATTATCCTTTACAAATCAAATATTCTTTGAAGTAAAGAATTCAGATGTTGGATATATAGGTCTTAACTAGATTCAACCATGAATATTCCAATGATACAAAAAGGCACCAGCATTACCACTACCTAATGTAATTTTATTGCAATTGATTACAAAATTTTCTTTCATAGAACAAATACTTGGCTGTGCAATTTATTAGAATCTCAGCACATTTAATGATGAGTCCTTTTATAATGAAAACCAAAGAAAAGTATTACAAATGTTAATGAAAATAATATTAGTCCAACGAGTGTGTGTACATATAATTTTTTTTTTAAAAATGTGTTCATATCAGCTACGTGTTGCACCTTTAGCGGATTTTTACAGATAAATTTATGCACTGCGCTAAAAGAACTGGGTTCAAATAAATCCAGTACCGAAAAGGTATGTCCGCCTATGCTAGCGGCAACAATTTTCTCACATGGACAACTTTATATTGCATTTGTAAGAGGAATATTAATGTAGAGAACAAAGTTACAAACATGACAGAGCAACCAAAGCGACAGAAGAACTAACTTAAATTGAATTGATCATTTTTACAGGTTCAAATAATCTCTAACCTTTTTAATATAAGTATTATGTTGACTGATGATCTACGTTGCGTATGTTGAAACTAGTTAGATTAAAAATCAGAACCCCTAAACATAATAATTGAATTACATAAATGAGCTGCTTATTACTTGATTATCATATTTAATTGAAATACTCTTCTTATTTACTATTATATATAAAAAACTACGTATAGAGGCAATCATTTGTTGCTTTGTGAATAGTCATCACAAACTTTTGGACCCAATTTTGAAGAGAACCCTCTTGTTTGGAGACTATTATAAAATGTATCTAGACTATAATCCTAGTAATGTACATAACCATATTTAGATAGCAGATTTGTAGGCATCTTCTTTTATTTCTTTTCTGAGTTAGCGCATAAATGCATTGCTTACCCACTGGTCTTATTCCATTCAATTACATAGTATCATAACCAGGTCCATTCCAGTTTGGACTCCTGTTTAACGTGCCACCAGTAGTTGGAGCATGAGAAACAGTCCAAGATGGAGGTGGCGCGTGCCACTCACTCACTGCCCACCCTAACGTTGGAGAAGGTTCTTCCGGCCGAAAATACTCTGGTACCTCCACCCATAGTGATGGTGAGACAAACTGGTCACTCCTTAGAGGTGACCCAAATGATCGAATCCCTTTCTCCAATAGCCAAAGAAGACTTCACAAATTCAGAATATGAATGGAGCTCTATCGTTGTTATTCTACTGAACTTGACAAATATCTAGTGTCAATTGATGTGGTATCTTCAGAAACTACACTATTCTTCAATGCACCTCCCATTTGTACAAGTCAGAAGGAGGAAGATGAGTGGTTAGTCTATCAGGTTACTCGTTATGTGATAGAACAATCAGATGATCTTGTTCTCCTATCACTTAGTTCTTCTATTGAGGATGAATCTGCTATGTGCCTTCAACACCTGCACCAGCAAGACCACCAATTGTTTAAGTTTATTCGAGGAGGCAAGAGACCAACGATACATGTCCTGCACCAGTTGCTTCGTCATCAGATCTTCCTCTACCTGATCCTCGAAAAAACCTTGATCTACTTATTGCTCATCGTAAAGGTGCACAAACTTGTAAATCCACATATTCCATCACTAATTTTGTTTCCTATGATCGTTATCCTCTACGTCTTAAATCGTTGATTGCTTTTCTAGACTCTACCCTTGTACCTAAAATAGTGAAAGAGGCTTTGAACCATCCTAGATGGTCTGATGCGCTACTTGAGGAAATGCCTTAGAAGAAAACCATACTTGGGATTTGGTGAATTTACCCAATGGAAATAAACCACTAGGATGTAAGTGGGTGTTCACACTTAAAGATAATCCAGATGGTTCTATAACAAGACATAACGTTAGGCTTGTGGCTAAAGGGTATGCTCAAACTTATGGAGTGGATTATTTAGACACATTCTCTCCGGTTACTAAATTTATTTCTGTCTGATTATTCAACTCTCTTGCTGCTTCTGAGAATTGGCCTTTACTTCAGATGGGATCAAGAGTGCATTCCCTCGTGGTGATCTTCAAAAGGAAGTATATATGGAGCACCCACTTGATTTTGTTGCTCAGGAGTAGTTGGAAAAGTCTGTCATTTGAAGAAGTCATTGTATGGCTTGAAGCAGAGTCCCCGAGCTTGGTTTGCAAGTTTAGTGAGAGCTTGGACTGAAAATGAGCAAATATGATCACTCAGTCTTCTACCGGTAATCAACTATTGTCACTATCCTTCTTGTTGTTTATATTGATGACATTGTCATCACAGGAAGTGATTATACATAGATCTCTTGGCTTAAGTCTTTCCCGCATACCAGGTTTCATACTTATGCCTGTTGAAATACTTTTTGGGAGTAGAAGTAAATAGAAGCAAGAAGGGTATTCTTCTATCTCAAAGAAAATATATTTTTGACCTACATGCAGAAACTGAAAAGTTGGCAGTCAAACTTTGCAATACTCTGATCGTTCCCGATGTACTTCTCATGAAAGATGATGGCGATCCTTTCAATAATCCAGAGAGATAGATGAGGATAGTTGGAGAGTTAAACTACCTCACTGTGACTCGTCGGGATATTGTTTTGCAGTAAGTGTTGTTAGCCAGTTCATGTTCGTGCCTACAATCAAACATTGGGTAGCTTTGGAACAAATTCTATATAAATTGAAAGGAGCTCCTGGACTTGGCATATTGTATAGCAATCATGGTCATACTCCTGCTGACTGGGATGGATTCAAAATTGATAGAAGATCTACTACAGGTTATTGTGTCTTTATTGGAGAGAAATGGTATCATGGAGAAGTAAGAAGCAAAGTGTTGTGTATCGATCTAGTGCAGAATCAGAGTACAGAGCTATGCCACGGTCTACATGTGAAATTACGAGGATACAATCTTTTTAATTGAAATTAGGTTGAAGCATGAAAGAACTAAACACATTTGAGGTTTTATTTAGGAGGAAATTCAGGAAAACTTGATTTCTACTGGCTACGTTAAGACAGGAGAGAAATTAGCTAATTTTCTCACAAAGGTGTTGAATGGAACTCGAGCTGATTACCTTTGTAACAAGTTGGGCACAATTAATATCTATGCTCCAGCTTGAGGGAAAGTGTTACAAAATATATCTGTAAAGATATGAAACCTGGGCCTAACTCAACCCCAAAAGCTAGTTCTTGAGGGGAGGATTACCCAGATCCATATAAGCAAACCACCAGTCCACTCCCCAACCAATGTGGGACTCTAACCCACTCTAACAGTATCTAAACTATATACCTAGTAATCTACATGACCATATTTAGGTAGCAGATTTGTAGGAATCTTCTTTTATTTCTTTTCTAAGTTAGCGTACAATCCATTGTATTGATACATTTTTTACGCATTGGAATAAGATAACTTCTTCCATTCGATTAGAAAGAGGAATTAATCATTGCTTATCTTGGTTGATAGAATTTTGAGATTATACCAAAAAAGATGCTTCGATGGAGCATTGCCTAAGATATTTGTAAAATTTACCAATGCTTAGCAACGTTTGCCTTCTTCGAATTCTCTCTCTTTTTAAAAACATTATGAATATATCTTCAGATATACATAAATTTTATGTGTTTTTATTTATTAGGTTATTTGTTGGGGCGGCTAAAATCACTATGGTGGCTAAGCTGTTAATTATTATGTCTTGGTTACATATCAACTGTTTTGGTACTTTTTGGTCTTAAATCTTCAAGCACTTCTTCCTCCTTGATTTGGCCCCCTCTTTGCTCTAAGCTAATTTAGCTCCATCATAAAAATCATTTTATTTTGTTGGCATATATATGTGTGTGTGTGTATATGTACGTGTGTGTATATATGTACATGTGTATATGTATGTGTGTGTGTATCAAATAATATTCCATTTTTTACAAATTAATGTTATTTTTATAATTTTATCAATTGTTTCAACTTTTACTTTGAAATAAAGAGCTTGAAGTTGAAGAACTTTTTGAGGAGTACTTCAAGTGATAATGGTTATCACTCACAAACTTTGAGTTTTTCAAGTGAAATTCATGCAATAAAAGTGGAAACTCCAAATTAAAAAGTTAAAAGATCTAAATACCCTTCTAATTAATCTAGATACTCTACTTCTAGAAGAAATATTGCCTACACATACTCCTTTATTAACAGTCATAATCATTCAATATACAAATGTGTCATCTTATCCAACAACCACAACAACATACCCAATTTAATACCACAAAGTGAGGACTGGGAAGGGTTGAGTGTGTGCAGACCTCACCTCTACCTCAGAGGCAGAGAGGTAGTTTCCAAAGACCCTCGAGTCAAGAGAAAATGTGTCATCTAATCCAATGATAAATAATTAGATCCGCAATAGACTACAATATTTAATAAAAAATTGATTGCCCCTAGAACTACGATCTAAACATTAATCAGGAGCAGTGTGCTGACAAAATTTATTAGCGGGTGGAAACACACTGAAAAGGCTGTCTTCTGGTACAATTTTTTGTCAACATGAATCACAATTCATAAGTATATACTAGTATTAGAAGGAACAAACGAATTTTTACTTAGTTATCTCAAACTAAATCTGTGTTATTAAGAGGGAAAAAAAGAACGTAATTCTCTTTATGTTGAATAATGGATAAAATTATAAAACAAATATTGATTTGGAAATAATTTGTTCTACATGCCTTTATAACTCAAATAATAATTTTGAAAATGTTCATATGATTAAAATTCAATATTTTGCAATACAAACTTTATAATAATGACATGAGATAAACGTGTAACACATGCTCAAAGAGACTAGTAGATGGAAAAAAAATGAGAATTGACTTTGAATAGAATTACTGACCTACCATCGTAATCCTAGTCAATAACCCAAAAGGCTTCATGAAACTCAAAAATTTGATCTTCTCACAATGCATCAACCATGCCTAATTAATTTCTCTAAATCTTGCACTTGGTTTCTAAATAGTACAGGTAGTTTAGGTTAATTAAGAAACTGGTTACATTGTGGGTTAGGATTTCTTACAATGGACAGATCGGGTCTAAAAATCTAAGTGGACCAATAAGATAAAGCCACTTGATTAAGTAATCCATGTCACCAATAACATGTCAATGTTCCATTAGTAAAGGGGCAATTGTACACCTAAATGTTGAGGGCATTTGTGATCTAATAGGGGGAGGGAAAACATTCTGGAGTCATTTATGATATGTTAAGGTCACTTAGGCCCTTTCTGGAAGTTAGTTTATGATTTAATTTCCTAGTCTTTTAGGAGTGGTTTTACACGTCCCCTTAAACCATTTTTTATCAACACGTCTCCTTACACTATATGTAGGGGTTTCTTTTGTTTTGTTTACATTTTAGACATTACTAATATAATTTGAGACATTTCTCCGTTTACACCTTTGCATGTGGCAATTTGGGATTTATCGTACAACCTTACAAGAACATTCCTTCAGGAGGTAAGCTATTTCCTTTATTTGATATCTTTGGTTTCAATTAAGTCATCTACAGAAGGTAATCAAGATCACTTGATCTAAGTTCTTGATTTGTTTCTCTAGTTAAACTAGTTTAGTTTAATCAATGAATTGTTGTTACTAGGAAACTTAGGATTCTTAATATCTTTCTTGAAGTTCTTAAATTCTATTGTTGAATTTTGCTCTCTTTATTTCTTGTTATTAAAATTTTGTTTTTAGCTTCTGCAATTTCCTTTAAGTTCTTTATTCAATTCTTGAGACCCCAAGGTGATTTTTATCAATGACAGACACCATCATTATAAATAAAAAAGAATTCAACAAATATCCACTAATTTTCTATGTCCATTCTCGATAAAGTGGGATCATAAATTTAGTATCACAAGTCTTGATCTTCTCTTTTGCATAAATTTTAAGGAAATTCTGCAATTTAATATGATTATTTTGAAAGTCTAAAATGACCTATGTTGGATCCAGATTCTTCATATACTTCTGTAACAAAAGCAAATCTAAAGGCACTTGAATACATCAATATTGTGACAGATGAGCAAATATCCATAAAGGTGACTCAAATCTCACCTTAGGTATAAGTGTTTCATCCTCATCTAGAATGTATGCCAAACCTCCGGTCATACCAGCAGCTACATTTCTACCAACCCTGTTGTAAGCAAGAAAACATAGCTCAAGTCCATGTCACAAACTCTGCACTGTCCAAAATGTACCTTTAATTCTCCTACGATAATGAGTAGAGCATGAACAACAAACAATACTTACTTTCCAAGCACAACAACACATCCTCCTGTCATGTATTCACAACAATGGTCCCCAGTGCCTTCTACAACAGCTTGAGCAAGAGAATTCCTCACAGCAAAACGCTCCCCTGCTTTACCTCTGACAAATACTTGACCACCTGTTGCTCCATATAAGCAGGTGTTCCCTACTATGGTAGCATCCTCTGGACAAAATCCAGTATTTTCGACGGGAGTTACAACCAATTCTCCTCCAGCCATGCCCTTTTGAAATTTGAATCAGTAACTTCATTTAGTATGGATGAGTTATTCAAATCAACAACTGTGTCTCAGTCCCAAACAAGTTCGGGTCAACTATATGAACATTCATTTAACCTCATATCATATCATCATCAAAATAAATAAATTAAAAATCTGAAAAATACGTTATATATAGTGAGCTTACTACCCAGCTTGGCAATATTACTTCACAGTTGGCGCATCAGAGAAACCACATGTGGCATGTGATCCAGAATTACTCTCCACCAATTACGAATGCCCAGTTAGGGAAACCATAACAGACAGTTTCAAATCCACATGGAGCATATTGATAAGATATAGGTTGTCCAACTAACCTTTCCTACATAGTCATTAGCTTCCCCAATTAGTCTGATGTTCATTCCAGGTGTCAGAAAACAAGCAAATGATTGGCCAGCACTCCCAGTAAATCTGCATAGTGGCGAAAGAGAACACTTTATTCATGCTGATCTAGGACTCTAAATATTATAATTGCAAATACAGAACACAAATCACAAAAGATAATCTTACGTTATGTTCAGCTGCCCAGCAAAACCAGTATCACCATATTTCTTAGCCACGGCACCCGCAATACGACCACATACAGCACGGTCAATATTGTATATTTCAACTGTCTTGTCGACCACCTTTTCATTCTCAATTGCATCAGTTATCTGCATAGTAATAGTATATCCATCGGTTCCTTATAATTTCTTCTATGAAATATAATAGATTCATTTCAATTGAAAAGGCACCAAATAAACATGTCTCACAAACAAGAAAATGGGAGACAGTGCTCTCTCTGTGCCAAAGACTGACCAACTTCCTTTTTTTGTTATTCCTTTTAACCTCTTTCCTTTGAAGACAAATTTCTCTGAAAGGGACAGGAGTAAAATATACATGGACAAGAATTAACTGTCATCTGTTATACTCACTTGTCCTGAATGAACTGTCCATATTTCCCTTTTTATTTGTTAGAGTTCCACATCAATAGAGGATATGGAATGTTGTCCCCTGAATTATGGCTTTGGACAATTCTCACCTCATAAGCTACTGTTTACGGTGAGTTAGGCCCTTTGGTTCATTTTCTTCACATGGTATCTAGACCATCCCTAAGCTTGGATTACCCAATGTTGGGCCCTATGTCATGTTGTGATGTTCCAACTATGCAGCCCTGAGTGTGTGGGGCTGTTAGAGTCCCATATTGGTTGAGGACATGGGTTATCTCTTTATATGACCTTGGCAATCCTCACCTATGAGCTAGCTTTTGGGATTGAGTTAGTCTCAAGGTTCATTTTCTTAACATAATTCATTGGATATTTTGATTCATGCAATGAAAATTATTAAAGTGATCTTACCTTTGGATCTGCAAGCAAAACATCATCAAGAACAGGACCATTACTATGAACTTCCTGGTTCCTTATCATACTGCTGCTCCATTCAGGCAGTCCAACATTCTAAAAGCATAATGAAATGTCTTGATTATTTTTATCAAATAAAATAGGAAGAAAGTAGTGCACTAACAACTATAAGTAACTTAATCAATTGATCCATAGATCAACCATCCTTAAAAATACTTACAGAGAGGATGTAACTAAGATCAAGATGCCGAGTTTTCATTAGTGATATATCTCGAGGTCTAAGTATGTCCGTGCGTCCAATTATGTCATCCAGTTTCTCATAGCCCAGTTGAGCCAACATGCCTCTCACCTGGTGAAAGATAGTGGAAAAAGAAATTAGTGCAGACAAACAAAGAAGGGCGCACTGATCTGCTCAAATTAAAAATTTGCAGTAAATGAAATTGCCCATGACAGTTAATTTGCTGCTTTTTAGATTATCAAATCCTTGTTTGCATTTTTTGCTCAAGTGGAATGACTTTTAAACACAGATTACTTCTTCCAGTTCCACATAAGAAACTCGAGAATTGCAATCCAAACACAATTGATCATCCTCATATCACTGATATAGGGGGGCTAATGTCCATTATAGGCTTAATTTGTGATTTCTATGTCTGTCGCTTGAATCTTCACTGAACAGATTATTGGTGTTCCCTGAACCAAACCCTTATCTGATACTATATCATGTACAAACATGTTGCCAATAAGGTTGGCTCCTATCAGCAAGCATGTCTGGGGTTGCTTCTCATGAGGAATATCAAAGACAAGGATCTCTTGTAACAGAAATTGAAGAAAAGGTTGAGCAAGTGGTAGAGACAATATTAGTCTAAGCAGGGGAAATTACATCGTTGAAGTCTACAAGTACGAAATATCCACATATATGTTGTTATTTTGTATTCTTTGGCATTGCAGGAAACTCAGAGAAAATATGAGAGGCTTCTTCTACGAAGGAAATGAGGGTGCAAAGAAGTTTTTGGTGGAATGTGGCAGACAAAAAAGATAAAATAGTTCCTACACATGAAAGGGAACTATATATCCGGAAATTCTCTAATCTTAATGCAGAAATACTGAGAAGTGGATGTGGAGATTCACTCGGTGGAAGTACTCTTTATGATGAGAAGCATAATAAACACCTAATATGAAATTAGTGAATCGGGTGAGGTAATAGACTCTTATAGGGTAAGTGTGCTAAAGGGGATCATGAAGGGAAGAAATAGGTTCACAGTGCACATCAGGCAGCTGTTAGCAATGTAGCGAAAAGATACTATTATCCTGGAAAGACATTGGAGTGGAGAAACAACTTTGTAGGAGGCACATTGATAGCATCAATGGCAGCTCAAACGTCATTAAAGGACATGGATGAAGCGTTGGAAGTTCCAAAAAGATGCGTGATAAGATCTCAAACAAGGAAATTTCAAGACAAGTTCAATGAGCTTCAATTAGCAATTAAAAAGTTTGTTATGATGAAAAAGAGCTCCAGTGCAAAGAAGATCTTTTGAGAAAGTCTAACATTTGGAGGGCCAAATTGAAGTTCGAGAGGTGGAGGAATGGGGCCCAAATCTTCCCCAAAAAGAGAAAATACAGCAGCACACAAAACTAGTGTCTTTTAAACCTAGTTTCTAGAATCTATATTTAAAAGTTTTATTCCTATGGTTGACTGCATTACACTAAGTGTGGACAGCCGCCTTTTATGCCCTTAGGGAATGTCATTCCTATTTAATTTTGTCTTTTGACTAGCCCCTTCTTTACTACTAAATAAAGGAGTGTTTTGTTCCCTCGTTACAACATAAATTTTGAAGAATATTATTATTGAGAATTCTTTTGAACCTTTGTGGAAAGATTGCTTTGGGTTCATCTTTTAACCCAACTAGTTCACAGTTCAAGGTAGTAAGCTAATTCTTCTTTGATATCTTTGGTTTCTTCTTGGTATTCTTAGAAGACATATAATACCTAAAGGGGAAATGGAAAATAGAGAGAGAAACTCCTATTTCTCTCTAGAAGCTAGGAAATTCACAGGGCAAACCTACAAGGAATCCCTTTCTTTTCCGGCTTTTACACTCAATGGAGGTCGCAGAAGGCTGAAGGGAGAGAAAGGAGAAAAGGAACTGAAGTTCAAAATTTCTCCGGGGCATGTATTGGAAAGGAAAAAGTTCCTCACGAAGTGCTCGGTGGGAAAGTTCGAGAAGAGAGTGTCTTCACCGAACCCAGTTTCTGACTGGGCTGCTAAGGCACGGAATATGGATCAATGGCTCAAGATGCCGTCTATGGGTGAATCAACGTTCCTTTTCAGATTTCCCTTTGAGCCGGAGGCTGTGAGATTCTTGAAGGATGGCGAGAGATGGATGGGGGATAATTTTTTTTTTCAGCTCCACAAGTGGTCGGAGGAGGTAGTTTTGGAGTGCCATAGGAGAAGGGAAGATATTGGGGTGGTCAACATTGCAGGACTGCCATTACATCTTTGGTGTAATGAACTATTTAGATATATATGAGATGAATGCGGGGGTTTTGGGGAGGCAGACTGCAGCTTGACTGATGTGCCTAGGGTAAGGCTGTGGGTGAGGAAGGGGGGGGGGGGGTGGGGGGGAGTTCCTGTGTCTATGGTGATAGAAGGAGGAGATGTAAGAGTTAGAGTCTGGCTATCACCAGAACTTAGCCCTAAAATCTTGAAGGATGGAGTGGGCATGGAGGATAGGTCGGAAAAGGGGGAAGCAACGAGGGTTGGAATATTCTAGATACTAGAGATCATGACCTTCAATCCTCCATGAATAACTATCGATGGGCAATAGGAATTTCAAACTCACAGGACAAGGCAGGGGAAAAAAGACGTTCTTACCCCTAGTTAAGTGAACCGATCCAGAGGAATAATTTAAACCAGTTCACTTATGCACATGGACTGGCTCACTACTCTAGAATCTTTCAATATAGAAGCATGGGAGAGAACCAACCTACGGTAAACAGGGCCGACCATCCTCGACATCTATTAACCTTCAATAAATACCCCAGGACCTCCGGTGTCGATGAGGTCACGAGAGATGCTGGCAAGGGTATGAACAGGAATGGCGCTAGAAGATTTAAAGAACCTGAAGAGATAAGGGGGTCGCAACCTCTCTCTATTAATTCAGGCGGATAGACTGGCTAGAGAAATAGCACCAGCTTGGTGATTTCTGAGGGCTGTACGGTGGGTAAGGCTCGGAATGTGCCCCAAAAGGCTTTGGGACAAGATGATTGACACAAAGAGTTCTCTACAGCGTCAGTTCTCGATCTTCTTTGACCATAAATTCTGCTTCGTCTGCTGGGTGTCGGGTCCAGGATCCTTTGTTGAAGAAACAATACAATTGACATGTTCTGATCCAGGCAACCCCAACAACACTTCTTTCAAAGCTGCCAGTGATGCAAAGGTTACAACAAAGGTTGTACCAAGGGTGGATATGAGTAGTGTTTCACATTTTTTGACCAATTCTGAATCAGATAGTGGGGTCACGGGAGAAGGAGGTGTGGATGCAAATGGAAGCTTTTTGATAAATAGTGGTCAGCCTGCAAAGAATGATTTGGTTCGCCCCAAGGTGGATAGCGGTAAGGCCATCACTGTTTTGGACTTGACAGTGAGTGAGCCCCAACCTTTGGCCAGCATGGAGGGGGAGAACATGCTCTCTAAGTGGGCTAAAGAGAAATACATCAATTTTGAGAAGTTCTCGGGGGTGTCTATTGATTGGATGGCGGAAAAAGTCATTGATTTATCGTTTAGCATTGAGCAAGAGGCTAGGGGGTAGGTACTTGGGGTGGATAGGGATCTGTTAGAGGAGAAGAGGTTTCCTGTGGAGGCACAAAAGGGAGGAGGAAAGTTAGTAGTGTATGGGAGGAGAAACAAGGGAGAGGGCGGGGAACTTGAGGCTAGAGTGGGGGTTAGGGGAGGATGAGAAAAAGAAGATGTGTTGATGGATGTTAAAAGCATAAGTTGGAACATGAGGGGATCGAATGACCCCAATAAGAGGGCCATTATCAAAGTCGGTGTCAGACAATGGGGGGCAAATTTAATTTATTTTCAAGAAAGAAAGATGGAGAGATGTCAGATGGTATTATTAGATGTGAGTAAAGTGTGTGTGGGGGGGGGGGGGGGGGGCGGGGGCGGATCGAGTGAAATATGACTACATTCCGACACGAGGGAGCACGGGAGGTATTCTTTTGTGGGATGATAGAAAGTTGGAGTATGTGGGGGTGTATAAGGGAGAATTCTTGTTAGGGGTTTAGAAATGCTACTAATGGTGTGGAGTGGGGTTTTGGGGGAGTATACGGACCTGTGGGATAGGGGTCTAAGGAGAGCTTTTGAGAGGAGCTGGGGGTAGGCATGGGAGATGGGATATACTTGGGTGTTAGGGGGGGATTTCAATACCATTAGATTCACAAAGGAAAGGATTGGTTGTAGGGTGGTTTCCAGGGCCATGGAGGAGTTCTCAAAGTTTATCGATAATCATTTTCTTATTGACTTACCTTTGACAGGAGCCAATTTTACTTGATCTAGATCGGAGGAGTCGTCTTCTAAATCGAGGTTAGACAGGTTCCTACTGTCTACTTCTTGGGAGGAGCTAGCGCCAAGTGCGATACAGGCGCCCCTCCTGCGGCTAGTATCGGACCATTCACCAATATTGTTGGAGGGTGGAAGAGGAAGACAGATGAGAACGCCTTTCAGATTCGGGAACATGTGGTTACGTGTGAATTATTTCAAGGATAGAGTGGCAGGTTGGTGGGATAGTTATGACGTGGTAGGAAGATTCCTTTAGGATTGAAAAGAAGTTGAAGATGCTCAAAAAAGATATAACAGTGTGGAATAAGGAAGTGTTTGGGAGAGTGGAGTGAAAATGAGAGATTATCATCGAGGTGGGGGATTCAAAAAAAAGAGAGATGGGTAGGGAGTCAAATGGGAGGGAAAGGGAGAAGAAATAAGCTTTAAAAGGGGAGCTAGCTTCTTTAGCTTTGGCTCAAGAGACTAGTTGGAGACAAAAATCGAGGGCGTTGTGGTTGGAAGAGGGGGATTCTAACACAAATTTCTTTCACAAGGTAGCAGCTGCAAATAGGGGAAGGAATTGGATAGAGTCGGGAGGTTGGGGGTGAGACATACCAAGGGGAGGAGGAAGTAGAGGGAGCAATTGTTTAGTTCTATGAACAATTATTCAAAGAGGAAGAGAAGTGGAGGCCAAACCTTGGTTTGGGGGGGGGGGGTTTGTATTTCAATCCAGACTGGAGGGGAAAATAGTGAGTGGCTAAAGAGGGAGTTTGAGGAGGAAGAGGTACGTGTGGCAGTGGAGTCTTGTCAAAGCGACAAGGCTCCAGGTCCAGATGGTTTTATATTGGCTTTCTTTCAGCAACACTGGGGTACAGTCAAGAAGGATGTTTTGAGTACTATTGTTGAGTTCCAGTAAAGGGGTAAATTTGAAAGGAGTTTGAATGCTTTTTTATTGTTATTATTCCAAAAAAAGGAGGGGGCTACTAGCATCGGGGATTACAGACCTATTAGAGTCTAGTGGGGAGCATCTATGAGATGATTTCTAAGGTGCTTTCTAATAGACCTAAGAGAGTTCTAGACGAAACTGTTTCTTCATCACAGAACGCTTATGTCAAAGGAAGGCAGATTATAGATGCAGCTTTGGTAGCTAATGAAATGGTAGACTCGAGGAAGAAATAGGGGTGATCCGGGTGTGTTGTGCAAGTTAGATCTTGAGAAGTCTTATGACCATGTAAATTGGAAGCTCCTGGACTTCATTATGATGAAGATGGGCTCTGGGGAGAAATGAAGGAAGTGGGTCAGTTTTTACATTTCTTCAGTAATGGCCTTGGGGAGAAATGGAGACATCTTGTCAAATTTGAGTTGAAGCAGGCTAAAATCTAAAATCACACTAGCAATGGCCTCAGATCTGAAATCAAATTGACAATGCTTGAAAAAATAGACTGGAACGCACAAGAAACAGAGACCTAGTTGTCAAAAATCCAAATCTCGCCGAAAAAGCCCACTTACGGCACTGAAATAGGGTTCTAGTGATCAGAAGCCAAAATAAAATTGATGGAAAGGCTCGCAAGGACCGGGAGACTTCAATAGAAAAAATGGCTTCAAAAAACATGTCAGAACAAACCTCACATGCCAACGCATGTGTCAGATACGTCACCGGCATTGGAAGTTTAAGTCGCGCATGAGGGCACATGATCGGAGTTCTATTGGAGTGATTTTCTAGGGTTTGGTCGCCGGAGCTTTCTGAATCCAATAGCAATGTTGGTTTTGCGCAAAGACTAAAGGAAAAAAAAAGATGACGCAAACAACAACTATTACAATCGTCGGAATTGACGCGGGACCATTACTATATTTTGTGGATGTTGGTCACTGATGCTCTGATACCAAGTGAGAAATAAAGGAGAAAAATATTATTGAATTGTGTATTCGACATTATTACATTCGGACCTATTTATAGAGACTATAATAATCCTTTTTCATGTAGGACAATATATACAATCCTATTCCTATTCTAATTCTAACAAAAATGATCAAAGTAACCATAACATTTTCTCAAATAATGGAATACTACAAAAGTTAGCCCAAGTTAGCCCAGGAAACAAACAAGGAAATGAACAGTCTATGTCTTTTCCAAAGAAATACAAAAGATCAAATGGAAAAAACTTTTTCAACCACATTATACAAGTAAGCATAAGGTTACCTCTTCGGCAACATACAAAAAGTAGTTAACAAGGTCTCCTGGAACACCTGGGAACCGAGCTCGTAACTCCTCTCTCTAACAGTTTTTGAGAACAAAAATATTAAAAAATTCAAAGACTGTCAATAAACATGATGAAGATGATTGAAAATGGGGCATAAGATACCTGACTAGCAACACCAACTGGACAATTGTTTGTATGGCATATGCGGGCCATCACACAACCCGTGGCTATCATTGCTACTGAACCAAATCCATACTCATCTGCACCCATTGCTGCAGCCATCATGACATCAAATCCACTTTTAAATCCACCATCAACTCTAAGAACAACCCTTTCTCTTAACCCATTTTCAATGAGTGTCTGCACACGGCTCAAGGAATTAAAATAGCAAAAGAACAGAATTAGAACGAACAAAGTATTAAATGCAACTTACTTCCATGTAATGAGAAGAATTATTAGATAGACACTGAAAATGGTTCATTTCTACAGTAAATAACCTGGTGTGTCTCTGTAAGTCCAAGCTCCCAGGGACCACCAGCATGCTTAATTGAACTTACTGGGCTTGCTCCAGTTCCCCCATCATGCCCTGATATCTGCAAATTATACAACCACCAAAAAGACTTACTTTACTATGTTCGATTTTCAAATAACATCAAGCCTCAAGGTTTCCATGTGTTAAGTGTCAGAATTGAATTAGGGAATAGGTAGTTGTCTCCTTGTATGGTCTTGGGCAATTCTCACCTCATAAGTTTAGCTTTTAAAGTTGAGTTAGACTCAAGGTCAATTTATTAAGATGGTAGCAGAGCCAAACTCATTCCAACTCTTGGTTATGTTGGGTCATCATGTTATTTTTTCCCTGCTCCAAATATCCAATCAGCGTGCTGAGGATGAGGGGTCTTTAGGTCCATATTGGTCGAGGGAACGGATTGTTATTACCTTAAAAGTTTTGGATGTTCCTCACTTAATAAGCTAGCCTTAGAGGTTGAGTTAGGCTCATGGTCCATTTCTTAACATGCATGCAAAAAATAAAATTATAATTAGATTTAAAATTTAAAAAAGTTTCCCTTGGTTTAGGGGGATAACGAAGCACTACTTGTCGCCAAAATGATGAAACCTAAGAAAGATTGACACAAGAAGATTTATACAATTTAGATAGGTTATAGCATGAATAAATAATGACAAAGATCCATACTAAAGGACATCTTTGAAGAAAGCCAATCACCTATAAGGAAAATCACATCATTAAGATACCAATAATAATCATCTAGTACATTGCAAGATACAACAGATACAGTGAAAATCACAAGAAAGAGTAAATACAAAACTCTAGATACTAGATTTTTTTAATCGTTAATTGTAAATACTAAATATGATTACAACTACTACTACTACGTGTTAGAATCTTAAGAATATTCTATAGTATATATGTAAATATAGCAAGATCTTGATTTACTCTTATTATAATTAGGAATTGATTAGGTATTGATTTGTATTGATTAGGTTTTAATTCATACTGATTTCCTTTCCTTTTAGGACATGTAAACTTAGCTATTTAAACCCAATAGCTTGAGGGACTACAGTTTGGTGGAGGAACTTTAGGACATCCTTGGGGTAATGCGCCAGGTGCCGCAGCTAATCGAGTAGCTCATAATCAAGTTGAGTTTTCTCTTATTTCTCTTCAAATTAGCATGGTATCAAAGCTTGGTTAAGACCAGCAACATTGGAAGAGAATTTCGAACTCTTTTTTTTTCCAGCTGTTTTTTGGCTATTCAAACAGATCTCTATCTTCGGGGGTGTTGTGATCAAACCAACACCACAACAAAACTTGGACCACCGGAGCGAGAAAAACCCAGTCAGCTCCGCCACCAACAGCCATCTCACGCACCAATCGGGGCTGTCAAATTTCAGCGACTGTTTCTGTTTTGCAAATTCCAGCCATATCTGATTTTTCGGGCAACTGTTTCTGTCTTTCAGTTTTCGACAACTGTTTGCTTCTAGCTTTCTGCAAATTGCAGAATTTTTAGATTCAATAACATCTACATTATGTCCCTCAATTTATCTATTTTTAGTTCTAAAACTGTGATTTCAAGTAACCCACCAACTCCATCACCACTGAATCCTTGATAGGTAGTGCGAACTACTTATCTAGGTCTTCCTTCGTTCAGCTATGGTGCAATGGACAAGGGGTTCAAGACTACTTGGTTAACAGGCTAAGGATGTTGATGAAAAAGAGAAGGGGAATGGGAGAAGATCGATGCTCAATTGTGTAGTTTATTATGAAAATACATTGATTCGAAGTTGATGTCATTGTTCCAATCATTCCAAACCTGCTTCTTGGTTTGGCAAAAGGCTCGTGGGCTATACAAAAATGATAATCTCTCGTTTTAATAATGTTATTTCTTAGTTGACTAATCTTAAAAAGTAGGATGCGGATATGTCTACCTATCTTGGAAAGGTTCAGGCGGTTATGGAAGAGTTTACTGAGTTGCTGCTCGCTACTCCAAGTGTTAAAAAACAATTGGAGCAACATGGGAAGATGTTTTTAGTTGTTACACTTGCTGGACTTCCATCTAATCTTGACTCGGTGAAAGATCAAATTTTGGCTAGCCCCACTGTTCCTGCTATGGATGACCTATTCGCTCGATTGTTGCGACTGGTTTTGCCCATGTCGTCTAGTCATTCGGTGATACCTGCAAAGTCTTCTGTTCTAGCATCTCAGACTGGAAATCGATATAAAGGCCGCTCTGGGAAACCTCGGCCAAGGTGTGGCTACTGTAACAAATTGGGTCATACCCGAGATTTGTGCCACTCTCTCCATGGTGAACCAAAGAATGCTCATGTTGCTCAAACTGAACCCACTAATAATCCAACAAATCAACTTTTCTCTTTATCTGAAGTAGAATACAATGACTTTCTTCAGTATCATGCGAGTAAGCAGACATCTCCATCAATAGCTTCCGTTGCTCAGACTGGTAACCCTATTACTTGTATCTCACAGTCCACCACACCTAGCACTTGGGTCATGGACTTAGGCGCTTCTGACCACACTTCTGGTGACAAATCTTTATTGACTAATATCATTTACTCTCGATCCCTTCCCACTGTAACATTAGCTAATGGTTCTCAGACTAGGGCAATCGGAGTTGGGCAAGCAAATCCCTTACTTCCCTTGACTCTTTGCATAATGTTCTTTTTGTCCCTAGTTGTCCCTTTAGCCTTCTGTCAACCAGTCATTTCGCTAAATCACCACATTTCTGGTGACAAATCTTTATTGACTAATATCATTTACTCTCGATCCCTTCCCACTGTAACATTAGCTAATGGTTCTCAGACTAGGGCAATCGGAGTTGGGCAAGCAAATCCCTTACTTCCCTCGATTCTTTGCATAATGTTCTTTTTGTCCCTAGTTGTCCCTTTAGCCTTCTGTCAGTCAGTCATTTCGCTAAATCCTTAAGTTGTTTTGTCTCATTTTTTAGTGACTTCTTTGTTATACAGGACCTCAGTACGGGAAGGATGATTGGCGAATGGCGTGAGTTTAATGGGCTTTATTACCTCAATTGCCACAGGTCCACTACAGTTTGTTCAGTCTCCGACTCTCCAGATTTAATCCATAGACGATTGGGACATCCTAGTTTATCTAAAATTCATAAGATGGTAATAGTTTGTCAAAATTGTCTAAGTTAGATTGTGAGTCGTGTCAACTGGGAAGCACACCCGAGCTACTTTTCCACGTAGTCCTAATAATCATGCAGAGTCTCTTTTTCATTTAGTTCGTCTGATACTTGGGTTCCTAATAGGGTTAGTTCTACTTTGGGTTTTAAGTATTTTGTAACTTCCATTGATGATTACTCAAGGTGTACTTGGGTTTTCTTAATGAAAGATCTTTTTGAATTATTTTCCATATTTCAAACTTTTTGTGTAGAAATACAAAATCAGTTTGGTGTTTCGGTTCGCACTTTTCGTAGTGATAATGCGCGTGAATATTTATCCTCTCAATTTCAATAGGTTATGTCTTCCCATAGCATTCTTCATCAGACATCTTGTCCTTACACTGCTCAACAAAATGGGGTAGCAGAAAGGAAAAATAGGCATATTGTTGAAACTGCACGCACCCTTCTTATACAAGCAAATGTTCCATTGCGTTTTTGGGGGGGATGTAGTGCTCACCTCTTGTTATCTGATTAACCGAATGCCTTCCTCTGCTATTCAAAATCAAGTTCCACACTCTGTTTTGTTCCCTAAGGTAACCTTGTTTTCTCTTCCCCCCACGTGTCTTTCGGAGCACATGCTTCGTCCATATCCTCACTCCAGGAAACGACAAATTGGCTCCTCGTGCTTTTAAATGTGTCTTTCTCGGTTATTCAAGGGTACAAAAGGGATATCAGTGCTTCTCACCTCACCTCCAGTGATACCTTATGCCCGCTGATGTTACTTTCTTTGAAGGTCAGCCCTACTTTACATTCTCTCCAACTGAATAATTAGGCATTTTTGAGGTACTACCAGTTCCATCTTTTGGGGATCCCACCATAGTCTATCCTTCCATATCACCTTCTACAGCTCCATCTTCCACCGCTACACCTCCACCGCTATTGACTTATCATCATCATCCACGTCCAGCTGATTCACGCCTGCCACCAGAATCTTTGCCTGCTGAGGACTTGTCTACATAGAGTCCTTCCATCGCCACTCGAAAAGGTACTTGCTCTACTCGTAACCCTCATCCTATCTATACTTATTCATCGTTTGTCACCGACCCATTCTGCCTTTGTATCATGACTATCATTTGTATCTATTCCTAAGACTACAAGGGAAGCTCTTTCTCATCTAGGCTGGCAACAAGCTATGTCTGAGGAGATGTCTTCCTTACAATCTAATGGTACTTGGGAGCTTGTTTCTCTACCTCCAAGTAAGTCTACAGTTGGTTGTTATTGGGTATATACAGTGAAGGTTGGCCCTGATGGACAGATGATTGTACTTGGTATAAGCAACTATGTAGAACTAAACTTCACCATCATTGGAGAAACCGTTAATTCAATTTTGTTGCTTATATACAAATTAAAGGTATATGAAAATGTCTTGGCATATTTCAACTAGTATCTCCACATGATGTGTCAAAATTGCAGAATTGATTGTCAATGAGATGTTCCAATTCTATTTTCAACCTAATATTGGATCATTCTTTGTTTCCATTTCATAACTAAAGACATTAAAGGTAAATTAGTTTTAGGATTTCAAATATCTTAACAGTAAGAATTTAATAGATGACTCCCACCTTTGCATCCAATCTATACAAATTAATGATATAATTCTTATCTAACAACTGTGCCAAGCCAAACAACTTTATTTAATTTGACATAAAAAGGATGCGAGTCAACCAACTGTCACATCCCAAAACACAATATGTATAATTTTGATAGGGAATAGGGCACTTGGGCCAATCGACACACATTAATGAGGATGTTTTGGATTTACCTACAGGAAAAATAATAATGGTCATTTAAATTTCAACTCCTACAAATTTTCATGCCATTCAACTTTGGAGGGAAAGGAACAGGAGAGCATCTGAAGGTGTGAAAAATGATTATTAGCAGATAAGGTCTGCCATTTATTTGTAGTTAATTTATGTTGCAACACATGAGGTTCCACTTAGCATAGATGACCAGCAGTTATTTGAAGAAAAATACATTTTTGTATAGGCCTCTAGTTTTGCCACTTATATACCGACAATTCTTCCACCACATTAATAAGCTATTACTTCATAAAAAGGAAAAAGAAATTGCAAGTGGTCCACTATAACAGTGAGCTGAGAAATGTTAGATAGCAAAGCTAGCTTGCAGGCTCTTCTTTCTTTTAGATTTAAGCTTCAATCTCTGAACAGGTCCAAAGCACAAAGGACACATACAAAAGGCAGACACAAATATAAGGTTACCTGTATGATATCAGCATTTCCCTTTGCCACCCCAGAAGCCACAGTACCAATACCAGCTTCAGCTACGAGCTTTACAGATACCTTAGCTTTTGGGTTGACCTGCTCATGAATGAAACCAGAATATTATGCTTTACAAATACCTTAGCTTCTGGTTGATACTGCTCATGAATGAAAATCACAATTGAAAGGATCAACAGTTAAAAAGCACGTATTTCACCTGATGAAGGTCATAAATCAATTGAGCAAGATCCTCGATAGAATAAATATCATGGTGTGGTGGTGGAGATATAAGAGGAACTCCAGGTTTTGAACTCCTTAGTCTCGCAATGTAAGCACTAACTTTTTTACCAGGCAATTGGCCACCTTCACCTGGCTTTGCACCTTGAGCAATTTTAATTTCTAACTGGTCGGCATTAGCCAGAAATGTAGGAGTGACACCAAAGCGTCCGGAAGCAATCTGAAAAGGTTGTAAGGAAGTCAAGTACGTTCTCCACAAGTCATCAGGAACACAACCTACCCATAAAAAGGACTAACAAACATCAAGATATACGCAGAGCAAACTCAGTGCACATACCTGCTTAATTGCACTTGTTGCAGTATCTCCATTTTGCAGACCTTTAAGGTGTGGAAGTGTTGGAGAATATCCATCAACGACATCTGTAAGTGGTTTCCAGCGAATTGGATCCTGTTTGAAGTTAACAATTCAAAACATCATCATTTGTATAGAAAAGTCTGTGATAAAGAAAACAATTCCAATGGCAAAGTAAGAGAAATCTAGATTATGCTCCACACAGCATTGGTATAACTTACCTCACCACCTTCTCCTGAGTTCGATTTTCCACCCAATCTATTCATTGCAATTGCAATAGCTTCATGAGTTTCCCTTGAAATAGCTCCAAGTGACATGCCACCAGTGCAAAACCGCTGCACAATTGCTGAAGCAGGTTCAACCCTTCCAACTGATATAGGCGAACGATCACTTTTGAATTCAAGAAGATCTCTGAGAACCTGCAATAAATAGATATCTTTAGAAATGATGACCTGTTTTGGTATTTTTCACCATTCTTTCATCTTTAATAGATTGAACAACAGAGGGGAAATTACTAGAAGGTTTATGTCAGCAATTACTATTAATGCATCTTATATATCCGCTTTTTCAGGAGTGATATTTGGCTGTGCATAAACAACAGAGGGGAAATTAGTAGAAGGTTTATGTCAGTAAGCACTATTAATTCATCTTATGCATCTGTTTTTCCAGGAGTGATATTTGGCTGTGGATAAGCATCAGGAGCTACATATACTCATATAGTCAATAGTAGTAAACTGCAGAATCAAATTAGATATCCAGATGATAAGAAAATGCAAAGATATCCAATTACAAGAAATAGAAACTAGTAAAACAACTCACATTTACTGGTCGATTAGCCAAATGCTGCTGATAAACTGAATATGCACTTTCACTCTTTTGTCGGACAGCTTTATGGAGCAGTTTTGACATCTCTGGGTTGTTTCCATGGTATTCACCTTTTAATTAAAGGGAAGAGAGAATCAAGGAAATGAAAACCAAAAGGAACACAAATTAATAGCCATCAAGATACCATCTTGAAACAAAGATACCGGTACTTTTCATTTTCCAAAAATAGATGATTAAAAGAGTATCTTTTGATTCACAAAATACAGCTAGAATGACATCCATATTTCACATCAAAAGCACCAGATTGGGGCACCTGTAACAATTTAAGGTGAGTGCACCATATTGATGTTTGCTTCACCTTTGAGCTTTGGCTAAAAAGGAGCAAGAAGGGGACACAAAAGTTTAACAAGATATAAGATTCTAAGAAAGCTGGTTTCTTGGAGGAACTTGGAACTATAGGATTGACCAGCAGGTAGACACGTTACTGTTATATCTTGGATCCTTCTCTCATAATAGACTCCATAAAATGCACATAGTGGGGGAGAGAAGAATTACAACTGTCCTCACTGAAGTCTGGCCATTCACTAGCTATTCTCTGGTCAGGCGTAGTAAGAGGATATCATGTCTAGAGAAAGAAGCTCCTACTTCTCTCTAGAATCTAAGAAGCTAGATGGCTTGTCCTACAAGAGGGCCCTCGACTGGCCACCCCTAGAGCTTGCAGGAAGATGCCAAAATGTTGATAGAGGCTCTAAACTAATGTTTGTGTTGTCTAATGAACATGTTCAACAAAAGGGAAGACCTTCTTGGAATCTTGTTTGGTTGGGGTCTTTCTCTAAATGGGTGGAATCCCCTGAAGCAGTCAGAAACTGGGTCATCGAGGCATGGGAAATAGAAGATGAGTTGAAGATCTCTCAACTGGGAGACATGCAATTCCTGTTTCTATTTGCTAATGAGGAGCAAGCCGACAAAGTCCTTCAAAGAGGTAGAAGGTCGTTGGGGAGGAACTTTGTGAGGTAGGGTACCTGCGCAGAATTTTCACGGTGTGTTGACACACATTTCCCTGGCGACTTTGCAGTGGTAAACTTGGTGGGGCAGGAAGTACACTTGGTGGTGCTCAGATCTTTTTTATTTTAAAAATCCGGGAGCTTTTTGGTGGATTTGTGGATGTAGCCAGCAGTTTGCATGATTTGTGGAGAGTAAGAATTGTGGTGAGAAAGGGAGGTAAGGTTCCTCTCTTGATTCAGGTGAGTGATGGATACTTGGATTTTCGAGTATGGATCTTTCCAGATTTTCACCCTGAGAGACTGGGGAAGGAGGATCAGAGAGAGGACGACAGGGTGAGAAAGGGGTTTATGAGAGATAATGGGAGGGACACAGATAAAGGAGGCCCACAGGCCAGAAGTTATGGAGGATTTGCTGATGGGATAAAGGAGAAGGGACCGATGGTGATTTTGAATTGGTGAAAAGGCTTAAGTCAAAAAGGTGGTGAATAGATAAAATTACCTCAGTTAAGTGAACCGAGCTGGAGATCAAGACCTGACCAGTTTACAAAAAAAGGGGTCCAAACCATTTTAATTTAGAAAAACTTACTACAGGAAAAGGTCTGCGCGACTTCAGGGAAGTTCGATCGAAGATGGCTTCTGCTTCTTCCGATGCCCAGTCGACAGGAAGGGAGGAAAATCGAGGAGGGCCGGAATGGGGTCGCGGCCTCTAGGACAGGGTCGCACACGAAGGTTCTTTCTCTGTCCAAGGCGGAAAGCAGGCACCATGCTCCTGGAAGTGCGATTCAGATCTCCGGTGGGTCTGGTGGCTGGAAATCCTTATCTGGAGGCCTCGATAAGGAAATTTCTTTGTTTAACAACAAGGTTTTTAAGGATATAGAGGAGAGAAGGAAGGCACAGCCCAGTTCTAACAAGGCAGCGGCTCTGGTTTGGTTGGAAACAGCGTGATATGTGGCGACCAGACCTGGGAAAGCTCTTATTCTACAAAACAGAGCGGTTAGAGAATCACCTAGTGCTGCTCATCCAGCTGGGATTTTTCCGGCTAGCACTATGGTGGAGAATAGAGGGATTTTGAATCCTGGACTTGCTGTTTTTGCAGCGACGAATAACCAAAGTAGCAAAGTAGTCCAATATCCAGCGATGTCAGGAGTTAGCAGCTCAGGTGCAAAGGCAATAGAAATTTATGTGACCCCGTTTCCAGATTCTAGTACCAAAGTAGATGCAACAGTGGTGGAGAATGTATTACCCCTGGCAACTGTTGAGTCAGATAAACATTTGTCAGTTTGGGCGGGTAAGAAGTACCTTGATTTTGGGAAATTTTTGGGTGTTTCCTTTGAAGCGAAGGAGGATGGAGTGCTACAACTTCTGAATGATCTTGAAAGAGATACAAATGAGTGTATTAGAAGAGGAAGGGGATAGGAGGGAGGGGAGAAGTACGACAGCGGGAGAAGCCCAGGAAGGAGGAGAAGTACGGGTATAAGAGATAAGATCTAAAAGTAGGGGAGAAGTGAGTTGGTAATGGGGGGAGGGGATGAGGAGAAAGCCACAATTTTTGTTTAATGGATGTTAAAGCTATATCTTGGAATGTAACGCGGATGAATAACCCCAATAAGAGGGCCACAATAAAAGCACACTTTAGGGAGTGGGGGCAGATGTGATTTGTATTCAAGAAATAAAAATGAACATGTTGACGGGTAACATTATTAGAAGTGTGTGGAGGTAGGTGGGTGAAGTATGACTATATTCCGGCGAGGGGTAGCGTGGGAGGATTTCTTATTCTTTGGGTGATAGAAAGTTGAAGTGCTTGGAGGTTAACAATGGGGAGTTCAAGATAGGGGCGTGGTTTAGAAACTTGGGCAATGGTATGGAGTAGGTTTCGAGGGTATCCATGGACTGGTAGGGTATCCATGCCTCCCTCGCATACAAAGAGATAAAGAGATAGAATGCGAATGCTGTTAAGTAGCCTGGTATAGCTTCCTCAAGGTAAAGAGATAACTCTGACCAACCTCTATACAAGCTCTTTCTTTTTTTCTTGGATAACAGTGGTGCCGGGTCAGCTACCCTCTATACATGCTTTTGGAGTCTAGAATGTTAAAAAAACAGCAGACAGATAAAAAAATAGAATGCCCAAAGGCAGTTTAACATTGTTCCACTCAGCAGACCACCATTATGAGTTGACATGAGAATCTCAATTTGGTAAAGCTTAGTATTGCTTCCTAAAGACCTATCTCTCTACAAGCTTAGAGTCTGTGTTGAGAAAATCTACCAGAGCGCACACATGCAATGTTTTATGACTTTAAACACCATTAAAGGTCAATACAGTTTTACAACATTTGCTTAGGCAACATAGATCTGGATACAGTATGATGAAAAGATATACTTACAAAACCGATAGTTTTCAGCTTCTAGAAAAATATACCTCCTTGTCTGAATTGTATGAACCCATAATTCTCTAGTCGTTTTGCTGTATCTTCAGAGAAAGCCTTCACCCAGAATGATAGAGTCTCTCTTGCCAGCTGCGAAAAGCACAGATTGTAAGTATACCACCCATTTCATCAGAGCCAACATTCTGCAGAACTGCAGAGACCAAGGTAAACTTTTGACCAAATGTTCATGTCAAGTTGTCATCAATTATGCACAAAAGAGAAATAATCGTCCATGTTAATTCTAGCCTAGATATTTCTGCCAAACCAAATCAAAGGTTTTTCCAGCAGTCTGATTGGACCACTACAGAAACCAACCAACTATTTCGCATATCAATATTTAAAGCTGAAGCTCACAAAACAGATATCCTACTAAAATTGGAGCTAAAAAGTTACACACTTTAATATACTTCCAAATTCCAATACGTACAATATGTTTATTATCTTGAAGAAGCTAGATTTCCTATAATGAATGCGATCAACATCTTATGCTACGTACTCAAGAAAGTAACTAAAGTAGCGAACAAATATATTATAGATATGATACAACCAAAATCGTTTCAGGTCAAAGATAGCTGATGTATAATATGTATAGTACATTCCTACGACTCCATTAGCACTGTAATAAGATTAGTTGTTCAGCTTTTTAAGTGGAACATATCACTTTGAATCGAGGAATTTCATCGTTCATCAAACAGTTAGTGTTCCAATCATTAAAAAGCGACCCTTAAAGAAGAATTCCCGTGTACTACAAAGACTTATGTTGCTAAAACTCTTCAAAAATGCTGCCATACCCAGGTCGGATCCCTAAAACTATACTACTTTGAAGGATCCAACGGACAATCGTCGACGTTTTTGAAGAGTCCGAGCAACAAGACAAAGACTGTGTGAATGTAAGGCTCCACACTTTAGAGTGAAGAGTATAAACGCGAAACTTCTTTTATTACTCTTAGTACACACACCTCATGTTCAAGAAGCAGCGCAATCAATGTGGTTTCCTTGCTACTATTGTGCTTGATGGTTCATTTCGTCTGTAGTTCTTCCATTTGAGATACCTATTATTAGTTGTTCCTATTGTGTCGAGCTTCCATGTTACCTGATATGGTCTTAATTTCATTCCACATGATAATATATTTTACATGAACGTGTTTTCCCTACGAGCGGGACTTGTTGAACTTGATTTTCTAAAGTAATATTCTTTAAAGACATTTTTACCCAATGAATTGAGTCATTGACTTGAAACTGGTTCTTGATTTTTGGACACAGTTTTCTAAAACAATAATGACTTTGAAATACCTACAATAGGATGGGAGGGATGCTAATGAAGGCGGCTGGATAAGGAACGGGAAAGTACGAGGGGGAAAGGAACAAAAGCAAGAAGGAAATAAGTGGGTTCCAGAAGAAAAAAACTTCATTGTTTCTTTCACTTCCCCTCTTTCTTTTGTCATACCAAGCGAGGGAAGAGAAAGAAAGTCCCACCTCAGCTCTCTTCCCTTTACATAATTGCCAACATAGGTTAAGACTTGCGACACTGTATGCCAAAATTGATAAAAGATAATAAACCATCCACAGATCAGATGCTTCATCTCTTTATACCTCATCAAGGGTTAATCCATCAATGCTCGATTTACTGCCACAGAATGCAACATCTACGACCTCCTTTCCCAATCCATAGATTTCAAATATCTGTGCACCACAATAACTGAACCAAATAGTTTTTGGTGAGAAGCAGATGAGGAAATGTAGAAAAGTAAACTGCCATAAAGAAGACAGAAAAAACAAGAAAAGAAAGAAAGGCTACAGTAGGAAAAATGATGGCTCAAACTATATTGGCAGATACCTCGAGAGCAAGGAGATCCCCATTTTTGAAAGAATTTTGAGAAGGCCAGATTTGACTGCCTGCAATTGAGGGGGGAAAAAGATCAAGTCAACGTCTGTCTTTTTTGAACTGCAAGCGTCTGCCAGTTGCATCTTTGAAGGTTATGCAGATAAAAACAAAAGGCACTTCTGAACCCTTAAATTGCATTAGCAAAATATATCTCCAATGTGCTCTTTGAAAAAATGCCAACCAGGAAACAGAATTTTAGTAAGCATACTTTCACCGAAAAAGGAATACCTTGCAAAAATTCTTTTGAGCTTGTTCAATGGTAACACTAGGCATTTTACCATTCCGCATCAAGTTCACAGTTTTAGTGCTCAAGCGCCACTGTCGACATGTCTCAAATGCCAAGTATGGACATACAGCACTGAATGAAAAAGAAAATATAAGTATGTCTTTGCCTGAATGTTTAAACAACAGCAGAACTAACCCCAGATGATATACGTTGAGGGAAAAAGATAACTTTAGCACAGTGGTAATATTAAATTGAACAAATCTGATATGTTAAGAGAAAGATCACAGATAAAGAGGGTGGTGTGACATACAGACTGAACAATACATGTCTCCACCTTTTGGATAAGGTTAACTGCAGTATCTGTTCTGATCAGTATGTTACACAGACTGACAAAAGAAATACAGATTGATGCACATGAAATCACATAAGATCTTGTAAAGAGGAGGGGAAATAAAAGCAGAAAGGTGTTTTATGTCCTGGAAATAACCTTGCACCATATCCGATCAAGCAAGCAAACTGATGAGTGCTGAAGCACTGGGCAGTATCAGCAACAATTGAAGCTGACATTCTAAGGCCATTTTGAATCAGATGCTGGTGAACGGCACCTACAGCAAGAAGTATTGGAATTGCAGGCCGGGTAGCTTCCTGGAGGTAGCAAGGAATTAAGTTTAATTGCACTTGTCAACCACAATAAGAGCATTAAAGTTCTTATCGGAGAAGAATTAAGAGGAAAGAATAGATTAACAGATCCAAATGATAGACTGCTAAAGCAGAAAGTTGAACTTTAGAAAAAACCACATCAGAGAGGAAATTCAGAAAGAACCAGACTTCAAAGATATCAAAAAAACAGAAAAGGAAAAAAGAAAAAGATGATGACCTCAACAGTTTGAGTATTCCATGAAATAAGTACTGTTACTCAAGGGATAAACTAAACAACAACAACATGCCCAGTGTAGTCCCACAGGGGGGTAAACTAAAAAAAGCTCAAAATTGAAAAACTTGGACTTGCATATAATTGGGGAAAACAGCACCTGACCAAAGTGTTAAACTATGCACACAATGCCACCACCAATGAAACTAAAAAGACAGATGGTACCATGAAAATTGCCAAAAGAGAGCTTACCAATTCATCTGCTCTATCGGAGAGAACAAGCAATTGAGAACCATTTCTAACAGCTTCATCAGCTGCTTCACATAGTTTATACAGTGACTTTTTCAAGGACCCATCAACTCCTTTCCCAACATCAAAAAATGTTGGCAAAACATGAGGTTTCAATTGTGAATCTTTCAAAAGAGATTCAAGCTCTCCTTCATTAAGTACAGGACTGGGCAAAATAACCTGACCAAAAACAAAATTGTAAACAATAGAAAATCACAGATGATGCATAATTCATCTACAAAACATAAGATCAGAAATCTTTAAAACTACAGATTATTAAAAGTTGAAGTAGACAAGTTGACCAACCTGAGAAGCATTTTCAGGTCCAACCTCTAATATATTTCTGCGCTTGCCAAGATTGACTTCAAGGGACATGACTAATCCTTCTCTGAGAGGATCAATAGCTGGATTTGTAACCTGACATAGATGCACATAAACCATATTAGACCGGTGACTCTACAAAATACCTTTCAGTGAAATATCAAGTAAGCAAAAACATCTTTCAGCCATTTTCCTTATCACAAGACTCGTTCAAAAAAAGACAAGCACACATATAATCAAAAAGACTCATTCAGAAAGAGAGACACAATTTTGACATCCTACGAAGCTACACAATAAATGTCGGAAGCAAAACTATGACATATCTAAAAACATTGCAGACACCTCATGGAAATATCCAGGACAACAGATAACAACATGGCCCACCTGAGCAAACCGTTGTTTGAAATAATCATATAGCATATGAGGCTTTTGAGATAATACAGCCAAGGGAATATCGTCTCCCATGCAAAATGTAGGCTCCTTCCCTTGTGCAGCCATACTTTCAATAACCATTTGAACATCCTCACTAGAATAGCCATACGCCCTGTTTTATGGAAAGGAAATGATGACATAAAATTAATAATGATTGATATAACTGATTCATCAAGAGAACTTGCACTTAGAACAAGCATAGGGAAGAGACGGCTTCTACCCGCAACAAGTTGTACACTTCACCAGACGCATCAACAAATTAAGCAGACAATCCAGGTGCAACTAGCAATGAGAATCATATTCTTGCTTTGTTACGTTTACAGATAAAATTCTTAGTAACCTTAATTTGTGCAAAATATAGGACCAAACCTCCATGTGCAATGAGAAGTTATTATTCTTATCTCAGAACTGTAATGAAAAACATGGGAAGTGGTGACTAAAGAAATAATAGGGAAGTATTCATTTTTGTCTCTGATGTTCAAACGACAGTGCAAACTTTGAGAATTCTCAAAGGAGGCAGTTGATTTGTATTATCTGATATGAGATCACATCATATCAGATAAGTTCGGAAAGTTTCAGATTTTAGGGATTAGATTTAGGTTATAGAACAAAAGGGATGCTTTTCCTCTTTTATTGATTTGTTTTCTTCTATAAATTGTATTCTATGAATGAATTGAACATACTATTCCGATACCAAAACTTCCATGGTATGAGAGCTTAGCCTTTTTTCCATATAATCATGGCTAAAACAGCCTTTACTGGGCAAAGAACCCAAGCGACAATGATAGACGCCAGGAGTTTCGTAGAGCAGTCCCAAATAAGACAACCATGAATAAAAGCATCAATTCATCTCATTTATCCTTTCAACTAATGCCGTATAGGTTGAACGGGAAATATTAACTGGAGCGGGCACAATCTGTCCGGTTAACCATTGATGGTTAAGAGAATTTGGAACTTGACCGGTGAAATTAGGAAACCTGAAGCTGGAGATCCAAAGATGATGCCTGGTAGTCCGAGAACTAACTGCTGGCGAACCAGCAACAGGTAAACCATATTTAGTTTTGCCCACTACTGGGGATGTATGGGAGGTTGTTAAAGAAACCTACTCTGATATAGAAAATGCTTCTCAAGTTTTTAAATTAATATTAACTTTTGGTCGTCCAGGCAGGGAAAGAGAGATGATTATCTATTACTATGAAATAGTTTCATTATGGCAAGAGTTGGATCAATGCTACAATGATGAGTGGGAGTGTCTGATGGATAGTGTCAAAGCAATGAAAAAAGAGGAAAATAAAAGTTTATCTATTCCTAGCAGGATATAACCGAGAATTTGATGAGGTAAGATCTCAGATCCTAGGGGAAAAAAACCTTGCCTTCTTTGCATGAGACATTCTTAGACATAATATGAGAAGAAACGAGGAATGTCATGTTTCTTCTCCGGGAGGAATATTATGTTGAGGTCAGATCCTAATCCAGATTCAGAAGTAACAGATTCTTCTGCATTGGTGACTGCAAAAGGAGATGATGACAAGAAGAAGAAACCTGGTGTGATTTCTGCGAAAATCACTAGCACACCCGCAAAACATGTTGGAAAATTCATAGGGAACCTCCTAACTACAAGAAAAAATGAGCTGACAATCGTAGCAACCATGCATGTTAGATATCTGCACGCCAACTTGAGGGGGAGTGTAGATTTGTATTAGCTGATTCTGATTACATGGGATCAAATCAGATCAGATAAGTTAGGAAAGTTTCAGATTTTTAGAGTATAGATTTAGATTAGAATTATCCTTTAATTATGGACTATCTAGAATCGAGGGAAAAAAGATTTTTTCTCTTGTAAATTGTGTACTCTTTGAATAAATAGAACATCCTATTCCAATACTAGAACTTTCAGAAGCTTACATACAACTGATTTTCACCCAGACTCTACTCTTTCCTCAACTAAGTGACTCTCTCTTTTTTTGTTTCCTTCACCCATCTCTCTGTTATCTCTTATCTTGTTCTCTTGACGAAATTAAGCGTTGTTCTCACCGCATTTGCAAGGCACAATGGATCCTTCACTTTGCCTCTTTATTTTCTGAACTTACAGCATCTAGAAAAGCTTTTTCATGCTACACACAATTGCCACTGGTAAACTTTTCTGTGCCTCAAATGGTTAGAAATAGAAAGCGTAAATACGATTTTCAATACTTTGCTTATGTACAACTACAAAGTACCAAGCATTCTAATTGGATTAGATTAATATCAATGGATCCTTTATCAGTCATTCTCTGAATAATAAATAATTACAAGTGACGAAGACAAATATAAATTAGAGATCTAATATTTGATCCTTTTACACTGTTAATCCACATTCAAAACTATCAACTTCCGTAAACAGAGTCTTACGTGCAAATCTAATATTTTCACCCTATGTCACCATCTATGAAGATGGAACCTGTCACCAACAAATCTTGGTACAAGTCTCCACTTGGTAGCCTCGTTGCTTTCATTCTTCATTTCACGTCCAAGAAAAAAGTAAAAACTTGGAAAGAGTGTTTTTGTCATTTGACCTAATCTATAGGTACAAAAGTATGCATAGATTATACATCAAGACATGCAAATAAGAAAAAGCTTCAAAAGAGGGCAAACTATTATCTACTTAATCCTGTCTCAAGAGTCAAGACTCTTCCCATAAAAGGATTAGGATGTGCAAGTACAGTTTCCACAAAGAAACTAAATGAATTAGAAAAGAAATCTGCAAGAACAAAATGCAGCTTAGTTAAGTCAATTAATGCCTGTTATGTAGAAATACGACTGTCTTTTAAACTTTGAGGCTAATATAGCATCATATTTGATGATATGAAGAAAGTCTAGCGTTAATGAGACCATAATCATCACCATGCCAAAGTACCAAGTTCAAGCTGTATCATTGCCCATCTTTTAACACTGCAAAATCACTACTTAATTGAACTGTGCATGTAATGTAGTCCAAACCTCCTTAGAAGCATATGTTGATGCTCAGTATTGGCATTGCAGTGGTCCTTTTCACACTACTGAATGTTATTTGAAGAAAATCCTAAAAGAGATCATACCAATTAAAGAGAGCGCAACTACAAATGAGCAGATAGAAACTCCAGGAGACACGCAATAGAACAAATAAATTATGCATGATAAATATAATCACCAATATCTTACTAGGTCTAATAGGCAGGATAAATGTGATAGCAATAGGGGCAGATACACAATCACGAAGCAAATATCATCTGTTGCAGATAATATGATTCCATCTGAAGTACCTAAACTACAAAAGTAAAAAACCTTATATACAAAGTGAAGTTCCAAAATCTTACTGCTGGCGTCTTAGTATTGTTTCACCATCCATGACTGTTGTCGAAAGAAAGTTCATAGTCTTCAAAGATCGCAAATTTTCTTTGACCCACTCCCCATATGGATTGGACAATGCAACTCGCTTTTTGACTTCTGTATTCTCGAATACCTATATTAATCAATAACCAAATTAAAAACAAACAAGTTATGGACATAAAGAGCCTTCGGACCTGGAACAGATGATAGGCTGATGAAGGATATGAACAAAGATTACTTATTATTCACAATAATAAAAATAACAACAACAACAACAATATTAATAAGTATAAAACTAATAATTATAATAAAAACTAATAATAATAATAATAGTAATAATAAGTACTAGTACTCATAGTATTCCTAGTAGCAGCAGTAATAATATGTTTTAAGCAATTTCATGATAATCCATGCATAATTGAAGTGCATTAAAATGCTATGCAATTAAAAAGTTAAATCTCAAACAAACCTGACCACTTGAAAGGTCAACGCTTATCATCATACCAGGACCTAAACGTCCTTTCATTGTTACCTTTGATTCATCCATGGGTATTACACCAACCTAACCAAAAGAAAGAACTCCTCCAGTCATTGTAATTAATATCCAGTGGTAAAGACAACAGAATCATTAAAAGCAATTCCATTAATAATAAATTGATTACATTTGAAGAACGGGGATAGGAAAAAAGTGTGACTTTTCAGCTTGATTTATTTTAGAAAGGGGTAGGAGAAACATAATTCAGAGACGAGACATAGTCTATGGCTTCTGCAACATTTGAAATCAGAATTAGGCATCTGAAAAATGAACAACACTTTCACACCTCAGATGCAACATAGACAACGTTGTCTTTGGTCCGCCAATATCTAGCAGGACGAAGTCCATTACGATCAAGACAAGCACCAACTGTTTTCCCATCGCTGTGAAAATGGAAGGAACGAGACCAAAAATAAGTAAGATACTAACTGTAAATAATTGAGAAAACAGTTTGAAAATATGACAATTATTAGATGTATTATACATTAAGAAGTCTTAGTTTCTTCATTCCACAAGCACATCCAACAACTACATATCAAAGTTCCTAAACGCAACAAAAACTACTGTGCCTCAATCACAGTTATCTTACATCTATTACTAGGAGATATGTCAGTTTCTTACATCTAATTGACAATATGTTTTCAAGGAGACCAATTCAGTTTCTTACATCTAATTGAAAATATGTTTTCAAGGAGACCAATACATCACCAAACAGAGCATTTGCTTTCCAGAATCTATACTGTCAGAGCTAAATCAAAATTAAGCAGAAAATGTTGAAGAGCAAATCGCCAACAGGAATAAGAAGGCATAATACATTGAATCAAACAATGGTGACATCACTAATCATTCCATATCTAATGAACGGGATCACAAGGGTAACGAGAGGAATTTCAGATTTCACATCCGTAAAGAATGATGATTCCTCACATCTATACAGAGCAAGTAGATCTCAGCCACATAGAAGTGTTTGACACTAAAGATCAAGAAGAGGCGGAAAACAAAAAGACATGTCTTACAAAAAGACCATTTCATTCTTGACTTCAGAGTATTAGGATATTAACTCCAGTTTTCTTTGTGAAAGGGAGACTTAAAGAAAATAGCTGTTAGATAGGCTCTGTAGTAATATCGAAGTGTAAATGGCTGTGCCACATTGAGAAATGTAATTATAAATATTGATAATTATAAAACAGGAACCAGGTTTAAGACGTTAGTCTTCAAACAATCTCTCACTCTCTCTCTGATTTTTCTTATTTCTTAAGAGACCATTCTATTCCTCAAACCATCAGCTCTCACTTTCTTGTGACCAAACCTCTCAAAACCAAATGACATCTTGGTTGGAACAAAAGAAAGCTCTAGAAAAATATCAGAGAAAGAAAGAAAGAACCAGGCGGAAATGTCTTTTTATTTGAAAATGGTAAAGTTGTATCCCACAGCATTAAGGATATGCTGGTAACCTCCAAAGAGACAAAGTTCCTAACAAATCTACAAGTTGATCTATATCCTCTATACACTGTTGTTTGCACCAAAAAAGTAAAGATACAATACAATTCCGTTTAACTTTTTGAATGGATTTGGATCTGTTTCGAAAGCATCTGTCATTTCTCTCCTTCCACACAGTCCACCAGATGCAGATGGGATAATCCTCCACCATCTCTTTTGGCTTTTACTTCCTCCCGTTCTAATCCAGCAGCTTAGCAAATCAGATGTAGCGCTTCATGTGTAAGGCAACCTCTCTTTACCACCAACCATGTGAAACATTTTACCTTGGTAGGAGAAAGACTTCTCCAGATATAGTTCCATGGGTACTGAAGTCTCCCAAATTGGTCAGTCATTGCTTTATTGCAGGCACTGTTAACTGTACAGCAATCCATCCTTGCTATGCTCCCAAATAATTGTCTGAGTCAATTGTGAAGCCCCTGAAAGTTGTTAACTTTTCCAGCAGGATGCCACCCTGGTTACTTTCCAATTATTCGTAAGACTCCTAAAAGACAGATCCCACCTCTGGGTTGACCAACACTCATTAACTTCTGCTTCAGAATTGTTGCAAAGAGTGAACAAATCTGGAAAGAGTCCATCAGAGGTATTTGATAAATCCAAGCTTCCGTTCAGAACTGGATTTTGTTCCCATTTCCAACCTTTAGCTTGAGATTAGCTTCTATAAGGGGCCATAGGTCCCATAAAGCTCTCCAAACACCAACTCCATAAGATTCTGTGACTATCTTTGTACACCAAAGATTTGTTTCAACAAACTTTTCCTTGATAACCTCCTTCCATAGAGAATGCTCCTCAGTCCTCACCATTATATCTCCATAGCCATTTCATCATTTGACACTTATTCTGTATACTTAAATTCCTAATTCCGAAACCACCCCTCTTCTTGCTCAGTAATACACTTTCCCACTTCACCAAGTTGTAACCACTTCCTTCTTTACATCCTTGACATAGAAAACTCCTCCTTAGTTTGTCCAGCTTTTTGACAACCTTGGAGGGTATAGGAAATAGTGACATCACATATGTGGGAAAATAATCTAGGACAGACTTAATCAGGGTGAGTCTACCCACCAGTGAAAGATATTGGGGTTATGCACTATTTCTTTTTCTCAATCCCGTTTCTCATATCTAAAGAGACCATGTTATTCTCAAATCAAGAGGTTTCACTTTCTTTTGAACAAAATTGTCAAATCCAAATTACATTTTGATTGGAATGAAGGAAGTTAAATAAAAATATCCAACAATATAAGAAAGATCCATATAAAAATGTATTTTCTGTTAAGGTCACAAAGCATGAGTCTTGGTTGGCTACCATGGCATTCTTGCACCACATTGAGTAGGATCTAGATTGATCTGAAGGAGATGAATTCAGATCATTCGTAGCTGAGCGGATTTCATAGGTATACACTTAGGAGATGGTAAGTTGCACAGGTGCCCGCTTCTATTATTAAAGTTGCAGGAGGTGCCTATTTCTATCATATTCGATAGAGGGACGGTTTATAGCTCACTTTTTTGCAGTAGTATAAAAGGATTTGTGTACTCGGCTTGAGACCCGCACATCTTTTCGCCCGTAGACTAATAGACATCCGCGGAGGCTATTCTGACACCCGAAGACATGTTGAGCATGTGCCATTGACTTTGGTGTCCTTTGAGGAACCACTGCAGAGCATGTTCGCAATAATAGTAACCAGTCAAGTATTCAGATGGCTTTGTTTGAGTTTTTATGTGTGACATTGTCGTTCTCTGATTGGATGAGTAAAGCATGACTTACGACAACAGGAAGAAAAGTTCCACGAGGACGAGAAATTGTAACTTCAAGTTAATGGGAGTATATCGGGCCGTTTGAAACTTTTTCCTCATGTAGGATATTATGAGGTTCGAAACAAAGGGCCAGTTGAGACCGAGGAATATTGAGAATTTATGAGATAGTACAAAAGATTTGTGCTTTACAAAAGATTTGTGCTTTGTACACTTGTTCATATGGTGTTTCGTGTGTCTATGCTTCGGAAGTGTGTTCATGACCCATCATATGTCATTCAAGCCAAGATTTCAATTGGATACCCTTTTCCTCTATTCTAGGTTCAAGTCATGTTGAATTTACAAACAGAATTCAGTGCTAGAACTATTCAAATCCATAATTTCACTACGAAACAAGGTGGAAACCAAGCCCTAAATTTGAGACTTTGGGAAACTACACCTAGATAAGAATTTGTCTTATGAAAAAGTCCGGGTAGCTATTCTGGACTTACAAATTCTACAGTTAAGGTCGAAAGGGATTTCTTAGATCAAAGTGCAGTTGGCGGAGCCATCCGACCAAAGAGGTTACTTGGAAGTCCGAGGGAAACTGCATAGCAGTTAAAAACAGTTATTTGAGGCTTCGGGCAAGATTAAACTCGTTCAACAACAAACGTTTGTTTAAGTCTGAAAGGTTGTAGCAACCGGACCCCTCATTTTGAGTTTTTTCTTTTGAATTTATATCTTGAGCATGCTAATAAGTTTTTACCACTGTTTATGAATTGTAGGGATGATTTCGGTTGGAACTAGACTCCCGCAGGGTTCAAACAAATTTCAGAACAGTTCCATGTTTAAAAACTGAGTTGAGGTAACTAATTTAAATTAGTTTTTTGGTTGATTACATAGTTTTGTTGAGATCTATATACTCTAATCTACAAGGAAAGATTAAAGTGGCAAATCATAGACTTGAACTCCAAACCCCACCAAATAAGAAAAATGAGGATATTTGGACTCTGAATGAAAAACTAATTATAAGATTTGGACTGCTTATCTTATGCGTACCAGAATCTATAATTTGTTCTTGGGTTTGGCCCCACTAACCGGAATTTGACTGTGCCTGTTAGACTTTGACCAGAGTCTAACTTTAAAAATGGTTCTAATGAGTGTAATTAACCCCGAGGATTATTCTTTAGTACAGACTGGAGAAGTTTGAGTGAGACTGAACATGGTAAAGTAGTTTGGACTTGAGGTATGTTGAGACTTGACCTCAAGAAGTGTTTTTCCTGAAAGATCAGTATGCTAGCTAGTTAAAGAATATATGTGATTTTGAGAATGACTATGTATACAAGGAGATGAGAATATACACAGGTACCAGGTTACTATTTGGGTTTACGGTTATAGCCGGAATCATGTACTTCGTATGTATTAATGTAGAATGTGAGAAAGAAGAAAAGGCTTCTTTGTATTTCAGTGTGTCTTTACTGATAAGAAATATTCATATAAGTGAATCCTAACTAATTAAGGAAAGACAAATTACAATAAAAAATATTCTATTCCTATAATTATGCTAGGAAAAGGATAAATTAAGTCTCTTAAAATCATGCTAATTGCACGTACCTCGACTAATCTACAGTCCAACTGTTGAAGATTTCGAGAGAATAGACAGTCAAGAAAATGCACAGTAGACAAACACAGAAACTTCTCATACCTTTAGCCTTTGCACGATCAACAGTAAACACTAAATGGATAAGAGAGTTCACATTAATTTTTTTTTCTTTTATCGGTTGTGTCTAGACCAATTTGCACATTACCTCAACTAATCTACAGTCAAAACCTACCTAGCCGACAAGCACAGATTGTAAAGATAATCCTGCCCACCAAGGCTGGAGGAGATAGGCTCAGAACAAGCATTGTGGCAAGAATTTGGAAGTAGTATCTCCAGGTTGTTACTGCCACGCCTCAACCATTAGGCCAACCCCTTGAGACTCAATTGTGTTCTTAATTAAGATTTAATAAAATACATTTCACTAGTTGAGTACATAATCCTATGAGATAATATTACAGCACTGCATCTAGAAAACAAAACAAGTTGAAATAGAACTGGTATTCAGAATATCACCTGAATAAGAGTAAGGCTGGCCCATCCCAAGCTTCCATCTGACCCTTGTAGTAATTATAAAAATCAAGAACCTACAATGATCAAATATTCGGTCATGAAAAAGTGATTTTTTAAGGTAACATTCTAACAATCATCTCATGAATTACATATATTAGTTATATAGTTACAATTCAGAAGGTAAAAAACATGGTAAAGGAAACATCAACAAAAGTAAAATTTTGGCAAAGCAACAGAGAGAAATTATCCCAGTACGAATTTCAAAACTGTGTCAGCATAGAAAACAAGATTGACCACCACAAGAGCCCGTCTAACATTTGGAAGTACAGAACTTGAAAGAATCTAATCCAGATTAAATGCCAACATGGAATACCTCCGGATATTTAATAGACAATGTTGGATGATTTTGATATGCTTCTGGGACGAGAATCATCAGTGCTTCCTCGGGAGCCCGGCCACTTCTTATGAGTAACTGATCCCAAAAAAGGGTTAGATGGTGAAAAAATCTATTTATATATCTACAAAAGGGAGAAATAAAGCAGCAAGGGAAAAGGACTAACAACAAACAGCTCATGTTTAAAAGTCTACATGAAACAAGTCATAACATCTGTGATGAAAAAATGATAAGTAGCATAAGATGCTTTTTTTATTACCAAGAAGTAGAATAAGATGCTGGAGGAGATGTTATGATAAAATCACCCAGAAGCAATTTAAAGTCAACACAAGTACCAGCAACCGAAAACAGTAGATTTTTCTTTCCTAAGGAAACCATGTTAATGAACATTAAAGGTTAAACAGTTCCTAGTGGTGAGAAAAATTAGTACTATGCCATCAATAATAACTAAGACTAGATACTAAAGACGCAGTGATCCCAAAAAAAACAGTGATCCATACTTCAGCAGCACTATCTAAATTTGCAGAATCAGATGCCTTTGGGTTGCCAAAAGGACGGATTTCATCCTCACGGCCACGCCAAACAGTTGACTTCAATGAGGCCTCTCTAGATTGCATCCAATTCAAGTTTCCCTGCATATGGTTGTGGATGTGAAAATATCAGATAAATACAAGTAATCAGCAACCCATAGAGAATGTTACTGACACCTATTTACCTGTATAGTATTGATCTCTCCATTATGACCCAGAAACCTCATTGGTTGAGCAAGAGGCCACCTGGGACTGGTGTTTGTACTGTATCTACGATGATAAATAGCAAGAGGAGATGTATAGAGCTCATTTTGTAAGTCATAATAGAACCTCCCAAGGACTTCAGAACGAAGCATTCCCTTGTAAACTATGGTTTGATTGGACAATGAACAGAAATAAAGTTCATTTCCCCAAATATCTGATTTCACAGCCCTCTCAATGAGTTTTCTACAGATATAGAGTTCTCTTTCAATGTCATCAACATTTTCCTCTTTAACAACTCGAACAAAAACCTGCTGTATGTTGGGCATAGTCTCTTTTGCATAATATCCAACTACAGAAGAATCTACTGGAACCGATCTCCATCCAAGCACCTCAAGACCCTCGTTGTTAAAGATATTGGAAATAACTACAGATATATGAAACAAATTAGAAAAAATATAACTACCATATACCCTCAAGAGAGGATCTCATAAGAAACAAGTACAAGTTATGGGTGCAGAAAAGCTTATAGGGAACTACCAGAAAAATAAACAATTTTGAGAGACACAAAAACATCAATAACCAATCTCAAGATACCTTAGACAACAATTTTGAGAGCCACAAAACCATCGATGGTAAAACTTGTGCAATCTTGAGATACCTCAAACACATAAGTAATTGAAAGTAATACTTGCATTCTTCAACATTTGCAGAAAACGAATTGAATCAATATTCAAAACTGTGTATTCTAGCTCCATCGATTACTGTTGCTCTCTTTTATGCAGCGAAGCAGATAATAACTTGAGACTGGTAAGCCCATTAGAACATTTTTTTAACAAACAAGCTCAAAATAGATTTTATAGGAATTTCATTCAACATAGAGGAGTTGGATTTTTAATTTCATAGTTTTTCAGTTTTTTCGTATTCATGTAGAGAATCTCTAGCTTTTGTATATTGCATATTATGTCAATTTATCACACATGAGATAAGCTTGAGAATTTGAAGACCTCAATTGGTACACCTCCACGATAACTAACTACTTCCAATACCAATCACCTCCACTACTGACCACCAGCCTCCACCTCCAACTACCTCCATCACTAACCTTTACAGCACAACCACCATTGCCACCACCACCAACCACATCTACCCTCAGCCACCACAAATCTATCCACTCTAGCCACCACTGCACAACCACCATCATCATTTTCCACCACCAACCATGACAACCAACTTACAATCATCACCGCCAACTACCAATATCGCTAATTGTCATCACCGCTAAATTTTGAATGTGGTTCATCAAAGAATTAATTTATATAAAACATCATATCTAGGACAACTCTTTCGACTCCAAATCCTCCTACTCCTCTTCAAGTCTACTCTGGAGTCTAGAGGACCTTAACCAAACCCTCCACCCAGTTCATATTTTTGTTCACAATACCGGTACAAAAATTGTCAATTGGCTCATTGCCGCTCCACGATATCCCCTACTTCAGTTGAGCACTTACTCAAATGGAGTTGTCTTTATGTTGCTGCTTGAAAAGGTATTAGAATCACACACAATACTCATCATGTTTACAATTTAATGAGTTATCACCATTTGTCAAGTCCATATCATGCATATTACCAACTTAGCCCCTGTTAAAAATACCGCACTGTGGTAGAGGGGATGACTCATCTAAGTTCGCTAAAAGTTTTTTCCTCTAATCAATGTGTGCCTCACGTGGTGGCTCTGACCAAGATGATTTTTAAGGTTTTGTTACACAGATGTTCCCATTCTTTTGATGGTATTGGTCTATGCGCAGCACTTACCAAAGACAAAGACGTCCACATCAAATTTGACAATCAAAAGATCACCGTGTGAAGATCATTTCCCAGATGTTGTTAATGCACAGAAAGAAATTTATAACCTAAAAATTTAACCATGTGAAAGATAATAAGAAATAGGAGAAGAGATCGACTCCATTATCAATATTCTTCTTTTCTTTGATATTTTCATTACAGCTTCTTTATTCTTTCTTTTTTTCAAACCTGTTTTGTAAAACGGGTCTATCAGAACAGCCTCTCTATCCCCCCACCCGCCCCAAATCCCACTTGTGGAAACACACTAGGTATGTTGTTATAGTTGTTGTTCTTATACAGCATAGAGCATATATACTTAAGTCTCTAACTATTTACATTTAGATATCTAACATCTTACTTTCTGGGTTAGTTATGATATTAATTAGGGAAAAGGGTCAAATTTGCCCCGTTGAACTATGCGAAATGGTCTAACTTGACCTTCATATAGTAGGGATCATTTGCATCCTGTCATTACAAAATTGTGCTAAATATATCCTTATATACTAATGGCTCAAGCTTTGAGACTACTACATCTCCAATTAACCTGATTAGTACAATATATCGCCACTTGTCACCCAATTACATCTAAACCTATTTAACCCACTCATTGAAACCCCTCCCCTTCTGTCAACTTCTCATGTTGGCCGCTCCCCCTTCCTTCCCTTTAATCGAACCCATTTTACAATCTTGTCAGAGTTTCTCAATTAGAGTAGAGCTTTTATACCCAACAACATACCTAGTAAAATCCCACAAGTGGAGTCTGGGAAGGGTGAGTGTATTGGTGTATTGGTTTGGATTAGTGAACTTAAAGGATTTCCAGATCCTTATCCTTAATATGTTTCAAGGTTGCAACAGGCACTTAGTGCTGCTTGAAATGGCAGACGGCAATATAAAGCAAATCATTATTACATTTGTTGTCTCAACCAAATAAAATGTTGACCCAAGAAAAAGGAGAGTTTGCCATTTTAAAAGTTGCTCCTCTAGCCGAATTTGTGCTTGGAAAAATGAATGACACAAAGGAAAATCAATCACTCCCACATTTTGAGTCAATTTTTTATAAAGTTATAATCCACATCCTAGCTTTGGGAAAATCATTCTTTACTTTGGTTATATACTTGGGTATTGGTAGCATGTTCTCTACTTTGTTCAGAGTCAGATCAAGGGAAAGAAGGTACACGAGAAGAACTAAGGGAGACCATATGTTACTCCGCTCATAATCAAAATTGAACTCTGACTAAATGATTTTGGTAGAGCAGACGAGGATGAAAGGGGAGGAAGGGGGCGGTGAGGGAAAGGGTAAGGAAGAGGAAGGGTTAGGGTAAGCAGAGTGGTAAAGACGGAGAGGGGTGGAAATGGCTTTAGGTTTAATTGGGGGACGCTTGGCAAAATGTTGTGCTAATCAAGCTAGTTAGAGACATAATAGTCTCAAAGCTACTTCCATTAGTAAATAAAGGCATATTTAGCCCAATCTTGTAACGGCAAGGACACGGATGATCCCAACTATTAACGGAGGGAAAAGTTAGACTATTTCCAAGTTCAGGAGCAAATTTGACCATTTGGCCAATTGAATATGATGCTATTGACATTACCTTCTAATTATTTTAGCTGCTTTGAGTTCTTCTACATAGGAAGTAAGCCTCTTTTGGAAAAAATGTACATTATTTTTATGGAGGGAAAAACAAAGACCAACTTAATCATCTAAAGTCAAGAAGTACGATGCATGGTTCTGATGTCATGTATAGAGCTTGCAACCTTTTCTACTCTACAAGGAGACAAAGAAACAAACTGAGAAAGTCAATCATGGATAAAAAGAGAAAGAGAGGCTCTATATAGAAATAGCAAGAATTCTCAATAATCAAGTAACAAGTATAGGTTACTATGCTGCAATCGGAAGTATGTATTAGCTGATCCTCTTAAGTTATATTTTGAAGACTGACCTTTCTTGGCTTCATTCATATGGTTAGTATCCTTGGGAAGAAAGATCATTCCGACACCGGTATGAAGCTTGTCAAAGATTGCAATTCCTTCTTTCTCAGCCCAATCATTGAAAAGATCCCAAGGAATTGAAGTCATCAGTCCAGAACCATCACCAGAATCATTGTCAGCTCCGCAACCTCCACGATGTTCCATGCAGCCTAGAGCTACAAGAGCATCCTTAACGATTCCATGTGATGCTTTATTGTCCAAATTTGCGATAAAACCAACCCCACATGCGCCTCTTTCAGATAATATATCATCCAAGTCGGCAACCTGAAAAGGTTTCCACAAAGGATAAGCTAATCATGTGGAGTAATTTAACATAGTTACAGAAAAATGTTAAAAGATACTTTTTGATGAAGTAAATAGTTTCATTAATGGCATCAAGAAGATGCATGAGCTACAAAGGATGAGGACAGCAGAAAAGGATCAGCTCCGATACATATGCCTAGACTGCTAGGCAGCTGATGAAGTCCAGAAAGTTAATATTCCATCAAAGCACCTGTTATTCCTTTTAGTCCAAGCAATCCAGAAAATACAAGTAGATCATGCTCCAGATTACACCCAAACGACCCAGGAAAAAGTTATTAAGATTACACCCAAAAAACAATACTCTAAGAATCTACCATCTCCAAGCTCAAAAACCTTGAAAAGAGATGGTGCTTAATTTAACAAAAGCATAACTTTCTTTAAGTAAATAAACAAAGGGAATTTTTCAAAAATATACAGCTCCACACAATATATTGCACCAACATAGCCATATTTTCAGTTTACACCTGCCAACTTTTTTTTTCGCAAAAGTGTTTATACAGCCATTATACAATATTATACACCTGGGGGTCGTTTGGTTATGGGTTAGAGTTAAGCAGGTATTAATAATACATGAATTAGCTATGAGGGAATCTATGTACTATTTTATGTAGGGATTAGTTGTGCAAGTTTTAATTATTCATTTATTAGTTATGTAGGTATTAGTTATGTAGGTATTATTTATGTAGGGTTTAGTTATTGAGATTACAATACATGAATTATTAATTATTAAATATTTAATTTATTATAAATTAATATATATTATTTACAAATAAATAAATAAACAAAGAATATAAAATTCTATTATATAATTTAATATTTTTAAAAAGAAAAAAGAAAAAAAGATTACTCACATACAGTAGTTAGTCAATAATGTTTTTTAGTTTAAAAATTGTGTACTCACATATCGTAGTGAGTAATTGACTACTGCTAAAAATTATTCACTCACTACTGTGTAAAAGTGTGTTTTAGTAATTCTACATAATTTTATATGGTGTTTGGTTATATTTTAGTAATTCTACGTAATTAATTTTACATAAATAGTATAAAATTCTATTGTATTTTTTTTTTTAGAAAGGTAAATTTAAAATTCTATTGTATTATTAAGATAATTATTATCCAGTAGAATTTTAAAACAGATTAAAACTATTTCAATTGTATTATTAAGCATATTATTATCCACATACTTAAAAAAATAAAACTGGATCAATAAAGGTCTAATTATATATATAAAATATTCATATTACAAAAAAAAAGTACACCGAATAAAAAAAAAGTGATAACTAATTATGGGTAAATGTACATAGAAGAAAGTGATGATTTAAAAAAAAAAGTACCGAATTAAAAAAGTTTTTATAAGTAAATTGATAGGGGTAAATATGTAATTTTATTATTTTAATCCATGTATAACTAACTCCACCTTCTACCCAGCATAAAATTATAAATAGATTTTCTCATATGTTATGTGAGTATTAGTTATTTAGAATTACTAAAACACAATCAAACACCATATAAAATTAATACCTGAATAATTTTTATGCAACATTTGAAACCTACCAACCAAGCATTGTATAAAATGTGTATAAAATTAATACATTAATAGTTTTTATCCTATTTGAAAACCAAACATAGAATAAAATTAACTTGGGCATTATCCAGTAACCAAACAGCCCGTTACTGTAAACAATGTATCAACCTTGTATAACAATTGTTTGTGGACTTTCACACTGTTATATAAAATTATACAATATTATACAAAAATTGGGTTTCATCTCCTTCGAACCTAATCCACGAAACTCCATATAAAATGGGTCAAAAACATCATCAAACAGCTCTAATCTTCATCAGATAGCTTCAAATTTAACCACAACTTTAAAATAACATCCCCACCGAATCTCAATCATCAATTTGTCAAAAATTACAATAAATCACAAAATCTATTTGTGAGTTTTCAGGCTTTTAGAAACCCCAATAATGGAGTTTTTGATTTTTCACTTGAATTCACCCACAAATGTTTAAATATGTATAATAAACATGAATATCACTCTCAATCAATTTCTAAGCATCAAAAAATGAAAATCATAACCACAAATTAAGGAATTATTGCATTTTCCAAATGTTGCAAATTATATACAAAATGCGCCAAATAGGGTAAGGTCTGAAAATATGGGCTCATTTCGGTTATAATCTTGTGCCAAATGATCTAGAAGGTAAAAATGTCATAAACAAATATTATTCCTAGGAAGAAGATCTATCATTGCATCATTTAGTGGTGATAAAGAAGGATAATTACTGGAAATATCCTTACAGGTAAAAGAGAAAAAAGCTGTAATAGTTACACAGTGGCTGAAGGAAACGGCCCCATATCTGATACTTTCAGATTTTTCAGCCTCAAAAAAACAAATATGGCATCTACAGAAGCTGCTTTCATTAGTTCCAGGTGGATAATTAACTATGCATAAATTGAGAATAAAGAAATTTTCACAAATGTTATTGGATAGTAACTTTTAGATTGAAAAAAGCATCAGATTATCACTTCATAACAAAACCATACACACATATGAGCAGCTGCATCATAAGAAACCAGCAGTGTTATAAACTTCTGGCTTCTGTTGATGAACATCTTACAGCAATGTGTCTCAAAGCAACATAAGTAAAAGCTTTGAAATCTTACAAAAGGTACAAACTCCAATAAGTAACTTGTATCACTCATTTCATTAGCAGCATTTCAAAGCAATCATGGTGGAAAAGACATTGCAAGAGGATACTAGTCTTTTGATGAGTTCTCACAGTGAATTGGCTTGGATAAAGTGTCAAAAAGAACATTTTCCTAGTAAAACATGGGGGATCAGAAAGGCGAGGCAAGTGGCCCAAGGACCTCCTTTCCTTACAGTCAAGTGACTCTCCATCTCTAGGAAGATTGAGTACAGGATCTGGTAATCTAAGCCTTGGAGGGAAGGTTTCAGAGTGCAATACATCTATTTGTGTTAGATTAACAGCAGAGAACAAGATACAAAGAGAAAAGAGATAGTAAAGTGTGATCCACATATAACTTAAATAAGTTTTTGTCCACTTTGATTTTTTTCTCTGATTAGTATTTAGGAATCAAACATGCCTTTCTTTAAGACTTTCTCCAATTCAACTTGAATGTCTAAATTTAAGTTTAAAAAATTATTAAGAGAAAAATTGAAATATAGTTGTTTAGTGTTCAATAAGGAGAACATATGGGCCACATGACCTATCAAACCATATCATATGGATCCACATGTCACTTGGTAAAAAATTTTAGAATGTGAAGGAAGAATTATATGTAGTAAATGCAGGTTCCTTGTATCTTTTGGTAGCTTGAAAGTTTTAAGAAAAAGTCAATATCATCAGAAGTAGAATCACGATGTGGAAACGTCTACTCAATCAAAGAAAATTATAACCTTCGGAAATTAAGCACATCATAATGAGAAAAGGCGTATCAAAAGGAGTACCTCAAAGGGTGACGAAAAGATAAATTGACTAAATTCTGGTGTAAAAGCAAAACTTGTAACATCAATAAACTATTATGATTTAGAACCATAGCTTATCATAGGTTCAACTTCAAACTTGAGCGGCAGATTCTACTCTTCTTCAAACATGAAATACCAGCTGAGAAACATATCAAGCAGCACCCATACTGCTAGTCAAAAGAAAAGCTTTGCATGCATACTTTTAAGTTCAAGGTAAACCATACCTGTCAGAATCCTATTTCTTTCATGCTTCTCAAAAATACAAATTTCAAAAAAGAAAAAAAAAGAAACTATTACTTTCACATAGTTAAGTAGTTCAAACTTTTTTTTTATTAATTGGTTTCAAATATTCTATCTTTTTAAATTAACGCGCTAAGTGAAGGCAGAGTTCTTAGCATGGAAAAGCATCACATTTTCATTCATAGAGTACACAGGAGTAAGCACCAAGCCTACTTTCAAGAACAAATTCAACAATAAACAACTTTCAAATTGGGAAACAACCCGTGAAGAAAATCCCAATGAAGCTGATCAAGACCAACTACCTCTCAACCATAGCAAGACTTCAAGAAACACCTCAGATATCACATGGAATAAATCTGTATATCCAATATTTACAAAGACAAGAGCTGCAATGTACTTACAGTAAGTAAACAACAGCATCGGAGTGATAAGCATGCAGATGATAACTAATTTTGTCAATTCTACTTCACCTTCATATAATTCAACCAAATAACTCAATGAACTTTTGCCATCTAGAAACCTTAAGCATTTCAGCACACGGAAAGTGAGCAGATCACATATTCCAAGGATTCCAAGAAGTAATTTTTCAAAAGATGTTCCATATATGAATTCTTTCCAATCTCATATGAAAGGACTCTGTCCATATTCAATTTAATACATCGAGATTAACAGTGGACCTACTCTATACTAGTCATAGTACAAACCAAAAAAAAAAAAGAGTCCCTTCAAACTGATAAAAGGCCACGGATTTTTGTTAAGCAAAAATTCTCCAACCTATCCATCTTCCTAAATTGAGCATTAAATCAACTTTCACTCCAATTGCTTTGCCAAATTTTCAACAGCTAAGTAATCAAATATGCGTAATTTTACAGATAAACTATTGATATATAATGAATGATATATGTTTCTTCACATAAATGCAAAGTAGGAAATCTATTGGAAACTAATTATTGCACCTATTCCAATAAGAATTCAACATATTAAGAAATAACACACCTTAGGCACTATATCAGAGGATTGCTGAGATGCATTACTGGCAACACGTTCAAGGTCAAGAACAGCATTAATTGCATTCAACTTGTTGTTTATGAAGCTTCTCCTATTAGCTGCCGCATAACCAATCCTTCGACGCCGCTTGTTGGATTTACAGTACATACCAACGAAATCAACAAACACCCCGTCTTTACTCCCCGCAAGAATCTTCGGTGACTGCCCGTTGGCGTAGAGTAACTGCGGAACGTTTGCTACCGAGTTCACCGCCATTTAACCCAATCAGAACTCTCTCTACACACACAATCGCACAGTGAGTGTGTGAAATAAGTGTATACGCAGCGTGTGTGTGTGTAGGTAGAGAGAGAAAAAGTCAATGGTTTATAGAGAGAGAAAGAAAAAGTGTGGAAATGAGGAGAGAATGTGTGGAGAGTGGGAAGGATTGGGAGATAAAAGAAGAAGAGTTTTGGAGCCACACTTTTCTTTTTCTTTGCTGCAGAGTAGATGTTGATGTTTTTAATGACAGTGAAGGTGACTGTAAGCAGAGACCAAAGGTCAGTTTTTCCCTCTGCGATGACAGTGTATGTGATTATGGTGATTTCATTCTTAGGAGAATTTTTGAACCACATAAAACGGAAGAGGTTCAGTGACGACAACTCAATACTCACCAGCAATCAAACAACTACTCTTTTTTCTTTTCCCTACTTACTACTGTGTTTTCGGATGGAGATACACTTGAAAATAATAAAGAAGAAAAAACAGAATAGAGAAAAGTTGTTGATAAGATTAGAATATTGCATTTTTGGTGGTGTAAATACACTTAACAAAGACAGCTACTACTTTCTTTATTATTAATGGGAGTGGGCTTTCCCCGCATTCAAATTGAATATAAAAATTTTCATTTAGATTTTTAATTTTCACGTGAATAAATTATCAATTCACATAAATTTGAATTAGATTAATTTTTTTTAAATTCATTTCGGATTAACGAGTTTGGATATTTTAAAGTAAGCTTATTAAGAAGGATAGTAATTGTGATTAATTTTAATTTTTGAGCCAATGAGGTAAGCTTAATAAGAAGGATAATAATTCGGAGAAACATACCTCCTTTTTACCGTCAACCACATATCATCCATTGTTTTCGTATTCATTGTCATTTTCAGGAGAAATGAAATTCATAGGATTAATATATAACGGCTAGAGTACTATTAGACCTTTAGACTTATTAGTATTGAACATATGAGTAACGCTGAATATAGGATATAAAATTTTGAATTTTCGTATGCAACACCCCGTATAATTTAAACGATAAATTCGTACTTTCGAGTTATGTCCAAGAGCACTTAACTCCATAAGTATGCTATGAGGTGCTCAAATTATTCAATTATCATATGTTAATATTTGAAGTCGAGAAAGTTGTAAAACGAAAATCAACAAAAGTTATCGCAAATTACTTTTGGAAATTCTATGAAATTTGGGTCATATGTCTCGAAGTTTTTCTCCCAATCTATAAGGAGTTAGAAGGGCTACCACCCATCAGATTAAGGTCTATGAGTCTATTTTCCAACGCACTAAACGATTTACAAGTATGACTTCAGAATAGAGAGATATTCGCGTTTTCGCGAGAATGCACAAGCAAGCACGTGGAGGTGGGTCCCATGTCAGCGGGAATATATCTTCACGACTTGGATGAGATTATTTTCATTCCAAACAGTTCAAAAACTTCAGCTCGTCTTCTCCATGGTTCCTCTAGGGTTCCAAGGTCCACCATCCAAACTCTCCCAAATCAAGCCACAGGTCGGGGTTGTCGTAGAGAGCGACTAGTATGTATTTGTTCCATCGATTTCGACTTCGATTGCAAGTTTTCCAAAGGGGCAGATTCAGGATAAGACTATTTTGTGTTGTTTTCCTTTTTATATGGTAAGGTAAGGGTTTTTTACCCTCCCTCCATCGTTAATTCAAAGGTTATATGCTTCTATCAATTAGGGCTATTGACGTCAGAAACTCTTTTCCGTTTGTTGACTTATGAACTATTTTAGGATGCCTTGAAGTTGTGAAACAAAGGGGATATATAAAAGGATTGAGTATTGAATAAGTTTATCGAGAATAGTCAAGGTGTCAGATCACTTATAAGGTATATTAAGCCTAAACCTTCTTCGGCAAGTTTTCTTCGTCGTATCATTAATACGACTTATTGTCTATCGTAGTACTATTCATAGTTATGTCAAATTGTGGTTGGTTAGCTGCTAGAAACTAAACTAATAGCTTGGTATAAGCATTCCTTGTCGGAATTTGACACGTATGGCTTCGTTTTCATTTGTAATACCCTGAAAACTCTAAGATCAGATCTAGGAGTTGAAATGGAGAAAATAGAAATTTTTGCACCAGGTCACAAGATGAGTCATCCAGTGACCCGTCAAGAACACCATGAGTCATTAATTGACTTGTGGGGAAAGGCTGGGACTTGGTTGAAAATTTCAAATTTGGGGTGACCATGGGTGTGTCCACAAGTCATGGTCAGCCCCACGATATGTTAGGTCACCCGTGGGTAAAGTAGGTTGAAGGATAAAGGAAATTTGGACAGTATACCTAACAACTAGTCACCATGAGTCGTGGTCAATGCCATGATTCGTCGAGTGGGTCATGGTCAGCAGTTGGTTAATGGTTGAATGGTTTTGGCAGTGTCCCTAACGGGTCGTCACCACGAGTCTTTGGGTACACCATGAATCGTGGTGTCCCTTGTGGTGACCCTCAGAAGAAAGTTGGCAGTGAAGGTGACCAGAAGTCGTGGTCACTGGCAACGATCCGTCTAGTCCCTCGTTGGAACTGGCAGTATGTTTTTTCCTGCGAATTTATTAAGGGCTTTTCCGTAATTTTTTAGTTTATAAGGCCTAAACTGTGTCTTTTTAAGCTCAGTTAGAAGGGTTTTAAGAGAGTTAAACTTATCCTAAGCCTTACCATTCCATGTATGCAAGGCTGGAATGTTCTTAGGCGTGATCAAGGCTAAAAATACATCAATTCTTCTTTTAACTTCCTTTGGGTGTTCAAGGAAGAGAGTGAAATCAACTTACCCAAGTATGTGAGGCTATGAATGAGGGTTCCTTTTTCACTCTCATGCCCTAAACTCTTCTCAAATCCCGTGGATTTCAATTCTATAATTCAAGTTTCATGATCCATGAGGTTTATGTCAATTCTTATGAAATTCTATATGATCTATCGATGGGTCAATCTCCTTCATGTATTAAATCATGTTTTATAATCTATGGGCAGATTTTATAACTATTTCGAATATAAATTTATAGATTTAAGTTTAAATCCAATTATACCCAATTATATATGCTTTATGAAAAGTCAAGTTATGATTTCATTATGATCTTGATTTAAATTAGCCCAAATATGACTTATGCTTCATGATATGATTTCTCTTAAGTACTTATCATGAATTTCTGAAATATCCAGTATATACATGTTTTACAAGTATGCATGAGTTTCATGATTTATAGATTTATGATTATGGCCGACTCACAGGCCTTATTTCATGGCTAGTTCACGTATTTCAAGCATGATTATGATTATGATGATTTAACTAGCCCATGAATATCATGTATGTTTTCCCTATTATCATATGAGCACTATATATGTTTTGGGAGTAGTATTTAACTCCGAGTAGACCCGGGGTCCAAGCGTACCCCAAGTCTTAGAACTATGCGCCAACGTAGCCATGATGGGACCTCCCTTGCGGCTATCGCTTTTTTCCCGAATGGGCCTTTCATGAGTGATATCATGCCTCTTTTTATGGTTCTACCCTTTGCAAGGTACGAACATCCTCTCGACTAGGGGTTTACATGTCGGGCTCCATGTGTGCTCGTATGGGATATGTCAGTTATAAGAATCTCCCTCTATTCCTCATGATTTATGCATGGTTATGTTGTGCACTTTGGATCAAGTCATGTTAATAAAGCTTATTTCTTATGATTGATTTACGAATGTTTTGAAATCCTTGAGCCCATTTGTTTACATTATGATATTTGTGTTATGATCATGTTATCCTACTCTTATGAACTCTTATGTATTTTCAATATCCGTTTTACTTACCTTGCATACTCAGTACATTCTAAGTACTGACCGCATACTCTATGTTGTATCATGTCATGACACAGGCTCTGATATCCAAACTCAGTTCCTTCGCTAGCCAGATTTCCAGCATTTGTCTTTCCAATCAGAGTTGGTGAGTCCTCATCTTTCGAGGGCCTTTCTATTCATATATGTTCAGTATTTTCAATTTTCAGGCTATAGTGAGTTAGTTGGGGTCTTTTCCCAACACTTCGTCAGTTTAGAGGCTTTTCGGACATGGATGTATTCAGCTTTAGACTTATGTATGTACTCAGATGTTACATCATGTTTAGACTTCCGCTATGTTATTCATGCTGATCTTCCATTTTTTTGAATGAGTTAGATGTTATGTTCATGCCATGGGTCGACTTGGAGCCTCTCGAGGTTCCTTGTGTCGTGTCTCGATCTAGGCCTATGTTCGGATTGTGACATCATTAGAAGCAGCATAAAAGTAACTCGTTTGAATTGTTGTCACTTAGATTGGCTATTGATATTTTGATGCCTTACCGATACCGTTAAGCTTTGTAGTTATCTTTTGAGCATGTTTTGTTGACTTTGGTAGCATAATGAATAACTTGGTGATAGAACTCCATGTTTATGATGCCTATATTCGATAAAGCTCGCCTAAAGGCCTTTGGCGTGTCTTGATGCCTATAGAGCTAGAATCCTTGTATTGTAATACCTTCTTCGGGATAGCGGCACCATGGTTTCCTAATGAACTTGGTGGTAAGTTGTAGGATGACATACTTATTGTTAGAAATCCTATAGCTTTATACGACATACAGACTTTTGTATAGGTCGCTAGGAAGGCCGCCTTACTTGTTGATAGCTTAATAGATAGAAGGTTGCCTTAATTGTCTATCTTGTCAGTTGTTAAGTATTTGGGCCAACATCCTTAGGTTGTTCATGCAGATGCCCATGTACAGATTGCCTAGAAGGGATATAAATAAGCATACCCTGCCCACGGGGCTATACCTTGCTTATAAGAGCTATAAAATGTCTGGAAAAACTATATTGAGGCCTATAGAGCCATATTGATGTCTATTCACTTATAGACTTCATTTGTGCCTAAGTTGGTATTAGTGACCCTTAGTAGAGCCCTGTGTGTTGGGGATGCAGTTACAGGAGCCCAGAAGGCTCAAATATAGCTACAGGAGCCTAGAAGGCTCAAGATACAAATAAAGATATAGGAGCTAAGTGTGCTCAAGATATAGTTATAGTTTGCCTACGGAGCTAGTTACGAGTAAGGATATGTAGATTGAGGTGTACCTGCCAGGTACCGGGGGCTCAGGTAGGTAATTGTTTGTTATTTATACCTGTCGTGCTTATGGGGGTCGAGTTAGGTTCTTGTTTGATGATGAGTTGGTAATTTAACAACTCTTTTCAAGTCATTTAGATGAATTTTATGCCCTTTTTTCCTTTTTACGTGTAGGTATCCGAGTTAAAGAGAAAGAGTAAGAATTGGAGTAAAAAGGAAGAAATCAGGTGAAAATCGGCGCTCCACCAGAGGACATCGTGAAACGCCGGTCAAACGTAAATAATCGCTGATTTGAGGAGAAAATGCAACTGGCGATCGCGAAAATCAATCGGTGACTTGCCGGTTAAATCACCTACAGGTGTTGGATCTTGCTGGACTGAGGAGTAAAGTAATCGGAAGATCGCAGATGGAAGCTGGCAAACCGCCAAAGGTGTCATCGAATGGTCCTGGAACATTACTATAAGTGCAGAAGAAAATGAATGGTGGTTCGCGGAATGCAACCGACGAACTGCCAGTTCCCCCGCAAGTGACAAAATGCCTGAACAAGGGCAATTACGTCTAGCACTGAAAAAAGAGAAGATTGGTTGTCCTATTTTTGTATATAGTCTAAAAGAAAGTACTCTGTACATACTTTTTAGCTTTTTGAACATTCCTTTTGCTTTAGAGAGAGAAGAACCCCATTGGAGGAGATTGTTGAATATTGTTTTTCCTATTTTCATCTTCTTCCTTAGAAGGGTATAACCATTATTGCAGATATATTTTGAGTTTGATTTTTCTTGCTCTTAGTAATGAAATCATTGAGTTTATTAATGAATATACTCTTTGGTTTCTTAACCATGAGTAGCTAAATCATCAACTAGAGGTGTGTAATGATGAGTGCTTAATTAGATGGAATTGCTAGATTCATCTCAATATTACTTAATTAGAGTAAATCTGTTGAGTTCTCTCCAATTTATAATTAATGATCCATAGTTGCAAATGTGAGTTTACTTACTTGATTTTTTCTTGAAAGAGAAGAATTCAAGTATTGGAGAGAATTTGATGGTGGGAATGGATGTGATTGTGTGGAGTTGGGCTAGAAATAGCTAAAACCCATATTCATAATCCTAATTAGTAGTTGATGACTATAAATAGCTCAGCTACTAACCCAAACTCTATTGGTCTAATTGAATTGTGTCTTGAAGTTCGAAAGGACTCGAGAAAAAGGCATCCATGAGGTTGAAAAACATAGGGCGCCATCTCGTCCAAAGTTATTTACACTTATTCCCAATAATTTGATGAGCTAGCGTATTCTTGTTTGATTAGCACTCCATCTACACCATACCTCTAGTATTCACTGATTATTATCTATTAATTTTGGTTATTTTTCTATTTTTGTCAGTTGATTTAGAATCCACAATATTGTTAACTTAATTTTCCCCCAAAAAAATTCACTGTTTTATTTCCCTTGATTGGTGCGAGTTAATTCAAATTTCCTAAAATAACGCTTGCGCAAATCATTCATTAGTCTCTGTGGGATTTGGCCCCGACATCCATTGAAAATATTTATTTTGAGAAACAACCGTGTATGCTCTCTCGTTAAGAGGGGTGTAGTTTGGACGTTATAAAAAATGGAGCCATTATCGGGACTAGCACTTGATATCCTTGTGTTGATTGTTAATTTGAATTGTTCTTGCACCTCTGTTAGTTGGCTTTTACTATCAGAGTTGGTGCCTCATTTTTCCATTGTTGAGTGATTGTTGATATGCTAATGAGCCCCTTTGAATGGCTGTCGCGAGACCCCAAGAGGGCACCTTATGTTAAGACTCTCAAAATGATGAATAATATGTGGTGTAGAGAAGGGAGAAAAGATACAGTGTTGCTGGTCATGATGACACAGATAGAACTATTAACGAATTATATGAAGGATTTTCATATAAGGTACCACCAAGCCAATCAAGGCTATGGGTATTCTTATAATGAAAATCAAGGTTGGTTTAGCTTAAATGAGTAGTCAAGGAAGTGATGATTCACTCTTATCTCGTATGGAAAACACTCTTGAGGTGGTGTTTGAAAAGGTTATTTCAACTGATTCAGGAGTTCAGGAATTGCCGAGTGAATTGTTGGACCTCACTAAAACAGTGAAAAATCATGATGTAGCAATAAAATAGTTAGAGGAGAGAATTAATGTGTTAGCATTCCAAGTGGAAGCTCAACAAGAAACAAAGGAAACAAAAGTTTCACCACTCCAAACCAACATGGATGAGGAAATATTTGGATGGGAGATAGAAGAAGAGATTCTGGAAGAAACGTTTGCTAGCGTTTTCTTAAGCAATGAAGAATTGGAGGAGGTTTGTCAAGTGAGCAAAGGGATAGGAACTTATACCTTCCAATCGAGGAAACTTGACCTCGACCTCAAGAATCAGACAACCTGTCATGACCCGAACAGAGGCCCTGATTGTAACACGGGACAAGGAGCCCCGAGAGACCCCAAGTCGACCCGTGACATAAGCATACGTCTAATTCAATCAAAGAAACTGAAGAATCAACAATATAATCATAGCGGAAGTCTAAACTTAAATATTACATCAAAATACACTATCTGAAGCTGAATACAACCATATGTCTGAAAAGCCTCTAAACATGACGAGTTGTTGGGACAAGACCCCCAACTAACTCAACAAGCTGAAACTAAAAATACATAAGGAAATCTGAGAAGTCTAGTCCTTGGGAGATGAGGAATCACCAACATGAAGGTGCTAACTCTGAAGTCGAACTATGAGCAGGGCGGAACCTGAGAGACGGGTCCTGTATCATGAAACGATACAGCATAGAGTATGCGGTTAGTACGTGAAATGTACTGAGTATGCAAGGTAAGTAAAACCGCTTAAGTAAATAAATTTATTTAAAGACAATGCATAATGTAAACATAAGCATCAAGAATCTAAGAGTAGGGCTTGCATCATTCTTTCTGAAATCATGATCTCATCATAACATAACGTATCATCATAACATATCATAACATAATCGATTGACTCAAAGCTAAAATATGATATTTATAAGTAGAACTGAACATTGTGTAAAGCCTGCTTTAGAACATGCTTACATATGTAAATCTTATGAGTAATGAACATGCATATCTGAAATAATGAGAAACAATGGGAGACTCGTCTTTTAACCGATATACCACGATAGAGCTTACGTGGTCCCAACTGTCACACTCAAGTGGGTAGAGCCGTCCAAAGCCTTGCCAGGGCTAGAGACGATACCATGATATCGATATCAAGTTTGTGGCCCAAAAGGACAGGGGATAGCTCACAAGGAAGGTCCTACAGTCATAATGCATAAACCTACGTTGGCACGTAGTTCTGAGGCATAGGGTGATCGACCCTTAACCTACTTGGTGCTACACACTACTCCCAAAACATGCATATGCTCTACATCGTTATTCAACAAAGCTCAACATCATCTATTGACGAAGCTCATAAATCAAATATATCTCAAAGCGGAAATCATGCATAAGAGAAGCTTTAACTCAAACCATACCACGAGCTGAAAATATAAGTGGGATTCTTCGCTCCAAAACCATGTTGTAAGCTTAATTCGGAAAATCATCAATCATACTTGAACATGTGGGTATTGCCCAAAGCTTTATCATTCTTGAAAATAATCAATTCATATTGAAAACATGATTATAAATATGGGTAACTTGAAAACATACTCTTCATCATAATATCTTATCATCATCATACATTTATCATAAATCTCAGCTTTCATGAACTTCTCATTAATGGGTTTTTCATACATAAAGCTAGAAACATGACTTTTAATCGAAAACATTATAAAACTTTCCCATGCTTCAAAATTCAATTATAGAAACGTATTTAAATCATACCCATGCAAAAAATTAGGAACTTCATGCATTGGGTTAAAAACCCATAGATTAGTCATGGATTATTCATGATTTAAAGAGGGATTGGGCATGGGTGTGAAAGGAATCACCCATTCATAACCCTACATACTTGTTAGTAGCTGATTCTTACACTTCTTTGAATTCCCAATAGGAAATTGAAGAGGAATTGATGAATACTAGGCTTGACCACGACTCGTGGTCACCATCCGTGAAGTGCACTGCCTTAACTTCAACAAAAACAATCCCTACTAGGCCATGACCCTCCCCACGAATCGTGGGACTGACCACGACTTGTGGTGTCCTTCCGTCGAGTACACTGCCCTTCTTCTTTCTCTTTTCCTTCTCACCCACCCCACGACTGACCTAACGACCACGAGTCCTGGTCATGCCCGTGGGGTATCATTTCTCAAGTTGCACATCAAATCCTTGGGCCTCCCCACGAGTCACATCACAACTCATGGGCTGCTCTCACGAGTCTCCTCATGACTCGTTCTGTGTCTGATGCCAAATTTCAACTTTTTCTCTGTTTTAACTCCAGTGCCTGATCTTTGGGCTTCCGAGGCATAACAATATCTCCGCCATGGGAACATTCGTCCTCAAATTTTGGAAAACATACAGAAAAGCAGAGAAATGCAATTATTATGTTCAAATACTGATCATTTAAACCAAAAACTGGCGGTTTGACTACCCCCGATTCAAACTATATAGCTGAATTGATTTCGCAAACCATACAAACATCCATATACATAAAAGAAACTTGGACACATGAACTGAACATGAAAACTAAATTGAGTTTTAGGTCAAAACTGATACCTCAAGGTGGAACCGAGCCGGTAGAGAATAAATGTGGGTATCTAGCCATCATATCCGCTTCGGCTTCCCACATAGCTCCCTCGACATGCTGATTTCTCCATAATACTTTAACTGAAGCTACTTCCTTGTTCCTTAGCCTTAGAACCTGAAAATCCAGTATTTCTACTAGAACCTCCTCATAACTAAGGCAGTCGTTTACACCAACACTGTCCACAAGGACAATTAGAGCTGGATCACCCAAACACTTCTTCAAGAGCGACACCTGGAATATGGGATGCACAGAAGCTAATTCTGGGGGCAACTCCAAATTATAGGCCACCTTGCCAACACGTCTCACTATCTTGTATAGGACGACATAACAGGGACTAAGTTTTCCCTTCTTTCCAAACCTCATCACTCCCTTCATGGGAGACACCTTCAGAAATACCCACTTATCGACCTCAAATTCTAAGTCTCTCCTTCTCATGTCAGCATAGGACTTTTGGCGACTCTGGGCGGTTTTCAGCCTGTCTCTTATCAACTGAACCTTCTCCATTGCCTCATAAACCGAATCTGGCCCTATCATCGCCGCCTCACCTACATCAAAACAATCAATGGGCGATCTAACCTCTGCCCATAGAGAGCCTCGAACGACGCCATCTGGATATTGGAGTCATAGCTGTTGTTGTAGGCAAACTCGATTAGGGGCAAGTGATCATCCCAACTACCTTTGAAGTCCATCACGCATGCTCTCAACATGTCCTCGAGGGTCTAAATTGTCCTCTCCGCTTGACCATCGATTTGAGGGTGAAATGCTGTGTTGAGCTTAACCTGAGTACCAAGCCCTTTTTGAAATAACCTCCAAAACTAAGAGGTAAATTGGGTACCCTTGTCTAAAATGATGGATAAGGGCACTCCATGCAATCGGACCATCTCCCGGATATATATTTTGGCATAATCCTCCGCCAAATCCGTGGTCTTAACCGCTAGAAAATGAGCAGCCTTGGTCAATTTGTCTACCATCACCCAAATGGAGTCATATTGTCGAAGAGTACGAGGTAGACCTGTAATGAAATCCATATTAATTTCTTCCCACTTCCAAGTGGGAATGCTGATATCATGAAGTACACCTCCCGATCTCTGATGCTCAACCTTTATTTGCTGACCGTCAGACACTTAGCTACGAATTCTGCAATATCCTTCTTCATGCCATTCCACCAATAGATTTCTTGTAGTCACGGTATATCTTGGTGGCACCCAGATGGAGAATACCTGGATCCATGAGCCTTGTGCAACATCCGACTCCTCAAATTATCGACATCTAGAACATGTTGGTGACCCTGGTACCGAAGCACACCATCTCCCCCTTGGGAGAAGACCTTCACCTTCTGACTTTGAACAACTTCTTTAAACTTTACCAAAATCAGGTCCTTATCTTGTCTAGCTTTCACATCAGTCACCAAGGATGATTTTGATTTGTTCTGCACAACAACACCTCCATCAGTCGAGTCGACTAACCTATCTCCCAACCTTGTGAGTCGATGTACATCTTTCACCAGCTCCTTCTTCCTCTCATCCACATGGGACACACTCTCCATAGAGAGTCTACTAAGTGCGTCCCCTACCATATTATCCTTACCTGGATGGTAGAGGACACTCATATCATAGTCCTTGAGTAACTCCAACCACCTCCTTTGCCGAAGATTGAGATCTTTCTACGTGAACACATATTGTAAGCTCTTGTGGTCCGTAAATACATCCATGTGAACCCTATACAAATAATATCTCCATATCTTTAAGGTGAATACCACCGCAGCCAATTCAAGATCATGGGTCAAGTAATTCTTCTTATGAACTTTCAACTGTCTAGAGGCGTATGCTATAACATTCCCGTGCTGCATCAACACACACCCAAGTCTGATCCTTAAAGCATCACAATCTACAAACCCATCAGTACCCTCCGGTAGAGTTAACATCGGTGTTGAAGTAAGTCGAGTCTTCAACTCTTGAAAGCTCTTCTCACAAGCCTCCGGCAATTGGAATTCAACCTTCTTCTGGGTCAATTTGGTCAAAGGTGTTGCAATAAATGAGAAGCCCTCAACAAATCTTTGATAATAGCTAGCTAGACTCAAGAAGCTCCGAATATCTGAAGGATTCACCGGTCTAGGCCAATTCTTCACCGCCTCGATTTTCTATGAATCCTCCTTTATGCCCTTACTTGATACCACATTGCCCAAAAATACCACTGAGTCCAACCAAAACTTGCACTTGCTGAATTTAGCATATAATTGACGATCTTTGAGAGTCTGTAGCACCACCGTCAAATGAGCGGCATGCTCCTCCTAGCTCCGAGAGTTTATCAAGATGTCATCGATGAACACAATCACGAACATGTCCAGGTATGGCTTGAAAACCCTGTTCATCAGATCAATAAAAGCTGTAGGAGCATTCGTTAGTCCAAAAGACATAAATACGAACTCATAATGACCATATCGCGTCCTGAAGGCTATCTTCGGGATGTCACTCTCCGGAACTCTGAGATGGTGATACCTGGACCTGAGATCTATCTTTGAGAAAAACTTGTCACCCTAAAGCTGGTCAAATGAATCATCAATCCTGGGTAAAGGATACCTATTCTTGATGGTGACTTTGTTCAACTGACGATAATTAATACACATGCGAAGATAACCATCTTTATTTCGGACAAAGAGAACTGGTGCACCCCATGGGGACTTGCTCGGTCTAATGAAACCCTTTTCTAACAAGTCCTTCAACTGCTCTTTCAACTCTTTTGGCTTGGCTGGAGACATTCTGTAGGGAGGGATAGATATAGGATGTGTGTCGGAAAGAAGGTCAATACCAAAATCGATCTCTCGCTAGGGTGGGATTCTCGGTAGATAATCCGAAAAGACCTCTGGGTACTCACGTACTACTGGAACTGACTGAGCAGTCGGGGTCTTAGACTCAACATCCTTAAACCTAACTATATGGTACACACACCCCTTAGAAATAATCTTTCTGGCCTTAACGTAGGAGATGAAACAACCTACAGGCACATCTGAACTACCATTCCATTCTAAGACTAGCTCAAAAATTTGAACTCTACTTCCCGGGTTCTACAATTAAAAAAAGCATAGCATGAAAATAGCCAATCCATGCCAAGAATAATGTCAAAATTGGTCATGGCTAACTCTATCAAATCTGTTGAGGTGACCTTCAGAAGGACTAAGACCGGGCAACCTCTACACACCCGTCTAGCTACAACTGAGTCACCTACTAGAGTAGAAACTGAGAAGGGTTCTGACAAGACTTCAAGATGGAAAACTCATAACATACCAGTGACTACATGTAGGGAGACCTCTTGCTCCTGGCGGGATGCTAGAGCATAGAATCTGTTTTGGCGTTGATCACGACCTGTGCTAGTAGATGCTCCCTGATGTGCTGAGCGTATGGGTGGGGCTACAAAACTAGAAGCTAGGCCTTATGCCCCATCATGATATTGCCTCGCTGCTGGGCAATCTCTGAGCATGTGTCCGGGCTTCCCACACTCAAAATAAGCACCTGTACCTGCTAGACACTGACCTGTGTGACCCCGACCACACATGCAGCAAGCTGGAATACTAGAATCTACGGGTCTGCTGCTCTAACTCCTAGAGCCTAATGCTCACCCCCTCTAATCATGCCTCGTTCTGGATGGCACACTCAATGCTGAAGATGCTGGGGCTGATGATCTCTAGTGGGTTTGCTGCCGGTGTCTACCATCTGACCTTGGATGGGAGAATTTATGGTCATCGGTCCTGGCCCTCTTGGCCTCCCTCTCTCTCAGATGTGCCACCTCCATTTGCTAGGCGTACAAGACTATCCGAGGGAAATTCATGTCCTGATGAAGCATAGTGGTCCTACAATCCCTATCCATATAGCCCGCTACACCATGAATGAATCTACTCACCCACGCCCTCTGGTCAACCACTAACTCTGGAGCATACTTTGACAAGCGAGTGAACTCGAGAGAAAACTCCTATATCGTCATCCTCCCTTGCTTCAGGTTTACGAAGTCAGCTGCCTTCAGCTCCCTCATCTCACGAGGGAAGAACCGATCTAAGAATGCAACATAAAACTCTTCCCAAGTGACAAGACCTGCTCTGGCGGCCCTGCTATCCTTCCATTGACGAAACAGATATGTCTGACCCCTTTCTATTGATAAGAGGCCAACTCCGCGCACTCAACCCTATTCACCCCCATGACTTGGGTGATCTTTACAATCTCATCTATGAACTCATGCAGCTTCTCATCTACCTTGGACCCAAGGAACTCCGGTGGGTTCATTCTCGAGAAATTTCTGACTCGAGCCGCCGTTGTATTGCCATTTTGCAGAATTTGCACAATAACTTGTTGATTAGCTTGAGCGGTAAAGGCCTGCGCAAGCATCCGAATAGCTGCCCGAAACTCAGCATGAGCAACTGGCTCCGGTGCCTGGGGCTCCTGAACTGGTGGGGCCTGCTGGTGCCCGTTTCCAATTCCATCCTCGCGACCTTCTCCATTCCTATACCTTCTACCATTCATTCTTCAGGGAGCCATGATTCTGCAATCGCGAATAACACGAATTAGAAGGATAGAGAGATATTTCATCAAACGACATAGATCGTGAAAGACAGGAACATTTCCTAAACGTCTAGTAGCCTCTTCATCATAAGTGTGGCGCACTTCACACCCATGAAAAAGACTCTACTTAACGCGGCTTTCAAACACCCTAGGACATTTCAAACCTATTACTCTGATACCAAGTTTGTCACGACCAGAACGGAGGCCCGAATCGTAACACGGGACAAGGAGCCCCCGGAGACCTGGCATAAGCATACGTCTAACTTAATCAAAGAAACCAAAGAATCAACAATATGGTCATAGTGGAAGTCTAAACTTAAACATAACATCAGAATACACCATCTGAAGCTGCATACAACCATATGTATGAAAAGCCTCTAAACATGACGAGTTATTGGGACAAGACCCCCAACTAACTCAACAAGTTGAAATTGGAAATACATAAGGAAATCTGAGTAGTCTAGTCCTCGGTAGATGAGGACTCACCAACATGAAGGTGCTAACTTTGAAGTCGAACTATGAGCGGGGCGGAACTTGAGAACCGGGTCTTGTATCATGAAATGATACAACATAGAGTATGCGGTCAGTACGTGGAATGTACCGAGTATGCAAGGTAAGTAAAACTGTTTAAGTAACTAAAATCATTTAAAGCCAATGCATATAAACATAAACATCAAGAATCTGAGAGTAGGGCTTGCATGCATTCTTTATGAAATCACGATCTCATCATAACATAACGTATCATCATAACATATCATAACATAATCAATTAACTCAAAGCTGAAATCTGATATTTATAAGTAGAACTGAACATTGAGTCAAGCCTGCTTTAGAACATGTTTACATATGTAAATCTTATGAGTAATGAACATGCATATCTGAAATCATGAGAAATAATGGGAGACTTGTCTTTTAACTGACATGCCATGATAAAGCTTACGTGGTCCCAATTGTCACACTCAAGTGGGTAGAGCCATCCAAAGCCTTTCCAGGGCTAGGGACGATACCGTGATATTAATATCAAGCTCGTGGCTCAAAAGGGAAGGGGATAGCTCACAAAGGAGGTCCCAAAGTCATAATGTATAAACCTACGTTGGCGCGTAGTTCTGAGGCATAGGGTGATCGACCCTTAGCCTGCTTGGTGCTAGACACTACTCCCAAAAACATGCATATGCTCTACATCGTTATTCAATAAAGCTCAACATCATCTATTGGCGAAGCTCATAAATCAAATATATCTCAAAGTGGAAATCATGCATAAGAGAAGCTTTAACTCAAACCATACCACAAGCTTAAAATATAAGTGGGAGCCTTCGCTCCAAAACCATGTGGTAAGCTTAATTCAGAAAATCATCAATCATACTTGAACATGTGGGTATTGCCCAAAGCTTTATCATTCTTGAAAATAATCAATTCACATCGAAAACATGATTATAAATATAGGTAGCTTGAAAACATACTCTTCATCATAATATCTTATCATCATCATACATTCATCATAAATCTCATCTTTCATGAACTTCTCACTAATGGGCTTTTCATTCATAAAGCTAGATACATGACTTTTAGTTGAAAACATTATAAAACTTACCCATGCTTCATAATTCAATAATAGAGACATATTTAAATCATACCCATATAAAGAATTAGGAACTTCATGCATTAGGTTAAAACCCCATATATCATCATATATCATTCATGATTTGGAGAGGGATTGGGCATAGGTGTGAAAGGAATCACCCATTCATAACCCTACATACTTGTTAGTAGATGATTCTTGCACTTCTTTGAATTCCCAATAGGAAATTGAAGAGGAATTGATGAATGCTAGGCTTGATCACCCTCTCTAGTCTTCTACCGTGCGTGCATGAATGAACGAGGCCTAAAATGAACCTAACCCCTTTAAAAGTCACTATTCATAACTCAAAATGACGTAGTATAAGCCTTAGGACCTTAGGAATTATGAAATAGCCCTTACTAAATTCGCAGAAAATAACTGTTAGGTGGTCCTAACGAGGGACCTAACGATTTGTCGTCAAGGGTCATATTTCATGGCTTGATTCGTGAAGTTGACTGCTTCTCAATCTGCTGTGCTCATGACGGATTACTTAACGACTCGTGACCTAGTAACCAAGATCATGGTTACCATTCGTGAAGTGCACTGCCTTAACTTCAACAAAAACAATTCCTGCTTGGCCACAACCCTCCCCACGAATCGTGGGGATTGACCATGACTCGTGGGGTCCTTCTATCGAGTACACTGCCCTTCTTCTTTCTCTTTTCATTCTCACCCACCCCACAACTGACCTAATGATTCGTGGGTCCTAACCGCGAGTTTTGGTCATGCCCGCGGGGTCTTATTTCTCAAGTTTCACATTAAATCCCTAGGCCTCCCCACGAGTCACATCATGACTCGTGGGCTGCTCTCACGAGTCTCCTCATAACTCGTTCTGTGTCTAATGCCAAATTTCAACTTTTTCTCTATTTCAACTCCCAGGTCTGATCTTTGGGCTTCCGAGGCATAACACAACCCCACCGCACAGCCATCCATCGTTGTACCTCCGACTTTGGATCTCAAACCATTACCTATCCATTTATGATATGCATATTTCAGTGAAAATGAGATACTCCTGGTCATTATCTCAGCAAAGCTCACTCCTAACCAGGTAGAAAAACTCATTAGTAGTATTGATAAGGCATATTCAAGCCATAGGGTGGTCGATAGTTGATATCATCGGTATTCCACCAGGGATTTGCACTCGCAAGATTAATCTTCAAGAGAATTGTAGCCCGTCAGTCAAGCATTAGAGGCGTCTAAATCCACCTATGCAAGAGGTGGTCAAGAAGGAAATTATTAAATGGTTAATGAAGGAGTTGTGTATCCTATCACCGATAGCAGTTGGATAAGTCCTGTATAGTGTGTGCCAATGAAAAATGGCATTACGGTTGTCCCAAATGAAAATAATGAATTAATTGCAACCTACCTAGTTACCAAATTGAGAGTTTGCATGGATTACCGTAAGTTAAACTCCTGGACAAAGAAAAATCACTTCCCTGTGCCCTTCATTAGCCAAATGCTAGATCATTTGCTGGAAAAGAATATTATCGTTTCTTGGATGGATACTTAGGGTACAATCAAATCTCTATTGCACCTGAGGATCAAGAGAAACCCACTTTTACATGTTGCTATAGGATTTTTGCATTTAAAAGGATGCCTTTTGGTCTTTGCAATGCTCCTGCCACTTTCCAAAGATGTATGATGTCCATCTTTTCAGATATTGTGGAGGACACTATGGAGGTCTTCATGGATGACATCTCAGTTGCTGGGGATTCATTTGAAGATTGTTTGGTACACCTAGAAGAGGTATTGAGGAGATGCGAGGAGACAAACTTGGTCCTTCATTAGGAAAAATGTCATTTCATGGTGAAAGAAGGGTTTGTATTGGGGCATAAAATTTCTAAGAAAGGAATTGAGGTAGACCAAGCTAAGATCAACACCATTGCTCAGTTACCTCCACCAAGCAAAGTGAAGGGTGTTAGGAGTTTCCTCGGGCAATGCGAGATTTTACCGCCGTTTTATTAAGGATTTCTCCAAGATAGCTCATCTTTTATTTCGGCTGTTAGAAAAAGAGGCAAAGTCCAATTTTGATGAGGGGTGAATGAAGGCCTTTGTGGAGCAGAAGGCAAGGCTGGTTTCCTCTCCAATCATTACGCCACCTGATTGGTCAAAGCCCTTTGAGCTCATGTGCGATGCCAGTAGGGTAGCATTAGGGGGCAGTCCTTGGTCAACAGAAAGACAAGATGTTTCACCCCATTTACTATGCTAGCAAGGCCCTAATGACGCACAAACAAACTATATGGTGATTGAACAAGAGCTACTCGCTGTTGTGTTTGCATTTGAGAAGTTTCAATCATATTTGTTAGGAACCAAAGTGGTGGTGTACACAGACCATTCGGCAGTCAGATATTTTATGGCCAAGAAAGATGCTAAACCTAGGCTTATTAGGTGGGTTCTTTTATTTCAGGAATTTGACTTTCAAGTGAAGGATCGTAAGGGGTGTGAGAATCAAGTGGCCGACCATCTATCACTCCTAGATACAAGTGGTCAGCCGGAAGTACATAAGGAGATTAATGATAACTTCTTGGATGAACATATTCTAGCTTCAACCCGTGACTTAACACTGTGGTTTGCCGATTTTTCTAATTATTTGGCAAGTAACAACATACCCGAGGTTTAAACTTTCATCTAAAGGAAAAGTTCATGCATGATGTTTGGAAGTGTTATTGGGATGAACCTTACCTTTTTCATAGTTGTGAAGATGTTTTAATATGGCGGTGTGTCCCAGAAGTGGAAATGGTACCAATCCTAGAGGCTTGTCATTCTTCACCTATTGGGGGCCATTATGGAAGTGTTCAGACAACAGCAAAGGTGTTACAGTGTGGATTTTATTGGCCTACCTTTCATCAAGATGCCCATGTGTCACGACCTGAGAGTACACCCGGATCGTAGACAAGGGACAAGGGACCCCGAGAGACCCCAAGTCAACCCATGGCATAAGCATTCACTATCTCATTCAATAAACATGAAGGAAACGTAAATATAACTCAGCGGAAGTATAACTTAGCATAACAACGAAATAAACATCTAAAGCTGAATACATGTCTAAGTCTGATAAGCCTCTAATCTAGACGAGCTGATGGGACAACACCCCCAACTAGCTCAGAAATACTGAAAATTGAAAATACGCTCAAAATAACTGATAGACTAGTCATCGATGGATGAGGACTCACCAAGCAAGAAAATGCTAACTCTGATAGGCGACTATGAACGAGGTTGAACTTGAGAACCGGATCCTGGATCATGAAACGATGCAGCATAGAAGGTATGCAGTCAATACGTGAAATGTACCAAGTATGTAAGGTAAGTAAAATCACTTGAGCAATAAAAGCCTTTTTAAAACAAGTCATACATATATGATAGCCTTTAAGGATAGGAAATGATCACAAGCATTCATTATGAAATCATTCTTATTTAATACATAGTCATGCATGGTTTTAGAACATCATGACTAAATCGAATAACTCAAAGCTAAATCATAACATTTATGTCAAAATCTGAACAATGAGTCAACCTTGCTTTTCAAACATGCATGCATAAGATAATCATCATGAGTAATGGGTATGCAAATTAGGATGATATAAACAGTGGGAGACTCATCACTTAACCGACATACCACGATAGAGCTTACGTGGTCCCGACTATTACATTCAAGTGAGCAGAGCCGTCCATAACCTTTCCAGGGCTACGGATGGTACCATGATATCTATATCAAGCTCAAAGGGCCAATCGGGCCGGGGATAGCGCACAAGGGAGGTCCCAATAATAGAATAGAATCAACCTACTTTGGCGCGTAGTTCTGGGGCATAGGGTAGTCAACCCTTAGACCGCTCGGTGCTAGACTCTTCTCCCAAAAACATACAATTCTCTACATCGTATAAATACGAAGCTCAACATTATCTAGTGACGAAGCTCAACATGAAATCATGCATAAACTCAACATAGTAGGAAATGAATCTCAACATTGTCTATTGACAAAGCTCATTATGAAATCATGCATACACTAAACATCATATAAATATGAAGCTCAACCATGTCGTCTCGACAAATCTTAGAATGAAATCATGCTTAGACTCAATATCATGTGAAATGAAGCTTAATGCCAACATACATCTTAATTATGAATTTCATGCATATGAGAAGCTTTACTACTATACATACCACAAGCTCAAAGAATAATGGGAGACTTTACTCCAAAAATCATGTGGTAAGCCTACTTAGAATTATCACTTCTTCATCATTAATATAAGGGCCTTGCCCAAAACCTTATCAGGCTTGAACTCATATAATTCATTTGGAAACATTGTAATTTGAGAGATTTCACTCCAAAACAAAGTAATAAGTCAATTCACGAAAATCATCATTCATACTCAACATTGGGCACTACTCAAAGCTTCATCATACATGGGTCTATTTAATATTCTTTGAAAACATCATCAAAATCATGAGTAAGATTGGAAACATGCTTTTCATCATCTACTCTATCATCATCACATTATATTAGGAACTCCCTACATATGGGCATTTTAGATTCGATTTTTAGAAAATAATTTTGTAAAAGAAACTAAGTTAGAATCCGCCCAAGTTCAATAAATCATCAATATCAACTCTGTTAATCATACCCATGAGTAGAAAGGTAAGAATCATGCAATTGGTAGAAAACCCATACTTGATCATCACAAACTAATCATAAATTGATAGGGGATGGGCATGGGTGTGGAAGAAAACACCCACTCATAGACTTACATACCTGGGAATGAAGAATCCTAACTCTTCCTAATTGCCCAACTGAGATTTCCCTGGAAAACCTTTAATTTCTCCTCACTTTCTTCCCTTCAAGATCTCACCCTTGCATGGATGAAGAAAATGGCCTAGATGGGTCTTTCTCAGCTTAAAACCCTCTATTATGAGCTTAAAATGACGTAGTATAGGCCCTTAGAACTTAGAAATTAGGGAAAAACCCTTACTGAAATCACTGAAAATAATTGTCAGGGGGTCCTAACGAACGACCTGACGACTCGTTATTAGGGCACATGATCCGTTGGTTCACCTGTCAAGTGCACAACCTCATCATTCATGAATAATTCAACTGGCTTGGTGACGGCCCTCCTAATGGGTCGTTAGTATTGATGACGACTCATTAGGTACCACCTGTTAGGTACACTGGATAAGATTCATTGTCTTTCTCTAGGAACACCCCACGGCTGACATGAAGACTCGTGGTGATTGATCACAAGTATTTACATCTCCCGTGAGGACCTCAAGTCCTCCATCATCTCAGGCCTTCCCCACGAGCCACCTGACGACTCGTTAGGCCTCCTCACGAGTCGTTAAGTGACCCGTTCTGCAACTGCTACAACATTTTCTAGTTTTTCTCCTGATTCACTTTCGGGTCCGATTCTTGAATTCTCGAGGTATAACATCATGACTTTGTGAAGAAATACGGTCGATGTCAATGAACAGGAAGTATTTCAAGGAGGCATGAACTTCCGTTAACACTAATCCTAGAGGTTGAGTTGTTTGATGTATGGGGTATCGATTTCATTGTCCCCTTTGTGATCTCTTATGGAAATATGTATATCTTGATGGCAGTTGATTATGTCTCTAACTGGGTAGAAGCTGCAGCATTACCTAACAACGAGGGAAGGAGTGTAACAACCTTTTTGAAGAAGCATATTTTCTCCCGGTTTGGCACCCCTAGAGCTATCATTAGTGATGGAGGATCACATTTTTGTAATCGACTGTTCAACACATTGTTAGCCAAATATGGTGTGAAGCAAAAAATGGCCATCCCTTATCACCCACACACCAGTGGCCAAATAGAAGTTTCAAATCGAGAGATCAAATCTATCTTGACTAAAACATTCAATGTGAACAAAACAAATTGGGCTCGAAAGTTACATGATACTTTGTGGGCATATCGTACTTTATTCAAGACACTGATTGGAATGTCTCTATATATGATTGTTTTGGACAAATCATGCCACCACCTTGTTGAGTTAGAACATAAGGCCTTGTGGGCATTGAAGAGCTTGAACCTTGAATGGGGAGAGCCGTCTAAGGGTGAGTAGAAAATTTGCATGAGTTGGATGAATTCAGAATGAGAGCATATTAGAATGAAGCTGTTTACAATGCCCGCATGAAACATTATCATGACCAAAAAACTTTCCAGCGAAGTTTTACTCTAGGGGACTGGTTGTTGTTCAATTCACGACTGAAATTATTCCCAGGGAAGCTAAAATCTAAATGGTCAGGGCCATTAAAGGTATCTCAAGTTCACAAAAACGGTGCCATAGAACTTCTAGGAGAAAATGGGGAAAAATTCAAGGTGAATGGACAAAGAGTAAAAAGATATTTGGGAGTGTTGGAGGAGGTTGGGCAAACAGAGGTAATGTACCTAGATGAACCATAAAACATGAGGACACTTCGTCGTGCCGTGACGTTAACTAAGGCGCTTCTTGGGAGGCAACCTAGACATTCTTATTTTCAATTCTCTTTGAACATTTTAATGCGTTGTTGTTTTTGATTTTTGTAGGTAAATGCAATTCAAGGCATAGAAGGATGGGGCATGACTGGCGCCAAGTCGGTGAAACACCAATGCGGAAGCGCAGGGCGCCACCCTCCCACAGGAGATAAGCAGAATACAGGATAAGCTGGGAGGCAATCGGCGACTTGCCGGTGGGACGCCGATATCACTTTGTGAACTGCCATCGAATCGCTGACTCTAGTCAGTACACTTGGAAGTTAAGAGTAAGTTCGGTGACCCATCCGGTGAATTGCCACTACAAAGGCACGAACCGCCGACAAGCCGCGGTCTCAACCATTGTACTTGAAAGTAATCATAACATTGGCGTCTCACCCAGTGAAACACCGGTGTCAATCCATGAGACACCGGCCATTCGCTGGTTCTGAATTAGAAGACCTGCACTGGTAATATTCATCAGCATCCATACTGGCAGCTCGTCGGTTTTCATCGGCGATCTCCAGTACGCCCGATCTAGGTTTGTGTTCTTCTCAAAATGTTTACCAGTATTTGACCAAATAACCCACACTTTCCCTTTTTCCCACCATCTCCCATATTCCTAAAAAACTATTTTTCCACCTAACCTCCATTAATATCCACCTCCCTCTTGCCCAATCAACTTCCCCTTTCTTAATATTTAAATATTTCGCCTTATTTCCATTCTCACTTCACCTATATCCCCACAAATTCAGAGATACCATCAGTGAGCACAGGTGCAAAGCTCTCTCCATTCATTATCACCTCTCAATTTTGTATGTCTTTCTTATCTTATGCTCTAATTAAGAATGAACATCCACCATTATGCATGATTAAAGTAGATATTGATGATGTTTTGTTTTTATTTGATTGCCTCATGTTTTGTTTTGTGATGTGTGGTTTGCTTCTTCAATTTGGGGGTTGAAGTCTGAGAAACCCTGGGTGTGTCACCGTCACAATTTTTCCGATGATAGATAGAATGACAACTTTCTTAAGGGCGAGTTGTCATTATTAGTTTTGATGGAATCTGTGAGTGTAAAGGCTTATGGAGGAACATTTAGATTCAACTGAGTGGGAGACAACCCATCGGTGAATTGCCGGTCATGTTCGGTGAATCGCAGGTGAAATCATGAGTTCGATTGCAAAATTATGACTTCTGTCACGAACCCGTGTTTCAGCGGTGCTTCGCAATTCAAGAGCGGTGATTCACTAGTGGGGGACATGGTGACTGAGGTCTATACCTAGCTTACTGGTTCATACTGGTGGCTTATCAGCGCTCCATAGAGTCACATCCGCCTTTCGTCGATGTTTTGTCGGTGTCACCTGGGTCACCTTACATTCCTTTGGATATTCTTTTTTTCTCCAAATGTTCTGAGTGTTCTATAAAATTTTTCCATAGTCTGTAGCATCATGTCCACATCCAGACGGATGAGAAAAGGAAAAGCACCAATGAGCAACATAGATGCACCAAGCTTACCTTCTGATGAAACCTAGTGTATATCATATATACGCTTGAGGCTGGCTGGAATGAAGACTATTAAATGTATTTCAAGGAAAAGTACTCCATCTATGCAAAAACTCAATTTGAGGTAGTGTCTTTCAAAACTGATTCCCCAATATCTACTATCAAATTGGCATGCGAGATTGGGGTCCATTCACCATACCCATCGACCCCTACTTCCTTGAGTTGGTGTAGGAGTTCTATGCATCATACAGGGAGGCAAAGAATCCTAAAACACAAAGGCCGAACAGATACAATACCATGCTAGGTCTGTGTGGGTGCGTGGCAAAGAGGTGCACATAACTCCAGAAGCAATCAATTCCCTCTATGGGCCTGATCCAATCCAACTAAATTTAGTGTTCCGCAGGAAGGTGGAAGAGAAAGCAAACCAGTTCCAATGGGTAGCTAGCATAATTGCGAGAGATCAACCACAGTGGGCCATCTCCAGGGGTCTGATTCACTGTCGTGATCTAAAATTTGAAGGCTGTATGTGGTTGGATTTGGTATGTTCTCAGTTAATCCCTCCCCAGAATACAACAAAAGTCCTAATTGAAGTTTCAATTCTTGTTGCCTGCATTATGGATAATATACAAATCAATATTGGGGAAATCATTGCAGATCAATTCAAAAGAAGGGCCAAGAAATAGGCAACATCATTACCATATCCTAGCCTTGTAAGTATGTTGTGCCTACGGGCTTCATGCACTTTTTCCGGCCATAGAATAAAACAATGTGGGCTAAAGGTGTGATTACATTAGACACCAAAACTGATAAAGATGCCCCAGCCTTAAAGCGGTCCAAAGGTATGGAGAACAGGACTTAACCACCACCTTATATGCTCTCAGGCATAACTGATGGCTAGTTCCAAGCAGCTGCGATCACCGCCTCCACACCAACTGATTTGTTCAAAATAGCACAAATGTCCCAAGTGCATAAGAGTCAGATTGTAAAGTTAGCCAAGGCCATCCCTTCCATGATCCAACAAGCCATTAAGAAAATCATGCAACCTGCTAGAGATAAGTTGAGAGGTCTCTGTGCTATAGTTGAGGTCTTAGAAAGTGATGTGATTTCTTTGAGGAAGGATGTGGCTACACTCACGGGGCCTCCACCTGCCAGCAACACGAAACCTATTGAGCCAACTGCAGTGACATCCCAGCATTGGTGGGTGGGGTATGATAGTTCGTCGGAAATAGTGTCTGATGAAGAGATATATCATAGAAGACCATCACCACCTCCAATGATCACTATGATAGAAGTAGATCCATCTTGGAAACCCGACAGGGTAGACACCACTTCATATCATGAGCTCTGAACCCTGCCGGATAAATGGGTGGTTCCCAGACCAGGGAAACCATTAGAACTCCCACCTGATCCATTGATGTCGACTGCATTAGAAAAAACTTCTTGGAATTTTGATGCATCCACGTATTCTTGTTTCCCTCGTCCCAATCACTAATTCTTTCAAGGAGTCCCCTTCAACTTGTTGTCTTTTCTTTTTCCATTGGGGGTGATGCATTTTTTGAAGTGGGGGAGGGGAGTGTATATCTTATTTCGGGGGGATGTTAAGCCTTGATGCAACCTAATGAAATAGAATATCGATAGTGCTAAAGAATGGGTCCTTGCTTTGAATTGCCAAATGTGGCATTGTGACCCAAATAGTTTGTTCGCCTATGTAAATAGTAGAATAGTAATCAAATTCCAAGGCTTTTCTTCATACTACGGTTCCTCCCGAAGGAGTATTTTTCTTTTTATTTTCTTTTTATTGTCGGACCGGGTTGGCACGTTCAGATGATAGATTGTGAGGCGATCTCTTAAGGGAAAATGCCATGTATTGCTTGAGTCTTTTGTGGAGCTATTTTTAGAGGTAGCACCAAAAATTTTGAGATGTGACATGAAAATGAGAAATAAAAAGGGGGCATTTGAAATGAGAAATGTAACATTCTTTTGTCATACATTGAAAATTCCTTGTTTGTCTTATGAATTCGCATGCTCTAATGTCTTGAATCAAAATCTTGTGATGATAATGATTTTTATGGACTCTTTTGGTGTGATGCCTTGTGCGGTAAGTATTTTTGTGAATCTCATGCATAACTTCTTGTCTAGAACTTACCCTAAGTGTGACTCAAGGCGAATCATAGATGTAGCTACACTTAGATCATGATTTTAGGTTTTCATTTGACTAGTCACTCTACCCAAAATGACCTCTGAAAATATCTTCCATTGCTAGCCAATGTTGAGCCTTTTGAACTTTTTATTTTTGGAAACCACTTTATAAGCCAATGTCCCTTTTTGATCTCCTCTTCTTGGCACCCATCCTCCCCAATATCTAGTGGTAAGCGAATGAGAAAAATGGGGGTTGAAAACCCAAAGGCATAGGGAGAGATAAGAAAATCAGTGAGTAAGAGGCAAAGAGCCTAAGTTTGGCAGTTTTTCAAGAAAGTGGAATATCTAAGAAGCCTATATCTGAGGTAGCACCAAATTGTGAAAAAAGGAATGAAATGATGAGCTGAGGAAACTTAAGGTACCAAAAGAGAGAAGAATAGTAAAATGGTGTTACCTCTTGATTAGACAAAACTTAATATGATAGCCAAAGGAGCTACAAGGAAGATCTTTGAACAATAAAGGAGGGAAATGGTTGCAAAAGGAGGAATAAGGTGGAGCGAGATAAAAAGTTAGATGGGAAGGGTTAAAGTGTTCACATAAAGGTACTAGGGAGGATCTATTCATTAGAGCCAAATAATTGTCTTACCATTACCCCTAGCCTTCATCATGACCCGCAAGTCCAAATTGATTTTGAGTGTAGTTGCTCTACATTAGTGGCGAATTACACGAAGGGCAAGCCTATGGGTCGAGTTGTGTGTATGAAGATTTCTTTTGGGAGAGTGAGTGTGATCATTTTTTCTTGTAAAAGGGGATTAAAATGTGTGCATCAATTCATGATAAAGTAAAGGGATTCTCTCTTTGTTGAGTGGCATCATTCCTTTTGAGGACATACTTGCATTAAGGTAAAGGTGATTGAGGCATGAGTAGTGCGAGCTCTAAGGCAAACTTTGAATGTGCAGTGATTATGAATTGAGATTCTATGTATATTTTTTTGGATAAGCTATGCCCTTGTATTGAAAAATGAAAACATTTGCGAATCATGCCTTTGAATTGTGGTGGCCTCTTGAAACTCTTCCATATATTTTTCTTTGTTTTTTAGGGAATTTGCTTCTCTTTTTTTGTGAGTTGGTGAGCACTTTTGGGTTGTCATGGATTAAGTGGTCATTGATGTCTAAACTCTTGTGGAGTTATATGTTTCTCAACTGTTAAGATTTGTATTACTTGAGGACAAACAATGGTTCAAGTTTGGGGGTTTGATGAGTTGGTAATTTACCAACTCATTAGGTTCTTAAGCATGAGCTTTAGCTTAGTTCTCAAGTCATTTAGATGAATTTTATGCCCTTTTTGCCTTTTAATGTGTAGGTATCTGAGTTGAAGAGAAAGAGAAAGAAGTGGACTAAAAAGGAAGAAATCAAGTGAAAATAGGCGCTCCATCGGAGGACACCGGCAAAACGCCGGTCAAACGCAGATAACCACTGATTTGAGGAGAAAATGCAACCGGCGACCACAGACGTCAACCAAGAACTCACCGGTTAAATCTCTTATAGGCGCTGGATCTTGCTGGACTGAGGAGAAAAGTAATCGGTGGATCATGGATGGAAGCCGGCGAACCGCCGAAGGTGTCATCGAATGGTCCTAGAACATCACTGGAAGTGCAGAAGAAAATGAACGATGGTTCACGGAATGCAACCGATGAACCATCGGTTCCCCGCAAGTGACAAAATGCCTAAACATGGGGAATTACGTCTAGCACTGACAAAAGAGGAGATTGGTTGCCCTATTTTTATATATAGTCTAGAAGAAAGTACTTTTTACATACTTTTTAGCTTTTTGTAACATTCCTATTTGCTTTGGAGAGAGAAGAACCCCATTGGAGGATATTGTTGAATATTGTTTTTCCTATTGTTATCTTCTTCCTTAGAAAGGTATAACCATTGTTGCAGACATATTTTGAGTTTGATTTTGCTTGATCTTAGTAATGATACCGTTGAGTTTATTAATGAATATACTCTTTAGTTTTTTAACCATGAGAGCTAAATCATCAACTAGATGTGGGTAATGATGGGTGCTTAATTAGGTTGGGTATTGCTAGATTCATCTCAATATTGCTTAATTAGTGTAAATCTGTTGAGTTCTCTCCAATTTATAATTGATGATCCATAGTTGCAAATGTGGGTTTACTTTCCTTACTTGATTTTGGCTTGAAAGAGAAGAATTCAAGTATTGGGAGAGAATTTGATGGTGGAAATGGATGTGATTGTGTGGAATTGGGCTAGAAATAGATAAATCCATATTCATAATTTTAATTAGTGGTTGATGACTAGAAAAAGCTCAGCTACTAACCCAAACTCTATTGGGCTAATTGAATTGTGTCTTGAGGTTCGAAAGGAATCTAGAAAAAGGCGTCCATGAGGTTGAAAAACATAGGGCGTCATCTCGTCCAAATTTATTTACACTTATTCGCAATGATTTGATGAGCTAGCATATCCTTATTTGATTAGCACCCCATCTACACCACACCTCTAGTCTTTACTTATTATTGTCTATTAATTTTGGTTATTTTGCTATTTTGGCCAGCTGGTTTAGAATCCACAATATTGTTAACTTTATTTCCCTCCAAAAAATTCACTGTTTTATTTCCCTTGATTGGTGCAAGTTAATTCAAATTTCTTAAAACAATGCTGGAGCAGATCATTCACTAGTCTCTGTGGGATTCGACCACGTCATCCATCGGAAATATTTCTTTTAAGCAATGACCATGTATGCTCTCTCGTTAAGAGAGGTGTAGTTTGGACGTTATCATTTGAATATTTCTTGTTTAGTTCCTGTATAATTTAATAAGATCTTTTAGGTTATCCTCTTATTCTTTTAGTTGTTTACATTTCGTTCTTACTATCAGTTTAGTTCCAGCTTATTGTTATTGCCTTACATACTTGGTGCATTGTTGTGCTGGCACCTGAGCCTGTGGGCACTGCACTCTTACCTGTAGGTTCTGACAGATTGGTTTAGGGACCTCCTCACTAACAATTCAGGCTCATCACATTGGTCAGCTCCTCTCTGTTGAAGTTGCCATACTTTAGGGGTTTGCCTGTCTTTTGCTATATAGTTCTTTTTTGGTAGGTCAGGACCCTGTCTCGACCAAGTATTTACACCGTAAAGGCTTGCAGGCAATGGGATTGTGTAGAAGTACGTTGTTGTCCATGTTAGCTTTGTTATTTTGTCTAAGCAGTTCGACGGCCTTAATAGCCCTTGTATATATATATGTCTACCTTCTGCTTTATTTGATTTAGACAATATGGTGGTCTTGTCGACCCATATAGGATGTTATTATTATTTTGAATTGTTGGGTCGGCTGAATATCTGCGCAGGTGTTTATATTTCGGCCTTGTCGGCCAAGGGCTTTTTTAAATCGAGATATACTTGATTGTTTTCTTTATTATGCGCTGCTGGTGCGCACCAGAGGTGTACATGTCCAGCTAAGTTAGCTCAGGGTCCAGTGTGGCATCAGGTGCCAGTTGCCCCTCCTAGGGTGGGGTGTTACAAAATTGTTATCAGAGCAACATCGTATCCTAGGGAGTCTGCAAAGCGTGTTTAGTAGAGTCTTGTTTATAAATGTGTTGTGCACCATATGTTATAAGCAGGAAGCTACGAGGCACGATAGTATGGTTAGCCTTTTTCTACTCAAATCGTGCTATAGAGTTGAGTCCCTAAGTTCATATTGTTATATCTGTTTATAGAGATGCCTGATGCAAGACAAACTGCAGCCGACCAAGAGCTGGATACTGTTGCAGGAAAGGGTACTAGTAGGGGGCTGCAGTTGAAGATGGCCTAACCTGGGATCGAAAGGGAGACATCTTCTCGATCGACCCTGCATTTCCCACTATGCTAGGAACCTCCTAGGGCTACATACATGCCAACACCACTTCACGTACTTCCTACATCCTCAGAATAGGATGTCGGGAGTGCAATATATATGTTGGCTCAAGTTATGGTTGCTCAGCATCAGTCAATGGCACTAGTTGTTGTAGGGCCCATTGAGGGACCCGAAACTTTGAGGGTTTGTGAGTTTCTTTCTTTGAGTCCTTCGCAGTTTACGATGATAGATCGAAAGAGGACCCTCAACACATTTTAGAATAGTTACAGATGATATTCAGGATTATGCATGTCTCATACACAGAAACAGTTGAGCTAGCGGTATTTTGGCTACAAGATATAACAGTTTTGTGGTACGAGAGTTGGGAGTGGTTTAGAGGCGGGGATGCACCTCCACCTACCAGGCCCAGTTTCTATGAGGCCTTCATAGATCATTACTTGCCTTGAGAGATCCGACAGACCAGAGTAGAACAGTTCTTACGTCTGGAGCAGGGCAGGATAAGTGTCCGAGAGTATGGAGTGAGATTTGACTCCTTGGCTAGATATGCACCAACCTTTATTGCTATAATGCCAGCCAGGGTGCGCCGATTCCTAGCAGTGCTTGATCTACGGTATTTTAAGTCTTGTACTGCATTATTAGAGGACATGAATATATCATGGATTCAGCCTTTTCCCAGAATATAGAAGAGGCCAGACAGTGACAACGTATGGTTGAGGAGGAAGATAGGGGGCAGAACAAAAAGGCCAAACAAGCTGATTTATATATAGAGCCCCATGGTGGACCCAGACCCCAATTCTCAGGCACGCCACCTAGGCCTTCATCCCAGCAGCAGTAAGGTAGCAGGTCAGATCGTCGCGGCCAGTCCGGCCTAGGCGAGAGTTCACGAGTATCAAGCTAGCAGCAACAGAGAGGCTCCGACCAAACAAGGCAAGCCCCACCACGTTGTGCTACATGTGTAGGAGGCATTTTGGGAGATGTAGATATGGTTCCACAACTTTCTATTCTTGTGGACAGGAGGGTCACATGATGAGGGACTGCCCCACTAGAGATCAGGGTGATAGGGGTCAACAGACTAGATCATCAACAAGGTCGCATTTTCCAGCACCTTCTATAGGGCGTGGGCCCCAGAATTCAATGGGTAGAGGTCGATGCAGAATGGGAGCATCCAGTTCTGGTACTGGTTAGAACTGTGCTTATGCACTAGTAGGGCGACAGGACTCTGAGTCATCGTCAGATTTTGTGACAGGTACACTAAATGTTTGTTATCACTTGGTGTATGCTTTGATAGATCCAGGCTCCACTCTGTCTTATGTTACTCCGCTGGTAGTAGGAAAATTTTGTATAGTACCAGAATTGCTCCGGCATCCATTTTGTGTGTGTAGACCTATTGGTGAATCCATTATAGCTAGGAGAGTTTATCGAGGTTGTTGGTGGAAATTGCTGACTGCCAAACTCTGTAGAATTGATAGAGTTAAAGATGAATGATTTTGATATAATTATGGGCATGGATAGACTAGTATCTTGTTGCCAATGTTGAGTGCTGGACAAAGAATGTTAGATTCCATTTCCTTGGAGAAGTAATTCAGGAATGGAAGGGCACTATAGCTGCACCTAAAGGTAGGTTCATATCCTATCTCAAGGCAAGGAAACTAATTGCAAAAGGTTGTACCTAATATATTGTCAGAATTCGAGATGTGCATCCAGGGTCCCCAACTCTTCAATGTATTCCGGTGGTTAGTGAATTCCCAGATGTGTTTCCAGATGAGCTCCGCGGTATCCCCCTAGAAAGGGAAATCGATTTTGCCATTGATATGCTACCAAATACACAACCCACATCTATTCCTCCTTACAGAGTCGCTCCTGCTAAGCTAAAAGAGTTGAAGGATCAACTGAAAGACTTTCTTGATAAAGGCATTATCAAGCCTAGTGCTTCTCCTTGGGGTGCGCTTGTCTTGTTTGTGAGAAAGAAAGACGACTCCCGACGAATGTGTGTAGATTATCGGCAGCTAAATAAAGTCACTATTAAGAACAAATATCCCTTTTCAATGATAGATGAATTATTTGATCAGCTGCAAGGTGCCAAATATTTCTCAAAGGATGATAGAGATCAAGGTACCATCAGGTACGAGTTCGAGAGAAAGATATCTCGAAGATAACTTTTAGAACCAGATATGGCCATTTTGAGTTCTTGGTGATGTCTTTAAGATTGAAAAATGCCCCAGCTGTGTTTATGGACCTAATGAACAGTATATCAGGCCATTCTTAGATCTATTCATGATAGTATTTATTGACGATATCTTTGTATATTCACATTTAGAGGCTGAACATAGAGATTATCTGCGAACAATACTCCAGGTACTTAGGGATCATGAGTTATTTGCCATGTTCTCTAAAATCGAGTTATTGTTGAATTCTGTAGCTTTCTTGGGCTACATTGTGTCAAAAGCAGGCATCTAGGTTGAATCAAAAAATACAGGCCATGAAGACTTTTCCTAGACCCACAAATCCAACCAAAGTTTACAACTTTCTGGGATTAGTTGGGTATTACAAAAGATTTGTGGAAGGATTCTCTGCCCTATCGACACCATTGATGAGGCTGACTCAGAGGCAGCTAAGTTCTAGCGAATCGAGATTTATAAGTAGAGTTTTCAAAGATTGAAAGACAGACTAACATCTGCACAGGTACTTGCCCTACCAGATGGCTCAGAGGGCTATGCTGTATATTGTGATGCTTTAGGCGTTGGGTTAGGGTGTGTTCTAATGCAGCACAGAAAGATGATCATTAGGCTCTTGAGCATGAGCTTTAGCTTAGTTTTCAAGTCATTTAGATGAATTTTATGCCCTTTTTTGCCTTTTTATATGCAGGTATCTGAGTTGAGGTGAAAGAGCAAGAAGTGGAGTAAAAAGGATGAAATCAGGTGAAAACAAACGCTATTCTGGAGGACACAATGAAATGCCGGTCAAACGCAGATGACCACTAACCTGAAGACAATGTGCAACCGACGATTTGCTAGACAAATCGCCTACCTGTGCCTGCACTTTCTGGACCAAGGAGTAAATAGACTGGTGGATCGCGGATGAAGACTGGTGAACCGCTAAAGGTGTCGCCGAATGGTCCTAGAAAATCACTGGATGTGCAACAGATGATGGACGAAGGTTTGCGGAATGCAACAGGCGAACCGCCGGTGCCCCCGTAAGTAACAAAATGCCTGAATAGGGGCAATTACATCTAGCACTGGAAAAAGAGGAGATTGGTTGCCTATTTTTGTATATAGTCTAGAAGAAAGTACTCTGGACATAACTTTTATATTTTTTAGCTTTTCGAATATTCCTTTTGCCTTGGAAAGAGAATAACTCCATTGGAGGAGATTGTTGGATATTTCTTTTCTTATTTTCTTCTTCTTCCATTAGCGAGGTATAACTATTGTTGCAGACATATTTTGAGTTTGAGTTTGCTTGCTCTTAATAATAAAATCACTGAGATTATTGATGAATATACTCTTTAGTTTCTTAATCATGAGTAACTAAATCATCAACCGGAGGTGTGTGATGCTGGGTGCTTAATTTGATTGAGTATTGCTAGATTCATCTTAATATTGCTTAAATAGTGTAAATCTGTTGGGTTTTCTTCAATTTATAATTGATGATCCATAGTTGCAAATGTGGGTCTACTTCTCTTTCTTGATTTCAGCTTGAAAAAAAAAGAATTCAAGTATTGGAATAGAATTTTATGGTGGGAATGGATGTGATTGTATGAAGTTGGGCTAGAAATAGCCAAAACCCATGTTCATAATCCTAATTAGCAGTTGATGGCCAGAAATAGCTTAGCTATTAACCCAAACTCTATTGGGATAATTGAATTGTGTCTTGAGATTCAAAAGGACTCAAGGAAAAGGCAACTATGAGGTTGAAAAAACATAGGATGCCATCTTCCCCAAAGTTATTTATACTTATTTGTAATGACTTGATGAGCTAGCATATCCTTATTTGATTAGAACCCCATCTACACCAAACCTCTAGTCTTCTCTCATTATTTGTCTATCAATTTTGGTTAATTTGCTATTTTGGCAAGCTGGTGTGAAATCCACAATATTGTTAACTCTATTTTTCCAACCGTTTTACTTTCTTTAATTGGTGCGAATTAATTCAAATTTTCTAACACAATGCTTGTGCAAATCATTCAGTAGTCTCTGTGGGATTCGACTCCAACATCCATCTGGAATATTTATTTTGATACAAAGATCGCATACACTTTCTCAAACGAGGAGTGTATTTGAGCATAATCAAAAATGGCGCCGTTGTCGGGGACTAGCACTTCATATCCTTGTGTTGTTTGTTTATTTGAGTTAACCTTGCTTCTTATTTGATTAATGTTAATGCTTCTGTAGTTGGTTGTTACTGTTGGAGTTAGAGCTTCATCTTGCCATTGTGAGTGATCATTGTTATGTCAATGAGCCCCTCTAAGAGGTTGTCGCGAGACCCCGAGGGGACACCTTATGTGGAGACGCTCAAGTTGGTGGATAAGATGTGGTGTAGAGAAGGGTGGAAAGATACAGTGTTATTGGTCATGCTGAAACAGATAGAGCTATTAATGAACTATATGAAGGGTTTTCATATAAGGTACGATCAAGCCAATCAAGGCTATGGATATTCTTATAATGAAAATTAAGGTCAGAACGATGTTTGTTTAGCTGAAACAAGTAGTCAAGGAAGTGATGATTCACTCTTATCTCGCATGGAAAACACTCTTGAGGTGGTGCTTGAGAAAGTTATTTCAACCGATTCAGAAGTGTAGGAATTACGGAGTGAATTGTTGGACCTCACTACAACAATGAGAAATCATGATATAGTAATAAAACAGTTAGAGGACAGAATGAATATATTAGCACTCCAAGTGGCAGCTCAACAAGTAACAAAGGAAACAAAAGTTTCACCACCCCAACCCAACATGAATGAAGAAACATTTGAATGGGAGATGGAAGAAGAGATCCTAGAAGAAACGTTTGCTAGCCTTTTCTTTAGCGGTGAAGAATGGGAGGAGGTATGTCAAGTGAACAAAGGGATAGGAACTTATACCTTCCAACCCAGGAAACTCGATCTCGACTTAAAGAATCGGACAACCCAACCTTCACAACCATCCATTGTTGTACCTTCGAGTTTGGAACTCAAAGCCTTACCTACCAATTTGAGATATGCATATTTGGGGAAAAATGAGACACTCCAGGTCATTATTTTGGCAAATCTCACTCCTAATCAAGTAGAAAAACTCATATCCGAGCTTTAAGGTGGTCGATAGCTGATATTATCGGTGTTCCTCCAGGGATTTTGCACTCACAAGATTAATCTTTAAGAGAATTGTAGCCCATCAGCCAAGCATCAGAGGCGTCTAAATCCACCTATGCAAGAGGTGGTCAAGAAGGAAATTATTAAATGGATAGATGCAGGAGTTATATATCCTATTGCCAGCAGTAGTTAGGTAAGCCCCGTACAGTGTGTGCCAAAGAAAGGGGGCATTACAGTTGTCCCAAATGAAAAGAATGAATTAATTGCAACCCTCCCAGTTACCGAATGGAGATTTTTCATGGATTATCATAAGTTGAACTCTCGGACAAAGAAAAATCACTTCCTTGTGGCTTTCATTGACCAAATTCTAGATCGCTTGGCCAGAAAAAAATATTATTGTTTCTTGGATGGATACTCACGGTACAATAAAATCTCTATTGCACTTAAGGATCTAGAGAAAACTACCTTTACATGTCCCTACAGGACTTTTGTATTCAAGGGCAAGCCTTTTGGTCTTTGCAATGCTCCCGCCACTTTCTAAGGATGTATGATGTCCATCTTTTCAGATATGGTGGAGGACACTATGGAGGACTTCTCAGTTGTGAGGGATTCATTTGAAGATTATTTGGTACACCTAGAAGAGGTATTGAAGAGATACGAGGAGACAAACTTGGTCTTGAATTGGGAAAAATGTTATTTCATGGTAAAAGAAGGGATTGTATTGGGGCACAAAATCTCTGAGAAAGGAATTGAGGTAGACCAAGCTAAGATCAATACCATTGCTCAGTTATCACTGCCGAGCGCAGTGAAGGGTGTTAGGAGTTTCCTTGGGCATGCGGGGTTTTACCACCGTTTTATTAAGGATTTCTCCAAGATAGATCATCCTTTATTTCGGCTGTTAGAAAAAGATGCAAAGTTCAATTTTAATGAGGGATGTATGAAGGATGTTAAATAGTTGAAGGAAAGGCTGGTTTCCTCTCCAATCATTATGGCTCCTGATTGGTCAAAGCCCTTTGAGCTCATGTACGATGCCGATGGGGTAGCATTAGGAGCAGTCTTTGGTCAGCGGAAAGACCAAATGTTTCACCCCATTTACTATGCTAGAAAGGCCCTAAATGACGCACAAACAAACTACGCAGTGACTAAATAAGAATTTGTTATACCCTGAAAGCCCAAAGATCAGACCTGGGAGTTGAAATGGAGAAAACATGATTTTCTGCACCAGGTCACAGAAAGAGTCATCTTGTGACCCGTTAGGTTGAAAAGAAGTCATTAAGTGACTTGTGGTAAGGAGTTATCTTGGGTTGGGAATTATGGTTTTGAGTACCCACGGACATGACCACGAGTTGTGGTCAGCACCCACGACTCATTGAGTCAGTTGTGGTCAAGGGCTATTGAAAGGTGAAGTTTGAGTGGCAATATTCCCTACGAATGGACACGACAAATCGTGGTCAGATGCCATGATCCATTGGATTGGTCGTGGTCAATAGTTGATTAAAGACTCGGGGAGTTGGGAGGTGGAGGTAACAAGTGGTGACCACAAGTCGTGGTCACCAATGCCAATCAGTTAGGTATCTCATGGGGACCATTTGATGGAAAGTGGTAGTGGACTTCCCCACAGCAGGCGACGACCCATTCCCTTGGTAACGACTCGTCCAGTCCCTCATGGGGACTTCCAGTCAGTTATTTTCTGCTATTTAGAAAGGGCTTATCTGTAATTCCTATGATACTAAGGCCTAAATTACGTCATTTTAAGCTAAGAATAATGAGTTTTAAGAGGAGTAAGTCCATTCTAGGTTATTCCTATTCATGCATGCAAGAGTAAAGGTCTAGAGAGGCGATCAAGCTCAATTTCCTTCGATTTTTCCTCAATTCTTCATTAGGCAATCAAGGGTGTGGTTAAATCTATTCTTCTCAGGTATGTAAGGCTGTGAATGGGTGAATTTGTTCACACCCATGCCCAATCCCTATCTAATTCATGAAAATCTATATATTGATCCTATGGGGTTTTAACACAATGCACGAATTTCCTAAGTTTCTATCATGGGTATGATCTAAGAATGCTTCTATTATTGAATTATGATTCATGGGCAAGTTTTACATTATTTTCAATTATAATCATGTTTTCAAGCTTTATAAATTAAAGTGCCCATCCATGAGAAGTTCATGAAAGTTGAGATTTATGATGAATGTTCATGTATGATGAGATATTATTGATCAAAAGCATCTTTTCAAGTTACCCATGCCTATGATTATATTTTCAAGTGAATTAAGTATTTTCAAGCATGTTTAAGTATTGAGCAAGTCCATATGTTCAAGTATGATTTATGATTTCAAGTTAATTAGCTTACCTCATGGTTTTGGAGTCAAGACTCCCAATTATGTTCAGCTTGTAGTATGATTTGAGCCAAGGCTCCTCATGTATGATTTTAGAATTTATATGTATATGATTATTCAGCTTCTTCAATAGATGATGTAAGCTTCGTTGAACAACGATGGAGAGCATATGCATGTTTTAGTGTCTAGCACCAAGTAGGCTAAGGGTCAGTCAACCCTATGTCTCAGAACTACGCGCCAACGTAGGTATGATTAGATTATTTTGGGACCTCCTATGTTAGATTTCCCCTACCCTAAGGGGGCCTTGAGCTTGATATCGATATCATGGTAGCGTCCTTAGACCTGACAAGGCTTTGGACGACTCTGTCCACTTGAGTGTGATAGTCAGGACCATGTAAGCTCTATCGTGGTAATGTCGGTTATAAGACGAGTCTCTCATTGTTCCTCAGGATTTCAGTTATGCATGTTTATCATTCATGATATATATATATATATATATACACATATATATATGTTCTAAAGCAGGTTTGACCCAATGTACAATTTTACTTATGATTATCAGATTTCAGCTTTGGGTCATTCGATTCAGTTATGACATTCAGTTATGTTCAGATCATGATTTCAGAAAATAGCATGCAAACCCTACTCTAAGATTCTTATCTTGATGTTGTTTTATATTATTCTTGTTTTAAATGATTTTACTTATTTAAGCAGTTTTACTTACCTTGCATACTCTGTACATTTCACGTACTGACCGCATACTCTATACTGTATCGTTTCATGATACAGGCTCCGATCTTGAAACTCAGCCCTATCACTAGCCAGCTTTCGGAGTTAGCATCTAGTCTCTATTGGTGAGTCCTCATCTCCCGAGGACTATTCCTTATTAGTTATCCTCGTATATTTAGTTTTAGACTTAGAGAGTTAGTTGGGGTCTTGTCCCATCAACTCATCAGAATTAGAGGCTTCTCAGACAATAGATTGTATTCAACTTCAGACTTGGGTTTTATATTCATATTTTTATGTTATGTTCGGATTTTCGCCATGTTTATTATATTAAGTCTTCCACTTTATTTGATTGAGTTAGATGTGTGTTCATGCCATGGGTCGACTTGGGGTCTTGCGGGGCTTCTTGTCCCGTGTCCCGATTTGGGCCTATGTTCGGGTTGTGAAACCTTTTGTATAAGAGAAATAGGTTTGAAATGTCCTAGGGTGTCTGAAAGTCGTGTTCAGTATAGTCTTTTTCATGGGTGTGAAACGTGCCACACTTATGATGAAGAAGCTACGAGATGTTTAGGAAATGTTCCCTTCTTTCATGATCTATGTCATACGGTGAAATATCTCTCTATCCTTCTAACTCATGCTATTCGCAATTGCAGAATCATTCCTCCCCGTAGATTCAACAGCAGAAGGAATGGAAATGGAAATGGCCATGAGGACAACAATGGGGACGGGCACCAACAGGCCCCACCAGTCCATGAGCACCATGCATTAGAGCTGATTGCCCACGCTGAATTCAGGGTAGCTATTCAGATGCTAGCACAGACCTTGACCACCCAGGTCAACCATCAGGTAGTGGCGTGTGTCTCGTAGAATGGGAATACGGCGGCAGCACGAGTTAGAGATTTCCTAAGGATGAACCCACTAGAGTTTCTTGGTTCAAAAGTGGACGAGGATCCACATGAGTTTATTGATGAGATTTTGATGATCACCCAGGTCATGGGGGTGAATGGAGAGGAGTGTGCTGATTTGGCCTCATATCAGTTGAAGGGGGTCACACACATTTGGTTTGGATAGTGGAAGGATAGTAGGGCAGCCGGAGCAGGCCCTATCTGTTGGGAGGAGTTTCACGTTGCTTTTCTAGATCGGTTCTTCCCTCTTGAGGTGAGGGAGTTAAAGGTGGCTGAGTTCATGAATCTAAAATAGGGGAAGATGACAGTGCAGGACTATGCCCTAGAGTTCACTTGTCTGCCAAAGTACGCCCCAAAGTTAGTGGTTGATCAGAGGGCGCGAGTGAGAAGGTTTGTTCATGAGGTAACGGGCTATCTAGACAAGGATTGCAGAACCGCCATGCTTCATCAGGATATAGATTTTCCTAGGATAGTATTGTACGCCCAACAGATGGAGGTGGCACATTGTAGGGAGAGAGAGGCAAAGAGGGCTAGCACAAACAACTATAGGTTCTCTCTGTCGAGGCCAGGTGGTGGGCACCGACAATAGCCCCACCAGAGATCTTTAGCCCTAGAATCTTCAGCGATGAGTGTGACTTCCAAACCTAGGCATTACCAGAGAGATGAGCATCAGGCTCTAGGGGTCAGAGCAGCAGGCCCGTGGATTACAGTATCCCAGTTTGCGGCAGGTGTGGTCGAGGGCACATAGGTCAGTGTTTGGCAGGTACAGGTGCTTGCTTTGGGTGCGGAAAGCCTGGACATATGCTTAGAGATTGCCCAACATCTAGACAGGGCCATGATAGGGGCCGAGGCCCAGCTTCCAGTTCAGCAGCTCCACCCGCACGCCTAACCCAATAGGGGGCATCTACTAGCACGGGTGGGGGTGAATATAAGGGGTCACAAAAGACAAAGTAGTTGCTGGATCTAACAAGGCATAAGCATCAATATCGAGGACTTGCAACATACCAGTGAGCACATCTGGTGAAGCCTCCTGCTCCTGGTGGGGTACTAAAGCATAAAACCTGTTTTGGCGCTGATCGCCTACTGAACTAGTAGAGGCACCCTGCTGAGGGGGATGTGCTGCCGGAGTGACAGAACTGGCTGCTATCACACGGGCCCCACCGATTCCTGACCTGGCTGAAGGGCAATCCATAAGTCTATGGCTGGGTTTGCCACACCCGAAACATGCATCTAAGCCAACTAAGCACCTCCCTGGATGATTCTTGCCGAACTTTGCACACACTGGAAAAGTGCGCTCCACCTGCATGCTGCCCTGATCCCTCGAACCTGAAGCCCTTCCCCTCTGATCTCTCCTTAACCTAGATGGCGTGCTGGCCGATGATGGAGCTGGAGAAATAGACTTGTTCTGAGACTGTTAATGCTGTCCACCTCCTGACCTGACTTGAGAAGCCCCATAGCTATCGGTCCTAACCCTCTTTGCCTCCCTCTACCTCCGGTAGACAGACTCAATCTGTTGTGCATGCAATACAATACGGGGGAAGTAAATATCTCGATGAAGCATGGTGACCCTGCAATCCTTGTCCAAGTAATCCGTCACCCCATGCACAAAACGGCTCACCTGAGCCCTATGATCCGCCACAAACTCCAAAGTATACTTGGATAATCGGGTGAATTCTAATGCGTACTCCTAAACGGACATGTTAGCCTACTTCAGATTAACAAACTCGGCCGCCTTAAGCTCCCTTATCTCTCGAGGGAAGAACCGATACATGAATGCGGCATGGAACTCCTCCCAACCTATCGGGCCTGCACCCACTGCCCAAGCATCTCTCCACTGCTTAAACCATATATGAGCCACCCCCTTTAGTAGGAGGTCAAGTCAACACACTCCCCATTGTTCACCCCCATAACCTAGGTGATCTTCAGAATCTCCTCAATGAAATCATGTGGATCCTCATCCATCTTCACCTCCGTGAACTCCGGAGGTCTCATCCTCAAGAAATCCCTCACCCTGGCTGCCGCCGCATTCCCATTTTGAGGGTAATGCGCCGCTGTCTGATTTTGGACCTGGGCTGTCATGGCCTGTGCCAACTTTTGATCACGGCCCTAAACTCAGCGTGGGCAGCTAGCTCTAGTGAATGCTCCTAGTGAACGGGTGGGGCTGGCTGATGCTCCTCACCATTGGCACCCTCATGATCATTACCGTTACCATTTCTTTTGGGGTTCACTCGGCGTGGAGGCATGATGCTGCAAACGTTAATAACACGAATTAGAAGGATAGAAAGACTTCTCATCGCACAACATAGATCATGAAAGAAGGGAACATTTCCTAAACGTCTCGTGGCCTCTTCATCATAAGTGTGGCGTGCTTCACACCCATGAAAAAGACTGTACTTACGCAGCTTTCAGACACCCTAGGACATTTCAAACCTATGGCTTTGATACTAGTTTTGTCACTATCCGAACATACACCTGGACCGTAGACACGGGACAAGGAGCCCCGAGAGACGCCAAGTCAACCCATAGCATAAGTGTACATCTAATTCAATCACATAAGGGGAGCACTTGACATATGAAAGCGTAAACATGTCATAAGCCCAGAGAAAGGACAATACACAATCCATACATGATGGCTGAATACAACTTGTAGTCATAAAAGCTTCTAATCATGAAAGACGGGTTGATGGGACAATACCCCAACTAACCCAATAATACTGAAATGTAACACCCCGGACAATTTGAGCGATAAAATCGTGATTTCGAGGTAGGACTAAGAGTAATTAATTGGATAATAAGGAAGTTTTATGAGTTATTTGAGTCACTCTATGATCATATTTAAGATTGGACGTCGATCAAGTTGTAGAACAAAATTCGGAAAAACTTATCGCAAAATTTCCTTCTTGAGATTTCCTTGAAATTTAGGTCAAATGTATTAAGGCTTTTCTCCAAATCTATAAGTATTTAGAGGGTTTGTGACATATCAAATTAAATATCTATGAGTGTAGTTTTTATTGCATCAAACCATTTGTCAATCCGACTTTGGAATATAGAGATATTCACATTTTCGTGAGACCGCACAAGCAGGCACGTTACAAAGGTCAAAGGCGGTGGAGGATTATTTAAGTCCATTTGGTCGGTTATTTCACTTCCAATTCTCATTTATTAAACTTTCCTCGACCAGGAATCTCCCTAGAGGTGTTCTAAGGTGTTCTTAATGGTTTTGGGGCTAGAAGCCATGGGTCAACATGATTTTGGTGTCGGGAAGTCGGGAATCGCGTGTAGTCCGTGGTTGGGTGTTTTTTCCGGGATGTTGGTGGCTGTTTCGTGGTGCAAACTTTGGTAAGACTTCTTCCTTTTGTTCTCCTTAGTGTTTATGGTTGGTTATAGGTGTGTTCACTTCAGTAGGTTGTTGTCTCGGAGTTTCTACCGTCGAATTCCTATGAATCTTATCGTGTAAGCTTCGTTTGTCTTGTTTTTGTTATTGAGTTGTATTGGCTGCATTTTGGCAGAATATTGGACTGACTGTAGTCAGTAGGGTCATGGTGTTGAAGGCTCAAGTTCTTCTAGGCTTGAAGCTAAGGTAAGTTAGGCTTGTCCCTCCCTTTGTCGGCATGAATTCCATAGCCGTTGTCATCCGTGTTGAGGTGTGTGATGGCTGTTTTGAGATGGCTTGTGTTTTGATATTATTGAATTCTTGTTCTGCTATTTATCTGGTGATAATGGTGTGTTTAAGGTTATGGTTTGGTTGGTGGATCGGGCTTGAGTGCGGAGAATTGTAGTCATAGCAAATTGTTAGGCTCGTGTCGAGAGGCCGTGTGTGAGGCATGTGGTTCTTGTAGCAAGTTGTGGGATTTTTGAGTGAATAAGATTAGGTTATTATATTGTCAAGTGAATGAGGGATTAGAGTGGTTAAGGTTGAGGCTATGAAGATCTTTTTGTTATATTTGAATCGGTGATCATGTCGATCTTGTCAATGGCACATGACAGTCGTGGTGACACTTGGGCTGGTTTGGCCGTGTCCCTTGATGTTAGAGGTGAATACAATGGCTTGTGGGATGTTTGATCATGTATTATAATTTTTGTTAATTATGTGTGTGTTGTGTTTGAGGCCTTGTGGCTTGTGGATACCCGATGGACGAGAGGTGTTCCGTCTAGGGATCGAGCCCGAGGTACCTTGTGGCTTGTGGATACCTAACGCACGAGAGTGTTTCCGGCTGAGGGGTTGATCCCAAGGAGTGAAATGACCTACAGGGTTGAGAATGATGTCCTCCGTAGTATCGAGTTGAGACATGATTCGAGAGTGGTCCGACATGTCTGACCCTTCCTAGGATCGTGATTGGTTCTCCCAGATGGATTGAGCTCCACTAACTGTGCGCAGCCGAGAGAGTTTCCGGCAGTGCTTGATTGATGATGTTGATTAACTGGTGTTTACTTGTGATTTATTTGGCATTATATTGTGGTTTTTGCTTGTGTTATTTGTTATCTGATAGCAGTGGATGCTAGATGTTGGCGGGTATTAGCTAAGGCGATTGAGAGGTCTAGAGGCGATGACAGGTGATCTGTGTCGGCTAGGTGCCGCTATGTTGTTATTTACTTTTGGACTTGTCGGGCTTATGGGGACCAGGTAGGTTCTGTTTGTATGATTGCTTGTACTTGCTAAGCTTATGGGGTACAGGTAGGTTTTATGTGTTTACTTAAGTTTAGTTCTCCTTCTGCGATATTTGGTATATCTGTTGATTTCTAATATTAGTCTTCTAGTTGTTTCTACCTCATGCTCGGTACATTATTGTACTGACTCCCTAGTCGGGGTGCTGCATTCATGCCTACAGGTGATGGGTGGCTATTAGATCAGGTTCTTGGTTGCTGAGTGGAGTTCCAACTGAGTCGGTTTGCTCCATTTCTTTAGGAGTTGCCATAGGTTGAGTTATGGGTAGTTCGGGGCTCTGTCCTGAGCAGTTGATTTCTATTACAGTTGTAGAGGCTCGTAGACATTTGTTGTAAGTGTAGTGTCATTATTGTTGGCTAGGTGGGTCATGTTGTATAGTTGTTCTTCTATTCTGTGGCCTCGATGGCATGTTATATTTATTTTTCTTGGTTGGTCAGGTGAGCCAGCTTCTGCTATAGTCTATCATCTCATTTTGAATGTATAGTTATCGTGTGTTATTGAACCTCATCGGTTCTTCCCTTTGTTTTATATTTTGGGCATCGAGTATGCTCATATCAGGGGTGGCACTCTGCTATAGTCTATCATCTCATTTTGAATGTATAGTTATCATGTGTTGTTGAACCTCATCGGTTCTGCCCTTTGTTTTATATTTTGGGCGTCGGGTATGCTCATATCAGGGGTGGCACCGGGTGCTAGTCATGCCTCCCCAGGTTTGGGGTGTGACATGAAAGGAAATAATAGAGTCTGAACATATGGCCCTCGAATCATGAGGACTCACAAAGTACGCTGATAGCAATCTCTAAAGCACTACTGAGGAGGGTCAGCCTGAGAGTGGGGTCCTGTATCATGAAACGATACAACATAGAAAGTATGCGGTCAGTATGTGGAATGTACTGAGTGTGAAAGGTAAGTAAAACAGACATATAAAATACATAAATCTCATAAATGATCATAAGAGTAGGACATCATGCTCATATCGTAAATCATCATAACGTATCATCAGGCTCAAGGGTTTCAAACATTCGTAATACAAACATAATCATGATCATAGGAGAAAATCTTTACTCAACATGAATTGAGCCAAAATACATAATCATAACATGCATAAATCATGAGGAATAGTGGGAGATTCTCTTAACCGGCATTACCCTATATGATCACATATGAAGCCCAACTTATAACCCTAGTCGGGAGGGTGTCCGTACCTTGCCAAGGGTAGGACCATGAAAATGTGATATCACCATAAAAAGGGCCATTTGGGCTAGGGAAAATCACATAGGAGGTCCCAAGATACCTATGGTGGCATGTAGTTTATGAGATCCGAGGCTTAACCTGAGCCCCAAACCTACTCGATGTTCGATACTACTCCCATAACATATATAGTTCTCATAGTATGATATTCATTAATTCACAGGCTAGTTAGATCATGATAATCATAAATATAATTGTACATACGTGAACTAGCCATGACATAAGGCCCGCGAGTCTGTCAAAACATAGTTCATAAATCATAGGTTTCATGCACACTTTTAGATCATATATATAACTTGAAAATCATTAAATCATAATGGATATTTGAATAAATTCATATTTCGAATCATAAATCATGCTGGGCTTTTAAATATCATCATTTGAAGAAAAGATCATAAATCGATTCATCATGGGTCATGCATAATTAAGCTTAATTTCATAGAAATCGAAATTTATAACATTATAAATGATTTAAATAATAAAAATTGATTAAAACCCATAGATGATGATGAGAATCTAAAATCACAAAACCCATTATCAAATCATTAGACTTTTACAAAAATCATCTTCAAAACCCCATGAGTTTTAAATAATTTTTTTGAAAAAATGATAGAGGATGGGCATGGGTGTGAAAGAAATCACCCATTGATAGCCTCACATACCTAGAATAATTGGTTCTTAACTTCCCTTAATTGCCCATGAAGAAGATTGGAAGAATTGATGAGAAGAGCCTTGATCACCTTAGATTACCTCTCTATGATCTTTCATGCATGAATGGGGACGTAGAATAAATTATCCCCCTAAAAACCCACCTTTCATAAGCTAAGACGACGTAGTTTAGGGTCTCTTAGTGTGGAAAATTTTAAAATTCCCTTAATGAATCTAGCCTAAAAACTGGCCGGGTTGAACTAACGGACGGAACCAACGGGTCATTACAGCTAACAATGACTCGTTCTGTTGCTGTGGCTTACTACCGGAACTATCCAACGGATGGTTAGGACGACTCGTTCTCTGAAACCACGATCCATTACACCATCTGTTGTTTGCTCATCATAAAATCTGAGCCTGCTTACCACGGGCCTCACCATGACTCGTGGTTCCTTTCAATGAGTCGTGGTCTTGATCCGTCATCTACACTAGAATCTCTTGCAACCCAACGACGACCGGTGACAATTGGTCATTACATCTCACAACGAGTCGTTGGTAGACCCGTTGTATCCCATCTGCTGAAATCCTATTTCACCACGACTGCAAAGGATGACCCATTGTATCTCACAACAAGTCATAGTACCACTCGTTGCCTCCACTGCCACCAACACTCCCCAAACCAACGATTGCATACAATGACTCATTGTTTGATTCCACGAGTCGTTCCTTGGCCCGTCCTGTGCAAAATTTCCCAATTTCTGCAGTTTTCAACTTTTAACCTCTCGGGTCTATTCTTACGCACTTTCGGGTATTAGAACAGTCCTTTAAAAAGTCATCTCAGTAGGTCTAGTAGTGTTAGCTGTGACTGATTTTGACGTTATCCTCAGCATGGATTGGCTATTTGTATGTTATGCCTAAGTTAATTGTAGAATCCGGGCAGTAGAGTTCAGATTTCCGGGTGAGCCAGTCATAGAATGAAAGTATAGTTCAACTATGCCTATAGGTTGTTTCATTTCCTATATTAAGGCCAAAAAGATGATCTCCAAGGGTTGAGTGCACCATTTAGTTAGGGTTAAGGATGCCACATCCGAGACCCGGACTATCCAGTAAGTCCCAGTGGTATGCGAGTATCCAGAAGTCTTTCCAGATGATCTACTGGGAATTTCTCCCGAGTGGGAGATTGATTTTGGTATTGACCTTCTTCCTGATATGCAACCTATATTTATTCCTCCTTACAGAATAGCTCTAGTCGAGCTACAGGAGTTGAAGGAGCAGTTGAAAAATCTTTTAGATAAGGGTTTCATTAGACCGATCAAATCCCCATGGGGTGCACTAGTTCTTTTTGTCCGAAAGAAAGATGGTTCTCTTTATATGTGTATTGATTATCGGCAATTGAACAAGTTCACCATCAAGAACAGGTATCCTCTACCCAGGATTAATGATTTGTTAAACCAACTTCAGGGTGCCAAGTGCTTTTCGAAGATAGATCTCAGATTCGAATACCAAGATCAGGAGTTAGCTTAACCGGTGAATCTTCAGACATTAGGAGTTTCTTGGGTTTAGCCGGGTACTATCAGAGACTTGTTGAGGATTTTTCATCTATCACAGTGCCGTTGACCAAATTGACCCAAAAGAAAGTGAAGTTCTCATGGTCGGATGCTTGTGAAAGGAGCTTTCAGGAGCTGAAGACTCGACTTACCTCAGCACTGGTGTTAACCCTACCTGAGGATACCAATGGGTTTGTGGTGTATTGCGATGCTTCTAGAATGGCTTTGGTTGTGTATTGATGCAGCATGGTAAAGTCATACCATACACTTCCTGACAGCTGAAGGTTCATGAAAAGAATTACTGATCAAGGACAAAAATAGCATGCCCGAGATACGCTTTATGACTTAAATTAGTCTTGTTTATCTAAGTCATTGTATACATTTTCATGTAATTTTATATGAAGTGAAGATATGTGCTAACCAACATGATTAGACTTTGTTTTGTAGGTTTTGATGACTTTTGAGTAACTAATCCATGAGTTGGTGAAGTAGAGGCTTGGAAACGGAATTAACCTGCGAACGTCGGCAAAGAGGAGGCACAAAACAGCCCACCTGCGCGTCGGCAACGTGCCACGGCAGGCAGGCTGATCACAACAGCCCACCTGCACGTTGGCAACGTGCCACGGCAGGCTGGCTGCGCGACATGAAGGTGTCAACGCGCTGCCCAAGCAGTGTGACACGCTGCCAACGCGGCAGGGTGCTGCCGAGGCGAAATTTCGGGTGATTTCTAGAGAGCTTTCGCGTTGCCTCCGTGTCACGGAGGCAGTGCTCCGCGATACACTCCGTGACATGGAGCCGTTCCACGACAGGCTAAATTAAGCACGTTCTCCATTTACTATAAATAGGTCCCTTAGCTCCTAATTCTATTTGGTCACGATTTTATTCTGAAAAACTACCTAGGAGTGAAGGGAGAAGTGGGAGAACTCATCTAGGGTTTGGCAAATTCCCTTCTCATCTACCAAATTCATGTAAGTATGTTAGTTTAGTAGTAGTTAGTGTAGTTTTACGAACATGAATGGCAAGAACCCTTCCTCTAGGGTTGAAGCCATGAATTATGATTGTGATTTTATGAAATTATTTTGGAATTAAGTTATTGATTGTTGTTTTCGTCTTGCATTCTGGATTGTTGGTTGTTTTTATGATTGATCACCATGAAATCATATTTGTTAGCTTGAGTAATATCTTGAGAAAGCATTACCTAGGTCAGGACATGAGAATGTGAGGAGCATGTTTGTATCTCGGGAGAGATTTTTGTCTCGGGATAGAAATATACCTAACACCGTGCTTGGTTGAGACACGGGGGTTATGAAAGACCAACTCGGGATGTCACATCACCACTCGAAGAAGTAGTTGTGAGGCTAAGTTGAGTTAAATGGTTAGACGCACGAAAGTCCCTAATCGTTTCCCCGTAAACCACAACATAATTGATTGCCTGCGACTAGAAATTAAACTCCTCGCTCACAATGATGCAGTGAGGCTAGATTGCCGTGTTGAGAGGCTCGAAAGACCATAAACATGCAATTCTAATTATGTGAAATAACAATTGATAGTTCCATGCTTAACCCATTGCAAATCGTAGTATCGCATGATTAATTGGTTTTAACTCTATGTTGAGCAATTTCAGAATACTTCGTTGACCCAAACTTAGACTTAATTAATCTAAATCGAAAATATCTATAACCAACACTTGAGGTATTTAAGATCACACTAGAAATGGATAGTTAGAGGAATGGGTCAATTCCCTGTGGGTTCGACATTCCAGTTCTTAAAATGAGCCACTATATTACTTGCACGACCCGTACACTTGCGGGCACGAACAAGTTTTTGGCGCCGTTGCCGGGGACTAGGCGAAGTTTTGATAATTGATCTATTTTTGTGTGATTTCTAAATTTCCTTAAGTGTTGAGAAACTTGGTCTTAGTCTACTTATTGCAGGTGACAGGTTGTCCTGCCGAGCTGGCTAGAAATAGAGAGCTTGTGGAACCGTTGCTTGAACCTGAATGTCAAATCCATTTGCAAAGGAGAGTAGCTCTAGAGCAAAAGCTGAAGAGACTTCAAGAAAAGGTACAACAACAACCACCCGCGGGACAAGCACAATTGTCATCGACAGCAATGGCAGCTAGACCAGTTCGCGAAGTGGCAATCCCACTAGTGACTAATGTGAACTCAGTATCCGTAAACCGGAGCCTAGAGAGAACTTTGAGCTTAAACAAAACCTGGTGCAGCTGTTACATTCTAGTAGTCAATTCACTGGGATGGCACATGAGGACCCGCAGCAGCACTTACAGAGCTTTTTAGAGATTAGTGACACGTTTGTCCCCACCGGCGTGTCCACAGATTATGTCCGACTGACCCTCTTCCCATTTTCACTGTTGGGAGAGGCAAAAAAGTGGCTGAAGGCTGAGCCACCAAACTCCATAACTTCATGGAATGATTTGGCTAAGAAGTTCCTTATCAGATTCTTCCCTTCAGGCAAAACTGCAAAGTTGAGAAGTGAAATACTCAGTTTCAAGCAGAGGCCTGATGAGAACTTATATATGGCTTGGGAAAGATTCAAGTCATTGTTGAGAGACTGTCCCCATCACCAGCAATCAAATGAAGTGCTGGCTCATACCTTTGTAGAAAGTCTAAACCCACACACAAAAATATTACTAGACTCTGCATCGGGTGGGCAAGCCTTGGATAAGACATATGTTGAGTTGTACACTTTGTTGAACAGAATTGCTTAAGGAAATCCACAGTGGCACAACGAGTCATCAAGGGGGGCAGGAAAGAGACCAGGGTTGATGGAAGTAGATGGTTTGGATGCCTTGGCAGCACAGTTAGCTTCGTTCCAACATCAAATGATGACTCAGTTCAATAAACTGAGTATGAACCAACACTATGGCCAAGTTAATGAAGTTCAGCAAGCTCCGAGTTGGTGTGACATTTGTGGTAATCATGGGCACAATGCAGAATCTTGTGGAACCAATCCGGAATCAGTCAATTTTGTTGGTAATGTGCATAGGAATCAGAATTTTGGGAACAACTCCAACAGAAATTGGTAGGGTCACCCGAATTCTTCTTGGGGTGGAAACCAAAAGCAAAATTATATGCAACCTCAACAATAGCAGTATCAGCAGAATAGGCAGAATGATGGGCAATTGAGTAGCAACATTGAGGAAACACTGCAGAAAATTTTGGAGACCCAGAATCAGTTAGCGGAAAATCAGGCGAGGATGGCAACAGACTTAATGAATCAGCAAGTAGCCACCCGAAATCTTGAAAAACAAGTGGGTCAGATAGCAGCTGCTCAAAACATGAGATCACAAGGGGGATTACCAAGCGACACAGATCCTAACCCCCAGCAGATCAATGCCATCAGTCTGAGAAGCGGTAAGTAATTAGCTGATGCAGTGCCAAAAGAGTTGAAAAAGGGGGTGCAGCCGGAGTTGGTTAGACCAGAACCATCCATCAACATGGGAGATAATCAGAGTGCTGGACAACAAAATGTGCAACTTTCATTGCAGCCAGCACAAAGACCACCACCATCATTCCCTCAGAAATTCAGAAAGAGCAAGGAGGAGGAATGCTTCAAAAAGTTCTTTGAGAGCTTCAAAGAACTTCACATAAATTTGCCTCTTATTGATGTCTTGCAGGGAATGCCCAAGTATGCTAAATACTTGAAGGACGTGATGGAGAACAAAGTTAGATTGGTGGATGTCCAGACTGTAGCACTGACTGAGGAGTGCAGTCACAGGGTATTGAACAAAATGCCAAAGAAGCTCAAAGACCCAGGGAGTTTTACCCTCCCCATAGAAATTGGTAAAGCTGAGGTGCTACAAGCTTTGTGTGACTTAGGGGCAGCAGTTAATCTAATGCCCCTATCCTTATTCAACACCCTGGGGTTAGGAGAACCGAGGCCGACAAGGTTGATGCTGCAGCTGGCTGACAAGTAGTGAGTGACACCTGAGGGAATAATAGAGGACCTCCTCATCAAAGTAGGTAAGTTTATTATACCTGCTGATTTTATTGTTCTAGATTTTCAGGTTGATGACCAGGTACCCTTAATCTTGGTACGGCCATTCTTGGCCACCGGTGGAGCGGTGATTGATCTGAGAGCAGGGACCCTGAAAATGAGGGTCGAAGATGAAGAAGAACTCTTCCGCGTTTACCAAGAAATGAACCTATCCGCACACTACACTAACCTTTGTCAGGTTAGTGTGTTGGTAGAGGATGAGCGTGGGGTGGAGGATTCCACAGGTGCACGGCCAAAGGCAAGGTCAAGTGTTCAGCCCGAGTCTGATAGAGGACTTCAAATTGAGAAGAAGTTGGAGAAAGAGAGGAACAGAGTCGAGGTTGTTTCCTCTAAACAGCAAAAGAAAAGGAGATGGTTCTCGAAAGAGAACCCAGGTATGAGGATGTCTTGAAAAGGACAGTCCACGTCGTGCCACGACGTAAAATAAGGCGCTGCTTGGGAGGCAACCCAAGGGTACCTCAGGTACAATTTGTAATTTTGATTTTTGTGTTGCTTTTGTTATTTTCATTTCGTTTGTATTTTTGGTGGAATGTTAAGCACAGATGGAAGGGAAGTCTGAGTACTGAGACGGTGGAAGCTAAAGAGAATGGAAGAGAAGAGGTGTGGGGTTGAACACCCACCTCTGAAAACTTGAAACGAAAGCATGCTTTTAGCTTGGCATAGAGGCTCAGGGAGTATTTCTCATCCTTTAAATGTTAATTTGATGCTATGAGGACATAGCATGATTTAAGTGCGGGGTGAGGGAAATTTCAAGAAAATTTCAATTTTTTTCGTGCTTAACGATTTTTGGTGAATGTAATGCTTGTGAGAAGAATTTTGAAAATTTTTTATGATTCAAGCATGACTTCATCACCCGTTGGTTTTTCTTTTCGGTTCTTTTCCGACGGGGGTCTTTGAACCGAAGAATAAAAATTTTCTTTTTCTTTCCTTTGTCTGTATATAGTGTTTCTAGTCATAGTTAGGGACTGTTTCCAACGATGGATGGATGAAGACCGTCTTGAGGAAAATTAGTCGATAGGTTTTGGGTTTTTGAAACCATAACTAATTGGTGTTTGATGTTCTTGTTATGTGCTCTACGTGATGGTAAGATGCAAGTGTGTTCAGTGTTGAAGCATGCAAGTGTATAACTTTGTGTGAGACACTTCTTGAATTTGACTCAATATGGTTGAAGCTTAATTCTGAATTCTTGTGATTAGCTGAGTAAGAGTCTGCTGAATGTGTCATGATTTGAGCTTGTGCCATGAGTGTAAGTTTTTTGAGTATTCTGTGCTATTGTGGATTGTCTAGAACTTGCCTGGTGTGTTTATAAAACGAAATGAAGGATGTGAAGTGTAGGAGATGATCTAGGCATTTCTCTGAATGAACCAAATTTTTATCCCTCATTTTACCTACCTTGAAAGATTAATCCTAGTTAACCCCATTGAGCCTTGAGCCTATTCTTTGACAGCTGCAACATAAGCTTAATCCGTTTTCTTTAGCCTTGAATTTGATCCAAAACTCCTAAGCTCTTGAGTGGAAAAAATCCGAAGGAGTAAAGGAGTGAGAAGAATGAAAAGAAAGGAAAAGTAGCAAGTTGTAGAAGTGAGAAAAGGACAAGGGTGCACTTACGTGAAAATGGTTGATTATTAGTAAGGAGTAAGAAAACAAATTAATGTAAAATTATTTACAGAGCTCCTTACTAATAAGCTAAAAGTGCCTAAAGAAAGGGGGAACATAAGAGGAAAAAGAAAGCTGAAAGGAGAAAAAGGTGAAGTAAGGGAAGGGAAGTTCGTAGTGAGGGCGTGATGTATGAAAAGTGCTGAGGAAAGATAGTCAGTATTACTGGCCAGAATAGTATCTACCCCCAATCGAGTTACATTACGACCTAAAAAGTCCTACTTGATCTTACATTCACACTTCCTTAAATTAGTGGAATAAAACACTAAGGGCAAGCCTATGGGTCATTACATGATGCATGTGAATTCTTTGTGAGAGTGAGCGTAATTCTATTCATGTACCCACATATGTTGTGATATAAAAATTGTTTTTGCGTGTGAATTTGGGTAACTCTCTTTCCGTGAGGGCACATGTTGAATGAAAGATATAATTCATGTGGGAATTCTTAATCAGTTGATTTGCATGAGTTTGCTAAGATTGAGAGTCGATTCTTGAGGTTAAGAAATCTTAACATAGTTGTACTTCATTTCAATGATCACACCGTGCATGCTCTATTTGTAGCTTGTTATCTTACGTAATCACTATAGCCGTAACTTGAATTATCTTGCTAAATTAGTTATGTGGGAGTGTCCATATGCATGATATGTAAAAGGTTGTTCGAGGACGAACAAGGCTTTAAGTGCGGGCTTGTGATCATGGGCAAAAATAACATGCCCGAGATACGCTTTATGACTTAAATTAGTTTTGTTTATCTAAGTCATTGTATACATTTTCATGTAATTTTATATGAAGTGAAGATATGTGCTAACCAATATGATTAGCCTTTGTTTTGTAGGTTTTGATGACTTTTGAGTAACTAATCCATGAGTTGGTGAAGTAGAGGCTTGGAAACGGAATTAACCCGTGAACGTCGGCAAACAGGAGGCACAAAACAGCCCACCTGCGCGTTGGCAACGTGCCACGGCAGGCAGGTTGATCACAACAGCCCACCTGCATGTTGGCAACGTGCCACAGCAGGCTGGCTGCGCGACATGAAGGTGTCAACGTGCTGACCAAGCAGCATGACACACTACCAACGCGGCAGGGTGCTGCCGAGGTGAAATTTCGGGTGATTTCTAGAGAGCTTTCGCGTTGCCTCCATGTCACGGAGGCAGTGCTCCGCAATACACTCCGTGACACAGAGCCGTTCCACGACAGGCTAAATTAAGCACGTTCTCCATTTACTATAAATAGGTCCCTTAGCTCCTAATTCTATTTGGTCACGATTTTATTCTGAAAAACTACCTAGGAGTGAAGGGAGAAGTGGGAGAACTCATCTAGGGTTTGGCAAATTCCCTTCTCATCTACCAAATTCATGTAAGTATGTTAGTTTAGTAGTAGTTAGTGTAGTTTTATGAACATGAATGGCAAGAACCCTTCCTCTAGGGTTGAAGCCATGAATTATGATTGTGATTTTATGAAATTATTTTGGAATTAAGTTATTGATTGTTGTTTTCGTCTTGCATTCTGGATTGTTGGTTGTTTTTATGATTGATCACCATGAAATCATATTTGTTAGCTTGAGTAATATCTTGAGAAAGCATTACCTAGGTCAGGACATGAGAATGTGAGGAGCATGTTTGTATCTCGGGAGAGATTTTTGTCTCGGGATAGAAATATACCTAACACCGTGCTTGGTTGAGACACGGGGGTTATGAAAGACCAACTCGGGATGTCACATCACCACTCGAAGAAGTAGTTGTGAGGCTAAGTTGAGTTAAATGGTTAGACGCACGAAAGTCCCAAATCGTTTCCCCGTAAACCACAACATAATTGATTGCCTGCGACTAGAAATTAAACTCCTCGCTCACAATGATGCAGTGAGGCTAGATTGCCATGTTTAGAGGCTCGAAAGACCATAAACATGCAATTCTAATTATGCGAAATAACAATTGATAGTTCTATGCTTAACCCATTGCAAATCGTAGTATCGCATGATTAATTGGTTTTAACTCTATGTTGCTCCTAGAGTAATTTCAGAATACTTCGTTGACCCAAACTTAGACTTAATTAATCTCAATCAAAAATGTCTATAACCAACACTTGAGATATTTAAGATCACACTAGAAATGGATAGTTAGAGGAATGGGTCCAGTCCCTGTGGGTTCGACATTCCGGTTCTTAAAAAGAGCCACTATATTACTTGCACGACCCATACACTTGCGGGCACGGACAATTACCTGATCCATGATCTTGAATTGACAGCGGTGGTATTTGCGTTGATAATTTGGAGACACTATTTGTATGGGGTCCATGTAGATGCGTTTACGGACCATCAGAGCCTGTAATATGTGTTTACCTAGAAGGATCTAAATCTACGCCAAAGGAGGTGGTCGGAGCAACTCATGGATTATGATATAAGTGTCTTTTACCACCCGGGTAAGGCTAATGTAGTAGCAGACGCTCTTAGTAGACTCTCTATGGATAGGGTGTCTTATGTAGATAAGGGGAGGAATGAGCTGGTGAGGGATGTACATCGACTTGCAAGGTTGGGAGTTCATTTGGTTGACTTGGCTAATGGCGATGTTATAGTTCAGAACGGATCAGAATCATCCTTGGTGACAGATGTAAAATCCAGATAAGACGAGGACCCTATTTTGGTAAAGTTAAAGGAAGCCGTTCATAATCAAAAGGTAGAGGTATTCTCCAAAGGGAGAGATGGTGTGCTTCTATATCAGGGCCACTTGTGTGTCTTGGACATTAATAATTTGAGAAATCGGATGTTGCACGAGGCACACGATTCTAGATGCGATACATCCAGGTGCCACCAACATGTATCGTGACCTATGGGAAGTCTATTGGTGGAATAGCATGACGAAGGACATCGCAGAATTTGTAGCTAAGTGTCCAAACTGTTAGCAAGTGAAGGTTGAGCACTAGAAATCGAGAGATGTGCTTCAGGATATCAGTATCTCTTCTTGGAAGTGAGAAGAAATCAATATGGACTTCATAACAGGGTTTTCTCGCACTCGTTGATGGTATGACTCCATTTGGGTGATCGTGGACAGGTTGACCAAAGCTGCTTATTTTCTGTCGGTCAAAACCACTGATTCAGCGGAGGATTATGCCAAACTATACATCTGAGAGCTAGTTCGATTGCATGGAGTTCCCTTGTCCATCATATCAGACAGAGGTACTCAGTTTACCTTTTAGTTATGGAGATTGTTTCAAAAAGGACTTGGTACTCAAGTCAAGCTTAGTACAACATTTCACCCGCAAATGGATGGTCAAGCGGAGCAGACAGTTCAGACTCTCGAGGACACTCTAAGACATGTGTGATTGACTTCAAGGGTATTTGGGATGACCATTTGCCTCTTATTGAGTTTGCATAGAATAACAACTACCATTCCAGCATCCAGATGGCTCTATTTGAGGCTCTCTGTGGGCGGAGATGTAGATCACCTATTGGTTGGTTTAAAGTTAGTGAAGCTACGACGATAGGACCAGATTCAATCCATGAGGCCATGAATAAAGTTTAGCTCATACGGGATAGGTTGAAAATAGCTCAAAGTCGCCAAAATTCCTATGTTGATGTGAGAAGGAGAGAACTTGAGTTTGAAGTGGATGATTGGGTGTTTCTGAAGGTGTCTCCCATGAATGGAGTGATGAGGTTTGGAAATAAAGGAAAACTCAACCCTCGTTATGTTGGCCCTACCGAATTGTGAAGCAGGTTGGCAAGGTGGCATATGAATTGGAGTTGTCCTCAGAATTAGCTTCCGTTCATCCTATTTTTCATGTATCGCTCCTAATGAAGTGTTTGGGGGATCCAGCTCTAGTTGTTCCAGTGGACAGTGTTAGTGTGAAAGACAGCTTTAGTTATAAGGAGGTTCTGGTGGAAATACTGGATCGTCAGGTTTGAAGGCTAAGAAACAAGGAAGTAGCTTCAGTTAAAGTTTTATGGCGGAATCAGCATGTTGAGGGAGCTACTTAGAAAGCCGAAGAAGATATGATAGCTAGATACCCACATTTATTCCTTACCAGCTCAGGTCCAGCTTGAGGTATCAATTTTCACCTTAAAACTCTATTCAGTTTCATGTTCAATTCATGTGCCCTAGTTTCTTTCATGTATATGAATGTATGTGTGATTCATGAATTCAGTTCAGACATATAGTTTAAATTGAGGTTTGTCATTCCGTCAGTTTTCAGCTTATATGATCAGTATTTGAGTGTGATGATTGCATTTCTCTACTTTTCCGTATGATTTTCAATATTCGAGGAAGAATGTTCCCAAGGGGGAGATATTGTTAAACCCCAAAAGCCCAAAGATCAGACCTAGGAGTTGAAACGGAGAAAATAGGATTATTTCTGCACCAGGTCACAAAATGAGTCGTCTTGTGACCCGTCACGTTGACCACGAGTTGTTAAGTGACTCATGGTGAGGAGTTGTCTTGAGATGGAAATTATGGTTTTGAGCCCCCACAGACATGACCACGAGTCATGGTCAGCATCCGCAACTCGTTGAGTCAGTCGTGGTCAAGGGCTATTGAAAGGTAAAGGTTGAGTGGCAGTGTTCCCTATGAATGGACACAACAAATCGTGGTCAGATGCCACAATCTATTGGATTGGTCATGGTCAACAGTTGATTAAAGACTTGAGGAGTTGGGATGTGGAGGTAACGAGTGGTGACCATGAGTTGTGGTTACCAATTATGATCTGTTAGGTACCTCGTGGGGACCCTTTGAGGAAAAGTGGCAGCGGACTTCACGACAGCAGGCGAAGACCCGTTCCCCCTGGTAACGACTCGTCCAGTCCCTCGTGGAAACTGGCAGTCAGTTATTTTCTATGAATTTAGTAAGGTCTTATCCATAACTCCTATGATCCTAAGGCCCAAACTACGTCGTTTTAAGCTAAGAATAATGAGTTTTAAGAGGGGTAAGTTCATTTTAGGCTATTCCTATTCATGCATGCAAGTGTAAAGGTCTAGAGAGGTGATCAAGCTCAATTTCCTTCAAGTTTTCCTCAATTCTTCATTGGGCAATCAAGGGAGTGGTTAAATCAGTTCTTCTCAGGTATGTAAGGCTACGAATGGGTGAATTTGTTCACATCCATGCACAATTCCTCTCTAATTCATGAAAATCTATATGTTGATCCTATGGGGTTTTAACCCAGTGCATGAATTTCCTAAATTTCTACCATGGGTATGATCTACGCATGCTTCTATTACTGAATTATGATTCATGGGTAATTTTATATTATTTTCAATTATGATCATGTTTTCAAGCTTTATAAATTAAAGTGCCCATCCATGAGAAGTTCATAAAAGTTGAGATTTATGATGAATGTTCAAGTATGATGAGATATTATTGATGAAAAGCATGTTTTCAAGTTACCCATGTCTATGATTATGTTTTCAAGTGAATCAAGTATTTTCAAGCATGTTTAAGTATTGGGCAAGCCCATATGTTCAAGTATGATTTATGATTTCAAGTACTAATTAACTTACCACATGGTTTTGGAGTTAAGACTCCCAATTATATTCAACTTGTGTTATGGTTTGAGCTAAGGCTCCTCATGTATGATTTCAGATTTTATATGTATATGATATTCAGCTTCGTCAATAGACGATGGTCAACTTCGTTGAAAAATGATGGATAACATATGCATGTTTTTGGGACTAATATCTAATGCCGAGTAGGCTAAGGGTCAGTCAACCCTATGCCTCAGAACTACGCGCCAATGTAGGTATGATCAGATTATTTTGGGACCTCCTACGTGAGCTTTCCCCTGTCCCAAGGGGGACTTGAGCTTGATATTGATATCATGGTAGCATCCTTAGGCCTAGTAAGGCTTTGGACGGCTCTGCCCACTTGAGTGTGATAGTCGGGACCACGTAAGCTCTATCGTGGTAATGTCGGTTATAAGACGAGTCTCCCATTGTTCCTCATGATTTCAGTTATGCATGTTTATCATTCTAAAGAAGGTTTGACCCAATGTACAGTTTAACTTATGATTATCAGATTTCAGCTTTGGATCATTCGATTCAGTTATGTAGTTCAGTTATGTTCAGATCATTCTTTCAGAAAATAGCATGCAAGCCCTACGTTCAGATTTTTATCTTGATGCTATTTTATATTATGTGTGTTTTAAATGAGTTTACTTATTTAAGCAGTTTTACTTACCTTTCATACTGGCTACATTCCACATACTGATCGCATACTCTATGCTGTATCGTTTCATGATACAGGCTCCAATCTTTAAGCTCAGCCCCGTCACTAGCCAGCTTCCGGAGTTAGCATCAGTCTCTTTGGTGAGTCCTCATCTCCCATGAACCATTAGTTATCAGTTATCCTTGTATATTCAGTTTCAGCCTTAAAGAGTTAGTTTGGGTCTTGTCCATCAACTCATCAAAATTAGAGGCTTCTTTGATATTAGATTATATTCAGCTTTAGACTTGGGTTGTATATTCAGATTGTTATATTATGTTCGGATTTCTGCGATGTTTATTATGTTAATTCTTCTATTCTATTTGATTGAGTTAGATGTATGTTCATGCCATGGGTCAACTTGGGATATCTTGGGGCTCCTTGTCCCGTGTCTCAATTCGGGCCTATGTTTGGGTCGTGACAGAATTACTCGCTGTTGTGTTTGCGTTTGAGAAGTTTCGGGCATATTTTTAGGGAACCAAAGTGGTGGTGCACACAGACTGTGCAGCACTCAGGTACTTGATGGCCAAGAAAGATGCTAAACCTAGGCTTATTAGGTGGGTTCTGTTGTTGCAGGAATTCGACTTTGAAGTGAAGGATCGTAACGGGGTGTGAGAATCAAGTGGCCGACCATCTATCACGCCTAGAGACAGGTGGTTAGATGGAAGTCCAAGAGGAAATAAATGATAACTTCCTAGATGAACATATTCTAGCTGCAACCCACGACTTAACATCGCAATTTTGCCGACTTTGTTAATTATTTGGCAAGCAACCTCATACCCGAAGGTCTAAACTTTCATCAAAAAAAGAAATTCATGCATGATGTACGGAAGTTTTATTGGGATGAACCTTACCTTTTTCATAGTTTCACAGATGATTTGATACAATGGTGTGTCCTAGAAGTGGAAATGGTACCAATTCTAGAGGCTTGTCATTCTGCACCTATTGGGGGCCATTATGGAAGCGTTCGGACAGCTGCAAAGGTGTTGCTGTGTGGATTTTACTGGCCTACCCTACATCTGGATGCTCATGAATTTGTGAAGCAATGTGATCGGTGTCAACGAACAAGGAGTATTTCAAGAAGGCATGAACTTCCATTGACACCAATCCTAGAGGTTGAGTTGTTCGATGTATGGGGGATCGATTTCATGGGCCCCTTCATGAGCTCGTATGAAAACAAGTATATCTTGGTGGCGGTTGATTATGTCTCTAAGTGGGTAGAAGCTGTAGTATTACCCAACAACGAGGGGAGGAGTGTAACAACCTTTTTGAAGAAGCATATTTCTCCCTGTTTGGCACTCCCATAACTATCATTAGTGATGGGGGATCACATTTTTGCAATCGATAGTTCAACACCTTGTTAGCCAAATATGGTGTAAAGCACAAATCAGCCACCCCTTATCGCCCACAGACCAGTGGTCAATTAGAAATTTCAAATCGGAAGATCAAATCTATCTTGACTAAAATATTTAATCTGAAGAGAATAGATTGGGCTCGAAAATTAGATGATGCCTTGTGGGTTTATCGGACTACATTTAACACACCGATTAGAATGTCTCCATATCAACTTGTCTTTGGGAAGGCATGCCACCTCCCTGTTGAATTGGAACATAAGGCCTTGTGGGCATTGAAGAGCTTGAGCCTTGAATGGGAGAGAGCCATCCAAGGGCGAGTAAGAAATCTTCATGAGTTTGATTAATTAGAAAGAGGGCATATGAGAATGCAGCTATTTACAAGGTCTGCATGAAGCATTATCATGACCAAAAAATTTTGCAGCGGAATTTTGCTCTAGGGGACTGGGTGTTGTTGTTCAATTCACGATTGAGATTATTCCTAGGGAAGCTAAAATCTAAATGGTCAGGGCCATTAAATATATTACAAGTTTACGAAAGTGGTGCCATGGAATTTTGAGGAGAAAATGGGTCAAATTCAAGGTTAATGGGCAAAGGGTAAAAAGATATTTGGGAGTGTTGGAGGAGGTTGGGCGAACAGAGGTCCTGTACTTAGATGAACCATAAAACTCATGGAACCACATCATGCCACGACATTAACAAAGGCACTTCTGGGAGGCAACCCAAGTATTTTTATTTTTACTCTCTTTGAACATTTTAATGCTTTGTAGTTTTTGATTTTAGTAGGTAAATGCAATTCAAGGTAAAAAGGGGAAAAGGTGTGACCGACGCCGTAGCGGCAGAGCCGATGCAAAAGCGCGGGGAGCTTTCATCCCATAGAAACTAAGGCAGTGCACGAGATAATCTGGGAGGCAATTGACAACTCACCGGCGGGACGCCGATATCAATTCGTGAACCATCGTCAAATCACTGATGCTAGTCAGTATACCTGGAAGTAATCGTCACATTAGCATCTCACCCGGTGAAATACCGGTGTCAATCCATAAGACATCGGTCAGTCGCCAGCTCTGAATCAGTAGACCTGCACAGCTAATGCCCATCGGAGGCCATATCAGCGGCTCGTCGGTTCTCACCGGCGATCGCTGGTATGCTCGACCTAGGTTTATGTTCTCCTTAGAAGGTTGACCAACTTTTGACCTTATAGTTCCCACTTTTCCCTTTTCCGATGTCACACCCCGCCTTGGGAGGTATGACTGGCACCTGGTGCCCTACTAGGACCTGACCTGCTGGACTGTTAAGCCTGGGCACATCTGGTGCCTGGCTGGCTCTAACTCATATTTCTGGAAACAAAGGGCTATATAACGGCTGTAAATACAGCCCCCGGCCCGTTGGCCTATAGCCTTCTGTACCTGTACTAGCAGCTGACCAGAAACATACTAATTCAGAGGAACCTATGCGGGCCGACAAGGCCACCATGCTGTCTAGTTATCTGCAACTCAATCATAACGCATGAAAAGAACTACGTGATCGGCAAGGTCACCACTACTGGCAAACTATGGCCCCACACGACCATCATAAAAGGAAGAAAGAGTAAAGGCAACTATACAACTGCACGGCCCCACACGACCGGCTCATCTGACCACAGGGAATATATACAGACTGCAAGCCTCTAGGAATGGTAATAGAACTGATCGGGACAGGGCCCCGACCTACCCGTACTATATAACAAAAGAACTGAAATACACCTCTGGAATTCAGTCTCCGGATGACAGGAGCTGAATACTCGATCGCTGACAGGAATCACGTAGTGTCACCTGCTCGTCTATAAGTACCTGCAGGCAAGTAATGCAGTGCCCCACCGGGCGTCAGTACCGCTGGTACTGAGTATGTAAAGCAATAACTGACGCAAAATCTGAATACAATAATATAACTGAAGAAACTGAAGTAGAGAGAATAGACTAACTGTCTGATAATGTAAATCATACCTTCTCTCAATTTTTACTGGGAAGGATAAGAGTCATACTTGGAAACGTATCGTGCTACTGCTGAGCTACTTGTATCTAACATAACATGGCATAACATGAAATAACATAACATAGCACACACAAACCTTACCCGGCCCCCATAAGCCGGGAGGTACAATCAACACAGAATCTATGCCCCTACCCCGGTCATCCCATCTCCTATAGTGGCTGTAAGCATCCTGCCGGTCCCTGGGTATTCACTTGGGCTCGCTGAGCCCCTGACTATAACTGTATCTGAGTCCGAAGGACTCTAAATCAACACCCCGGGCATACCCGCTCGACGGGGGTGTATAAGGGCCGACCAAGGCACAATATGGGGAAACTGGCATCCCATCTTCGTCCCCTTGCCGGACGGCATATCACTCCGTAGAGCGACGTATCCTCGTCCTCTGGCGGACGAGTCGATATAGCTATTAACCCTGGGCGGTCAGGGATGCTAGGTAATCCAACCCCAATCAATACAATGGTCTCAACTAGTCATGCTGTCTGTGTATCTAATAAGCTAAGACTAACAGGTGTAGGGTATCGTATAAATCACATACTGAGCTAATAATAGTAATCTGTAAGTGTCTGATACATGCTGAGACAGGTAAGTATAAATATAAATATAGCCTCCTATCAAACTGTACTGGGGTAAAAGTCATACGAGGAGGTGTTTCTGCTGAAAACTACACTGTTTACTAAGTTTCTGTGTTAACATAACTTCCTATTTCTAACATACTTTCTAAACCATATATAGTTACTATTCTATATCTGGAATGCTTTACTGATACTGTACTACCTCGCGAGGCTTCAGCTAAACACAACAATATCTTAACATGGCATATTACATCACATACTGAATATACTGGGCAACCTTAACCACTTACGCCCGAATCTATATCGAACGGATAGGTATCGTAAACGTTACAACCCAAAACTTCTCATATTGTACCAATATTCAAAATAACACGATAATTGATTTCTAAACATGCTACTTGTCTGTAAATTATTATGCTACTTCGAGGTTACTTAACTTGCCGAGGAAAACTTAACTTTACATACCTTATCTTTGAATATTCGTCCGTCGGACGAGGCTCGGCCGGTACTTCAGCTATTTTCTCCCAACTGCATTCATAAATACGTCAATCAATACTAAATACAATGTTATTGTAAAGAGCGACGTTACTTTCGATTTAATTTATAGCCTAAACTTAGGCTTATCGAAAGACGGTCAAAAACTCGCTATTTTTCAGCGGCCCAAAAGGGAGAAGTATTCACTTCTCAGCTAGGAACACATAGACATTAATTTAGAGCAATTCTACTTACCTTAGTTCGGTGGCTCGCCGATTCGTCAGCCGTATTTCACAAAACTAAATCCGTAGAAATGCTCTTTGCTGCTAAATACTTCGGTATCTAGGATTAATTTGAGTTTGGGCAGCGTTTGGCAGCGTAATCGGACGAAAATTATTTAATTTTCTTCGTTCTTCCTCCTTCTCTGGCTTTTCTCTCTATTTCCTGGAAATTGTTTTGGAATTAAATGATTTAAACCCGAAGTGGGGGCTTATATACTTGGGCCTGAACCTGGGCAACGTGTCACGGAGCCATCGCGGAGGCCTCACCTCCGTGACACGCTGCCATCGCGGAGGGGTTCTGCCTCGGCTCCTCCCGCGATGGTTCGACGGGTTTCTCGTCCGATCTTTTCCCGGGCCTTTCCCTAGCACGTATGGCCTTCAAATATGCTTAACCAACGTGCGAATAGGTCATCTAAGTGCCGGGAATTCTACTGGGTATAACATTCTCCCCCCCTTAGGAACATTCGTCCTCGAATGTATACTGTCATCTAGAGGACTACTTACTTTACTTTCTGGAAAAATTTTGGCAGAGTTTCCCCTGTAATATGGACTATCGCAAAAACCTGAAATGCAGAAAAGTCCAACACAGGCTCCGCACGCAATGATCTAAGATTCACTGGATAACTAAATATCACTTCTTCTTTATCATTTACAAACACACAATCATAAGATACTGTATAAGTAATGATACGGACATACCTGTCGTCCGACTAGGCCTGAAATAGGTGAGGGTATCTGATTTTCATATCTTCTTCAGCCTCCCACGTCATTTCCTCCCGATTTCTGTTACGCCATAATACTTTGACAGACGCAACATCTTTAGTTCTCAGCCTGCGAATCTGTCTGTCTAAGATGGCTACGGGAACCTCTTCATAGGCTAATTCTTCTGTGATCTGAACATCCTGAACTGGAACTACTGTAGAAGGGTCCCCTACGAACTTCCTTAACATAGAAACATGGAATACTGGGTGAACCGACGCTAACTCTGGAGGCAAGTTTAACTCGTATGCCACGCGGCCTATTCTTCGCCGAATCTGATACGGTCCAATGAATCTTGGGCTAAGCTTGCCTTTCTTACCAAATCTCATTACCCCTTTCATCGGGGACACTTTCAGGTATACCCAGTCATGCACCGCAAATTCTAGATTTCTACGCCGCATATCTGCATAGGACTTTTGGCGGCTCTGAGCAGTCAGTAAACGTTCTCGGATAAGCTTTACCTTTTCCTCGGATTGCCGAACAATGTCTGGGCCAACTAACACTGATTCTCCTACTTCAAACCAGCCCACCGGCGATCTACATTTTCGCCTATATAATGCCTCGAAAGGCGCCATCTGAATAGCTGAATGATAGCTGTTATTATAAGCAAATTCAATTAACGAGAGGTGTTCATCCCAGCTACCTCCAAAATCTAACACACACGCTCGTAGCATATCCTCGAGCGTCTGAATCGTACGTTCAACCTGCCCATCTGTCTGAGGATGGAATGCTGTACTCAAGTTAATCTGCGTTCCCAAACCTTTCTGAAACGACTGCCAGAATCTAGCTGTAAACTGCGCTCCCCTATCTGAAATGATAGATACCGGCACTCCATGCAATCTAACTATTTCTCTGATATATAATTCGGCATAATCCTCAGCTGAGAAGGTAGCCCTTACTGGCAGGAAATGAACTGATTTTATCAGCCTATCAACTATTACCCAAATGTAATCATTTCTACGTCTGGTACGGGGTAACCCTGTTACAAAATCCATGTTTATTGCTTCCCATTTCCACATAGGTACCGTTATCTCTTGCGTCAAACCGCCCGTTTTCTGGTGCTCGGCTTTTACCTGCTGACAATTAGAACATCTAGACACAAATTCAACTATCTCAGCTTTCATACCTGGCCACCAATAGATGTCTCTGATATCGTGGTACATTTTCGTCGCCCCTGGATGAAGGGAATAGCGAGCGTAGTGTACCTCGTGCATGATCTGCCCACGAAGTCCTGAGACATTCGGGACACAGAGGCGGACCTTACAACGTAGCACATCATCCCCGGCTATCTGAAAATCTGGCTCCTTACCTTTTTGAATTCTATCTCTGAGCTGGACTAAATCGGGATCCTCGTACTGTCGTTCTTTTACCTATGCAACCAATGATGACACTGCAGAATTCTGAATTACGGCCCCATTATTTTTTGTTTCCATTACTCGAACGGCTAGGCCAGCTAACTGATGGATTTCTTTGGCTAACTTCTGCTTCTCAGGTCGCAAATACACTAAACTCCCCATTGACTTACGGCTCAGGGCATCTGCTACAACATTAGCTTTTCCGGGGTGGTATAGAATATTCACATCATAGTCTTTTAACAACTCCAACCAGCGGCGTTGCCGCAGATTCAACTCCCTCTGAGTGAAAATGTACTGTAGGCTCTTATGATCTGTGTAAATATCAACATGAACTCCGTACAGATAATGCCTCCACATCTTCAAGGCATGAATTACTGTGGCCAATTCTAGGTCATGGGTAGGGTAATTCTTTTCGTGTTTCCTCAACTGTCTGGAAGCATATGCAATTACTCTACCATACTGCATCAACACACAGCCCAGCCCGACACCTGATGCGTCGCAATAAACTGAATACCCTTCTGTGCCTTCCGACAGTGCTAGTACTGGGGCGGAGGTTAACCTGTCTTTCAGTTCCTGGAAACTCTGCTCACATGCCTCCGTCCACTGAAACTTGGCTGCTTTCTGTGTCAATTTAGTTAAAGGGCTGCAATGGTTGAGAACCCTTCAACGAACCTTCTGTAATACCCTGCTAATCTCAGAAAGCTACGAACTTCAGTCGAGGTGGTAGGTCTAGGCCATGACTTAACTGCTTCTATCTTCTGCTTGTCTACCTGTATACCAGCATCTGAAACAATATGCCCTAAAAAGGCCACTGAGTTAAGCCAGAATTCACATTTTGAGAATTTAGCATACAACTGGCGGTCCCTGAGAATCTGGAGCACTGTCCGCAAATGAGTCTGGTGATCAGCTTCAGAGCGAGAATACACCAGAATATCATCAATGAATACTATCACGAACAAGTCCAAGAAAGGTCTGAAAATACTGTTCATCAGGTCCATAAAGACTGCTGGGGCGTTCGTTAACCCAAAGGACATAACTAGAAATTCAAAATGTCCATATCGGGTCCTAAACACTGTCTTAGGAATATCTCTCTCACGTACTCGGACCTGGTGATATCCGGACCGCAAGTCAATCTTGGAAAAGTATCTGGCTCCCTGCAACTGATCAAATAAGTCATCAATTCTGGGAAGCGGGTACTTGTTCTTTACTGTAACTTTATTGAGCTGCCGATAATCTATACACATCCGGAGCGAGCCATCTTTCTTTCTCACAAACAAGACTGGCGCACCCCCACGGGGAAGAACTCGGCCTGATAAAACCTTTATCTAACAAGTCTTTCAACTGCTCCTTTAATTCTCTGAGTTCTGCAGGAGCCATACGATAAGTAGGTATTGATATTGGCTGAGTGCCTGGTAGCAAGTCAATAGCAAAGTCTATTTCCCTTTCTGGGGGAATACCAGGTAACTCATCAGGAAATACATCTGGGAATTCATTTACCACTGGGACAGACTGGAGGGTCGGAGATTCTGCTTGGACATCCTGAACTCTGACCAAATGATAAATACACCCCTTAGATATCAACTTTCTCTCCTGAAGGTAGGAAATAAACCTACCTTTTGGCGTCGCGGTGCTGCCCTTCCACTCCCGTACTGCCTCCCCCGGGAAGTGGAATCGGACCGTTTTGGTCCAACATTCAATATTAGCAAAACATGGTACTAACCAATCCATGCCCATTATGGCATCGAAGTCTATCATTTCTAGCTCGACCAGATCTACTGTGGTCTGACGATCAGCAACCTCTACTGTACACCCGCGGTAAATTCGGCTAGCTGTGATAGAGTCACCGACGGGCGTGGAAACTAGGAAGGGCTGCTGTAATGATTCTGGTACAATACTAAACTTCCGTGCCACAAATGGAGTAATATAGGACAAAGTAGACCCTGGATCAATTAGCACATAAGTAGGGCGTGAGCAGATAATTAGCATACCTGTCACAACATCAGGCGATGCCTCTGAATCTTGCCTCCCTGGTAAGGCATATGTGCGGCTTGGACCCGCACCTGTACTGGAGGCCCCTGACCTGCCTCAACCCCTGCCTGCTGAAACTGGGGGCCTACGCCCAGTCGAGGATGTTGTAGCTCGTGATCCTGTTGATGCCCTATCCTGTCTGTCCCGGTCCTCACGACCTCTGGCTGGGCAATCTCTCATCAAATGGCCTTCTTGGCCACAAATATAGCATGCGGTGGAACCATACCTGCATGCTCCAGAATGGCGTCGACTGCATATAGGGCAAAGTGGTAGGGTATACCTACTTTGCTCCGCTCTCCTCTGTAATGGTGAGTCTGCCGTCTGCGAGCCTCTACCAGCTTCTGACTGCACTCTACGACTGAATCTACCTCCCTGTGACTGCGGTGGAGGCGGGGGCCTGGGCGGCCTGTCTGACAATCATGGCCTGGGTCCTCCCCGGGCCTCTCTCTGTAACTCAGCTGGCCTATCCCAGCGACGCTGCTCCTGATTGACCCTTCTGATCTCCCTATATCGCTGTCTGATGCCCTCAATATTCTGGGCAAATGCCTGGATTCGGGAAATATCCATGTCCTCTCGCAGTGTGGCCGTGATACAAGTCTTGACATATTCTGGGTTCAACCCCAAAATAAAACGGTGCACTCTGGATGCCATGGTATCCACGAAAGCCGGTGCATATCGATCCAAGGAGTCAAACCGCAAGGAATATTCCCGAACACTCATGGCCCCCTGTTCCAGATGTAGGAACTGGTCTACCCGGGCCTGTCGGATCTCCCGCGGCAAATAATGATCTAGAAAGGCTCCTGAAAAGCTGGACCAGGTGGGAGGGGGGACATCTCTCCCTCGGGACCTCTCCCAACTTTCATACCATAACACCGCAATATCTCGTAACCGGAATGCGGCCAATTCAACTGACTCAGTAGACGTAGCATGCATAACCCTGAAGATTCACTGCATCTGATCCAGAAAATCCTGAGGGTCCTCTGTTCGGTCCGTGCCTGTGAACTGTGGGGGATTCAAGGCTAAAAACTCTCGGACCCTCGAACTACCGGGCCCTCCTGATGCTTCTGCATCTGTGGATGGCATTTGCTGACGCTGAGCAGCCATCATCTGTGCTATCATAACTACAGCACTCCTAACCTCCTGGTCGGAAGGTGTCGGTATAGGGACTGCTGAAGATACTGTCGCTCCAAACGGCTCCTGACGTGGTGGAGACTGCTGAGGAGGCTGGGATGAATCCTCTGTAGGGCCCTCTGATCGGGCTGTCTCCAAATGAGGGGGAGGCATCCTGCTGGTGCCTTCCCCTGCTGCAACATCTAAATTCCGACCTGTGATGGGATGGCGCTGGTCTGACATTATCTGTAGCCATAGAATATGGTAAGATTTTAGGAATTCAACCCTATACTGTACAGCTCTATAGCACGACTGAATCAGAATAAAAGACAACCATCCTATCATGCCTTGCAGCCTCCTACCCATAGTATGTGGTGCACAACACATCCATGGACAGGACTCTACTTAGCACGGCTTGCAGACTCCCTGGGATACAACCTGGCTCTGATACCAAGTTTGTCACACCCCACCTTGGGGGGGGGGGGTATGACTGGCACCTAGTGCCCTACTAAGACCTGACCTACTAGACTGTTAAGCCTGGGCGCATCTGGCGCCTGGCTGGCTCTAACTCACATTTCTAGAAACAAAGGGCTATATAACGGCTGTAAATACAGCCCCCGGCCCATTGGCCTATAGCCTTCTGTACCTGTATTAGCAGCTAACCAGAAACATAGTAATTCAGGGAAACCTATACGGGCCGACAAGGCCACCATGCTGTCTAGTTATCTGCAACTTAATCATAAAGTACAAAAAGAAGCTACGTGACCGGCAAGGTCACCACTACTAACAACTATGGCCCCACACGACCATCACAGAAGTAATAAAGAGTAAAGACAACTATACAACTGCACGGCCCCACACGACCGGCTCATCTGACCACAGGGATTTCATACAGTCTGCAAGCCTCTAGGAATAGTAATAGAACTGATCGGGACAGGGCCCCGACCTACCCATACTATATACAACAAAAGGAACTGAACTACACCTCTGAAATTCAGTCTCCGGATGACTGGAGCTGAATACTCAACCGCTGACAGGGAGTCACGTAGAATCGCCTGCTCGTCTAGGAGTACCTGCAAGCAAGTAATGCAGCGCCCCACTGGGCGTCAGTACCGCTGGTACTGAGTATGTAAAGCAACTAAAATAATATAACTGAAAACAACATCTGAAAGCAATAATATGACTGATGAAGCTGAAGTAGGAGGAATAACTTAACTGTCTGATGAAGTAGATCGTACCTGTTCTTACTGATACCTAAGGAAGTAGGAATCATACCTGGAGGCGTATCATTCTACTACCAATCTACTCGCGTCTAATATAACATAGCATAACATACACAACATAACATAGCATACACAAACCTTTCCCGGTCCCCATAAACCGGGAGGTACAATCAACACAGAATCTATGCCCCTACCCCGGTCATCCCATCTCCTATAGTGGCTGTAAGCATCCTGCCGGTCCCTGGGTATGCACTTGGGCTCGCTAAGCCCCTGACTATAACTGTATCTGAGTCCGAAGGACTCTAAATCAACACCCCTGGCATACCCGCTCGACGGGGGTGTATAAGGGCCGACCAAGGCACAATATGGGGAAACTGGCATCCCATCTTCGTCCCCTTGCGGGATGGCATATCACTCCGTAGAGCGACGTATCCTCGTCCTCTGGCGGATGAGTCGATACAGCTATTAACCCTGGGCGGTCAGGGATGCTAGGTAATCCAACCCCAATCAATACAATGGTCTCAACTAATCATGCTGTCTGTGTATCTCATAAGCTAAGACTAACAGGTGTAGGGTATCGTATAAATCACATACTGAGCTAATAATAGTAATCTGTAAGTGTCTGATACATGCTGAGACAGGTAAGTATAAATATAAATATAGCCTCCTGTCAAACTGTACTGGGGTAAAAGTCATACGAGGAGGTGTTTCTGCTGAAAACTACACTGTTTACTAAGTTTCTGTGTTAACATAACTTCCTATTTCTAACATACTTTCTAAACCATATATAGTTACTATTCTATATCTGGAATGCTTTACTGATACTGTACTACCTCGCGAGGCTTCAGCTAAACACAACAATATCTTAACATGGCATATTACATCACATACTGAATATACTGGGCAACCTTAACCACTTACGCCCGAATCTATATCGAACGGATAGGTATCGTAAACGTTACAACCCAAAACTTCTCATATTGTACCAATACTCAAAATAACACGATAATCGATTTCTAAACATGCTACTGGTCTGTAACTTATTATGCTGCTTCGAGGTTACTTAACTTGCCGAGGAAAACTTAACTTTACATACCTTATCTTTGAATATTCGTCCGTCGGACGAGGCTCGGCCGGTACTTTAGCTATTTTCTCCCAACTGCATTCATAAATACGTCAATCAATACTAAATACAATGTTATTGTAAAGAGCGACGTTACTTTCGATTTAATTTATAGCCTAAACTTAGGCTTATCGAAAGACGGTCAAAAACTCGCTATTTTTCAGCGGCCCAAAAGGGAGAAGTATTCACTTCTCAGCTAGGAACACATAGACATTAATTTAGAGCAATTCTACTTACCTTAGTTCGGTGGCTCGCCGATTCGTCGGCCGTATTTCACAAAACTAAATCCGTAGAAACGCTCTCTGCTGCTAAATACTTCGGTATCTAGGATTAATTTGAGTTTGGGCAGCGTTTGGCAGCGTAATCGGATGAAAATTATTTAATTTTCTTCGTTCTTCCTCCTTCTCTGGCTTTTCTCTCTGTTTCCTGGAAATATTTTTGGAATTAAATGATTTAAACCCGAAGTGGGGGCTTATATACTTGGGCCTGAACCTGGGCAACGTGTCACGGAGCCATCGCGGAGGCCTCACCTCCGTGACACGCTGCCATCGTGGAGGGGTTCTGCCTCGGCTCCTCCCGCGATGGTTCGACGGGTTTCTCGTTCGATCTTTTCCAGGGCCTTTCCCTAGCACGTATGGCCTTCAAATATGCTTAACCAATGTGCGAATAGGTCATCTAAGTGCCGGGAATTCTACTGGGTATAACAATATTATCTGACTGTCTGATATTGCTTTACTAACTTTTATTCTGAATATACATATATATCATAACATTATAAACATGCTTTCTAAATTCAAACACGCTTGCGAAACTCATACTGGACTCAATTCTCGACTTCTGAATTCTTCCTTCTACACCTCACGCTATTTATGGTACTGGATTACTAACTTGCCGAAGGGATTAGCTTTACATACCTTCACTTTGGAGTTCCCGACTAACTGGCGTAGTTCGGTCAGTATTTCTGCTATTTCTCCCAACTGCATTCATATACATATCAATTAGAGCTAAATACGCTAATATTCTGAAAGAAAACATCACTTTTAATATATATATATAGCCCAAACTTTGGCTTATCGAAAAACGGTCAAAAACTCGCTATTTCTCGGAAGTCCAGAAGGGAGAAATACTCACTTTAGGGATAGGAGTATATTAACACTAATTTGGAGCAATGCCACTTACCTTAGTTCGATAGCACGATGATTCGCCAGTCGAATTTCACGAAACTAAATCCGTAGGAATGCTCTTTACTGCTTAATACCTCGGTATCTAGAGTTAATTTGAGTTTGGACGGCGTTTAACGGTGTAATCAGAAGGAAATTATCAAGAAACCTCGTCTCCCTCTGTTTTTCCTCGACCTTACTGGAAATTATATGAAAAATAACTTTTAAAACCGAAGTGGAGGGCTTATATAGTTGGGCCTGGACAGGGCCTCCATGACACGGAGCCAACGCGGAGGCCCTCCCTCCGTGGCACGTTGCCATCACAGAGGGGTTCTGCCCCGGCTCCTCCCTCGATGGTCCGATGGATTTCTTATCCCATCTTTCCCCGGTCCTTCTCCTAGAATGTATGGCATTCAAAAACTCTTAACCAACATGCGAATAGGCTATCTACATGCCGAGAATTTACGGGGTGTAACATTCTCCCCCCCCTTAAGAACATTCGTCCTCGAATGTGAACTTCTATTTATAAGAATTCTCAACTTACTCAAGTTATTTTTAGAAAATTTTTGGCAGAGTCTCCCCTGTAATATGAACTATCTCAAAAACCTGAAATGCAGAAAAGTCCAATACAGGTACTCCACACAATACCATAGTATCCATATCATAAAAGACTAGAGTCGACTATCTCATTTATACATATACTACAAGGCACCATATAAAATAACAATACTAACATACCTGTTATCTGACTAGGCTTGGAACAAATGAGGATATCTGGTTTTCATATCTTCCTCTGATTCCCAAGTCATCTCCTTACGGTTCCTATTACGCCATAGTACCTTGACAGACGCAACATCTTTAGTTCTCAATCTACGAATCTGTCTGTCTAAGATAGCTACTGGAACCTCTTCAAAGGCCAGCTCTTGCGTAACCTGGATATCCTGGACTGGGAAAACTCTGTGAGGGTCTCCTATGCACTTCCTTAGCATAGATACGTGAAAAACTGAATGAACGGATTCTAATTCTGGAGGCAAGTTCAATTCGTATGCCACTCGGCCCACTCTCCGCCAGATCTGATAAGGCCCAACGAATCTCCGTTTGAGCTTACCTTTCTTGCCGAATCTCATCACCCCTTTCATTGGAGATACTTTCAGAAATACCCAGTCATTCACATCAAATTCTAGGTCTCTGCGCCGCACATCAGCATACGATTTCTGGCGGCTCTGTGAAGTCAGTAGGCATTCTCTGATAAGCTTTACCTTCTCCTCTGACTGATGAATAATATCTGGCCCAATCAACGCTGATTCTCCCACTTCAAACCAGCCAATTGGCGATCTACATTTTCGCCCATACAGTGCCTCAAAGGGCACCATCTGGATAGCTGAGTGATAGCTATTATTATAAGCAAACTCAATCAGTGGCAAATGCTCGTCCCAACTACCCCCAAAATCTAACACACACGCCCGTAGCATATCCTCGAGCGTTTGAATAGTGCGTTCAGCCTGTCCATCTGTCTGAGGGTGGAATGCTGTGCTCAAATTAATCTGCGTCCCCAGACCTCTCTGAAATGACTGCCAAAATCTAGCTGTAAATTGTGCTCCTCTGTAAGAGATAACAGATACTGGAACACCGTGTAATCTAACTATTTCTCTGATATATAATTTGGCGTAATCCTCGGCAGAGAAAGTAGCTTTCACTGGCAGGAAATGGGCTGATTTTGTCAGGCTGTCAACTATTACCCAAATGGAATCATGTCTATGCCTGGTACGAGGTAATCCTGCAACAAAGTCCATGTTCACTGCTTCCCATTTCCAGAGAGGCACAACTATGTCCTGAGTCAATCTGCCTGGTTTCTGGTGTTCCGCTTTTACCTGATGGCAGTTAGGACATTGGGCTACAAATTCTGCTATTTCCCCTTTCATACTTAGACACCAGTAGATCTCCTTGATATCGTGGTACATTTTCATCGCACCAGGGTGGAGAGAATAGCGGGCGTAATGTACCTCATTCATAATCTGCTGGCGGAGTCCTGAAACGTCTGGAACACAGAGGCGGCCCTTACATCGCAGCACTTCATCCTCAGTTATCTGAAAATCTGGCGCTTTTCCTTGCTGAATTCTGTCCTTAAGCTGGACCAAGTCAGGATCTTCATATTGCTGTTCTTTTACCTCCTCAACTAATGACGACACAGCGGTGTTTTGAATTACCGCTCTGTTGTCCTCTGTTTCTGCTACACGGACGGCTAGGCTGGCTAATTGATGTATTTCTCTGACCAACTCCCACTGCTCGGGCTGCAAATACGCCAAACTCCCCATTGATTTATGGTTAAGGGCATTTGTTACTACATTGGCTTTTCTTGATTGATACAGAATATTCACATTTATAGAACTTGGCACATAATTGACGGTCATACTGGCTTATTATGCCGGAGAAATCGCCAGGTAATCTACCGGTATAGCTAAAGCTTATCTGGCCTTCCGGCCGCATGCTAAAGCTACTTGTTGTTGGAATAACCTGAACGACTGTCTGCACACCATGTGCCCGTATCTGATCAGAGGATCCTGATAATAATCATGACCTCTAATAATCTGGCTGAATACCCTTGCATAATTGAATAGCTAGGTTGAATGACCCGAATGCTGCAATAGTCTAACGATACTCTAAATGTTCTGCTCGGACATCTGTAACTCATGCATAACTACAGGGTTGTGGACAGCTAACTATTTTTTTCTCCTAATTGAACAATTGTAGAGTTGTTATTAGTCCGACTTACTCTCAGGCGATCCATCCCTGGATCTTCATAGGGAACCTACCGATCTCCTTGTCTTAGTAAATACTGTGCTAGCAAAGTACTACCACTTCCTTATGTCTGGTTCGTATCCACTTGGATCTATACTGTTGTTCTTGGGAAATTCTCGGTCTTATAAGCAATCCCGTAAAGACTGGCCTTCTCCCAGGACTCTGTATCTAAATATCTTACGAGAACCAGCTGGGGTACTAATCCGTCACTGACTACTGATGTGGACCCTTTTCTTGGGGTACTCACGGTTTTGTCTGACTAGGATGGCTGGCTGACTTGCGGGGTGTTCCACATAATAACTTCTAGGTTGACTAAGGCCGATTCTCACCTACAAGGCTGGGAAAACGATGTACGACTACTTAACATACTGGAAAAAAATTCTGGTATTGCTAACCTCCAAAGTATGCCTATTCGGTCTCTAATTCTGGTTCTGGCACATGCGATAATATTACTGATCTTTAGGGATGCTTCCCTGCTAATACAGGCACCAGCTGGTCGTTAGACCGTCTAACTGCGCCCGTATCACCAACCTCCTGACCCAAGCTACTAACTACTGTGAGCTTCTGAAGCTTAGATCTGGCAACAAGCATATAAGTCTGTTAACTCAATAAACTGAGAACCGAGAAAGTTTCTATGGCTTCATACGTGAATCACACTTAACCTGCCCCCTTTTTGGCGAGGGGTCCTGCAGTACGATCTGTATATATTTCCTAGCAGCAAACCAGAATCTGTGTGACTGTAACCCCTATGGCCAGCTACTCACAGCATATCTGATATCTGTATATACATATATGTCAACAACTACGTACAGTACATACTGAATTCTTTTTTTAGTAATACATAATCTCTGACATACTTTACTGAATTTCATACTACACATGATATACTGCTTCTACAGTTTAATGATATCTCCTGTCCTCTCATACCATTTCATTGGATTTTCGTCCCATTCTGAAAGAAACACACACATGCACTTTAGCTATGATATGCTATTTGAAACTTCGCCACTCTTACAACGTGGGGGCAACATCCGAACCTTTTGGCCTTACTTGGCATTATATTAAGGCTCGTGACTTTCTGTTGGACCTTGTTTCTGGGCCACACTACATTAGAGTCTCTGGGTCGATACCCTCTTACCTTCTCCTTAGGCGGACGTACCACAACATTCTAAACTACAATCTTACTGTCTCTTAGCTGCCAGTCTGAGGTTTAGTCCTTAATACACGATGTTCTATTAATTTGGAGGTGATTCTGATTTCCCCTCAAAATCTGGTATTCATGCTCTTCACCCTCATCTTCCTTAAACTGAGCTCTAGGGTTCAAGGTATCTGCCTTACATTGTCAATAAGGTTATTGGTCAAGTCTCAGCTTATACTTCTCTCTGGCTTGCAGTCAGACCCATCTGATTCACACTACCACCCTACCTTTCGGTATCACAATTGAAATCGTAACTATTATCTTGCAGGTATATCCTGCCGTTGTTAGCGTTTTAAGGCAGACTTGGCCTTTTTTTGACTCGAACCTAACTATTACTAGGAGTTCATCATTGACGGATCTCCTATGCCCACTTCGAGTAAGCTAGTAGTCTTACTTTCTCTTCTGACTTATTACCGTGAGGGCCTGCACAACTTACATAATCATAAGGTCTCCTTACTCTTTCTAACACTTTCTGGAATCAACCAATCCACCTTTCACTTACTGCCTACTTTGAGCAACATCGCCTCAATCCTTATCCCCTTTGCTATACTGGGATCAAAACTAAGGGGTAGGAATGGCTTTTTCTTACTGCAACGAAACAAAGACATGGAACTATACCACATCTGAAAGGATGGAGGTGGGAATCCTACATTTCCCTCTCTTTCTCACACTTATCTGATAATCTAATATTGTCTATTATCTTAATCAGATCTTATATATCTAACAAATAAATCAACTCATTTATACATTATGCTTATGACTTCCTATTCTGAAGTTATCGACATATACTGGGGATGGTACCGATAAAGGTATCACATTGGGAGGTCCCCAATACCTCCTCCTACTGCTATAATTACCTTTTAACTGGCTGGTGCTCTTTCCTGTTGCTATATCTGATCTTCTGCCTGGGATAGGATATCGCTGGTCTGACTTGTATCTGTATTCAAAAAATATGGTAAGTTTTAAGAACTCGACCCTATACTGTACTATTCTATGGCACGACGGAATATGAAGAAAGAGTAACCATCCTATTATGCCTTGCAGCCTCCTGCCTATAGTATGTGGTGCACAACACATCCATAGACAAGACTCTACTTAGTACAACTTGCAGACTCCCTGGGACACGACCTACTCTGATACCAAGTTTGTCACGCCCCGCCTTGGGGGGTATGACTGGCACCTGGTGCCCTATTAGGACCTGAGCTGCTAGACTACTGAGTCTAAGCACATCCGGTGCCTGGATGGCTCTAACTCAGATTCATGGAATCAACGGGCTATATAACGGCTGTAAATACAGCCTCCGGCTAACTGGGCCTATAGCCACCTGTACTGTATCATCAGCTAACCAAAATCATGTCAATATAAGGGAGCCTATGCGGGCCGACAAGGCCACCATGCTATCTAGTTGTCTCTAACTCAATATAACAAATGCTGAACAACTACGTGACCGGCAAGGTCACCACTACTAACTGGATACAGCCCCACACGGCCAACATAAACAACCATACTAAATAGCTAAACATACGCACGGCCCCACACGACCGGCACAACTAACCACAGGGAAATATATACAAACTGCAAGCCTCAAAGAATACTGATAAGATGGTCGGGACAGGGCCCCAACCTACCCGTACTATACAACAAAAGGAAATGATGTAAACCTCTGAATATCAAGCTCCGGAAGACAGGAGCTGATGACTCTGCGTTGGCTAGGATCACGAGGGATCGGCTCCTCGTCTATGAGTACCTGCAGGCAAGTAATGCAGCGCCCCAAATGGGCGTCAGTCCCACTGGTACCGAGTATGCAAAGCAAACTGAACATAACTGAATATAAACAACAATACTAGTAAATTCTGAATAGCAGGAAGTATCTAAAACTGCTGAACTAACAGGATCTGAAATAGGCTTACCTGTACTGAAGGTAAGGTAGAATCATACCTGTCGTCATGGCAACCTGCTGTCTATCAACTAATAGATATCATGTATATACATATATATATAACACATAAGAACCTATACTAGCCCCCATAAGCCGGAAGGTGCCAACCAACACACAATCTATATACCCCTACCCGGGTCAAAACCATCCAAAAATAAATCACTCCACTTGTCTACTAACTACGAGCACCTCTACTGGCCCCCTGGGTCTCCAGCTCGGGCTGTGGCCTCTGATAATGTTGGGGCAGTAATCATCTCCGCCATGAAGAGAGCTCAACTGCATCAGGGGCATAGATACGGGTTCGGTGGTATGCTTACCATGTTCCTGATGGGCCACAATATTGAGGAGGAGACCCTAGATTACATCCCACAGATCGACAGGCGTGCCTTAGATGTCACCAAAACCAAGGCACCTGACACTACTTTTTCGCCGATGCTCACACTAGCCGAGCGACATGCTCGGGATGATCAGTACATGGCCCGCATGTACGGGATGCAGATGTTGCAGCTGCGCATCAGAGGATAGCCCGCAACGGAGGATGAGTTGTGGCAGCTCGAGTTGGATTACCCATTCAATGAGAATGCCCGAGCTTTATGTAGAGTGGGGCCCGCATTTATGGAGCCCGTGGATGATGATGTCCCTACCGATGAGGAGACACGCCGGGAGGACTCAGATGTTGAGTCGGACAAGGACGGCGGGGGCGATTCTGACATGGGCGACGAAGCACTAGCACTTGATGAAGAAGTTGAATACTTTGATTGATCAGGGAGTTTCACCACCCAACCTTTGTGATATTTTGAAATTATGTGAACACTTGGGATAGTGTTCGGCTTAAGTGTGGGGTGGGAGTAGTTAGGTGCTAGCTGCTTTGTTTATGTTTTGTTTATGTTTGTTGTGCTTGTGCTAAATGTGACCTTGTGACCCTGTGTTTCGTGTTCTGTAATTAATGTTGGTGTTGTAATGAATCTTGAGCTGTTGTTGTGTTGCTATTATGTATGATGTGTAAATATTTTTCAAATTATATTTTTATTTTTTTCTATTGAATTTTTTTGTTGAAATTTTTTTACGTTGGGTTTCTCGGCTTTTGTTTTCGGTGCTTTTATCGAGAGTAGTCCCATTAAACCGACGTCGTAGATAGCGACTGTTCCCTATGATTGATGACGATCGTCTTAAGGGAAATGTAGTCGGTAGGAGTAGTTTTTTTCTTTTTCTTTTTTCTTTTGTTTTTTTCCCAAACGTATCACTAATTAATGTTTCGGAATTCTTGTTACGTGTTGTACATGATATTAAGATGCAAAGGTGATTCGTATGAAAGCATGCAAATGTGTTAAACATGTTGAGATACCTAGGCCATAGAGTTCGATTCGGTGTGATCGAGGCTTCATAGTGAATTCTTTTAATTAGCTGATTGAAGAGTCTGTGAATACATCTCGAGTTGAGCATGTGCAATGAGTGTGAGGTGAGGTTTCGACTATTCCATGCTATTGTGAAGTGTCTAGAACTTTCCTGGTGTGTGTACTGAACGAAATGAAGGATGTGAATTGTAGGAAAGGATGTAGGCATTTCTTTGAATAAACCGAAAGTTTCTCCCTTATCATACCTACCTTGACTGTTACATCCTAGTTAGCCCCATTGAGCCTTTAGCCTATTCTTTGAGAGGTACAAACCGAGCTTAATCCCTTCTTTTCATCAGCCGTGAATTTGATCCAAAACCCTTAAGCGCTTAATAAAAACAATTTTCCCAAAGTGTAAAGGAGTGAGAAGTGTGAAACGGAAGGAAAGCGGTAGTTGTGAAAGCTAAAGAAAAGGTCAAAGGTGCACTTGTTGAAATTGGTTAATTAATAGTAGAGAGTAAGAAAATCAATGAATGAGAAAAAAAATAAAGATGCATAAATACTCTGTGCTAGCGAGTCGAGTGTGCTTAAAGAAATGGGAACAAAAACAAAGAGAAAAATTCAAGAATGAGAGGATGGAGGAGGAAGCAATGCCGTAATGAAGGTGGGATGTATTGAAAAGCGCTTAAGGAAGCTAGTTGCTATTATTGGTTAGCCCAGTATTGACTAGTTCCTCAGCTTACATTACAACCCATTAAGTCCTACCTGATGTTACATCACGCGTCCTTATATTAGTGGAGTAAAACACTAGAGGCAAGCTTATGGTTCATGACATGATGCATGTGAATTCTTTGGGAGAGCAAGCGAAATTGTAATTGTATACCCCTACATGTAGTGCTTTGGAAATCTTATGATGGAAAATGGGGTAATTCTCTCATGGTGTGAGGGCACATGCTTGATGAGAGATAAAATTTCATGTCTGATGTCTTGATCAGTTAATTTTCATGAGTTTCCCAAGATCGAGAATCGATTCTTGAGGTTAGGAGGTCTTAATATGGTGTACTTCATTGTATTGATGATACCATGCATGTCTTCTTAATGATTTGCTATCCTAAATAATTTGTATAACTGTAGCTTGAATAGTCGAGCCAAATTAGTTATGCGTGGCTTTCAATTGCATGAGATGTGAAGTTCGAGGACGAACAAGGTTTTAAGTGTGGGGTAAGTGATCTTGGGTAGAATTGCATGCCCAAGTGATACTCAAATGATTCATTTCTACTTGTTTATCTATTATTATGTGTACATTCTCATGTGATTTTTGGTTAAACGTGAATTTATACTAACCAACATGATTAGTGCTGTTTTGCAGGTAAAAGGAAATTTTGGAAGCTAATATATATGTTGGTGAAGTGTGGGAATGGACTTGGAAACAAGGAGTGGAAGTTGACAAGGGAAAGCAGCAAAAATAAGGGCTCCGCGATGGCGCCGTGTCACGCTACCATCGCGGAGGCATTCTGCTTCGGATGAATTAATTATGTCAAAATCCAGTGGAGGTTCGTGTTACCTCCATGGCACGGAGGCAGTGCTCCGCGATGCACTCTGTGTCACATTGAGTGTGATTACTTGGAACCTCAAGTTCCAGTGAAGGTGCGCGATAGCACCCTGGCACGGAGGAAAGGCTCCACGATGCAAGCCGTGCCACGTTGAGGTGCAATTACCTGGGAGACGACTTCCAGTGAGGGTCCGCGATATCCCCGTGGCATGGAGGGAGTGCTCCGCGATACACTCCGTGCCACGTTGCGTGTTATTCCGGGAAAATTTCTCAATAGTATAAATAGCACATTTAGGTTTTATTTTAAACATTCTGACTTGGTTGAGCAAGAACGTGGGTTATAGGCAGTTGAGAGGACAAAAATTCTAGGGTTATTCTCTTCCTTTTTCTCTTTAATTTCAATTGCTTGTATGAATTCTACTTATTTGAAGATGTTTAATCCACAAATGAGTGGCTAATTCACTTCTTGCTGAGGTTAAGGATAATTGTAGAGGAATGTAATTATCGATCATTTCAGTTTTCATCTCTTCTTCAATGGTTGTTCTATCAATTCTTGTTTTACTGCATTAATGTTTGGCCAATGTTAATGTATATCTTAGAAATCCAATTTTGATTTTGAAAAGGAAAGAAATTGGATAGATGTTAATTGGTAGGATATGATCTTTTCTTAGTAGAGAAAATTGAGAATTGATTTACGTTCAGAATAGAAACATATCTGAAAGTCTTATTAGTCCTTTATGGAATCGGTTATGTATGGCTTGAGCATGAGATTCTTAAATCACAGAAATGTAGAATAAGGTTTCATGATTCTTTAATTGGATAGGAGTCAAAAGATCCAATCCATTGGCAATTAATTCCTGACTAGCAGCCGAAGAGAAGATTGACTGAAGTGAATTAAGAAATTACATCCCTGCATGCCTGCCTTAACCTCAGCTTGTTCATTGCTATTGTTCAGACTCAAATTATAATCTAGACTTAGATTCTTATTAATTAGTGATCTTAACTCATAAAACATTATTTATTTGGTTGTCTGCATTCATAGAGATATCGTTCACTGACACTTAAGTTAATTAATACCGTAGTTCAGTCCCTGTGGGATCGATACTTGGCTTGAAATAAGCCATTTTACTACTTGTACGACCTCGTGCATTTGTGTGTAGTTTTGGAGTCGAGCACACACCAGCTAGGGCGCATCGGTTTATTATGGGACTGAATCCAGAATATGTGGAGACTTGTATTACGGCCACTCTACAAGAGAACATTGATATTGCCTGCATTCAGGCTTTTGCTCAGAATATTGAAGGGATCAGATAGCAACAACGGGAAATAAGAAGGGCAAATCAGGAGCAGCGCCGTCAGGCCAAACCTACTGACATGCAGGCAGAGTCCCAGGGTGGACCCAGGCCATGATTTTTAGATAGGCCACCCAGACCCCCACCCCTACAACAGCAGCAGGGGAGTGGATCTGGTCATCGAAGGCAGTTAGGACCCGGGGAGAGCTCACGATTAGTAGGTCCATAGCAGCAGAGAGGAGTAGAGCAGAGCAGATTCACTGTGCCACTTTGCCCTGTCTGTATTTGACGTCACTCTGAGGCATGTAGGTATGGTTCCATAGTATGTTATACCTGTGGAAAGGAGGGTCACCAAATGAGGGATTGTCCAGCCAAGGGTCAGAGTGATCGGGACCAACAGGATAGATCTTCAATAGGGTCACATGCCCCAGTATCTCCAGCAGGGCGTAGGCCCTCAGCTTTAGCCGGCAGAGGTCGAGGCAGACCAGGGGCCTCTAGCTCAGGTACCGGTCCAGATCGTACTTATGCCTTCCTGAGATGGCAGGAGTTAGAGTCGTCGCTGGATATGGTGACAGGTATGCTGGACATTTGCTCTCACTCTGTTTATGTATTGGTAGATCCAAGATCCACCCTGTCTTATGTTACACTGTTAGTAGACCGAAAGTTCGATATTATGCTAGAATCTCTTCAGCGACCTTTTTTAGTGTCTACACCCGTCTGTGACTCTATCATAGCCAAAAGGGTCTACCGGGGGTACACAGTAGAGGTTGCTAGTCGTCAGACTTTAGCAGATTTGATAGAACTAGAAGTGATTAATTTCGATGCAATTATGGGTATGGATTGGCTAGCGTTATGCTACGCCAATGTTGAAAGTTGGACCAAGAGTGTTCGATTCCACTTTCCAGGGGAGGTTGTACGGGAGTGGAAAGGTAGTGCAGCCATGCCAAAAGGTAGGTTTATTTCCTATCTTCTGGCACGAGAATTGATAGTGAAAGGTTGTATTTATCATATTGTCAGGGTTCAGGATGTTCAAGCAGAATCTCTGACTCTCCAATCCATTCCAGTAGTAAATGAATTTCCAGATATATTCCTAGATGAACTACCTGGTATTCCCCCAGAACGGGATATCGATTTTGCAATTGATTTGTTACTAGGCACTCAGCCTATATCTATTCCTCCGTACCGAATGGCTCCTGCTGAGCTCAGAGAATTAAAGGAGCAGTTGAAAGATCTGTTAGATAAGGGCTTCATCAGGCCGAGTACTTCACTGTGAGTCGTGCCGATCCTATTCATGAGCAAGAAGGATAGCTCCCTCCGTATGTGTATAGATTACCGGCAGTTGAATAAAGTCACTATTAAGAATAAGTATTCGCTTCCCAGAATAGACAACTTGTTTGACCAGTTGCAGGGGGCAAGGTATTTCTCAAAAATTGACTTAAGGTCAGGGTACCATCAGGTTCGGGTTTGTGAGAGGGATATTCCAAAAGCCGCTTTCAGGACCAGGTATAGCCATTTCGAATTTCTAGTCATGTCCTTTGGGCTAACGAATGCACCAGCAGTATGCATGGACTTGATGAATAGCATATTTAGACCGTATCTGGACCTGTTTGTGATAGTATTTATTGATGATATTCTGGTATATTCCCACTCAAAGGTAGATCACCGGGATCACCTACGAACAGTGCTCCAAAACTCTCAAAAATCGCCAGCTGTATATGAAGTTTTCTAAATGTGAATTTTGGCTGAGTTTAGTAGTCTTTTTAGGTCACATTGTGTCGGATACTGGTATACATGTAGATTCGCAAAAGATTAGAGCAGTAAAAACATGGCCTAGACCTAGCACTCCGGCCGAGATACGTAGTTTCCTAGGGTTAGATGGGTATTACAGAAGGTTCGTGGAAGGATTTTCTACCTTAGCAGCGCCTTTGACCAAGTTAACTCAGAAAGCAGCTAAATTTCACTGGACTGAAGCATGTGAGCAGAATTTTCAAGAATTGAAAAATAGATTGACATCAGCACCAGTATTAGCCTTGCCAGAAGGATTAGAGGGTTACGCAGTATACTGCGATGCTTCAGGCGTTGGGTTAGGATGTGTACTAATGCAGCATGGTAAAGTAATTGCTTACGCTTCCAGACAGCTGAGGAAGCATGAGAAGAACTATCCCACCCATGACTTGGAATTACCGCGGTGATTCATGCCTTGAAAATATGGAGGCACTATCTGTATGGTGTTCATGTAGATATTTTCACTGATCATAAGAGCCTCCAGTATATCTTCACACAGAAAGAGTTGAATCTACGGCAACGTCGCTGGTTAGAGCTGTTGAAAGACTATGATGTAAATATCTTGTACCATCCAGGGAAAGCCAATGCTGTAGCCGATGCCCTCAGCCGTAAATCCATGGGGAGTTTAGTACACCTGAAGCTAGGAAAACAGGAACTGGCCTGAGAACTGCATCAGTTGGCCAGTTTGGCCGTCCATATAGTAGATTCGGGAGATAGTGGAATAGTGTCCAAATATGGCAGTATCGTCACTAGTTGTGAAAGTGAAAGAATGACAATACGAAGACCCTAACCTGGTTCAGCTCAGAGGTAAGGTTCAGAGAGGGGAAGTAATAGATTTCCAAGTAACCGAAGATGGAGTTTTGAGATATAGGGACCGCCTCTGTGTTCCGGATGCGGCAGGACTTCGCCAGCAAATTATAGGCGAGGTACATTATTCCCATTACTCTCTTCATCCGGGTTTGACAAATATGTATCACAATATAAAAGAATATTACTAGTGGCCGGGAATGAAAAAGGAGGTAGCAGAATTTGTAGCTTAATGTCCTAATTGCCAGCAGGTGAAAGCCAAATATTAGAAACCTGGGGACTGACGCAGGAGATAGCAGTGCCTAAGTGGAAGTGGGAGGCAATTAATATGGATTTTGTGATAGGGTTACCTCATACCAGACGTAGATTTGATTCCATCTGGGTGATTAATGACAGGTTAACGAAATCAACTCACTTTCTACCAGTAAGGGCTACTTTTTTCGCTGAAGATTATGCTGAACTGTATATCAGAGAAATAGTTCGATTGCACGGAGTCCCAATATCCATTATTTCTGACAGGGGAGCACAATTCACAACTAGGTTCTGGCAGTCTTTCCGAAGAGGTTCGGGAACCCAGGTTAATCTTAGTACGACATTCCACCCTCAGACAGATGGGCAGGCAAAATGTACAATTCAAATGCTCGAGGATATGTTATGGGCGTGCGTGCTAGACCTCGAGGGCAGCCGGGAGGAACATTTACCCCTTATTAAGTTTGCTTACAATAACAGTTACCATTCAGTGATCCAGATGGCACCTTATGAACCCTTATATGGAAAGAAGTGCATATCTCCAGTTGGATGGTTCGAAGTGGGAGAATAAGAGTTAATTGGACCAAACATGATTCATCAATCAGAAGAGAAAGTGAAGCTTATCAGAGAACGTTTGCTGATAGTTCAGAGCCGCCAGAAATCTTACGCGGATGTACGACGTAGAAACTTGGAATTCAGTGTGGGTGACTGGGTATTTCTGAAAGTCTCACCGATGAAAGGCGTGATGAGGTTTGGCAAAAAGGGTAAATTTAGCCCGAGGTTTATTGGGTCGTACCGAGTACTCTGGAGAATAGGGCAGGAGGCATACGAGCTAGATTTTCCTTTGAAATTGGAGTCTGTTCATCCAGTCTTTCATGTGTCGATGCTATGAAAGTGCATAGTGGATCCATCCCAAGTTGTGCCAGTCGAGGATGTCCAAGTCATTGAGGAATTAGCGTATGAAGAGGTTCCAGTAGCTATATTAGATTGACAAGTTCGCAGGTTGATAAATAAGGACGTCGCTTCTGTTATAGTACTATGGAGAAACAAGACAGGGAGGAAATGACTTGGGAAGTTGAGGACGACATGAAATCCAGATATCCTCATTTGTTCTAGGCTTAGCCAAGATTATGCAGTTAAGGCAAGTTATTGATTCAGTTGTTGTTTTACGATTTGTGTTGTATATATTGTTCAGTTGACTCCAGCCTTATTGTGAAATAGTTGTGATAGTTCCTGTAATGGGCTTTTGTGTGTTTCAGGATTTTCAGATAGTCCATATTACAGGGGAGATTTTGCTGAAATTTTTCCAGAATAAGTAGTTACAAGAGTTAAGGTTCTTGTAAGTTGAAGTTGACATTTGAGGATGAACGTTCCTAAGGGGGGGAGGATGTTACACCCCATAAGTTTCTAATGTTTAGATGGCCTATTCATATGTTGGTTAAGAGTTTGAGAGCGCTATACGTGCGAGAAAGGGGCCCGGGGAAAGTTTGAACGAGCACAGAGTGGGGATCGCATGGGAGGAGGCCGAGCCAGCTGCCCAAAGGGGCAGCATGGCACGAACCATGACCTCTGCGATGGGCTCCATGACACAGCCTCAAATTGCCATGACAGGATCCGTGTGATGGACCCCTGTCCACCGCCCAAGTATATATAGGTCCTCTCTTCATTATTTTGAATATATACATGTTATATTCAACCAGCAAAGGGAGAAGACGAACAAATTGATAGAATTTCCTCCATTTACGCCGCGAAATGCTGCTCGAATTCAAATTAACTTCGGGTATCAAAGTATAAGGCTGTAGGGAGCATTACTACGGAGTTAGTTTCTTGAAATTCGCCCGACGAATAGTAACCCCGCCGAGCTAAAGTTGTTAAATTGCTACAAACTAGTATCAATACGATCACAGGCTTAAAGTAAGTATTTCTCCCTTTTGGATCCTTGAGAAATTACGAGTTTTCAACCGTGTTCCGTCAAGTTGAAATATAGTTAATATTTATATATAAGGTTATCGTTTTTATTGAATTTAGTACTGAAATTAGCCTCATTCTTCCAATAGTATGATTGCAGTTGAGAAGAGTAGTTGAATATGAGCTGAAACTCGTCAGTTAATCAGTAATCGGCGAACGAGGTATGTTAAGGGAATTTCCTTCGGCAAGTTAGAGTCTTTAGCATGATCGCTTAGTTTGAATCCCAGTAAGAATACCATAAGCATGTTTATGATAATTAGTTGTTGTTATTAGCTGAGACCAGTATCCCATGTTAGTTAGGGATGGATTATGCCTGTATAGCCTTCATGACCGACCCCAGGGTTATTAGCTGTGTCGACGCCCGCCAGGGGTGAGATAACATCGCTCTACAAAGCGGTATGCCATCCGTCAGGGACGAAGATGGGGTCCTAGGTCCTCATATGCTGTGGTTGGATTTATACACTCCCATCAAGCCTGGTGCCCGGGGTGCAGATATCAGGAGAACACTAGACTCAGACACAACTATAGTCAAGGGCCGAGCGGGCTCAGTTGCAGACCTAGGGGACTGGTAGGACGGCTATAACTATTAGCTGACCCAATGTGACCTTGGATAGAGGTATATAGACTGAGGTGCACTCACCAATTCTTATGGGGGCCCCAAGTGGCTTATTCTGTGCTGGTTGTACCTTCCGGCTTATGGGGGCCAGGTAAGGTTTATGTTTGCTTTTGTTATTGATAAATTAGACAATAAGACGTTCTATGACTCAAGTATGATCTCTATTCCTTCTTTTTAGTTACTTTAAGTTCTATCTCTTTACTTTAGTCATTTATAGTTATCGCCTTACATATTCAGTGCATGTTGTACTAACGCCCTTTCTAGGGAGGTGAATTACTTGCGTGCATGTACGGATAGACGAGGAGTAGGTCCCTCGTAGCTTTTAGCCAGCATCACTGGAGAAGTTGGCTCCTTTCTTCCAGAGCTTGTAGATAGAAGGTTTACTTCTTTTGATTGTATAGTTCATGGGTAGGTCGAGGCCCTGTTTCGACTATCATATTACTCCTAGAGGCTTGCAAATTGTTTCTATTTCCCTGTGGTTAGCTGTTATTGGTCGTGTGGGGCCTATATGTGATTTAGTTTACATGTTGGCCATATGGGGCCTCGTTTAGTTGATAGATTAGTGGCCTTGTTGGCCATAGTTTAGCTTAGCATTAGTTTACTTTACAATCATAACTAGACATCATAGTGGTATTGTTGGCCCACATAGGATTCCCTGTTATTGCTTGTTTCTGGTAAGCTGTTTGCTTTACAGGTGGCTATAGGGCCTTGTCGACCGGAGGTTGTATTTACGGCCGAGATATAGCCCGTTGTTTTCTTGATTTGAGGAGTAGGCCTGCACCAGGAGTGCACAGGCCTAGTTGAGTCAGTTTAGATCCTAGTCGGGCATCAGGTGCCAGTCATGCCTCCCAAGGTTTGGCGTGATAAGATTTTCTTTTGATATTTTGATGCCTTACTGATGCCTTTAGGCTTCATAGTTAAATGTTGAGTATGTTTTGTTGACTTTGGTAGCAAATGAATAAGTTGGTTGTAGAACTCCATGCTTATGATGTCTATATTCGATGAAGCTCGCCTATGGGCCTTTGACATATCTTGATGCCTACAGAGCTAGAATCCTTATATTGTAATCCCTCCTTTGGGATAGCAGCACCATGGTTGCCTAATGAACTTGGCAGTAAGTTGCAGGATGACATACTTATTGTTAGAAATCCAATAGCTTAATATGATGTACATACTTCTATACAAGTTGCTAGGAAGGCCACCTTACTTGTTGATAGCTTAATAGATGGAAGGTCACCTTAATTGTCTATCTTGTCAGCTGTTAAGTATTTGGGCCAACAACATCCTTAGGCTGTTCATGCAGATGCCCATGTACAGATTGCCTAGAAGTGCTATAAACAAGCATACCCTACCCAACGCTATACCTTGCTTATAAGAGCTATAAAATGTCTGGAAAGACTATATTGAAACGTATAGAGCCATTGATTCTATTCACTTATAAACTTCATTAGTGCCTAAATTGGTATTATTGACCCTCAGTAGAGCCCTGTGTGATCGGGGTGCAGTTACAAGAGCCCAGAAGGCTCAAATACAACTATAGGAGCCTAGGAGTCTCAAGATACAGATAGAGATACAAGATCCAAGTATGCTCAAGATATAGTTACAGCTTGCCTATGGGTCTACAGTGTTACGAGTAAGGATATGTAGATTGAGGTGTACTTTCCAGGGCTTATTGGGGCTAAGGTAGGTTATTGCTTATTGTTTGTACCTGCCGGGCTTATAAGGGCCAGGTTAGGTTCTTGTTTGACTATTGCCTGTTTAGTTCTAGTATAATTTAATAAGATATTTCAGGTTATCCTCTTATTCTTTTAGTTGTTTACATTCTGTTCTTACTATTAGTTTAGTTCCAGCTTATTGTTATTACCTTACATACTTTGTGCACTGTTGTACTGATGCCCGAGCCTGGGGGCACTGCACTTTTGCCTGCAGGTTCTGATAGACAGGTTCAGGGACTTCCTCAGTAATAGTTCAGGCTCAGCACATTAGTCAGCTCCTCTTTTTTGGAGTTGCCATACTTTAGAGGTCTGCTTGTCTTTTGCTGTATAGTTCTTTTTAGGTAGATTGATGCCCTGTATTGGCCAAGTATTTACTCCGTAGAGGCTTGCAGACCAATGGAATGATATAGAAGTATGTTGTTGTCCATGTTAGCTCTATTATTTTCTTTGAGTAGTTTGACAGTCTTAATGGCCCTTGTATATGTATGTCTACCTTTTGCTTTATTCGATTTAGACAATATAGTGGTCTTGTTGGCCTGTATAGGATGTTATTATTATTGTGAATCATTGGGTCAGCTGAATATCTGCGCAGGTGTTTATATTGTGGACTTGTCGTCCAAGGGCTTATTTAAGCCGAGATATACTTGATTGTTTTCTTGATTATGCACTGATGGTATGCACCAGAGGTGTATATGTTCAGCTAAGTCAGCTCAGGGTTTAGTGTGACATCAGGTTCCAGTTACGCCTCCCAGGGTGGGGTGTGACATTGCCTATATGAAATTAGAAGCATCACATTTGATATCCAGTCCAAATTTTTTTAAAAAATAAAATAAAATATGAAATTTAATCCATAAACCAAAAGTTCAAATCGAATATAAAAAAAATCAAATTTCGTTTAGAATTTTAGGTTGGTCCAAATTATGCCTACCCCTAATTATTAGAATTACTGTACTTCGATAAAAGCTTTTTAGGATAACTGCGTAAATATACACTCTGCAACACAATATTACAATTACAGAGCCAAATTTTAAGTATTCATTCAAATAACCCACTATTTTCTCAAATAGTAGTTAAAAAATTTGGTATACACCGATATACAATATTATACAAAATTTTAAGAAGTATTTATACATTCACATACAATATTATACAAAAAACCTGACTTAGTCTTCTTCTTCTTCTTCGAATCCAAGCACTAGATCCATCCAAAACACCTAAAAAACTACACCAAATCACCCTAAATTTCATATTTAGGCTCCTCAATACATACCCGATCTTTTATAATAATACTCACTCAAAGCGGAGCTTATTTACAAAAATCTAATTTTCAAACTTTGAAAGTTTGAGTTTTAACAATGCACGCCTATGGAGCTTTTGCTTACAACAATTCTAATAAAATAGGAAGGGAAGGAAAAAATGAGAATGCAAAGGAAGAAAAACAAGAATGGGGGAAGATATTAGTGCTTTTGAGTTGTTGGCTATGGGATAAAAACTTAAGTTTGATTTTACATAGAAATTGGCTGAAATATGTAGGAAGTTAAAATATAGGCTAAATTTGGTAGCATTATTGCCTCATATGATATAAAATGTAATTTTCTCAAACATTTTCATACTTAAGTGAGCAGGGGACCACACTTTGTTGAGAAATTCGATATATATCTATTATTAAAAGTATAAACTTCCTAACTTAAAAGTTAAATTACCTAGATAATCTTACATATATAATTAAATACATTAACCGTTCTAAACAACCTAATTAAAAGTCCCAAGTGAATTACCGTCACAAATCACAATTCTTCATACTTTACCAAACTATCAGGATTTACAAAGGTTTGAAATAATTCTTTACAACCACATTATAAGGAAAATTGAAGGTAATGAAGGTCGTCTACAAGCCGATGCACTCTGGCTTGCATGGTGCATACAATTTTAGTGGTATATCTAGCTAGTGAATTAAAACTATAGTTTTACTCTCTAACGCTCATGTTGCCTTATGTGAGGCCTATGAACTAATCAAGTCTAGTCGCTCGAATCTCATAGGGAACATATAGGACTAAGAAAGCCTATGAGAATTCTTTCCACTCAATTAGAGGTGTATCCTGTCCCGCAGACTGTTCCCATGCCTCAAACCACAGAATGGCCATATCACACAACTTGAATGATGCCAACTCCACTGCCTCCGTCACTGTCACATGCAAAACTCGTAGCACCCTGTAAAGCTGGTCAATAAAGTATTGAGGGTCCTCATTAGTGTCAGACCTTGTCAGCTCAGGGACATGTCACTACCCCTATCTGCTGCTCATACGCGGCTACCAGTTGCACCAATAATCTAACTGCACTCCTGATATCCTGCTCCTTTGAAACTAGTGGAGGGATTGTAGGTGCTGGAGGATGTATAGTTCTGGCTCCCTCAGGGGCCACGAGAGTAGGTGGGGCTTGAGGTGCTATATTACTTCTAACCTCAGCAAGTTCTTTATGATAAGGGTCACTGGAATCGGAGACACTTTAGCCAAGCGAGGGGCGACTAGTGCCTTCCCCAGCATCGGTGTCAATCTGCCTGCTAGCCATCTATCTAGTCATAGGCATTTTAGAATATAAGGTACAAGAGCACAATTTAGATTTTAAGTATTCCGATGACTCCGCTATATAGCATGATCTATCAATGAAAGAAGTGTAACCATTTTTAAATGCCCTGTAGCCTCCTAATTATAAGTATGGTGCTTAACATACCCATAAGCAAGACTTTACTAGACACAACTTCTGGACTCTTACGACTTGACTCTGCTCTTATACCAAGTTTATAACGCCCCAAATTTAGGGAGGCTTAACCGACACCCAATCCCTTACTTGACCGATCTAACCAAAGAAACTCAACTAACAGAAAGCGGTCAGGTCCATAAGTCCACCACAGAACACTACTGCAAGGTAGGTAACTCTAGACCAGCAAGGTCACACAATAATACTAAAGAAAAGAATAAGGCCGCAAGGCCACTGTACAGGTAATAGAGAATGACAATCCAAAATCCAAATATTGGACATATGGGTACGACTATATGTAGAATATAAAATTTTGAATTTTTGGATATCTAAAATTCGAAGTATCACATCTGATATCCAATTAAAAATTCAAAAAGAAAATAAAAATAAAATTTAAAATTCAATCCATAATCTAAAAAGTCAAATCAAATATAAAAAAAGGTTCATATTTTGGTTAGAATTTTGAGTTGGCTCGAATTATTTCCCACCCTTAAATTATTAGAATTACTAGCACTTCAATAAAAAAAATTTCACACTTCAGTGACCGAGGGGACCATACTTTGATAAAAATTATATATACATATATTAGAAGTATGAACTTCCTAACTTAAAAGTTAAATTAACTAAATACTCTTATAAATAATTAAATATAATAATCATCCTAAATAACCTAATTAAAGGTCCCAAGTGAATTGCCGCTGCAGATCACAATTCTTCATACTTATCCAAATCTTTTAGGATTTACAAAGATTTGAAATAATTTCTAACAACCGTATTATAAGGACAACTCAAGGACATGAAAAATTGCTTTGTTTTGGCAAAAGAAATATAAAGAAAAGAGAGGTCTCAAATTGCTTTTATATAAAGGATATATTTAGTTAATAAATTTGTAAACCCTTAGATCTCAATATATTGAGAGCAATAAGATTTAAAGAAAATTATATTAATTTCATGATCTGTGCAAATAAAAAACATAATGAGGCACAGATGTTTTAATTTATTTCATTGCATACATATAAAAAGTCAAAAAAAATTTAACCTTTTATGGTTATCTTGATTGATACTGGTGGATGATCATTTATGTCACACTGCAAAAATCCAGGGAGGTGTGACCAGCACAAGGTGCCATACTTGACCGAACGAACCTGTAGCTAACCAACCAACAACAAGCTTAAGATGATAAGGCTCATAACCCAACAATATAATGACAAAAAGCAAGGCAAAAACTAACAACAGAATCTATAGTGAAAGCTAGACCACAATCAACACTTATATACTATGGACTGACAACGCCACCCCTGTACAACAACAACTATACAACATGGAAAACTAGGCCTATGAAAAAACAACAACCCTAAAAGACAGACTACATGTGTCATTCCCCAAATCTAAGGAGGTGTAATTGACATCCAGTGTCTTACTTGGCCGAGCTATCCAAAGAATCTCGACTAAAGGAAAGCAGTTAGGCCCACAAGGCCACCACACAACGCTACTATAAGGCAGGTAACTCTGGACCAACAAGGTTACCCAATAATGCTAAAAAAGAGAATAAGGTTGCAAGGCCATTGCACAGCTAACAGAGAATGACAATAAGCCGTCTAGGCAACAACAGAATATAAACAAAGGCTGACAAGGAGGCTGTGTACAAATGCTGAAATAACCCTTATAGTATGTCCACAAAGCCTCTAAGAGTACTAACAATTGATAGTCGGGACAGGGCCCCGACCTACCCATCACTATACACAAAACTCAAAATAAGAAAAATGAACAACTAGCCCAATAGCTCTAGAAAGAAGGGAGCATACCAACCATAAGCTGAAACTGAAAGACTCCTACTATAGAGATCAATCTAGACCTCTGTTTGCATCTACACTACGAAATCCAGCATCCCACACAAAGGATGTTAGTATGAATAACATGTATTGGTATGTAAGGATGGAAGTAATAAACATGAAAGCAAATATAATAGAGGGTAAGAGAGAGAGATACAACCTGAAACTCTAAGTTCCATAAGGGGCAAATAAATTACACCTTAACTGAAACATAACACAACTGAAAAATAACACGATTGACAATCACTTGCTTCTTTACTATTTATGCTTACATATGCATGCAACTGCTCACCAACTTAAGGTTGACGGTAATAATATATTAAAATGAGGTTCGGTGATAAGTAATAATGATACCTATATAAGGCCCATAATTTGTCCAACTGGTGGGAATCATACAATAGTCTGTCCAATCGAAATGAGGTTTGATGGTATTTAATAATGGACACATGAGGCTTATAATCTACCCAACTGGTGGTAAAAATGATATTCCATGACATGAGATTATGTGCCAAACTCATGAACTTGAGATTCTCCGACTTGATCATGACTCACTAGCTACTAGGTAAGAACTCAAGGATTTCTTGTTCGATGATAAAACGTTAGACAACTTTAGGTATAGACTTTATAAGCTTGAACAAGATTTGGCAACCTTCAAGATTAAGAACAACTAGAACTTCCACAACTATCTTTATAATAATCCAAGTGAAGGCATGAAACTTTAGCTCAATGTGGGTTCTTTTTCCATATGATTCTTGGTAGGATTACAAGCTCCAACTAGTTTATTTATATACAATAGGGCAACTCATATAATAAGAGTAACTTAATTCGATGATCCAACAATACCACAACCTTATGAGTTCCAAAGAAATGATAACACAAGAATAATAGTCCCCATATGTAGCAAGGTTACAAGTCATAGAAGTATAAAGGATGATAACGCCTTATAGTGAATACATGAAAAAGTACTCAAGTACACAACTTAGAATCAACATTGAAAAAAGTAGGACTAATAATATGGCTACCCCAATTTGAGTCAACAGTAGACAATACAACTTGGGGATTTGTGCAACCCGAAGAGAAGAGTTGTGCCTTAACATACTTTAATTGCTCAAGAGAAGGGAAGACCTCAAGCTAGAGCTTGGGAGAAGAGGCTGCAAAGTTTTCTTGATCTAGATATCGGTTTTCCTTGAAACCTTAGGAGGACAGAAGCTAAAACTTCAATAATCTAGCTTGCGTGCAAGAATTTCTTATGGAACTAAGCTTATAGAAACTATATACTTTATACAACTGACTCATACTTTTCAAAATAGGGCCAACATGATTAAGTGTGAAAAATGTAGCACATAATACACCAATTTTGATCAACTTATTCCCTCACTTATTTAGTGATGTTCCTTCCCTCATATTATCAATTAAAGCTTAGAACATAGTAAACAAGGCACACTCACTCTCACAAATGATGTTTCATACACATGCAATATATCATAGGCTTTCCTCTCATGTATAGTCAGAAAACTTTAATCACTTCAAAAAGAGTAAGATCATAAGGACTTTTCCTGGCTATGATTTCGGCTACAGGATGGGTAGGAATGATTTTATTTCATAGTGGCTACCAATCCTAAGCACTTTCAAACATTTTCACTTCATCTTTCTTGTCCACCTCTTGTTCTTCTCATTGCTCACCCTTTCTCTCACTAATCCCCTTTTCTTTTCTGATGCCCCTCTTTGCATTACTTCACTACTAGTTTCTAATTATAAGTTCAACAAAAATAATAAACTATTAAAAGTCTTTCATTTATGTTCTAGCAGCAAGTAAACATGTATTACCCCTCTGTCTCAACATGTTTCATCATGCTCTCAATCTGTCGCCACAGGCTCCACTCCCAGTTCAGGAATAATAAATTATAATTGAATCCACTTAACAGAATACATTCAACAACAAGAATTAATCATACAATCTCTAACACAATCATTGTTCGAAACCATTCAATTATATAAATAAATTTATTGATACCTAAGACGGTAGTCATTGTCTTATTTCCACATTTTCGATTTACTGACAAGTGAAAGTGTGAAAACTTAATTCACCTCCCTATACCCATAAGGGTATCAAACATCAATTCTAATATTACTAGATCCTACATCATATTCTGATTTCCATTATTTATGGGTTCATCCTTATGAACTCTCGCTATTAAGGACAATATTTATTATGAAGCCCTCCTCTTGTCAAGCCTCCCCTATTTCTGACTACAACACCTCACATCGATAATTTAATCGCATGCATATTAGGAAATATACAAATACATACACACACACACACACACATATATATATATATATATAATCTACACACCTATTCGGGAGCATACCGAGGAAGTAACTATTAAGACCTTCCTCCTATGGAAGACAATTGAGAACTTAATGTAGAAATCTATTTGTACCTCCATGACCACTTGTTTTTATAATCTTCCTTTCCCCTATATTATTATTCCAAACTATTACTTTTCTCCCTTACCATTTACTAGCTACAGTCAAAACTAGTGTCAATAGCATGATAATCTCCGCTTTACTTGTCAATCATACATCAACCATTCATATATATACAAATTTATATTCGAACTCTAACATGAGGATAAGTAATAGCCTACCTTTGCGCCAAGATTCTATCAAGAAAATCGGGGGGTTGCATTCTTGCCTCAAATCCTAGTGTTCTTACAAAGAATTATCTAGGAGAATGATGGAATCCTTGCCCTTTCTAGCCACCTTACCTTTTTCCTTATTAGAAACCAAACTTTTGGTTTTGGGCATTTTTAACTACCAACCTGTAATACCCCGGAAAGGCCTAAGAATAGACCCGAGAGTTAAAAATTGACAAGTGCAGAAAACTGGCAAAAATATCATAGAATGGACGACCCTACGACTCGTGGTAGGATACCACGGGTCGTCATAAAAAATCGTGGTTTGGGAAGTCAAGGAAGCAGTGGTGACAATGGACGGTGTAACGACTCATTGTTAGGAACAATGAGTCATTGTTATTAGTCATTAGAAGGGCTGAACTTAGGCCGAGGAGGAAGCAATGGGCCATCCCATGATCCGTGGTGAGAGACAACGACCCATTGCAAGTCATTGCTTGTTGGTTGACGTTTCCAGTACATTCAACGGATGGATACCACCATGAGTCGTGGTGAGGCTTGTGGAAAGAGAAGTCAGTTTGGTCAAGAAGCTGACGACGGTCGATTTAATGACCCATGGTTTGAAGTAACGACTCATCCTGATGAGTCGTAGAAAGGGATCTGAGATGTGTTATGAGGTAGAGAACCGGATGACTTGATACCATGAGCCATGGTATGTCAGCACGACCCGTTGGGTCAATCGTGGGTCCGTCTGTGGCAGTTTTCAGGGAAATTATTTTAAGGGTATTTTGACCTTTCCTCATTTTAACCCCTAAACTACGTCGTTTTTGTTATTTCCTGAGTGTAGTAAGAGGAGTTAAGTCCCTATTGCATGCCATTCTCATGCAAGGATTCTAGAGAGGTTTTGGGAGATTCAAGGCCTTCATCCCCAAAAATTTTTTCAATTCCTTTATGGGTATTCAAGGAGCTTTAAGTTCATCCATCCCAGGTGTGTAGGGTTTTGAAATGGGTGTAATTATTCCTCACCCGTGCCCAATTTTGATTAAAGTCATGATTCCTCCTATCCAAATTCCATGGGGTTTTACCCAAAGCATGTCATTGTGATTTCTCCTTATGGGTACATTTTAATTGAGTTTTATTTATGGAAATATGCATGATGGGTAGGTTTTACTATTATTTTCTTTAATTCATGTTTCAATCTTTTTAAATCTAAATTGCCCATTTATGGAAGTTCACGAAAAAATTATGATTTATGATGAATATTCATTATTTTAAGTTTACTGATTATGGAAATGCATGAATCTAAGTTACCCATGTTTATGGGTATATTTGAAAGAAATGAGTATGATGAACAATTGGGAAATGCCCGCATATGAAGAATGATTTATGATTTACGAAACGAATTTCATGATTTATCAATTTATGATGTTGGCCGATTCAAAGGGCCTTAATTCTTGGCTAAGCATGTTTTAATGGGGATCAATGATGATCAATGTTATATCTCAGCCAATTAATCTTTATGCATGATGTTAATGATCTATGTATAAGCCTATATGCATATTTTTGGGAGCCGTGTCTAGCACCGAGCAGCTCGACGTTCAAAGGACTACATCGGTGTCTCATAACCACATGCCACCATGGGTTCTAAATGATCCCCTCAAATGTGATGTTATGATAATGATCCCCTCAAATGTGATATCACGCGTTATGCATGACCCTCACCTAGCTAGCCAGGGTCGGCTCTGCCTACTTGAGCGAGACAGTGGGGCATCATGAAAGGCTTTACCATGATGGTGTCGGTTATGAAGAGTCCTCCCATTATTCCGCATGTGTTTATGTATTGTTATGTTTATGTTATTGGATCAAGTTATATTATTATAAAGCTATTTACGAATATGATAATGAATGGTTATGTATGATTTGAAAGTCTTGAGCATTATGTTTATTTATGAAGAATTTTGATGCAAGCATGACGTCCCTCTCTTATATCTATTTATGAGTTTACTTTACTTTTAAAATTTCCATTTTACTTACCTTGCATACTTAGTATATTCCACGTACTGACCACATACTTTTTATGTTGTATCGTTTCATGATACAGGGTCCGGATCTCAGGCTCATCCTCATCCGTAGTCCATCCCAGCTTTCGATATCAGCTTACCGGTGAGTCCTCATGTTTTGAGGGCCGTTTGATAAACTTCCATTTGTTTATGATTCAGTACTGGTTAGGTTAGTTGGGGATGTTTTCCCATCAACCCATCTTATGTTTTAGAGGCTTTTGGACAAGTATGTAGTATTCAGCTATGTAAGCATTTGGTATTTCTTGATTCTATGTTAAGATTACGTTTCTGCTATATCTTTATGATTATTGTTTCGCTTATTAAAATGGGATTAGTTGAATTCACGTGCCACGGGTTGACTTGGGGTCTCTCGGGGTCCCTTGTCCCGTGTCTCCAATCTTGGTGTACGTTCGAATCGTGACAATCTTGGTATCACAGCAATAGGTTTGAAGTGTCCTAGGGAGTCCGAAAGCTACATTAGGTAGAGTCTTTTCAATGGGTGTGAAGCATACCACACCTATGATGAAGAGGCTACTAGATGTTTTAAGAAATGCTCCCTACTTTCATGTTCTATGTCATGCGATGTAAAGCCTTTCCACCCTTCTAATTCGTGCGATTTGCGATTGCAGAATTATGGATCCTAGAAGAATGAACGGAAGGATGAATGGAAATGATGAAGGCCACAGATATGGTAATAATCATGGGCATCAACAAGCCCCACTTGTTCTGGAGCCCCATGCACTAGATCCAGCTGCCCACGCTGAGTTTCGAGCGGTGATTCTGATGTTGGCGCAAGCCTTGACCTCTTAGGTCAATCAGCAAGTTGTTGTGTAGGTTACATAGAATGGCAATGCGGTGACGACTCGGATTAGATACTTCTTGAGGATGAACCCTCCTGAGTTCACAGGATCGAAGGTGGATAAGGATCTACACGAGTTCATTGAAGGGTTCCTAAAGGTCACTCAGGTTATGGGGGTGACCAATGGGGAGTGTGTGGACTTGGACTCTTATCAGCTAAAGGAGGTCACTCATATTTGGTACAGGCAATGGAAGGACAGCAGGACAGAGGGAGCGGGGCCTATCAGCTAGGATGAGTTCCACATGACCTTTCTTGACATATTCTTTCCACAGGAAATGAGGGAATTGAAGGTAGCTGAGTTTGTTAACCTCAATAAAGGAAAGATGACAGTGTTGGAGTATTCACTTGAGTTCACTCGCTTGTTGTAATATGCCCCAGAGTTGGTGATGGCTCAAAGGGCACGAGTGAGCCGATTTGTTCATGGTGTGGCTGGTTATTTTGACAAGGATTGCAGGACTGCTATGCTTCATTAGGATATGGAATTTCCTCGCATAGTGGATTACGCCCAACAGATGGAGGCGGCTCATGCGAGGGAGAGGGAGGAAAAGAGAGCTCGGACAGATAGTCATACGTTTTCACATCAGAGGTCCGGCGGTGGCTACCGTCCACAGTTTCAGCAGAGGTCACTAGCCCCAGCACCATCATCAACTAGTGTCCCATACATACCCAAGGGTGTTTATAGGAGCAGGGCTTCATGGTCGAGAGATCAGAGGGGCACCCAGTTAGAGTATACCTCTCCAGCCTGCGGGAAGTGCGGCAAAAGTCACACCGGGGAGTGCCTGCTTGGTTCGGATGTCTACTTCAGGTGTGTTAGATTTGGGCAAACGCACTAAGCATGTCCATATGCTATACAGGGTGATGATAGGGGTTGAACAAAGACCACCAGGACAGCAGTAGCTCCAGGCCGTTCAGCTTCGCAGGGAGCATCTACTAATGAGGGAGGTAGTCAGCGCGAGAACCGATTCTATGCCCTTGCCTCGCACCAGGAGCAGGAGACTTTGCCAGACGTGGTCATTGGTATGTTGCGTGTATTTCATATTGATGTTTATTCCTTGCTAGATCCAGGAGCTACATTGTCTTTCATGACTCCTTACATTTCTAGTTACCTTGGAGTTAGTCCTGAAATTCTGTCAGAACCATTCTCCGTGTCTTCCCCAATCGGTGATTCAGTTGTAGCTAGGCGGGTATATAGAAGTTGCCCCATCACTGTGTTGCATAAGATTACCTCCGCAGACTTAGTACAATTGGCAATGACTGATTTTGACATCATTTCGGGTATGGATTGGTTGTTTGCATGTTATGCATCAATTAATTGTAGGACCCGTACCGTGGAGTTTCATTTCGGGTGAGTCAGTTATGGAGTGGAAGGGTAGTTCGGCGGTGCCAGCAGGTTAGTTTATTTCCTATCTGAAGGCTAAGAAGATGATCTCTAAGGGGTGCATGTACCACCTAGTTAGGGTTAAGGATGTGGAGTCTGAGACCCCAACTATCTAGTCAGTTCCAGTGGTGTGTGAGTATCTTGAGGTGTTTCCCAAGGATTTTTCAATTGTTCCTCTGAAAAGGGAAATTGATTTCGGTATTGATCTATTGCCAGATACGCAACCTATTTCTATCCCTCCTTACAGGATGGCTCCAGCCGAGCTAAAGGAATTGAAGGAGCAGTTGAAGAACCTGTTGGACAAGTGCTTCATTAGACCTAGCCAGTCCCCATGGGGTGCACCAGTTCTATTTGTTCGAAATAAGGACGGTTCCTTTCGCATGTGCATTGACTATCGACAGTTGAACAAGGTTACCGTTAAGATTAGATACCCCTTACCCAGGATCAATGATTTGTTTGAACAGCTCCAGGGTTCCAAGCGCTTCTCCAAGATCGATCTTTGGTTTGGGTATCATCAACTTAGAGTTCGGGAGAGTGATATCCCGAAAACCGCTTTCAGGACTCGGTATGGTCACTACGAATTTGTTGTTATGTCTTTTGGGATAACCAATGCTTCTACAGCTTTTATGGACCTGATGAACAGGGTGTTCAAAAAATATTTGGATATATTCGTGATCGTGTTCATCGACGACATTCTCATATACTCCCGGAGCGAGGAGGAGCATGCCACTCATTTGAGAATAGAGCTGCAAACCCTCAAGGATCGTCAGTTGTATGCAAAGTTTAGTAAGTGTGAATTTTGGATAAACTCGATAGTATTTCTGGGACATGTAGTATCAAGTGAAGGCATAAGGGAAGATTCCTAGAAGATTGAAGCGGTAAAGAATTGGCCTAGACGGTGAATCCTTCAGAAATTCAGAGTTTCTTGGGCCTAGCAGGTTATTACCGAAGGTTTGTGGAGGGTTTCTCATCTATTGCTGCACCTTTGACTAAGTTGACTCAGAAGAAGGTGAAATTTCAATGGTTGGATGCTTTTGAGAAAAGCTTCCAAGAGTTAAAGACCCGACTCACTTCAGCACTGGTGTTGACCTTACCCGAGGGTACCGATGGCTTCATTTTGTACTGTGATTCTTCGAGAGTCGGACTGGGATGTGTGTTGATGCAGCGGGGGAAGGTAATAGCATATGCCTCGAGAAAACTGAAGGTTCATGAAAAGAATTACCCGACCCATGATCTTGAGTTGGCTGCGGTGGTGTTTTCATTAAAGTTATGGTAGCATTACTTGTATGGGATCCATGTGGATGTATTCACGGATCACAAGATTTTGCAATATGTGTTCACACAGAAAGATGAATCTTCGGCAAATGAGGTGGTTGGAGTTACTTAAGGACTATGACATGAGTGTCCTTTACCACCTGGGCAAGGCTAATGTGGTTGCGGATGCGCTTAGTAGGCTCTCCATGAAAAGTGTGTCCCACGTGGGTGAGGGAAAGAAGGAGTTGGTGAAGGATGTCCACCAATTTGCAAGACTGGGAGTTAGATTGATTGATGCGACCGGTGGCGGTGTTGTTGTACATAACGGGTCAGAATTGTCATTGGTAGTTGATTTAGAATCCAAGCAAGACGAGGATCCAATATTGAGGAAGCTGAAGGAGGCGATGAGGAGTCAAAAGGTGGAGGTTTTCTCCAAAGGGGTAGATGGTGTGTTGCGATACTAGGGTCGACTATGTGTTCTGGATGTTGATAATTTGAGAGTCCAGATATTGCATGAGGCACATGGTACCAGATATTCTATTCATCTAGGATCTATAAAAATGTATCGGGATTTGAGAGAAATCTATTGGTGGGATGGTATGAAGAGAGATATTGCGGAGTTCGTAGCAAAATTCCCAAACTTCCAACAAGTGAAAGTCGAACATCACAGGCCGGGAGGCGTACTTCAGGATATCAACATCCCCACAGGCCTACCTTATACTCCACGACACTATGACTCCATTTGGGTGGTGGTTGATAGGTTAACTAAGGCTGCACATTTCTTACCGGTCAAGACTACGGATTCAGCGTATGATTATGCTAAGTTGTATATTCGGGAGTTAGTTTGACTTCATGGCTTTCCCTTGTCTATTATTTCAGACTGAGGTACTCAGTTTACCTCTCAATTCTGGCGTTCTTTTTGAAAATGAGTTAGGACGCAGGTTAAGCTCAGTACAGCCTTCTATTCGCAAATAGACGGCCAGGCAGAATGAACCATTTAGACCCTTGAGGATATGTTGAGGGCATTTGTTATGGATTTTATAAGTAGTTGGGATGATCATTTGCCTTTGATCGAGTTTTCTTATAGTAACAGTTATCACTCCAGTATCCAGATGGCCCCCATTCGAGGATCTTTATGGGCGGAGGTTTGGATCTCTTATCGGATGGTTCGAGGTTGGTGAGGCAGCTATGATAGGCCCAAATTTAGTTCATGAGGCGATGGTGAAGGTTCAGTTGATAAGAGACCGGCTGAAAACTGCTCAGAGCCATCAAATATCGTATGCTGATGTGAGGAGAAGAGATTTGTAGTTTGATATAGATGACTGGGTATTTCTAAAGGTATCTCCCATGAAGGGAGTCATGCGGTTCGGAAATAAAGGTGGCGTATGAGTTGGACTTGCCCTCGGAACTATCTTCGGTTAATCCCGTCTTTTATGTGTCACTTTTGAAGAAGTGCTTGGGTAATCCAGCCTTAGTAGTTCCGGTAAACAACATTGGAGTGAAGGACAACCTCAGTTATGAAGAGATTCCCATTGAAATCTTGGAGCGACAGGTTCAGAGGCTGAGGAACAAGGAAGTAGCTTCAGTTAAAGTATTATGGAGGAACCAGCATGTTGAGGGAGCTATGAGGGAAGCCGAAGCGGGTATGATGGCTAAATACCCACATTTGTTCTCTACCAGCTCAGTTCCAACTTGAGGTGTTAGTTTTTCCCTATAAATCTATTTAGTTTTCATGTTCAGCTTATGTGTGCAAGTTTCTTTTATGCATATGAATGCATATGTGAAGCATGAGATTAGTTCAGCTATGTGGTTCGGTTCGGAGGTAGTCATTCCATGAAAATTTTGGTTAAAATGATCAGTATATAGCTATGATAAATTATATGTTTCTATTTGCTGCTTGTTTCCTACATTCGAGGATGAATGTTCCCAAGGAGGAGATATTGTAATACCCCGGAAAGGCCTAAGAATAGACTCGGGAGTTAAAAATTGAAAAGTGTAGAAAACTGGCAAAAATATCACACAACGAACGACCCTACGACTCGTGGTAGGATACCACAGGTCATCATAAAACAATCGTGGTTTGGGAAGTCAGGGAAGCAGTGGGGACAACAGACGGTGTAATGACTCGTTGTCAGGAATAATGAGTCATTGTTACCAGTCGTTAGAAGGGCTGAACTTAGGCTGAGGAGGAAGAAACGGGCCATCCCACAATCCGTGGTGAGAGACAATGACCCATTGTTTCAAGTTGTTTCTTGTTGGTTGAAGTTTACAGTTCATTCGATGGATGGATACCACGACTCATTGGATGCCACTACGAGTCGTGGTGAGGCTCGTGGAAAGAGAAGTCAGTTTGGTCAAGAAGTTGACGGCGGTCGATTCAACGACTCGTGGTTTGACGTAATGACGCATCTTGACGAGTCGTGGGAAGGGATCTGAGATGTGTTATGAGGCAGTGCACCCGACGACTCGATACCACGAGTCGTGGTGTGTTACCATGACCCGTTGGGTCGGTCGTGGGTCCGTCCGAAGCAGTTTTCAGGAAAATTATTTTAAGGGTATTTTTGACCTTTCCTCATTTTTAACCCCTAATCTACGTCGTTTGTTATTTCCTGAGTGTAATAAGAGGAGTTAAGTTCCTATTGCATGCCCATTCTCATGCAAGGATTCTAGAGAGGTTTTGGGAGATTCAAGGCCTTCATCCCCAAAATTTTCTTCAATTTCTTTGTGGGTGTTCAAGGAGCTTTAAGTTCATCCATTCCCAGGTATGAAGGGTTTCAAAATGGGTGGAATTCTTCCTCACCCATGCCCAATTTCGATTAAATTCATGAATCCTCCTATCCAAATTCCATGGGATTTTACCCAAAGCATGTCAATGTGATTTCTCCTTATAGGTATGTTTTCGTTGGGTATTATTTATGGAAATATGCATGATGGACAGGTTTTACTATTATTTTCTTTAATTCATGTTTCAATCTTTTTAAATCTAAATTGTCCATTTATGGAAGTTCATGGAAAATTATGATTTATGGTGAATATTCATTATTTTAAGTTTAATCGGAGTTTGAAGAAGGGGAGGGAGAAGGAGCCCTTGACCCGTAGGAGGATTATTGATTATGGAAATGCATGAATCTATGTTACCCATGTTTATGGGTATATTTGAAGGAAATGAGTATGATGAAGTATTGGGCAATGCCCACATATGAAGAATGATTTATGATTTACGAAACGAATTTCATGATTTATCGATTTGTGATGTTGACCGATACAAAGGGCCTTAATTATTGGCTAAGCATGTTTTAAAGGTGATCAATGATGATAAATTTTATATCTTAGCCAATGAATTTTTATGCATGATGTTAATGATCTATGTATGAGCCTATATGCATGTTTTTCTGAGCCGTGTCTAGCACCGAGCAGCCCGACGTTAAAAGGACTACGCCGGTAACTCATAACCACGTGCCACCGTGGGTTGTAAATGTTATGATGTTATGATAATGATCCCCTCAAATGTGATATCACTCCTTATGCACGACCCGCGCCTGGAAAGCCAGGGTCGGCTCTGCCCACTTGAGCGAGATAGTGGTGCATCATGAAAGGCTCTACCATGATGGTGTCGGTTATGACGAGTCCTCCCATTGTTCCGCATGTTTTTATGCATTGTTATGTTTATGTTATTGGCTCAAGTTATATTATGATAAAGCTATTTATGAATATAATAATGAATGGTTATGTATGATTTGAAAGTATTGAGCCTTATGTTTATTTACGAAGAATTTTGACGCAAGCATGATGTCCCTCTCTTATATCTATTTATGAGCTTACTATACTTTAAAAATGTCCATTTTACTTACCTTGCATACTTAGTATATTCCACGTACTGACCGCATACTTTCTATGCTGTATCGTTTCATGATACAAGGTCCGGATCTCAGGCTCATCCTCATCCGTAGTCCATCCCAGCTTTCGATATCAGCTTATTGGTGAGTCCTCATGTTCCGAGGGCCGTTTGATACACTTCCATGTTGTTTATGTTACAATACTGGTCGGGTTTGTTGAGGATGTTGTTCCATCAACCCATCTTATGTTTTAGAGGCTTTCGGACAAGTATGTAGTCTTCAGCTGTGTAAATGTTTGGTATTTCTTGATGCTATGTTATGATTAGGTTTCCAGTATATCTTAATGATTATTGTTCCTCTTATTAAAATAGGATTAGTTGAATGCATGTGCCATGGGTTGACTAGGGGTCTCTCGGGGTCCCTTGTCCTGTGCCTACGATCCAGGTGTACGTTGGGATCGTGACACAACCCTTGTGAAAATAAGATTTAAATCCAAACCTAGACAGAATTACAGAGTTCTGGTCCGCGTTTCCCGCTACAATGAGGAGTCTTCCACTGCATCGGTCCCGCTACAGCAAAATTCCATCGGTCCTGATGTTAACGCTCAAATCACACCCTGTGAAAATATGACGCGAACGTTGTCAATAAAGAACCCAACTAGGTTGGGGTAGATCCCACTTGAAATATGGTCAGGATGTAGAATAACTCTAATATTTATGCTTTTAGTATAATTATTTCCTAATGGGGGGTTTTAAAGAAAGAATCAAGTAAGAAAGTAGAAAATTGTTGTTATGATCAAATTTATGCAATTAACTAGGGAAGTGTTCCCCGTGGATTCATAACAACTTGGGGTTGTTAAACTAGTGATTTATCCCAATACTTATCCTGCATAATTGATAACATAGATTTATTCAAATGACTAATTCGTCCCTATTGGATGACTATACTCAATCACCATATTAGGTCACTTGAGTGTTTTCACATTAACCATTATCAACTATTCCAAATTCATTATCCTGCGACCACAGCTCAAGTTACTCAATGAAACTTAAAGTTCAAGGTTTTGTTGTTTCTCTTTTCCTAATATCTACCTCTCTAGGTTCAAGCAAGTAGAGAATTTAGGTAAGTCCTAATGTTGCGCATTATTAAGAAACGTTTAAGATGAAGAGATGAACAATACAAGCATGTGTATTACTTTAGAATCACCCTACGTTAACTCTTGTTAGTTAATTCACCATGGTCCCCACAACTCTAGTTGTGAAGGTTTTAGCTATTCATAATTTCCAGAAAAGAATTATATTTAAAGGAAGAAACTATCATGCCCCACCTTGGGAGGCGTAACTGGTACCTAATTCTATACCGGACCCTGAGCTGACCTAGCTGGACATATACACTTCTGGTGTATATCAGCAACACACAATCAAGAAAACAAATGAGTATATCTCAGCTTAAACATAGTCCTAGGCCGACAAGGCCGTAATATTAACACCTGCGCGAAATCAGCTGACCTAATAGTACGCCATAATAATATTATCCTATGCAGACTGACAAGACCACTATGTTGTCTATGTCAGACCAAAAGCAAGACAAACACATATATAGCCAATAGGGATGCCAACTAGCAAAACAACTAGGCCCACATGACCAACAACGCGTGTATCACAAAACCCATAGTCTACAATCCTCTAGAGAATATGTTATTGATCGGGACAGGGCCCCGACCTACCCAAAAACTACACAAAAGAAGACCAGAAAATCTATTTTGTATAGCAACTCCAGAGGAAGGGAGCTGACCAATCTGCTAAAACAGAATGGCTACTAAGTAGGTCTCGAAGCCTGTCTGTCAGAACCTGCAGGCAAGTATGCAGCACCCCATGCGTGGGCCTCAGTACAATATGTACCGAATATGTAAGGTTGTAACAATGAAATGAATAGAAACTAATAAAGGAACTGAAAGTAATCAGTAATAAAAGCCAGAAGTTAACCTGTATGATCTCACAAATAAGAACTATAACTAGTAGGTAATATTCAAACGAGAACCTAACCTAGCCCCCATAAGCCTGGCAGGTACAAAAAACACAGAATAACCTACCTGGGCCCTCATAAATCCTAGCAAGTACAATTCAATCTATATACCTCTACCGGTACCACTGTATCCCCACAGGCAAGCTGTAACTAAAGCATACTTGACTTTTGAGGTTGAATCTGAACCTTTTGGGCTCATGTAATTGTATCTGAGCCTTCTGGGCTCCTATAACTACACCCCGAGCACACAAGGATCTACTGAGAGTCAGTAATGCCACAACGACATAAAGGAAGTCCATAAGTGAATAGACTTCAATATGGCTCTGCAAGCCTCAATTTGGTCTTTCCAGATAGCATATAGCTCATGTAAGCACCTTGTATCCCCGAAGGCAGGTATACATAAGTGTATCCCTTCTAGACAACATGTACGTGGGCATTTGCATGAGTAGCTAGAGGCATTGTCCCAACGTTAACAGCTGATAAGATCACTATTCAAATTATTACATAATCTACCAGGTTAGTAGAGCTAAGGTGGTTTTCTGAGTGACCTATACGACAAGCTGATGTCGAATGAAGCTATGTGGTCACTGATAATACGTGTTCCATCGTACTATATACCACCCCATTAATTAGGCATCCATGGCGACACTAACTCAAAGGTAAGGCTTTGATGTTATGATTTTATCCCTGTGGGCGTCAAAGTATGCCAACGACCCGTAGGTGAGCTTTACTACGTATAGGCATCGTCATTAGGAAGTTATAATGCTAGACTATGCCCTATGTTGCCTAACTTAGCAAGATATGTTCGAAGGCTAACCACAGTCCTCGATGGCCTCTGTAAGGCAGCAAAACATCACTAGTCAATCTAGGTGGCGACAATATAAATAGGTAATCTCTATGTCGCTTCTAATGAGACGCAAAGCTAGATATGGATAATCTCGACAAGGGATACTACACTACATCATCAATTCAACTGGTAGCAGCTAATCACAAGACACATAATCACGAAACTAATACGAGGACACAAGCTGTAGCAACTATACAATGAGGGTAACTTGCCGAAGGAAATATAACCTTTATATACCTCAATTGCGGAGTTCCACTCAAACGATCCTACTTCAACTAAGAACTTATAGTCCATCCATATCTTAGCTCATGATTCATAAAAAGTAGGCTATTTAATTCCAAGAAGTTGGCCAGCAACATCATCCTACAAGGAAGCATGGCAACAAGTCACAATAAGTTCAATTTGGTAAAACCTTACGAATTTTTGTAGATTAGGAGGGTAAAAGTACTTACTATCACTTGTAGAAGTTTGAGTAACTATTGATGTGCCCGCAAGTGTACGGGTCGTACAAGTAATATAGTGGCCCTTTTTAAGAGCCGGATGTCGAACCCACAGGAATTGGTTCAGAAAATTATCAAGTTCGAGTGTTAGTTAAGAAGTCGATTTTAGAAGTTTTTGATAAATTATAATTAAATCTTAGTGGTGACACGAAATAATCTGGAAGCAATACAAAACAAAACTAGAGTTAAGGCCGGATAATCATGCAATGCTACAATTCATAATGGGTTAAGTATGAAATTATCAATTATTGTCTCACATAATTGGAATTGCATGTTCATGGTATTTCGAACCTCTAAACACAACAAACTAGCCTCACTACTACATCATTGAGCGAGGATGTCATTTCTAGTTCGTGGGCAATTCACTACGTGGATGTGGTTTATGGGGTTTATGCCCTTGATTGCGGACTTCCGTACCTCCAACCATTTAACCAAACTTAGTTTCACAAATACTCCTTCGAGTGGTGGAGTACAATTCTAAGTTGGTGTCTTTCTATCTTCCCATTTTATCAACCAAGCAAGGTAAATTAGGTATATTCCTATCCTAACCGCGAATCCTATCAAAAGATAAGAACTTGCTTCCTACAATCTTATGTTCTTGCCTAGGTTTGCTCTTCAAGCTTTCACCTATGCTTAAGCCACTTGTTTTCGTGGTGATCAAATATAAAAACAACAATAATAAAGATTGAAAGACAAAACAACAACAAACAACTCAACCCAAAATGAATCTAGGCAAATACAATCATATCCATGGCCTCAACCCTAGATGGAGGGTTCTAGCCACTCATGTTTGTAAAAATACTCAAAAACATGTTTATAGTAGTTTACTTACAAGTATATATGAAAAGAAATGAAGAAACGATGAACCCAAGAGGAGTTATCCAAGTCTTCTTCGTGCCTCCTTTCGGTTTTTCTAGAAAATCGCGTGTTACCTGATTTTAGAAGCTAAGGGTTCAATTTATACTATGCTGAAAAAATGCAAAATTTGGCTTGTCATGGAACTGCTCCGTGTGACAGAGCTGAACACTCTAATTGACCTCCATGACACGGAGGTAACGTGTACCCTCACTGGAATGTGCCAAAAAATGCAATTTTCGGCCAAGTGTTGCCGCGTTGGCAGAGTGCCACGGACCCTATCGTGCAGGGTGCCAGTTATTGCATATTTTCTTGTTGACTTTCACGTTTTTCTCTTGATTCCATTCCTCCACTTCACAAAATCATGAATTAGTTCCTCAAATACATTATTAACCTTCAAAAAAAAGGACTAATCATGTTAGTTAGTATATATTCACATTACATAAAATCACATGAGAATGTACATAAATAAGTAGATAAACAAGACTAAATTGTGTTATAAAGTAGCACTTGGGCATGCAATTATGCCCAAGTTCAACTATCTCACCTCAATTGTAACTCTCTGAGTCGATGTTCTATCATCATAGAGTTTGGAACAAGTGAGGGTATCTAGACCTCATGTTGTCCTCAGCTTCCCAAGTCATTTCTTCCACATTTTTGTTCCTCTACAAGACTTTAACAAAAGCTACATCCTTGGTCCTCAATCTACGTACCTGTCAATTACTATAACAATTGGAGTCTCTTCAAAGGACAACTCCTCTGTGACCAGAACATCCTTGACTGGGACAAACCAAGAAGGGTCTTCTATGCACTTTCGTAGCATCGATACATGAAAGACTGAATGAATAGATTCTAGTCCCGAAGGTAATTCTAGAACATAAGCCACTTGGGTTATCTTCCGGAGGATCCGGTATGGCCCATTGATCTAGAGTCAATCTTTCCCTTCTTACCAAATCTCATAATGCCCTTCATTTGTGACACTTTCAAGAATACCCTATCATCAACATAAAACTCTAAGTATCTATGCCTTATATCATAATAGGACTTTCTGACGACTTTAGGCTGTTAATAAACACTCTCTAATGAGATTAACTTTCTCTTCGGGCTGATGTATCAGGTCTGGTCCAATCAACCCTGACTCACCTACTTCATACCATCCTATGGGGGACCTTCTTTTCTGCCCATACAAAGCCTTATAAGGATCTATCTTAATGGTAGAATGGTAACTATTATTATATGCAAACTCAATAAGAGGTAGGTGATCATCCCAACTTCCTTTGAAGTCTAGCACACATGCCCGTAACATATCCTCGAGCGTCTGAATCATGCACTCAACTTGGCCATCTGTTTGGGGATGAAAAGCTGTACTCAAGTTGACCTAAGTCCCCAAACCTTTCTGAAATGACTTCCAGAATCTTGCTGTATATTATGCTCATCTATCAGAGATGATAGACATTGGGACACCATGGAGTCAGACTATCTCTTTAATATACAACTCCACATAGTCTTCAACTAAGAACTTAGTCCTGACTGGCAAGAAATGGGCTGATTTTGTCAGCCTATCAACAATGACCAAAATAGAGTCAAATTTATGCATGGTAAGAGGTAAACATGTAATAAAATCCATATTGATTGCTTCCCATTTCTACATAGGCACAACTATCTCCTGAGTCAACCTGTCAAGCATCTGGTGTTCAACTTTTACCTGCTGGCAATTGGGACACTGTGCTACAAATTCAGCAATGTCTTTTTCATCCCATCCCACCAATATATCTCTTTTATATCATTGTTACGTTTTTGTCGATCTCGGGTGCAGAGAATAGTGGGATTAATGTACCTCTGCCATAATATGCTAGTGAAGCCCTGCCATATCTGGAATGCAGAGTCGACCTCTAAACCTCAAGACTCCATCTCCTGCTATCTCAAAGGCCAATAACTCTTCTTGCTGAGCCTTATCTCTGAGCTGTACTAGGCTAGGGTCTTCGTACTGTTGCACTTTCACCTCCACAACTAAAGATGACACTACTGTATTCTGGATCACAACCCCACTATAATCTGAGTCCATCAATTGGACTCCTAAACTAGCTAACTGGTGCGCTCTCAAGACAATTCTCTCTTTCTTTCCTCAAATACGATAGGCTGCCTATGGATCGCGACTAAGGGCATCAGCTACAATGTTAACCTACCCTGGGTGATACAAAATATCTATGCCGTAGTCTTTCAAAAACACAATCCAATGACGTTGTTGCAAGATCAACTCTTTCTGCTTGAAAATATACTGGAGGCTTTTGTGATCAATAAAGATTTCCACATGAACACCATATAAATAATGCCTCCAAATCTTCGTGGCATGAATTACTGCAGCTAATTCTAAATCATGGTGGGGTAGTTCTTCTCATGCTTCCTTAGCTACCTCGAAGCATAGGCAATTACCTCGCCGTGCTACATCAGAACACATCCTAACTAATGCCTGAAGCATCACAATATACCATGTAGCCCTCTGGTAAGGCTAATATTGGTGCAGATGTTAGTCTGTCTTTCAACCCTTGGAAGCTTTGCTCATAAGCCTCATTCCACTAGAACTGTCAAAACCCGAGTTTACACCCTAGCCGTAACACGGGATTAGGAACCTCGAAAGTCTCCAAGTTGACCCATGACATAATAACAACATAACACTTAACAATATAAACAACTATAGAAACATAACTGAGCGGAAGCTAACTGTAATGAGTCAAACTTTAAAACTTAAAGACATATCTAGCAAAACTTTAATACATAGATTGAATCTGATTACACATGTTTGAAAGCCTCTGCTAAATTGATGAGTTGCTGGGACAAGTCCCCAACTAACTCCTAAAGTTAGAAAACTGAAATATAATTGAAATAAGAGATATTGACCTCGTCCTCAAGAGATGAGGACTCACCACAATCCGCTGAGATGGACGAAAAATCGTGTCTACCCGCGAGGCCGAATCTGGGTACCTGGATCTATATCATGAAATGATATAGCACATAAAATATGCAGTCAGTACTTGGAATGCACTGATCATACGGGGAAACGTAAACAAACTAAACATATAAGTATACAAGAAGGAAATGAACTGAGTACATCGACATGATTTAGAATGCAATAAGCCTCTTCTAAGTCATATACACATATCAACATGAAACCTTCGTTTTGAACTCGTATTATGAAGCATCATCACACTCATGCATAAGGGTTAGGCACTGAACATATAATGAGAGCTGAAGTTGAGGCTAATGTCATACACTGTACTGGACGTCTACTGATAACTGAGGTTGCATTATGCTATATCTATTTTAAACTGAAGTCTAAACTATACGAAATTGAGTCAAACTGATAACATAAACTAAGGGATTCATTATCTGGTATGGAGAGTCCCAAATAAACTAGGGGAAACATTCTCAGCTATGGAGAGTCCCCACTAATCTAAGGGAAATATTCTCAGCTATGGAGAGTCCCCGAATGACTAAGGGAAACATTCTCAGCTATAGAGAGTCCCTGACTGACTAAGGGGAACATTCTCAGCTATAGAGAGTCCCTAACTGACCAAGGGAAACATTCTCAGCTATGGAGAGTCCCTGGCTGACTAGAACATTAGGAGTACTAATTTGATAATACCCATCTGGTCTATGCTACTACAGCTAATCAGAAACATGAGCATTTACTGATTTCATCATACTGGATTCATTTAGAAAGGATTAAGGCTACTTTCTACTAACAACAAGCCTAAAAGTCTGAAGTATCATTATCATGCTTTATCTTTATCATTCATATCATTATGGTACCAAATCATCATTTAACCCACACATTGTACATTCACGATCATCTATAGGTTCAAATCATACTTTACACACCTCCACAACATTCAAGTTCTGAGTTCATGACATATGACATATAACATAGAGTCATGTAGGATCCATAAGTCCAACTCACACTTTAACATGCATACATTGATTCATATATTCTAGATTTACGGAAAATCCATATACTTAACTCATACCTTAAACATGTACAATGAGATCATGGTAGAAGCGTACATTTATTTCATGGAACCCATTTCGAAATTTACTCCAATTCATAAAAAAGATACGATAATTATGCCATTATCACAGGTTCACCTCATACCCCAAAACATTTACATAAAAAACATAATGAAAACGCATACATACTCCCCACTGGTCAAGCCCATACGTTCTAATCTCATCTCAACATATCTATCAAACATATATTCTAGTTTTTAAGGGAATTATTACAATCTTCATATATTTTAGGCACGGATACAAGTTCTTGGTATAATCGAGTGAACAATAACAAAATCCCAACCAAAGTTTTAAGCTATCTCATGAAGGAAATTCTAAAATCATGCGTTTTCACCATTAAGCACATAACTCAAGATATTAAAATAATCCCATAAGCATAATTAACTTTTAATCCTAATGGGTCTTAGAATTCACAGAAGACATAGAAGAAATCATCCATAAATTGAAACCATACGTCATGCTTTTCTAGAACAATGGAATCGGTTTTGTAAATAAAACATTTTGGACACAAGGGTGGAAGGATATCCTTGTTGAAAAGCCCGCATACCTAATTAAGAGAAATTCCACTTGAATTTGCACCTTGAAGCCTTAAGGAAACCCTTGTTGAATCCTTAATCTTGAGAGGGAAAGGAAGCAGAGTTGAGAGAATGAGAGGTTAGGCTAGGAAAACCCCTAAAAAATGTCCCTAAAAATTCCCAAAATGATGCCATTTCAAAACTAAAAGCATAGAATTTTACCAAAATACCCCTAAGAAAACTTAAAAAATTTGCCCGATCTGCGACTCGTGGGTCCTCACCACGACTCATGGTGACCACCCGTTGCTTCTGAGGTCTGCTTCACAGTTTTTGCTTCCTCAACCAGCGACCAACAGGACGAGTTGTTACTTCATACAATGACTCATGACAACCTCCCATTGACTCCAGTTGTTCCTCAACCTGCAATCCATCCAACGACTGACATGATGAGTTGTTACTTGATCCAATGAGTCATTAGTTCCTTTCGTCGTCCCCACTAGACCAACCCTCGAGTCCCTTCCAACGACCAACACCATGGGTCGTTGTTAGCTTAAACGGTCCGTTGTCACCATCCCTCGTCATCGACTCGAAACCCTGAACTCCAACCAACGACTCTTCATGAAGACCCATTACAACAACCAACGAGTTGTCACCTGACTCGTTCCCTCTGAGAAGTCAAAATCTGCAAGCTTACCACGATTACATCCACCAGGTCATCATTTCACACAACGACTCGTACCTTCTCTTGTGGCATCAAAACACTTGACACCAATTTCTGAGTCCCTTCCAACACTGCCTCTAACGAGTTGTTAGAGTGACCAACGACTCGTTGGACGAGTAGTTTTGAGGCACTGTTGCAGATTTTTATGCTGAGCACATTCCAAATCCTGATTTTAAATCTTGGGAAACTTTTGGGGTGTTATAAGAACTTAGCTTCTTTCTGAGTCAGCTTCGTCAATGGCGTTGATAGGGCAGAGAATCCTTACACAAACCTTCTATAATACCCAGCTAGCCCCAAAAAGCTGCGAACTTCGATTGGAGTTGTGGGACTGGGCCAAGTCTTTATAGCCTCGATCTTCGGCGAGTCAACCTGAATGCCTGCATGTGATACAATATGGCCCAAGAAAGCTACAGAGTTTAATCAGAACTCATATTTAGAGAACTTTGCATATAGCTTACGGTCTCTTAGGACCTAAAGTAATGTTTGTAGATGATCTCTATGCTTAGCTTCCAAACGTGGGTATACTAGAATATCATCAATGAATACAATCACGAACAAATGTAAAAATGGCCTGAATATGTTGTTCATCAAGTCCGTAAACACTGTTGGGGCATTCGTCAATTCAAAAGACATAACTAGGAACTCAAAATGATTATATCTGGTTCTGAAGGCTGTCTTCAGAATATCTTTCTCTCAAACTCATACCTGGTGATACCCCGACCTTAAGTCAATCAAAAAAACCATCTATTCTCGAAAGGGGATATCTATTCTTAATAGTAACTTTATTCAGCTTCCGATAATCTATACACATTCATAGTGAGCCATCTTTCTTTTTGACGAATAAGACTGGCATACTCCATGATGAAACACTAGGCCTAATGAAGCCTTTATCATACAAGTCTTTCAATTGATCCTTCAATTCCTTCAGCTCCACAGGAGCCATTCTATAAGGAGGAATAGATATGGCTGTGTATCGGGTGGTGTATCAATGGAAAAGTCAATTTTCCGTTCTAGGGGAATACCAGGAAGATCATCTAGAAATACATCTGGAAACTCACAAATCACCAAAATAGACTGACGAGTCAGGGATTCTTCCTGCACATCTCGAGCTCTAACAATATGATAAATACAGCCCTTAACAATCAGCTTCCTTGCTTGAAGATAGGATATGAACCTACCTTTTGGCGTAGCTGCATTGCCTTTCCATTCCCGCACTATTTCCCCTAGTAAATGGAATCAAACAGTCTTGGTCTACCACTCAAGATTGGCATAATATGGTGCAAGCCAATCCATGCCCACATATATACATCAAAATCAATCAATTCCAGCTCTACTAGGTCTGAAGAGGTTTGGCAGCCAACAATCTCCATCGTACAACCTCAATAACTTATCCTGGTGACAATAGATTCACTAACAGGTGTAGATACCGAAAATTATCGCTGGAGAAACTATGGTACTATACCAAACTTTCACGTTGCTAGCGGAGTAACATAAGACAAGGTAGAGCCTAGATCTATAAAAGCATAAACCAAGTGGGAGCAAATATTCAATATACCTATCACAACATCTGGCGATGACTCAAAATCCTGTCACCCTGCTAATTCATAAGTACGATCCAGACTACTGCCAGAACTAGATGCTCCTGATCTACCTCTGCCTCTTCCTGCCGGAGCTAAGGGCCTACACCCTGTAAATGATACTAGAGCATGTGACACTGCTGAGGACCTACTCTGCTGGTCCTGATCACTTTGATCTATAGTCGGACAATCCCTCATCATGTGACCCCCTGCTCATAAGAATAACAAGAAGTGGTGTAATACCTCGAAGGTTCCTAAGACTAGATGAGAGGATTGTAAATGAATTAAGCAGAAAATCTACATTTTTCCTCAGTACGACTCAACCTACAAGTCATAGGTTGGTAGTACGGATCGCAGGAAGACCCGTGGATCAGGGTAGAGATTTTTTGTTCCCCAGACCATGAGTCCCCACTATTAGTTTTAGTATATGGATATGACCCGTGATTAGGAGTCGTAGCAAGTCTTCGGAGCTATCCAGTGATTGATGGTATTAATGATGGTACAACTCGTAGAACTATGTTATGGATCGTAGTAAGATTCGTGAAAATATTCAGAGGGTTGAAGGTTTTGGACTTGGTCAGCATGGGAGGATACCACGAGTCTTAAGAGGATTGTACAACTCATGGTACGATTCGTGGCAGCTGGCAGATCAGTTTTTCTTACGAATTCATTAAGTGTATTTCTGTAAATCCTAAGCTCCTAAGCCCTAAACTATGTCATTTTAATCCTTGAAAAGAGTGTATTAGGGTATTTTAACCTATTCTAATTTATTCAACTCCTATGCATGCAAGTTTAGAGGATTCCATTGAAGATCAAGCCTAATAATCCTCCAATTCTCCTCCAAATCTCTTGGGCTTTCCAAGTCAAGCTATGAATTAGATTACCTAGGTATGTAGGACCATGAATGGGAGTTTTCTTTCACTCTCATGCCCAAATTTCTCCTCAAGTTCATGAATTCAAGTGTATGATCCTATGGGGTTTTATCCCAATTTTTTATGAAATTCTCCATGATTTTTTCTTGGGTCAATTCCCTTCATATTTCAAATCACATTTGAAGATCTATGAGTAGATTGTATATTTATTTTTGATTATTATATTATGATTTCAAATTTTAGAAAAACTATGCCCAATTATTCAAGTTTCATGAAAATTCAAGTTTATGATTCTATCATGATTGCGGTTCTCCTAAGACCTAGTTTATAAATTATGACTTATGATATAATTTCCTACAAGTACTCTTCATGAATTTATGAATCTCAAGTATAATGATTTCTCAAGCATGTATGTTCTTCATGATTTATGAGTTTATGATTTTGGCCGACTCACGAGCCCTTGTTTCATGTCTAATCATGTATTTCAAGTATGGTCAATTATGTTATGAATTAACTAGCCATGAACTTCATGTATGATTTTCACGATTATTATATGAGCCTTCGTGTATATGTTTTTAGAAGCAGTGTCTAGCACCGAGTAGGCCCAACGTTAAGATAAACTCCATGGTCTCAGAACTACGCGCTAATGTAGGTTTATAATCATGGACTCTAGGTGGGTCCCATTAGTGATATCACGCTATGTACGTTCCTTGCCTGGCATGCCTGGGATGGATCTGCCCACTAGAGCGATATAGTCGGGGCGTCATGTAAGCTCTATCATGATGGTATTGGTTAAGACGAGTCCTCCCATTGTTTCTTATGTTTTATGCATGATCATGATTACGATACTTTGGCTTAAGTTATGTTTTTAAAAGGTTTTTCTTATGATTATGATTATGACTAGTTTATGAATGGTTTTAAAAACTTGAGGCCTCATGTTTGAAATGCCCAACTCTTATGAACTATTATGTATTTTATTAGTCCTATTTTACTTACCTTGCATACTCAGAACATTCAAAGTACTGACCACATACTCTATGCTGTATCATTTCATGATACAGGTCCGAGAGATCAGACTCAGCCGCGCCATTAGTCTTGCTTCCGTATTAGTCTTTCTAGCTAATGTTGGTGAGTCCTCATCTTCCGAGGACATTTAGTTTAGTTTTTTATTTTTTTATTTTAGTTACAGACTTTTGTCATGCTAGTTGGGGATGTTTTCCCATTAGCTCATCATTTGTGTTAGAGGCTTTTCAGACAATATGTAGAAACTCAGCTTGTTTAGTGTTGGCTCGGTTTACCATTATTATGTATGTATACTTTCACTTATTCATGTTCATTTATCAGTCTTCCATTATGTTATGCTCTGTAACCGCTATGTTCATGACATGGGCCAACTTGAAGCCATTCATGGTTTTAGGTTTTGTATCTCGATTCGGGGTCCCAGTTCGGGTCCTAACAAGTTGAGCCATATCTACATCTACCAAAATGTCGTCTACTGAAAGTACTACAACGTGGTACAATTGGACTCATCTGGTCTGGGCCTTTCTACGGTTGTGAGCCTGACGCTTGTGAGCTCTCGCTAGGACCTGACTGCCCACAACAATCTAATCTGCTGCCCTGCCGTCGCTGAGGTGAGGGCCTAGGTGGCCTAACTAAATTATGAGGCCTGGGGCCACCATGAAACTCTGCCTGTGAATCAGTGGGTCTAGCCCTCCGACGCTGCTCCTGATCTACCCTTTCAGCCCCATGTTGATGCTTCCTGATTTCTTTTATATTCTGAGCAAAGGCCTTAATTCGCGAGATATCCATGTCTTCTCGCAACATGGCTGTAATACAAGACTCCACATACTCCGGAGCAAGCCCTACTATAAATCGGTGTACCCTAGCTGGCATAGTATCTACAAATGCTGGCGCATATCTAGCCAAGGAATCAAACCTCAATGCGTACTCTCGGATACTCATCCTGCCCTGCTCCAGGTGTAAGAACTACTTTATTTTGGCCTGTCGAATCCCTCAAGGAAAATAATAATCTATGAAAGCTTCAGAGAAGCTGGGCCATGTGGATGGAGGTGCATCTCTTCCTCTGAACCTTTCCCAACTCTCGTACCACACAACTACTATATCTCATAGCCAAAACACTGCTAACCAACTAACTCTGTGGATAAGGCATGAATGACCCTGAATATCCTCTGCAACTGATCTATAAAGTTTTGAGGTTCCTCTCTGTGGTCTGTCCTCGTATACTATGGAGGACATAAGGAAAGAAATTCACGAACCCTCAAACTTCCGGGTCCCTCAGTAAGCTCGGCAACAGCTGGTGCTACTGGCTGCCGTTGAGCAGCCATCATTTGAGCCAACATATATACTGCACTCCTAACATCCTATTCTGAGGGTGTAGGAAAAACTGTAAGTGGTGTTGGCACATCTGTTGCCCTAAGAAATTCCTGGTGCAGTGGAGAATGCTAGGGAGATCGAGAAGACGTCTCCCTTTTGCCCTCACGCTGGGCGGTTCCCAACTGTGGCACCCTACTAGTACCCTCTTCGGCTGTTGTATCCAGCTCCCGACCGGCTGTAGTCTGGATTGTATCAAACATATCTGTAGAAAGACTTAGCAACGTAAGATTAGGGACTCAACCCTATATAACTCAGCTCTATAGCATGATTTGAGAAGGAAGAGGGGTAACCATACTATCATGCCTCGTAGCTTCCTTCTTATAAAATGTGGTGCACAATATATTTATAAACAAGACTCTAGTAGAAACGACTTGCAGATTCCCTAGGATTCGATGTTGCTTTGATACCAAGTTTGTCATGCCCCACTTTGGGAGGCGTAACTGGCACCTAATGCCACACTAGACCTTGAGTTGACCTAGCTGGACATATACACTTTTGGTGCATACCAGCAACACACAATCAAGAAAACAACTAAGTATATCTCGGCTTAAACATAGCCCTAGGCCGCCAAGGACACAATATTAACACCTATGCGAAATCAGCTGACCCAACAATATGCAATAAGAATATCATCCTATGCGGGCAGACAAGACCATCATGTTATATAAGTCAGACCAAAAGAAAGACAAGCACATATATACATATACACAAGCCAACAAAGCTGTGAACTAGCAAAACAACTAGGCCCACACGACCAACAATGCATGTCTATCAAAACCTGTAGTTAGTAAGCCTCTAGGGAATACGTTATTGGTCGGGATATGGCTCCGACCTACCCAAAAACTATACAATAAAAGACAAACAAACCTCTGTTGTATGGAAACTATGGAGGAAGGGAGCTGACCAATCTGCTGAAACTGAACAGTTACTAAGGAGGTCTCGAAACTTGTCTGTCAGAACCTACAGAAAAGTATACAGCAGCCCATGCGTGGGCGTCATTACAATATGTACTGAATATGTAAGGCTGTAACAATAAACTGAATAGAATATGATAAATGAACTGAAAGTAATCAGCAATAAGAGCTAGAAGTTAACCTGTAAGATCTTACAAAGAAAAACTATAACTAACATGTAATATTCAAACAAGAATCTAACCTGGACCCCATAAGCCTGGCAGGTACAAACAATACATAATTACCTACTTGGGCCCGTATAAACCTTGGAAAGTACAATTCAATCTATATACCTCTACCGGTACCACTGTAGCCCCACAGGCAAGCTGTAACTAAAACATACTCTGCTTTTGAGATTAAATCTGAGCCTTCTGGGATCCTATAACTATATCTGAGCCTTTTGGGCTCCTGTAACTGCACCCCGAGCACACAAGGCTCTACTAAGAGTTAGTAATGCCACAACGGCATAAGGGAAGCCCATAAGTGAATAGACTTCAATATGGTTCTGCAGGCCTCAATATGGTCTTTCCAGTTAGCATATAGCTTATGTAAGCAAATTGTCGCCCCGTAGGAAAGTATATTTAAGTTTATCCCTTCTAGGAAACATGTACGTGGGCATCTACACGAGTAGCCAGAGGCGTTGGCCCGACGTTAACAAGTGATAAGATTGCTATTCAAATTATTACATAACCTACGAGGTTATTAGTAGCTAAAGTGGTTTTCTGAGTGACCTATATGACAAGCTGAAGTCGAATGAAGCTATGCGGGTCGCTGACAATACGTGTTCCATCTTACTGTATACTACCTCATTCGTTAGGCATCAATGGTGCCACTAACTCAAAGGTAAGGCTTCGATGTTAGGATTCTATCCCTGTGGGTGTCAAAGTACGCCAACAGTCCGTAGGCGAGCTTTACTTTGTATATTTGTCAGAAATAGGAAGTTATAATGTTAGAGTATGCCCTATGCTGCCCAACTTAGCAAGCTATGCTCAATGGCTAACCACAAGCCTCTATGGCCTTGGTAAGGCAGCAAAACATCACTAGTCAATCTAGGCGGCGACAATACAAATAGGCAATCTCTATGTCGCTTCTAAGGAGAGGCAAAGTTGGATATGGCTAATCCCGACAAGGGATACTATACTACATCATCAATTCAACTCATAGCAACTAATCAAAACACACATAATCATGAAACTACTACGAGGACACAAGTCGGAACAACTATACGACGAGGTAACTTGCCGAAGGAAGTATAGCCTTTACAAATCCCAATTGCCGAGTTCCACTCAACCATTCCTGCTTCAACTAAGAGCTTATAATCCCTCCATATCTTAGCTCATGATTCATTAAAATAGGCCATTTAATTCCAAGAAGTTGGCCAGTAACATCATCCTACAAGGCACCACGACAACAAGTCACAATATGTTCAATTTGGCAAAACCTTATGAATTCTTATAGATTAGGAGCTAATCAAAGAAAGGTGGTCAATTAAGGCTAAAAAATTTGGATCAAGGGATACTTATTCACTTGGTAGGGAAATTTAGGATACAAGGAAGCTAATTCAAAAATAGTCTATGATCCTTTCCTAACCAACTATCCTATAACCTAAGCAAACAACAACCAGGCAAGTTCTAGATCACATACATAACATTGAACTATGTAAGAACCTCACTCATACATGGTACAGGTTCACATTACACACTACCTAATAGGTTCATGCACATCTACACTACAGATAATCATGTTAATCTATCAAATGCCATAAAAAGATCCATTGTAGTCATGCTTTTCAGTCAACAAACACAGCTAATCACAAAAATTTTAGAAAGGTACTTCTAAAAACAATCATTTTTTTCAAACTTCAAAACATAAAATATATCTACATTTATTGGTTGTAAACTACTCCCAAGCTACTTATAGTTTAAAAAAATAAAACACATCCTAAACATGTCTGTTCTACTAGATAGTATGTCTAAGGAAAAAGAAACATGACAACAGAAATCCTTGGACAAATCAAAACCCAAAAGATTGATATACCACCTTTTAAAAGCATGCTTTGTCCCCAAAGCAAGAAAATACCAAACTGATAGAGAGGAACATAAATGTGGTGCTCGAAGCGCTCGTATCATCTTGTGGAGGCGAGTGTGAAGGCGCACTTTCCTCCACTATAATCGTGGTGCCAACATTGGCTGGCTCACTCAGTGGTGTGGTCTCGGGGGTCATGGTTACCCCCTCAGTAATCATGGCAGCCTCAGTGACCTCCATAATAACTTGGGCTAAATGTGGCTCACTCGAAGGGTCCTCACCACCTGCAAGCTCTCCATGTACAACAATTGAGCTGCCGACTCCTCTAGCTCCCTTCTACAGCTCAGACGTGCTCATCATGAGTTAGCAGGTTGGATGCTGCTGCCTGCTTGCACCCCTTCCTTTCTCTTCTCTTCATCTTCCTGGAGACCTCCTCATCAGCTACCTACGCAGTTCTCTTCTTTCCTTATCTTCTCTCCTGCCGGCTTAGGAGCCTAGAATGCTCCCAGATCAAGCTCCTCCTCCGGCTCATCCTCAAACAAAGACATAGTGGAGGCTGGCAATATCGTCAGCTTCCTAGATGGAAACTCAACTACCTTGCTCAGCAGAGACCTAATCTCATCTCTCAGGCTCCATACATCTGGCTGTTTCGCTAAATGCTCATTGAGCCGAAGCTCAAAGCTATCCAGCCTTCTATGTAGCCCTCTCACAGCCTCCTTAATCTCAGCCTTGACCCAAGGCTTTACCTACTCCATTATCATATTGACCTTTTTCTCGATCAAAATCAGTATTTTGGCCAGCTTCTGCAGGAAGTCGTGGGCCACCAAAATGCAACCTGAAGGCACCAGCTCCAATGTGTCCAGTGGAGGTGTGGAGGAAGTGATGGGGGAAGTTGTTGTATGGCCAACTTCAGTGGTTAGTTTATCGCTCTGCTCAACGGAGGTCGGGGCATCTACTTGCTCGTCCCTTGCTGGCTGTGGTGGTGGACCCCTGCTGGTAATCTAAACTGACTCAGTGGGTTTATCTCATCTCGGATTAGCCCAATAGCGGCAATCTGGTTTCCTCCAACCGTAGTATCAACCTTAGCTATTACCTTCACACCAGCCTCTCTGCAGAGTCTATATACGAGACTCGGGAATGGGATAGTGGTTCTCAAGCCTAGAGCTAATCCCGAATCTCATCTGCTATCACTCTCGGGATATTGATAGCATATCTGGATATGATGCATGCCACCTAACACTCCACCTAACAGTGTGGCTCTTTGGGGGAGGGGTCATAGATCTGGGGTGCTGCTTGGAAGTGAGAGTAAGGCCCTGCTCATAGATCTCTCGAGCACCGGGAACACTCCACCTAACAGTGTGTCTCTTTAGGGAGGTGTCTAGTCATCATTATCTTCCTGTCCTTCTCCTTAGAGTTAGCCTCTTCTGACCCCTCTTCCTTATTTGAGCCACTGTCGGACTCCTGAGGCTGCTCCTCAGCTCCCTTTATAGATTGAGGAGCTTATGTTGGTGTGGCTGTAGCAGCTATGGCATGACCCTTTTCCTGTGCTGTAGTGGTTCATGGCTCAATTGTGTGTAATTTATAGTCCTCCACCGAACCACTAGGAGTGTGTTTTTCCTACTCGGATGCGGAGGCCTCTTCAATCAGGGGCCTCCGAGCTGCAATCTCAGCTCTGGTTTCCTTGTCCTGGGCCTTCTCGGTTGCTCTCTTCTTGATTGTCAGGGTACCTGCGGAAAGAAAGGTTAGTACACGTGATCTCAGAAAAAGGAATCAAGAAAAGCTTCTTTAGTATTTTACCACGGCTAATTCGTACAAGTCGTAATATAAAGGTATGATCCGTACTAAGGCTCATAATGTCTATTGACCCTATCACGACACATTGGTATGACTTATACCAGGTTGGTACGATTTGTACTAATGGTCGTAGGAGAAATCCAATAAAATAGGACTCTCAGTATTTTTATACGACACATTGTCAAGATTCATAGTTGGATCTACTAGTCGTACTAAGGATCGCACTGTTGCTTTTGAAGTTGAACCTTACTGTTTCTTGGTATGACCCCAAGGTACGACTCATGGTGAGATATCCCAGGTCGTACTAGGTCCCGTATCATTATTTTCCAATTAAATTACTGGGAGAGTCCCCATGAATCATCCTAAGAGTCGTGGTATGAAACCACGAGTCGTAGGATGCTCATAAAGCCTGTCCTCAACCTGTGCGGTATCAGATATGCAAGTCAATATGTCTTCTTTTAAGGAAACACATTTGTGGGGGTGGGTAATCAGACTTCACCATCCCATTTCATCATACACATACCATTTTTCAACTACCCAATCAACCCCAAACATGAATCATTCCCCGTAACTCACTACCTATTTAGCATTTTGAATTCCTTGAGCATTTTAATTTCATAACTTATGACGCAAGATTTCATGTAGCCTACTGATCATATTCCTCCACTTCAATCTCATTAGTGGGGAATTTACAGTGAAGGTACGATTACTATTCATAAAAACAACAACAATTTGAAAACATTAACACTTACTTGCTATGTTCTTGAAAAAGTTCTTGCTTGCTTCAGTTTAGGGCTAGCAATTCGACTAGCTCATGCAAATTTATTTGCACAGATTTGTGCTCGAATGGCATGTGTGTGAGTTATGGGTGATTGAAGATTGAGGGGAGATGATCGTGGGTTGTGTTTGTGATTGCATGGGAATTTAGGTTCGCAATTTTTGATTTAAATAGGTTAGGGTTGAATTTTGAAAATTTTTTGGGTCGAGTTGGGTCAGCTGGGTTATTTCATGTAAATTGCCTGTCACGACTCGTACCATGAGTCGTAGGTCATACCTATGACTCAACCCATGGACTCATACATGGAGAATGAGGAACTTACTTGGGGACCTACGAGTGTGTGGTATGAGTTGAACGAGGTGAATTCGGAACCAAAATAAGCCATAATAATTTAACAAATGCAAATATAAGCTACTTTTTAAAATTGATACCAAAATGGGTGTAACAGACTAAATTAGTCTGTTATGTACTTTTTTTAATGTCGAAACTGGATATCGTCAAAGTTCATATATCAGACTAAATTAATCCGCTATATATAATTATATATAACAGATTAATTTAGTTCGTTATATATCTTCACTTTGCCATATGCGGACCCCTCCCCCCCACCCCCCCAAACACAGAGCTATGCGGTATATGTTTACTTTTATATGAAAACACATATAATTAATTGCATATAAAAGTAAAATCACAATCTTTGCTTATATTCAATAAATTATAATATGTTATTTATTTTACTTTAACAATACTGAGTTGATATGGAAAAATTAGTTAGAGTTATTAGTTAACTTAATTTGATAACATGAAAAAATTATCATGTTCAAATAGAAAAATAAAAATACTATTGCTATAATATATAAATATTATTCATAATAATAATTAAAACAAATTGAGTCGAGAGCCTATCAAAAATAATATTTTTTTATTAGACGAGGTATGTTTACAAGACGGATGCAGAGTCTCAAATACGAATTTTTAGCAACACATTAGCTTTTATTTATATCCAGTTTCACTAGAAAATTATAAATACTTAATTATAAATTTAATTATTAATATAAATTTAATTTAAAATTATTATATTATTCATAAATTTTCAATTAGAAATTTGTTTTATTTGGGGTACCCTCCATAGCCTTGACACCCCACTTATGAAATTTTTTCTATTTGAACATCATAATTTTTTCATGTTATCAAATTAAGTTAACTAATAACTCTAATTAATTTTTTCATATCAAATTAATTTTATAAAAGCAAAATAAATAGAATTTTATAATTAATTACATATAAGCAAAGATTATGACTTTACTTCTATAAGCAATTAATTATATGTGTTTACATATAAAAGTAAACACATGCCGCATAGATCTGTGTTTGGGGGGTCCGCATAGGGCAAAGTGAAGATATATAACGGACTAAATTATTCCAATATATATATAGTGAACTAATTTAGTTTGATATATGAACTTTGACGACATCCAATTTTGACGTTAAAAAAAGTACATAACGGACTAATTTAGTCCATTAAGCTCATTTTAGTATCAAATTTTTAAATGTGGCTTATTTCTGTATTTGTTAAATTATTGTGGCTTATTTTGATTCTGGATTCTACCGAGGTGCCATGACCCATACCATGACTTGTAGCTCAATGTTTCTGCACTTTCATATTTAGAATAGTTTATCATTACAGTGGGTACTATGACTTGTACAATGGAGGTACAGTTCGTAATTACTAACCATAATATGAACTAATGCACTTGGACAAGTATTTGCTTTTCACCACAAACAATACTACGAGTTGTACAACTATCTTATGGTTTGTACTAAGGCTCGTAGTACAGTACTACTCTGTAATTTTTCACCCACCAGTTTTTTGTTTCCCCTGCACACTAAACACACATAAGTCAAGATACTTGGGTTGCCTCCCAAGAAGCGCCCGATTTAATATCGCGGCATGATGCAGGTAGTTTGGTTACTCAAACTTCATCAAACCTCCTCATAGGTTTCCTCCCAAGAGCTTGATTTAACGTCGCGACACGATTCAAGTCTTTTGACTACTCAGAATTTGTTAAGAAATGCTGAATCATCTTCTATGGATGAGACTACCCTAAACTCATTAGGCTGCTTCATTAACCTACAGATGTTGAAGGTGACCTCTTCTTTGTTTAGCCTAAACTTCAGCTAGCCCACTTCAACATCTACTAGGGCTCTCCCAATGGCAAGGAATGGTCACCCCAAAATAATGGGGACTTCTAAATGTACCTCACAATCCAAGATCATGAAGTCAGCTGGGAAGATAAACCTGTCCACCTTCACTAGCACATCCTGTACAATCTCCACTGGCTTCTTTTTTGTGGGTCTGCCATTAATGGTCGTATCATAGTTGGTGCGGGGGATCCCAAACCTAGTTATTTGAACACTACTAATGGAATCAAGTTGATTCTAGAACCTAAGTCACACAGTGCCCTCGCAAACTCAAAATCTCCAATGGTGCCAGAGATGGTGAAAACACCTGGATCTTCCATCTTCTGGGCAAGGACCCGTAAGGGTATGACACTGTAATGATGCAAGTTACCTACCGGCTCATAGCTTATGGACCTCTTCCTAGTTACCAGGTCCTTCATGAACTTAGCAAACCCAGGCATCTATTCCAATACCTTGATCAGTGGGATGTTCACAGACAATTGTTTTAGCATTCACAGGAACTTCTGGAACATTCCATCATCCGCCTTTTTTTTCATCCTCTGAGGCAATGGTGGAGGTGGTCGAGGGATAGGCTTGAATAATCTGTGTGGACTCCTTTTCCTTCCCTTAGTCCACCCTAGACTCCTTTTCATCACCTAGAGCCTTGGTCAACTCAGCCTCACCTGCAATAACCTGTTCAGCAATGTCCTTCTCATCAATCAGCTCAATCTTCTTCTGTCTTTGCATCTAAATTACAACTAGTAAGAGACGGTTTGGCGGTCTTTGATCTCGGGCAAAAATAGCATGCCCGAGTGATGTTTTATACCTTAATTTAGTCTTGTTTATCTAATTTATTTTATACATTTTCATGTGATTTTATATAAATTTGAATATATGTGCTAACCAACATGATTAGTCCTTGTTTTGTAGGTTTCAATGATTTTGAGGAACTAATTCATAAGTTGGTGAAGTAGAGGAATGGAGTCGGCAAGGAGCATGCCAGGGCAAGGCTCCAGCGCGCCAGCGTCGTCCACGCTAGGCTAGCTGCACGACAGAGCAAGGCCAACGCACTGCATGAGCAGCGTGTCACGTTGGCAGTGCGGTGACACTCGGTAGTTTTGGCTTCCGGAGGCAATTTCCAAAGAGCCTCCGCGTTACCTCCGTGTCACGGAGGCAGTGCTCCGTGATACACTCCGTGACACGGAGCCGTTCCACGACAGGCTAAATTGTGCATGTTTCTCATTTACTATAAATAGGTCCCTTAGCTTCTAAAAACACTTTGTCACGATTTTATTCTGGAAAACTACCTAGGAGTGAAGGGAGAAGTGGGAGAACATATCTAGGGTTTGTAAAATTCCCTTCCCATCTACCAAATTCTTGTAAGTATGTTAATTTAGTTGTAGTTTCTTGTAGTTTTACGAACATGAATGGCTAGAACCCTTCCTCTAGGGTTGAAGCCATGAATTATGATTGTGATTCTATGAAGTTGTTTTGGAATTAACTTATTGATTGTTGTTTCCGTCTTGCATTCTGGATTGTTGGTTGTCTTTATGATTGATCACCATGAAAACATATACCTTAGCTTGGGCATAGGCTTGAGAAAGCAGTGACCTAGGTCAGAACATGAGAATGTGAGGAGCATGTTTATATCTCACGATATAATTTCGTGTTAGGATAGAAATATACCTAACACCTTGCTTGGTTGATAAAACGGGGGTATTTAAAGACCGACTTAGGATTATCACATCACCACTCGAAGAAGTAGTGGTGAGGCTAAGTTGAGTTAAATGATTAGACGCACGAAAGTCCCTAATCATTTCCACGTAAACCACAACATAATTGATTGCCCACGAACTAGAAGTAGAATCCTCACTCACAATGATGCAGTGAGGCTAGTTTGTCATGTTTAGAGGCTCGAAAGACCATGAACATGCAATTCTAATTATGTGAAACGACAATCGATAGTTGCATACTTAACCCATTGCAAATCGTAGCATCGCATGATTATCTGGTTTTAACTCTATGTTGCTCCTAGAGTCCATTCAGAATATTTCGTTGACCAAATTTAGATTTAATTAAAAATCTCCCTCGAAAACGTCTTTAACCAATATTTTCGGTATTTAAGATCACACTTGTATTGGATAGTTAGAGGAATGGGTCCAGTCCCTGTGGGTTCGACATTCCGGTTCTTAAAAAGAGCCACTATATTACTTGCACGACCCGAACACCTGCGGACGCGCGAATAAGGGCACATCAAGTTTTTGGCTCCATTGTCGGGGACTCAGCGAAGTTTTGATAATATATCTATTTTGTGTGAGTTTTAAATTTCCTTAAGTGTTGAGAAACTTGGTCTTAGTCTTATTATTTGCAGGTGATAGGTTGTCCTGCCAAACTGGCTAAATATAGAGAGCTTGTGGAACCGTTGCTTGAACCTGAACGTCAAATCCATTTGCGCAGGAGAGTAGCTCTAGAGCAAAAGCTAAAGAGACTTCAAGAAAAGGTACAACAACAACCACCCGCGGGACAAGCACAATTGTCATCGGAAGCAATGGCAGCTAGACTAGTTCGCGAAGTGGCAATCCCACTAGCGACGAACGTGACCTCTAGTATCCATAAACCGGAGCCTGGAGGGAACTTTGAGCTTAAAAAGAACATGGTGCAGCTGTTACATTCTAGTGGTCAATTCACTGGAATGGCATATGAGGACCCGCAGTAGCACTTACAAAGCTCTTTAGAGATTAGTGACACATTTGTCCCCACCAGCGTGTCCACAGATTATGTCCGATTGACCCTCTTCCCATTTTAATTGTTGGGAGAGGCGAAAAAGTGGCTGAAGGCTGAGCCACCGAACTCCATAACTTCGTGGGATGACTTGGCTAAGAAGTTCCTTATCAGATTCTTTCCTTCAGGCAAGACTGCAAAGTTGAGAAGTGAGATATTAAGTTTCTAGCAGAGGCCTGATGAGAACTTATATTTGGCTTGGGAAAGATTCAAGTCATTGTTGAGAGACTGTCCCCATCACCAGCAATCAAATGAAGTGCTGGCTCACACCTTTGTAGAAAGTCTAGACCCACACACTAAAATTTTACTAGACTCTGCAGCGGGTGGGCAATACGTATGATGAGTTGTACACTTTGTTGAACAGAATTTCCCAAGGAAATCCAGAGTGGCACAACGAGTCATCGAGAGGGGCACGGCCAAAGGCAATGTCAAGTGTTCAGCCCGAGTCTGATAGAGGACTTCAATTTGAGAAGACGTTGGAAAAAGAGAGGAATAGAGTGGAGGCTGTTTCCTCTAAACAACAAAAGAAAAGGAGATGGTTCTCGAAAGAGAACCCAGGTATGAGGATGTCCTGAAAAGGACAGTCCACGTCGGGCCACGGAGTAAAATAAGGCGCTGCTTGGGAGGCAACCCAAGGCTACCTCGGGTACACTTTGTTAATTTTGATTTTGTGTTGGTTTTGTTATTTTCATTTTGTTTGTGTTTTTGGTGGAAAGTTAAACACAGATGGAAGGGAAGTTTGAGTACCGAGAAGGTGGAAGCTAAAGAGCATGGAATAGAAGAAGTGTGGGGTCGAACACCCATCTCTGGAACTTGAAAGGACAGCATGTTTTTAGCTTGGCATAGAGGCTCAGGGAGTATTTCTCATCCTTTAAATGTTAATTTAATGCTATGAGGACATAGCATGATTTAAGTGTGGGGTGAGAAAAATTTCAAAATTTTTGTGCTTAACAAGTTTTTGGTGAATGTGATGCTTGTGTGAAATTTGGGAGAAATTTGAAAATTTTTGGGATTCAAGCATGAATTCATCAACCGTTGGTTTTTCTTTTCGGTTCTTTTCCGATGGGGTGTCTTTGAATCGAAAAATAATTTTCTTTGTCTATATATAATGTTTTTAGTCATAGTTAGGGATTGTTTCCGATGATGGATGTATGACGACCATATTGAGGACAATTAGTCGATAGGTGTTGGGTTTTTGAAACCATAACTAATTAATGGCTTGATGTTCTTGTTATGTGCTATAAATGATTGTAAGATGCAAGTATGTTCAGTGTTGAAGCATGCAAGTGTATAACTTTGTGTAAGATACTTAGGCTCTTGAATTTGACTCAATATGATTGACGCTTAATTCTAAATTCTTGTGATTAGCTGAGTAAGAGTCTGCTGAATGTGTCTGGAATTGAGCATGTGCCATGAGTGTAAGGTTTTTGAGTATTCTGTACTATTGTGGAGTGTCTAGAACTTGCCTGGTGTGTTTATAAAATGAAATGAAGGATGTGGACTGTAGGAGATGATTTAGGCATTTCTTTGAATGAACCATAATGTTATCCCTCACTTTACCTACCTTGAAAAATTAATCCTAGTTAGCTCTATTGAGCCTTGAGCCTATTCTTTGACAGCTGCAACATAAGCTTAATCCTTTTTCTTTCATTAGCCTTGAACTTAATCCAAAACTCCTAAGCGCTTAAGGAAAAAATATGAAAGAGTAAAGGAGTGAGAAGAAGGAAAAGAAAGGAAAAGTAGCAAGTTGTAGAAGTGAAGAAAAGGACTAAGGTGTACTTGTGTGAAAATGGTTGATTATTATTAAGGAGTAAGAAAATAAATTAATGAAAAATTATTTATAGAGCTCCTTACTAATAAGCTAAAAGTGCCTAAAGAAAGGGGGAACATAAGAGGAAAAAGAAAGCTGAAAGGAGAAAAAGGTGAAGTAAGGGAAGGGAGGTTCATAATGAGGGCGTAATGTATTAAAAGCGCTTGGGAAAGATAGTCACTATTATTGGCAAGAATAGTACCTACCCGTCCCTTAGCTTGCATTACAACCCATTAAGTCCTACTTGATCTTACATTCACACATCCTTAAATTAGTGGAATAAAAACACTAAGGGCAAGCTTATGGGTCATTACATGATGCATGTGAATTATTTGTGAGAGTGAGCGTAATTCTATTCATGTACCCACACATGTTGTGATTTAAAAAGTTTTTGCATGTGAAAATGGGTAACTCTCGTTCCGTGAGGGCACATGTTGAATGAAGGATATAATTCATGTGGGATTTCTTAATCAGCTGATTTGCATGAGTTTGCTATGATTGAGAGTCGCTTCTTGAGGTTAAGAAGTCTTAGCGGATTTGTATTTCATTTCAATGATTAAATCGTGCATGCTCTATTTGTAGCTTGTTATCTTACATAATCATTGTAGCAGTAGCTTGAATTATCTTACTAAATTAGTTATGTGTGAGTCTCCATATGCATGAGATGTAAAAGGTTGTTCGAGGACGAACAAGACTTTAAGTGTGGGGTAGGTGATCTCGGGCAAAAATAGCATGCCCGAGTGATGCTTTATACCTTAATTTAGTCTTGTTTATCTAATTTATTTTATACATTTTCATGTGATTTTATATAAATGTGAATATATGTGCTAACCATCATGATTAGTCCTTGTTTTGTAGGTTTCAATGATTTTGAGGAACTAATTCATAAGTTGGTGAAGTAGAGGAATGGAGTCGGGAGAAATTAGCGAAAGTCGGCAAGGAGCATGCCATGGCAAGGCTCCAGCGCACTAGCGTCGTGCCACGCTAGGCCAGCTGCGCGATAGAGCAAGGCCAACGCGCTGCATGAGCAGCGTGTCACATTGGCAGCGCGGTACTCGGCAGTTTTGGCTTCCGGAGGCAATTTCCAGAGAGCCTCCGCGTTACCTCCATGTCACGGAGGTAGTGCTCCGCGATACACTCCGTGACACGGAGCCGTTCCATGATAGGCTAAATTGTGCATGTTTCTCATTTACTATAAATAGGTCCCTTAGCTCCTAAAAACACTTTGTCACGATTTTATTCTGGAAAACTACCTAGGAGTGAAGGGACAAGTGGAAGAACTTATCTAGGGTTTGTAAAATTCCCTTCTCATCTACCAAATTCTTGTAAGTATGTTAATTTAGTTGTAGTTTCTTGTAGTTTTACGAACATGAATGGCTAGAACCCTTCCTCTAGGGTTGAAGCCATGAATTATGATTGTGATTCTATGAAGTTGTTTTGGAATTAAGTTATTAATTGTTGTTTCCGTTTTGCATTGTGGATTGTTGGTTGTCTTTATGATTGATCACCATGAAAACATATACGTTAGCTTGGGCATAGGCTTGAGAAAGCAGTGACCTAGGTCAGAACATGAGAATGTGAGGATCATGTTTATATCTCACGATATAATTTTCTGTTAGGATAGAAATATACCTAACACCTTGCTTGGTTGATAAAACGGGGGTATTTAAAGACTGACTTAGGATTATCACATCACCACTCGAAGAAGTAGTTGTGAGGCTAAGTTGAGTTAAATGATTAGACGCACGAAAGTCCCTAATCATTTCCACGTAAACCACAACATAATTGATTGCCCACGAACTAGAAGTAGCATCCTCGCTCACAATGATGTAGTGAGGCTAGTTTATCATGTTTAGAGGCTCTAAAGACCATGAACATGCATTTCTAATTATGTGAAACGACAATCGATAGTTGCATACTTAACCCATTGCAAATCGTAGCATCGCATAATTATCTTGTTTTAACTCTATGTTTCTCCTAGAGTGCATTCAGAATATTTTGTTGACCAAATTTAGATTTAATTAAAAATCTCCCTTGAAAACTTCTATAACCAACATTTTCAGTATTTAAGATCACACTTGTAATGGATAGTTAGAGGAATGGGTCCAGTCCCTGTGGGTTCGACATTCCGGTTCTTAAAAAGAGCCACTATATTACTTGCACGACCCGTACACTTGAGGACGCGCGAATAAGGGCACGTCAGTCTTCTCACTCCTAGTTGTAATAGCCACACAGTGACTGTCATTTTATGGATTTTGGACTGTTTTTTTGGAAGTGTACCCTTTTGTCTTTGGTTCAGGGATGCAGACATTTTCCTTAGCTACTGCTCAATCTGCTTGATTGTTGTGGCATGCGATTTAACTTTCTGGCTCATGCCAGATATATCTCCAAAAATTTCCTTTAGCTGATCATCTGCAAATTTTTCCTTCTTCAGCAACTCAGGCATCATGCTCTCCAACTTTTAGGGTCCAACATCGCCCTCTCAAGCCCTTGGAGGAACATATAAGCCTGTGCAATCATTGTAGTAGCCATCATTCTTTCTCCATTCACCTTCTCGCTCACAACCTCTGCTCCTATCCCTGTTCCCATTCCTGTTGTAGTTGTCTCTATACTGGTTTCGACCTTGATTTTCGAAACCTTAGTGCCAAGTGTCCTAATTAGACCCTTGGGTGTTGGCCCAAAAACCCTCCACCTGGTTGTCCAAGAAGTTTGCCTCCTTCTCAAAGTCAGACTGCTCATACCTTGGTTCCTGACCCTGAGCTCCCACTGCATTTACCTTCTGAGCTCTAGACCCCCATAATGTGCTTTGTGAGTAGGTCTATAGATGTCCTTATATGAGCCAACTCTTAATAACACTTGTTCGGCTTGTTTGGTATAACTACACGCAAGTGCACGTGGTCGAACAAGTAGTAAAGTGGCTCAAATAAGCCAAGTATCGATCCCACAGGGACTGGACTAAGGTAACATTCTACTCAAGTGTCAATAAACTTTAACTCTAAATTGCAGACAACAGTGTGAAGAAGAGTTTGATATTTTGTTTCCTAATTTTGTACTAAGTCTAAAATGAATATATAATTTGAGTCTGAACTATAAGTATGAGTATGCTGAGGCTAAAATGAACATGTAGAGAAATAAATTATCGATACAATTTGGTTAATCTTTCCTCCGGTTGCTAGTCAAGAATTATTGCCTATGGATTAAAACTCTCGTATTTAACCCAACTTAAGAATCATGAACCTTCCACCTACGTCTCTGTGATAAAAAGAAATTCATGTTCTAGCCATACAAAATCGATTCCTTAATTGACTAATACGACTTTCAGGTATATCTCTATCCTAAAGGTAAATCAATTCTCAATTTTTCCAAACTAAGAAAAGATCATATCCTATCAATTCACAACTTTCCAATTTCTTTCTCTCTCGAGTGAAACTGGACTTTTTAGATATACATTAACGTTGGCCACACATTAACGCAGTAAGAACAAGAATCAATAGAACAACCATGGAAGAAAAGATGAAAACCAATTTATCAATAATCACATTTCAATACAATTGTTCTTAACCTCAGCAAGAAGGGAATTTAGCCACTCATTTGTGGATTAAACATCGTTAAATGAGTGTTAATCATACAAGCAATTGAAATAAAGAAGAAGGAGATAGAGAAAAACCCTGAGATTTTCGTCCCCTCAACTACCTGTAACCCACGTTCTTCCTCCACCAAGTCAGAATTATTAAAAATGAACCTAAGTGTTCTATTTATACTAGTGGGAATTTTTCCCGAAATAACAAGCAATGTGTCACGGAGTGCATCGCGGAGCACTGCCTCCGTGACACGCCACCAACGCGGACCTTCACTGGAATTTGGCATTAATTCAGCATCCAGGCAGAATGCATCCGCGATGGCAGCGTGACACGGCTCCATCGCGGAGCCCCTTTACTTCGTGCTTTCCTTGTGCTTTTTCCCTTGCTAGCTTCTGAGTCCAATCCCGATCTCTCCCAACCTTCATCTTAGCTTCGTAAAATTATATTTTTCCTGCAAAACCACGCTAATCATGTTGGTTAGTATAAATTCACATTTTATTACAATTCACATGAGAATATACAAACGTCGATAGATAAACAAGGCAAAATGACACATTTGAGTATCACTTGGGCATATAAATCTGCCCAAGATCACTTACCCCACACTTAAATCCTTGTTCGTCCCCGAACAATAATCTTACACCTCATGCGATTGACACCCAATCCTGGCTACTTTGGCTCGACAATTCAAGCTACGGTTTTACCGATTATTTAATATAGCATATCATCAAGAAAACATGCATAGTCTTATCAATACAATGACCTTCAACACATTAAGACCTCCTAGACTCAAGAATCGACTCTCGATATTGGCAAACTCATGCAAATCAGCTGATCAAGATATCTGACACGAAATTCAATCTCTCATCGAGGATGTGCCCTCACAACACAAGAGAATGTTCCCCTTTTTAATCACATGAACTCAAAGACATTACATGCAGGGGCATATAAACAAGATTTCGCTCTCTCTCCCAAAAGAATTAACATGCATCATGTCATGAACCATAGGCTTTCCTTTAGTGTATTACTCCACTAATATAAGGACGCGTGATGTACGATCACGTAGGACTTAACGGGTTGTAGTGTAAGCTACAGAACTAGCAAATACTGGGCTAACCAATAATAACAACTAGCCTCCTTAAGCGCTTTTTCAATACATCCCATCAACCTTATGGGCATTGTTTCTTCCTTCATCCTCCCATTCTTGAAGTCTGTCTTTATTTTTGACCCCATATCTTTAAGCACACTTGACTTAATAACAAAGAGTATTTATACATCTTCATTATATTTAATTTATAATGAGTGCACCTTCGACCTTTTCTTTCCTTTCATCACTCTGCTTTTTCTTTTCTTTTGACACTGTGGGAAAATTATTTTTTTCTTGAGCGCTTAAGAGTTTTGGATCAAATTCACGGATAATGAAAAGAAGGGGTTAAGCTCGGTTTACACCTTTTTGACAAAAGAAAAAAAATTAGGCTAAAAGCTCAATGGGCTAACTAGGATGTACAGTCAAGGTAGGTACGATAATGAAAAAAACTTTCGGTTAAAGCAAAGAAATGCCTACATCCTTTCCTACAATACACATCCTTCATTTCGTTTCGTACACACACCAGGCAAGTTCTAGACACTTCACAATAGCATGGAAGAAACGAAACCTCACCACACACTCATTGCACATGCTCAACTCAAGCCATATTCACAGACTCTTCAATCAGCTAATTACAAGAATTCAAACATTAAGCCTCAATCACACCGAATCGAACTCTATGGCCTAGGTATCTCAACATATTTACAAAGTTTCATACTTTCATACGAATCACCTTTGCATTTTAAATATCATGTACAATATGCAACCAGAATTTCGCAACCATAAAGTAATGACACGTTTGGGATACACACAAACAAAAGAAAAAAATTAAAAAGAACAAAAGAAATCTACTCCTATCGACTACATTTCCCTTAAGACGGTCGTCATCCATCCATCATAGGGAACGTTCACTAATTATGACTTCGGTTCAATGGGACTATTCTTGGTAAAAGAATCGAAAACAAATGCCGAGAAACCCAAAAATAAAAAGTTTCACGAAATTTTTTTAAAAATATCAATAATTTCAATAAAATAAAAATATTTACAAAACCAGCTAACAACATTCAACAACACACAACAGCTTCACATTAATTACAATACAGACATACACACAAAAGTCACAGGGTCATGTTTTTCCAAGCACACCAACAGAACAGAGACATTAATAACAACAACAACCAGCACCTAACTACTCCCACCCCACACTTAAATCGAACACTGTCCCTTGTGTTCACAAAATTCAGCATAGCACAAAACTGGGTGGTGAAACTCCCTGATCAATCGAAGTATTCCACTTCTTTGTCAGGTGCCGCTGCCTAGTCTCCCATGTCTGAATCACCCCCGTCGTCATCATCTGATGCAACATCGGAGTCGTCACGACGTTTCTCCTCATCTGTGTGGACATCATCATCAGTGGGCTCCACAAAAGCTGGCCCCACTAGGCATAGAGCCCTGGCATTTTCACCAAAAGGGTAGTCTATCTCGGCTGCCACAACTCATCTTCTGTTGCCAGCCTCCTGCCTATGCGCAGCTGGAGCATCTGCATCCTGAACATGCGAGCCATGTACTGATCATCCCGAGTATGCCGCTCGGCTAGTGTAAGAACTGGCCCGTGAGTGGTGTCGGGTGCCTTAGTTTTGGTGACATCTAAGGCCCGCCTCTCCATCTTCGGGATGTAGTCAAGGGCCTCTTCCTCAATATCCAGGCCCCTCAGGAACGTGGTCAGTAATCCACCAAACCCGTACCTGTGCCCTTGATGCAAACGACTCTCTTCATGGAGGAGATAATCACCGTCCCAACATTGATCTCCAGCCCTTTCGTCAAGGCATAGACCAAGCACACACGATCCGGGGTCACATCTGTCATATGCACCCCCGGGATCAGGTAGGAACAAACAATCTTAAGCCATATCCTGGCTTCCCTATTCATTTGTGAGTAGGGCAACGTCTGATGGTAGCCCCTCTCCTTATGCTTGCTCCACCGTGCGGTAGACCGGGCTCCACACAGAGTGCGTCTGATGTCCGTATATGGTGGAGTGATATTCAGCTGCCGGAGCACATGGGCATTTGTGTCCCGCGCCCCCAAGATGGCATTGAGGTGATGGGGCTCAAAAGTGACTACCTGCCCCCTTATCTTTATGATGTGACTTCTGAGTGTCGGGTTCCAGTTGGCGTAGAACTCCCGAATTAGGTGCAGATTTCACTCCTTGGGCTCTTCAAAGATGAAGTTCAGCCCGGCTGCCTCAATCCTGTGGACAATCCCGGGGAATTCCTATGCCAACGGCTCCCTAGCAATGTGTTCCTCGGGGAAGTATTTTCTTTCCTTATGCTTTGCGTACCATTTCTTCCCCTCCTCTGTCACCCATCGGGTTCCGTATTGCCGACGTTGGCTGCACAGAACCGCTGGTGCTGCTGGGACTGCTGTTCCCAGTCTGATTCTTTTCCTTCCGGTGCCCGATGTAGATGCGCCCTTCCCTTTATATTGCCTGCTTGCCATTGTTTCTATCAAACCAAACAGAAAGGTCCAATGTTATTCCAATTAAAATTAGCTTCGACTAAGGTTGGGTTAAGCTAGGCCACCCCACACTTAGTCTTTAGCCACAATCACAACATTACAGCAAGACAATCCTCTTTTTCTAACTTTCAAAATAATAAGAAAAAAACAAAACAATAACAAAAATGCCTCGTGCATTCAAAGAATTCGACGCTATAAATTCTTTGGTACTACTCAGACTTCGTACAGCTAACCACAACATTACCATCGATCACATTTCTATACATAACACTTAGCAAGGAAATAAAAAGAAAAAAAATTTATCTACATAAACCTATACAATTCACCCATTTCTTGCATATCACAATTTCGTTACCCCGAAAATCCGTCGATCTTTTAGCATATTAACAGTTAGCACAATCAACTCATCTCACCCAACATACACAACCCAACAAGAATTTCACATTTCAACTAAATTTGTCCCCTTTTCATATTCAAATTCAAACCCTAGTTACAATTTTACAAAAATTCTATCAAGCTATGTAATTATCGAGTTCATACAATCACAATGATACTACGAACGTCAATCAATAATAACTCAATTGAATTTAAGCTTAATTTCTACTTAGGGAAAGTTTTACTCACATCACATGTTCAACATCAAAAAATTCGACAAGAATTGAGATTGAGTTGAAGAACATACCTTGAATTTGATGAAATGAAGAAAACTTGATGAAAATGTGTGCCTAGGTCCGTGTCACATTGAGGGAGAAGGGATTTTTGGGATATTTGTCGCGGAGGGGATGAAAAATGAGGGGAATTCGGGGTTAAAAAGTGGGGATTTCGCACGGGTCACCCGGTGTGACCCGACGCGAATAACACCTCAACGTGTCACGAAGGGTAACGCGGAGCACCCACTCCGTGGCACGGAGCCATCGCGCAGGTGTTCTGGAATTTGTAAAAATTCCAGAATTGCCTTCAACGTGTCATGGAGGGTAACACGAAGTCCCTCCTCCGTGACACGGAGCCATCGCGTGGGCTCACTGTTTTGCCACTTTTTAATTTTTTTTTTACCTCGATTTTTCCTTTGCGATCCTTTGCATTTTTACCCTCCGTTGAACCTAAAATTCATCTCACAACAAGAAATTGGTTAGAATTTATAGTTTTCACATAAAATACAATTTTTTTTAATTTTTTATTTTTCTCATCATTTTTTTCTTTTCTTTTTTTTCCTACGGAATCTATTCACATATTACAAAATTTCACGGGTTGCCTCCCGTGCAGCGCCTGGTTTACCGTCGTGGCTCGACGTCATTAAGCTTAGTCATCCTCTAGGGTGACAGACGTCTTCTCTCGATTACCGTCCTCACCCCAGTAATGCTTACATTGTTGCCCATTGACTAAGAACGTGGCACTCCGATCTTCTTGCCACAACTCTACTGCCCCGTGCGGGGTCATTCGCACTACCTCAAATGGCCCTGACCATTTGGACCGCAGTTTCCCGGGAAACAGCTTCAATCTTGAATTGAAGAGTAAAACTTTCTGCCCCGGCTCAAAAATACGATGCACCACAGGCTTGTCATGCCACCTCTTTGTTTTTTCATTGTAATACTTGGCACTCTCATAAGCATGCCAGCGAAACTCTTCAAGTTCGCTGAGTTGCATTAGTCTCTTCTTGCCCGCTAGCCCTAAGTCCATATTCAATTTCTTCCGGCCTAGAAGGCTCGGTGCTCTAGCTCCACTGACAGATGACACGCCTTACCATAGACCAATCGGTATGGAGAAGTTCCAATCAGTGTCTTGTAAGCAGTTCTGTATGCCCACAATACATCATCAAGTTTGCTTGACCAATCATTCAGCTGTGCATTTATTGTTTTCTGGAGAATCTGCTTCACTTCTCTATTCGACACCTCCACTTGCCCACTAGTTTGGGGGTGATATGCTGTTTCCACCTTGTAGCGCACCCCATACTTGGCTAGTAGCTTCTTGAAACTTGCATTTACGAAATGAGCCCCTCCATCACTGATAATGGCTCGGGGTATCCCGAACCTGGTGAGAATATGTTTTTTCACAAATTTTGTCACCACCTTGTTGTCATTCCTGGGACAAGCTATTGCTTTAAACCACTTTGATACATAATCAACGGCCACCAAGATGTAACGATCACCAAATGATGATGGGAACGGGCCCATGAAATCTATGCCCCATACATCAAAGGTGTCCACTTCCAGTACATTCTACAGCGACATCTCTTGCCTCCTACAAATTGTGCCTGTATGCTGGCATCTATCGCACATTTTGACGTATGCCATAGAGTCTATGAACAGTGTAGGCCAAAAGAAACCTGACTGTAGAACCTTGTGCGCTATCCGCTAGCCTCCATGGTGCCCCCCATACAACGAAGAGTGACAACTCCTCAACACCTCTGCAACCTGGCTTTCCGGGATGCATCTTCTCATCACCTGATCTGGTCCCTATTTGAATAAGTATGGCTCGTCCCAAATAAAATACCGGCAATCATGCCTCAATTTTCTTCTCTACTGAACTATCGCCTCAGGTGGATAGACTCCACTCACTAGCAAGTTGACTATGTCTGCGTACTAGGGAACTTCAGCTTCCCCTATTGCCAAGAGCTGCTCATCCGGGAACTCCTCATTGATGTTATCACCTTCCTTCATATGCGACCTGCTTTCCAATCGCGATAAGTAATCTGCCACCTGATTTTCGCTCCCCTTTCTGTCCTTAATTTCGAGGTCGAACTCTTACAACAACAGGATTCATCTGATCAATCTGGGCTTTGCATCCTTCTTGTTAAACAGATACTGAATCGCTGCATGATCGGTATACACCACTACTCTCGAACCCACCAAATAGGACCTGAATTTATCAAATGCGAACACCAATGCTAGCATCTCCTTTTCTGTGACTGTATAATTACTCTGGGCAGGGTTCAGTGTTTTGCTTGCATAATGAATAGAATGAAAGATTCTATTTTTCCTCTGCCCCAATACAGCTCCCACAGCCACATCACTTGGATCACATATCAATTCAAATGGTTGTTCCCAATCCAAAGAAATAAGGATAGGTGTTTCTATCAATTTCTGCTTCAACTCCTCGAATGTTTTAACACACTCATCATCCAACTCAAACTTCACCTCTTTTTCTAACAATCTGCATAGTGGTCTAGAAATTTTTGAGAAGTTTCTGATGAACCGTCTGTAGAACCCTGCATGCCCAAGAAAACTGCGAACACCTTTCACCGACACAGGTGGTGGTAACTTCTCAATAACCTCAATCTTAGCACGATCGACCTCCATCCCCTTGCAAGACACTTTATGGACAAGGACGATACCTTCCTTGACTAAGAAATGGCATTTCACCCAGTTTAGTACAAGGTTGGATTCTTCGCAGCGAGCCAGCACCCTGTCAAGATTCTGCAAACAAGTAGCAAATGAATTATCAAAAACAGAAAAATCATCCATAAATACCTCAACAAAATCCTCCACCATGTCATGGAAAATAGCCATCATGCATCTTTGGAATATGGCGGGTGCATTGCATAACCCAAATGGCATCCGCCTAAAAGCATATATCCCATAAGGGCAGGTAAAAGTAGTCTTCTCCTAATCCTCCGGTACTATGGCTATTTGATTATAGCCAGAGTACCCATCAAGGAAACAATAATATTCCTATCCAGCCAACCTGTCCAATATCTGATTAATGAATGGGATAGGATAATGATCTTTCCTTGTGGCTTCATTAAGCTTTCTATAGTCCATGCAAATCCGCCAGCCTGTGACGGTCCGTGTAGGAATCAGCTCATTTTTTTTCATTGGTGACCACGGTCATCCCTCCTTTCTTTGGAACGCACTGAACGGGGCTGACCCATTCATTGTGCGAGATAGGGTAGACCACACCTGTATCAAGCCACTTAATTATTTCTTTCCTCACCACATCCTTCATCGCTGGATTTAACCTTCGCTGAGGCTGAACAGTTGGCTTTGCTCCTGTCTCCATGAAAATCCTGTGTGTGCAAAAAGCTAGATTGATACCCTGAATATCTGACATTTGCCAGCCCATTGCTTTCTTTCTTTTTCTGAGGACACCCAATGCTTCCTTCTCCTGTGCCTCTGTCAATTCTGCGGAGATGATGACCGGCAAAGTTTCATCTTCCCCTAAAAAGGCATATTTTAAATGGGGAGGCAATTCTTTCAATTCCAGCTTTGGTGCTTCCTCAATAGATGGTTTCGGCAATGGTTCCAAAGACCTCAATAAAGACTGAAATTCCTGTTTCCTAGGATGCCTTTGTGACTCATTCAGCATTTGTACCACCTCATAAGTATCTCTATCTCCGAAATGATTGGAGTTCATCAACACTCTTTTCAGTGGGTCTTGAGATTCAACAATCTAACGAATTTCTTCTTGATCAAACACACTGATTGTTGAAAGCTCCTCATGTATGGCCGGCAGCCTCATGGCCTTAAATACATCAAATACCTCAACTTTGTCATGTGCCCGCATAGTTAGCTGCCCTGCCGCTACATCAATAAGTTCTTTCCTAGTAGCCAAGAAAGGACGTCCCAAAATAAATGGGACTTCCGCATCTGGCTCGAAGTCCAGCACAACAAAGTCTACGGGGAAGATAAGGGAGCCCACTTGCACCAGCACGTCCTCCACAATGCCATCTGGTCTTGCCAAGGAACGATCTGCTAGTTGCAAGATCACTGTTGTTGGTCTAGGACTCCCTAGTCCCAACTTCTTGAATACCAATGTCGGCATCAAGTTAATGCTTGCTCCCAAATCACATAATCCGTGATCTCGGATACTCTTCCCAATTGTAATTTGTATTGTAAAGCTCCCAGGGTCATTGAGCTTTGTGGGCAACCTATTTTGTATCCGTGAAGTGCACTCCTCCGTCAACGCCACCATAGCGTACTCAGTCAACCTGCTTTTGTTTGCCAAGATGTCCTTGATATATTTTATGTACTTCGGCACTCCCTGCAAAATATCAACAAGAGGTAAATTAATGTGTACCTGCTTAAGCACCTCCATGAACTTTTTGAAACACGCCTCCTCCTTGTGTTTCTTTATCTTTGAGGGAACGGGGGTGGTGGTATTTCTGGTTCAGCATCCTTTTCTTCCCCCTCTCATCACTTTTCTCCCTCTCAATTTCTGCTGCTCCCGACTATTGAGGTGGCCTTTCTAGTTCCACCTCTTTAAGCTGTAAACCACTCCTTGTGGTCATTGCATTCACTTGCTTGGGGTTGGGATCAGTGTCACTCGGAAGTCCTCCTCTAGGCCTGGTGTTTTGGGCTCCAGCAAATTGCCCAAACTGGTACTCCAGCGCCTTGGTAGCTAACTGATTGTTCTTTACATCGGCTGCCAATTTCACGTAGTCAGCCTACAATTGAGCTTGGTTAGCTATCATTGTCTTGAACATTTCCTCAATGCTGGGTGATGGTGGTGGAGGAGGTGCATTGTTGCTTCTGTATTGCGACTGATAGTTGTGCTGCCCTCCTTGATTTCTCTGCGCCCCCTGACTCAAACTTTGCCCTTGATGGTTATTGCTACCCCAAGAGAAATTCGGGTGATTCCTCCAGTTGGAATTATAGCTGTTGCCATACTGTAGGTGGTTGTTTCTCTATACATTACCAACAAAGTTCACCAAATCAGGATTTGCTCCACAACACTCAGCTGAGTGTTCGTTACTCTTGCACACTTCACACCAAATCTGTTGCACTACATTCACTGGGGCTTGAGACTGGTTGATGCTCATGTTACTGAAGTGGGTGTTGAGTCAATTCTATAACGCAACTATCTGTGCAGCAATAACTATAAAACCATCAACTTCTAGGACTCCTGCTGCTTTCCTTGTTCCTCCTTTTGACGAATCCGCATTCCACTCTGGATTTCCCTGTGAAATATGATTTAACAAGGTATACAACTCCTCATAAGTCTTCTCTAATGCTTTTCCCCCAGCTGCTGAGTCTAGCAAGATTTTTGTGTGGGGTTCCAAACCCTCTATGAAAGTATGCACCAGCACATCATTGGATCGGTGATGATGAGGACAATCTCGCAACATAGATTTGAATCTCTCCCAGGCCTAATAAAGATTCTCTCCCTCTCTGAATTTAAAACTTAGAATTTGACTTCTAAGTCTTGCTGTTTACTGGATGGAAAGAACCGTATCAAGAATTTCTTTGCAAGATCATCCCACGTGGTGATGGAATTAGGTGGCTTAGCTTTCAATCACCTCTTAGCTTCTCCCAAAAGTGAAAATGGGAACAATGTAAGCTTGACATAATCTGATGACACTCCAGCGGGGATATACGTGTCACTTATCTCCAAAAATTTTTGGAGATGTTGCTGTGGATCCTCATGAGGGAGACCTGTTAACTGCCCGCTGGTGTGCAGCAATTGCACCATGTTTTGTTTGAGCTCCAACCTCCCTCCTGGCTCAGGTTTGCGGATGCTAGATGTGACATTGTAGCATGTGGGATTGCCACCTCGCGAACCGGCCTAGCTGCCATTTCCTCGGGCACTAACATTGCCCTTACAACTGGTGGATTCTGTTGTTGCTCCATGATTGTTTGTCTGAGAAACTACAGCTTTTTCTCTAGAGCTTCTCTCCTTTGACGATGAAATTGTCTTTCAGGCTCTAAATATGAGTCCACCAGCTCCTTGTTTCTTGCCAGTGTTCTACAGAAATTAGTATCTGCAAAATACAGGCTAAGACCAAGTTGTCAACACTAAGAAGAAATAGTAAACTAACACTTAAGAAAAATTTACCAATTGCCAGTCCCCGACAACGGCACCAAAAACTTGTTCGACTTGTTTGGTATAACTACACGCAAGTGCACGTGGTCGAACAAGTAGTAAAGTGGCTCAAATAAGCCAAGTATCGATCCCACAGGGACTGGACTAAGGTAACAATCTACTCAAGTGTCAATAAACTTTAACTCTAAATTGCAGACAACAGTGTGAAGAAGAGTTTGATATTTTGTTTCCTAATTTTGTACTAACTCTAAAATGAATATATAATTTGAGTCTGAACTATAAGTATGAGCATGTTGAGGCTAAAATGAACATGTAGAGAAATAAATTATCGATACAATTTGGTTAATCTTTCCTCCGGTTGCTAGTCAAGAATATTGCCTATGGATTAAAACTCTCGTATTTAACCCAACTTAAGAATCATGAACCTTCCACCTACTTCTCTGTGATAAAAAGAAATTCATGTTCTAGCTATACAACATCGATTCCTTTATTGACTAATATGACTTTCAGGTATATCTCTATCCTGAAGGTAAATCAATTCTCAATTTTCCCAAACTAAGAAAAGATCATATCCTATCAATTCACAACTTTCCAATTTCTTGCTCTCTCGAGTGAAACCGGACTTTTTAGATATACATTAACGTTGGCCACACATTAACGCAGTAAGAACAAGAATCAATAGAACAACTATGGAAGAAAAGATGAAAACCAATTTATCAATAATCACATTTCAATACAATTGTTCTTAACCTCAATAAGAAGGGAATTTAGCCACTCATTTGTGGATTAAACATTGTCAAATGAGTGTTAATCAGACAAGCAATTGAAATAAAGAAGAAGGAGATAAAGAAAAACCCTGAGATTTTCGTCCCCTCAACTGCTGTAACCCACGTTCTTGCTCCACCAAGTCAGAATTATTAAAAATGAACCTGAGTGTTCTATTTATACTAGTGGGAATTTTTCCCGGAATAACAAGCAATGTGTCACAGAGTGCATCACGGAGCACTGCCTCCGTGACACGCCACCAACGCGGACCTTCACTGGAATTTGGCATAATTTCAGCATCTAGGCAGAATGCATCCGCGATGGCAGCGTGACACGGCTCCATCGCGGAGCCCCTTTACTTCGTGCTTTTTCCCTTGCTAGCTTCCGAGTCCAATCCTGATCTCTCCCAACCTTCATCTTAGCTTCGTAAAATTATATTTTTCCAGCAAAACCATGCTAATCATGTTGGTTAGTATAAATTCACATTTTATTACAATTCACATGAGAATATACAAACATCGATAGATAAACAAGGCAAAATGACACATTTGAGTATCACTTGGGCATATAAATCTGCCCAAGATCAACGCTCTTCCTCTTTCCTGCGTTGCTCCGTAGTCATCCCTATAACATATGTACCATGAGCTGCTTCAGCTTTCCTTGTGTGCTAGACTCTATTTGTTTTGGTTACTCGGTCTAGTGTGGTAGCTGCTTTCTCCCATGAGCAACTCATCAGTACTCCTGCCTCCATTGTATCTGTTATAACCTTACTAAGACCTGTAAAAGATTTCCAACAAACTATCATCAGAAATTTTGTGATTTGGGCACTTTGTTAGCTTCTTCTTGAATCTCAACTATGTTTCATGAAGTGCCTCTGTCTTCAACTAATAGAAATTGTAGATCTCATCCTTTAGCTATAGCATCCTGGAAGGTGGGAAGAACTTTTAGAAGAAGGCTTGTTTTAGCTCCCTCCAATTGGTGATGGAGTCGTTGGGCAACTTCGACAACCATAGCATGACCCTCCTAATAGAGAGAATGGGAAGAGCCTCAACCTGATAGCGTCTTGGCTCACGCCTGGCAACCTGTATGCCTTGCATATACCTACAAAGTACATCAGATGAAGGTTTGCATCGTCAAGTGCATTACCACTAAACACCCTTTTTGTGTTGAAAAACTAAATCATGGTGCTAGTGATGTAAAATTTTACCCTAGTAGGAAAAGGTAGGGGTACAATTGCTCTTGTCAATCAGGCTTCATCAATATCCGGATCCTCATCATATCATTCTGAGGAGCATATATGTGGAACTGGTGTTGCCCATGGCCTCTGTTACCCCTTCCCTGACGGCTAGTACTAACTACCTCCTTATGAGCATCCTCTGCACCTTGTAGGCAGCTTGCCGAGGTAACTCCCCCTGCTGGGTTTTGGCAGCTAATCTGGCTAGCTTCTGCTCAGGGGTTTCATTGTAGTCCATTTTTCTCAGAGTTCGTTCTAGCTCAAGATCAAGTGGAATAAGAGGGTTTCCACTTCACCGAGTACTTGGCATTCACCAAGTTGCCACCTGGGTAGATAAAAAACAAAAGAACAACATAAATGAGGAAATAAAGACTGAAAGCTAAACAAAAGCAATTAATCTAATCCTAAGCTGTATTCCCCAATAGTGGCGCCATTTTTGATACGGACGTTATCAATAAAGAACCAACTACATTAGGGTCAATCCTACAAGGAATATGGTTAGGATGTAGAATGACGCTAGTATTTATGCTTTTAGTACAGTTATTTCCTAATAGGGGTTTTAAAGAAAGAATCAAGTAAGAAAGTAGTAGATTGTTATTGTGATCAAATTTATGCAATTAATTAGGGAAGTGTTCCCCATAGATTCACCACAACTTCGGGTTGTTAAACTAGTAATCTATCCAAATATTTAGCTTGCAGAATTGGTAACATTAATTCATCCAAACGACTGATTTGTCCTTATTGGATGACTACATTCAATCATCGGATTAGGTCTCTTGAGTGTTTTCACATTAACCATTATCAACTATTCCAAATTAACTATCCTGCTACCAAAGCTCAAGTTATTCAATGAAACTTAAAGTTCAAGTCTTTGTTGTTCTTCTCATTTCTTAATCTCTAACTCATCTTGGGCAAATTTATATGCCCAAGTGATACTCAAATGTGTCATTTTAGCCTTGTTTATCTATTGATGTTTATACATTCTCATGTGATTGATAATAAAATGTGAAATTATACTAACCAACATGATTAGCGTTGTTTTGCAGGTGAAATACAATTTTGGGAAGCTAAAACGAGTGTTGGGAGAGATCGGGGTTGGACTCGGATGTGAGCAAGGGAAAAAGCACTTGAAGGCACAAATTAAAGGGGCTCCGCAATGGAGCCGTGTCACGCTGCCATCGCGGATGCCTTCTGCCTGGAGGGTGGAATTTTGCCAAATTCCAGTGGAGGTGCGCGTTGGGGCCGTGGCATGTTGGCCTAGCCCCACGTTGCACGCCGTGCCACGTTGGGCCTGAATACTTGGACAACCAAATTCCAGTAAGGATCCGCGTCAGTGGCGTGTCACGGAGACAGTGCTCCGCGATGCACTCCGTGACACATTGCTTGTTATTTCGGGAAAAATTCCCACCAGTATAAATAGAACACTTAGGTTCATTTTTAATAATTCTGACTTGGTGGAGCAAGAACGTGGGTTACAGGCAGTTGAGGGGACGAAAATTTTAGGGTTTTTCTCTATCTCCTTCTTCTTTAATTCAATTGCTTGTATGTTTAACACTTATTTAACGATGTTTAATCCATAAATGAGTGGCTAAATCCTCTTCTTGCTGAGGTTAAGAACATTTTTATTGAGATGTGATTATCGATCAATTTGGGTTTTCATCTTTTCTTCCATGGTTGTTCTATTGATTCTTGTTCTTACTGCATTAATGTGTGGCCAACGTTAATGTACATCTAAAAAGTCCGGTTTCACTCGAGAGAGCAAGAAATTGGAAAGTTGTGAATTAATAGGATATGATCTTCTCTTAGTTTGGGAAAATTGAGAATTGATTTACCTTCAGGATAGAAATATACCTGAAAGTCGTATTAGTCAATTAAGGAATCGGTTTCGTATGGCTAGAACATGAATTTCGTTTTATCACAGAAATGTAGGTGGACGGTTCATGCTTCTTAAGTTGGGTTAAATACAAGAGTTTTAATCCATTGGCAATAATTCTTGACTAGCAACCGGAGGAAAGATTAACCAAATTGAATCGATAATTTGTTTCTTTACATGTTCATTTAACCTCATCATGCTCATATTCATAGTTCAGACTCAAATTATATATTTATTTTAGACTTAGCATAAAATTAGAAACCGAAATATCAAACTCTTTTTCACACTGTTGTCTGCATTTTTAGAGTTAAAGTATAGTGACACTTGAGTAGATTGTTACCCTAGCCCAGTCCCTGTGGGATCGATACTTGGCTTACTTAAGCCACTTTACTACTTGTTCAACCACGTGCACTTGCGTGTAGCTACTTGGCGCCGTTGTCGGGGATTGGCAATTGGTGAATTTTTCTTAAGTGTTAATTTACTATATTCTTTTCTTAGTGTTGACAACTTGGTCTTAGCCTGTATTTTGCAGATACTAATTTCTGTTGAACACTGGCAAGAAACAAGGAGCTGGTGGACTCATATTTAGAGCCTGAAAGACAATTTCATCATCAAAGGAGAGAAGCTCTAGAGAAAAAGCTGTAGTTGCTCAGACAAACAATCATGGAGCAACAACAGAATCCACCAGTTGTAAGGGCAATGTTAGTGCCCGAGGAAATGGCAGCTAGGCCGGTTTGCGAGGTGGCAATCCCACATGCTACAATGTCACATCTAGCATCCGCAAACCTGAGCCAGGAGGGAGGTTCGAGCTCAAACAAAACATGGTGCAATTGCTGCACACCAGCGGGAAGTTCACAGGTGATCTTGGGCAGATTTATATGCCCAAGTAATACTCAAAAGTATCATTTTCGCCTTGTTTATCTAGCAATGTGTATACATTTTCATGTAATTGGTAATAAAATGTGAATTTATACTAACCAACATGATTAGCATTGTTTTGCAGGTAAAATGTGATTTCGGGAAGCTAAAATGCATGTTGGATGATATCGGAGTTGGACTTGGATGCGAGCAAGGAAAAGGCATTAGACAGCATGAATCACAGGGGCTCCGCGATAGAGCCGTGTCACGCTGCCATCGCGGAGGCATTCTGCCTGGAGGTGAAAATTCACCAAATTTCCAGTGAAGGTCCGCGTTTGCTCTGTGGCACGGAGCCAGTGCTCCGCGATGCACGCCGTGCCACGTTGAGCTTGAATTCCCGGACCCCCAGTTCTAGTGAGGGTCCGCGTTCATGGCGTGTCACGGAGGCAGTGCTCCGCGATGCACTCTGTGACACGTTGCTCATTATTCCGGGAAAAATTCCCACTAGTATAAATAGAACACTTAAGTTCATTTTTCATAATTCAAACTTGGTGGAGCAAGGACGTGGGTTACAGGCAGTTGAGGGATGAAAAGTTCAGGGTTTTTTCTCTCTTTATTTCTTCTTTAATTCAATTGCTTGTATGATTAACACTCGTTTTATGATGATTAATCCACAAATGAGTGGCTAATTCCCTTCCTTGCTGAGGTTGTGAACAAATGTGATGAAATTTGATTATTGATTATGTGGTTTTTCATCTTTTTCTTCCATGTTGTTCTATTAATTCTTGTTTCTACTGCATTGGTGTGTGGCCTACATTAATGTACATCTAAAAAGTCCGATTTCACTCGATAGAGCACGAAATTGGAAAGTTGTGAATTAATAGGATATTGTTCTTTACTTGGTTTGGGAAAACTGAGTTTTGATGTGCCTTCAGGATAGAAATATACCTGAAAGTCGTATTAGTCAATTTAGGAACCGGAATTGTATGGCTAGAACATGAATTGCATTTGATCACAGAAATGTAGACGGATGGTTCATGATTCTTAAGTGAGATTAAATACGATAGTTTTAATCTCTTGGCAAATGTTCTTGACTAGCAACAGGAAGAAAAGATTAACCAATTTATGATGATAATCAGTTTCATTACATGTTCGTTTAACCTTAGCATGCTCTTATCCATAGTTCAGATTCAAAGCAGATAATTATTCTTAGTTTTAGTGTAAAATTTATCAAACAAACTATCAACTTTTTGGTTACGTTGTTGTCAGCATATTTAGAAGTAAAAACATAGTATTCTTGAGCAAATTGCACTTAACCCAAGTCTCTGTGGGATCGATACTTGGCTTACTAAAGCCATTTACTACTTGTTCGACCACCTGTACTTGCGTGTTGTTTTATATACCCTATAAACGATCCGAACAAGTTTTTGGCGCCGTTGCCGGGGACTTGGCAATTGGTGAATTTGTTTTAAGTGTTAATTTACTGTAGTCTTATTTTCTTAAGTGTTGACAACTTGGTCTTAGCCTGTATTTTGCAGACTTAATTGCTGTGAACACTGGCAAGAGACAAAGAGCTGGTGGAATCTTATATAGAGCCAGAACGTATATTTCACAGTAAGAGAAGAGAAGCTCTACAAAGAAAGCTGCAGTTGCTCAGACAGACTATTATGGAGCAACAACAGAATCCACCGGTTGTAAGGGCAGTGTTAGTGCCCGAAGAAGCAGCAGCAAGGCTGGTTCGCGAGGTGGCAATCCCACATGCCAATAATGTTACATCAAGTATCCGCAAACCAGAGCATGGAGGGAGATTTGAACTCGAGCATAATATGGTGCAATTGTTGCACACAAGCGGGCAATTTACTGGTCTCCCTCATGAAGACCCACAACAGCATCTCCAAAACTCTTTGGAGATAAGTGACACTTACATACCCGCTGGAGTGTCACCTGATTATGTCAGGCTTACCTTATTTCCATTCTCCTTAATTGGAGAAGCCAAGAGGTGGTTGAAAGCTGAGCCACCAAATTCTATTTCAACGTGGGATGATCTTGCACGGAAGTTCTTGATAAGGTTTTTTCTCTCTGGTAAAACAGCAAGACTTAGAAGTCAAATTCTAAGTTTCAAACAGAGGGAGGGAGAAAATTTATATCAAGCCTGGGAGAGATTTAAATCCATGTTGCGGGACTGTCCTCATCATCATCAGTCCAATGAGGTGTTGGTGCACACATTTATTGAGGGTTTGGAACCCCACACCAAAATATTGCTAGATTCAGCAGCTGGAGGGCAAGCGCTGGAAAAGACTTATGAGGAGCTATATACCTTGCTAAACCGGATTTCACAGGGCAATCCAGAATGGAATGCTGATTCATCACGAGGTGGGACAAGGAAAGCAGCAGGAGTGCTTGAAGTGGATGGGTTTACGACTATCGCTGCACAGATAGCTGCCTTGCAAAATTAATTGAACAACCACTTCAGCAACATGACTTTGAACCAGCCTTCATCTCCAGTTAATGCAGTCCAGCAGATGTGGTGTGAAGTGTGTGGAAGCAGTGAGCACTCATCTCTGTGTTGTGGAGCCAATCCTGACTCGGTAAACTTTATGGGTAATGCACAAAGAAATCACCAGCAGTATGGTAGTAGCTACAATTCAAATTGGAGGAATCATCCTAACTTCTCATGGGGTAGCAACAACCATCAAGGCCAAAGTTCGGGTCAGGGTGTGCAAAGGAACCAAGGAGGGAAACAGAACTACTAATCTAAATTCAGAAATAACAATGCACCTCCTCCACCACCATCACCCAGCATTGAGGAGATGTTCAAGACCATGATAGCTAAGCAAGCTCAATTGCAGGCTGACTATGTGAAATTGGCAGCCGAAGTGAAAAAAAATCAGTTAGCTACCAAGGCTCTTGAGTATCAATTTGGGCAATTTGCTAGTGCCCAAAATACAAGGCCTAGAGGAGGACTGCCAAGCGACACGGATCCGAATCCCAAGCAGGTAAATGCAGTGATCACAAGGAGTGGTTTGTAACTGAGGGAGGTGGAACCAGAAAGACCACCTCAACATTCGGGAGCAGCAGAAGTTTAGGGGGAGCAAAGTTCGGAAAGGGGAAAGACCAAAGAAGCTGAATCAGAAAGACCTCCACCCCCGTTCCCTCAACGACTCAAGAAACACAAAGAGGAGGCATGTTTCAAGAAATTCATGGAGGTGCTTAAACAGGTACATGTTAATTTACCTCTTGTTGATGTCTTGCAGGGAGTGCCTAAATATGCCAAGTACATAAAAGACATCGTGGCCAACAAAAGTCGGTTGACTGAGTATGCTACGGTGGCTTTAACGGAGGAGTGCACTTCCCGAATCCAAAATAGACTGCCCACAAAGCTAAAAGACCCTGGAAGTTTTACTATCCAGCTTACTATTGGGCAGAGCATCCGAGCTGGTGGATTGTGTGACTTGGGGGCGAGTATAAATCTGATGCCGTCTTCGGTATTCAGAAAGTTGGGTTTAGGGAGTCCTAGACCCACAATCGTAATCTTGCAGTTGGCGGATCGATACTTAGCTAGGCCGGATGGCATTGTTGAGGATGTTCTAGTGCAAGTTGGCTCCCTAATTTTCCCGGTAGATTTTGTCGTGCTGGATTTTGAACAAGACGCGGAAGTCCCATTTATTTTGGGACAACCCTTCTTGGCAACCGGGAAAGCATTAATCGACGTAGCTGCGGGGCAACTAACAATGCGAGCACATGACAAGGTAGAGGTGTTCGATGTGTATAAAGTACCCAAGCTCCCGATGGTGCATGAAGAACTCTCGGTGATCAATGTGATTGATCATGGTAATGAAAAGTAGATGAAGGATTCCAGAGAGTTAATGGGAAGACCACCAGATAGGTGTAAGCACTAATAGGGGGAGGACGGTGATCGAGAGAAATCGTCCATCACCCTAGCGGACAATTGAGCTTAAATGACGTCGAGCCGCGACGGTAAACCAGGCGCTGCACGGGAGGCAACCCGTGAAAATATTTTCCTTCATCTTGTAAAGTGTAAATAGATTTTTCTTTTTCTTTTTCTTGATTGATTACAAAATTTTTTGTTTTAGTTATTGTTTTTCATTTTAGTTAGGTGAAACCTATAATTCTAACCAATTTTGTATAGCGAGATGATTTTCTGGTCAAACGGAGGAAAATGTGCACAGAATCGTGAAGGAAAAGTCGAGGTATGAAAATTTAATAAAATGTAGAAAATAGTGAGCTGGAGCGATAGTTCCGTGTCACGGAGGAGGACCTCCGCGTTACCCTCCGTGACACGTTGAGGTATAACCCGGAAATTTTAAAAATTTCCAGAATGCTATCGCGATGGCTCCGTGTCACGGAGGCAGTGCACCGCGATGCACTCTGTGACACATTGCCGTGTATATCGCGATGGGTAACACCGGGTTGCCGGGTGACCCGCGTGTTTTTCTACCTTTTAAACCCCGAAACCTCCCCTTTTCCCCTCATTTTCAATTTCCTCCACGACCAAATATCCCAAAACCCCTCCCCCACCAACGTGCCACGGCTTAAGGAAAGAAATTACCGAGTTTTCTTCGATTCTTCAACTTCAAGGTATGTTTTCCGATTCCCTCTCAAGTTTTTGTCGATTTTCTTTGATTTTAAGCGTGGGAGGAGAGCTAAATTGCCCTAAGTCGAAATTAAGCATGAATTCGAGTTATTTGTTGATTGATAAATGTTCGGAATGTCGTTATGATTGTTTGAACTTGTCGATTGCATAAATTATTCGAATTTGATTGATAAAATCAATTCTAGGGCTTGTTGTTGAATTTGAAGTTGGAAATGTGTTGAAATTGTGAATTTTATGCCGGGTTGTACGTGTTGAATGAGATGAGTCGTTGTACAAATTGTTGGAATGTTAATAGACGACGAATTCTCGGGTTTGGGGGGAAATGTTGAAATTTGTTCGAATTTGGTTAGTTGGATAGGTTCATGTATATAAAGTTTTGTTGTTATTTTTGTTTCTTTGTTTTTCGTTGCTAAGTGCGATAGTTAAAATGTTAGCGATGGTAGTGATTGAGAGTAGCTGTACGAAGTCTGAGTAGTACACAGAAGTTATACTGTCGAATTTTCTTTTGAACACACTAAGCATGATTGAATAGCTGGTTGTTCTGTGTAAATAAAGTTATTATTGCCGTATTGTTGTAACTGTAGCTAAGGACTAAGTGTGGGGTAACTTAGCGTAACCCGACCTTAGCCGAAGTTAATATTTATTTAGCTTAACATTGAGCTTGTTGACTCGGGTTGACAGGTAAAATGGCAAGCCGGCAAGATAAAGGGAAAGGTGCATCAACTTCAGGCACCGGAAGGAAGAGACTCAGACTGGGCACAGCAGTCCCAGCAGCACCAGCAGTTCCACGCGGCCAGCGCCACCAAAATGGAACAAGATGGGTGACTGATGAGGGGAAAAAGTGGTACGCCAAGCACAAAGAGAACAAATATTTCCCCGAGGAACATATAGCACGGGAGCCATTGGCACAGGAGTTCCCAAGGATGGTTCACTGGATCGAGGCAGCTGGGCTCAATTTCATATTTGAGGAGCCCAAAGAATGCAACATGCACCTGGTTTAGGAGTTCTATGCTAATTGGAACCCGTCAATAAGAAGCCACACTATCAAAATCAGAGGGCAGATAGTCACTCTGAAGCCCCACCAGCTCAATGCCATCATAGGAGCGCGGGACACAGACGCCCACGTCCTCCGACAGCTGAACATTACCCCACCGTATGCTGACATCAGACGCACACTGTGTGGGGCCCAATCTATAGCTAGATGGAGCAGGCACAAGGAAAGGGGCTACCACCAGACTCTGCCATATTCACAGATGAATAGGGAAGCCCGAATCTGGCTGAAGATAGTCTGCTCGTGCCTCATCCCTGGGGTACATATGACTGATATAACCCGGGATCGTTTTTGCCTGGTGTACGCCCTGATGAAAGGGCTAGAGATAAATGTCGCGGCGGTTATTATATCCGCCATGAAGAGAGCCCGATTGCACCAGGGGCACAGGTATGGTTTCGGTGGACTACTCACCACCTTTCTAAGGGGCCTCGATGTTGAGGAGGAGGCCCTCGATTATATCCCGCAATTGGAGCGGCGGGCCTTAGATGTTACCAAAACTAAGGCTCCCGACACCACCCACGGGCCAGTCCTGACACTTGGTGAGCGACACGCTTGTGATGACCAGTACATGGCGCGGATGTATGGGATGCAGATGCTCCAACTCAGGATAGGTGGGAGGCCAGCGACAGAGGAGGAGCTATGGCAGCTCGAGCTAGATTACCCGTTTGGCGAAAACGCCAGGGCTCTATGCCGAGTAGGGCCAGCATTTGTAGAGCCCACGGATGATGACGTCCCCACGGACGAGGAGACGCATCGAGAGGACTCCGATGTGGAGTCCGATGATGACGACGGAGGCGACTCGGACATGGGAGATGAAGCAGCAGCACCCGACGAAGAAGTGGAATACTTTGATTTATTAGGGAGTACCACCACTCAATTTTGTGCTATTTAATTTTTGTGAACACTGGGGACAGTGTTCGGATTAAATGTGGGGTGGGAGTAGCTAGGTGCTGGGCTGGGCTGTTTTGTTTGTATGTTCTCCTCTGTTATTTTGTATGTTGTGTTTCCCTGTGTTTGTGAATTTTCAAATTGTTCTGTATTTGTAAATATTTGTGAAATTGATGTGTGTTGTTGAATGTTGCCAGCTGATTCTGTAAATATTTTTTTGTTTATTGAAATGATCGATATTTTTAAAAATTTCTTTAAAGTATTGTGTACAAATTTTTTTTTCTTTTCCTATCGAAATGATAGATATTTTGCAAATTTTTCAACTTTTTAATTTTGGGTTTCTCGGCGTTTGTTTTCGGTTCTTTTACCCAGAATGGTCCCATTGAACCGACGTCTTAAGTAGTGACTGTTTCCTATGATGGATGGATGACGACTGTCTTAAGGGAAATGTAGTCGTTAGGAGTAGATATTTTTTTCAATTATTTTTAGTTTTTTTTCCTTGGTGGATTGCATCCCGGAACCTGTAGTTACTATATGGTTGCGAAAATTTGGTTGCGTGTTGTACATGATATTCAAAATGCAAAGGTTATTTGTATGAAAGCATGCAATCTTGTAAATATGTTGAGATACCTCGGCTGTAGTGTTCGATTCAATGTGATTGAGGCTTAATGTTTGAATTCCTGTAATTAGCTGATTGAAGAGTCTGTGAATACATCTTGAATCGAGCATGTGCATAAAGTGTGAAGTGAGATGTTGATATTCCATGCTATTGTGAAGTGTCTAGAACTTGCCTGGTGTGTGTACAAAATGAAATGAAGGAGGTGTATTGTAGGAAAGGATGTAGGCATTTCTTTGTTTTAACCGAGAGTTTCTATTTTTTTCTTGTCATACTCCCCCTTTCTGTGATTGTATACCCTAGTCAGCCCTTTGAGCCTTTAGCCTATTATTTCTTTCTTTTGTCCAAAAAGTGTAAACCGAGCATAATTCCTTGTTTTCATTAGCCTTAAAGTCTATACAAAACTCTTAAGCGCTTAAGAAGAGAAAATAATTTTCCCAAAGTGTCAAAGAGTGAGAATGGTGAAAAGAAAAAGAAAAGCAGAGTGAGGGAAGAAAAGAAAAGGTTGAAGGTGCACTGGTTATAAATAAACGATAATGAAGGTGCATGAATAATCTTTGTTATTGTGTCAAGTGTGCTTAATGAAATGGGCCATACTAAAGTAAATCATCAAGAATGGGATGATGGAAAAAAAAAAAGAGAAACAGTGTCCATGAGTGATGGGATGTGTTGAAAAGGCGCTTAAGGATGCTAGTGGCTATTATTGGCTAATCCAATATTTACTAGTTCCATAGCTTCCATTACAACCCATTAAAGTCCTACGTGATCTTACATTGCATTTCTTTATATTAGTGGAGTAATACACTAAGGGCAAGCTTATGGGTCACGACATGATGCATGTGAATTTTTTTGGGAGAGAGAGTGAAATTGTTTTTACATGCCCCTACTTGAATGTTTGTGTGTCACATGAGCAAAAAGGGGAAGATTCTCTAGAGTTGTGAGGGCACATGCTTGATGAAAGATTGATTTTCGTGTCAGATATCTTGATTAGCTATCCGATATCGAGAGTCGATTCTTAAAGTCTAGGAAGTCTTAATGTATTGAAGGTCATTGCATTGATAAGACCATGCATGTTTTCTTGATGATTTGCTATATTGAGTAATCGGTATGACCGTAGCTTAAATTGTTGTACCACAGTAGCGAGGTTGGGATGTAAATTGCATGAATTGTATGTTTGTTGTTCGAGGACGAACAATGATTTAAGTGTGGGGTAAGTGATCTTGGGCAGATTTATATGCCCAAGTGATACTCAAAAGTATCATTTTCACCTTGTTTATCTAGCAATATGTATACATTTTCATGTAATTGGTAATAAAATGTGAATTTATACTAACCAACATGATTAGCATTGTTTTGCAGGTAAAATGTGATTCCGAGAAGCTAAAATGCATGTTGGATGATATCGGAGTTGGACTTGGATGCGAGCAAGGAAAAGGCATTGGACAGCATGAATCAAAGGGGCTCCGCGATGGAGCCGTGTCACGCTGCCATCGCGGAGGCATTCTGCCTGGAGGGTGAAAATTCACCAAATTTCCAGTGAAGGTCCGCGTTTGCTCCGTGGCACGGAGCCAGTGCTCCGCGATGCACGCCGTGCCACGTTGAGCTTGAATTGCCGGACCCCCAGTTCCAGTGAGGGTCCGCGTTCATGGCGTGTCACGGAGGCAGTGCTCCGCGATGCACTCCGTGACACGTTGCTCATTATTCCGGGAAAAATTCCCACTAGTATAAATAGAACACTTAAGTTCATTTTTCATAATTCAAACTTGGTGGAGCAAGGACGTGGGTTACAGGCAGTTGAGGGACGAAAAGTTCAGGGTTTTTTCTCTCTTTCTTTCTTCTTTAATTCAATTGCTTGTATGATTAACACTCGTTTTATGATGATTAATCCACAAATGAGTGGTTAATTTCCTTCCTTGCTGAGGTTGTGAACAATTGTGATGAAATTTGATTATTGATTATCTGGTTTTTCATCTTTTTCTTCCATGTTGTTCTATTAATTCTTGTTTCTACTGCATTGGTGTGTGGCCTACATTAATGTACATCTAAAAAGTCCGATTTCACTCGAGAGAGCACGAAATTGGAAAGTTGTGAATTAATAGGATATTGTTCTTTACTTGGTTTGGGAAAACTGAGTTTTGATGTGCCTTCAGGATAGAAATATACCTGAAAGTCGTATTAGTCAATTTAGGAACCGGAATTGTATGGCTAGAACATGAATTGCATTTGATCACAGAAATGTAGACGGATGGTTCATAATTCTTAAGTGAGATTAAATACGAGAGTTTTAATCTCTTGGCAAATGTTCTTGACTAGGAACAGGAAGAAATGATTAACCAATTTATGATGATAATTAGTTTCATTACATGTTCGTTTAACCTTAGGATGCTCTTAACCATAGTTCAGATTCAAAGTAGATAATTTTTCTTAGTTTTAGTGTAAAATTTATCAAACAAACTATCAACTTTTTGGTTACGTTGTTGTCAGCATATTTAGAAGTAAAAACATAGTATACTTGAGCAAATTGCACTTAACTCAAGTCTCTATGGGATCGATACTTGGCTTACCAAAGCCACTTACTACTTGTTCGACCACGTGCACTTGCGTGTTATTTTATATACCCTATAAACGATCCGAACAACAGGTCTCCCTCATGAGGATCCACAGCAGCATCTCCAAAATTTCTTGGAGATAAGTGACACTTACATCCCCGCTGGAGTGTCATCAGATTATGTCAAGCTTACATTGTTCCCATTTTCACTACTGGGAGAAGCCAAGAGGTGGTTGAAAGATGAGCCACCTAATTCTATTACTACGTGGGATGATCTTGCAAGGAAATTCTTGATACGATTTTTTCCATCCAGTAAAACAGCAAGACTTAGAAGTCAAATTCTAAGTTTTAAACAGAGAGAGGGAGAGAATCTGTATCAGGCTTGGGAAAGATTCAAGTCTATGCTGCGGGATTGTCCTCATCATCATCAATCCAATGATGTGTTGGTGCACACTTTTATAGAGGGTTTGGAACCCCATACAAAGATCTTGCTAGACTCAGCAGCTGGGGGACAAGCATTGGAGAAAACTTATGAGGAGCTATATACCTTGTTAAATTGTATTTCGCAGGGAAATCCGGAGTGGAATGCTGATTTGTCAAGAGGAGGAACAAGGAAAGCAGCAGGAGTCCTAGAAGTGGATGGTTTTACAGCTAGTACTGCACAGATAGCTGCTTTACAAAATCAACTCAACACCCACTTCAGTAACATGACAATGAACCAGACTCAAGCCCCAGTGAATGTAGTGCAACAGATTTTGTGTGAAGTGTGCGGGAGTAGTGAGCACTCAGCTGAGTGTTGTGGAGCAAATCCTGATTCGGTGAACTTTGTGGGAAATGTACAGAGGAACAACCACCAACAGTATGGCAACAGTTACAATTCCAACTGGAGGAATCACCCGAATTTCTCTTGGGGTAGCAACAACCATCAAGGGCAAAGTTCGAGTCAGGGGGCGCAGAGGAATCAAGGAGGGCAGCAGAACTATCAGGCACAATATAGAAACAACAATGCACCTCCTCCGCCACCATCACCCAGCATTGAAGAGATGTTCAAGACAATGATAGCTAACCAAGCTCAATTGCAGGCTGACTATGTGAAATTGGCAGCCGAGGTGAAGAACAACCAGTTAGCTACTAAGGCACTTGAATATCAATTTGGGTAATTTGCTGGAGCCCAAAACACCAAGCCTAGAGGAGGACTCCCGAGCGACACAGATCCCAACCCCAAGCAGGTGAATGCGGTGACCACAAGGAGTGGTTTGCAGCTTAAAGAGGTGGAGCCAGAAAGACCACCTCAACAATCGGGAGCAGTAGAAGCTGAGAGGGAGCAAAGTGATGAGAGGGGGAAGAAAAAGGAAGCTGAATCAGAAAGACCACCACCCCCGTTCCCTCAAAGATTAAAGAAACACAAGGAGGAGGCATGTTTCAAGAAATTCATGGAGGTGTTGAAACAGGTACATATTAACTTACCTCTTATTGATGTTTTACAGGGAGTGCTGAAGTATGCAAAGTACATTAAGGACATCGTGGCGAACAAAAGTCGGTTGACTAAGTATGCTACGGTAGCTCTTACGGAGGAGTGCACTTCCTGGATACAAAACAGGTTGCCCCCAAAGCTCAAAGATCCTGGGAGCTTTACTATACAAATTACAATTGGGCAGAGTATCCGAGCTCGCGGATTATGTGATTTGGGAGCGAGCATTAATTTGATGCCGTTATCGGTATTCAAGAAGTTGGGTCTAGGGAGTCCTAGACCAACAACAGTGATCTTGCAACTAGCGGATCGGTGCTTAGCCAGACCTGATGGCATTGTGGAGGATGTGCTGGTGCAAGTGGGCTCCCTTATCTTCCCGGTAGATTTCGTCGTGCTGGACTTTGAGCCAGACGCGGAAGTCCCATTTATTTTGGGATGTCCTTTCTTGGCAACTGGGAAAGTGCTGATTGATGTAGCTGCAGGGCAGCTAACTATGCGAGCACATGACAAAGTTGACAGTTTTGATGTGTTTAAGGCCATGAAGCTGCCGGCTATACATGAGGAGCTCTCAGCAATCAATGTGGTTGAACAAGAAGAAATTCGTTAGATTGTTGAATCTCAAGACCCACTGGAAAGAGTGTTGATGAACTCTGATCAGTTTGGAGATAGAGACGCTTATGAGGTGGTACAAATGTTGAATGAGTCACAAAGGCATCCGAGGAATCAGGAATTTTAGTCTTTGATGAGATCTCTGGAACCATTGCCGAAACCATCCATTGAGGAAGCACCAAAGTTGGAATTGAAAGAATTACCTTCCCATTTAAAGTATGTCTTTCTGGGGGAAGATGAGATGTTGCCGGTTATCATCTCCGCAGAATTGACGGAGGCACAGGAGAAGGAAGCAGTGGGTGTCCTCAGAAAAAGGAAGAAAGCAATGGGTTGGCAAATGTCAGATATTCAGGGTATCAATCCAGCTTTTTGCACACACAGGATTTTTATGGAGACAGGAGCAAAACCAACCGTTCAGCCTCAACGAAGGCTAAATCCAGCAATAAAGGATGTGGTTAGGAAAGAAATAATTAAGTGGCTTGATGCAGGTGTGATCTACCCGATTTCAGACAGTAAATGGGTCAGCCCCGTTTAGTGCGTTCCAAAGAAAGGAGGGATGACCGTGGTCACCAATGAGAAAAATGAGCTGATTCCTACACGAACCGTCACAGGTTGGCAGATTTGCATGGACTATAGAAAGCTTAATGAAGCCACAAGGAAAGATCATTATCCTATCCCATTCATTGATCAGATATTAGATATGTTGGCTGGACAGGAATATTATTGTTTCCTTGATGGGTACTCTGGTTATAACCAAATAGCCATAGCTCCGGAGGACCAAGAGAAGACTACTTTTACCTATCCTTATGGGACATATGCTTTTAGGCGGATGCCATTTGGGTTATGCAATGCACCTGCCACGTTCTAGAGATGCATGATGGCTATTTTCCACGACATGGTGGAGGATTTTGTTAAGGTATTTATGGATGATTTTTCTGTTTTTGGTAACTCGTTTGCTACTTGTTTGCAGAATCTTGACAGGGTGCTGGCTCGCTGCGAGGAATCCAACCTTGTACTAAACTGGGAGAAATGACACTTCTTAGTTAAGGAGGGTATTGTCCTTGGCCAAAAAGTGTCTCGCAAGGGGTTGGAAGTCGATCGTGCTAAGATCGAAGTGAATGAGAAGTTACCACCACCTGTGTCAGTGAAAGGTGTTCGCAGTTTTCTTGGGCATGCAGGGTTCTACAGACGGTTCATCAGAAACTTTTCCAAAATTTCTAGACCATTATGCAGGTTGTTAGAAAAAGAGGTAAAGTTTGAGTTGGATGATGAGTATTTTAAAGCATTCGAGGAGTTGAAGCAGAAATTGATAGAAGCACCTATCCTTACTTCTCCAGATCGGGGACAACCATTTGAGTTGATGTGTGATGCGAGCGATGTGGCTGTGGGAGATGTATTGGGGCAGAGAAAAAATAGAATCTTTCATTCTATTCATTATTCAAGCAAAACGCTAAATACGGCCCAAAGCAATTATACAATCACAGAGAAGGAGATGCTAGCATTGGTGTTTGCATTTGACAAATTCAGGTCCTATTTGGTGGGTTCAAAGGTAGTGGTGTACACTGATCATGCAGTGATTCGATACCTGTTTAACAAGAAGGATGCTAAACCCAGGCTGATCAGATGGATCTTGTTGTTGCAACAGTTTGAACTTGAGATTAGGGACAGAAAAGGGAGCGAAAATCAGGTGGCAGATCACTTATCGCGATTGGAGAGCCGGTCGCATGTGAAGGAAGGTGATAACATCAATGAGGAGTTCCCGGATGAGCAGCTTTTGGCAGTAGGGGAAGCTGAAGTTCCCTGGTACGCAGACATAGTCAACTTGCTAGTAAGTGGAGTCTACCCACCTAAGGCAACAGTCCAGCAGAGAAGAAAATTGAGGCATGATTGTTGGTACTTTGTTTGGGATGAACCATACTTATTTAAATAGGGACCGGATCAGGTGATGAGAAGATGCATCCCGGAGAGTCAGGTTGCAGAGGTGTTGAGGAGTTGTCACTCTTCGTTGTATGGGGGGCACCATGGAGGCGAGCGAACAGCGCACAAGGTTCTACAGTCAGGGTTCTTTTGGCCTACACTGTTAAGAGACTCTATGGCATACGTCAAAATGTGTGATAGATGTCAGCGTACAGGAACAATTGGTAGAAGACAAGAGATGTCGCTGCAGAATATACTGGAAGTAGAGACCTTTGATATATGGGGCATTGATTTCATGGGCCCGTTCCCACCGTCATTTGGTAATCGTTACATCTTGGTGGCTATAGATTATGTATCAAAATGGGTGGAAGAAATAGCTTGCCCCGGGAATGACAACAAGGTGGTAACAAAATTTGTGAAAAAACACATTCTCACCAGGTTCGGGACACCCCGAGCCATTATCAGTGATGGAGGGGCTCATTTTGTCAATGCAAGTTTCAAGAAGTTACTAGCCAAGTATGGGGTGCGCCACAAGGTTGCAACAGCATACCACCCCCAAACTAGTGGGCAAGTAGAGGTGTCGAATAGAGAAGTGAAGCAGATTCATCAGAAAATAGTAAATACAGAACGGAATGATTGGTCAAGCAAACTTGATGATGCGTTGTGGGCATACAGAACTGCTTACAAGACACCGATTGGAACTTCACCATACCGATTGGTCTATGGTAAAGCGTGTCATCTTCCAGTGGAGCTAGAGCATCGAGCCTTCTGGGCCGTGAGGAAATTGAATATGGACTTAGAGATAGCGGGCAAGAAAAGACTAATGCAACTCAGTGAACTTGAAGACTTCCGCTGGCATGCTTATGAGAGTGCTAAGTACTACAAGGAAAAATCAAAAAGGTGGCATGACAAACATGTGGTGCATCATATTTTTGAGTCGAGGCAGAAAGTATTGCTCTTCAATTCAAGATTGAAGTTGTTTCCAGGAAAGCTGAGGTCCAAATGGTCAGGGCCATTTGAGGTGGTCAGAATGACTCCGCACGGGGCAGTAGAATTGTGGCAAGAAGATCGGAGTGCCTCGTTCTTGGTCAATGGGAAAAGATGTAAGCACTACTGGGGTGAGGATGGTGGTTGAGAGAAAACGTCCGTCACCCTAGAAGATGACTGAGCTGAATGATGTCGAGCCGCGACGGTAAACCAGGCGCTGCACGGGAGGCAACCCGTGAAATTTTTCTTTGTAAAATGTGAATAGAATTCGTAGAAAAAAAAGAAAAAAGAAAAAAAAAGAAAAATATTTTTTTATTAACAACAAAATTTTTAGTTTGTTTTTATTTTTATTTTTAGTGAAACCTATAATTCTAACCAATTTCTTGTCGTAAGATGAATTTCAGGTTGAACGGAGGATAAACATGCAAGGAATCGCAAAGGAAAATCTGAGGTATGAAAAATAATAAAAAGTGGCAAAACAGTGAGCCAGGGCGTTGGCTCCGTGTCACGGATCCTCCGTGACACGTTGAAGGTAATTCTGGAATGTTTACAAATTCCAAAACACCTGCATGATGGCTCCGTGTCACGGAGGGCATGCTCCGCGTTATCCTCCGTGACACGTTGAGGTGTATATCGCGACGGGTCACACCGGGTCGCCGGGTGACCCGCGCGAAATTCCCACTTTTTAACCCCAATTTCCCCTCATTTTTCCTCATTTTTCATTTCCCTCGCGACCAACACCCCAAAAACCCATTCCCCCTCAGCGTGACACGGACTTAGGCACATAATTTCATCAAGTTTTCATCATTTCTTCGAATTCAAGGTATGTTCTTCAACTCTATCTCAATTCTTGTCGAATTTTTTTGATGATGAACATGTGATATGAGCAAAACTTGCCCTAAGTAGAAATTAAGCTTAAATTCAATTGAATTATTGTTGATTGACATTCGAAGTATCAATGTGATTGCTTGAACTCGATAATTACATAGCTTAATCAAATTTTTGATAAAATCATAGCTAGGGCTTGACTTTGAGTTTGAAATGGAAAAATTGAGTTGAACTATGGAAATTCTTGCTGGGTTGTGCATGTTGGGTGAGATGAGTCGGTTGTGCTAACTGTTAATATGCAAAAAGACCGACGGATTCTCGGGGTAAGGAAATATGGGAAATTGCAAGAAATGGGTGAATTGTATAGGTTCATGTAGATAAATTCTTTTTGTTTTTGTTTCTTTGTTTCTCCTTGCTAAGTGCCACGTGATAAAATGTTATCGATCGTAATGATTGTGGTTAGTTGTACGAAGTCTGAATAGTACATAGAATATATACTGTCGAATTCTCTAAATGCACTAAGCATATTTGTTATGTTTTGTTGTTTGTTTGTGGAAATAAGTACGATCTTGCTCTAATATTGTGATTTTGGCTAAAGACTAAGTGTGGGGTAGCCTAGCTTGACCCAACCTTCGTCGAAGCTAACTTTAATTGGCTTAACATTAAACTTGTCTATTTGGTTTGACAGGAACAATGGCAAGCAGGCAGGATAAGGGAAAAGGCGCATCAACATCCGGCACCGAAAGAAAAAGAATCAGACTGGGCACAGCAGTCCCAGCAGCACCAGCGGTTCCACGCGGCCAACGCTGTCAATACGGAACCAAATGGGTGACAGAGGAGGGGAAGAAATGGTACACGAAGCACAAGGAAAGCAAATACTTCCCCGAGGAACACATAGCAAGGGAACCGTCGGCACAGGACTTCCCCAGGATTGTCCATAGGATCGAGGCAGCTGGGTTGAACTTCATCTTTGAAGAGCCCAAGGAATGCAACTTGCACTTGATTCGGGAATTCTACGCCAACTGGAACCCGACTCTGAGAAGTCACACCATCAAAATAAGGGGGCAAATAGTCACTTTTGAGCCCCACCACCTTAATGCTATCCTAGGGGCGCGGGACACAAATGTCCATGTGCTTCGACAGCTGAATATCACTCCACCATATGCGGACATCAGATGCACTTTGTGTGGAACCCGGTCGACAGCTCGGTGGAGCAGGCACAAGGAGAGGGGCTACCATCAGACTTTGCCCTACTCACAGATGAACAGGGAAGTCAGGATATGGCTTAAGATCGTGTGTTCCTGCCTAATCCCGGGGGTGCATATGACAGATGTTACCCGGGATCGTGTATGCTTGGTATACGCCCTGATGAAAGGGCTGGAGATCAATATGGGGGTGGTGATTATCTCCGCCATGAAGAGAGCCCAGTTGCATCAAGGGCACAAGTACGGGTTTGGTGGATTACTCACCACGTTCTTGAGGGGCCTGGATATTGAGGAAGAGTCCCTTGACTACATCCCGCAGATGGAGGGGCGGGCCTTAGATGTCACCAAAACTAAGGCACCCAACACCACTCATGGGCCAGTTCTTACACTAGCCGAGCGACATGCTCAGGATGATCAGTACATGGCTCGCATGTACGGGATGTAGATGCTCCAGCTGCGAATAAGCGGGAGGCCGGCAACAGAAGAGGAGCTGTGGCAGCTCGAGCTAGACTACCCTTTTGGCGAAAATGCCAGGGCTCTATGCCGAGTGGGGCCAGCTTTTGTGGAGCCCACAGATGATAATGTCCCCACAGTTGAGGAGACACATCGTGAGGACTCTAATGTGGAGTCCGATGATGAAGATGGGGGCGATTCAGACATGGGAGATGAGGCAGCAACACCTGATGAAGAAGTGGAATACTTTGATTGATCAGGGAGTTTCACCACCCACTCTTGTACTATGCTAATTTTTGTGAACACTGGGACAGTGTTCGATTTAAGTGTGGGGTGGGAGTAGTTAGGTGTTGGTTGCTGTTGTTTTTGATGTATGTTTCTGTTCTGTTGTTGTGCCTGTGGAAAAGTTTTATGACCCTGTGATTGTGATGTTTCTGTTCTGTATTGTAATTAATGTGAAGCTGTTGTGTGCTGCTGAATGTCGCTAGCTAGTTTTGTACATATTTTTTTTTATCGAAATGATCGATAATATTTAAAAAAAATATCAATTTTTGGGTTTTCTCGGCGTTTGTTTTAGGTTCTTTTACCGAGAATAGTCCCATTGAACCGAAGTCTTAGTTAGTGACCGTTCCCTATGATGGATGGATGACGACCGTCTTAAGGGAAATGTAGTCGTTAGGAGTAGATTTTTTTATTTTATTTTTTAGTTTTTTCTTTTGTGGGGTGCATCCCAAAACCTGTAGTTACTTTATGGTTGCAAAATTTTGGTTGCATGTTGTACATGATATTTGAAATGCAAAGGTGATTCATATGAAAGCATGCAACTTTGTAAATATGTTGAGATACCTAGGCCATAGAGTCGATTCAGCGTGATTGAGGCTTAATGTTGAATTCTTGTAATTAGCTGGTTGAAGAGTCTGTGAATGCTTCTTGAATTGAGCATGTGCAATGAGTGTATGGTGAGGTTTTGTTTATTCCATGCTATTATGGAATGTCTAGAACTTGCCTGGTATGTGCATGAAACAAAATGAAGGACGTGTATTGTAGGAAAAGATGTAGGCATTTCTTTGTTTTAACCGAAAGTTTCTCTTTTTCATTATTGTACCCACCGTGAATGTACACCCTAGTTAGCCCGTTGAGACTTTAGCCTATTATTTTTCTTTTGTCAAAAATGTGTAAACTGAGCTTAACCCTTTCTTTTCATTATCCGTGAATTTGATCCGAAACTCTTAAGCGCTTAAGAAGAGAAAATAATTTTCCCAAAGTGTCAAAGAGTGAGAATGGTGAAAAGAAAAGAAAAGCAGAGTGATGAAAGGAAAGAAGGATGAAGGTGCACTTGTTATAAATTAAATATAATGAAGATGTATGAATAATCTTTGTTATTGAGTCAAGTGTGCTTAATGATATGGGTCAAAATAAAGACAGGCTTCAAGAATGGGAGGATGAAGGAAGAAACAATGCCCATGAGTTTGATGGGATGTATTGAAAAAAAAAGCGCTTAAGGATGCTAGTGGCTATTATTGGCTAGCCCAATATTTGCTAGTTCCATAGCTTACATTACAACCCGTTAAAGTCCTACGTGATCTTACATCACACTTCCTTATATTAGTGGATTAAAACACTAAAGGCAAGCCTATGGTTCGTGACATGATGCATGTGAATTCTTTCGGGAGAGAGAGTGAAATTGTGTCTATATGCCCCTGCATGTACTCTTTTGAGTTCATATGATTAAAAAGGGGAAAATTCTCTTGTGTTGTGAGGGCACATGCTTGATGAGAGATTGAATTTCATGTCGGATATCTTGATCAGCTGATTTGCATGAGTTTGCCAATATCGAGAGTCAATTCTTGAGTCTAGGAGGTCTTGATGTGTTGAAGGTCATTGCATTGATAGGACCATGCGTGTTTTCTCGATGATTTGCTGTATTAAATAATCGGTATGACCGTAGCCTGAATTGTTGAACTAAAGTAGCCAGGTTTGGGGTGTAAAGTACATGAGGTGTAAGATTGTTGTTCGGGGACGAACAAGGATTTAAGTGTGGGGTAAGTGATCTTGGGAAAATTTATATGCCCAAGTGATACTCAAATGTGTCATTTTAGCCTTGTTTATCTATTGATGTTTATACATTCTCATGTGATTGATAATAAAATGTGAAATTATACTAACCAACATGATTAGCGTTGTTCTGCAGGTGAAATACAATTTTGGGAAGCTAAAATGACTGTTGGGAGAGATCGGGGTTGGACTCGGATGCGAGCAAGGGAAAAAGCACTTGAAGGCACAAATTAAAGGGGCTCTGTGATGGAGCCATGTCACGCTGCCATCGCGGATGCCTTCTGCCTGGAGGGTGGAATTTTGCTAAATTCCAGTGGAGGTGCACGTTAGGGCCGTGGCACGTTGGCCTAGCCCCGCGTTGCACGCCGTGCCACGTTGGGCCTGAATACCTGGACAACCAAATTCCAGTAAGGCTCCGCGTCAGTGGCGTGTCACGGAGGCAGTGCTCCACGATGCACTCCGTGACACATTGCTTGTTATTCCGGGAAAAATTCCCACCAGTATAAATATAACACTTAGGTTCATTTTTAATAATTCTGACTTGGTGGAGCAAGAACGTGGGTTACAGGCAGTTGAGGGGACGAAAATTTCAGGGTTTTTCTCTATCTCCTTCTTCTTTAATTCAATTGCTTGTATGTTTAACACTCATTTAACGATGTTTAATCCATAAATGAGTGGCTAAATCCTCTTCTTGCTGAGGTTAAGAACATTTGTATTGAGATGTGATTATTGATCAATTTGGGTTTTCATCTTTTCTTCCATGGTTGTTCTATTGATTCTTGTTCTTACTGCATTAATGTGTGGCCAACGTTAATGTACATCTAAAAAGTCCGGTTTCACTCGAGAGAGCAAGAAATTGGAAAGTTGTGAATAAATCGGATATGATCTTCTCTTAGTTTGGGAAAATTGAGAATTGATTTACCTTCAGGATAGAAATGTACCTGAAAGTCGTATTAGTCAATTAAGGAATCGGTTTCATATGGCTAGAACATGAATTTCGTTTTATCACAGAAATGTAGGTGGACGGTTCATGCTTCTTAAGTTGGGTTAAATATGAGAGTTTTAATCCATTGGCAATAATTCTTGACTAGCAACCGGAGGAAAGATTAACCAAATTGAATCGATAATTTGTTTCTTTACATGTTCATTTAACCTCAACATGGTCATAATCATAGTTCAGACTCAAATTATATATTTAGTTTAGACTTAGCATAAAATTAGAAACTAAAATATCTAACTCTTTTTCACACTGTTGTCTGCCTTTTTAGAGTTAAAGTATAGTGACACTTGAGTAGATTGTTACCCTAGCCCAGTCCCTGTGGGATCGATACTTGGCTTACTTAAGCCACTTTACTACTTGTTCGACCACGTGCACTTGCGTGTAGCTATATACCCAAAACAAACAAACACTATCGCTCTAGGTTCAAGCAAGTAGAGAATTTAGGCAAGTCCTAGCATTGCGATCATTAAAAAACATTTAAGATGAAGAGATGAATAATACAAGCATGCTTATTGGTTTAGAATCACCTTACATTAACCCTAGTTAGTTAGTTCACCATGGTTCCCACAACCTTAGTTGTGGAGGTTTTAGCTATTCATGATTGCAATAAAAGAATTATATTTCAAGGAAGAAAACATAATTAATAACTTACATGATGATTGAATAAAAACCCAATTGATTATTGCACAATTCAACTTTGAACAATTCAAGAACAATGAATAAATTCTCCAAGAATTTCATGTCATTGGTCTCCAAGAATGTTGGATAACTCAAGAATCACAAATACAACAATAATGAATCGGTCCCTTAAAGAAAATAACCTAAAAAGCATTTATACACATAATTGGAAACCTTTTCTAAATTAACAGGGAAACTACTAAAACTGTTGCCGCCAGGTCGTATGAGTCATAGCTTGAAGCTATGAGTCGTGGTTTTCCTTCGTGCTATGCTAGGGAGTCTTGAAATCTTCTAAGTCCTAGGAGCTGGTATGACTCATACAATGCAACTACGAGTTATACAATGCCTGTCGTGGTCTGTTCTTGTGTAGTCTGGCATCCTCTGAAATTTTTCACAAGCCTTTAGGTACGGTCCATTTATAGATGTTACGAGTTATAGGATCTTCTCGTACCTTGGGATCTGCCGACTTATATTTTCTTTGGAGTTCCCCATGGCTCTTTGGTATGAGTCGTATGTCGTCATCATGACTCGTATCTTCCACTCATACTAGGAGCATAGACAAGTGTAGGTCTTATGAATCTTTCCACGACTCCTTGGTACGGCTCATACCAGGATAGTACAGCTCGTACCGAGATTCGTACTTGGCCAATCACTTATGTAGCTCCTCTGGATTTTATCACAAGTGCAAGGTACAACTCATACTAAGAACTGTACTTGGCCCATTTTATGCACTTTCTCCTTTTCTTTTCCTGAATTCAACTCCAAAACATGATTTCCCTAAAAACAAGGTAAAACAACCTCATATCTATATAAACATACCCAAGATCATGCACTTTTCCTAAGTTTTAAGCATCGAAAGTGTTGTAACCCACAACACATCACCCAACAGCCCTACACCTTGGCCCACCTGATTTTTAACTTCGCCCATTTTAAATTAATCAATCAACTAATCACGAATCTGAGGGCTTAACCAAGATCTACAAAAGTTTTAAATTTTCCACATTTATATCGTCAAGGTGACATAGCGATCAGACGGTTCGTTACATTAGATACTAATTAAAAATCCGCTCGTCCTTGAATAGCCCCAAAAAACAGGCCAGGGTTTTCCAGTTGTCCCGTGTTCAACTTAACATTGTGGTCTCATCGATATTTGATGTCGCCAAGCATATGCAAGCGCATGTGGTTGTCAAATAATATTGAACGGTGTAGTCCCAATATCGTATCCACAGAGACTTGATAGATTAATTGCTTAAGTTTGTACTTTTATTTCACTATTCAAATAAATACAAGTAAAATAAGGGAAATGATTTTGAGAATTATTCTACTAACTTAAATGTAAATTACACTAAGAAACTAAAATCATTTGCAAAGTATTTGTAATTCAAATGATGAGAGAAAATTCAGGGTTTTGGCACTTTTTCTTTCAGGTTGAGTTTAGAATTCGAATACACTAGACAATATTCTTCTATCATCACTAGTCGCAAGTTACTATTCCATTTCTTACTATTCTCCTGAATATGCAAGAACCATCTCATGAACCCTAATACCTATATCCCTATAGTTGTTGGAGAAACATGAGCCGATGGTTGATGATACTTGTTTCAACTAAATAGGATTGCAGGTATATCCCTATCCTTAGCAACCAAATCAACTCCTGAACTATTGGAACAAGATTATTGAAACCTATTTTATGCTTCCTTTTAACCATCTTATTTCCCTTTCCCGAGTTCAACCAAGAGCCAATAAATAAAATTGATAATGTCCAAATTTATTCCTCAAAGTGGCAGAGTGTACACAGTCGTATGCAATATAATTTACCCAACTATGAGTCGGAGTCGAATCCACCGGGAATGAGAAATGATTGCTACTAAGGTTGCAAATCAATCGGAACTAACTAGCATCAGTGTATAACAACTTGTAAAGTAAATGTTGGGGGAAAGAAATATCAACTCTATGTCTGTAAATGCGGTAACAAAATACAACAAGTAGATTGTAGCAAACAATGAGAGAAAACTAGGGATATGCTATTAACGGGGCGTCGATTGGATTGGGGTCAATTGATAAGTCTAAAGAATTAATTATAAGCATGAATAGTCATGGACAAGGCTGCCCCCGATGTTTCTCAACCACTTGGTTGCATTTTACTTGAGTTCTCTCGAACCCCAAGGACATATAACAAAATAGCCACATTAACTTAGAGAAGAGTTGAACTATTTCTAGCCTCGACTCTTGAATGAATTATGAAAATGGGTATTGGCTATCTCTAGCCCAACCCCACACATTCAAATTTCAATTCCCCACTATTGCTTTCTCACCCAAATCCTACTTCTCTTTCTCAAGCAAAAGCAAGATAAGTAAACACAATTTATGTTTGCAACCATGAATATTTCAATTACAACTCAGATAAAGCAATAGATTCATGCAAGATAAGTGAATCTAAGACTAAAGCAACAATACCCAATCCATTCTAAGCCCCTATTAAGCGCACACACCCCTAACAATAGAATTAGCTACTCATGAATGAAGATAACAAGATTATACCCATAAATGATTCCACAACATTCATCATTGAATAGAAAACTCAAGCTTTTAAAATGTGCCTCAATGGTGGGTTTTTTCCTAGCTACTTCAAGAAGAAGAAAGAAAGCTCTAACTTCTATATATCTTTCTCTCTCTAAAATATTCTTCTTACAAAAAAAATTATCCTTCCCCTTTCAAGGGTATGTACAAATTTGGAAATTATGCTGCTTCTCCTTGTGCACAGATTCTAATTTTTTCCCTTAAAAGCATCAAAATTACCTTTATGCTAGAGCTAGACATTTTTACCCTTGTCAGTGTTATACCCCGTAGAATTCCCGGCACCTAGACGACCTATTCACACGTTGGTTAAGCACATCTGAAGGCCATACATGCTGTAGAAAGGCCCGGGAAAAAGATCGGACGAGAAACCCGTCGAACCATCACGGGAGGAGCCGAGGCAGAGTCCCTCCGCGATGGCAGCGTGTCACGGAGGTGAGGCCTCCGCGATGGCTCCGTGACACGTTGCCCAGGTTCAGGCTCAAGTATATAAGCCCCACTTCGGTTTAATTTCATTTTAAATCAAAGGAAATTCCAGAAAACAGAGGGCAAACGCAGAGAGAAAGGAGAAACGAAGAAATTATATAATTTTCGTCCGATTACGCTGCTAAACGCTGCCCAAACTCAAATTAATCCTAGATACCGAGGTATTTAGCAGCAGAGAGCATTCCTACGGATTTAGTTTCGTAAAATACGGCTGACGAATCGTCGAGCCACCGAGCTAAGGTAAGTGGAATTGCTCTAAATTAGTGTCTATGCGTTCCTAGCTGTGAAGTGAATATTTCTCCCTTCTGGACCTCTGAAAAATAGCGAGTTTCTCACCGTATTTCGATAAGCCTAAGTTTAGGCTATAAACTATATCGAAAGTGACGTTGCCTTTTGAAATAAAGTTGTATTTAGTATTGATTGATATGTTTATGAATGCAGTTGGGAGAAAACAGTTAAAGTATCGGCCGAGCTTCGTCCGACAGATGAATAGTTCAAGGATAAGGTATGTAAAGTTAGTTTCCTTGGCAAGTTAAGAAATCTTGATACAGTACAGTAATTTAAAGGCCAGTAGATTGTCCAGAAGTCATGTGTGACGTTTGTTACGACTGTTGGTACGATATTGAAAGTATCGAGTTACAACTTGCGTGAAATTTGCTAGTATGATAGAGATTCTGATATAAGCATTAGAAACTGCACAGTATGCTCAGTATGCGATGTTACACAGGATGTTAGTATATCATTGTGCTCAATCGAAACTCAGTAGAGCAAGTAGTACCTGTAAGACAGCTCAGAAATAGAATGATAAGTTGAAACGAAGTTAGACAGCATGTTAGGAATAGTAAATCATGTCACTATAGAAAATCAGTATACAACATAGTTTCAGCAAAAGGACTATATCATGTTCAGCATTAGCCTTAGTACAGTCTGGTAGAAGACCATATTCGTACATACATATATATTATTTCCAGCCTCAGCATGTATTAAGTATGTACATATTTCTATCACTAGTCCAGCATATAGTGTATACAGAAACTGAGTAAACAACAGAGTTTTCAGTAGAAACATTATCTTATATAGCATTTGCCCCAGTACAGCCCGGCAGGAGACTATATTCATATTTATACATCTTTACCTGCCTCAGCACGTATTAAATACGTACAGATTACTATCATTAGTTTAGCATGTAATATATGTGATACTTTCCCCCTATTAGCCTCAGCATGTGAGATACGCAGACAGCATTACTAGTTGAGACCGTTGTATTATTTAGGGTTGGATTACCCAGCATCCCTGACCGCCCCAGGGTTAATAGCTGTATCGACTCGTCCGCCAGAGGATGAGGATACGTCACTCTACGGAGTGGTATGTCGTCCCGCTAGGGGATGAAGATGGGATGCCAGTTTCCCCATATTGTGCCTTGGTCGGCCCTTATACACCCCCGTCGAGCGGGTACGCCCGGGGTGTTGATTCAGGAGTCCTTCGGACTCAGATACAGTTATAGTCAGGGGCTCAGCGAGCCCAAGTGCATACCCAGGGGACCGGCAGGATGCTTACAACCATTATAGGAGATGGGATGACTGGGGTAGGTGTGTAGATTCTGTGCTGATTGTACCTCCCAGCTTATGGGGGCCGGGTAAGGTTTGTGTATGCTATGTATGTTATGATATGTTACACTGTGTTATAGTAGATACGAGTAGATCGACAGTAGTACGATCAATCCTCAGGTATGACTCCTACTCCTTCCAGTATGATTAAGAGAAGGTATGACTTACATTATCAGATAGTTAAGCTATTCCTTCTACTTCAATTTCATCAGTATATTATTGCTTTCAGATTTTGCTTTTAGTTATTGCTTTACATGCTCAGTACCAGCGGTACTGACGCCCGGTGGGGCGCTTCATTACTTGCCTGCAGGTACTCATAGACGAGCAGGCGATGCTACGTGATTCCTGTCAGCGATCGAGTATTCAGCTCCTGTCATCCAGAGACTGAATTCTAGAGGTATATTTCAGTTCCTTTTTGTTGTATAGTACGGGTAGGTCGGGGCCCTGTCCCGATCATTTCTATTGATATTCCTAAAGGCTTGCAGTCTGTATATTTCCCTGTGGTCAGTTGAGCCGGTCGTGTGAGGCCGTGCAGTTGTTAGCTGTTAGTACTCTTGCTTCTTGTATGTTGGTCGTGTGGGGCCATAAGTTTGACAGTAGTGGTGACCTTGCCGGACACGTAGCCTTCTAGTATTTTATTGCTGAATGCAGATAACTAGACAGCATGGTGGCCTTGTCGGCCCGCATAGGCTTCCCTATAGTTGCTTGTTCTGGTCAGCTGTTATTACAGGTACAGGAGGCTATAGGCCAATGGGTCGGGGGCTGTGTTTACAGCCGTTATATAGCCCTTTGTTTCCAGAAATGTGAATTAGAGCCAGCCAGGCACCAGATGTGCCTAGGCTTAGCAGTCCAGTAGTTCAGGTCCTAGTAGGGAACCAGGTGCCAGTCATGCCCCCCAAGGCGGGGCGTGACAGTCAGCACGGAGGTCACTTGCATGACACTTGTGTTTGCAGGTGCCCATCCGTGGTCACAGGTCATCCGCAGGTTCGGTCAGATCAGCTTGGACCCCTTTTGTGGTTGCCCTGCATTTTGTAGGTGCTAACCTGCATTTCACAGGCCTTCTTCAACCTCAGTCCAGTACTCATCTGTATGGCACCTACATTTCCCAGGTGTCGAAGTGTAGCACACAGGATTTCTACTTCTAGCAACTTTGTTTTTGTTCAATTCCTTTGCTTTCTTTGTTTAAGTTTAATACCTGCAAAATCAAAGAGAAAAAGCATAAAAACTTCCTAATTGAGTTGAAAACAATGCAATGGTCATGCTTAAAAGTCTAATGAGTTTGTAAATTACCAACTCATAAAACCCCCAAACTTGAATCATTGCTTGTCCTCAAGCAAGGCATTTCCTCACAACTAAGAAACTGAATTAAGCATGGAATAACATAAGAGTTGCACACAAAGGACCACTAGAACTTAGGACAACCAATCGCACACTGACTCAATAAAAACAAAAGAAAAGACGCAAATATGTTGCACATACTTCAAGAGGTGACCAAAAACAATTGGTATATTTCACAAATATTCCTTTCATTTAAAACAAGGGGCATAGATAATTAAAACAAGACCAAATAACATCTCAAGTCATTGACAATCCATATTCAAGGTTTTGCCTTCAAGATCACAACACACTTGTTTCATTCACACTTCTCAGTTGGAACACACTTTAGCATATACCTCAAGGAAGTGATGCCACTCACACAAAGAGAGAATTCCATTTACGTCATGCATTTCACACACATAGGGATTATAGGATAAATCAAATACACACACTCTCACAAAAGAATTCGAGTGCAATCAAATTGACCCATAGGCTTGACCTTCGTGTAGCTCACCACTAATGTATAGTAGCTACACTAGAAATCACTAAGGTCTTGAAGGTCATAATGGAGGCTCGGGGTAAGGGTAGTCCCAATATCGTACCCACAGAGACTTGACAGATTAATTGCTTAAGTCTGAACTTTTATTTCACTATTCAAGTAAACACAAATAATGGTGAAATGGTTATGTGATTATTTTATAACTTTGGAATGTGTAATACCCCTGAAATGCATAGGAGTAGACCCGGAAGTGAAAAATTGAAAACTGTAGAAAATTGGGAAAAATGACTCAAGACGGAACAAGGTACGACTCATGGTGACATACCACGGGTCGTTGTAATGAGTCATGGTTGGGGAAATGCTGGGTGAAAGTGCAAACCATGGGAGATAGGATGACTCGTTGTGGGAAACAATGAGTTGTTGTTAGCAGTCGTGAGAAGGATTGGGTGCATTAGGTGACATACAACGGGAGACCCAACGACCCATTATGAGAAGCCACAGGTCAATGGTTGTGGCCATCATTTGAGGATTAAGTTTTCTAGTTGGCTTGATGGGGGGAAAAATGATCCATTGTTTGTCGTGACGGGTCGTGGTGTGACCCGTTAGAAGATGAGATGCCAATGTTCAGGGGACTAACCACGGACGATGTAACGAGTCGTGGGTTGGAGGCACGGGTCATCCTGTCGACCCGTTGTTTGGTTTCGAGAATGGGTCATCAGCATTTCATTCCATGAGAGACATGACGGGCCGTTGGTGGTTCCAACGATTTATTGGTACCACCTACGGGTTCCATCCAACTAGTTTTCAAGGCAGGTTCATGAAGGGTATTTTCGACTTTTTCATGATACAAGGCCCTAAATTACGTCATTTTTGCTTGGGAAAGTTGGAGTTTTAAGAAAATAACCTTCCTAAACTCCCATTCATGCATGTAAGGATTTTGACGAGTGATCTAAGGGGAGATTTCAAGCTTTTCACCTCAATTCCTTCAATTTCATTCTTGGGCTTTTAAGGAGGGTTAGAAGTTAATAATCCCAGGTATGTAAGGTCTTCAATGGGTGGATTCTTCCACACCCATTTTCCTTCTCAATTATTTCACTCAAAATTTATTTTAAAACTCATGGGGTTTTATATTTGATTTGTATAAAATTTGATGATTTAATTATAGGTTTCGTCATTTTGAAATATTATCATAAATTACTGATTTTGATCATATTTTGAGTTTTAAATTGATATTAATATTGTTTATTTTGAATTTCCAAACAATTAAGTATGATTATGCATGCCCTATGATGAATCAATTTATGATCTATTATCCCGTCGATGTTCTTTACATGCTCATCATGAATTATGTTTTAAATTATGAATTCATTTTGTTACTCATTATGATTTTATGAAATTCAAGTTATATACATGATCTACGAGTATGTATGAATCTTATTAATCATGAATTATGTTTTTGGGCCGACTCACGGGCCTCATGTCATGGGTAGTTCACATATGTTCAAGCATGTTTATGATTATCATGATTTAACTTGCCCATGAACTCATGTATGTATTATTATGAGCACTATATATGTTATGGGAGTACTATTGAACACTGAGTAGGTTCGGGGCTCAGGTTAAGCCCCGGATCTCATGAACTACGTGCTATCATAGGTATGTTGGAACCCCTTTTATGTTAGTCCCTGGCCCAAATGACCCTTTTCATGGTGATATCACACTTTCATGGTCCTATCCTTGGCAACATATGGACACCCTCCCTCCTAGGGTTACAAGTCGGGCTTCATGTATGCTCATGTGGGATATGTCGGTTAAGAGAATCTCCCACTGTTCCTCATGATTTATGCATGTTATAACTATGTATGTTGGCTCAAGTCATGTTAAGTAAATCACTTCTATTATGATTATGATTATGTTATGTTTTGAATGTTTTGAAAACCTTGAGCCATATGATATGTTATTATGATTTACAATACGAGCATGACATCCTACTCTTATGATCATTTATGAAATTCATATATGTTTTAAATGTCCTTTTTAAATACCTTGCATACATAGTACATTCCACATACTGATCGTATACTTTCTATGTTGTATCATTTCATGATACAAGTCCTAGTTCTCAGGCTCACCCCACCCGTAGATAGTTTCAGATTCTCTCTCAACACTCTTGGTGAGTCCTCATGTTCCGAGGACTGCATGTACATACTCTATGTTATTTCTTTCAGTTTCTGGATGTTGGATTAGTTGGGGAGTTATCCTATCAATCCGCCTTTCATTCTTAGAGGCTTATCAGACTACATGTTGTATTCCGCCGTATTGTATAAGTCTTGCACTGGTTTTTTTTCCTTATGTATGTTATGATTATGTTCTTTATGTTAAGTCTTCCGCTCATGTGATTGAATTAGATGTATGCTCATGCCATGGGTCGAATTGGGGTCTCATGGGGCTCCTTGTCCCGTGTCTATGATCCAGATGTACGTTTGGGTCGTGACAGAATGTAAATTAAATTAAGAACTAAATGCGTTTATAAAATATTTTGTAATACAAATGATGAAAGAAATCCAGGGTCTTGGCACTTTTGCTTTTAGGTTGAGTTTTAGGATTCAACTATGCTAGACAACAATCTTCTAAGACTGCTAGTTGCAAGTTACAAACTTACTTCTCAGCTATACTCTCGATTAGAAAAAAACTATCTCATGAACCCTAACACCTATATCCCTATGGTTGTAGGAAAAATATGAGATGATGGTTGACGCTACTTGGTTCAATTGAATAAGGTTGCAGGGTATATCCCTGTACTCAATAACTAAATCAACTCTTGAACTATTGAATAAGATAATTGAAACCTATTCTATGCTTTCTTTTAACCCTCATTAGTTCCCTCTCTCGAGTTCAACCAATGATCGATAGATAATATTCGAAAGGTGATCAGTCTATCGAATAAGCAATGAAATCAAGTAATACACAATTTTAAAAAGAAGAATTGGAAGTCTAGCATAAGAAAATACTCAAACTACAACCATCAGCCATCTCCAAAATCCCAGAATAGGAGTTTAGCCACTCATGTTCAAGTGTAAAACCCAAGGATTTTATCATTCAAATTACCAAAGATAAAGTAAAGAAGAAAAACCTAGAAGAAAATGAACTTCTTTTCTCTCCCCCAAAAAGACTGCATATCATTGATCAATCTGCTGAAAGATACCTAACAAATGCCCTAGACAAGGTATTTAAAAGCTAGGTAACAAATGACTTTTTTCCCTCAAGTAATTTAGTTTTTAGACTTAGAAAATACACCTCGGACAGGTCCTGGCGCGCTGCATCACTCATCTTAGGAAACTTGGCTTGTATTTCCTCTGAAGTTTGTTCTCTGACGTGCCGCACCAGCCCTCATGCAAAGGTGTTAGTTAAAATTCTGCCATTCTAGGACCTGGGATGCCAGTTCTGCCAATGCACCAGCGTTAGAAAATTTTCCCAAGTTCAGAACCTCTCTACCGTGCCACTGCACTCAATTTCACAAGGTGTTGATAAAAAATTCTTCTGAAGTTCAAGCTCTGGTGCACCACAACAGCCATAGCAGCAACCTGAGCACAACTTTCTCTAAAGTTTGGTGGCTGGTGCACCACGCCAGTTACCTCACCAGGCCAAATTTTCTCGAATTCTTCTTTCTTCACACCTTGGACCATTTTTGAGTTTTTTTCCATATGTTACCTGCTAAAACCATCTAAAAACACTTCTTAGCTCATCTAACATACACATTCATAAAACGCGCATTTTATAAGGATAAAAATCTCAAAACAAGGTAAAAGTATAGCAAATGGGAATAAGAATATGCCCAACATCAATATTACTTCTAGGTTTTTAGACTAATATTTCCACTAGACCCTTATTTTAAGGTCCTTATGAAATCAAAAGGCATATCGTATGGGACACGAATATTGTTACTGTTTCTTTTTCCTCTTACACTATAGGCGGAAGAATTACCCACACGCTTTGACTCCTACTTGCTAGTTTCATGCTGGTCCGAGCTACCTAAGCCCGAGCCTTTCAAGTTTCTCACTTGTGACTTACAACATGTACCTTGATCTATGCACTCCTAGATCCACTAATTCACCTAGAATTTCGTCTAGCCGGGACATTAAATGTAGTTAACCCAGGGGGAATTTGAAATGCCACTATTTTAGATCTATCCACTACTGTGATTTATTTTCTATCGTAGTGGAAATCGATCCACTATAGTGGAATGAAAATTATTTTAAAGGATAGAATGACGGTTTCTAGCTCATTCTTGCCATTTTCCCTCCAGATTTTGGCAAATTCTCTCATCTCTGCAGTGGTCTTTTTTCGATTTTCTCAAGTAATCCTTATTCTCATGACTTTCTTGCCTCATGTACTATTGAATAATTGTAGTATCATGCCTACATGCGCTATTCAGGGTGGTTATTGGGGTGGGTAGGATGTGTTTCTTTTTTGACCTATTAGGCTAGATTCACAAAGCATGGCACTTGCATTTACATTCACAAGTATCTTATATTGCTCTCTGCGTGTTCCTAGCTAATTACATGTAGTTCATGCTTGAGTAACAATAAGGTTTGGGTGGAGTGATGGTTTGACTTCTTTGAGCCTTTTCGGATCAAACCTGAACACTATCGGGGAGGAAAATGGTAGGTAGGGCACATGAAAGACTTAATCCTTGCTCGATCTATGCCTACTTCGAAGAAAAATGGAGATTGGAAACCCGACCTCCATTGTTTGGGGTCAGAGGTTGATGTGCTATGAGTTTAAGAACTTTCGACACTTAAAACTGGGAAAATAACATGGACTTTGGTGTGTTTATATGGATATGAAGTACTTTTACTTTATTTTTGGGGAAAAATAGATGTTGGAGCTGAATTGTGGAAAAGATGGAGAAAAATGCAGAAAGGTGGCTTAGTACGGATCTCAGTACGAGCTGTACCATCTTGGTATGAGCCATACTGAGAGTTGTGAAAAGGTCCAGGAGCAAATTGTGAATCAAAGGCAAGTTACGTCTCATGGTATGAGCCATACCATTGTTGTACGAGTCGTACCATGGCAGTCGTGGAAAGTTCCAGGAGAAATTGCACAAGCCAATTATCCTGGTATGGGTGGCAATCACGAGTCATGAGACCTACCTAAGACCCATACCAAAGAACCGTGGAAAAGACCAAAATAATAGAAGACTGGCAGAACTCAATGTATGAGAAGGACTCACGGATCGTGGAATAAAGGTACGAGTCGTACCATACCATCCGTGGAAGTTAACAGAAGTTTCCAGCAATTGCAAGATCAAGACACGAAAAGATTGTACGGCTGGTAGGTTCTTGGTATGAGTCCTACCAGTAGTCAACACTTAGAGAAATTTAGCAGAAGCCAACCAATATACAAGTCTAGGTACAACCCATACAATCCTGTTACGGGTCTTAGGTGAAGGTGGCGACAATTTTTGGTAGTTTCCATATTTACTTAGGGGAAGGTTCCAATTATTTGTATAAATACTCTTTAGGTTATTTTCAGTAGAGAGAGCTGATTAGATGCAATTAGAGAGACAAGTTGTTGTGAATCTTAATTCATGTCTTGGGGATTTCTTGTTTTGATTTCTTCTTTATTCTTGGATTATTCAACATCAGTTCTTGCAATATTCAAAATAGGTTTTCTTTCAATCATCATTGTAAGTACTCAATTATGTGTTTGTCTATGAATGCTAATAAAAATCTTACAATCATGAGAGGCTAAAACCTTAGCAACTAGGATTGTGGGAACCATGGTGGATTAATAAACTAGGGTTACACAAAAGGATTCAAAACTAGTGCTAAACACTTGTATTGTATTCTCTTCATCTTTAATGTTTCTTAATGAAGCGCAACGTTAAGACTTGCCCGAATTATTTACTTGCTTGAACCTAGAGAAGTAGAGATTAGGAAAATAGAATTACAACAAAGACTTGATATTTATGGGTCATTGTATAACTTGAGTTGCGGTTGCAGGATAGTTAATTTGGAATAAATTGATAATGGTTGAATTGAATTCGCTCATGAGACCTAACCCGGTGATTGAGTATAGTTATCCAATAGAGACGAACCAGTCCTTTGGTTGAACCCTAGTTATCAGTTCTATAAGTAAACATTGGGATAGATCACGAGTGTAAACCCAAAGTAGTTATGAACCTATGGGGTTACCCTTGTTAATTGCAAATCTTGATAAACAACAACCCATTTCCAATCTTATTTTATTGTTGTTTTCTATAAAACCCCCATTTCGAAGATAACATACCTAAAATCTTAAATATAAGCATTAGTCTGTATCTTACCATATTCTCTGTGGGTTCGACCCCAACCTTTGTTGGGTTGCTTATTGACAGCGTCCACTTCATTCTCTATCAGGAGTGTGAGTTTGAGCGTTATCAAAAAGTGGCACCGTTGCTGGGGAATACGACTTAAGATTAGATTACTTGCTTGTGTTTAACTTTTAGTTGTTATTTTTTCATTTACATTTTCTTTTTGTTCTTGATAGCCACAGGTTGTCTCTTGGTGAATGCCAAGTACTCGCCAGAGCGAAAACTCCTTGATTCCTCTTGATCTTGAACTAGAGCGAACACTACAAAGAATAGAGAAGCAGGAGCAAAGAGAGGCCCGTCTTGCTGACGAAGCTAGGCAAGCCATGCTAGTTCAGCAAGTTGCACTTCAGGAAGCCGAGGATGCTCTGGATAAAGTCATAAATGTTGACCATCATGGAAGGGGCAATAGAGACCAGAGATATGCTCCTCAGTTCTTTGATGAGGATTGACCGGATATTGATGAAGTCAGGTCAACTAGAGCTATTGTACCACCACCTTTACTTGTTGGGGAAAAGTTTGAAATCACTACCACCATGATACAGTTGCTGAATATGAAAGGGGTGTTTAGTGGTCATGCAGCGGATGATGCCAACCTGCACTTAATGAACTTCATCGGAATATGCAAGGCGTACAGGTTGCCCGGTGTAAGTCAGTATGCAATAAGGTTGAGACTCTTCCCCTTCTCTCTTTCTGGAGAGGCCACTCTATGGTTATTAGAGTTGCCCAAAAACTCCATTACCAACTAGAAGGAGCTCAAGAAGGATTTCCTAAAGAGGTTCTTCCCACCCTCCACGATGCTACAACTCAAGGATGAGATCTATAAATTCAGACAATTGAAAAGAGAGGAACTTCATGAAACCTGGTTGAGATTTAAAAAGAAGTTGACTAAGTGCCCGAACCATTAAATTCCAGATGATAGCTTGTTGGAAATTTTTATAGGTCCTTGAATAATAGCACAAATGTTGTAGCAGATACTGTGGTGGGGGAGTACTAATGAGTCACACATGGGAGCAAGCAGCCACTATTCTTGATAGAGTGACTAAGACTAACAGGGCTTGGAACACCAAGGAAGCGGAAGCATCTACAGGTACGTATGCTGTTGGTATGACTGCAGACTAATGAAAGAAGGAGGAGGACCGTGATCAGGAATTAGCCCACATTCATACATCATTGGACCTACTCACGAAGCATATCATGGGTGAGGCCAAAAAGGTAAATGTTGTGGGAGCTCAGGGATAAGATCCGGGGCAGGAGCATTCATATTTCGACGAGGAGGCAAACTTCTTCGACAACTAGGTGGGCGGTTTTTGGGCTAACACCCAGGGGTCTAGACAGGACACTTGGCGCCAAGGTTCTGAAAATCAAGGTCGGAACTAATATTGGGACAACTACTCGATAATGGGTATGGGATAGGAGCTAAGGTTGTGAGTGAGAGGGAAATGAAGAAAGAATGATGGTTACCGCAACAATCAAACAAGTTTGTATGTGCCTCCTAATGCATGTGAGGGTGAAGCTGGACCCTCAAAATTGGAGAGAATGATGGTTGAGATGCTCAAGAAGGTGAGATCCGCTGAGGAGCAGCTGAAAGACATTCAGGGGGATATATCTAGCATGAGCCAAAAAGTTGAGTCGCATGCTACGGCTATCAAGCAAATTGAGCAGCAGCTAGTTCAACTGTCGTTATCCGTGAACCCTAGGAAAAAGGGAACACTACCTAGCAACACAATACAAAATCCAAAAAATGATAGTCACTATATGGCTATGATGACTAGGAGTGGAAACATGGTAGTTGATCCCCCCTTTGCCAGTTGTAGTTGAGATGGAAAGAAAGAAAGAGATCGTAATTAATGAGGATGATGAGGTTGCTGAGAAAGAGCTTAACGATGAGGCTGAGTTGACTAAGGCTCTAGTTGGTGAAAAGGAGTCTGAAGCTGAAAAGAGTAAGAAGTAAGGTGGTATGCAAAGTTATAAGGCTATCCCTCAACCACCGCCAATGTTCCCTCAAAGGATGAAGAAAAAGGAAGAAGATGGTAAGTTCCAGAAATTCCTCTCTATGCTCAAAAAGTTATCAGTGAACATACCATTGGTCGAGGCATTGGAGCAGATGGATGGATATACCAAGTTTATGAAGGACCTTGTTACCAAGAAAAGATCCGTGAGTTATGAGCCAGTGGGTAACTTGCATTATTGTAGTGTCATAGCCTTATAGGTCCTTGCTCAGAGGAAGGAGGATCTAGGTGCCTTCACCATTCCATGTACGATTGGTGACTTTGAGTTTGCAAAGGCACTCTGCGACTTGGGAGCAAGCATCAACGTGAAGCCATTAGCTGTATTCAAACACTTGGGCTTGAAAGCCTCCACAATGACGTCAATGCGGCTAATAATGGTAGATCGTGTAGTGAAAAGGCCAGTGGGAATATTAGTTGATGTTCTTATCAAGGTGGACCGTTTCATCTTCCTAACGGACTTCATAATCCTCCATTGCAAGGTTGATTTTGACCCCCATTATCTTGGGGTGACCATTCCTGGCTAATTAAAGGTCAGGCTAAACAAAGAGGAGGTCCCTTTCAATGTCTGCCGGTCAATGAAGCCGCCCAATGAGTTTAGGGTTGTCTCAGTAATTGATGATGATTCTGAGTTTCTTGATGAATTCTAAGTAGTCAAGAGACTTGCATCGTGCCACAACATCAAATAAGACGCTTCTTGGGAGGCAACCCATGTGGTGGTTTGATGAAGTCTGAGTAATTAGACCACCTATGTCATGCCACAACGTTAAATCAAGCGCTTCTTAGGAGGCAACCTAAGTAACTTAACTTTTGTGTGTTCGGTGTGCAGGTAAAACAAAAATAGGTGGGAGAAATTTCATACCAGACCAGTACTATGAGCCTCAGTATGACTTGTAAAAGGATTGTACGGGTCATAGCACCAGTCCTAGGAAAAAGCAAAAGCAAAAATTCATGCTATGGTTGGTCATTATGACTCATACCAAGTTTGTATGAGTCGTAGTATTCACTGTAACCATGAATTGTTCTAAGTGTGGAATTTCAAAGAAACTGACTTATGAGTCATTGTATAAACCGTACCATCATGCTACGGGTCGTACCTTGTATTTGTAGGTTCCCAGGTGAGTTTTCTCAGTCTTCTGCTATGAGTCCAAGGGATGAGCCGTAGGTCCAACCTACGACTCGTACTGATGGGTTAATTAAGTATTTTGACCTAACTTGACCCGAATGCCCAAAGATCCATCCTAAACTATTTAAAATTGAATTTCTTAGTCTTTCACTCCCCCAAAAACATCAATATCGAACCCAGGACTCTCACCTAATATCCACACACCTGTAACTCAAAATTCTCAATCGATTCGAGCTTGAAGTTGTGAAAAGTTTAATTTGCACACTCGTAAGTTCTACTCTAATAATGGAATCAAGCAAAAAGTCAAGATTACTTTTGAAAAATCATGTAAGTAAAATTGTTAAATATTTCAAAAAGTCTTGACTTGTATGAACTGCCATTTGAGTGCTGTGATTCCTTGAACTGTCTGTCAATGGGATGAGGAAGATGATCAGCAACTTGTGTTATTATGATTGAATGGGTGGGAATTCACATGCTCAAACAACTAAACTAAAATTGTTAACTATTGAGTTACGGGGTGTGATGAATGTTGGAAATGAACTAGGTAAACCTAAAATGGTCATTCATTGCATAAAATGGGGAAGTCTGAGTACCCTAAATAAAATAAGAGTTTACCTGAACAAATGAGCAAAAAGAAAGAGGTGGGCAGGCTTCATACCACGCCTCGTATGATGACTCGTTGGGACTATCCCAAGTGAATAAAAATGTAAATATTGGTACAAATCTTGGCATGATTCGTAGGATCCCACTACGAGTCATACCTGGTGATCGTACCATTAGGCAGTAAGGGTCAAAATCCAAAGGAGATTGTACAACCCTAATTAAGACTCGTGAAAACAAAGTACAATCTGTAACATAAGTCGTAGAACAATATAGAAGAATACAATTAAGGGAATCCCTCTCTTATACCCCGGAAGCTCAAAGATCAAACCCGAGAGTTGACATGGAAAAATTGTGGAATTGATGTTGTAGGCATAGGACGAGTCGTGGGACGACTCGTGAGAAGACCCATGAGTCGTCAGGTGGCTCGTAAGGAGGCATGGAGGAAGTGAAGGATTGAGGTACCTATGCGTGAGGGAACGACTCGTGGTCATCGACCACGAGTCGTCATGTCAATCGTGGGGTGGTAAGGATTTACAGATGGGGGAGATGTCCAGTCTACCTAACGGATGGGACTCCACGAGTCGTGGCCAGTCCCAATGACTCGTAAGGTGAGTCGTGATCAAACAAAATGGTTTTTCATGAATGTTAAGGTAGTGTACATGCCGGAAGGTGACCACGAGTCGTGGTTTCGAGGAACGAGTCATTATTTCCCCTATTACGAGCTCAATAGTTCAGTTAACCAGTGCGTTTGACGGGCGACTCGATGAGTCATTGCCCGTCCTGACGAATCGTCAGGTCACCTATTAGGGTCACCTGACAACCATTTTCTTTGAAATAGTAAGGGCTTTCTCATAATTTCCTAAGTCCCTAAAATCTATACTACGTTGTCTATGGCTCGTTTTAGTGGGTTTTAAGCAGGGTAAAACCTACTCCAAGCCATTCTTCCCATGCATGCATGTTTGAAGGTTTGAAGAGGAGATACAAGGCAAAATCTCAAGGTTTCCGTTGGAATCATAGCTTGAGTTATTAGAGGGTGTTAGAATTCACCATTTCCATGTATGTAAGGGTATGAGTGGGTGTCTTCTACCACACCCATGCAAAATTTCTATGAAAATGTGATAAATCATCTATGATCAAGTATGGAATTTTACTCAATTGCATGACTCTTCAATATCTATGCATGGGTATGATTAGATTGTATTTATATTGATGATTTATTAATCTTGGGCGGATTCTAAATTGTTTTCCTTATAAAGTTTATTTTCCAAAAATTGAATCTAAAATGCCCATGGATGGTGATGTCATGCCCCACCTTAGAGGCATGACCGGCACCTAGTGCCACATTGGAATCCAACTGACCTGGCTAGGCTTATGCATATCTGGTGCAGGCCTGCAACTCGACTCAATAAAACAATGGGCTATATCTCAACTGTAAACACATCCTCCGGCCGACAAGGCCTTATAACTATCTGTAAAAGAAAACAACTAACCAGCAACAGACCATCATAGGGAATACTATGCGGGCCAACAAGGCAGCCATGATATCTAGTTATAACTGAAATGAAAATCAGGCGCTATACCAAGCCCCACATGGCCAACACGTAAAAAGAGATATATATGGGCCCCATACGGCCAACAACACCCAACTAACTGACACTGCAGCCTGCAAGCCTCTACGAATACAAATAGTGGTCGGGATAGGGCCCCGGCCTATCAAGATGCTATACAAATGGAAGACTACACTTGCTACAACCTAGCAACTCCGAATGAAAGGAGTTGGAAAAACTATTGACTCTGAGCAGTTGTTGTTGAGGATCCTGAACTCTGTTTGTCTAAACCTGCAGGAAAGTAATGCAGCACCCAGGGGAGGGCATCAATACAATATGTACCGAATATGTAAGGCAATAGATAAGTTGATAAAGACTGAAAGTAAATAGAAAGAAGGGTAGAAAGATTAACATGTACGCTTGCTAATTCGTAATCTGCATCTAACTAACACTACATGTACATAATCTAAGACTGTATAATTACACATTCATAAACTATAACTAGCAGACAAGAATTCAAACAAGAACCTCACCTGGCCCCCATAAGCTGGAAGGTACAAGCAGCACAAAAATAACTTACCCGGGCCCCATAAGCGTTGGTAAGCACACCTCAATCTATATACCCCTATCCAGGTTTGTATAATTATACTGGTGCTATAGCTAACCTTCTTGTCCCCTTGGGTCTGCAACTGAACCCGCTTGGCTCCTAATATGTAGCTGTGTCTGAGTTCAGTGGACTCCTGATATCTGATATCTGCACCCCGGGCACCAGGCTTGACAGGGAGTGTAGTGTAGAACCGACCAACATAAAATAGTCCAACCATGAAATGGACTATATGAGGACCTAGGACCCCATCTTTGTCCCTCGCGGACGGCATGCCACTTTTTAGAGCTACGTCATCTCGTCCCTAGAGAGCGTCGACGCAACTAGTAACCCTGGGGTGGTCATGGAAGGCTCCTGAGTTAGGGAAACCCCAACCAAGGTGCAGCACTGAAATCTCAATCTAACCACTCAAAAGGCATATTTGGCCTTTTGGGCCTAATGCTATCATTGCTCGCCCCCTAGGATAGTCTGTAAGGCTACTAACAGGCACACTGTACACCTGTATCTGATCAGGGGATCCCGGTAGTGATCATGATCTCTAATGGTCTAGACTAGATTGGGCGACATCTGGAGTGGCCTAACAATACTCTAAATGTCCTGCTCAGACAACTATAACTCATAAACAATTGTGGGGTTGTGGATGACTAGTTACTTGGTCCTTCTGCTTAGAATGTCTGTAGGGCTGTTACTGACTGAACATTTTTTTGGGCGGTCGGCCCCTAATCCTCAGCAGGTGGCTTATTTAAATCCTTAGCCTGAGGGTGGTGTTGTACTAACACAGTGTTAGTCCTTTAAACCCTATCTTGGTCTGGTCAAATCTTATGTGACTTTTCTAGGTGATTGCTAACCTTATAGACAAGTTTATATAGACTTAGCCACTCTTGGAAATCTGTACCTGAGTACCTTATAAGAACTAGCTGGGGCGCTGGTCCGACCTCTAACTGCTGATAGGGTCCCCTTCCTAAGGTACCCACGGGTCTATTTGACCTAGATGACTAGGATGCCTTCCTGGGAGACCTATATGATAGATGCTAAGTTGACTAGAATTGACAATCACTGGTACTAGCTAATAGGGTGGTAGACTTCCACTCAGTTCACTAGACAACCCTAGGCTGATGACTCTAAACATGCCTTCCTATCTAAATTTCTTGCCCTGTGGAATGAGGATATGCTAATGGCTTCTAGGCATGCTTTCCTGACATTACAGGTGCCAACTGGTAGTTAAGCCGCCTAGCTGCGCCTATGTTGTTCAACTTACTAGCTCAGGCCCGATAATTATTCACAAGCTTCTAAAGTCTAGGTCTGGCAATAAACATAATGAGCTGGAGAATAGAAGAATTTCTATGACGCTTCTAGCGAGTATCACACATAACATGTTTCTTCTCGATGAGGGATACTGCAGTATAATCTATATACGTTTTCTAGAAGCTAACCAGAATTATATAACCGTAATCTACTGATAGCAGCTAATCACAACATATTGATCTTGGGAAAATTTATATGCCAAGTGATACTCAAAAGTACCATTTTAACCTTGTTTATCTATCAATGTGTATACATTCTCATGTAATTGGTAATAAAATGTGAATTTATACTAACCAAGATGATTAGCATTGTTTTGCAGGTAAAATGTGATTTTAGGAAGCTTAAATGCATGTTGGATGATATCGGAGTTGGACTTGGATGAGAGCAAGGAACAAGGCATTGGACAACATGAATTAAAGGGGCTCCGCGATGGGGCCGTGTCACGCTGCCATCGTGGAGGCCTTCAGCCTGGATAGGGAAAATTCGCCCAAATTCCAGAGAGGGTCCGCGTCCGCTCCGTGGCACGGTGGCTTGGCTCCGCGTTGCACGCCGTGCCACGTTGAAGCCTTAATTCCTGGACCCCCAATTCCAGTGAGGGTCCACGTCCGTAGCGTGTCACGGAGGCAGTGCTCTGCGATGCACTCCGTGACACGTTGCTTGTTATTCGGAGAAAAATTCCCAGCAGTATAAATAGAACACTTAGGTTCATTTTTCAATATTCTGACTTGGTGGAGCAAGGACGTGGGTTACAGGCAGTTGAGGGACGAAAATATCAGTGTTTTTTCTCTCTTTGTTTCTTCTTGAATTCAATTGCTTGTATGATTAACACTCATTTTAAAATGTTTAATCCATAAATGAGTGGCTAATTCCTCTTCTTGCTGAGGTTATGAACAATTGTGATGAAATTTGATCATTGATTCTTTGGTTTTTCATCTTTTCTTCCATGTTGTTCTATTAATTCTTGTTCTTACTGCATGAATGTGTGGCCTACGTTAATGTATATCTAAAAAGTCCGGTTTCACTCGAGAGAGCAAGAAATTGGAAAGTTGTGAATTAATAGGATATGTTCTTTACTTGGTTTGGGAAAATTGAGTTTTGATTTGCTTTCAGGATAGAAATATACCTGAAAGTCGTATTAGTTAATTTAGGAACCGGATTTGTATGGCTAGGACATGAATTTCATTTGATCACAGAAATGTAGACGGATGATTCATGATTCTTAAGTGAGGTTAAATACGAGAGTTTTAATCTCTTGGAAAATGTTCTTGGCTAGCAACTGGAGGAAAAGATTAACCAAAGTATGATGATAATTAATTTCATTACATGTTTGTTTAACCTCAGCATGCTCTCATTCATAGTTCAGATTCAAAGTAGATAATTGTTTTAGCTTTAGTATAAAAAATTATAAAACAAACTATCAAACTTTTGGTTACACTGTTGTCTGCATTTTTAGAAGTAAAATATAGTACACTTGAGCAAATTGCACTTTATCCAAGTCTCTATGGGATCGATACTTAGCTTACTAAAGCCACTTACTACTTGTTCAACCACGTGCACTTGCGTGTCGTTTTATACCCCACAAATCACGCGAACAAGTTTTTGGCGCCGTTGTCGGGGACTTGGCAATTGGTGAATTTGTTTTAAGTGTAAATTTACTGTATTTTTATTTTCTTAGTGTTGACAACTTGGTCTTAGCCTGTATTTTGTAGACATAATTGCTGTTGAACACTGGCAAGAGACAAGGAGCTGGTGGAATCGTATATAGAGCCAGAAAGAATATTTCACAGTAAACGGAGAGAAGCTCTACAAAGAAAGCTGCAGTTGCTCAGACAGACGATCATGGAGCAACAACAGAATCCACCGGTAGTACGGGCAGTCTTAGTGCCTGAAGAGGCAGCAGCTCGGCCGGTTCGCGAGGTGGCAATCCCACATGCCAATAATGTTACATCTAGTATCCGCAAACCTGAGCCGGAAGGGAGATTTGAACTTAAACAGAATATTGTGTAGTTGCTGCACACTAGTGGGCAGTTTACCGGTCTCCCGCATGAAGATCCACAGCAGCATCTCCAAAATTTTTTGGAGATAAGTGACACTTACATCCCCGCTGGAGTGTCATCAGACTATGTCCGGCTTACATTGTTCCCATTCTCATTATTGGAAGAAGCCAAGAGGTGGTTGAAAGCTGAGCCACCGAATTCTATTTCTACGTGGGATGATCTTGCACGGAAGTTTTTGATACGGTTTTTTCCCTCTGGTAAAATAGCAAGACTTAGAAGTCAGATTCTAAGTTTCAAACAGAGAGAGGGAGAAAATTTATATCAGGCCTGGGAGAGATTTAAATCCATGTTGCGGGACTGTCCTCATTATCATCAGTCCAATGATGTGCTGGTGCACATATTTATAGAGGGTTTGGAACCCCACACCAAAATATTGCTAGACTCAGCAGCTGGAGGGCAAGCACTGGAGAAAACGTATGAGGAGCTGTACACCTTGTTGAACCGTATTTCGCAGGGCAATCCAGAATGGAATGCTGATTCATCAAGAGGTGGGACAAGGAAAGTAGCAGGAGTGCTTAAAGTGGATGGGTTTACAGCTATCACTGCACAGATAGCTGCATTGCAAAATCAACTTAACACCCACTTCAGCAACATGATATTGAACCAGCCTCAAGCCCCAATTAATGCAGTACAGCTAATGTGGTGTGAAGTGTGTGGAAGCAGTGAGCACTCAGCTGAGTGTTGTGGAGCCAATCCTGACTCGGTAAACTTTATGGGTAATGCGCAAAGGAACCACCAACAGTATGGTAGTAGCTACAATTCCAATTGGAGGAATCACCCTAATTTCTCATGGGGTAGCAACAACCATCAGGGCCAAAGTTCAGGTCAGGGTGTGCAAAGGAACCAAGGAGGGCAGCAGAATTATCAAGCACAATTCAGAAACAACAATGCACCTCCTCCACCACCATCACCCAACATTGAGGAGATGTTCAAGACCATGATATCTAACCAAGCTCAATTGCAGTCTGACTATGTGAAATTGGTAGCCGAAGTGAAAAACAACCCGTTATCTACCAAGGCACTTGAATATCAATTTGGGCAATTTTCTAGTGCCCAAAACACAAGGCCTAGAGGAGGACTGCCGAGCGACACAGATCCCAATCCCAAGAAGGTAAATGTGGTGACCACAAGGAGTGGTTTGCAGCTGAAAGAGGTGGAACCAGAAAGACCACCTCAACAGTCGGGAGCAGCTGAAGTTGAGAGGGAGCACAGTACTGAAAGGGGGAAGACTAAGGAAGCTGAATCAGAAAGACCTCCACCCCCATTCCCTCAACGACTAAAGAAACACAAGGAGGAGGCGTGTTTCAAGAAATTCATAGAGGTACTGAAATAGATACATATTAACTTACCTCTTTTTGATGTCTTGCAGGGAGTGCCGAAATATGCTAAGTATATAAAGGACATCGTGGCAAACAAAAGTCGATTGACTGAGTATGCTACGGTGGCTCTAACGGAGGAGTGCACTTCCCGGATTCAAAATACACTACCCACAAAGCTAAAAGACCCTGGGAGTTTTACTATCCAGATTACTATTGGGCAGAGCATCCGAGCTCGTGGATTGTGTGACTTGGGAGCGAGCATAAATTTGATGCCTTCATCGGTATTCAGAAAGTTGGGTCTAGGGAGTCCTAGACCCACAACTGTAATCTTGCAATTGGCGTATCGATCCTTAGCGAGACCTGATGGCATTGTAGAGGATGTTCTGGTGCAAGTTGGCTCCCTAATTTTCCCGGTAGATTTTGTCGTGCTGGATTTTGAACCTGACACGGAGGTCTCATTTATTTTGGGACGTCCTTTCTTGGCAACCGGGAAAGCACTAATTGACGTAGCTGCGGGGCAGCTAGCAATGTGAGCACATGACAAGGTGGAGGTGTTCGATGTGTACAAGGCACCCAAGCTCCCGACGGTGCATGAAGAACTCTCGGTGATCAATGTGATTAATCAAGGTAATGATAAGCAAATGAAGGATTCACGGGAGTTAATGGGAAAACCACCGGAAAGGTGTAAGCACTACTGGGGGGAGGACGGTGATCGAGAGAAATCGTCCATCACCCTAGAGGACAATTGAGCTTAACGACGTTGAGCCGCGACGGTAAACCAGGTGCTGCACGGGAGGCAACCCGTGAAAAATTTTTTCTTTCATTTTGTAAAGTGTAAATAGATTTTTCTTTTTCTTTTTCTTGATTTACAACAAAATTTTTTGTTTTAGTTTTTGTTTATTTGTATTTAGAGTGAAACCTATAATTCTAACCAACTTTGTATAGTGAGATTAATTTCAGGTCAAACGGAGAAAAATATGCATGGAATCGCGAAGGAAAAGTCGAGGTATGAAAAATTAATAAAAAGTGGCAGACAGTGAGCTGGGGCGATAGCTTCGTGTCACGGAGGTGGACCTCCGCGTTACCTCCGTGACACGTTGAGGTATAATCCGGAAATTTTAAAAATTTCCAGAACAGTCTCGCGATGGCTCCGTGTCATGGAGGCAGTGCACCACGATGCACTTCATGACACGTTGCCTTGTATATCGCGACGGGTCACACCGGGTCACCGGGTGACCCGCGCAATTTTCTTACTTTTTAACCCCGAAAACTCTCCCTTTTCCCTCATTTTTTAATCCCTCCGCAACCAAACCCCCCAAAACCCAACCCCCATCAACGTGACACAGAGTAAGGCAAGAAATTCATCGAGTTTTCTTCGATTCTTCAAAGACAAGGTATGTTTTTCGATTTCCTCTCAAATTCTTGTCGATTTTCTTCGATATTGAGCATGGGAGGTGAGCTAAATTGCCCTAAGTAGAAATTAAGCATGAATTCGAGTTAATTATTGTTGATGAATGTTCGGAATGTCGTTATGATTGCTTGAACTTGTCGATTGCATAAATTAATCGAATTTGATTGATAATATCAATTCTAGGGCTTGTATGTTGAATTTGAAGTTGAAAATGTATTGAAATTGTGAATTTTATGTCGGGATGTAAATGTTGAATGAGATGAGTCGATGTACAAATTGTTGGGATGTTAATAGAACGACTGATTCTCGGGTTAAGGGAATGTTGAAATTTGTAAGAATTTGGTTAGTTGTATAGGTTCGTGTAGATAAATTTTTGTTGTTGTTTTTGTTTCTTTGTTTTTCTGTGCTAAGTGTGATGGGTAAAATGTTAGCGATGGTAGTGATTGTGATTAGCTGTACGAAGTCTGAGTAGTACGCAGAAGATATACCGTCGAATTTTTCGAACGCACTAAGCATGATTGTATAGTTGTTTATTGTGTGTAAATAAAGATGATCTTGCCGTAGTGTTGTAACTGTAGCTAAGGACTAAGTGTGGGGTAACCTAGAGTAACCCGACCTTAGCCGAAGTTAATATCCATTAGCTTAACATTGATCTTGTTTACTTGGGTTGACAGGTAAAATGGCAAGCCGGCAAGAGAAAGGAAAAGGCGCATCAACTTCAGGTGCCTGAAGGAAGCGAATCAGACTGGGCACAGCAGTCCCAGCAGCACCAGCAGTTCTACGCGGCCAACGCCGCCAATATGGAACGAGATGGGTGACTGATGAGGGGAAAAAGTGGTACACAAAGCACAAAGAAAACAAATATTTCCCTGAGGAGCACATAGCATGGGAACCATTGGCACAGGAGTTCCCTAGGATGGTCCACCGGATCGAGGCAGCTGGGCTCAATTTCATATTTTAGGAGCCAAAGAAATGTAATTTGCACCTGGTTCGGGAGTTCTATGCCAATTGGAACCCGACTATCAGAAGCCACACCATCAAGATCAGAGGGCAAATAGTCACTTTGGAGCCCCACTACCTCAATGCCATCATAGGAGCGCGGGACACAGACGCCCACGTACTTCGATAGCTGAACATTACCCCACCATATGCGAACATCAGACGCACATTGTGGGGGACCTGATCGACAGCTAGATGGAGCAGACACAAAGAGAGGGGCTACCACCAGGCTTTGCCATATTCACAGATGAACAGGGAAGCCTGAATCTGGCTGAAGATAGTCTGCTCATACCTAAACCCGGGGGTACATATGACAGATGTAACCCGAGATCGTGTATGCCTGGTGTACGCCCTGATTAAAGGGCTGGAGATCAACATTGGGGCGGTAATTATCTCCGCCATGAAGAGAGCCCGATTGCACCAGGGGCACAGGTATGGCTTTGGTGGACTAATCACCACCTTCCTCAGGGTCCTAGACGTCGAGGAGGAGGCCCTTGACTATATCCCGCAGATGGAGCGGCGGGCCTTAGATGTTACCAAAACTAAGGCTCCCGACACCACCCAAGGGCCAGTGCTTACACTTGGCGAGCGACATGCTCGTGATGACCAGTATATGGCTCGGATGTATGGGATGCAGATGCTCCAGCTGAGGATAGGAGGGAGGCCGGCGACAGAGGAGGAGCTATGGCAGCTCAAGCTAGACTACCCTTTCGGCAAAAACGCCAGGGCTCTATGCCGAGTGGGGCCAGCATTTGTAGAGCCCAAAGATGATGATGTCCCCACAGACGAGGAGACACGTCGGGAGGACTTCAATGTGGAGTCCGATGATGACGACGGAGGCTACTCAGACATGGGAGATGAAGCAGCAGCACCCGACAAAGAAGTGGAATACTTTGACTGATCAGGGAGTTCCACCACCCGATTTTGTGCTATTTTAAATTTTTGTGAACACTGGGGACAGTGTTCGAGCTAAGTGTGGGGTGGGAGTAGTTAGGTGCTGGGCTGGGCTGTTTTGTATGTATGCTCTATTCTGTTGTCGTGTATGTGAAAATTTGTTTGTCCTTGTGAGTTGTGAATTTGTTGTTCTGTTTGTAAGGTTATGTGAATTGATGTGTGTTGCTGAATGTTGCTAGCTGATTCTGATTCTGTACATATTTTTGTTATCGAAATGATCGATATTTTTAAAATTTTAAAATATTTTGTACATATTTTTTCTATCGAAATGATCGATATTTTCAAATTTTTTTACTTCTTGGGTTTCCCGGCGTTTGTTTTCGGTTCTTTTACCGAGAATGGTCCCATTGAACCAAAGTCATAGTTAGTGACCGTTCCCTATGATGGATGGATGATGACCGTCTTAAGGGAAATGTAGTCGGTAGGAGTAATTATTTTTCAATTATTTTTCAGTTTTTTTCTTTGGTGGGTTGCATCCCAAAACCTGTAGTTACTCTGTGGTTGCGAAATTATGGTTGCGTGTTGTACATGATATTTAAAATGCAAAGGTGATTCATATGAAAGCATGCAACTTTGTAAATATGTTGAGATACCTAGGCCGTAGAGTTCGATTCAGTGTGATTGAGGCTTAATGTTTGAATTCCTGTAATTAGCTGATTGAAGAGTCTGTGAATACATCTTAAATTGAGCATGTGCAAAAAGTGTGAAGTGAGGTGTTGTTATTCCGTGCTATTGTGAAGTGTCTAGAACTTGCCTGGTGTGTGTACAAAACGAAATGAAGGAGGTGTATTGTAGGAAAGGATATAGGCATTTCTTTGTTTTAATCGAAAGTTTCTATTTTTTTCCTTGCTGTACCACCCTTGATTGTATACCCTAGTCAGCCCGTTGAGCCTTTAGCCTATTATTTTTTCTTTTGTCATAAAGTGTAAACCGAGCTCAATTCCTTCTTTTCATTAGCCGTAAAGTCTATACAAAACTCTTAAGCGCTTAAGAAGAGAAAATCATCTTCCCGAAGTGTCAAGGAGTGAGAATGATGAAAAGAAAAAGAAAAGCAGAGTGATAGAAGAAAAGAAAAGGTTGAAGGTGCACTTGCTATAAATAAACGATAATGAAGGTGCAAGAATAATCTTTGTTGTTGTGTCAAGTGTGCTTAATACAATGGGTCATACTAAAGAAAATCATCAAGAATGGGATGATGAAAAAAAAGAAACAATGTTCATGAGTTGATGGGAGGTGTTGAAAAGGCGCTTAAGGATGCTAGTAGCTATTATTGGCTAACCCAATATTTACTAGTTCCGTAGCTTTCATTACAACCCGTTCAAGTCCTACGTGATCTTACATCGCACTTTTTTATATTAGTGGAGTAATACACTAAGGGCAAGCTTATGGGTCATGACATAATGCATGTGAATTCTTTTGGGAGAGAGAGCGAAATTGTGTTTACATGCCCCTGCTTGAATGTTTGTGAGTCATATGAGCAAAAAAGGGAAGATTCTCTTGTGTTGTGAGGGCACATGCTTGATGAAAGATTAATTTTTGTGTCGGATATCTTGATCAGCTAATTTGCATGAGTTTGCCAATATCGAGAGTCAATTCTTAAAGTCTAGGAGGTCTTGATGTATTGAAGGTCATTGCATTGATAAGACCATGCATGTTTTCTTGATGATTTGCTGTATTGAATAATCGGTATGACCGTAGCCTAAATTTTCGAACCAAAGTAGCGAGGTTGGGATGTAAATTGCATGAAGTGTAGGATTGTTGTTCGAGGACGAACAAGGATTTAAGTGTGGGGTGAGTGATCTTGGGCAAATTTATATGCCCAAGTGATACTCAAAAGTACCATTTTAACCTTGTTTATCTATCAATGTGTATACATTCTCATGTAATTGGTAATAAAATGTGAATTTATACTAACCAAGATGATTAGCATTGTTTTGCAGGTAAAATGTGATTTTGGGAAGCTTAAATGCATGTTGGATGATATCGGAGTTGGACTTGGATGCGAGCAAGGAACAAGGCATTGGACAACATGAATTAAAGGGGCTCCGCGATGGGGCCGTATCACGCTGCCATCGCGGAGGCCTTCTGCCTGGATAGGGAAAATTCGCCCAAATTCCAGAGAGGGTCCGCGTCCGCTCCGTGGCACGGTGGCTTGGCTCCGCGTTGCACGTCGTGCCACGTTGAAGCCTTAATTCCTGGACCCCCAATTCCAGTGAGAGTCCGCGTCCGTAGCGTGTCACGGAGGCAGTGCTCCGCGATGCACTCCGTGACACGTTGCTCGTTATTCCGGGAAAAATTCCCAGCAGTATAAATAGAACACTTAGGTTCATTTTTCAATATTCTGACTTGGTGGAGCAAGGACGTGGGTTACAGGCAGTTGAGGGACGAAAATATCAGGGTTTTTTCTCTCTTTGTTTCTTCTTGAATTCAATTGCTTGTATGATTAACACTCGTTTTAAGATGTTTAATCCACAAATGAGTGGCTAATTCCTCTTCTTGCTGAGGTTATGAACAATTGTGATGAAATTTGATCATTAATTCTTTGGTTTTTCATCTTTTCTTCCATGTTATTCTATTAATTCTTGTTCTTACTGCATTAATGTGTGGCCTACGTTAATGTATATCTAAAAAGTCCGGTTTCACTCGAGAGAGCAAGAAATTGGAAAGTTGTGAATTAATAGGATATGTTCTTTACTTGGTTTGGGAAAATTGAGTTTTGATTTGCCTTCAGGATAGAAATATACCTGAAAGTCGTATTAGTCAATTTAGGAACTGGATTTGTATGGCTAGGACATGAATTGCATTTGATCACAGAAATGTAGACGCATGGTTCATGATTCTTAAGTGAGGTTAAATACGAGAGTGTTAATCTCTTGGCAAATGTTCTTGGCTAGCAACTGGAGGAAAAGATTAACCAAAGTATGATGATAATTAATTTCATTACATGTTCGTTTAACCTCAGCATGCTCTCATTCATAGTTCAGATTCAAAGTAGATAATTGTTTTAGCTTTAGTATAAAAAATTATAAAACAAACTATCAAACTTTTGGTTACACTGTTGTCTGCATTTTTAGAAGTAAAATATAGTACACTTGAGAAAATTACACTTTATCCAAGTCTCTGTGGGATCGATACTTGGCTTACTAAAGCCACTTACTACTTGTTCGACCACGTGCAGTTGCGTGTCGTTTTATACCCCACAAATCACGCGAACACATATATGATCTTTATATACCAACAACAGCTAACTATAACACATCTAACCACAATTTACTGGTAGCGACTATCTGCTACATATAGGACTGTCATTTCTATTCGAGAACAAATGCCGTAACAATATTCAATGAGAATACTTACTGTGGGTTAAGCCTTACATACCTCAATTTCCATTTTCCAAATAACCGTCAGGTTTCAACTCATATTCAACAGCTCCTCCCAACTGGGACTTTTTAATACTTAAAGAATGGATCTAGTTTCAATACTAAACTAGGAAAAATCAGAAACTTTTAATACTAACAACAATTATAATTCAATCACATAAAACACGACCAAAAACCTATAATTTCCTGAGAGTTTAGAAGGGAGAAATGCTTACTTGGAGCCTATGATTGCATAGAAATCAGTTTGTAGCAATTCTGAAAACTTTTGCTCGGTGGGGCTGCGATTTTCCGAGCGAATTTTGCCAAAATAACTCCGTAGTAATTCTCCTTGTGGGATTACAACTCCATACCCAAAGTTAATTTGAATTTGGATCGTGTTTGATAGCATAACCGGACGAAAATCAATGAAAAACCTCGCTCCTTACCCTCTCTGGCCAAATATTATTCTTAGGAAATGAATACTAATAGAATAGGAGGACTATATATATACGTTAGGGTGGTGGAAGGGGTGTGCCTCGCGCTTCCTAATGCGCCACCAGGATTGGCACATCGCGCCTCCTATTGAGGCAGCAAGCCTGGCGCGGCGCACTGGCCAGTGCGCTGTTGGCTGGCGCGTCGTGCTGGCCCTGTGTGCGTTTGTCCTATCCGACCCCACTTTCGAGGCTTTTCCCTCACAAAACAATCTCTTACTCACCACAACATGTACGTACACCTACTAAACGTCAACATTTAACGGGGTGTAACATTCTCCCCCTTAGGAACATTCGTCCTTGAATGTAATCTTTAGGCTTAAGAGGCTCAAGTCTTTTTATCTGTTGCCAGAGAAATTTTGACAGAGTCTCCCTTGTAATATGGATTATCTAAAGAATCTAAAACGCAGAATAGTCCAATACAGGTATCTCACATGGCACTATAACAACTATTCCACAACAGATTGGTAGTCAACTGAATTGTATAGATAGCATAAGTAGTAAAATAATAACTGAACAACAACTTTACCTTAATTGCATAATCTAGATCAATCCTAGAACAGATGAGGATATTTGGATCTCATGTCGTCCTCAGCTTCCCAGGTGTTCTCTTCTTTATTCTTATTCTTCCACAATAATTTAACTGAGGCTATATCTTTAAGTTCTCATTCTTCAAACTTTCTAATCTAGTATGAAAATTGAAACCTCTTTATGGGTTAGTTCCTTTATAACTTGAACGTCCTCAACGAGACACAACATAGGACGGGTCTCTTAGATGTCTTCCACAACATTGACATGCAAAAGCCTGAATGGACCAATTTCAGTTCTGAAGGCAATTCTAGCCCCCATGCCACTTTACCTGCTCTCAGGAAGATACAATATGGCCAATGAACCTAAGGCTAAGCTTGCCTTTTCTCTAATTCTCGTAGTTCCCTTCATCGGTGAAGATTTTAGGAATACTCAGCTACTACTTTAATCCTTAACTGTCTACACTGCACGTTAGGGTAAGACTTTCGACGATCCTAGGCTATCGGTACCCATATCTTGATAAGTTTAACTTCTTCCGTCTGTCTGTTACAGTGTTCCCTAGTTTAGTACCTTTGATTTATCTACTTCAGGTCATCATATAGAGGGCCTACATCTCCACCCACAAGAGATCTCCAGCATTTGAATCGAGGGCTCTGCTTAGCTATTTGTTTAGGGACGAGAAGTCGTACTCAACTTGACATGCATCCCAACTTATTCTGAAAGCCTTTCTAAAACTTAGCTGTATGTTGTGCCTTTCTGTTAGAATTTACTAAACACTTGGGCTTGACTGACCGAACTACTCTTTAAACATTTAATTCAGCATAACCTTTAGCTGAAATAAAACTCACCACGCAAAATATGAATTGACCTTGTTAGCTTTTCTACACTGATTCAAGTGAGGTCAATTTACACCTGGTACAAGGTAACCTTCTAACTATGATTAAATTGACTATTCTCCCTTGCTTTTGTAGGCATGACCATCTCCTGGATTGGCCTGCTCTATTTCTGCTGTCTAGTCTTCCCTAGTTGGTCATTGAAGCTTTGCGCTATAACTCAATAATGTCTTCCTTCTCTCATGCAATCAATAGGTCCTTCTTACAACCTGATACGTTTTCATTAAACTTTGGGTGAAGGGAATAACAAACATGATATACCTTAGATAGAATCTGCGGATGAAGTTCAGTCACCTTTGGGACACAGAGGCAGCCTCTAAGTCTTATGACTTAATCCCTTATTATCTTAAAAGCCAATAACTTCCTACTAAGCTTGGTCTCTGGATTGTACTAAGTTAGAGTCTCCGTGTCGTCGCTCCTCTACCTCCACAACTAGTGATGATATTGCAGTATTATGGGTTACAACCTCATTATGTCAATTTACTCTTAGCCTGGAGTGATTTTACTTCCCTCTAGAGTTAGATACTTGTGCCTTTCCCTTCACTTCCATGGGTTGAGTTTTGGAGTTCGTATCCTCTTCCGCATATTGTCAAAGACATTACTAACCAGGTTTGTTGACCTGCATCGTTCTGACCCATACTCAGACCAAATTGGCTCATATGATCTTTTTGTCCCTCGACATAACCAACTAGGGTCATAGCCATTATTTTGTAGGTACATTCTACTATCATTAACACACTGCGACAGAATCGGCCTAATTATGACTTGAGCTTTACTATTGCTAGGGGTTTATCACTTGTAGACTCTTATGCGTATTTTGAGTTTTCTGGTTGTCTTACCTTCTCTCCTGATTTATTACCGTGAAGGTATAGACAATTTACTTAAACACTAGGAGTCTCCACCACTTCCTAACACTTTCTGGAGTCAACAATCCAACCATCATTTTCCATTTACTCTGGGCAACATCGCCCCAATTCTTACGCTCTTTCCTATACTGAAAACAAAACTGGCAGGGGGGAATAGTTGTTTCCTACTACAATGGGACTAAGGTATGGAACTGTACAACATTTGAAGGGTTGGAGGTAAGAATCCCGCAATTCCCTTTCTTTTTCACACCCTTTAGGTAATCTAAGGTTAACTGTCTCCCTTACCAGATCTTGTATATCTGATAGATAAGTTGACTTGTATATACGCTATACTCCTAACCTCCTACTCTAAGGTTATAAAAAAAACTGGGGATGGTGCTGGCATATCTACTACCTTATGAGATTCCTGGTGCCCCAGAAAGATACTGAAAAAATTAAAAGACATTCGCCTTTGTCCTCAAACTGGTTATCCCCCAACTATGGTATCACACCGGTACCTTTTCCTGCTGCTGCAGCTAATTGGCAGCTGGCTGGAGTCTGTCTCATGTCAAACGTTATCCTAGACAGACATAGCAATGAAAGCTTAGAGACTCAACCTTGTACAACTTGGCTCTATAGCATGATCTGAGAAGAAGAAAGGGTAACCATACTATTATGCCTCGTAGCCTCCTGGTTATAGAATGCAATGCATAACACATTTATAAGTAAGACTCAACTAGAAAGGGCTTACAGATTCTGTAGGATACGAACTGCTCTGATACTAAGTTTGTCATACCCCACCTTCGGAGGCATGACTGGCACCTAGTGCCACACTGGAATCCGACTGACCTGGCAAGGCTTACGCATATCTGGTGCAGGCCTGCAACTGTACTCAAGAAAACAATGGGCTATATCTAGGCTGTAAACACAGCCTTTGGTCGACAAGGCTTTATAGCCACCTGTAAAAGAAAACAGCTAACCAGCAACAGACCATAACAGCGAATCCTATGCAGGCTGACAAGGAAGCCGTGATATCTTGTTATAACTGAAATGAAAATTAGGTGCTATACCAGGTGATAACGCTCAAACCACACCTCTAACTGAAGTATGAAGCGAACGTTGTCAATAAAGAACCCAACTTAGAGGTTGGGGTCGATCCCATGGGGAATATGGAAGGATGTAGAAAAATGCTAGTGCTTAAACTTTTTAGTCGATTATTACCTAAGTGGATATTTGTAAAAATAAGTAAAAATGTTGAGAAGTTGGTGGTTGTTTCCAAATTTATGCAATTAACTAGGGTAAGTGTTCCCCATGGATCCTTAACTACTTCGGGTTTTACACTTGATCTATTCCAATACTTTACTTATAGAACTGATATCTTAGGTTCATTCAAACGAGTGACCAATCCCTATTGAATGACTATCCTCAATTACTCGACCAAGTCTCACGAGTTTTGCAAACTAACCGTTATCACTAAGTTCCAGATATTACTATCCTACGACCACAGCTCAATTTAGTACAATGATCATCAAGATCAAGGCTCCATTGTAATACTCTTTTTCTAATCTCTACCTCTTCAACCAAAGAAATTAAATAATTCAGGCACTTCCTAACGTTGCGCAGCACTAAGAATCTTTAAAGATGAAGAGACTACAATATAACAGTTTAGTATTGGTTTAAGAATCACTTCGTGCTAACCCTAGTTCGTTAGTTTGCAATGGTTCCCACAACCCTAGTTGTGGTAGTTTTAGCCTATCATGTTCATAAGTAATTTAATAGCATTCATAGACAAAAGCTTAAAATAATGCTTGCAACAATGATTGGAAGAACCTTCACTTGATTAATGCAAAATTCGGAAGAACAACTTTACAATCATATCTCAAAATAAAACTAACTCTCAAAACTAGATTGTAAGACTTCTCTCTAAAAACTATTCAATTGTGTGTGGACTTCCAAACTTGAAACTTGATGTAAAGCTTGATGCTAAAAGCTTGAAAATAGAAGGGTATTTATAGTAGTTTGATGTCTTCCTTGTTCCTTGATGAATTTGGCTTGGGATTTGTAAATTTCCTTTTCCTAATTGATGTAGGAAACCACTCTTGCCCGTTTTAACAAGCCTTGCCGCGTCGCCTCTTCCCACTGCCGTGTCCAGTGCCACTGTGCGCCTGCTAACGCGCTGGAAGGAAGCTACTGCGTGTGTCTCCTTGCGCCAGCCCATGCGCTGGAGTTGGGGTGCGTCGCACAGCTGAATGCCGAGAAATGCTACTGCCACGCCCATGTTGTTGCACTGAAGGAGGTCCACGCCGAGCCTGGCCTTGTTCCAGTTTGAGGCTGCCTCGCGCATGCCAGTGCCAACATCGTGCGAACTTCAATTTTTACATCTTTCGATCCCATGTCTTCAAATTTGATCAAAAAGCCTTAAATACCTTCAAATTCATCATTTTAAGCCCTAAAAACATCTCATCACGTGTGTTAGCCATTTTCACAAATATGTAACATAAACAGATAAAAACACACATAATTTATTCTCAAAACACAGTAAAGTGTGGGCAAAATACGTCTATGAAGTGTGTAAGTACGCCCTTCATCACCAGGCCCCACATGACCAACACGTAAAAAGAGACATATATGGGCTCCACATGGCCAACGACACCCAACTAACTGACAACTATAGCCTTCAAGTCTCTACAAATACAAATAGTGGTCGAGATAGGGCCTCAGCCTACCCAGATGCTATACAAATGGAAGACTGTACTTGCTATAACTTGGCAACTCCGAATGAAAAGAGCTGGCCAAACTGCTGACTTTGAACAACTGTTGCTGAGGATCTTGAACTCTGTCTGTCTAAACTTGTAGGCAAGTAATGCAGTACCTAGGGGAGGGAATTAGTATAATATGTACTGAATATGTAAGGCAACAGATAAACTGATAAAGACTGGAAGTAAATAGAAAGAAGGGCAAAAAGATTAACTTGTACGCGTGCTGATTCGTAATATGCATCTAACCAACACTACATGTACGTAAGCTAAGACTGTATACTTACATATTCATAAACTATAACTAGCAGACAAGAATTCATACAAGAACCTCACCTAGCCCTCATAAGCCGAAAGGTACAAGCAGCATAAAAATAACTTACTCGGGCCCCATAAGCTTTGGTAAGTACACCTCAATCTATATATCCCTATCCAGGTTTCTATAACTCTACTGGTGCTATAGCTAACCTAGCTATCCTCTTGGGTTTGCAATTGAACCCGTTTGGCTCCTGATCTACCTGTCCCCTTAGGGTGGTCATTGAAGGCTCCTGATTGAGGGCAACCCCAACCAAGGTGCTGCATTGAAATCTCAATCTAGCCACTCAAAAGGTGTATCTGGTCTTTTGGGCCTAACGCTACCACTGCTTGCCCCCTAGGATAGTCTATAGGGCTGCTAGCAGGCACACCGTGCACTTGTATCTAATCAGGGGATCGTGATAGTGATGTTGATCTCTAATGGTCTAGACTGGATAGGGCGAGATCTAGAATGTCCTAACAATACTCTGAATGTCCTACTCAGACAACTATAACTCATAAACATTTGTGGGGTCGCGGATGAATAGTTAATTGGTCCCTCTACTTAGAATGGTTGTACGGCTGTTACTGACTGAACATGTTTTTGGGCGGTCGGCCCCTAATCCTCCACAGGTATCTTGCTGACATCCTTTGCTTGAGGGTAGTGTTGTACTAACATAGTGCTGGTCCTTTAGACCCTATCTTGGTCTGGTCAAATCTTGTGTGACTTTTCAGGGCAATTACTAACCTTATAGACAAGTTAATATAGACTTAGCCACTCTTGGCAATCTGTACCTGAGTACCTTATAAGAACTGGCTAGGGAACTGGTTTGGCCTCTAACTAATGATAGGGTCCCCTTCCTTAGGGTACCCACAAGTCTATTTGATCTGGAAGATTGGGCTGGCTTCCTGGGCGACCTATGTGATAAATGTTAAGTCGACTAGAACTAACAATCACTGGTACTAGCTAATAGGGTGGCAGACTGCCACTCAGTTCACTAGACAACCCTAAGATGCTGACTCTAAACATGCCTTCCTATCTAAATTTATGGCCCTGTGGCGTGAGGATATGCCAATGTCCTCTAGGCATGCTTTCCTGAAAATATAGGCACCAATTGGTAATTAAGCCGCCTAGCTGCGCCTATGCTGTTCAACTTACTAGATCAGGCCCGATAACTATTCAAAAGCTTCTAAAGTCTAGGCCTGGCAATAAAACATATAATGAACTGGAGAATAGAAGAATTTCTATGACGCTTCTAGAGCGTATCACACTTATTATGTTTCTTCTCGACGAGGGATACTGCGGTATAATCTATATACGTTTTCTAGTAGCTAACTAGAACTTATATAGCCGTAATCTACTGATAGCAACTAATCATAAAATATTTGATCTTTATATACCAACAACAGCTAACTACAACATGTCTAACCACAATCTACTGGTAGCGACTATCTGCAACATATGGGACCATTATTTCTATTCGAAACATATGTCGTAACACTATACGACAAGAATACTTACCGACGGTTAAGCCTTACATACCTCGATTTCCGTTTTCCAAATAATCATCGGGTTTCAACTTGTATTCAACAACTCCTCCCAACTGGGACTTTAATACTGAAAGAATGGATCTAGTTTCAATACTAAACTCGGCAAAATTAGCAACTTTAAATACTAACAATGATTATAATTCAATCACGTAAAACACGGCCGAAACCCTATAATTTCCTGAGAGTTTAGAAGGGAGGAATGCTTACTTGGAGCCTGTGATCATAACAAAAGAAGTTTGGAGCAATTCTGACAACTTTTTCTTGGCGGGGATGCAATTTGCTTGGTGAATTTCACAAAAAAAAAACTCTGTGTAATGCTCCCTATGGGCTTACAACTCCATACCCAAAGTTAATTTGATTTTAGATCATGTTTGATAGCGTAATTGGATGAAAATCGATGAAAAACCTCACTCCCTACTCTTTCTGGCCGAATATATGCTTAGGAAATGAATTGAAATTGAATAGGAGGACTATATATATACATTAGGGCAGTGGCAGGGGTGTGACTCGCGCTTCCCAATTTGCCACCACTCCTGGCGCGCCGCGCCTCCCATTGAGGCAGCAAGCCTGGCACGCCGTGCTGGCCAGTGCACTGCTGGCAGGCGCATCGTGTTGGCCTTGTGCGTGCTGGTCCTGTCCGACCCCACTTTCAAGTCTTTTTCCTCACAAAAAAAGATCTTCTTACTCACCACAACACATACATATGCCTACTAAACGTCAACATTTAACGGGGTGTAACAGGTGAGTTCATAAAAAAAGTAATTTATGACAAATGTGTGATGATGATGAGGTTGATGATGAAAAGAATGTTCTAAAACTATCCATGATCTATGTTGTTGCTTTCAAAAAGAGTTGATTAGATCCAAGCATTATTGAGCTTTGGGTGATGCCCACATGTCGATTTAATGTGATGATTTTCCTGACATAAGCTTACCACATTGTTGAAGTGAAATTTCCCAATTTTTATTATAAATTCTAGCTTGTGGTATGTTGAGTAAATATTTTTATACGTAGCTTATCACATGATTTATGGTAGTTGCTCTCACCTATGATTGAGCTTGTGGTATGTTTGAAATAAAGCTTCTCATATGCATGAATTCATAATTGAGATGTCTGTCATTATTGAGCTTTGTCAAGGGACAATGTTGAGCTTCATTTTCATATGATGTCGGGTCTATGCATGATTTAATTAATGAACTTTGTCAATAAACAATGTTGAGCTTCGTTTCATATGATGTTGTGTTACGCATGATTTCATATTGAGCTTCGTCATTAGACGATGTTGAGCTTCATCCATAGATGATGTGAGATTCGTTATATACTATGTAGAGCATTGCATGTTTTTAGGAGAAGAGTCTAGCATCGAGCAGGCTAAGGGTCAATCACCATATACCCCAGAACTACGCACCAACATAGGTTGATACTATTACATAATTGGGACCTCCCTTGTGAGCTATCCTTGGCCCCATAGGCCCTTTAGCTTGATATCTATATCATGGTAGCGTCCTTAGCCCTGGCAAGGTTTGGGATGGCTCTTCCCACTTGAGTGTGATATTCGCGACCACGTAAGCTCTATCGTGGTATGTAAGTAAGTGATGAGTCTCCCAAATGTCTATATCATTCAGAATTGCATATCCATTACTTATGATGATTACTTCACGCATGCATATTCTAAAAGAAAGGTTTGACTCATTGTTCTTCTTTTCAATACAAATGATATGTTTCAGCTTTAAGTCATTCGAGTCAGTCATGATGTTCTAAAGCTATGCATGATCATGTTATGATAAGAGTACGATTTTAGAATGAATGTTTGCAGCCTTCTATTTACACTTGAAAGTTTATGATATGTTATGAAATGCTTTAAATGATTTATTTTACTTAATCAGTTTTACTTACCTTGCATACTCGGTACATTCGACGTACTGACCGCATATTTTCTATGATGCATCATTTCATGATGTAGGATCCGGTTCTCAGGTTCAGCCCTATTCATAGTCGTTGTTCAGAGTTAGCACCTGCTTATTTAGTGAGTCTTCATCTTTCAAGGACTAGACCTTCAGCTGTTTTAGATGTCCTTTCAGTTCCAGTACTATTGAGCGAGTTGGGGTTGTTGTCCCATCAGCTCGTCCAGATTAGAGGCTTGTCAGACTTAGACATGTATTCAGCTTCATATATTTATTCTATCGTTATATTAAGTTTGACTTCCGTTCAGTTTATAATTATGTTTTCTTCATGTTTATTAAATGAGTTAGTTGAATGCTTATGACATGGGTCGACTTGGGGTCTCTCGGGGTCCCTTGTCCCGTGTCTACGATCCGAGCCTCCATTGGAGTCGTGAAAAACTTGGTATCAGATCCATAGGTTTTATGTTTCCCAAGGAGTCTGAAAGCTGCGTTAGGTAGAGTCTTTTTATGGGTGTGAAGCGCGCCACACTTATAATGAAGAGGCTACTAGACATTTTGTGAAATGTTCCCTTCTTTCATGATCTATGTCGTGCGATGAAAATCCTTTCTATCCTCCTAATTTGTGCTATTCACAATTGCAGAATCATGGCTCCTAGAAGGATGAATGAAAGGAGGAATGGAGGTGGTAAAGGCCACGATGAGGGAAATGGTCATGATCATCAGCTGGCCCCACCAGTTTAGGAGCCTTAGGCGCCGGAGCCAGCCGCTCATGCTAAGTTTCGAGCTGCCATTCAGATGCTTACGCAGGCCTTGACCGCCTAGGTCAATCTGCAGGTTGTTGCGCATGTTCTGCAAAATGACAGTATGGTGGCGGCTTGAGTCAGGGACTTCTTGAGGATGAACCCGCCGGAGTTTCTGGGGTACAAGGTAGATAAGGACCCATATGATTTCATTGATGAGATTGTCAAGATCACCCAGTTTATGGGGGTGAGTAGTGTTGAGTGCGTAGAGTTGGCCTCCTACCAGTTGAAGGGGGTTGCGCATATTTGGTTCCGCCAGTGGAAGGACAGCAGGGTGGCAGGAGTAGGTTCGATCACACGGGAGGAGTTTTAGGTTGCATTGCTTGATCGGTTCTTCCCTCAAGAGATGAGGGAGTTAAAAGTAGATGAATTTGTGAATCTAAAGCAAGGAAGGATGACTGTTCAGGAGTATGCCCTTAAGTTCACCCGCCTATCTAAGTATGCCCAGAAGTTAGTGGCTGACTAGCGGGCGCGAGTGAGCAGATTTGTGCATGGTATTGCAGGATATTTGGACAAGGACTGCAGGACAGCGATGCTCCATCAGGACATGGACTTCCCTCGTATTGTTCTGTATACCCAGCAGATGCAAGTGGCACACTCGAGGGAAAGGGAGGACAAGAGGGCCAGGACTAAGGACCACAGATTCTCTCAGTAGAGGTCTGGTGGTGGGCACTAACAGAAAACCCACCAGAGATCATCAACCCCAGCTTCTTAAGCGTCGAGTGTGCCATCTAAGCCCAGACATGATCAGAGAGGGTGAGCGTCAGGCTCGATGGGTCATAGCAGTAGGCCCGCAGACTCCAGCATTCCATCTAGTTGTAGGTGCAGCCGAGGGCACACAGGCCAGTGTTTGGTAAGGTCAGGAGCGTTTTTTGGATGTGGGCAGCCTGAACATACGCTCAGAGATTGTCCCGCTACCAAATAGGATTGGGTTAGGGGCCGAGGCCTAGCTTCTATCACATCCAGATCATGAATGTTTAGAATACATATTATGCAAGAAGACATTGCTTTTGCTAATTCGAATTGAAGGGTGATATAAAATTAGTTTAGCAGCCCCTCCCCCCCACACAGCACATCAGGGGGTATCTACTAGTACAGCTAGCGGTCAGTGCCATAATAGATTCTATGCCTTAGCCACTCACCAGGAGTAGGAGGCCTCACCAGATGTAGTCACCGATATATTGAGAGTTTTTCATGTTCATGTGTATGCTTTGTTAGATCCCGGGGCTATCCTATCTTTTGTGACCCCATATATAGCCAGTAGCTTCGAAGTCAATCCCGATGTCTTGTCCGAGCCCTTATTAGTTTCTACCCTAGTAGGTGACTCGGTTATAGCTAGACGAGTTTATAGAGATTTCCCGATCTCGGTCCTTCATAAGATCACCTTAGTAGATTTGGTAGAGTTAGTCGTGACTGATTTTGATGTTATTCTCAGCATGGATTGGGTATTTGCATGTTATGCTTCTGTAAATTATAGAACCCAATCAGTAGAGTTCAGATTTCCGGGTGAGCCTTAGAATGGAAGGGTAGTTTAGCTATGTTTGTATGTCGATTTGTTTCCTACCTTAAGGCTAGGAAGATGATTTTTAAGGGTTTTTTGTACCATCTAGTTTGGGTTAAGGACGTGGAGTCCGAACCCGGACTATCCAGTCAGTACCAGTAGTACGTGAGTATCCATAGGTTTTTCCTGATAATTTGCCAGGTTTCCCTCCTGAGCAGGAGATTTATTTCAATATAGATCTTCTTCCCGACACGCAGCCTATATCTATTCTTCCCTACAGAATGGCTCCAATCGAGCTAAAAGAGTTGAAGGATCAGTTGAAGGATATGTTAGATAAAGGATTTATTAGGCCGAGTAAGTCCCCATAGGGTGCACCAGTGTTATTTGTCCGAAAGAAGGATGGTTCTCTTTGGATGTGCATTGACTATTGGTAGTTGAACAAGGTCACCATTAAGAAAAGGTATCCTTTACCCAGGATCGATGATTTGTTTGACTAGCTTCAGGGTGCCAAGTGTTTCTCCAAAATTGATCTCAGATCCGGGTATCACCAGCTCAGGGTTCGGGAGAGTGACATCCTGAAAACCGCTTTCAAAACTCGATATGGTCACTACAAATTTGTTGTTATGTCTTTTGGACTAACCAATGCCCCTGCAGCTTTTATGAATCTAATGAACAGGGTGTTCAAGGCATATTTGGACATGTTCGTGATTGTGTTCATTGATGACATCCTTATATACTCTCGGAGCAAGGAGGAGCATGCCGCTCACTTGAGAATAATGCTTCAGACCTCAAGGATCGCCAGTTGTATGCAAAGTTTAGCATATGTGAGTTTTGGTTGGACTCAGTTGCATTTCTAGGCCATGTGGTATTAGGTGAGGGCATAAAAGTAAATTCTTAGAAGATCGAGGTAGTAAAGAACTGGCCCAGACCGGTGAACCCATTAGATATCAGGAGCTTTTTGGGCTTAGCGGGTTATTATCTGAGATTTATAGAGGGTTTTCCATCTATTGCCGCACCATTGACCAAGTTGATTCAAAAGAAGGTGAAGTTTCAATGGTCGAAGGCTTGTGAGAAAAGCTTCCAAGAGTTGAAAACCCGACTCACTTCAGCACCAATGTTGACCCTGCCTAAGGGTACTGATGGTTTTATGGTGTATTATGATGCTTCACGAGTCGGACTCGGATGTGTGTTGATGCAGCATGGGAAAGTGATAGCATATGCCTCGGGATAGTTGAAAGTTCATGAAAAGAATTATCTGACCCATGATCTTGAATTGGCCGCGGTAGTGTTTGCATTGAAGATATGGCGGCATTACTTGTATGGGGTCCACGTGGATGTATTCACGGATCACAAGAGCTTGCAATATGTGTTCACGTAGAAAGACCTCAATCTTTGGTAAAGGAGGTGGTTGGAGCTACTTAAGGACTATGATATGAGTGTCCTTTACCACCCAGGTAAGGCTAATGTGGTAGTGGACGCGCTTAGTAGAATCTCTATGGAGAGTGTGTCCCACGTGGATGACAAAAAGAAAGAGTTGGTGAAGGATGTCCATCAACTTGCAAGGTTGGGAGTTAGATTGGTCGACTGGATCGATGGAGGTGTTGTTGTGCAAAATGGATCTGAATCTTCCTTCATGACGGATCTGAAGTCTAGGTAAGATGAGGACCCAATTCTAGTAAAGCTAAAGGAAGCCATTGGAAGTCAAAAGGTGGAGGTTTTCTTCCAAGGGAGAGATGGGGTACTGCGGTACTAGGGTCATCTATGTGTTCCAGATGTTGATAAATTAAGGGATCGGATATTGCATGAGGCACATAGGTTCAGGTATTCCATCCATTCAGGTGCCACCAAGATATATCATGCTTTGTGGGAAATATATTGGTGGAACGACATGAAGAAGGATATTGCAGAATTTGTTGCCAAGTGCTTGAACTGTAAGCAAGTGAAAGTTGAGCATCAAACGCCAGGAGGTGTATTGCAGGATATTAAAATTCCTACATGGAAGTTATAAGAGGTTAATATGGATTTCATTATAGGACTACCTCGTACTCACCAAAAATATGACTCCATTTGGGTGGTGGTACACAGGTTGACCAAGGCTGTACACTTTTTACTGGTCAAAACCACAGATTCAGTGGATGATTATGCCATATTGTATAGCCGAGAGTTGGTTCGACTTCATGGAGTGCCTTTGTCTATTATTTCAGACCAAGGTACTCAGTTTATCTCTCAATTTTGGTGTTCTTCCCAAAAAGGGCTTGGGACTCAGGTTAAACTCAGCACAATATTTCATCCACAAATGGATGGCTAGGAGGAGCGAACAATTCAAACTCTCAAGGACATGTTCAGGGCTTGTGTGATGGACATTGAAGGTAGTTGGGATGATCAGTTTCCTTTAATCGAGTTTGCTTACAATAACAGCTATCACTCCAGTATCCAAATGGCACTGTTCGATGCTCTTTACGGGCGGAGGTGTAGATCGCCCATCGGATGGTTCGAGGTTGGTGAGGCAGCTATGATAGGTCCAGAATCGATTCTCGAGGCTATGGTGAAGGTTCAGTTGATAAGGGACAGGCTGAAAACTACTCAGAGTTGTAAAAAGTCATATGCGGGTAGGAGAAAAAGGGATTTGGAGTTTGAGGTGGATGATTGGGTATTTCTAAAGGTATCTCCCATGGAGGGAGTCGTGCGGTCTGGAAAGAAAGGAAAACTTAGTCCCCGCTATATTTGTCCCAACTGGGTTATGAGAAGAGTTGGTAAGGTAGCATATGAGTTGGACTTTCCGTCAGAGTTATCTTCAGTTCATTCCGTCTGTCATGTATCGCTCTTGAAAAAGTTCTTGGGTGATCCAGCTTTACTAGTCCCAGTGGAAAGTGTTAGTGTGGGAGATAGCCTCAGTTACGAGGAAATTTCGGTTGCAATCTTGGATCATCAGGTTCGGAGGCTGAGGAACAAAGAAGTAGCTTCGGTGAAGGTGTTGTGGAGAAACCAGCATGTTGAGGGAGCTACATGGGAAGCCGAAAAGGCTATGATGGCTAAATACCCTCACCTGTTCCCTACCGGCTCAGTTTTAGTTTGAGGTATCAATTTTTTCCCTAATTATCTAATCAGTTTCCATGTTCAGTTCATGTGCACAAGTTTGAATTATGTTATGATAACTGTATGTGATGTATGAATTCAGTTCAGCTATGTAGTTCTTTCCAGAGGTAGTCATTCCGTTAGTTTTTGATTTTAATAATCAGTATTTTCATATGATGTGCATGTTTCTGCATTTTTTGTGTGTTTATAACATTCGAGGACGAGTGCTCTAAGGCAGAGATATTGTTATACCCCAGAAGCTCAAAGATCGGACCCGAGAGTTGAAACAGGAAAATTATGGAATTGATGTTTCAGGCACAGGATGAGTCATGGGACGACTCATGAGAAAACCCCACGAGTTGTCCGGTGGCTCGTGGGGAGGCCTGGGGGAAGTGGAGGATTGAGTTCCCCATGAATGAGGGAATGACTCATGGTCAGCCACCACGAGTCTTCATGTCAATCGTGGGGTGGTGTGGGAATACAGATGGGGGTGATGTCCAGTGTACCTAACGGATGGGACCCCACGAGTCGTGGCTAGTCCCAATGACTCGTGAGGTGAGTCGTGATCAAACAAAATGGATTTTCATGAATGTTAAGGCAGTGTACATGATGGAAGGTGACCACGAGTCATGGTCTCGAGGAACGATTCGTTATGTCCCCAGTTACGAGCCCCAGGAGTTCAGTTAACCAGTGCACTTGACGGGCGACTCGACGAGTCGTTGCGCATCCTGACAAATCGTTATTTCACCCGTTGGGGTTACCTGGTAGCCATTTTCTGCGAAATAGTAAGGGCCTTCTCATAATTTCCTAAGTTCCTAAGACCTATACTATGTCATTTAAGGCTCATCTTAGTTGGTCTTAAGCAGGGCAAAACCCATTCCAAGCCATTCTTCCCATGCATGCAAGTTTGAAGGTTTGAAGAGGAGATTCAAGGAAAAATCTCAAGGTTTCCATTGGAATCTCAGCTTGGGCTATTAGAAGGTGTTAGAATTCATCATGGGTATGATTATATTGTATTTATATTGATGATTTATGAATCTTGGGTGGATTCTAAATTGTTTTCCAAAAATTGAATCTAAAACGCCCATGGATAGTGAGTTCATAAAAGAAGTGATTTATGAAAAATGTGTGATGATGATGAGGTTGATGATGAAAAGCATGTTTCGAAAACTACCCATGATCTATGATGTTGTTTTTTTCCAAAAAGAATTGATTAGATCCAAGTATTATGGAGCTTTGGGTGATGCCCACATGTCAATTTAAAGTGATGATTTTCCCGACATAAGCTTACCACATTGTTGAAGTGAAATTTTCCAATTTTTATTATAAATTCTAGCTTGTGGTATGTTGAGTAATATTTCTATACATAGCTTATCACATGATTTAGGCTAGTTGCTCCCACCTATGATTGATCTTGTGGTATGTTTGAAATAAAGCTTCTCATATGCATGAACTCATAATTGAGATGTGTGTCATTATTGAGCTTTGTCAAGGGACAATGCGAGCTTCATTTTTATATGATATCGAGTCTATGCACGATTTCATTAATGAGCTTTGTCAATAGACAATGTTGAGCTTCGTTTCATACGGTGTTGAGTTATGCATGATTTCATATTGAGCTTCTTCATTAGATGATGTTGAGCTTCGTCCATAGATGATGTTGAGCTTTGTTATATACGATGTAGAACATAGCATGTTTTTGGGAGAAGAGCCTAGTACTGAGCGGGTTAAGGGTCGATCACCCTATACCCCAGAAGTACGCGCCAATGTAGGTTGATACTATTATATAATTGGGACCTCCCTTGTGAGATATCCCCAGCCCAATTGGCCCTTCATCTTGATATCTATATCATGGTAACGTCCTTTTTCCTGCCAAGATTTGGGACGGCTCTGCCCACTTGAGTGCGATAGTCGAGACCACGTAAGATCTATCGTGGTATATCGGTTAAGTGACGAGTCTCCCACTTTCAATATCATTCAGAATTACATATCCATTACTTGTGATGAATACTTTGCGCATGAATGTTCTAAAAGCAAGGTTTGACTCATTGTTCATCTTTTCAATTCAAATGATATGTTTCAGCTTTGAGCCTTTCGAGTCAGTCATGATTTTCTAAAGCTATGCATGGTCATGTTATGATAAGAGTACGATTTTAGAATGAATGCATGTAGCCTTCTATTTACACTTGAAAGTTTATGATATGTTATGAAATGCTTTAAATGATTTATTTTACTTAAGTAGTTTTACTTATCTTGCATACTCGGTACATTCTACGTACTGATTGCATACTTTTTATGTTGTATCGTTTCATGATGCAGGATCCTGTTCTCAGGTTTATACCCATCGTAATCGCTGCTCAGAGTTAGCACCTGCTTATTTGGTGAGTCCTTATCTTTTGAGGACTAGATGTTCAGTTGTTTTAGATGTCCTTTTAGTTCCAGTACTATCGAGCTAGTTGGGGGTGTTGTCCAATTAGCTCGTCTAGATTAGAGGCTTATTAGACTTAGACGTGTATTCAGCTTTAGATATTTATTCTATCGTTATATTAAGTTTGACTTCTGCTGAGTTTTTAATTATGTTTTCTTCATGTTTATTGAATGAGTCACTTGAATGCTTATGCCATGGGTCGACTTGGGGTCTCTCGGGGTCCCTTGTCCCGTGTCTACGATCTGGGCCTCTGTTCGGGTCCTGACACCCTCAATATGACTCTTAATACAAATTGTACCATCATGGTATGAGTCGTACCTAGGTGCGTGATAGGACTGTTATAAACCATGAGTCTTAGTACGAGTCATATCACTGTTGTACAACCCATACTGTAGACTCGTGGAAAACATCAGAGGGTATTTTTTTGCTTTTTTTCTTAGATCATACATACTAACCGTGTTCTACACTGGTGCAATGAAAATGAAGAAAAGAGCAACCAAATCTTCCCAGGACAAGAGAGCTAGAGCGAAGATAGCTGCTCGAAGGGCATTGAGAGATGAGCCATCCGACTCTGATCAAGCAGGAAACTCCCTTAGTTGTTCGGTGGAGGAGTACAAAGTTGAGACATCAAACACTGATGAGCCACGGAACACTAGGGATCAAGCAAAGGCACAAGCCGAAGCCACTTCTGCCGTTCCGGTCAGTACTCCCCAGTCTGAAGAGGGAGCAGAGGAACAGGTTCAAGAGTCCAGGAGTGACTCTAATGATGATAAGGGGTCTGAGGAAGCCCAATAAAGAGATGGAAACAATGATGCAACGTCTAAAGAAGGAGATGATACTGAGGAAATTGAGCAAACCTTGCCTTCAGGAAGGCGCACTATGACATGGCAGGTGCCCGGGGCGCAAGAAATTTATAAGCAATGCTTGATGCTCACATCCAAGAAACACCGCAGGTGTAGTATCTAGGAAGAACCGCGTATCCTCACCAATGCCTTAAATGGGGTTGAGGAGATGAAGCGGTTCTTTAGCTTCTATAGGTTCGAGTGGATGGCTAGGACCCTTGACCAATACAGTCTAGAGATGGTCTGGAAGTTCTATGCCAACTATTATGTGGTATTGGAGTAGAATGCATAGACTGGAAAGCGACTGAAGGAGCAGCCCAAACTTGACAATGTATTGGTCTAGGGACAAGAAGTCAAGATTTCTGAGAAAACCATTGCCCGGATGCTTTATGAGCCACAATTCATTGCTCCATTATCCAAAGAAGAGTTCAATCACCGGATAGATGCATTGAAATGGATAAAATAGTTGGGTGCTAAGGAGAGACAAAAACAGCTCAAGTAGTTAGCTGAGTCATAGCAGAGGAAAAGGAGGAAGCTGAGTGGTGGCTGGTGGAAAGCAGGTCACCAAATCTTCGCTGAACTTCATAGCGAGGGGCTGTTGGACACCAGTTTGCCACAGACTAATGTCGACTATAAATGACAATATTCTCAGCGCAAATAGAGTAGCTCTCGTAGAATGTATCATGTCTCGGTGTGAGATCAATATCCCGAGGGTGATAGTAAATGAGATTCGGGATCATGCTCTTGGGTTGAGCACCACCATGCCATTTTCGAGCCTAATCTACTAGATGTGTAGAGATGTTGTCCGATTGCTAAAAGATATTGATGTTGAGATCACAGGCTAGAGGAGGGAAGATGTAAGGCTGATCAAGATGAAACAAACCCGGTTTAGTTGGGCTAGACTTCCAACCACAATCCCGATACCACGGGCAGCTAGGGGAGAGCAGGTTAATTCCTTCACCTAATTGGAGTAGGAAGAAACACCAACTACAGAGGCCTGTCATATAGAGGCATCTCCCAACACTTCTATTGTACCTCCGGTGGGTCTCCTGAGCCAGACCCCACCTAGATATATTTTGGTCCCTCATGACTTTCTCCAAAAGTTAGCAAAGAGGCTGACGGTGGCAAAAGGAAAGTACAATTAATGATGGAGAACGTTAAGCCGTGGGTAAAGGCGGAGATTGAAGAGGCCGTAAGTGGTTGCATTATAGGATTGACGAATTCGAGCGCTGGTTCAATGAGTGCTTGGCGGAGCATCCAGACACTAGTAGCCTCCAAGAGGGGTTGGGGGTTGTTCAGAGCCAAGTAACTGAGTTGTCGTCTAGGCAGTCGACGATCATACCAGCTCTCACTCTTCTGGATTTAGATGCTGAGCTCGATGAGGAACTAGACTTGGAAGTGTACTGGGTATTGTCATGTACGAGTGGAGGAAAAGGTAAGAAGAGGGTATTGGAGGAAGATGAAAATGAGCCCTCAAAGAAAAATAAAAAAAAGGAAAAGAATGAAAGAAAGCGGGTGAGAGTAGAGAGCTTGCAAGCTCATGACACACATATGTCGGAGTTGCAGGAGTGAGCGATGGAGCATGATGCGGGGGTAACCAATCTCCCAACAGATGTACAAATGAGTGCGCCGGCCACTGCTAGCGCCACAGATGCAGCGGAGGTACCACCTTCACAGGATGAAAGGAGCGCTTAGTGCACCAAAGGTATGTCCCTTTCCCTTGTTCTTATATATTTTATGCTTTGGGGACGAAGCATGTTTTTCAAAGGGGGGTGTACTTGTATTTTTGGGATTTTTGATTCGTCTGAGGGTTTTCATTGTCATGTTTCTTTTCTCTCAAGCATGCTATCTAGTAGAACTAACATGTTTAGGTTGTTTTTGTTTAATTAGAAGTATCTTAAAATTACTTTGTAGCCAATAAATTCACTAGTTTGATGTTTTTGGAAAAGTTGACCTTGTTGAAAAATTTTTGTTGTTAGCAATGTAGTTTAATTGCAATTGCATGATTCTTATGGATCTTTGTATGACATTTAAATTATGAGTATGAGTAGTTGTAGTTTAGACATGAATGAATTGAATAGTTAGATTCAATGCAAACTAGTACCATGAGTGAGTCAGGTTGTATTCTTAGTTCAATACTGCATCAAGGATCTAGAACTTGTCTGGTTGGTCTTTGCATGGGCTTTAGGATAGTTGGTTAGGAGATGATCATAGGATGTTATTGATTGATTAGTCACTTTAGCTTAAATGACCCTACCAAATGATGAGGAATCCCTTGATTTCGATTTTGAGCCTTATATTGATCATTTTTCTTCTATTAAACGTTAACCTTACCCATTTTTTAAAATGAATCTATTTTGGCCCTGGTCCCTCCTAGGAAATTGTGAACCTCAACCTAAGAAAAATGCCTAAGTTGAGGGTGGCTGTAGTAGGGGTACATAGATTGTGAGGAGGTGAAAAAAGGAAAATAAAGGAAAAAAGGTTAAATGAGGTGTGTTATGACAAGAAAAGAAGAAAGAGCTGAAAAAGAAAATACAAGAGAAAAAGGAATGAAAAAAAAGAGAGAAAAACACACCACACCCATATATTGCATAAAAATGGAGAAAAGGGAGGAAAAAGTTAAAAAAGGTAAAAAATAGGGTGAAAAGTGTAAAATGGAGCCACGAGTATGTACTGCTAAGGAGATTCTAGTCACTTATTCACATATTTACCATACCCAGCCCGAAGCCTATATTACAAGCCAAATAAAGCCCTATAGTGATCTTGGTTTAGCTATCTGAAGAGTTGAAGTAGAGAAAATAAGGGCAAGCGTATGGTATTCGATGTGCAGTATTTGGAACTTCTTTGGGAGAGTGAGTGTCCCATTTATTTAGTCCCAAGTTCATTATATTATATATATGTGAGTGTTTGGGACTTCATTTGCTTTGAGGGTACCTGGTTTGTGTTGTATTTTACTAGTTCTCTGTGGGAATAGCATTAGTGATAGCTCGATTCTCTACTGATAGTTGGATGTCATATCTTGATCCCTGTATGTCAGTGATTGTGTTTAAATGTGTGCATAGCTGACTTAGTTTGAACAGAAAAATGGTCAATAGTTTAGTGTGGTTCATAGTGCAAATTTTGTTGTGTTGGCTGTAGGTATTCTAGGTTTACTTTCTAGTTAAGCGTCATTTTTAATTTCTGTTTTTTTTACTGAGGACATGCAAAAGTATTAAGTTGAGGGTGTTGATGTGCTATGAGTTTGTAGCACTTTCAATGCTTAAAACTGGGAAAATAACATGGACATAGGTGCGTTTATATGGATATGAGGTACTTTTACTTTGTTTTAAGAGAAAATAGATGTTGGAGCTGAATTGTGCAAAAGATGGAGAAAATGCAGTAAAGTAGCTTAGTATGGATTCAGTAAGAGTCATACCATCCCAGTATGAGCCGTAATGAGACTCGTGGAAAGGTCCAGGAGCAAATTGTGAAGAAAAGGAAAGTTACAGCTCATGGTACGAGCCGTACCATGGCAGTCGTGGAAAGTTCCAAGAGAAATTGCACAGGCCAAGTATCTTGGTATGGGTGGAAATCACGAATTGTGAGACCTACCTAAGACCCGTACCAAGGAACCGTGGAAAAGACCAAGAGAATAGAAGACTAGCAAAACTCATGTACGAGAAGGACTAACGGATAATGGAATAAAGGTACGAGTTGTAACATATCATCCATGGAAGTTAACAGAAGATGCCAGCAATTGCAAGATCAAGCCACGGGAATGTTGTATGACTCGTAGGTTCTTGGTATGAGTCATACCTGTAGTCAACACTTAGCCAAATTCAGCAGAAGCCAGCCAACATACGAGTCAAGGTACGACCCATACAATCCTGTTTCTGGTCGTAGGTGAAGGCGACGATAGTTTTTGATAGTTTCCCTGTTTACTTTGGAGAAGGTTCCAATTATTTGTATAAATACTTTTTAGGTTATTTTCTGTAGGGAGAAGCGATTAAACGCTATTAGAGAGACAAGTTTTTGTGGATCTTAATTCAAGTCTTGGAGATTTCTTTTTTTGATTTGTTCTTTGTTCTTGGATTATTCAACATAAATTCTTGAAATATTCAAAGCAAGTTTTCTTTTAATCATCATTGTAAGTATTCAATTATGTGTTTGTCTATGAATGCTAATTACAATCTTACAATCATGAGAGGCTAAAACTTCGACAACTAGGGTTGTGATTAACAAACTAGGGTTACACAAAATGATTCAAAATCAATGCTAAACACTTGTATTGTATTCTCTTCATCTTAAATGTTTCTTAATGAAGTGCAACATTACGAATTACCCGAATTCTTTACTTGCTTTACCCTAGAGAAGTAGAGATTAGGAAAAGAGAATTACAACAAAGTCTTGATCTTTATGGGTCATTGTATAACTTGAGCTGCGGTCGTGGATAGTTAATTTGGAACAAATTGATAACGGTTGAATTAAAATCGATCACGAGACATAACCCCGTTATTGAGTATAATTATCCAATAGGGACGAACCAGTCATTTGGATGAATCCTAGTTATCAGTCCTACAAGTCAGCACTGGGATAGTTCACGAGTGTAAACCCGAAGTAGTGATGAAACCATGGGGAACACTTACCCTAGTTAATTGCAAATCTTAAACAACAACCAATTTTCAATCTTGTTTTACAGCTGTTTTCTATAAACCCCCTTTTTGGAGATAAACATACCTAAAAGATTAAATACTTGCGTTAGTCTATATCTCACTATATTCCCTATGGGTTTGACCCCAACCTATGTTGGGTTCTTTACTGATAACGTCTGCTTCATACTTTATCAGGAGTATGGGTTTGGGCGTTATCAAAGGTTTTTGGGGAAAGACGACATCTGCTTTAGTGGGTCTTTATCGGCAAACCCATCATAGCGGTCCTATTCCGCTATTGCGGACTCGCTGCAGTGCGACTTTGTTCGTTGCAGCAGTCATGGCCTAGGCAGTGAGTTGTGACCCCTGGTTTCTATTTCTAATTCTAAGTTTCATGCTCTTATTTGTTTGATCACTTTCTAATGAAATTGTTTTTTACAAGGTCTTAATATCACCAAGTCTAGTAGTAGTAGCAGCAGCAATAGCCACACTTTCGGTTACATTAGGTTCGTGAATGACCAGTGCCAGTTCTGGCAGAGTGAGTAGGCAACCAAGGGCCTGATACATGAGAGAGGCTTCATCATACAAGATGCAGGGGAGAAGGTGTCAGAGTTCTATGCCCGTATTTGGGAGATAGCGCGAGGTCCTCTACTCAAGGAGCCATGAAAGGCTAATAAGGCTTAGGTGAGGGAGTTTTATGCCAACCTCCCCACTCTGAACTGGAATCTCTCGGACCAAATTGCTTATGTTTGAGGGAGGTAAATCAGTTTGAACATCGCTTACATAATGAGACTTTGAGTCTGCCAAACCCTCTAGAGGACGCGTTGGGGGACCGAAATGTGGATGGAAATAGGAATTGGTAGGTGGAAACCTTGGTGGTGGAGGAGCACATGGCCTCGTCTCATTAGGGCATCACCCGAACTAGTATTCAGGGTACCCATTTTACTATGAAGGCTAGGATATGGCTAAATTTGGTGTCCCAGAGGATCCGCCCATCCACAAATATTACCATTGCCTCCTTGGCCTAGGCCCACATGGTGCTTAGAAAGACTTGAAGAGAGAGAAGGAAGCGGCACTCTCGGGACAAGCTCTTTGTTAGCATGTGGAAGAGGATCAAGAAGATTATAAAGACCCTCTACCCCGCATCCCAAACAACCCAGGTGGCCCGAGAGGACATCCCCGAGTTTTTCTTCCTCTGCAAGTTCGAGGAGAGGTGGTGTAACAATCCAAAAGTCCCTATGATCAGAACGTAGGAATGAAATAATGAAAATATGAAAACCTACACTAGGTCACAAAATGAGTCATGGTGTGACTCGTTAAGTGACCTGACGGGTCATGATGTGACCCATTAAGTGTGCAATGGTGGAGAAAATGTTGATTTTTCGGTGTACTTCACGGATTGAGGAATGAATCATCAAGTCCCCTGAAAACCCGTTAAGTGACACATTGAGTAAAAAAGGTCAGAGAATAGAGAAGAGGTTGCTAGTGGCAACAGGTCAGGGACGACCCGTCAAGTCTCCCGACGAGTCGTCCAGTCTCTCGTTGGGTCTAGCAGTGTGATTTTTTCTATCGGATTATTAAGGGTGTTTTCATAATTCCTAAGTTCCTAATTCCCAAACTAAATCATTTTAAGCCTTCCAAAGGGTTTTTTAAGGATCTTAATCATCCTAAACCCTTATCTTACTCCTATCGCCCCTAAGTGAAGATCAAATCCCCTTAAGAGACATTAAGGTTCTTCATCAAATCTTCCTAAATTCCCTTTGGATTTCTAATCAAGTAGAGAATTATCCAAGCCCAGGTATGTAGGATTATTAAAGGGAGATTCTCCCACCCTCATGCCCAATTTCAACCCAATTTTATGATTCAAGTCTTTAAGCATGTCAAATTAAATTCTAGGGTTTTTACTCAATTTTCATGAAATCTTCCATGCTTTCTCTATGGGTATAATGCCTTCATGTTTTGATTGATGTTTCATGAATATTAGGGTAGATTTAAACCTCAATTTACTTATTAATTCATGATTTCAAGTTTATGAAGATTATGCCCTATTATGCATGATTTATGAATTTCAAGCTTATGAGTCCATGATTTTGAGTATGATGAATTGTCAAGTATGCATGAATATTATGAATTCTTAGATCTATGATTTCATGATTTGGGAAAGCCCATGTAAAGTTGAGTATGTTTATCATGATTTTAGCCAAGGCGTACAACATCAGTTTTAAAGAGATATTTGGAGTCAAAACTCCCCAATATTCAGATTTAAACTATGTTTTGAGAATATAATTATGAGCAATATGCATGTTTTGGGAATAGTGTCTAGCACTGAGTAGGGCAAGGAGTCAATGACCTCAGTCTCTGAACTACACACCAATGTTGGGTATATTCTTATTTGAGACCTCTCAAGAGAGTTTTCCCCTACCCGTGGGTACACCCATATGATATCACACCTCTATTGTTCTTTTACCTAGCAAGGCTTAGGACGGTGATGTGCTATGAATTTACAGCACTTTCGACGCTCAAAACTAAACAAAATAACATGGACTTAGGTATGTTTATATGGATATGAGGTACTTCTCTTGTGTTTTCAGGTAAACTTAGGTGTTGGAGCAAGATTGTGCAAAAGAAGCTTAAAAAAGCAGAAACTGAGCCAAAATGACAGTCTCAGTATGAGTCGTACATTAATGGTACAAATCATACTAAGACTAGTGAAAATATTTAAAAGGATGAGCTGAGAAAGATGCAATTCACGATTCACGGTATGAGTTGTATGATCACGGTACGAGCCGTAACTTCAAGTTGTGGAAATGTTCAGAGAAATTGCACAAAGGCTGACTCTTGGTACGGATGACTATAGTACGAGTCGTGAAGGCAAGGTACGAGTCGTATCAACACATTCGTGACAAACTTCAGAAAAATTTAGAGTCTTCAGATTTAAACCACAGAAGATCAGTACGACTCATAGGAAGTTGGTATGAGTTGTACTAAGGCCTAACACTTAGCCGGATTTCAGCAAACTAAAGACCTATGGTAGCAGGTATGACCCATACAAGCCTTCTATGGGTTGTAGGTTTGGTTGTAGCTCGAGCGATAGTAGATATGGAAGTTTACCCTGTTAGCTTAGGAAAAGGATTTTTACGTCTGTATAAATACATTTTATGTTTTATTTTCATTAGAGAAGATCAGATTACATCAGACACTGTTAGTTTTTCACTAGAGACATAGAATTGAGTTGATTAACTTGTGATCAACCTTTTCTTGATTTTCTTCTTGATCTTGTGAATTGTTCTTGATAAATTTTAGATTTAATCAACGAAGTTTTTCTCTCATCTACGATTGTAAGTACTGATCTATGTATTTAACTATGCAAACAAATCACAATCTTGCAACTATGAGAGGCTAAAACCTTCATAGCTAGGGTTCTGGGAACCATGGTGGATTAACAAGCTAGGGTTACATAAAAGTGATTCAAAACCAATGCAAAACACTTGTATTGTATTCTCTTTATGCTCAAACATTTCTTAACGGTGTACAGCGTTAGGACATCCCCGAATTCTTTTCTTGCTTAGGTATAAGAGGTAGAGATTAAGAAAAGAGAACTACAACAAAGCCTTGATCTTGATGATCATTATATTAATTTGAGTTGTGGTCACAGGATAGTTAAATTTGGGACATATTGATAACGGTTAAATTGCAATCGCTCATGAGACCTGTCGGGTGATTGAGTATAGTTATTCAATAGGGACTTGTCGATCGTTTGAATGAACCTAAGTTATCAGTTTTACAAGTACGCATTGGTCATGATCACGTATGTATACCCGAAGCAGTTATGAACCCATGGGGAAGACAAAACCCTAATTATCTTTCATTCTTGATTTCAACTAATGCTTTAACTACTGTTTTCTTTAGAACCTCACTTTTTGGAGTAACTACTTAACAAGTTTACTTATCGGCTGTAGTCTAGCTCTTCCCTATTCCCTGTGGGTTCGACCCCAATCTCTTTGTCGGGTTCTTTATTGACAACGTTCGCTTTATACTTTGGTAGGAGGTATGGTTTGAGCACTATCAAAAAGTGGCACCGTTGCCGGGTAATACGGTTAAGACTAGATTATTTGCTCGTATTTGACTTTTTGGTAGTTATTCCTTAATTATGTTTTCTTTTTTTTAATACCTACAGGATGTTTTTCGGTGAATGCCAAGCACTCAGAGTAGTGGAGATCCCCTTATTCCATTGAATCCAGAAATTGAATGAACACTGAACAGGATGGAAACCAGGATCAAAGAGATGCCTGCATAGCTGAAGAAGCTAGGCAAGCTGAGTTAGCTTAGCAAGCTGCACTTCAGGATGCGAAAGACGTTACAGAAGAAGTAGTGAATGTTGGTCAGCACGGGAGGGGCAACAGAGGTTATATACTTTCCCCTTAATTCTTCATTGATGAGGACCCAGACATTGATGAAGTTAGGTTTACTGGAGCAATTGTGCCACCACCACTACCTGCTGGGCCAAAATTGATATCATGAGCACCATGTCCAATTGCTAAACGTGAAAGGGGTGTTCAATGGTCATGCAGCGGATGATGCCAACCTGCACTTGATGAACTTCATAGTAATATGCAAGGCGTATTGGTTGCCCGGAGTAAGCCAGGATGCCCTACGACTCATACTTTTCCCCTTCTCTCTATTAGGGGAAGCCGCTTTATGGTTATCAGAGTTGCCCAACAACTCCATAACCAATTGGAGAGAACTCAAACAGGCCCTCTTGGAGAGATTCTGTCCCCCTCCAGAATGTTTTAGCTAAAAGAAGAGATCTACAAATTCTGAAAAATTAAGACAGAGGCACTTCATGAAACCTGGTTGAGGTTCAAAAAGAAGTTGACAAAGTGCCCGAACCATAAGATCCTAAGATGACAGTTTGTTGGAAATTTTTATAGGTCTTAGAATAATAGCACGAAAGCTGTAGCAGACATGGTGGTTGGAGGAGCATTGATGAGTCACACCTGGGAGCAAGCTGTTACTATCCTTCACAGAGTGACCAAGACGAACAAGGCATGGCACACAAGGGAGGCTGATGTAGCAGTAAGTACATATGTTGTTGGTTTGACTGCAAACCAACGAAGGAAGGAAGAAGAACATGACCAAGAGTTGGCTCACATGCGTACATCATTGGATTTTCTTACAAAGCACATCATGGGAGTAGCAGACAAAAAGGTAAATGCAGTGGGAACTCAAGGAATGGAGCCGGGAGCAGATCACTCGTATTCTGAGGAAGAGGCAAATTTTATGGATAGCTAAGTGGTGGGTTTTCGAGCTAATGCCCAAGCATCTGGACAAGATTGGCACCAAGGTTCTAGAAACCAAGGTCAGAATCAATATAGAGACAACTACAACTGAAATGGATACAAATATAGAAGTCGTGGTCATGAGCGAGATGGTGAATGGAAAATAAAAGATGGATATCGCAATGACCGAGTTGGAGTTTATGTGCCTCCCAATGCACGAGAAGGGAAGGCTAGGTAGTCTAAGTTAGAGAGCATGATGGCCAAAATTCTCAAAAAGGTGAGGTCCATTGATGATCAATTGGAGGAGATCCGAAGTGACATATCAAGTATGGAGCAGAAAGTGGAATCTCATGCTACAGCCATCAAGCAGATCAAACATCAACTTGGGCAACTGTCAGCATCAATGAACCCTAGACAAAAGGGTTCACTACCTAGCAACATCGTCCAAAACCCAAAGAACGATGGCTATTGCATGTTGGTGATGACTAGGAGTGGTAAGACCATAGTTGACCCCCCTTTTTCGGTTATAGTTGAACAGAAGAAAGAGAGTGTTATTGAGGAAAGTGATAAGGGTGCTGAGATGGAAAGTGTTGAGTTTCCAGAGGCCCCAATAGAGGAGAAGGAACCTGACATTGATCAAGCAGCAACTCAAGTGCACAGAGTTATCCCATGACCACCACCACCGTTCCTTCAAAGAATGAAGAAAAAGGAGGAAAATGGTAAGTTCCAAAAATTCATTTCGATGCTTAAACAATTATTTATGAACATACCATTGGTAAAGGCATTGGAACAAATACCTGGATATGTGAAGTTTATGAAGGACTTGGTGACTAAGAAGAGATTTGTGAGCTATGAGCCGGTAGACAATGTACATCACTGTAGTGCCATAACTACACATGTCTTGGATCAAAAGAAGAAAGACCCAGATGCTTTCACTATACCATGCACAATTGGAAGTGTCGAGTTTGCAAAGGCACTTTGTGATCTGGGAGTATGCATCAACTTGATGCCCTTGGCAGTGTTCAAGAAATTGAGCTTGGGAGTCCCCACACCGACCACTATGTGGCTACTGATGGCCGATAGAACTGTTAAAAAACTAGTGGGGATCCTATTCAATGTACTTGTCAAGGTAGAAAAATTTATATTCCCAGAAGACTTCGTGATTTTGGATTGCGAAGTTGATTATGAGGTCCCCATTATTTTGGGGTGACCATTCCTTGAAACGGGAGGGCCCTAGTCGATGTGGAGGTTGGCCTGCTGAAGTTCAGACTAAACAAAGAAGAGGTCACTTTAAACATCTGTCGGACAATGAAGAAACTAGGGAGTACAGTGTAATCTTAGCACTCGAGGATCAATATGAGTCACTTGATGAATTCTGAGTAGTCAAGAGACTTGCGTCGTGTCACGACGTTAAATCAGGCGCTTATTGGGAAGCAATCCAAGTGGTTGCGTGGTGAAGTCTGATTAATCGGGCCACCTGTGGCGTGCTGCGACATTAAATTAAGTGTTGCATGGGAGGCAACCCATGAAGGGCAAAGTCTGAGTAGCCATAGGTATGTCCACTTCCCTTTTTTCTTCTATTTCATGCTTCGGGGACAAAGCTAAATTTTCAAAAAGGAGAGGGGGTGTACTTGTTATTTTTGGGATTTTTGATATGTCCGAGGGTTTTTCTTGCCGTGTTTCTTTTCCCTTGGGCATGCTATCTAGTAGAACCGACATTTTTAATATCTTTACTTTTAATTTGTTATGTTTGTTTAATTAGCAAATAACTTAGGAGTACTCAGCCAATGAAAATGCACATGTTTTGATTTTTTAACTTTGTGACCGCATGAATGATTTCTGTGGATATTTTGATGTCATTTAGTCTATTAGCATAAGGAGTCTTGTTAAGCCATGTGTAAACCAGACAGGTGAGATAAATATAAGCAATGTACCATGAGTGAGTGAGGTGAAGTACTTAGTTCGTTATTTTGGAGAAGATCTAGAACTTGCCTAGTTGGTCTTTGCATAGGCTAAAGATGGTTGGTTAGGATATGATTATAGGCCATTTTCGTTAAGCTCACTATTAGCCTAAATAACCCTACCAAAATCATGTGAATCCCTTGATCCCACTTCTGAGCCTTAATTGACCCATTTTTTTCTTTGATTAACCAATGAACTGTACCCATTTTTTTTTATAATGAACCTATTTTGGCCCTGGTCCTTCCCTGGATATTGTGAACCTCAACATAGGCAAAATGCCTAAGTTGAGGGTGGCTAGAGTAGGGGTGCATAAAGGTGGGAACAAGAAAAAGCGAAAGAAAAGAGAAAAAGGTGAAAAATGAGGTGTGATGTGGTAAAAAGAAAAGAGATGAAAAAGTTAAGAATCTTGAAAAAGAAATTTCAAAAAAAAAATGTGCATGAAAAAGTTTAAAATACACCACACCCATGCAAATGTATATAAAAAATATGAAAAGGGAAGAAAATGAATGAAAAGAATAAAGGGTGAAATAGGTGAAGGGTGAAGCCGATGTATGTAGTGCCAAGGAAGGGATAGTCACTTAAAAAGTTTTCATCTTTATCATGTCCATCCTAAGCCTACATTACAAGCCATATCAAGTCCTATAGTGATCCTAATTTGACCATCCGATAAACCAAAGTAGAAAAAAATCAGGACAAGCCTATGACATATGATACATAGTACTTGGAACTTCTTTGTGAGGGTGAGTGTTTCATTTGTTTAGTCTCATATATATTTGATACTATATCTATGAGTGGGGACTTATTTGTTGTGAGGGTACATGGATTATGTTTAATTTTTCCATGATTCTGTGTGAAAAACATTAGTGATGGCTTGATTTCCTGTTGATAGCTAGATGACATGTCTTGATCCCTGTTTAGCATGTTTTCTGGTTGCTTGTAGTACATTAGATAATTCTAGTTCATGGAGAAGGGTTTAGAAGTTGTTGTATATAAAGTGCCAATTTTGTTTAAATGTTGGCTATAGTATCTTGAGTTTATTTTCTAGTTGAGCATCATGTTTTAGTTTTTGTTTTCTTTGCCTGAAGACATGCAAAAGTATTAAGTTGAGGGTGCTTATGTGCTATGAATTTATAGCACGTTCGACGCTCAAAACTAAAGAAAATAGCATGGACTTAGGTATGTTTATATAGATATGAGGTACTTCTCTTGTGTTTTCAGGTAAACTTAGGCGTTGGAGCAAGATTGTGCAAAAGAAGCTTAAAAGAGCAGAAACTAAGAAAAAATGACAGTCTCAGTATGAGCCATACATTGATGGTACGAATCGTACTAAGACTCGTGAAAATATTCAAAAGGATGATCAGAGAAAGATGCAATTCACGATTCATAGTGCGAGCCTTATGATCATGGTACGAGCCATAACTTCAAGTCGTGGAGATGTTCAGAGAAATTGCACAAAGGCTGACTCTTGGTACGAATAACTACAGTATGAGTCATGAAGGAAAGGTACGAGTCTTATCAACACATTTGTGACAGACTTCAGAAAAATTTAGAGTCTTCAGATTTAGACCACGGAAGCTCAGTACGACTCGTAAGAAGTTGGTACGAGTCATACCAAGGCCTAACAATTAGCTGGATTTCAGCAAACTAAAGACCTACAAATAGAAGGTACGACCCATACAAGCCTGCTAGGGGTCGTAGGTTTTGTCATGTCTCAAGCAACAACAAATATGGAAGTTATCCCTATTAGCTTAGGAAAAAAGAGTTTTATGTATGTATAAATAAGTTTTCTATTTTATTTTCATTAGATAAGATCAGATTACATCAGAAATTGTTAGTTTTTCACGAGAGAACATCAAATTGAGTTGATTAACTTATGATCAACCTTTTCTTGATTTTCTTCTTGATCTTGTGAATTGTTCGTGATAAATTTCATATTTAACCAATGAAGTTTTTCTCTCATCTACGATTTTAACTACTGATCTATGTATTTAATTATGCAAAAAAAATCAGAATCCTGCAACTATGAGAGGCTAAAACCTCCATAGCTAGGGTTGTGGGAACCATGATGGATTAACAAGCTAGGGTTACATAAAAGTGATTCAAAACCAATGCAAAACACTTGTATTGTATTCTCTTCATGCTTAAACGTTTCTTAATGGTGTACAACATTAGGACATTTCTGAATTCTTTACTTTCTTAGGTCTAAGAGGTAGATATTAGGAAAAGAGAACTACAACAAAGACTTGATCTTGGCGATCACTATATTAACTTGAGCTGTGGTTGCAGTATAGTTAAATTTGGGACATATTGATAACGATTAAATTGCAATCGCTCATGAGACTTGGTCAGGAGATTGAGTATAGTCATTCAATGGGGACTGGTGGTCATTTGAATGAACCTACGTTTTAGTTCTACAAGTAAGCATTGGTGATGATCACATATGTATACGCGAAGCAGTTATGAACCCATGGGGAACACAAAAACCTAGTTATCTTTCATTCTTTATTTAAACTAAAGTTTTAACTATTTTTTTAACTATTTTTTTCTTTAGAACCCCCTTTTGGAGTAATCACCTAACAAGTTCACTTACTGGCTTTAGTCTAGCTCTTCCCTATTCCTTGTCGGTTTGACCTCAACTTCTTTGTTGGGTTCTTTATTGAAAACGTCTGCATCATACTTCGGTAGGAGGTATGGTTTGAGTGTTATTAGATGTCTTCCCATTTGAGCGAGATAGTTGGGGCATCATGTAAGCTCTATCATGATGTTTTCGGTTATGACGAACCTCCCATTGTTCCTTATGTCTTTAGTTACTCATGTTCATGACTTATGATATGATGTTTTATGGCATATTTTACCCATTAATCAGTTTATGAGTTCATACTTATGATTTCAAGCATGACAAGCTATGTGATTTCTATTTCTAAACCTTGGGTAATATATTCATATTATGATAAATAGCTTATGATTATGTATACTTTAGATTATGGCTTTTATCATGTTGTCCTTACTCTCATGATCCATCTTGATTTATACTCATGATTTCAGACCAACATCTTTACTAGTATGTTTTACTTACCTATATACTCAGTATATTCAAACTACTAATAGCATACTCTATGTTATATAATCTCATGATATAGGTTCCGGTGATCGATCTCAGTCCCGCCAATATCTAGCTCTCGATTAGTCCAGCTCATTCCCGATCAGGTGAGTCCTCATTCTCCGAGGATGTTATCAGCTTTATGTTTTTATCATGTCTTTCAGTTTCAGACTTAGTGAGCTAGTTGGAGGTGTTGTCCCGTCAGCTTGTCATAATAGTAGAGGCTTTTCAGACAATCATGTATAGACAGTTCAACGTTGTTAATTTGCGTTACACATGTGCCTTATGTGTATGAACTTCTGCTTATCCATGCTTATATTTTAAATTCTACTTTAGTTCATGCTTTTGAGTTGCTATGAATGCGACATGGGTTCATAGGGCCATTCATAGTTCTAGATCCCATTTCTCGATCCGGGGTTCTAGGTCGGGTGGTGACAAACTTGGTATCAGAGTAAAGGTTTAGGTGTGTCCTGGGGTGTCCGAAAACTACGTTAAGTAGAGTTTTTCCATGGATGTGAAGCATGCACACTTATGGGGAAGAGGCTACGAGACGTTTCAGGAAATTTTCCTTCTTTCATGATCTATGTCGTGCGATGAAGTACCTCTCTATTCCTCTAACTCATACTATACACATTTGCAGAAATATGCCTCCATGTCAAGTCAATGAAAGAAGAAATGGCTAAGGCTATGGAAATAGCGACGGGCCTTAGCCAACCCCACTAACACAGTGGACCCCTTTCCCGAGCAGGTTATTCATGCCGAGTTCAGGGCCACTTTTCATATGTTAGCTTAGGATATGCACTACTAAAAATTAGTCAAAAAATGAGGGCCATTTCCAATGGAAAGTGTCGGTTTTTTATCCATAAACAACAAAAAATCGACGGAAAATGGGTCGTTGGAATATGTAGCTTCGAAAAAAAATCGACGAATTGCATCGGTTAATACCGACGGGCGTCTGTTGGTTCGATGAATTTTAATTCTGTGGGCTCTTAAAATGTTACCCGACGGGAGGAAAAATATTACCGACGGAAACTGTCAGTAATATTGAATTATTATTTAATTTTTAAATTAAAAAGTTTATAACTTACCGATGGTGTCTGTTAGTATGTTCTTCAAAACTAAGAACATACCAACGGACACTGTCGGTTTGTCCGTCGGTTTTCTGGGTTTCTGCAAATACACTAGTAGCAGAAAGCTGCAATATCTGCATTCCCACCTACCAAATTAAAAATCAATTCAATTTAAGCTAATATCCAGCACTAATTGCTGCCAAAACAATTCCAAATCAATAAGAACATCAATAACATAGTAATTATCGAATTAAAACATAAAAAACAATACTAAATAGCCACCAAAATTATCAACAAAGTTTAAGAAATATATCAAAATATGTATAAAAAGTTTGTTTTCAGTTTACAATAATCCTAACAACTAAGGTGTCTCTTTGACATTTTCATCATCTATCAAAAACACTTCGTCATTCGAAGGAGGAGAACAGGCACGTCATCTCCGCACTCCACTAGCTAGGCTGTTCACTTGTTCCTTGAGAGCCTCGATGGTATGACACGTTGTCCTACTCTATGCAATGTGTCTTGCCTCGGCATCAACCAAGGCACGTGTAAGTTGTTCAATCTTCTGCGACAGTGAAGAGATCTAAACACCATCAACCGCCTCGGCCTGGCTAGAAGAGCCAATACCTTCTAGTCCGGACTGAATCTGTCGAACTGGGTTTCTATATCCTTGGCCATAGACTCTCCCCTTTTGCCTCCGCTCGGCCACTTTTTCAGTCTAAATCTGGGTAGCGACATCCAACGGAGGCTGGGTCGACCCACCTAGGGCTTCCTGAGTCTGGTTGTACTGAGACAAGAGTCACTGATAATCCATCTACATAATTAAGAAAAAGTTAATTAGTATAATATGGTTGTTCAAATTAAACTTAACATATTACTATTTATATAATATGTATGAACTTATATAGGCTTGTTCAACTCTTTGTTCGACCGATGTGTCAGCATCAGACTCAATCTTCTTCTTCTTTACGTGGGTAGCCCAAAATAGCTCCTCTTGAGCAAGTTCACGACCCAATTTTATGGCTGCAAACGAAATGTAATCAAAGTAAAATAATATATAAAATTTAATCGAATTTATATAAGTATTGAATATAATAATTACTTATCAATTCTCAAGCTATCATCCCTTGGCTCTTTGAACCCCAGTGTGCAATGAACCACCTTTTCCTTCACTCCTAGCCTTCTTTTCCTATTCACACTTTGCCGTAAATTTAGGCATGCTCCAATATCTCTGAAGCACCTCGAAAAGATAAGGTAGCATCCATTCAGTCCTCTTGTTCTTTGATCTTGCATCTCTAAACCAATCTACCATCCTTGAACAGCCCTTCCTCTAGAAATTCGTGGCTATCTTCTTATTATGCTAAGGTAGCCAAGTACATAATGTCTGTAATCAAGGATCAATAGTGTTAGATGATATATAATAATCACGAGTTAAAGAAGAACTTTATGAAATAATAATTCATTTATATATCTTAAACTCATTAAACATGGCATGTCGAACCTGATGAGGTATTTCAGTCCAACTAAGATAAGGTCGATCATATATGCTCCGAATTCTCTCCCTTAGAGCATCTTCGGCTTGTTTTCCTGATGAAGCCTGTAAAAATGACAATAAACATGTTAAGTCATAAATATAACATTAATATTAAATATTATAATCTAAATCAAAAATAAAATCAAACTTACCCAGATCCATCAAGCATGATCACCAATCTACCGAGACTGTCTATATCTCCTGGCTGTGGATCTCCAGTTGCTGGTGGTGGTGCCGGTAGTGGTGCGTATAGTAGTAAAAGCACCCTGTGAGTCTGACGCAGAGCTGCTATCTCTGAGTCACAAGACAAAAATGTCAGGAGATAATCCAATCGGGGAAGGAGTACCGGACGATGAATATGTTGAATTTCCCCATGGTGGACGAATGCCAGGTGTAGGCATGAAAGTGTGAGAAGTAGTAGGAAATGGAGGCACAGATGAATGTGCTGGATGCCCAGTGCCATAGGGGACATAGGACAGAGGTGGAGAAGAATTTGTATGTGTAGTAGATGGAAGGCCACCCAAAGCAGCACTAGAATATAGTGGTCTCTATGTGTTTTTCTACTACTCTTACTCGATTTACTACCTTACTAGTTGACCTCGATTAGCATCACCTGACGACATCTGCATACAAGTTTACATTATAAAATATAATTAAAATAATAATATAAGTATTAGATATAATAATTACTTAAAAGATTTAATTAAGTTACTTGTTAATCATCATTCTCTCATTCTTCCTCCTCGCTTGTTTCATTTCCATCATTCTCCCATTATTCCTCATCACTTATTTCATAATCATCGTTTGATTATTCTCCCTCACTTGGTTCATTTTTATTATTTGATTCATTTTCAACGTTTGCAATTTCAATTAGTACAACATCATCAGAAACTTCTTCTAATATGTGTTTAGGATGTTCAAAATTTTGTTCTAACTCAACATCCACAGTTTGATGAACAATTGTCAAATCATTTTGGTATGCCACATCTAATACATTATCAATATCTATCCGACCCACGGGCTTAGTCTTTATAACCACCCACCAATCAGCCTTGTCTCTACACAGAGGATATGGAGGATAATATACTTGCTTAGCATTTTGTGCAATGATGAAAGGATCATAACGGTCATACTGTCTGGTATGCTTAACTTCAGTTATATTATGCTGTTGATTAACCCTAGTACCTCTGTGCGATGGATCAAACCACTTATACTGAAATAGTAATATCTTTTTCCGCGGCCAACCAACATATTTAACTTCCATTATTTCTTTTATTACACCATAATAATCAACATTTTGGCCATTACCGTCTACATCACCTTTAAAACACACTCCTCTATTATTAGTTTTCTTATACTTAGAAGTTTCCTCTATTTGAAACTTGAAACCATTGACACAATATTTACATATGGACTGAATTTGACTATCAGGACCGTGTGCAACATCACTCTCAATTTGCAAATGTTTAATATTGTTATTTTCATCATGAACCTACATAGTGTTTAAAAAAAATTGTTTAAACAAATGATTATGTTGTAATTATATCGTTAACATGATATTGAACACTTACATAGTCTTTCAGCCAATTAGAGAACCTCGTATATATGGCATCATTATCCTACTGTCCTACAAAGTAACTGTTCAATAACATTAGTTTTAGATTAGTTTAAGCATTAGTATTTAAATAATACTATTAAATAACATCATTTAGAACATACTCAAGATATGGTTGTATTTCGGGGCAATTAAGCAAAACGTGTGTCACAATAGATTGCATTTCCATACTACTCAAATCTCATTTAGTTCATTTTTTAGAACCTCAACCTGGTTGATTAAAAATTAAAATCGGCGGGTGGCCCGGATCAATAGCACCGTCGTCATTGTGGGTAGGCCTATTTCTTAAAGTTGGCACTTGCTGCTGAAAATAGTAAGAACAAAAATGAGCAGTTTCCCTTGCAAGATAAACTTCACAGATAGATCCTTCAATCTTAGACCGCTTCTTAACAGTTCTATTACACTTGCCAATATTTCTGTATAAAATTTTGATGTTAGTAATTTGGTTAAACCAACTTTTAAAAAATGAATTCATAGTGTATAAAGTCATAATTTTAGTACCTTTCGAATGGATACATCCATCTGTATTGAACTGGGCCTCCAAGACATGCCTCGCGTACGAGGTGAATAGGTAAATGTTCCATCACATTATAGAATCCACACGGGAAGATCTTTTTGAACTTAGTAGTAATCACAAGAATATTCTCATCCATCCTTTCTATGTTATCCTCCCACAAAGTGTTACTACAGAAATCTTTGAAGAACAAACTTTTCTCTGGATTGGCTTTCATATCCTATCAGGTAGCCAGTTAAATGTAATAGGAATCAAAGTTTCCATGAAAACATGACAATCATGGTTTTTCATACCACAAAACTTCCCTTCATTCATATTTGTATGCTTCCCCAAATTTGAAGCATCGCCCTCAGACATCCTCAAATTCTTAACCCACTCACAAGTCTCACATTTTTCATCCAATGTGAATGAAAAGCTCACCTTGGGCTTTAACAATTTATTATTGTGTGTTTCTTGCAGCTCTAGTTTCTTTCTTCTGCAATATTATTTTAAGTCCATTCTAGCCTTTGGATTATCTTTTGTCTTATCCTTAACGTCCATCACGGTGTTGAACAAATTATCAAAATAATTTTTTTCAATGTGCATCACATCAAGATTGTGTCATAGAAGGTTTTCCTTCCAACACGGAAACTCCCAAAATATGCTTTGTTTTGTCCAATTATGCCCAACACCATATCTAGGAAGTCTAGAAGGTGTAGCATTTGTTATCTTTGGCAAGTGACAAACTCTCTCCCAAATTTCACTTGCTGACAATAATGGAGGTTGCAGATCATTTTCAACCTTATTCTTTCGGAAGACATGTTTAATTCTTCTAAACTCGTGATGCACTGGCAAGAACCGATGGTGACAATCAAATCATGAATATTTACAACTATATTTTAATGTGAATGCTTTACTATTTTTCGTGCAATATGGGCAAGCTAATTTTCCAGTGGTCATCCAACCAGACAGCATCCCATACACCAGAAAATCATTTATAGTCCACATTAAACAAGCATGCAAAAAAAAAATCTTGTTAGTTGATATGTCGTAAGTCACTACACCTTCAGACCACAATTGTTTTAACTCGTCTATCAAAAGTTGTAGATAAACATCAATCAAACTTTTTGGATTGTGGGGACCTGGGATACTATAACAAAGAAATATGTAGGGACTCATCATACACATTTCAGGTGGAAGATTATACGGAGTAAGGAATACAGGACAACAAGAGTAGGGTGCAGCAGAAACAGAGAATGGTGTAAAACCATCTGCACACAAGCCTAATCTAATATTTCTTGGTTCATTAGCAAAATCAGGATAAGTTCTATCAAAGTGTTTCCAAGCTTCTCCATCTGATGGATGAGACATAACACCAGGAGCCCTTCTATTCTCACAGTGCCATCTCATATGAGGAGCAGAACTCATCGACGCTTACAACCTCTTTAACTGAGGTATAAGAGGTAAATAATGCATCGCCTTAACTAGAACCATCTTCCCACCAGGACCCACTTGAAACGACCATATACACAAAATTTACAATTTTCTAGATCCCCATCATTCTTATAGAACAACATACAACCATTTTGATAATAATGAATTCTATCATACGACAATCCTAAATTGGAAACCAATTTATTTTCCTGATAGAAATTCTTAGGTATGTTCAACTCTGGGTTAACGAGTTCCCCCAAAAGACCAACCATAGAGTCCATAGAAGCTTGAGGAACACTCCCATTCTGATTTGATATTGATTAGTCTAACTACAATGGACAACTCAAAATGCGGACTCCCTACACATAGTAGGCGACTAGCCTCTTCTAGTTGTTCGTAGAAATGAATTGCTTCTTCATTAGGAGTTTCTTCGAAATATTGTTCGGGTTCCATCCCATATTTTATTCTAAACGCATCATTGACCATTTCATGCACTCTCTCATGTTGAACACTACTTTGATCATGTGCAGACCTACTACTTTCACCGATGAAATTATAAATTATACCATTCTCTCCATCAGTCTCACCATGATCAGTCCACAGAAAATATCTAGGCTTAAACCCATAACGGTAAATATGAACTACAACTTTATCAAGTTAAATTTTTTTTATGCAATTGCATCTCTTACAAGGACACCTAATCAACTCATCAGTTTGAAAAGGGTATAGCGACATTTCATGGTTGATAAATCCTCTAACACCTTCAAGAAATTCATCTTTTATGCCCCCACGATTTGCATTAGTTCTATCATACATCCACAGATGATGATTCATCTAAAAAAATAAAGCTATCTTAGATTACACATATAAATTAAAATTAATTAATTCATATTAATAATTAAAGTTTCTTATTTAATGGTCACTAATTATCTGAAAAATATCCTCCAAAAGTAAGTCAAATTTTGATGAAATAATTGAATTAATATTTAATAATTAATTACTAAAATTATATGCGGTTAAGGAATTTGAGTATGTAATGATAAATTTTTGTAATTATTGAATTATTGGTATGAAATTTTAATAATTACTAACTTTGAATTATTATATTATTTTTTATATAATTGTTATCGATAAATTTTATTATTAAAATTTTAATAGTTATTGTTACTAGTTATTTTTATAAATTTCTAACTAAACGAAGTTTCAAATACAATGAAATCTAACAATCTAACAAAATTTCAACTAAACTTAACAATCCTAACATTAACATTAACAACAAAATCTAACAATTTAACGATGAAATCTAACAATGTAACAAAGTTTCAACTAAACCTAATTAACAATCCTAAAAATAACATTAACAATAAAATCTAACAATTCTAACAATTTAACAATAAAATCTAACAATCTAGCAATGAAATCTAACAAATCTAACGAATAACATTATCATGAATATAATAATTTAACAATTATAATAACAATGAAATCTAACAATTTAACCTAAAATCTAACAATTTAACAATGAAATCTAACCATTTAGTAATGAAATCTAACAATTCTAATAATAACATTAACAATTAATAATTTAACAATAATAATAATAATTAAATCTAATAATTTAACCTAAAATCTAACAATAAAAATTTAACTGAAAAATGACAAACCCTAACCTTGCTAATGGCAGTGGGTCGGGTACTAGGGTGGGGGAATGGGTTCGCTGGTGGGGTGGGTGTGCCGGGGAGGAAGGATAGTGGGCTAGGTGGTGGTTCTCCGGTGGGGTAGGTGCGCTAGTTCTGGTGTGAGTTTTTCAGAGATTGAGAGACAAGAGATAAATGGGGAAGAAAGGGTTTTTTGGTGCGATTATATTGAACAAACGGACGGACAATGTTGGTTAGTCCATCGGTTCTTTGGTCAAGATAGAGTCAACTCATACAATTGAACGACGGACACATCAACACTGTCCATCGGTATTTTTAAATAAATTAAAAATAATACTTTCAAAAATATTATATTTATACAGATAATAATTTTATAACAAAAATGATGTTGTTCATCAGCCACTTAATATATTTTTTAATTTTTTAAAAATATTAATCGATTGTATCCGTCGGTTATCAATTTCGTGGAAAAATCTACATAAAATACTGAGGGATAAACTGACAGACAATATGGGTTTAACAATAAAATAATTAAAAATAATTAAAAATGACAAAGACCGATGGACAAAATTGGTAATTTCTCAATTTTTTGGGATCGATGCTATCCGTCGGTTCCCTTCCATCGATTTTTGACTTGTTTTTTGTAGTGATTATAGCCTAGGTCAACCAGCAAGAAGTGGCTCATGTCCACCAGAATGGAAATGTGGAAGCAACGAAAGTGTGAGCCTTCCTCAGGATGAACCCACTTGAGTTTTTTGGGTCAAAGATGGATGAAGACCCACATGAGTTCATAGAGGAGGTTCAGAAGATAACTCAGATTATGGGGGTGACTGTAGAGGAGAGTGCGGACTTAGCCTCCCATCAGCTGAAGGGGGTGGCTTATATATGGTTCTGTCAGTGAAAGGAGAGTAGGGGAGTTGGTACAGTTCCTGTTGGTTGGAATGAGTTTGTTTCTGCCACTTTCTTGGACATATTCTTTTCTCGAGAGTTGAGGGAGGCAAAGGTAGCTGAGTTCATCAATCCAAAGCAGAACCACATGACTGTCCAGGAGTATGCCCTAGAGTTTACCCGGTTGTGCAAGTATGCACCAGAGATGATTGCTGACCCGAGGGGCCGAATGAGAAAGTTTGTGAATGGAGTGGAAGATTCACTGGTCAAAGAGTGTAGGACCACAATGTTGATCAATAATATAGATTTCCTTCAACTGATCATATACGTCCAGTAGATAGAGGCAAAGTAGATGAAGGAGAAAGAGAAGGAGGCCAAGAGGGGCAGGACAGGGAGTCATGGGCATTTTCAGTAGAGATCCGATAGTGGACAAACCCTCAATTCTATTAGAGGTCATCAGCTCCAGCTCCATTGTCAGCTAGTGTTTCATCTAAACCCAGGCGTGACTAGAGGCGTAGAACATCAAGCTCTAGAGACCAGAGGAGCATGTTAGGAGAGCACACTTTTTTTGACTGCAGGAAGTGTGGCAGGAAGCACCCTGGCGAGTGCTTGGTTGGTATTGATGGTTGTTTTGGGTGTGGGAAGCTCAGACATATGCTTAGAGATTGTCGTTCAGCTAGGTAGGGTGAAGATAGAGGTCGTGCCCCGCTACCATTTTAGCAGCTCCAGCAGCTCGCCCATATCAGCAGGGCGCCTCTTCTACTACGGGTGGTAGATAATGCCAGAATAGATTCTACGCACTATCATCTCGTCAGGAGCAGGAGGTCTCTCCTGATGTGGTCACTATTATGTTACGAGTATTTCATCTTGATGTCTATGCATTGTTAGACCCAGGGCTACTTTATATTTCATGACTCCTTATGTTGTTGTTAGTTTCAGATTCAGTCCCAAAATCCTATCAAAACCCTTCTCAATTCTACTCCTACAGGTGACTCAGTCTTAGCTCACCAAGTATAAAGAAATTGCCTTGTCACGATTCTTCAGAAATTCACCTTAGTCGACTTAGTGGACTTAGATATGACTAATTTTGATGTTATATTCTGTATGGATTGATTACATGTTTTTATGCTTCAGTCAAATATAGAGCCCGTATGGTAGAGTTTCAGTTTCTGGGTGAACTAGTCCTAGAATGGAAGGGTAGTGCAACTGTCCTGTAGGTCGTTTTGTTTCCTACGTCAAAGCTAGGAAGATGATCTTTATGGGTTGTGTATATCACCTAGTTCGGGTTAATGGTGATACGTCCAAAACCCCAGAACTTCAGTCAGTTCATGTTGTTTGTAAGTATCAAGAGGTGTTTCTAGATGATCTACCAGGAGTCCCTTCTAAGCGGGAGATTGACTTTGGTACTGACCATCTCCCTGATTCACAGCCAATATCCATTCCTCCTTACAAAATGGCTACAACTGAGCTAAAGTAGTTGAAGGAGAAATTGAAGGATCTCCTAGACAAGGGTTTCATTAGGCCTAGTAAGTCCCCATGAGGTGCTCCAGTTCTCTTCGGAAGAAGGATGGTTCTGTTAAGATGTGCATTGATTATCAGCAGTTGAACAAGGTCACAATAAATAATAAGTATCCCTTCCCCAGGATTGATGACCTGTTTGACCAGCTTCAAGGTGCTAAGTGTTTTACAAAGATAGACCTCAGATTCGATTATCACCAACTCAGAGTTAGGGAGAGTAACATCCCAAAGACAGTCTTCACGACACGGTATGGTCACTATGAGTTCGTAGTTATGTCTTTTGGGATAACAAATGCCCCTACAAGTTTTATGGACTTGATGAAAAGAGTATTCAAGCAGTATATAGATATGTTCGTGATTGTCTTCATAGATGATATTCTCATATACTCTTGAAGCAAGGAGGATCATGCCACTCACTTGAGGATTGTGTTGCAAACCCTCAAGGATCACCAACTATTTGCTAAATTCAGCAAGTGTGAGTTTTGGTTGAACTCAGTAATATTTTTAGGTCATGTAGTGCAACGACCCGAACATCATTACGGGATGAACAGGGACCTAGAACTCTGAAAACAAGCTAAGGGAGGGATAGAACATGTTGTGAAATATTCTAAGTGTAAAACTGACCGAATTTGGGTAGCTACTAGTTTGGGGGACACCTGTAGCGGTGGATTTTTCACTGCAGAAAGACCGTAGTAGCGGTCGGAGTTCCGTCATGAAGAGTTGGAAAGTAACCACTAGAACCGCAACAGCAACACTTTGGCCGTTGTAGAGGGTCCGCTGCAGTGGACGACGGGAATCAGAAGTGGGATATAAGTGGGAATTATGGGGTTTTTCCCCATTAGTTCCAAAACACAATCAGAAGGGATAGAGAACAGAAAATCTCTCCAGAGCAGTGAACTCTTCTCCTAAAGTAAGAATTTCAATTTCCTATATCTACTACGAGTAGTGTTGATCCTAGATTGCTCGTGGACCTTTAATGGTGGAAGGTTTTATAGAGAAAAACCCTAGGATATTAAACTAGGGTTGGATGTTGGGATGATTAGGGGTGATTTGGGTTGATTTTTAAAGAATTTTGATCGCTCCCCTAGAATTACGTGTTGGGAATGAGGGTTACGCGGGGAATTGATACTAGAACCGAGTATAATTGAGGTTTTACTTTTGAAAATACCTCAAAGGGGAGGGTTTGATCTATTTAGACCCATAATTGAAGAGTAAGTAATGAATTACTCTTGTTGTGTAGATTTGGAACGATCCGAAGCTTTGAGGAAGGGCAAGGATCCTACAGAGTAGTTGAATTGTCATCTTCAAATATCAAGGTAGGTCATGGTTAGAGGGTTAAAACTTTGTATAATAGCTTGTATGCATGTTTTATAATGGTATGTGTTTGGTCTTTGGACATTATGTGATATGAATAGTATATTTGAATAAATAGTGAAAATCACATTAATAGAGATGATCATGAACTGTTGTGAAGATCTTGTGGAACTATGAAGTGAAATTCTTTTAAGATGCTTCAATATGAATTTATATCCTTTGTGAAAGTGATGGAGTAGAATATAGACTCCTAAGTGTTTAATTATATATATAAATATACATATGTAAGTTGTTTGCTTGTTATATTTTGTGAATGAAAAATGATTTGGATCATAAAAGTATCATTTGATGAATGGTCTTGCCTGAGGGGAGCATCCGGGCGAGCATTGTTGTTGTGTGGTTCGTGTCTGAGGGGAGCATCTAGATGATTAGATGAGTGGGAGCGGGTACCATTCCGGTACAGTTCATGGATTTCTAGAGTCCCCTGCAACTCATGACTGGAAGGAAAAAAATAAGACCCTCTGGCATGTGTATACACTAATTCTGTTGATTGAGTGTTTACGGTGGTATGGCAGAGGCGCTTTCCCATCATGTCACCATTTGTTTACTTTGTTTGTGTTACATTCATAATCATGTGTAAAATTGAATGAAGAATGTGCTAAGTGGTTATGGAAATCACGAATTTTTTTATGTGATTTGAAACGAAGGACATGAATCTGATTCTATGTGTGACTCGATCACGATGCTGGTAAATGTTGAGTAGATTTCCTTGTAATTTCCTCTTGTATTTGTAAGTGATATAGAGTCGTACTTATTGTTGCTCATACTTGTGTTATAATGAATTGAGCTGTAAAGTATGTGCACTGTTGACACTGATGAATTGATGACTAAAGAACTGATGAAGATGCAGCTAAGTCGAGCTAGATAGTACCACTGCAGCGAAACTTTTTCCGTTGTGGGTGAGCAGGCCGGTTGTCACCTGTGTTAGAGCCAGTGAACTTGAATTGGTTTCTGTACTTCTGTATGATGCTAAAGACTTGTTTTATATCATTGTTGCTATGTTTACACGTTATTATGTGAGGTCGGCTGATGATGCTTACTAGTACCGTGTTATATACTGACCCTACCCATGCACTTCTTTTTTGAGTGTAGAGATCGAACCAGGAAGTTCCTCACGTCCTCACCTGTAAGCAGCAACAAATCATTGAAAGGTGAGAATAACAAGGATGCAGTGTCACTCTCCCATTTGAAGATGTCCTTCTCTTGCGGACACTTATTTACTTTGTTTTAGTTTCAATTGTTTAGAGTTGTAAGAAGACGTCTTGTGCAATGAGTTAGGTTTTGGGGTTAGTTTACTTTTGTTTTGTTTTGGTTATAAGAGGTTGAATACTGCTTGCGATGATGCCTTTTATTTATTTACAAACCTTTATCTCTTGCTGAATTTTGATGTTGGGGTAATTTTGGGGAATGTTGGTTCGTTCAACAGGGGGTTAGTGTGGGTGCCAATCACGGCCATTTGGGTCGTGAAAAAGTTGGTATAAGAGCTCTAGGTTCATTGATCTCATTGTACTACAACGGGTCTAGTGGAGTCTCCTGGATCGGTACAAAGACATCTGTAACTTATCTTTGAGAGGTTGCAGGACTTTAACAAAACTCCCTTCTTCCTACCTTTCCTACGATTATTTGATTCCAATTGGTATGTATTGATCCAAACTGGTATCTAACAACATTTCTTCTTTCCTTCTCAAATGGTGAGAACTCGTGCAAATGGTAATGCGCAGCACCCGAACCAGAAGTTGCAGTCGTACTCCGCAGCATAGGAAGGGGAAAAGCTCACGGACCGAGGCCTCTTGCTGCTAGAGGAGGGTCTCGTTCTCATTCTCCAGTCAGGTAGAGGTCTGCATCTCCCGTGCCACTAGCAGTGTCAAAGCAGGTGGCTATTGAAGTTGAAGTTTCAACTCAGGGGAAAGCTCCTGATGTTCCAGCATCCTCTGAGGTTTTGGCTCAAGTCCTCAATCTCCTGAGTGTCCTTGTAGGTAATGGAGAAGCACCAATAACTCCTGCAGGGCAGTAGTCGGGGACACAGCATGCAACTACTATGGCTCCTTGGATTGATGACATATCGGAAGTTGTCATGTTCCCAAGGTCGGACTGGGACCGGTGATGACAGGGGAGGAGCATGACTTGTTTTGGAGGTTCACCAAGATGAAGCCTCCCACTTTCTATGGCACTGAGGCGGAGGACACCTATGAGTTCATTATTGATTGTCATGAGAGGCTCCACAAGATGGGGGCAGTGGAGATATATGGTGTGGAGTTCATCACTTTCCAATTTATAGGCAATGCTAAGCTCTGGTGGAGAGCGTTTGTGGAGTGCAGACCAGTAGGGTCACCTTCGTTGACTTAGTCTCAGTTTTACTCCACATTCCTGGAGAAGTATATTCCCCGTACTCTTAGGGACAGGGGACGAGATGAGTTTACCACCATCGAGTAGGGAAACTCATTTGTTGCAGCATACGAGGCTCAGTTTCATTCCCTGTCTAGGTATGCTCTACCTTTACTGCCCACAAAGGAGGAGAGGATCAGGTGGCTTGTTAAAGGCCTGAATGTGGGTCTTCAAGTACTGGCTCTTCAAATGGTTTCTCCAGGTAAGACCTTTCAATGGGTAGTGGAGTATGTGAAGTCTGTGGAAGGGGTGAGATAGGATGGATATGTAAAGAACACTGAGAAGAAAGATCGAAGAGTGGGTTCCTTTAGTAATTCATTTTCCAAGGCTCTGGCACCGTAGGGTTTCTCTGGGCACCCTATTCATTCCACCATGCAGATGGCAGCCAGAGGTCCACCAGGGACAGCTCTGCGACTATCAGGTGCAGTTTGGGGTACCTAAATCATTTGTTCAGACTTCGGAGCTCGCCTTATTTCCTTTATTCCGGCTTAAAAGCCAGTGATTCAAAAGGTCTATCATAAGTGTGGTGAGTATGGCCACATCCGCAAATGGTGCCCCAGGTTCGGACAGGGTGGGAAGATTGTTCCTCACCCAGCTCCTCGAGCTCCAGCCCCTACTGGGAGAGGAGGTAGTGCATTCAGTCCGAATCATCCACAGCTAGGACGAGGTGGTTAGCCAACCGTTAGAGGTGGTGATCAAAAGAGTAGAGGACATGCTCAGCTGGGTAGGGGTGGCACCCAATCAGGTAGAGGGGTGGCACAACCCAACCAGTGCAGTTCTCAGGCAGGTAATCAGGCTCATTTCTATGCTTTTCCTGGTAGAACAGCGGCAGAGGCTTCAAATGTTATTATTACAGGTATGATCTTCATGGCCAATAAAATGGCTATTGCATTATTTGATCCGTGCTCTACATTTTCTTATGTGTCTACTTATTTTGCATTGGATTTGGATCTTGTTTATGATGTGCTTGATACTTCTACCCATGTGTATACTCTTGTTGGGGATTCTATGTTGGTGGATAGGGTTGTTCGTGATTGCATTGTTTATTTCATTGGGTTTGTCACTCTGGCGGATTTAGTGATCTTAGACATGGTCAATTTTGATATAATTTTCGAAATGAATTGGTTGTCCCCTTACCATGCCATTCTAGATTGACATGCTAAGATTGTCACTATATCGGGGCCAGGGGCATCTAGGTTGGAGTCAAAAGGGAATTATAGCCCTGCTCCTAAGAGACTCATTCTTATATTTGTGCCCGTAAGTTGATAGAGAAAGGTTGTTCAATGTATCTAGTACATATTCAGGGCACTAGTTCTAAGGGTCTTTCCATAGAGTCAGTCCCCGTTGTTTGTGAGTTTCTAGAGGTGTTCCCTGCAGATTTGCCCGGCATGTCGCCGAACCATGACATTGACTTCTGTGTAGATTTAGAGCCGAAGACTCGACCTATTTCTATTCCTCCATACTGAATGCCACCTGTTGAGTTGAGAAAACTCAAGGAGTAGTTACAGGAATAGCTAAATAAAGGGTTCATCAGACCGAGTGTGTCGCTATGCGGTGCCCGGTTTTGTCTGTGAAGAAAAAGGATGGTAATATGCGGATGTGCATCAACTACCGTCAATTGAACAAGGTAGCTATTCGGTTAAAGTACCCTCTTCCACGAATAGGTGACTTATTTGATTAGTTACAGGGGGCCACTGTGTTTTCAAAGATTGACTTGAGGTTGGGTTATCACTAGTTGAAAATTCGGGCAGAGGATATTTCCAAAATAGCCTTTCGGACTAGGTATAGGCATTACGGGTTTTGGTTATGTCTTTCCGACTCACTAATGCCCCAACTGCATTCATGAGCCTGATGAAAGGTATTTTCAAACCTTATTTGGACTCCTTTGTTATTGTATTTATTGACGATATTTTGGTGAATTCTAAGACAAAGTAGGAGCATGAAAATCATCTGAGAATTATGTTGGGATTACTAAAGGAGAAGAAGTTGTATGCCAAATTCTCTAAGTGCAAGTTTTGGTTAGAATCAGTGTCCTTTCTGGGACATGTGGTTTCCAAGGAGGGAATCCAAGTTGATCCACAAAAGGTGTAGGTGGTCAGAAACTTGGCAACGCAAACTAACATGACCGAAATTTGGAGTTTTATGGGGCTGGTCAGTTACTACCATCAATTCATGAAGGGTTTTGCATCCATCGCATTGGTGCTGACCAGGACGACCCAAAACGATATACCCTTCTAGTGGTCTGAGGAATGTGAAGCAAGTTTTCAAAAACTCAAGACTTTGGTAACCACATCACCTGTCCTGGTGTTATCAGTGGAAAGTAAAGACTTTATTGTTTATTGTGATGCCTCACTGTCTGGGTTGGGTGCTGTGTTAATGAAGGAAAGATTGGTCATTACTTAAGCCTCAAGATAGTTGAAGGTGCATGAGAAGAATTACCCTACGCATGACCTTGAGTTAGCAACAGTGGTGTTTGCCTTGAAAATTTGAAGTCACTACCTATATGGAGCTCGATGTGAGGTGTTAACGGATCATTGCGGCTTGCAGTAAATTTTCTCCCAGAAAGATCTCAATTTGAGTCATAGGAGATAGATGGAGCTGCTTAAGGATTATGATATCACTATCCTGTACCATCCAGGAAAGGTCAACGTTGTGGCAGACATATTGAGTCAGAAGACGGTGAGCATGGGCAATTTAGTTTGCTTGGAAGCTGCTCAGTGGCCGATGGCCAGAGAAGTTCAGACTTTGGAGAACATTTAAGTGAAGTTTTCATTGATAGAAATAGGTGGGATATTCACTACTTGAGAAAATCAAAGCTAGACAGTTCAAAGATGAAAAGCTGGGTAAGATCAAGGATAATGTTTTGCGGGAAAAAGCCAAGGAAGTAGTGTTAGATGATGATGGGAGCTTGAGAATAAAGGGGTAGATGTGGATTCCCCAGGTAGGTGAGCTTATTAAAACTCTTTTGGCAGAAGCTCAGAACTCGAGGTACTCCATCCACCCTGGAGTCACCAAGATGTACCATGACCTAAAGCAACACTATTGGTGGGGCAGGATGAAGAGAGATATTGTTGACTACGTTTCCCAATATTTGAATTATCAGCAGGTGAAGTACAAGCACCAAAAGCATGGAGGAGTACTTCAGAGAATGCCTATCCCTGAGTGGAAATGGGAGAGAATAACAATGGATTTTATGGTGGTCTTCCCAAGACTTTGGGGAAATTCAACTCAATTTGGGTAATTGCCGACAGATTGACCAAGTCGGCCCATTTCTTGCCAGTCCAAGTGACTTACAATGCCGAGAAACTAGCTAAACTGTACCTGAAGAAAGTTATTTGGTTGCATGGGGTGCTTGTTTCTATTGTGTCAGATAAGGGCACTCAGTTCACTTCTCATTTTTGTAGAACCTTGCAGACTAAGTTGGGCACGAGGTTGGACTTGAGCACAGCCTTCCATCCTCAGACGGATGGACAGTCAGAAAGGACTATTCAGGTATTGGAGGACATGCTCCAGGCATGTGTGATAGATTTTGAAGGCAATTGGGACAAATTCTTACCCTTGGCAGAATTCACCTACAACAATAGCTATCACTTGAGCATTGACATGATGCCATTTGAAGCCCTGTATGGGAGGAAATACACGTGTCTAATTGGTTGGTTTGATGCGTTTGAAGTGAGACTGTTATACCTCTAAAGCCTAAAGATCGAGCCCGGGAGTTGAAATAGAGCAAAAATATAAAATCTAGCATCAGGAACAAAATGAGTCGTGAGGAGACCCGTGATAGTAGCCCATGAGTCGTGATATGACTCATGGGGAGGCTAGCTGAGGAGTTTGGAAATCTGAGACACAGGATCCCCACAAGCGTGACCATGACTCATGGTCAGACCCCATGAGTCTTTAGGTCAGTCGTGTGTGTGGGGAGAGGGGGGGGGTAAGTAAGAAAAGAGAAGGAAGAAAGTTAGTGTACTTGATGGGAGGACCTCACAAGACGTGGTCAGTCCCCACGATTCATGGGGTGAGTCATGACCAAGCAGGGAAAAATATATCTGACGCTAAGGCAATGTACATCATGGATGGTGACCACGAGTCCTGGTCACCTAGAATGAGTCGTTAGGTCATCTGTGACGAGCCAGGAGACTTGAGAGGTAGTATACTTCACGAATTAAGCCACGAGTCATGACCCTTGACGATGAATCATTAGGTTCCTCATTGGACCACTTGATAGTTATTTCCTACGAATTTAGTAAGGGCTATTTCGTAATTCCTAAGGTCCTAAGGTCTAAACTACATTGTTTTGAGTTATAAATAGTGGCTTTTAAAGGGGTTAAATTTATTTTAGGCCTTATTCATTCATGCATGCAAGGTAGAAGACTATAGAGGGTGATCAAGGGTAGCATTCATCAATTTCTCTTCAGTTTCCTATTGGGCATTCGAGGAAGTGTAGGAATCAGCTACCAACAGGTATATAGGTTTATGAATGGGTGAATCCTTTCACACCCATGCCCAATCCCTCTCTAAATCATCAATTCCTATGTCTAATATATGGGGTTTTAACCTAATGCATGAATTTCCTAATCTACATGGATATGATCTATATATGTTTCTACGAATGAATTATGATCTATCCCCAAATTTTATAATGTTTTCAATCAAAAATCATGTTTCTAGTTTTATGAATTGAAAATCCCATTGAATAGAAGTTCATGAAAGATGAGATTTATGACAAATGTATGTTAATGATGAGATATTATGATGAAAAGCATGTTTTGAAGCTACCCATGTTTATAATCATGTTTTCGATATGGATTGAGTATTTTCAAGTATGATAAAGCTTTGGGCAATGCCCACATGTTTAAGTCTTGATCTTGGGCAGAATTTCATGCCCAAGTAATACTCAAATGCTTCATTTCGACTTGTTTATCTATTGTTATGTGTACAATCTCATATGAATCTTAGATAAATGTGAATTTATACTAACCAACATGATTAGTGTTGTTTTGCAGGTAGAAGGAAATTTTGGAAGCTAACTACATGTTGGTGAAGTGCGGGGATGGACTCGGAAGCAAGAAGTGGAAGTTGATAAGGGAAGTTGGCAAAAATAGGGACTCCGCGATGGTGCCGTGTCACGCTCCATCGCGGAGGCATTCTTCCTGGATGATGAAAATATGTCAAATTCTAGTGGAGGTTCGCGTTACCTCCGTGGCACGGAGGCAGTGCTCCGTGATGCACTTCGTGTCACGTTGAGTGTGATTACCTGGAACCTCAAGTTCCAGTGAAGGTGCGCGATAGCACCATGGCACGGAGGTAGTGCTCCGTGTTACACTCCATGCCACGTTGCTTGTTATTCTGGGAAAAATTCTCAATAGTATAAATAACACACTTAGGTTTTATTTTAAACATTCTGACTTTTTGGAGCAAGAACGTGGGTAGCAGGCAGTTGAGAGGATGAAAATTCTAGGGTTATTCTCTTCCTTTTTCTCTTTAATTTCAATTGCTTGTATGAATTCTACTTATTTGAAGATGTTTAATCCACAAATGAGTGGCTAATTCACCTCTTGCTGAGGTTAAGGATAATTGTAGAGGAATGTAATCATTAATCATTTCAGTTTTTATCTTTTCTTCAATGGTTGTTCTATCAATTCTTGTTTTTACTGCATTAATGTTTGGCCAATGTTAACGTATATCTTAGAAATCCAATTTTGATTCTGAAAAGGAAAGTAATTGGACAGATGTGAATTGGTAGGATATGATCTTTTCTTAGTTGAGAAATTTAAGAATGGATTTACGTTCAGAATAGAAATATATATCTAAAAGTCTTATTAGTCATGTATGGAATCGGTTATGTATGACTAGAGCATGAGTTTCTTATATCACAGCAATGTAGAATAAGGTCTCATGATTCTTTAATTGGGTAGGAGTCGAAAGATCCAATCCATAGGAGATTAATTCCTGACTAGCAACCGAAGAGAAGATTATCTGATGTGAATTAAGAAATTACATCTCTGCATGCTTGCCTTAACCTCAGCTTGTTCATTGCTATTGTTCAAACATCAAATTATAATCTCTACTTAGGTTCTTATTATTTAGTAATCTTAACTCATAAAACATTATTTGTTTGGTTGTCTACATTCATAGAGATATCGTTCACTAACGCTTAGGTTAATTACTACTGTAGTTCAGTCCCTGTTGGATCGATACTTGGCTTGAAATAAATCCACTTTACTACTTGTACGACCACGTGCACTTGCGTGTAGTTTTGCATCGAACAAGTATGAATTATGATTTTCCCAAAGTAAGCTTACCACATGGTTTTGGAGCGAAGACTCCCAATTATTTTTCATTTTGTTGTATGTTTTGAGTTAAAGCTCTTCATATGTATAGCTTACCATATAGTTTTTGAGTGAAGACTACCAATTATCTTTCAGCTTGTGGTATGGTTTGAGTTAAAGCTTCTTATATGCATGATTTCAGCTTTGAGATGTATTTAAATTATGAGCTTCGTCAATAGACGATGTTGAGCTTCGTTGAAGAATGATGTAGAACATATGCATGTTTTTGGGAGTAGTGTCTAGCACCGAGCAGGCTAAGGGTCGATCACCCATGCCTCAGAACTACGCACCAATGTAGGTTCGTTCATTATGACTTTGGAACCTCCCTTGTGAGCTATCCCCTACCCTATTGGTCCACGAGCTTGATATCGATATCATGGTATCGTCCCTAGCCCTGGAAAGGCTTTGTACGGCTCTACCCACTTGAGTGTGATAGTTGGGACCACATAAGCTCTGTCGTGGTATGGCGGTTAAACGACGAGTCTTTCATTATCCTCATGATTTCAGCCATGCATGTTCATTACTCATGAGATTTACATATGTAAGAATGATCTAAAGTAGGTCTGACTAGATGTTCGACTTTACTTATAAGTATCAGATTTCAGCTTTGAGTCAATCGATTATTTGATGATATGTTATGTATGATGAGATCATGATTTCCAAAAGAATGCATGCAAGACCTACTTTCAGATTCTTAATGTTTATGTTTTATGTTATACATGTATTTAACTGATTTTACTTACTTTAGCAGTTTTACTTACCCTGCATATTTGGAATATTTCACGTACTAACCACATACTCTATGTTGTATCATTTCTTGATACAGGATCCGACTCTCAGGTTCTGCCCCATTCGTGGTCAGCTTATCAGAGTTAGCCTTTGCGTTGTTGGTGAGTCCTCATCTCCCGAGGACTAGACTACTTAGATTTCCTTATGTATTTTCAGTTTCAGCTTGTTGAGTTAGTTGGGGGTCTTGTCCCAACAACTCGTCAGTTTTAGAGGCTTTTCAGACATATGGTTGTATTCAGCTTCAGATTGTGTATTCTGATGTTATGTTTAAGTTTAGACTTCCGCTATGATTATATTATTGATTATTCAGTTTCATTGATCGAATTAGATGTATGCTTATGCCTGATTCGACTTGGGGTCTCTCGGGGCTCCTTGTCCCGTGTTGCAATTCGGGCCTCCGTTCAGGCCATGACAAACTTGGTATTAGAGCAATAGGTTTGTAGTGTCCTAGGGTGTCTGAAAGCCGCGTTGAGTAGAGTCTTTTTCATAGGTGTGAAGCGCGACCACTTATGATGAAGAGGCTACGAAACATTTAGGAAATGTTCCCTTCTTTCATGATCTATGTTATGTGATGGAAATGACACCCTATCCTTATAATTCGTGCTATTTGCGATTGCAGAATCATGGCTCACCAAAGAATGAATGGTAGAAAGAACAGGAATGGTGAAGGCCACGAGGATGGCAATAGGAATGGGAATAAGCAGGCCCCACCAGTTCAGGAGGCCCAGGCATCGGAGCCAGTTGCCCATGCTGAGTTTCGGGCCGCTATTCAGCTGCTTGCGCAGGCCTTGACCGCTCCGGTCAATCAGCAGGCGGTTGCGCATGTTTCGCAAAATGGAAATGCAGTGGCGGCTCGAATCAGAGACTTCTTGAGAATGAACCAATATGATTTCCTAGATGAAATTGTGAAGATCACCCAAATCATGGGGGTGAATAGAGTAGAGTGCACAGAGTTGTCCTCATACTAGTTGAAAGGGGTCGCGCATATCTGGTTTCACCAATGGAAGCATAGTAGGGCAGCCGAAGCAGGCCCGATCACTTGAGAAGAGTTCCATATTGCATTCTTAGATTGGTTCTTCCCTCGTGAGATAAGGGAGCTAAAGGCAGCCGAGTTTGTGAATCTGAAGCAAGGGAGAATGACAATACAAGAGTATGCTCTTGAGTTCACTAGCTTTTCAAAGTATGCCCCAGAGTTAGTGGCGGATCAGAGGGTGTGGGTGAGTAGATTCGTTCATGGAGTAGCGGGTTATTTGGACAAAGATTGTAGGACCGCTATGCTCCATCAAGATATGGACTTCCCTTGGATAGTCTTGTACGCCCAACAGATGGAGGTGACACATCTAAGAGAGAGGGAGGCCAAGAGGGCTAGGATTAATAACCACAGATTCGTAAAGCCGAGATCAGGTGGTGGGCACTGAAAGCATACCCCGCAGAGATCATCAGCCCCAACATCTTTAGCATTGAGTATGCCATCCAGACCGAGGCACGATAGGAGGGGGAGAGCATCAGGCTCTAGGGGTCCGAGAAGCAGACCTGTAGATTTGAGCATTCTAGCTTGTCGTAGATGTAGTCGGGGCACACGAGCCAGTGCCTAGAATGTACATGTGCTTATTTCGGGTATGGGAAGCCAGGACACATGCTTAGAGATTGACCAGCAGCGATGTAGGATTATGATGGGGGCTGAGGCCCAGTTTCTAGTTCTGCGCTCCACCAGTACTCTCAGCACATCAGGGGGCCTCTACTAGTCAGGTGGCGGTCAGTGCCAGAATAGATTCTATGCTTTAGCATCCCTTTAGGAGCAGGAGGTCTCCCTGGATGTAGTCACTGGTATGTCACGAGTTTTCCATCTTGATGTTTATACTTTGTTAGATCCGGGGGCTACCTTGTCTTTTGTGACACCTTATGTGGCCAGTAGCTTTGAAGTCAGCCGTGAAGTATTGTCAGAACCCTTCTTAGTTTCTACTCCAATAGGTGACTCAATTATAGCTAGACGGGTGTATAGGGGTTTCTTGGTCTCAGCCCTTCAGAAAGTCATCTCAACAGATTTGATATAGTTAGCCATGATCGATTTCAATGTTATCCTCATCATGGATTGGCTATTTGCATGTTATGCCTCAGTTAATTGTAGAACCAATGCAGTAGAATTTATATTTCTGAGTGAGCGAGTCTTAGAACGGAAGGGTAGTTCAGTTGTGCCTGCAGGTCATTTCATTTCCTACCTTAAGGCCAAAAAGATGATTTCTAAGGGTTGTGTGTACCATCTAGTTAGGGTTAAGGACGTCGAGTCTAATATCCCTACTATTTCCAGTAGTACGTGAGTATCCAGAGGTCTTTCCAAATGATTTACCGGGAATCCCTCCCGAGCAGGAAATTGACTTTGGTATTGACCTACTTCCCAACACACAGCCTATATTACAGAATGGCTCTAGCTGAGCTAAAAAAGTTGAAAGAGCAGTTGAAGGACCTGTTAGATAAGGGTTTCGTTAGACCGAGAAAGTCTCCATAGGGTGCACTAGTTCTCTTTGTCCGAAAGAAAGATGATTCTCTTCGTATGTGTATCGATTATCAGCAATTGAACAAAGTTACCTTCAAGAATAGGTATCCTTTACCCAGGATTGATGATTTATTTGATCAGCTTTAGGGTTCCAAGTGTTTATCAAAGATAGATCTGTTATCCGGGTATCATCAGCTTAGAGTTCGGAGTGTGACATCCCGAAGACAACCTTCAGGATGTGATATGGTCATTACTAGTTTGTTATTATGTCTTTTGGACTAACGAATGCTCCTGAAGCTTTTATGGACTTGATGAACAAGGTGTTCAATCCATACTTGGATATGTTCATGATTGTGTTTATAGATGACATCCAGATATAATCTCGGACCGAGGAGAAACATGCCACACATTTGAGGATAGTGCTTCAGACTTTCATGGATCGCCAACTATATGTGAAATTCAACAAGTGCGAGTTTTTGTTGGACTCCATAGCATTTTTGGGCCATATGGTATCAAGTGAGGGCATAAGGGTAGATTCCCAGAAAATAGAAGTGGTAAAGTTTGGCCTAGACTGGTGAATCCTTTTGATATTCAGAGCTTCTTGAGTTTAGCTGGCAATCACCGGAGATTTGTTGGAGGTTTCTCATCGATTTCAACACCCTCGACAAGATTGACCGAGAAGAAGGTAAAATTCCAATAGTCGGAGGCTTGTGAGAAGAGCTTTCAAGAGTTGAAGACTCGACTTTCCTCAGCCTCGGTGTTAACTCTACCGGAGGGTACTGATGGGTTTGTGCTATATTGTGATGCTTCAAGGATCGGACTTGGGTGTGTATTAATGCAGCACGGGAAGGTTATAGAATATGCCTCTAGATAGCTAAAAGTTCATAGAAGAATTACCTAACCCATGATCTTGAATTGGTCGCGGTGGTATTCTCCTTGAAGATATGGAGAAATTATTTGTATGGGGTCTATGTGGATGTGTTTACGGACCATAAGAGCTTAAAATATGTGTTTACATAGAAGGAACTCAATCTTCGGCAAAGGAGGTGGTTGGATATACTCAAGGACTACAATATGAGTGTCCTTTACCATTCGAGTAAGGCAAATGCAGTAGCAAATGCACTTAGTAGTCTCTCTATAGAGAGTGTGTCCCATGTGGTTGAGGGGAAGAAGTAGTTGGTAAAGGATGTGCATCGACTCACAAGGTTGGGAGTTAGGTTGGTGGACTCAACCGATGACGACGTTGTTGTCCAGAACGAATCAAAACCGTCCTTGGTGACTAATGTGAAAGCTATACAATATGAGGACCAAATTTTGGTAAAGTTGAAGGAAGCTATTCAACGTCAAAAGGTGGAGGCCTTCTCCAAAGGGGGAGATGGTGTGCTTCGGTACCAGGATCGCCTATGTGTTCCGGATGTTGACGATTTAAGGAACCAGTTGTTTCATGAGGCTCATGGATCCAGGTATTCTATCCATCCGGGTGCCACCAAGATGTATCCTGACTTACGGGAAATCTATTGGTGGAATGGCATGAAGAATGATATTGCAGAATTCATAGCTAAGTGTCCAAACTATCAGCAAGTAAAGGTTGAGCATCAGAGATCGAGAGGCGTGCTTCAGGATATCAGCATTCCTACTTAGAAGTTGGAAGAAATTAACATGGACTTCATCACAGGTTTGCCTCGCACTCGCTAGCAATATGACTCCATTTGGGTTGTGCTAGATAGGTTGACCAAGGCCTCTCATTTTTTATCAGTCAAACCATAGATTCGATAGAGGATTATGCCAAACTGTATATCTGAGAGCTAGTTCGATTGCATGGTATGCCCTTATCCATCATTTCAGACAACGGTACTCAATTCACCTCTCAATTTTGGAAGTTGTTTCAAAAAAGGCTTGGTACACAGATTAAGCTCAGCATAGCATTTCACCCACAAACGGATGGCCAAGCGGAGCAGACAATCCAGACTCTCGAGGACATGTTGAGAGGATGCGCGATTGACTTCAAAGGTAACTGGGATGAGCATTTGCCGCTTATCGAGTTTGCATACAACAACAGCTATCATTCCAGTATCTAGATGGCACTGTTCCATGCTCTCTATGGGCGGAGGTGTAGGTAGCCCATTGGATGGTTTGAGGTTGGTGAAGCGACAATGATAGGACCAAATTCGGTTCATGAGGCGATGGAGAAGGTTCAGCTAATAAGGGATAGGTTGAAAACTGGTCAAAGTCTCCAAAAGTCCTATGCCGATAAAGGAGGAGAGACTTAGAATTTGAGGTTGATGAGTGGGTATTTTTGAAGGTGTCTCCCATGAAGGGAGTGATAAGGTTCGGAAAGAAGGGGAAACTTTGTCCCCGCTATGTCAGCCTGTACCAGATAGTGAGATGTGTTGGCAAGGTGGCTTATGAGTTGGAGGTGCCCTCAAAATTAGCTTCTGTGCATCCTATTTTCCATGTATTGCTCTTGAAGAAGTGTTTGGGTGATCTAGCTCTAGTTATCCTGCTGGACAATATTGGTGTAAAAGACAACCTCAGTTACGAAGAGGTTCTGGTAGAAATACTAGATCGTCAGGTTCAAAGGCTAAGGAGCAAGGAAGTAGCTTCAGTTAAAGTGTTATGGAGAAATCAGCATGTTGAAGGAGCTACGTGGGAAGCCAAAGCAGATATGATGGCTAGGTACCCACATTTATTCTCTAGCATCTCAGTTCCAGCTTGATGTATAAGTTTTTCCTAGAACTCTATTTAGTTTTCATGTTCAATTCATGTGCTCAAGTTTCTTTTATGTATATGGATGTATGTATGATTCATGAATTCAGTTCAGCTATGTAGTTTGACTTAGAGGCAATCATTCCGTCAGTTATCGGTGTAAATTATCAGTATCTGAATACGATAATTGCTTTTCTGTGCTTTTCTGTATGTATTCTAACATTCGAAGATGAATGTTCCTAAGGGGAAGATATTGTTATACCCCGGAAACCCAAAGATCGGACCCGAGAGTTGAAACGGAGAAAAAATCTAAAATCGGGCATTAGGCACAGAACGAGTCGTGAGGAGACTTGTGAGAGCATCCCATTAGTCATGATGTGACTCGTTGGGAGGCCAGGTGAGGAGTTTGGAAATCTGAGACACAGGATCCCCACGGGCATGACCACGACTCGGGTCAGACCCCATGAGTCGTTAGGCTAGTCGTGGGGTGGCTGAGTAAGAAAAGAGAAGGAAGAGAGTTAGTGTACTTGACGGGAGGACCCCACAAGTCGTGGTCAGTCCCCACGATTCGTGGGGTGAGTCGTAATCAAGCAGGAAAAAGTATATTTGAGGCCAAGGAAGTGTACTTCATGGATGGTGACCATGAGTTGTGTTCACCTGGAATGAGTCATTAAGTCATACGTCACAAGTCCAGGAGACTTGAGAGGCAGTGTACTTCATGAATTAAGCCATGAGTCGTGACCCTTGACGACGAATCATTAGGTCCCTCGTTGGGACCACTTCATAGTTATTTCCTGCGAATTTAGTAAGGGCTATTTCTTAATTCCTAAGGTCCTAGGCCTAAACTACGTTGTTTTGAGTTATGAATAGTGACTTTTAAAGGGGTTAAGTTCATTTTAGGCCTTATTCATTTCATGCATGCAAGGTAGAAGACTAGAGAGGGTGATCAAGCCAGGTATTCATCAATTTCTCTTCAATTTCCTATTGGGCCTTCGAAGAAGTATAGGAATCAACTCCCAACAGGTATGTAGGGTTATGAACGGATGAATTCCTTCACACCCATACCCAATCCCTCTCTAAATCATGAATTCTTATGTCTAATCTATGGGATTTTAACCCGATGCATGAATTTCATAATTGTCTACATGGGTATGATCTATATATGTTTCTACAAATGAATTATGATCTATCCCCAAATTTTATAGTGTTTTCAATCAAAAATCATGTTTCTAGTTTTATGAATTGAAAAGCCCATTGAATAGACTTTCATGAAAGATGAGATTTGTCTCGAATGTATGTTGATGATGAGATATTATGATGAAAAGCATGTATTCAAGCTACCCATATTTATAATCATATTTTCGATATGGATTGAGTATTTCCAAGTATGATAAAGCTTTGGGCAATGCCCACATGTTTAAGTATGAATTATGATTTTCTCAAAGTAAGCTTGCCACATGTTTTTGGAGCGAAGACTCCCAATTATTTTTCAACTTGTGGTATGTTTTGAGTTAAAAAGCTTTTCACATGCATAGATTACCACATGGTTTTGGAGCGAAGTCTCCCAATTATCTTTTAGCTTGTGATATGGTTTGAGTTAAAGCTTCTTATATGCATGATTTCAGCTTTGAGACGTATTTGAATTATGAGGTTCGTCAATAGACAATGTTGAGCTTCGTTGGAAAATGATGTAGAGCATATGCATTTGTTTGGGAGTAGTGTCTAGCACCGAGCAGGCTAAGGGTCGATCACCCTATACCTCAGAACTACGCGCCAATGTCGGTTCATACATTATGACTTTGGAACCTCCCTTGTGAGCTATCCCCTTCCCAATTGGGCTACGATCTTGATATTGATATCATGGCATCGTCCCTAGCCCTAGCAAGGCTTTGGACGGCTCTACCCACTTGAGTGTGATAGTTGGGACCACGTAAGCTCTATCGTGGTATGTCGGTTAAAAGATGAGTCTCCCATTGTTCCTTATGTTATGCATGTTCATTAGTCATGAGATTTACATATTTAGGCATGTTCTAAAGAAGGTTTGACTCAATGTTCAACTTTACTTATAAGTATCAGATTCATCTTTGAGTCAATCGATTATGTGATAATATGTTATGTATGATGAGATCATGATTTCAGAAAAAATGCTTGCAAGCCCTACTCTAAGATTCTTAATATTTATGTTTTACGTTATGCATGTATTTAATTAATTTTACTTACTTTAGCGGCTTTACTTACCCTGCATACTCGGTATATTCGACATACTGACAGCATACTCTATGCTATATCGTTTCATGATACAGGATTTGGCTCTCAGCTTCAGCCTCGTTCGTAGTCAGCTTATCAGAGTTAGCCTTCGCGTTGTTGGTGATTCCTTATCTCCTGAGGACTAGACTACTCAGATTTCCTTATGTATTTTCAGTTTTAGCATGTTGAGTTAGTTGGGGGTCTTGTCCCAACAACTCATCAGGTTTAGAGGCTTTTTAGACATATGGTTGTATTCAGCTTCAAATTGTGTATTCTGATGTTATATTTAAGTTTAGACTTCTGCTATGATTATATTGTTTATTATTCAGTTTCATTAATCGAGTTAGATGTATTCTTATGCCATGGGTCGACTTGGGTCTCTTGGGGCTCCTTTTCTTTTGTTGCGATCTGGGCCTTCATTCGGGTCATGACAGAGACCCTTGGTAGCTTATTTGTTGAGGGAGTCCTTGGAAAAAGTTCAAATAATTCAGGACCGTTTGGTAGCTGCTCAGAGTAGATAGAAGTAGTACGCAGACAAGAAGGTAAGACATATGGAGTTCATAGAGGGAGAGCAAGTGCTGCTAAAGGTGTCTCCTATGAAGGGGGTGATGAGGTTCTGAAAGTGAGGCAAGCTTAGCTCGAGGTACATTGGACCATTTGAAATACTCTAGCGTATGGGGGAAGTAGCGTATGAGCTGGCATTGCTGCCAGGACTGTCTGGAGACCATCTGATGTTTCATGTTTTAACGTTGAAAAAGTATTGTGGGGATGGAACGTACATTATCAAATTGGAATCTGTGCTGCTAGATGAGAATTTGTCTTATGAGGAGAAGCCTGTAGCAATATTGACTAGAAAAGTTCAGAAGTTGAGGTCGAAAGAAATTGCAACAGTAAAGGTCTAGTGGAAAAATAATCCAATTAAGGAAGCCACTTGGGAGACCGAGACTGATATGTGCATCAAGTATCCTCAACTATTCGTGGAATTTGGTAATTGCTCTCCCTTTCTTTGTATAGACCATTTAGGGAAGAATGGTGTTTTAATTGGTATCTGATGTATGGCCCAAAATATCGTACGGGGTGAACAAGGACCTAAAACACTTAAAACAGGCTAAGGGAGGGATAAAATGTGTTATGAAATATTCTAAGTGTAAAACTTATCGAATTTGGGTAGCTACTGGTTCGGGGGACCACTGCAGCGGTGGATTTTCCGCTCCAGCGAGACCGTGGTAGTAGTCGGAGTCTCGCCGTGATGAATTTGGCCACTGTAGCAGGTCCTCTACAACAAAAATGTAACCGCTGCAGTAGACGACGGGAATCAAAAGTGGGTTTTAAGTTGGAATTATGGGGTTTTACCCTATTATTTCCAAAACATGATCAGAAGGGCTAGAGAACATAAAATCTCTCTAGAGCAGTGAACTCTTCTCTTAAGGTAAGAATTTTGATTTCATATCTCTACTGCAAGTAGTGTTGATCCTCTATTGCTTGTGGACCTTTAATGGTGGAAGTTCTTGTAGAGAAAAATCCTAGGCTGTGAAACTAAGGATGGATTGTGGGAGGATTAGGGGATGATTTGGGTTGATATTTGAGGAGTTTTGATCAGTCCCCTAGAATTACGTGTTGGAAATGAGGGTTATGCGGGGAATTGAGACTAGAACCAAGTTGAACTAGGGTTTTACTTTTGAAAATACCCTAAAGGGAAGGGTTTGATCTTTTAGACCCATGATTGAAGAGTAAGTAATGAATTACTCTTGTTGTGTAGATTTTGAATGATCTGAAGCTTTGAGGAAGGGCAAGGCTCCCTCACAGTAGCCGAATTTTCATCTTCGAATATTGAGGTAGGTTAGCGTTAGAGGGTTAGACTTTGTATAATGGCTTGTATGCATGTATGATAATGGTATGTGTTTGGTCTTCGGACATTATGTGATATGAATAGTATACTTGAATAAATAGTGAAAATCATGTTAATATGAGATGATCATGAACTGTTGTGAAAATCTTGTGGAACTATAAAGTGAAATTCTTTTAAGATGCTTCAATATGAATCGATGATCTGTAATTGTGCAAGTGATGGAATGGAATATAGACTCCTAAGTGTTGAAATATATATATATAGACACACACACACACACACACACACACATATATATATATATGAGTTTCTTTTCTATTATATTTTGTGATGAAAAATGATTTGGATCATAGAAGCATCCTGAGATGAATGGCTCATGCCCGAGGGAAGCATCCGGATGATAATTATTATTGAGTGACTCGTTTCTGAGGGGACCATCTGGACGAGCATATGAGTAGGAGCGAGTACCATGCTAGTACAATACATAGATTTCTAGAGTCCCGCACAGGTCATGACTGGAAGGACAAAAATAAGACCCTCTAGCATGTGTGTACACTAATTTTTTGGATTGAGTGTTTACAGTGGTATGACGGAGGCGTGTGCATGTCATGTCACCATTTGTTTACTTTGTTTATGCTACGTTCGTAATCATGTGGAAAAATGAATGAAGAATATGCTAAGTGGTTGTGGAAGTTACAAATTTTGTTTATGTGATTTGAAACGAAGGACGTGAATCTAATTATAAGTGTGACTCGGCCGCGATGCTGGCAAATGTTGAGTGGATTTGTATGTATTTCCTCTTGTATTTGTAAGTGATAAATAGTCGTACTTATTGTTGCTCATACTTTTGTTATATTGAATTGAGCTATAAAGTATGTGCATTGTTGACACTGATGAACTAATGACTGAAGAATTGATGAAGGTGCAACTAAGTCGAGCTACTGCCTAAGGCAATACCGCTGCAGCAAAACTTCTTCCACTATGGCGAGACCGCTGCACCGAAAGGCCCAATCCAGTGAGCAGGCCGGTTGTAACCTCTGTTAGAGCCAGTGCACTTGAAATGGTTTATGTATTTCTATATCATGCTAAAGACTTGTTTTATATCATTGTTTCTATGTTTACACGTTATTATGTGAGGTCGACTGATGATGCCTACCAGTACCATTTTATGTACTGACCCTACCCCTACACATCTTTTCTAAATGCAGAGTTCAAACCAGGAAGTTTCTCACGTCCTCATCTGTAAGAAGCAATAATTCATTAAAAGGTGAGCAGAATAAGGAGGCAGTGTAACCCACCAATTTTGAATATGTCCTTCTCTTCCGGACACTTATTTCCTTTGTTTTAGTTTTAATCATTTTAGATTTGTAAGTAGACGTCTTGTGCAATGACTTTCAGGTCTTGGTATTTGTTTTGTTTTGTTCTGGTTTGGTTTAGTTGTAAGAGGTTAATTATTTTTGTGATGATGCCTTTCATTTATTTAAAACCTTTATCTCTTGCTGAATGTTGATGTTGGGGTAATTTTGGGGATCATTAGTTTGCCCTCTAGGGGGTTAATGTGGGTGCCAATCACGGCCATTTGGGTCGTGAAATATAGTGTTTAGAGAGAGTGTGTAGGTGGACTCTCAAAAGATAAAAGCGGTGAAGAATTGGCCTAGACCTGTCAGTCTTACAAATATTAAGAGCTATTTGAGTTTCACTGACTACTACAGGAGGTTCATATATGGATTTTCATCCATTGCAGCACCGTTGACTATGTTGACCCAGAAGAAGGTCAAATTTTAGTTGTCGGATGCTTGTGAGAAGAGTTTTTAGGAGTAGAAGACTCACTTCAGCCCCAGTATTGAACCTATCGAAGGGAAAGTATAGCTTTCTTGTGTATTGTGATTCCTCTGGGGTTGGTCTTGGTTGTGTGTTGATACAGCATGGTATGGTCATTGGATATGCTTCTAGATAGCTTAAGACTCATGAGAAGAACTATCTGATGCATGACCTAGAGTTGGTTGTCGTGGGGTTTGCATTGAAGATTTGGAGGTACTATTTGTATGGGGTGCATGTGGATGTGTTCACGGACCACATGAGCCTTCAATACGTGTTTATTCAGAAGGACCTGAATTTGCTGCAAACAAGATGGTTAGAGTCTCTGAAGTACTATGACATGAGTATCCCTTATCATCAAGGCACAGCCAATGTAGTGGAAGATGCTCTTAGTAGGTTGTCCATGGACATTGTGTCTCATGTTGAGGATGGGAGAAAGGAGTTGGCGAAGGATGTCCATAGGCTTTCTCATTTAGGGGTTCACCTTATAGATTCGATAGATGGTGGTTTTATCATTCAGAATGGGTTGGAATCTTCATTGGTGATGGAAGTCAAGGCTAGGCAAGATGAGGATCCTATCCTAGTGAAGTTTAAGGAAGCAGTCGGGAATCAGAAGGTGGAGGTTTTCTCCCAACGGAGAGATGGTGTACTCCAATATTTGAGCCGATTGTGTGTACCAGCTGTAGATGACTTGAAAGAGTGGATGTTGAGTGAGGCTCATGGCTCTCGATATTCTATCCATCTAGGTGCCACCAAGATGTATCGTGATCTATGGGAAGTCTATTGGTGGAATTGCATGAAGAAGGACATTGCGGAGTTTGTGGCTAAGTGTCCGAATTATCAATAAGTGAAGGTTGAGCATCAGAGACCTGGAGGTATGCTTTAGGATATTCGCATTCCCACTTGGAAGTGGGAAGAGATCAATATGGACTTCATCATAGGCTTGCCTTATACATACTGATAATATTACTCTATATGGGTGACTTTGGATAGGTTGACCAAATCATCCCATTTCCTACCAGTCAAAACTACTAATTCAGCTGAGGATTATGCAAGATTGTACATTCGAGAGTTGGTTCGATTGCATAGAGTTCCTTTTTCCATCATATTGAATAGGCGTAGTCAGTTCACCTCTTAGTTTTTGATATCATTTTAGAAGGGCCTTGATACACAGGTGAAGCTTAGCACAGCTTTTCACCCGCAGATAGATAGTTGGGCTGAGCAAATCATTTAAACCCTTGAGGACATGTTGACAGCGTGTGTGATTGATTTCAAAGGTAGTTGGGATGATCACTTGCCTCTCATCGAGTTTGCCTACAATAACAGTTATTACTCCAGCATTTAGATGGCTCCATTTGAGGCTCTTTATGGGCGGAGAAGTAGGTGATTGATTAGGTGGTTTGAGGTAGGTGAGGCCACATTGATAGGGCTAGATTTAGTTCATGAGGCTATGGAGAAAGTTCAGCTCATTAGGGAGAATCTTAAAACAGCTTAGAGTCTTCAAAAATCTTACGCGGATGTTAGGCGGAGAGAGCTTGAGTTTGAGGTTGATGACTGGGTATTTTTGAAGGTGTCTCCTGATAACGCTCAAACCACACTTCCAACTGAAGTATGAAGCGGACGTTGTCAATAAAGAACCCAACAAGAAGTTGGGGTCGATCCCACAGGGAATATGGAAGATCTAAATTATAGCTGGTAGATGAAGTTGTATGGTAATTACTTCACAATGGGGGGAATTCTAATGAAAAATCAATAATAGGAATAAACAACAATCAAGATTATATTTGTGAATCAACAATTAAAGGATAACTAGGGTTTGTGTTCCCCATGATTCATAACAGCTTTAGGTATACACTCGTGATCTCTACCAATACTTACTTAAAGAACTGATAACTTAGGTTCATTCAAACGATCGACCAATCCCTATTTAATGACTATCCTCAATTACTCAACCAAGTCTCATGAGTTTTGCAAACTAACCGTTATCACTAAGTTCCAGATATAACTATCCTGCGACCACAACTCAAGTTAATACAATGATCATCAAGATCAAGGCTCTGTTGTAATTCTCTTTTCCTAATCTCTACCTCTTCGACCAAAGCAAGTAAAGAATTCAGGCACTTCCTAATGTTGCGCACCTCTAAGAATCATTAAAGATGAAGAGATTACAATATAAGTAATTAGTATTGGTTTTAGATTCACTTTGTGCAACCCTAACTTATTAATCCACCATGGTTCCCACAACCCTCTCATAGTTGCAAGACTGTGAATTGCATTCATGATTGAAAACATAAAATAATACTTACAAAGATGATTGAGAAAAATGATTTCTTCAGTTAAGCCACGAAATCTTGAATAAGAAGTAGCAAGAATAATATAAGTTCAAGAAAAGGTTGATCACAAGGTTGAACCAACTCAATTCTCCCTTTCAATGATGTGAAATTGCTTCCTACAATGTTTTCCTACTAGAATAAAATCTATTCGTCGTCCTCTCTGAAAAATAAAGCATAAAAAGTATTTATATATACACAAGAATCCTTTTCCTAAACCAACAAGATTGCTTTCCATATCTGTAGCCGACCTCGTCACGTGTCCACCTACGACTCGTAGGGGATTCTCATGGACCGTGGCATCAACTCGTGGCTTGAAGTGTTGGCTGAATTTTTTCTAAGTGTTGGGCCATGGTACGATTCGTACCAACATCCTACAACTCGTACATTGCACCCGTGGCTTGATCCTGATATTTTGAACTTTGTCTGAACTTCACCACGACTGGTATAGTATGATTCATACCTTCATCTCACAGATCTAGGGTACTCTTGTACTGAGAATCAACCTCCTGTGCAATTCTTCTGGATTTTATCACTACTGACTTACCACTACTCGTACCATCATGATACGATTCGTGATAAGTCTCATGGGATCAGTATTCCAAGTTAAGCTTTCAGCTTCTAATTAATGCCCTCAGTACCACTCGTAGGTCCAACTTACGGATCATACTGTGGTCTGGACTTTTTGCCCTTTTTTGCATACTTTTTAGCTTCCTTTTGCAATTTATTGTTCCAACACCCATTTATCCTAAAATCAAAGGAAAAGTGCCTCATATCCACATAAATACACCTAAGTCCATGTTATTTTCTTAGTTTTGAGCGTCAATAGTGTTGTAAATCCACAGCACATCAACACCCTCAACTTAAGACTTTTACATGTCTCAGGAGAAGAAAAAGAAAAACTAAACATGATGCTCAACTAGAAAATAAACTTAAGATACTATAGCCAAAACTCAATCAAATTTGTGCACTGTATATATAAACTCTTTCGACCATTCCTCTTGAAACATCATCAGCTAATGTATTGCAAGCAACATCTAAACATCATATTCAAGGATCAAGACATGTCATCTAGCTATCAACAAGCAATCAAGTCATCACCTTTGTGTTTCACACAGACCAATGGTAAAAGCAAATATAATCCATGTACCCTCACAAAAAATGAAGTCCCTACTCTAGTATGAAATATCGAATGAAACATGGGACTAGGCAAATGAAGCACTCACTCTCTCAAAGAACTGCAAGTATTATGCATCAGATACCATAGGCTTGTCCTTATTTTCTCTGCTTTGGTTCATTAGATGGTCAAATTAAGATCACTATAGGACTTGATATGGATTGTAATGTAGGTTTAGGGCTGGACATGATAAAGATGAAAGATTTTATGAGTGACTACTCCTTCCTTAGTACTACATTCATTGGCTACACCATTCTCCTATTTCACCCTTCATTCCTTTTGTCTTCTTTTCTTCCCATTTTCCCATTTTAAGAATATTTGCATGGGTGAGGTGATTTTTCACATTTTTCAACAATTTCAAGCTATTTGATTTTTTTTTCTTTTTTTCTCAATATTCTCAAATCTTCAGCTTTTTATGTTTTCACCTCACCACACCTTTCTTTTTCACCAATATTTTTTTCCTCTCTTTCTTTTCTTTCGTTTTCTCCCACTCTCACCATTTATGCACCCCTACTCTAGCTACCATCAACTTAACCATTTTTCTTATGTTGAGGTTCACAATATCAAAGGAAGGACCAGGGCAAAATAGGTTCATTATAAGCAAATGGGTACGGTTAATCAGGTAAAGCAAAGAAATCTGGTCTATTAAGGCTCAAACTTGGGATCAAGGAATTCATGAAACTTTGGTAGGGCAATATAGGCTAAAGGTGAGCTAAAACAAAAATGGCCTATGATCATCTCCTAACCAACCATCCTTAACCTATGCAGAAACCAATCAGGCAAGTTCTAGATCTTCAACAACATATCGCAATAAATAGTAAGACCTCACTCGCATATGGTACATGAACTATTTTTACTTTACCTGTCTGGTTCATACAGGGCTTAACAAGACTAGCACTATTAATAACTAAATGATATAAAACGATCCATAGAAATCATGCATTGTTGTCACAAATACAAAGCAAAAATTTTTAAACAGGGTAAATTTTTCCAAAAACAACAAAAGTAGTGCATATTCATTGGCTGAGTATTCCTAAGTTACTTTATAACCAAACAAAAATCACAAATAAAAACAAAAATCCTAACACATGGTGGTTCTACTAGATAGCATGCTTAAGGAAAAAGATACACGGCAAGAAAAACCCTCAGATGAACAAAAATCTCCCAAAAAATACAAGTACACCCTCCCCCTATAAAAAATGAGCTTCGTCCCCGAAGCATAAAATATAAGCATGAAGGAAAAAGGGACATACCTGTGGCTACTCTGACATCGCCTTTGTCATCTTGCGAAGGTGGTACCTCCGCGGTAGTAGTAGCGCTAGCAATGGCCGGCGCACTCAATGGTGTAACAATGGGGGTAGTGATCCCCCCCTCAGTGGATGTATCCGCTTGAACAGCCTCTGTAGTAACTGGGATTGAATGTGGCTCACCCGAAGGGTCATGGCCACTAGCAAGCTCGAACTGAGATGTGGTGGACTTCCCGCTCCTCTAAATCTCTTATGCAGCTCAGTCATATGCTCCTCATGAGCCCGCATACTGTCCACTCTATCCCTCTTGTGCTCTTTCTTCTCCTTCTTTGTCTTCTTTTTCAAACATTCCTCACCAGCATCTTCATCAGCTCTCTTGCTGCAGTTGGCCCCCAGTATGCTGCCAAATCAATATCCTCCTCAAGCTCTGCATCTAGGTCCAGAAGAGTGGGGGCTGCTGCTATAACAGTTGGTTGTCGTAAAGACAACTCGACCACTTGACTCCGAAGAACCCCAACTCAGCACGGAGACTGCCAGTGTCTGACTGCTCTGCCATCCTCATGTTGAACTACTCTCAAAACTATCCAGGTGGGCATGAAGAGCCCGAGCTACTGCATCTATCTCGAATTTGACCCATGGCTTTACATTCTCCATCATTTCCTGAATTTTGCGCTCGGCCATGGTCAATCTCTTTGCTAGCTTTTGGCGGAAATCCTGCGGTACCAAGATGTACCCTACTGGAGTCTGAGTCTGTACACTGGGAAGAGGTGTAGCTAAGGTGATGGGAGCTGAATCTGAATGGTTGGCATCTGTAGCCGGTGTCTTGCTCTGCTCTTGAGTACTGGGGACATTCACCTACACGTCCCCTGCTGGCTGAGCTAGTGGGATAACTATAGGCATCCTGGATCTACTCACTGGGTTCATCTAATCCCAGATAAGGCTTATGTTTGCAATTCTTTGGCCTCAAATCAATCTCTCATTACCCCGCTGAACTCTTGCCTCCCTGCACAAACTATATACAAGAGGTTGGAGTCAATCCCACAAGGAATACGAAAGATCTAGAGTACAGCCGGTAGATGAACTTGTATGGTAATTACTTCACAATGGGGGAAATTTTAATAAAAATCAATAATAGAAATAAACAGCTGTCAAGATTATATTTGTGTACACTTGTGATTTCTACCAATACTTACTTGCAGAACTGATAACTTAGGTTCATTTAAATGATCAACCAATCCCTATTGAATGACTACCCTCAATTACTCGACCAAGTCTCATGAGTTTTGCAAACTAACCGTTATCACTAAGTTCCAGATATAACTATCCTGCGACCACAACTTAAGTTAATACAATGATCATCAAGATCAAGGCTCTGCTGTAATTTTCTTTTCCTAACTCTACCTCTTCGACCAAAGCGAGTAAAGAATTCAGGAACTTCCTAACATTGCGCACAGCTAAGAATCATTAAAGATGAAGAGATTACAATATAAGTAATTAGTATTGGTTTTAGACTCACTTTGTGCAACCCTAACTTATTAATCAACCATGGTTCCCACAACCCTAGCTATAGAGGTTTTAGCCTCTTATAGTTGCAAGGTTGTGAATTGTATTCATGATTGAAAACATAAAACAATACTTACAAAGATGATTGTGAAAAATGATTCCTTCAATTAAACCACGAAATCTTGAATAACAAGTAGCAAGAACAATATGAGTTCAATAAAAGGTTGATCACAACGTTGAACCAACTCAATTCTCTCTTTCAATGATGTGAAATTTCTTACTACAATGTTTTCCTACTAGAATTAAGTCTATTCATCGTCCACTATAAAAAATAAAGCATAAAAAGTATTTATATAGACACAAGAATCCTTTTCCTGAACTAACAGGACTGCTTTTTGATGTGCCCGCAAGTGTACGGGTCGTACAGGTAATATAGTGGCCCTTTTTAAGAGCCGGACGTCGAACCTACAAGGACTGGACCAATTCAGCTAACTATCAAGCTCAAGTGTGATTTTAACTTTCGCAAGTGTTGATTATAGACTTTTTTGATAAATTTTAATTAAGTTCGGGGGTGGTCATCGAAATACTCTGAAATCATTCAAGGAGCAACTAGAGTTAAAGCCGGATAATCATGCGAAACTATGCTTTGTAATGGTTTAAGTATGGAATTATCAATTGTCGTCTCAAATAATTACAATTGCATGTTCATGGTCTTTCAAGCCTCTAAACACGACAAACTAGCCTCACAACTACATCATTGAACGGGAATGTGACATTCTAGTTCGTGGGCAATTCAATTACGTGGATTAGGTTTACGGGGTTTATGCTCTTGATTAGGGACTTTCGTACATCAAATCATTTAACTCAACTTAGCTTCACAACGACTTCTTCGAGTGGTGATGTGATAATTCTAAGTTGGTGTCTATCTCATCCCGTTTTAATAACCAAGCAAGGCAAATTAGGTATAATTTCTTATCCTAACCGCAAATTATATCGTAAGATACAAACTTGCTCCCTACATTCTTTGTTCTTGCCTAGGTTTACTTTCTCAAGCTTTAATCTAGGTGTAACGTGTGTGTTTTCATAGTGATCAATCATAAAAACAACCATAATTAAGAATGTAAGACAAAACAACAATCAAAACTTAAGACCAAAACAAATTCATGTAGTCACAATCATATCTTGTGGCTTCAACCCTAGAGGGAGGGTTCTAGCCACTCAAGTTCGTATAATTACAAGAAAACATAATTAAAGTAACATACTTACAAGAATTGGTAGAAGAGAAGATGAAATTTAAGAACCCTAAGTGTGAGTTCTCCCACTTCTCCCTCACTCCTTGGTAGTTTTTCAGAAATATTATGTGACAAAATGTTTTTAGGAGCTAAGGGACCAATTTATAGTAAATGAGAATTGTACAAAATTATGCCTGTCGTGGAATAGCTCCGTGGCACGGAGTTTATCACGCCAATATGCCTTCATGACACGGAGGAATCGCGGATGCACACTGGAATTCGCCTTAGAATGACATTAGGCCGATGCTTGCTGCGATGGCCGGCGTGGCATGCTGCCTGTGCAGCGCGATGGCCCTCGTGACACGGCGTTGGCGCGCAGGTTGTCTAGCTTTGCACGGTGCTGGCGCGCAGCTGGCCTGCTTTCTGCCTTCTTCTCGCGCCTAGAATTGGCGTGGCACAGCGCTGGGTGCAACACACGTACAGCGTGGCATGCTCCCTGGCGCGGCCAGCCTTGCCAAGGCATGGTTCCTTGTCGACTTCTGTAATTCGCTTCTGATTCCATTCCTCTACTTCACCAAATCATAGATTAGATCCTCAAATTCATTTTAAACCTACAAAAACAAGGACTGATCATGTTGGTTAGTATATATATTCACATTTATATAAAATCACATGAGAATGTATATAATTAAGTAGATAAACAAGGCAAAACTAAGTTATAAAGCATCACTTGGGCATGCTATTTTGCCCAAGATCACTTTCCATATCTGTAGCCGACCTCATCACAGGTCCACCTATGACTCGTAGGGGCTTCTCACTGACTATGGCATCAACTCGTGGCTTGAAGTGTTGGCTGAATTTTGGCTAAGTGTTGGGCCAAGGTACGAATCATACCAATATCCCACGACTCGTACATTGCACCCATGACTTGGTCCTGATATTTTGAACTTTGTCAGAACTTCACCACGACTGATATGGTATGACTCCTACCTTCATATCACGGATCGTAGGGTACTCTCGTACTGAGAATCAGCCTCCTGTGCAATGCTTCTAGAATTCATCACGACTGACTTACCACGACTCATACCATCATGATATGATCCATGACAAGTGTCATGGGATCAGTCTTCCAGGTTAAACTTTCATCTTCTCATTAATGCCCTCAGTACGACTCGTAGGTCCATCCTACGAATCATACTATGGTCTGCACTTTTTGCCCTTTTTTGCACACTTTTAGCTTCCTTTTGTAATTTATTTTTCCAACACCCATTTATCGTGAAATCAAAGGAAAAGTGCCTCATATCCACATAAATACACCTAAGTCCATGCTATTTGTTTAGTTTTGAGTATCAATAGTACTGTAAATCCACAATACATCATCTCCCATGAAGACAGTCATGAGATTTGGTAAGAAAGGGAAGCTTAGCCCCCGATATGTTTGTCCTTATAGGGTTTTAAGGAAAGTTGGCAAGGTGGCATATGAGTTGGGGATACCAGCAAAGTTAGCTTCGGTGCATCCAGTTTTCCATGTATCTCTTTCAAAGAACTGCCTTGGTGACCCCGCCTTAGTTGTTCTGATAAAGGGAATTAGTGTTACACCCCGTAAAGTTTTAATAGTTAGTAGGCATACGCGTTGATTTGTGATGAGTAAGGAAAGCTTGACGCGTGTGGTAAGAGCCTCAAAAGCAGGCTCGGGGTCCAGTTACAGCAGATGCATTATGACCCATAGTCGAGCCAAGGCTCGGGATCCATTTACAACAAATTCATCATGACCCATAGTCGGGCCAAGGCTTGAGATCCAGATACAGCTATAAGAGCCAAGATGACTCAAATACAACAACAGGAGCCCAGACTCTTCAGATATAGTTACAGTTACTTGCGGAGCCTACGAGTTACCAATAGGGGTATATAGACCGATTGGCACCTGCTGAGGCATATGGGGGCCCAGGTAGGTTATTTCTGTGTTGCTTGTACCTTCCCAACTTATGGGGCCAGGTTAGGTTCTTGTCTGTATATTGGTCTCCAAACTATAGCTAATGAATGAATAGACATACAGTTTCAGCTCATATATGTGTAGTGTTTTACTAGTTGTAGGTTATGGATAATAAAGCTTACCGGTTAACTTCTGGCCCTTAATATTGTTCACTTTCAGTTCTTTATCAGTTTTAGTCAACTTCTGTTACTGCCCTACATATTTGGTACATATTGTACTGATGCCCAACTATGGGGCACTGCATGCTTGCCTGCAAATTTAGACAAACAGATTTCAGGACCTCCATTAGCAGCAGTTCAGGATCAGCAGTTCGGTCAGCTCCTTTCGTCCGTAGTTGCCAAGTTGTGGAGGTTACCGTCTTTTATTTGGATAGCATTTGGGTAGGTCGGGGCCTTGTCCTGACCAATACTTTTCAGTCTTAGAGGCTTGCAGACTACAGTCTTTAGTTAGTTGGTTGTTGTTGGCCGTGTGGGGCCCATGTATGTCTTGTTTTACTTATTGGCTGTGTGGGGCCCAATATAGCTGCCTATTTTCATTTGTGTTATAACTAGACAGTGTTTGGTGCATTTTTCAACTACATGCAAGTGCACGTGGTCAAACAAGTAGTAAAATGGCTAAAGTAAAGCCAAGTATCGATCCCACAGGGACTGAGCCAAGGTAATAATCGAATTAAGCGTTAATGAACTCTAACTCTAAAAATGCAGACAACAATTTAAAAAGGATTTTTGAGAGTTCGTTTCCTAAGTTATACTAATCTAAGACAAAATTATAAAGTGAGTATGAACTATAGTAATGAGCAAGCTGAGGCTAAAACGAACATTCAGGGAAGTAATTTATCGATACAATTCGGTTAATCTTTCCTTCGGTTGCTAGTCAAGAATTATTGCCTATGGAGAGAAACTTTCATATTCTACCCAACTTAAGAATCATGAACCTTCAACCTACATTTCTGTGATAAAAGAATTTCATGTTCTATCCATACGAAACTGATTCCTTAATTGACTAATACGACTTTCAGATATATTTCTATTCTAAAGGTAAATCAATTCTCAATTTTCCCAAACTAAGAAGATATCATATCCTACCAATGCACAACTTTCCAATTTATTTCCTTTTCAAGATAAAATTGGATTTTTTAGATATACATTAACATTGGCCAGACATTAATGCAGTAAGAACAAGAATTGATAGAACAACCATGGAAGCAAAGATGAAAAACCAAAATGATCAACAATTACATTCCACTAAAAATGTTCTTAACCTCAGCAAGAAGTGAATTTAGCCACTCATTTGTGGATTAAACATCATCAAATGAGTATAAATCATACAAACAATTTTAAAAAAGGAGAAAGAGTTAGAGAAGAACCCTAAGAATTTCGTCCCCTCAACTGCCTGTAACCCACGTTCTTGCTCAACTAAGTCAGAATAATTAAAAATAAACCTAAGTGTGCTATTTATACTAGTGGAAATTTTTCCCGGAATAACAAGCAACATGTCACGGAGTGTATCGCGGAGCACTGCCTCCGTGACACGGAGTGTATCGCGGAGCGTTGCCTCCGTGACACGGTGTGTATCGCGGAGCACTTCCTCCGTGACACGGAGGTATCGCGGAAGCCCTCTGGAAATCGCCCAATTTATTCCAACTTTGGTGTTTCGCTCCCGATATCATTCCTCCACTTCACCAAATCATAGATTGAGTCCTCCAATGCATTATTTCCTTCAAAAACAAAGACTAATCATGTTGGTTAATATTTCTTCTCATTTATATAAAAAGGCATGAAAATGTACATAATTAAATACATAAAGAAGACAAAACTAAGTTATAAAGTATCACTTTGGCATGCAATTATGCCCAAGATCACAACCCCACACTTAAAGTCTTGTTCGTCCTAGAAAAAACCTTTTACATCTCATGCACATGAAGACTCACACATAGCTAATTTAGCAAGATAATTCAAGCTATGGCTATAATGATTATTTAAGATAACAAGTTAAAAATAGAGCATTCACGATTTAATCAATGAAATGATATACAACTCCATTAAGACTCCCTAACCTCAAGAATCGACTCTCAATCTTGGAAAGCTCATGCAAATCAACTAATCAAGAAATCCGACATTGATGTTATCTCTCATTAAACATGTGCCCTCACAACAAGAGAGTTACCCCTTTTTACTCACAAATATTCAAATCACACCAAGTATTGGTATATGAATAAAAATTACGCTCGCTCTAACAAAGAATTCACATATATCATGTAGTGACCCATAAGCTTGCCCTTAACTCCACTCATTTAAGGATGTATGAACGTAAGATCAAGTAGGACTTAGTGGGTTGTAATGTAAGCTAAGGGACGGGTAGGTACTATTCTGGCCAATAATAGTGACTATCTTCCCTAAGCGCTTTTAATAACTTCAGCCTTCATTAAGGATATTTCTTCTCTTACTTCACCCTCACCCCACACTTGAATCATGCTATGTCCCCATAACATCAACTTAACTTAAAGAGGGTGAGAAATACTCCCTAAGACCTTTAAGCCTAGCTAATAGCATGCTTTTCTTCAACTTTGCACAAGTGGGTGTTCGACCCCACACTTTTTCTCTTCCATGCTTGTTAGCTTCCTCCTCCACGGGTACTCAGACTTCCCCTCCATCTGTGCTTAACATTCCAGCAAAACAACACAAGATGAAAAATAAATAAAATCAACTTAAATGCAACAAATTAAAATGGTAACCTTGGGTTGCCTCCCAAGCAGCGCCTAATTTTACGTCACGGCACGACGTATCAAGTTTCACCACTTTTTCCTCCGCCTTGAGGATATGAATCTCACCCCTAATTTTTTTCTCTAATTTCCTCTTATGCTCCAGGGGTGGTGGTGAAAAATTGTAAGGACCAAGCAGTAGATTTTGCCTTTTGAACTTATTGGCCCTTAAGTAAGCAAAGTCATTTTGTCTCTCCGAGTCAGCAAATTTCAAAATATACGAGGCTTGGTCCTCCTCTAGACATTTCTCTATAAGCTTGGAAGACTCTATTTCTCGGTTGTCAACCAAACTTAATGTCAAAAAATGCTTCGAGTGTGGTCCAATATACCTCAACTCTGAAACTGCATTGTGCTTGACCTCCTTAATTGTATACACCTTCTCAGCATCGACATCTATCTTTCCATTAATGTCAACTGGGGGATACTCTATCTCTTCTTCCATGAATGGATTTTCCATAAGTGTGAGCCCATCACGGGGACACTCAAGAGATTCTAATTGTTGGGCTTCATCCAAAAATTCACCCTTGTCTTCTTCTTGTAGTTCCTCTTGAGTATTTCCTAAAACTCTTACCTGCAATTTACCACAAGCTTCAGCCTCAGCCATCATCTCCGTGACTTTGACACTCATCCTTTCTAGAGCCTCTCCATTCTCTGCTTACTGAATTCTCAATGCTTCCATCGCCTCCTTCATTACTTCTATTTGCTCAAGGAGCTGTTTCAACATGTCTTCTATTCGAGCTTGGCGTCCCAAGTCCTCATTTTCATCATACCTATATTCAGCAAAAACAACAGAAGGATCATAGTAGGGGCTTGGGGGAGGGGAGTATGCATTCGGATAACCATCCCAATGGCCTTCTTGACCACCACATATATTGCACGTGTTACAGTCTTGCCACAAGTGGGGTCCTCCGCAATTCAGACAAGATTCGCCAAAATATGAGTATCCACCATTTAAACCATTTGTATTCCATGATGTCATGTCAAGAAGGGTATCCGCAAAAAAAAATCAAAAAGAATTAAAACAAATATCTACAATTTTTATTTTTGTTTTTATTTTTCTTTCAAAAATAAGACTAACACAAGAATTCTAAACCTACAAGAGAAAGACTAAGACCAAGTTGTCAGCACTTATATAGAATTTGTAAACTAACACTAAGAAAATAAATTTACCAATTGCCAGTCCCCGGCAACGGCGCCAAAAACTTGTTCGGTGCGTTTCGCACTACACGCAAGTGCACGTGGTCTAACAAGTAGTAAAATGGCTAAAGTAAAGCCAAGTATCGATCCCACAGGGACTGAGCCAAGGTAATAATTAAATTAAGCGTTAATGAACTCTAACTCTAAAAATGCAGACAATAATTTAAGAAGGATTTTTGAGAGTTTGTTTCCTAAGTTATACTAATCTAAGACAAAATTATAAAGTGAGTCTGAACTATAGTAACGAGCAAGCTGAGGCTAAAACGAACATGCAAGGAAGTAATTTATCGAACAATTCGGTTAATCTTTCCTTCGGCTGCTAGTCAAGAATTATTGCCTATGGAGAGAAACTTTTGTATTCTACCCAACTTAAGAATCATGAAACTTCAACCTACATTTCTGTGACAAAAGAATTTCATGTTCTAGCCATACGAAACTGATTCCTTAATTGACTAATACGACTTTCATATATATTTCTATTCTGAAGGAAAATCAATTCTCAATTTTCCCAAACTAAGAAGAGATCATATCCTACCAATGCACAACTTTCCAATTTCTTTCCTTTTCAAGATAAAATTGGATATTTTAGATATACATTAACATTGGCCAGACATTAATGCAGTAAGAACAAGAATTGATAGAACAACCATAGAAGAAAAGATGAAAAACCAAAATGATCAACAATTACATTCCACTACAATGTTCTTAACCTCAACAAGAAGTGAATTTAGCCACTCATTTGTGGATTAACCATCATCAAATGAGTATAAATCATACAAACAATTGAAATAAAGGAGAAAGAGTTAGAGAAGAACCCTAAGAATTTCGTCCCCTCAAATGCCTGTAACCCATGTTCTTGCTCAATTAAGTCAGAATAATTAAAAATAAACCTAAGTGTGCTATTTATACTAGTGGGAATTTTTCCCGGAATAAAAAGCAACGTGTCACGGAGTGTATCGCGGAGCACTGCCTCCGTGACATGGAGTGTATCGTGGAGCGTTGCCTCCGTGACACGGTGTGTATCACAGAGCACTGCCTCCGTGACACGGTGTGTATCGCAGAGCACTGCCTCCTTGACACGGTGTGTATCGCGGAGCACTGCCTCCGTGACATGGAGGTATCGTGGAAGCCCTCTGGAAATCGCCCAATTTATTCCAACTTTGGTGTTTCACTCCCGATATCATTCCTCCACTTCACCAAATCATAGATTGGGTCCTCCAATGCATTATTTCCTTCAAAAACAAAGACTAATGATGTTGGTTAATATTTCTTCTCATTTATACAAAAAGGCATGAAAATGTACATAATTAAATACATGAACAAGACAAAACTAAGTTATAAAGTATCACTTTGGCATGTAATTATGCCCATGATTAGATAGCATGGTGCTCTTGTTGGCCCGCATTTGATCCTTGTTATTGCGTTGTTTTTGGTTAGCTACCTTCTTTTACAGGTGTACTTGTCGGCCGGAGGTTGTATTTACAGCCGAGTTAAAGCTCGTCATTTTCTTGAATTGAGTTATAGACATGCACTAGAAGTGCACAAGTCCAGTCAGATTAGTCTAGATCACAGTGTGGCACTAGGTGCCAGTCATTCCTCCCAAGGTAGGGTGTGACAACCTTGGTATCAGAGCAGGTCGTATCCCTGGGAGTCTACAAGCCGTGTCTAGTAGAGTCTTGTTTATAAATGTGTTGTGAACCACATTTTTAAGAAATAGGCTACAAGGCATGATAGTATGGATACCCCTCCTTCTCAGATCGTGCTATAGAGTCGAGTTGTATAGGGATGAGTCCCTAATATTTCATTGTTATGTATGTTAAAAGTAGTGTTTGATATGGGACAGACTTCAATCAGCCGCAAGTCAGCTGCAGTAGCAAGAGAGGGTACCAGTGAGGTGCCACAATTGGGGGAGGGACAGTTAGCCTAAGGGAAAAAGCAGACGTCTTTTAATTCCACCAGTATCCTCCCGGGGCATCAGGAACCTCATAAGTTAATAGATAAGCCAGCACTGTCCCCAGTTCTCCTTACAGTCTCAGGGTAAGAAGTCAGTAATATGGTATATGTATGAGTTGGCTCACCTAGTAGACCTTTAGGATTAGAGGGGAGCTACAACTAATGTTGGGTTACTTGGAAAATGTGAAGGATTGTGTGGTATTTGCACCTCCAGCCTTTAGAGTTTGTTATATTTCACGCCTTAGCCCTGTTATAAAATGCTAGGGTCATTTTTTACCTCCCATCTTGTTCTCCCAGTACAACAAAAAGCACAAGTATCAATTCTATATTTCCTAGAATAAAGAGTAAAGAAGGGCTAGAACTGTTGATTCCGAGAAGGATTAGAAGATGGTCAAGACCCTTAGTGTTTACAAGTTACCTAGACCCTCATGGCAGTAAATCAGGAGGGCAGGTAAGATTGGCAGTAGCATCTAAGTATGTGTGAGAGCCCATAAGCGTAAACCTCCAGCAGTAGTAGAGCCCAGGTCAGAAATAGGCTATTTCATTGTAGTGTGCTAGCGGCGTTAGTGAATACCTGAATAATAATGGCCATAACCCTAGTTTGTTATGTCGAAGGATAGAGAGATTATATGAGTGAGATTGGCCTAAGTGCAGGTTAGAACGATACAAGTTGGTAGACTTAACTAGCAATATTCCTGCTAGTGAGGTGCGTGGAGCACAAACCCCAATTTTCAGCTTATAGAAGTAAGAGTAAGGCTTGAGAATCGAACTTGAGGGGAAAATAGAACCACTTCCAGGCGGTAGCTGGTTGATAGAGCTTCGAATCGCCATTGAATATCAAGAAATAAGCAGCGGGATGACATTTAAAGGATAGTGAGGTTGTAACCTAGAATACTGCAATGTCCCCACTAATTGTGGAGGCAATGGAGTGACAGTACAGAGACCCTAAACTAGTACAGCCAAAGATAAGGCCCAGAAGAAGGAGTCACCGGCCTTTAAGATAGTAGGGGACATATTCTTAAGACCCATAGGTTGACTCTATGTTCTAAATGTGGTAGAGTTTTGTTAGTAGATTATAGAAAGGCATACCATGTCTGTTATTCACCCACCCGGGTTTGATGAAAATGTGTTAGGTTATAAAAGAGATCTATTGCTGGCCCAGGAAGAAGAAGGATATTATCGAGTTATGGCATAAAGCTCCAATGGCCATCAAAGAGAGGTTGGATATTAGAAACCAGACAGACTAATTTAGGAAATAGCCATGCCTATATGGAAGTGGGAAACAAACTGTATAAATAAAGCTGTAGGATTAACCCGTACTAGAGGCAAATTCGATCCTATTCGAGTCATTATCAAAAGACTAATGAGATTAATTCATTTCTTGCCGGTCAAGATTATGTTTTAGTTAAAGATTATGTTGTATTGAATATTAAAGAATTGTGCCAACGATATGATGTCTCAGTGTTTATTAAATTTTTACAAAGACTGCAACTAACAGTTAGGCTTTGGAAAAGCTATCAGAACGGATTGGAGCGTAAGTTTATTTGAGTACAGTTTCCTGTCCCCAAACAGTGACTAAGTAGAACACATGAGTCAGATGCCTGGGGAGGTATTAAGGGTGGAAATGTAGGTTCCCTATATGACGGCCTGAAGTAGGTATGTTGGGGATAATTGATCCGAGCGTATTACATCAGTCGGAGGGAAATAGTTAAATTAATTCATAGATATGTACCGACATCCCAGGGTCGCTGGGAGCCTTACTTTAGCATATGGAGAAGTTAGGAATTGAAGCAATGATGGGATGTACCTACAAAATGTCGCCACTGAAAGGCGTATGTGATCTGACAAGGCAAGTCCAACCCTAGATTCATTTAGCTATACAGGGTCCTCTGAGAGATTGGCCAAGCAGCCTATGAGATGGAGTTGTCTTTGAGGCTAGGATCTGATCATGCCACAGGAGAGCTGTCCCATGCGAGGGCTCCAACAATTATATTAGGTCGCCGGGTCCGTAAGGGGCAAACAAAAAGACTTAGAGAAGAACAAGAATATAGCAAGGATGAATTGAGAAGCTAAAGATAAAGTAAGATCTAGATATCTTTAGTTGTTCCAGGCTCTATAGTGACAACTTGCAGATTCAAAAAAGTTTATAAATGGCAAAATAGTTTTCAAGTTTTGAGTGGTGCCCTATTTGTTGTTGTTATCAGTCATTTATATATGTAATGGCACTATATATGCAGGTGAGGTGAGGTTGTGATTAAGTTGTTATTTTACTACTTATATTACTAGTATTGTTTAGTTGATTATCTCTATGTAGTGGAGTAGCTGATTATATCATCCCGTCAGATGCCCATGTTGGGTTTTTCTACGTTTCATGTTTTTGGATAGTCCATAATACAAAAGAGACTCTGCCGAAATTTTTATAAAGGTGGGTTAAAAGAGTTAACTCCGTTGAAGATGACATTCGAGGACGAATGTTCCTAAGGGGGGAAGGATGTTACACCTCGTAAAATGTTAGTGGTTAGTAGGCGTACTGATGTGCTGTGGATTTACAACACTATTAACGCTCAAAACTAAGAAAATAGCATGGACTTAGGTGTATTTATATGGATATGAGGAACTTTTCCTTTGATTCAGGATAAATGGGTGTTGCAACAATAATTACAAAAAGAAGCTAAAAGTGTGCAAAAAGGGGCAAAAAGTGCAGACCCCAGTATGATCCGTAGGATTGACCTACGAGTCGTACTGAGGGCATTCATGAGAAGGTGAAAGTTTAACCAAAAAAGACTGATCCCATGAGACTTGTCAGGGATAATACCATGGTGGTACGAGTCGTGGTAAGCCAGTCGTGATGAAATCCAGAAGAATTGCATAGGAGGCTGATTCTCAATATGAGAGTACTCTACGACCCCTGAGATGAAGGTAGGAGTCGTACCATAGCGGCCGTGGTGAAGTTCAGACAAAGTTCAAAGTATCAGGATTAAGCCACGGGTGCAATATAAGATTCGTAGGATGTTGGTACGAATAGTACCTTGGCCCAACACTAGCTAAAATTCAGCCAACACTTCAAGCCACAAGTTGATGCCACGGTCCTTGAGAAGCCCCTATGAGTCGTAGGTGGACCCTAGACAAGGTCGGCTACAGATATGGAAAGCAGTCCAATTAGTTTAGGAAAAGGATTCTTATGTCTATATAAATACTTTTTATATTTTATTTTTCATAGAGGACAATGAATAGACTTAATTCTAGTAGGAAAACATTGTAGTAAGCAATTTTACATCATTGAAAGAGAGAATTGAGTTGGTTCAACCTTGTGATCAACCTTTCTTGAACTCATATTGTTCTTGCTACTTGTTATTCAAGATTTCGTGGTTTAATTGAAGGAATTGTTTTTCTCAATCATCTTTGTAAGTATTGTTTTATGTTTTCACTCATTAATACAATTCACAACCTTACAACTATGAGAGGCTAAAACCTCCATAGCTAGGATTGTGGGAACCATGGTGGATTAACACGTTAGGGTTGCACAAAGTGAGTCTAAAACCAATACTAATTACTTATATTGTAATCTCTTCATCTTTAATGATTTTTAGAGGTGCGTAACGTTAGGAAGTTCTTGAATTCTTTACTTTCTTTGGTCGAAGAGGTAGAGATTAGGAAAAGAGATTTACAATAGAGCCTTGATCTTGATATCATTGTATTAACTTGAGTTGTGGTCACAAGATAGTTATATCTGGAACTTAGTGATAACAGTTAGTTTGCAAAACTCATGAGACTTGGCCGAGTAATTGAGGATAGTCATTTAATAGGGATTGGTAAATCTTTTGAATGAACCTAAGTTATCAGTTCTGTAAGTAAGTATTGGCAAAGATCATGAGTGTATACCCAAAGCTGTTATGAATCCATGGGGAACACAAACCCTAGTTATCTTTTAATTATTGATTCACAAATACAATCTTGACTATTGTTTATTTCTATTATTGATTTTTATTAGAAATCCCCCCATTGTGAAGTAATTACCATACAAGTTCATCTACCGGCTGTAATCTAGATCTTCCATATTCCCTGTAGGTTCGACCCCAACCTCTAAGTTGGGTTCTTTATTGACAACGTCCGCTTCATACTTCAGTTGGAAGTGTGGTTTGAGCGTTATCACGTACACATGGATTTATGATGAGTAAGGAATGATTGACGCGTGTGGAAAGAGCCTCGGTAGCAGGCTCGGGGTCTTGCTAGAGCAGATACATTATGACCCATAGTCGAGCCAAGGCTCAGGGTCCATTTACAGTAGATACATTATGACCCATAGTCGAGCCAAGGCTCGGGGTCTAGTTATAGTAGATACATTATGACTCATTGTCGAGCCAAGGCTCGGGATCCAGTTGTAGTAGATACATTATGACCCACAATCAAGCCAAGGCTCGGGGTCCAATTATAGTTTATACATTATGACCAATAGTCGGGCCAAAGCTTGGGGTCCAGATATAGCTACAGGAGCCCAGATGACTTAAAAACAGCTACAAGAGCCTAGAAGGCTCAGATACAGTTACAGGAGCACAAATGGCTCAGATATAGTTATAGTTACTTGTAGAGTCTATGGGGTATCAATAGGGGTTTACAGACTAATTGGCACCTGTCGAGGCTTATGGGGGCCCAGGTAAGTTATTTTTGTGTTGTTTGTACCTTCCCAGCTTATGGGAGCCAGGTTAGGTTCTTGTTTGTATATTTGTCTGCCAGCTATAGCTTATGAATGAATAGACGTACAGTTTCAGTACATATACCTGTAGTGTTTTACTGGATGCAGGTTATGGATAAGAAATCTTACAAGTTAACTTCTGGCCCTTACTATTGTTCACTTTCAGTTCTTTATTAGTTAGTGAGCTTCTATTACTGACTTATATATTCGGTACATATTGTACTGACACCAGACTATGGGGAATTGCATGCTTGCCTGCAGGTTTAGACAGACAGAGTTTAAGACCTCCATTAGCAGTGGTTCAGGATCAGCAGTTCGGTCAGCTCCTTTCGTCCGGAGTTGCCAAGTTGTGGAGGTTACCATCTTTTATTTGTATAACATTTGGGTAGGCTGAGGCCCTGTTCCGACAAATATTTTTCAGTCTTAGAGGCTTTCAGACTACAATCTTCAGTTAGTTGGTTGTTGTTGGTTGTGTGGAGCCCATGTATGTCTTGTTTTACTTGTTGGCCATGTGGGGCCTAGTATAGGTGCCTATTTTGGTTTCTGTTATAACTAGATAGCATAGTGGTATTGTTGGCCCGCATAGGATCCCTGTTGGTGCGTTGTTGTTGGTTAGCTACCTTCTTTTACAGGTGGCCTTGTCGACCGGGACTGTATTTACAGCCAAGATATAGCTCGTCGTTTTCTTGAATTGAGTTGCAGACATGAACTAGAAATGCACAAGTCTAGTCAGATTAGTCTAGATCATAGTGTGGCACTAGGTGCCAGTCATGCCTCCAAGGTGGGGCATGACAATTAGTGTGAAGGATTTCCTTACCTATGAGAAGGTTCTGGTTGTGATCCTTGATCATCAGGTTTTAAAGTTGAGGAACAAGGACGTAGCTTCAGTGAAGGTTTGGTGGAGAAATCAGCTTGTTCAGGGAGCTTCATGGGAAGCTGATGCAGATATGATGGCGAAATACCCGCATCTTTTCCCTTCCTTGTCAGTTCCAGCATGAGGTACCGATTCCCTCCTTAGTACTCTATTCAGTTTCATGTCAATTTCATGTCTCTCAATTCCTTTCAAGTCATACTATGCATGCATGCTTCATGAACTCAGTTCAGTCATGTATATCAGTCTGAAGTAAGTCACTCCGTTAGTTTTCATCTATGGTTGTTCAGTTTTGGGATTGCAGCTCTTTCCCCAGCCTTCCAGTATGCTTAATCTACATTCGAGGATGAGCGTTCCTAAGGGAGATATGATGTAACACCCCAAAAGTCTGTAAGATCAGACCCGTGGACTGAAACAAAGAAAATAGAAAAATCTGCACTAGGTCCCAAATGAGTCATGGTGTGAGTCGTAAAGTGACCCGACGGGTCGTGGTGTGACCTGTTAATTGTAAAATGGTGGAGAAAATATTGATTTTATGTGTAAACGGATTGAGGAACGAGTCATCAAGTCCCCTGACGACCCGTTAAGTGACTCGTTGAGTGAAAATGGTTAGAGAATGGAGAAGAGGTTGCCAGTGGCAACGGGTCAGGGGTCGACCCATCTAGTCACCCAAAGGGTCGTCTAGTCCCTCGTTGGTTCTGGCAGTGTGATTTTTTCTATCAGATCATTAAGGGTGTTTTCGTAATTTCTAAGTTCCTAACTCCTAAACTAAGTCATTTTAAGCCTTCTAAAGAGTGTTTTAAGGGTTTTAATCATCTTAAACCCTCATCTTAGTTCTAACACCCCTCAGTGAAGATCAAATCCCCTTAAGAGAACCTAGGCTTCTTTATCAAATCTTTCTCAATTCCCTTTGGATTTCTAATCAAGTCGAGAATTCTCCAAGCCTATGTATGTAGGGTTATTAATGGGAGAAATTCTTCCACCCTCATGCCAATTTAAACCTAATTCTATGATTCAAGTCTCTAAGCATGTCAAATTGAACTCAAGGGTTTTTACCCAATTTTCGTGAAATCTTCCATGCTTTCTGTATGGGTATAATCCTTTCATGTTTTGATTAATGTTTCGTGACTATTAGGGCAGATTTAAACCTCAATTTACTTATTAATTCGTGATTTCAAGTTTATGAAGATTATTCCCTATTATGCATGATTACGAATTTCAAGCTTATGAGTCCATGATTTTGAGTATGATCAATTATCAAGTATGCATGCATATTATGAATTCTTAGATTTATGGTTTCATGATTTGGGCAATCCCATGTAAAGTTAAGTATGTTTATCATGATTTTAGTCAAGTCTTACAAGATCAATTCTAAAGAGATCTTTGGAGTCAAGGCTCCCCAATATTCATATTTAAGCTATGTTTTGAGAATATGATTATGAGCAATATGCATATTTTGGAAGTAGTGTCTAGCACTGAGTAGGCTAGGATTTCAAGGACCTCGTTCTCTGAACTACGTGCCAATGTAGGATATATTCTTATTTGGGACCTCTCAAGTGAGTGTTTCCCCCACCCTAGGGCACACCCATGATATCACACCTCCATTGTTCTTTGCCCTAGCAAGGCTTAGGACGGCTCTGCACACTTGTGCTAGATAGTTGGGGAATCATGTAAGCTCTATTATGATGGTGTAGTTATGATGAAACCTCCATTTTTCCTCATCTTTTGAGTTACTCATGTTCATGACTTATGATATGATATTTTATAGCATATTTAGCATATTGATCAACTTATGAGTTCATACTTATGATTTCAAGCATGAAAAGCTATGTGATTTCTATTTCTAGACCTTGGGTCATTATGTTTAGATTACGATGAATAGCTTATGATTATGTATACTTCAGATTTATGGCTTTTAGCATGCTGTCCTTACTCTCATGATCTATCTTGATTTATACTCATGATTTCAAACTAACACTTTTACCAGTATGTTTTCCAAACCTACATACTTAGTACATTCAAAGTACTGAACGCATAGTCTATGCTATAGGTTTGGGTGATCCATGTCAGTCCCACTAATAGCTCTATTCCCGCTTAGGTGAGTTCTCATTCTCCGAGGACGTTATCAACTTTATGTTTTTATCATATGTTTCAGTTTCATACTTAGTGAGCTAGTTGGGGGTGTTGTCCCATCAGCTTATCACAGTAGTAGAGGCTTTTCAAACAATTATGTATAGACAATTCAGCATTGATTTGTGTTACGCATGTGCCTTATGTGTATAGACTTCCGCTTATCCATGCTTATGTTTTAAATTCTTCTTTAGTTCATTCTCTTGAGTTGCTATGCATGCGCACCATGGGTTAGTTTAGGCCAATTCGTAGTTCTAGATCATGTGTCTCGATGCGGGGTCCCAGCTCGGGTCGTGAAAGGTGATCGGTGACCTCAGCAGTGGCAGAGACAAGGCCTCTAGTTAGTTATTGCCACAGTGTACCTGCCTCCTCTGCTCCCTTTAGATACTTAATTTTAGTTTCCCCCATTTGGGGCATGTAAGACATTTCACACTCTTTTCCTTTACTTTTTTTTGAATGTTTCTACTTATTTTTATGTTGGTGTACGGATGCCCATTTGGCATTCACAGACCATGGCTGTGTTTTGGGCCTTTAATTTATATTATATCATTGTTTTCCCCCGTATTCGTATTACTTGATTTTATCGCATTTGACATAGTTGGTATTGTCTTAAAAATAGGGGATTTGGATTCTGCCTAGCAAACATCTGCTATAGCAACCGTTTTCCCACTGCAACGGAACTGCTGGGGCGGTACATCTTGACGTGCCCGATTCACGCGTCCGCAAGTGTACGGGTCGTGCAAGTAATATAGTGGCTCTTTTTAAGAACCGGATTGTCGAACCCACAGGGACTAGACCCATTCCTCTAACTATCCATTTCTATTGTGATCTTAAATACCTCAAGTGTTGGTTATAGACATTTTCGATTAAGATTAATTAAGTCTAAGTTTGGGTCAACGAAATATTCTGAAATCCCTCTAGGTGCAACATAGAGTTAAAACCAATTAATCATGCGATCCTACGATTTGCAATGGGTTAAGCATGGAACTATCAATTGTTATTTCACTTAATTAGAATTGCATGTTTATGGTCTTTCGAGCCTCTAAACACGGCAATCTAGCCTCACTGCATCATTGTGAGCGAGGAGTTTAATTTTCTAGTCGCGGGCAATCAATTATGTTGTGGTTTACGGGGAAACGATTAGGGACTTTCATGCGTCTTACAATTTAACTCAACTTAGCCTCACAACTACTTCTTCGAGTGGTGATGTGACATCCCAAGTTGGTCTTTCATAACCCCCGTGTGTCAACCAAGCACGGTGTTAGGTATATTTCTATCCTGACACAAAAATCTCTCCCGAGATACAAACATGCTCCTTAAATTCTCATGTCCTGACCTAGGTAATGCTTTATCAAGCTATTACTCAAGCTAACAAATATGCTTTCATGGTGATCAATCATAAAAACAACCAACAATCCAGAATGCAAGACGAAAACAACAATCAATAACTTAATTCCAAAACAAATTCATAAAAGCACAATCATAATTCATGGCTTCAACCCTAGAGGAAGGGTTCTTGCCATTCATGTTCGTAAAACTACAATTAACTAATACTAAACTAACATACTTACATGAATTTGGTAGATGAGAAGGGAATTTGATAAACCCTAGATGAGTTCTCCCACTTCTCCCTTCACTCCTAGGTGGTTTTTCAGAATAAAATCGTGACCCAATGATTTTAGGAGCTAAGGGTTCAATTTATACTATGCTGAAAAATTGCAAAATTTGGCCTGTGGTGGAACAGCAACGTGTCACGGAGCTGAACGCCCTACTTGACCTCCATGACACATTGGTAACGCGTACCCTCACTGGAATGTGCCAAAAAATCCAATTTTTGGCCAAGTGTTGCCGCGTTAGCAGCTTGCCACGGCCCCTATCGCGCAGGGTGCCAGTTATTGCATGTTTTCTTGTTGACTTTCACGTTTTGCTCTTGATTCCATTCCTCCACTTCACCAAATCATGAATTAGTTCCTCAAATGCATTATTAACCTTCAAAAACAAGGACTAATCATGTTGGTTAGTATATATTCACATTTACATAAAATCACATGAAAATGTATAAAATAACTTAGATAAACAAGACTAAATTAAGGTATAAAGCATCACTCGGGCATGCTATTTTTGCCCACGATCACCTACCCCACACTTAATGTCTTGTTCGTCCTCGAACAACCTATTACATCTCATGCATATGGAGACTCATCCATAACTCATTTAGCAAGAATATTCAAGCTACGGCTACAATGATTACGTAAGATAACAAGCTAAAGATAGAGCATGCACGATTTGATCATTGAAATGAAGTACAACTATGTTAGGACTTCTTAACCTCAAGAATCGACTCTCAATCTTAGCAAACTCATGCAAATCAACTGATTAAGAAACCCCACATGAATTATATCCTTTATTCAACATGTGCCCCTCACGGAAAGAGAGTTACCCAATCACACGCAAAAATAATTTTTTAAATCACAACATGTGTGGGTACATGAATAGAATTACGCTCACTCTCACAAAGAATTCACATGCATCATGTAATGACCCATAAGCTTGCCCTTAGTGTTTTATTCCACAAATTTAAGGATGTGTGAATGTAAGATCAAGTAGGACTTAATGGGTTGTAATGTAAGCTAAGGGACAGGCCGGTACTATTCTGGCCAATAATAGTGACTATCTTTCCTAAGCGCTTTTAATACATTACGCCCTCCTTACGAACTTCCCTTCCCTTACTTCACCTTTTTCTCCTTTCAGCTTTCTTTTTCCTCTTATGTTCCCCTTTTCTTTAGGCACTTTTAACTTATTAGTAAGGAGTTCTATGAATAATTTTTCATTAATTTGTTTTCTTGCTCCTTACTAATTAATCAACCATTTTCACACAAGTGCACCTTTGTCCTTTTCTCACTTCTACAACTTGCTACTTTTCCTTTCTTTTTATTCTTCTCATTCCCTTACTCCTTCGGGTTTTTTTTTTCAAGCGCTTAGGAGTTTTGGATCAAACACAAGGCTAATGAAAGAAAAAGGATTAAGCTTATGTTGCAGCTGTCAATGAATAGGCTCAAGGCTCAATGGGGCTAACTAGGATTAATCTTTCCAAGGTAGGTAAAATGAGGGATAAGAATTGGTTCAGTCGAAAAAAATGCCTAAATCATCTCCTACAATTCACATCCTTCATTTCGTTTTATAAACACACCAGGCAAGTTCTAGACAATCCACAATAGCACAGAATACTCAAAAATCTTACACTCATGGAACATGCTCAATTCAAGACACATTCATCAGACTATTACTCAGCTAATCACAAGAATTCAGATTAAGCTTCAATCATATTGAGTCAAATTCAAGATCTTAAGTGTCTCAAACAAAGTTATACATTTGCATGCTTCACACTGAACATACTCGCATCTTACAATCATGCATAGCACATAACAAGAACATCAAGCACCAATTAGTTATGGTTTCAACAAAACCAAACACCTACCAACTAATTTTTCCTCAAGACGGTCGTCATCCATCCATCGTCGGAAACAGTCCCTAACTATGACTAGAAACACTATATACAGACAAAGGAAAGAAAGAAAAAGAAAATTTTTATTCTTCGGTTCAAATACCCCCCGTCGGAAAAGAACCGAAAAGAAAAACCAACGGGTGATGAAGTCATGCTTACTTCACAAAAATTTTCAAATTTTTCAAATTTCTCAAATTTCTCAAGCATTAGCATTACATTCACCAAAAACTTGTTAAGCACAAAAATTTTTGAAATTTCCCTTGAAATTTCCCGCACCCCACACCTAAATAAGGCTATGTCCTCATAGCATCAAATTAAAATTTAAAAAGGGTTAGAAATACTCCCTGAGGCCTTTAGCCTAGAAAATAGCATTCTTTTCTTCAGTTTTGCACAAGTGTGTGTCGACCCCACACTTTTTATCATCCATGCTTTTTAGCTTCCTCCTCCACGGGTACTCAGACTTCCCCTCCATCTGTGCTTAACTTTCCACCAAAAACAACACAAGATGAGAAATAAATAAAATCAACACAAATGCAAGAAATTAAAATGGTACCTGTGGTACCCTTGGGTTGCCTCCCAAGTAGCGCCTTATTTTACGTCGTGGCCCGACGTGGACTATCCTTTTCAGGACATCCTCATACTTGGGTTCTCTTTCGAGAACCATCTCCTTTTCTTTTGTTGTTTAGAGGAGACAGCCTCCACTCTGTTCCTCTCTTTTTCCCACTTCTTCTTAAATTGAAGCCCTCTATCAGACTCGGGCTGAACACTTGTAATTGCCTTTGGCCCTGCACCTGTGGAATCCTCCACCCCACACTTACCTTCTGCCAACACACTAACCTGACAAAGGTTTCTGTAGTGTGCAGATGGGTTCATTTCTTGGTAAACACGAAAGATTTCTTCTTCATCATCAACCCTCATTTTCAGGGTCCCTGCTTTCAAATCAATCACCGCTCCTCCAGTGGCCAAGAATGGCCGTCCCAAGATCAGGGGTACCTGGTCATCAACTTGAAAATCTAAGACAATAAAATCTGCAGGTATAATGAACTTACCTACTTTGATGAGAAGGTCCTCTATTATTCCATCAGGTGTCACTCGCGACTTGTCAGCCAGCTGCAGCATCAACCTTGTTGGCCTCGGTTTTTCCAACCCCAGGGTGTTGAGTAAGGATAGGGGAATTAGATTGACTGTTGCCCCTAAGTCACACAAAGCTCGTAGCACCTCAGCTTTACCAATTTGTATGGGGAGGGTAAAACTCCCTGGGTCTTTGATCTTCTTTGGCATTTCTCTCAATACCCTGTGACTGCACTCCTCAGTCAGTGCTACAGTCTGGACAACCACCAATCTCACTTTGTTCGCCATTACATCCTTCAAGTATTTAGCATACTTGGGCATTCCCTGCAAGACATCAATAAGAGGCAAATTTATGTGAAGTTCTTTGAAACTCTCGAAGAACTTTTTGAAGCATTCCTCTTCCTTGCTCTTTCTGAATTTCTAAGGGAATGGTGGTGGTGGTCTTTGTGTTGGCTGCAATGAAAGTTCCGCATTTTGTTGCCCAGCACTCTGATTATCTCCCATGTTGATGGATGGTTCTGGTCTAACCAACTCCGGCTGCAACCCCTTTCTCATCTCTTTTGGCACTGCATCAGCTAATTTCTTACCGCTTCTCAAACTGATGGCATTGATCTGCCGGGGGTTAGGATCTGTGTCGCTAGGTAATCCCCCTTGTGATCTCATGTTTCGAGCAGCTGCTATCTGACCCACTTGTTTTTCAAGATTGCGGGTGGCTACTTGCTGATTCTTTAAGTCTGTTGCCATCCTCGCCTGATTTTCCGCTAACTGATTCTGGGTCTCCATAAGTTTCTGCAGTGTTTCCTCAATGCTGCTACTCAATTTCCCATCATTCTGCCTATTCTGCTGATACTGTTGTTGTTGAGGTAGCATATAATTCTGCTTTTGGTTTCCACCCCAAGAAAAATTCGGGTGGCCCTGTCAATTTCTGTTGTAACTGGTTTCAAAATTCTGATTGTTGCGCTGCACATTACTAACAAAATTGACTGACTCCGGATTGGCTCCACAAGATTCTGCATGGTGCCCATTATTACCACAAATTTCACACCAACTCGGAGCTTGCTGAACTGCATTAACCTGGCCCTGGCGTTGGTTCATACTCAGTTTATTGAACTGAGTCATCATTTGATGCTGGAACGAAGCAAACTGTGCTACCAAGGCATTCAAACCATCTACTTCTATCAACCCCGATCTCTTTCCTGCCCCTCTCGATGACTCACTGTGCCACTCTGGATTTCCTTGTGCAATTCTATTCAACAAGGTGTACAACTCATCATAAGTCTTATCCAAGGCTTGCCCACCCGATGCAGAGTCTAGTAATATTTTTGTGTGTGGGTCTAGACTTTCTACAAAGGTATGGGCCAGCACTTCATTTGATTGCTGGTGATGGGGGCAATCTCTCAACAATGACTTGAATCTTTCCCAAGCCATATATAAGTTCTCATCAGGCCTCTGCTTGAAACTGAGTATTTCACTTCTCAACCTTGCAGTTTTGCCTGAAGGGAAGAATCTGATAAGGAACTTCTTAGCCAAGTCATTCCATGAAGTTATGGAGTTCGGTGGCTCAGCCTTCAGCCACTTTTTCGCCTCTCCCAACAGTGAAAATGGGAAGAGGGTCATTCGGACATAATCTGTGGACACGCCGGTGGGGACAAACGTGTCACTAATCTCTAAAAAGCTCTGTAAGTGCTGCTGCGGGTCCTCATGTGCCATCCCAGTGAATTGACCACTAGAATGTAACAGCTGCACCATGTTCTGTTTAAGCTCAAAGTGCCCTCCAGGTTCCGGTTTACGGATGCTAGAGGTCACATTCGTCGCTAGTGGGATTGCCACTTCGCGAACTGGTCTTGCTGCCATTGCTTCGGATGACAATTGTGCTTGTCCTGCGGGTGGTTGTTGTTGCACCTTTTCTTGAAGTCTCTTCAACTTTTGTTCTAGAGCTACTCTCCTTTGCAAATGGATTTGACGTTCAGGTTCCAGCAATGGTTCCACAAGCTCTCTATTTCTAGCCAGCTCGGCAGGACAACCTGTCACCTGCAATTAAGCACACTAAGACCAAGTTTCTCAACACTTAAGGAAATTCAAAAATCACACAAAAATAGATAAATTATCAAAACTTCACCGAGTCCCTGGCAACGGCGCCAAAAACATGACGTGCCCGATTCGCGCATCCGCAAGTGTACGGGTCGTGCAAGTAATATAGTGGCTCTTTTTAAGAACCGGATTGTCGAACCCACAGGGACTGGACCCATTCCTCTAACTATCCATTTCTATAATGATCTTAAATACCTCAAGTGCTGGTTATAGACATTTTCGATTGAGATTAATTAAGTCTAAGTTTGGGTCAACGAAATATTCTGAAATCACTCTAGGAGCAACATAGAGTTAAAACCAATTAATCATGCGATCCTACGATTTGCAATGGGTTAAGCATGGAACTATCAATTGTTATTTCACATAATTAGAATTGCATGTTTATGGTCTTTTGAGCCTCTAAACACAGCAATCTAGCCACACTGCATCATTGTGAGCGAGGAGTTTAATTTTCTAGTCGCGGGCAATCAATTATGTTGTGGTTTACGGGGAAACGATTAGGTACTTTCGTGCGTCTAATCATTTAACTCAACTTAGCCTCACAACTACTTCTTCGAGTGGTGATGTGACATCCCAAGTTGGTCTTTCATAACCCCCGTGTGTCAACCAAGAACGGTGTTAGGTATATTTCTATCCTGACACAAAACTCTCTCCCGAGATACAAACATGCTCCTTACATTCTCATGTCCTGACCTAGGTAATGCTTTCTCAAGCTATTACTCAAGCTAACAAAATTGCTTTCATGGTGATCAATCATGAAAACAACCAACAATCCAGAATGCAAGACGAAAACAACAATCAATAACTTAATTCCAAAACAAATTCATAAAAGCACAATCATAATTCATGGCTTCAAACCTAGAGGAAGGGTTCTTGCCATTCATGTTCGTAAAATTACAATTAACTAATACTAAACTAACATACTTACATGAATTTGGTAGATGAGAAGGGAATATGATAAACCCTAGATGAGTTCTCCCGCTTCTCCCTTCACTCCTAGGTGGTTTTTCAGAATAAAATCGTGACCCAATGATTTTAGGAGCTAAGGGTTCAATTTATACTATGCTGAAAAAGCAAAATTTGGCCTGTGGTGGAACAGCAACGTGTCACGGAGCTGAACGCCCTACTTGACCTCCGTGACACGTTGGTAACGCGTACCCTCACTGGAATGTGCCAAAAAATGCAATTTTTGGCCAAGTGTTTTCGCGTTAGCAGCGTTCCACGGCCCCTATCGCGCAGGGTGCCAGTAATTGCATGTTTTCTTGTTGACTTTCACGTTTTGCTCTTGATTCCATTCCTCCACTTCACCAAATCATGAATTAGTTCCTCAAATGCATTATTAACCTTCAAAAACAAGGACTAATCATGTTGGTTAGTATATATTCACATTTACATAAAATCACATGAAAATGTATAAAATAACTTAGATAAACAAGACTAAATTAAGGTATAAAGCATCACTCGGGCATGCTATTTTTGCCCAGGATCACATCCCTTGCTATAGAGAGTTCGCTGTGGCGAGACACCCCCCACTCTAAGCAGAATACCTATAGGAATTTTTGTCCCTCCGGTCAACTTAAGCCAATTTCACTGGCACTAGTCTGCAACCACTGCTTTATCTCCTATCCTCCTATAATTCACATCGTTAGATACCAATTGATCTGGTTGAGTTACCAATTGAAATCCTCTAGATAACACTTGGACTCAACCTAGGGGAACAACACACTAGGACAACATGATAAGAAAGAATTAAAGTGAGAACTTCCTAGATGTCTTGTAGCCTTCAGAAGATTAGATGTGGACGTCTACACACCAATCCGCAGGAATCTGTTCGGTTGGTTTGATTGGGGTTATAAACCGACACGCAAGTGCACGTGGTCAAAAAAGTAGTAAGTGGCTTAAGTAAGCCAAGTATCGATCCTAGGAGACTCTGGATAAGTAGAAATTTCTTAAGTATACTATATTCTATCTCACTTCTAAATATACTGACAACAACGTAACCAACAATTGAAAAGTTTTTTTTATAAATTATGTACTAAAACTACTAACAATTATCTACTTTGAATTTAAACTATGGATATGAGCATGCCAAGGTTAAGAACATGTAATGAACCTGATTATAATCATAATTTGGTTAATCCTTTCTTCGAGTTGCTAGCCAAGAACATTAGCCAAGAGATTAAAACTCTCATATTTAATCTCACTTAAGAATCATAAACCACCCGTCTACATTTCTGTGATCAAATGAAATTAATGACCTAGCAATACAATTCCGGTTCCTAAATTGACTAATACGGCTTTCAAGTATATTTCTATCAGGAAAGCACATCAAAACTCAATTTTCCCAAATGAAGTTAAGAACAATACCCTATTAATTCACAACTTTCCAATTTTGTGCTCTCTCGAGTGAAATCGGACTTTTTAGATATACATTAATGTCGGCCACACACCAATGCAGTAGAAACAAGAATTAATAGAACAACATGGAAGAAGAAGATAAAAAACCATATAATTCAATAATCAAAATTCATCACAAATGTTCATAACCTCAGCAAGGAAGGGAATTAGCCACTCATTTATGGATTAATCGTCCTAAAACAAGTGTTATTCATACAAACAATTGAGTGAAAGGAGAAAGAAGGAGAGGAAAAACCCTGAACTTTTCGTCCCTCAACTGCCTGTAACCCACGTCCTTGCTCCACCAAGTCAGAATTCTGAAAAATAAACCTAAGTGTGCTATTTATAGTAGTAAGACTCTTTCCCGGAATAACAAGCAACGTGTCACGGAGTGCATCTCGGAGCACGGCCTCCGTGACACGCTACGGACGCGGAAGCCCTCTGAAAATCACCCGAAATTGGCCCGGGCAACACCCTGCCGCGTTGGCAGTGTGTCACGCTGCTTGGGCAGCACGTTGGCAGCCCTTGGTCGCGGAGGCCACCTGCCGTGGCACATTGCCAACGTGCAGGTGGGCTGTTGTGAGCGGCCTGCCTGCCGTGGCACCTTGTCGACCCACCGGTGGGCTGTTTTGTGCCTCCTCTTTGCCGACGTTCGCGTGTTGATTCCGTTTCCAAGCCTCTACCTCACCAACTCATGGATTAGTTGCTCAAAAGTCATCAAAACCTACAAAACAAAGGCTAATCATGTTCGTTAACACATATCTTTACTTTATCTAAAATTACATGAAAATGTATACAATAATCTTAGATAAACAAGACTAATTTAAGTCGTAAAGCGTATCTCGGGCATATATTTTTGCCCGTGATCAGAGTCTACTCAACATTGCTCTTGTACTTGTGAGACCGGTAACTGACATGCCCGATTCGCACATCCGCAAGTGTACGGGTCGTGCAAGTAATATAGTGGCTATTTTTAAGAACCGGATTGTTGAACCCACAGGGACTGGACCCATTCCTCTAACTATCCATTTCTAGTGTGATCTTAAATACCTCAAGTGTTGATTATAAACATTTTCGATTGAGATTAATTAAGTCTAAGTTTGGGTCAACGAAATATTCTGACATTACTCTAGGAGCAACATAGAGTTAAAACCAATTAATCATGCGATACTACGATTTGCAATGGGTTAAGCATGGAACTATCAATTGTTATTTCACATAATTAGAATTGCATGTTTATGGTCTTTCGAGCCTTTAAACATGACAATCTAGCCTCGCTGCATCATTGTGAGCGAGGAGTTTAATTTCTAGTCGCGGGGAACCAATTATGTTGTGGTTTACGGGAAAACGATTAGGGACTTTCGTGCGTCTAACCATTTAACTCAACTTAGCCTCACAACTACTTCTTCGAGTGGTGATGTGACATCCCAAGTTGGTCTTCCATAAGCCCCGTGTGTCAACCAAGCACGGTGTTGTCACACCCCGCCCTGGGGGGTATGACTGGCACCTGGTGCCCTACTAGGACCTGAACTACTGGACTGCTAAGCGTGGGCACATCTGGTGCCTGGCTGGCTCTAACTCACATTTCTGGAAACAAAGGGCTATATAACGGCTGTAAACACAGCCCCCGGCCCATTGGCCTATAGCCTCCTGTACCTGTACCAACAGCTGACCAGAAACATATCAATATAGGGAAACCTATGCGGGTCGACAAGGCCATCATGCTGTCTAGTTATCTATAACTTAACCATGAAGTACTGGATAGCTACATGACCGGCAAGGTCACCACTACTGTCGAACTATGGCCCCACATGGCCAACATAAGGGAAACACAAGTACTAACAGCTATACAACTGCACGACCTCACTCGACCGGCTCATCTGACCATAGGAAAATATATACAGACTGCAAGCCTCTAGGAATAACAATGAAAATGATCGGGACAGGGCCCCGACCTACCCGTACTGTACAACAGAAGGAAATGAAATACACCTCTGGAATTCAGTCTCCGGATGACAGGAGCTGAATACTCGATCGCTGACAGGAATCACGTGGTATCGCCTGCTCGTCTATGAGTACCTGCAGGGAAGTAATGCACCGCCCCACCGGGCGTCAGTACCGCTGGTACTGGGTATGTAAAGCAATGAGTGAAAGAAATATCTGAAAATAATAACATAACTGATGAACTGAAGTAGGAAGGAATAGATTAATTGTCTGATAATGTAAGTCATACCTTCTCTTAATTATACTGGAAGGAGTAGGAGTCGTACCTGAGGGTTTATCGTTCTACTGTTGATCTACTCGCATCTACTGTAACACGGCATAACATATCACAACATAGCACACACAAACATTACCCGGCCCCCATAAGCCGGGAGGTACAACCAGCACAGAATCTATACCCCTACCCCGGTCATCCCATCTCCTATAATAGCTATAAGCATCCCGCCGATCCCCTGGGTATGCACTTGGGCTCGCTGAGCCCCTGACTATAACTGCATCTGAGTCCGGAGGACTCCTGAATCAACACCCGGGCGTATCCGCTCGACAAGGGTGTGTAAGGGCCGATCAAGGCACAAATATGGGGAAAACTGGCATCCCATCTGCGTCCCCTGTGGGAAGGCATGCCACTCTGTAGAGCGACATATCCTCGTCCTCTGGCGGACGAGTCGATACACCTATCAACCCTGGGGCGGTCGTGGATGCTAGGTAGTCCAACCCCAAACAATACAACGGTCTTAACTAGTAATACTATCTGCATGTCCCACATACTGAAACTAATAGTGGCAAAGTATTGGTATATACTATATGTTGAGCTAGTGATAGTAATATGTACGTACTTAATGCATGCTGCGGCTGGTAATAGTATATATATATAAATATAGTCTTCTGCCAGACTGTACTGGGCTAATGTTGAACAAGATATAGTGTTTCGGCTGAAACTATGCTGTATACTGAGTTTCTATAGTAACATGATTTACTATTCCTAACATGCTTTCTAACTTCATTTTAACTTATCATTCCATTTTTGAGATGTCTCACAGGTATTACATCGCTTTCCTGGGTTTCAACTGAAAACAATGATATCTTGACATTCTGTACTACATCACATACTGGGCATGCTATGCAGTTCCTAACACTTGTATTAGAATCTATATCGTGCTAGAAAGTTTCACGCTAAACATAACATGATGCTTCTAATGTCGTACCAACATTCGTAAAAAACATGGCACACGACTTCTGAACATTCTACTGGCCTTTAAACTACTTTACTATACCAAGATTACTAACTTGCCAAGGAGACTAGCTTTACATACCTTATCCTTGAACTATCCGTCTGTCGGACGAGGCTCGGCCGGTACTTCAACTATTTTCTCCCAACTGCATTCATAAATATGTCAATTAATACTAAATACAGCTTTATTGTAAAGAGCAACGTCACTTTCGATATAGTTTATAGCCTAAACTTAGGCTTATCGAAAGGCAGTCGAAAACTCGCTATTTTTCAGAGGTCCAGAAGGGAGAAATATTCACTTCACAGCTAGGAACACATAGACACTAGTTTAGAGCAATTCCACTTACCTTAGCTCGGTAGCTCGACGATTCGTCGGTCGTATTTCATGAAACTAAATCCGTAGGAATGCTTTCTGCTGCTAAATACCTCGGTATCTGAGGTTAATTTAAGTTTGGACAACGTTTAGCAGTGTAATCGAACGAAAATTATATTACTTCTTCGTTCCTTTCCCTTCTCCTGCGTTTTCCTCTCTGTTTCTGGAATTTTATAAGTGTTTAATCATTTAAAACCGAAGTGGACCTTTATATACTTGGGCCTGGACAAGGCCAACGTGTCACGGAGCCAACGCGGAGGCCTCACCTCTGTGACACGCTGCCATCGCGGAGGGGCTCTGCCTCGGCTCTTTCCGCGGTGGTTCGACAGGTTTCTCATCCGATCTTTTCCCGGGCCTTTCTCTAGAACGTATGGCCTTCAAATATGCTTAACCAACATGCGAATAGGTCATCTAGGTGCTGGGAATTCTACGGGGTATAACATTCTCCCCCCTTAAGAACATTCGTCCTCGAATGTATATTGCTATCTAGAGGACTACTTAACTTACTTTCTAGAAAAATTTTGGCAGAGTTTCCACTGTAATATGGACTATAGCAAAAACCTGAAATGCAGAAAAGTCCAACACAGGTACTGCACGCAATATTTTAAGATCCACTGGATAACTAAGTATCAATCTTTCTCATTCACACACATACAACTATAAGGTACTGCATAAGTAATAATATGGACATACCTGTCGCCTGACTAGGCCTGAAATAGGTGAGGGTATCTGGGTTTCATATCTTCTTCAGCTTCCCACGTCATTTCCACACGATTCCTGTTATGCCACAATACTTTGACAGACGCAACATCTTTAGTCCTCAACCTGCGAATCTGTCTGTCTAAGATAGCCGGGAACCTCTTCATATGCTAACTCTTCTGTGACCTGGACATCCTGAACTGGAACTACTGTAGAAGGGTCCCCTACGAACTTCCTCAACATAGAGACATGGAATACTGGGTGAACAGATGCTAACTCCGGAGGCAAGTTCAATTCATATGCAACTCGGCCTATTCTTCGCCGAATCTGATATGGCCCAATAAATCTCGGGCTAAGCTTGCCTTTCTTGCCAAATCTCATTACCCCTTTCATCGGAGACACTTTCAGATATACCCAGTCATTTACCGCAAATTCTAGATTTTTGCGCTGCATATCTGCATAAGACTTCTGGCGGCTCTGAGCAGTTAGTAAACGTTCTCGGATAAGCTTTATCTTTTCCTCTGACTGCCGAACAATGTCTGGGCCAACCAATGCTGATTCCCCCACTTCAAACCAGCCCACCGGCGATCTACATTTTTGCCTATATAGTGCTTCAAAGGGCGCCATCTGGATAGCTGAATGATTATTGTTATTATAAGCAAATTCAATCAACGAAAAATGCTCATCCCAATTACCCCCAAAATCTAGTACACACGCTCGCAACATATCTTCGAGCGGTTGGATAGTCCGCTCAGCCTGCCCATCTGTCTGAGGGTGGAATGTTGTGCTCAAATTGATCTGCATTCCCAAACCCCTCTGGAACGACTGCCAGAATCTAGCTGTAAACTGTGCTCCCCTATCTGAAATGATGGATACCGGCACTCCATGTAATCTAACTATTTCTCTGATATATAATTCGGCATAATCCTCAGCCGAGAAGGTAGCCTTCACTAGTAGGAAATGAGCTGATTTTGTCAGCCTGTCCACTATTACCCAAATGGAATCATTTCTGCGTCTGGTACGGGGTAATCCTGTTACAAAATCCATGTTTATCATTTCCCATTTCCACGTAGGCACCGTTATATCTTGCGTCAAACCGCCCGGCTTCTGGTGCTCCGCTTTCACCTGCTGACAGTTAGAACATCTAGATACAAATTCATCTATCTCAGCTTTCATACCTGGCCACCAGTAGATGTCTCTGATGTCGTGGTACATTTTCGTCGCTCCTGGATGGAGGGAATAGCGAGCGTAATGTACCTCATGCATGATCCGCCCCCGAAGCCCTGAAACATTCGGGACACAGAGGCGGCCCTTACAGCGTAGCAAATCATCCTCAGTCATTTGGAAATCTGACTCCTCACCTTTCTGAACTCTATCTCTGAGCTGGACCAAGTCAGGGTCCTCGTACTGTCGTTCTTTTACCTCCGTAACTAATGATGACACAGCAGAATTCTGAATTACCGCTCTATTATTTTCTGTTTCCATTACTCGAACGGCCAAACCTGCTAACTGATGGATTTCTTTAGCTAACTCCCGCTTCTCAGGTCGCAAATGCGCCAAACTCCCCATTGACTTACAGCTCAGGGCGTCTGCTACAACATTAGCTTTTCCGGGGTGGTATAGAATGCTCACATCATAATCTTTTAACAGCTCCAACCAACAGCGTTGCCGTAGATTCAACTCCCTCTGAGTGAAGATGTACTGTAGGCTCTTATGATCTGTGTAAATATCAACATGGACGCCGTACAAGTAATGCCTCTACATCTTTAAGGCATGGATTACTACGGCCAATTCCAGGTCGTGGGTAGGGTAATTCGTTTCGTGTTTCCTCAGTTGTCTGGAAGCATATGCTATCACTCTACCATGCTTCATCAACACACAACCTAACCCGACACCTGACGCATCGCAATAGACTGAATAACCTTCTGTGCCTTCCGACAATGCTAATACTAGGGCGGAGGTTAATCTGTCTTTCAGTTCCTGGAAGCTCTGCTCACATGCCTCTGTCCATTGAAACTTTGCTGCTTTCTGTGTCAGTTTGGTTACAGGTGGCACAATGGTCGAAAACCCTTCAACGAACCTCCTGTAATATCCTGCCAACCCCAGAAAGCTACGAACTTCAGTCGGAGTGGTAGGCCTAGGCCATGACTTAACTGCTTCTATTTTCTGCTTGTCTACCTGTATACCAGCATCCGACACGATATGCCCTAAAAAGGCCACTGAGTTAAGCCAGAATTCACACTTAGAAAATTTAGCATACAGCTGACGGTCCCTGAGAATCTGGAGCACTGTCCGCAAATGAGTCCGGTGATCTGCTTCAGAGCGAGAATACACCAGAATATCATCAATGAATACTATCATGAACAAGTCCAGGAAAGGTTTGAAAATACTGTTCATCAGGTCCATGAAGACTGCCGGGGCATTCGTTAACCCGAAGGACATGACTAGAAATTCAAAATGTCTATATCGGGTCCTGAACGCTGTCTTAGGAATATCTCTCTCACGTACTCGGACCTGGTGATATCCGGACCGCAAGTCAATCTTAGAAAAGTATCTGGCTCCCTGCAATTGATCAAATAAGTCATCAATTCTGGGGAGCGGGTACTTGTTCTTTACTATAACTTTGTTTAACTGCCGATAATCTATGCACATTCGGAGCGAGCCATCTTTCTTCCTCACAAATAAAACTGGCGCACCCCACGGCGAAGTACTCGGCCTGATAAAACCTTTATCCAATAAATCTTTCAACTGCTCCTTTAATTCTCTGAGTTCTGTAGGAGCCATACGATAGGGAGGAATTGATATCGGCTGAGTACCCGGTAACAAGTCAATAGCAAAGTCTATTTCCCTTTCTGGGGGAATACCAGGTAACTCATCTAGGAACACATCAAGGAATTCATTCACCGCTGGAACAGACTGGAGCGTCGAAAATTCTGCTTGGACATCCTGGACTCTGACCAGATGGTAAATACATCCCTTAGATATCAACTTTCTCGCCTGAAGGTAGGAAATAAACCTACCTTTTGGCGTAGCGGTGCTGCCCTTCCACTCCCGCACTGCTTCTCCCGAGAAGTGGAATCGTACCGTCTTGGTCCAACATTCAACATTGGAAAAACACGGTACTAGCCAATCCATACCCATTATGGCATCAAAGTCTATCATTTCTAACTCGACCAAATCTACTGTGGTCTGACGGTCAGCAACCTCTACTGTACACCCGCGGTAGATTCGGCTAGCTGTGATAGAGTCACCGACGGGCGTGGATACTAAAAAGGGCTGCTGGAATAATTTTGGTGCAATACTAAACTTCCGTGCCACAAATGGAGTAATGTAGGACAAAGTAGACCCTGGATCAATCAACACATAAGCAGGGTGTGAGCAGATAGTTAGCATACCTGTCACAACATCAGGCGACGCCTCTGAATCTTGCCTCCCTGGTAAGGCATATGTGCGGCTTGGACCCGCGCCTATACTGGAGGCCTCTGATCTGCCCCGACCCCTGCCTGCTGAAACTAAGGGCCTGCGCCCAGTCGAGGATACTGTAGCTCGTGACCCTGCAGATGCCCTATCCTGTCTATCTCGGTCCTCTCGGCCTCTAGCTGGACAATCTTTCATCAAATGGCCTTCTTGGCCACAATTATAACATGCGATGGAGCCGTATCTGCATGCCCCAGGATGGCGTCGACTGCATATAGGGAAAAGTGGTAGGGTATACCTACTCTGCTCCGCCCTCCTCTGTAATGGCGAATCTATCATCTGCGAGCCTCTGCCAGTCTCTGTCTTCCCCCTGCGGCTGAATCTACCCCCCCTGCGACTTTGGCGGAGGCGGGGGCCTAGGCGGCCTGTCTAACAATCGTGGCCTGGGTCCTCCCCGGGCCTCCCTCTATAACTCAACTGGCCTGTCCCGGCGACGCTGCTCCTGGTTGACCCTTCTGATCTCCTGATGTCACTGTCTGATGCCCTCAATATTCTGGGCAAATGCCTGAACTCGAGAAATGTCCATGTCCTCTCGCAGTGTGGCCGTAATGCAAGTCTCAACATATTCTGGATTCAACCCCATGATGAAGCGGTGTACTCTGGATGCCATGGTATCAACAAAGGCTGGTGCATACCGGGCCAAAGAATCAAACCGCAAGGAATATTCCCAAACACTCATGGCCCCCTGCTCCAGATGCAGGAACTGGTCTACCCGGGCCTGTCGAATCTCCCGCGGCAGATAATGATCCAGAAAAGCTCCTGAAAAGTTGGACGAGGTGGGAGGGGAAATATCTCTCCCTCGGGACCTTTCCCAGCTTTCATACCATAACACGGTGATATCCCGTAACCGAAATGCTGCCAACTCAACTGATTCTGTAGGCGTGGCATGCATAACCCTGAAGATTCTCTGCATTTGATCCAGAAAAACCTGAGGGTCCTCTATCCGGTCCGTACCTGTAAACTGTGGGGGATTTAGAGCCTAGAACTATCGGACCCTCAAACTACCGGGCCCTCCTGACGACTTCGCAACTGTAGATGGCATCGGCTGCCGCTGAGCAGCCATCATTTGTGCTAACATGACTACCGTACTCCTAACCTTCTGGTCGGAAGGGGTTGGTATAGGGACTGCTGGAGGTAGTGTCGCCCCTAACGGCTCCTGATGTGGTGGAGACTGCTGAGAAGGATGAGACGATGCCTCCGTAGTACCCTCTGATCGGGCTGTCTCTAAACGAGGGTGAGGCATCCTGCTGGTGCCTTCCCCAGCTGCAATATCCAATCTCCGACCTGTGGTAGGATGTCGCGGGTCTGACATTATCTGTAACCAAAGAATATAGTAAGCTTTTAGAGACTCAACCCTATATTGTACCGCTCTACAGCATGACTGAATAAGAATAAAAGACAACCATCCTATCATGCCTTGCAGCCTCCTACCCATAGTATGTGGTGCACAACACATCAATGGACAGGACTCTACTTAGCACGGCTTGCAGACTCCCTGGGATACGACCTGCTCTGATACCAAGTTTGTCACACCCCGCCCTGGGGGTATAACTGGCACCTGGTGCCCTACTAGGACCTGAACTACTGGACTGCTAATCCTGGGCACATCTGGTGCCTGGCTGGCTCTAACTCACATTTCTAGAAACAAAGGGCTATATAACGGCTGTAAACACAGCCCCCGGCCCATTGGCCTATAGCCTCCTATACATGTATCAACAGCTGACCAGAAACATTATAGGGAAACCTATGCGGGTCGACAAGGCCACCATGCTGTCTAGTTATCTATAACTTAATCATGAAGTACTGGATAGCTACATGACCGGCAAGGTCACCACTACTGTCGAACTATGGCCCCACATGGCCAACATAAGGGAAACACAAGTACTAACAGTTATACAACTGCACGGCCTCACGCGACCGGCTCATCTGACCACAGGGAAATATATACAAACTGCAAGCCTCTAGGAATAACAATGAAAATGATCGGGACAGGGCCCCGACCTACCCGTACTGTACAACAGAAGGAAATGAAATACACCTCTGGAATTCAGTCTCCGGATGATAGGAGCTGAATACTCGATCGCTGACAGCAATCACGTGGTATCGCCTGCTCGTCTATGAGTACCTGCGGGAAAGTAATGCAGCGTCCCACCGGGCGTCAATGCCGCTGGTACTGGGTATGTAAAGCAATGACTGAAAGAAATATCTGAAAATAATAACATAACTGATGAACTAAAGTAGGAAGGAATAGATTAATTGTATGATAATGTAAGTCATACCTTCTCTTAATTATACTGGAAGGAGTAGGAGTCGTACCTGAGGGTTTATCGTTCTACTGTCGATCTACTCGCATCTACTGTAACACGGCATAACATATCACAACATAACATATCACACACAAACCTTACCCGGCCCCCATAAGACGGGAGGTACAACCAGCACAGAATCTATACCCCTACCCCGGTCATCCCATCTCCTATAATAGCTATAAGCATCCCGCCGATCCCCTGGTATGCACTTGGGCTCGCTGAGCCCCTGACTATAACTGCATCTGAGTCCGGAGGACTCCTGAATCAACACCCGGGCATATCCGCTCGACAAGGGTGTGTAAGGGCCGATCAAGGCACAAATATGGGGAAAACTGGCATCCCATCTTCATCCCCTGTGGGATGGCATGCCACTCCGTAGAGCGACGTATCCTCGTCCTCTGGCGGACGAGTCGATAGAGCTATCAACCCTGGGGCGGTCGTGGATGCTAGGTAGTCCAATCCCAAACAATACAACGGTCTCAACTAGTAATACTATCTGCATGTCCCACATACTGAAACTAATAGTGGCAAAGTATTGGTATATACTATATGTTGAGCTAGTGATAGTAATATATATGTACTTAATGCATGCTGAGGCTGGTAATAGTATATATATATAAATATAGTCTTCTGCCAGACTGTACTGGGGCTAATGTTGAACAAGATATAGTGTTTCGGCTGAAACTATGCTGTATACTGAGTTTCTATAGTAACATGATTTACTATTCCTAACATGCTTTCTTACTTCATTTTAACTTATCATTCCATTTCTGAGAAGTCTCACAGGTATTACATCGCTTTCCTGGGTTTCAACTGAAAACAATGATATCCTAACATTCTGTACTACATCACATACTGGGCATGCTATGCAGCTCCTAACACTTGTATTAGAATCTATATCGTGCTAGAACGTTTCGCGCTAAACATAACATGATGCTTCTAATGTCGTACCAACATTCGTAATAAACATGGCACACGACTTCTGAACATTCTACTGGCCTTTAAACTACTTTACTATACCAAGATTACTAACTTGCCGAGGAGACTAGCTTTACATACCTTATCCTCGAACTATCCGTCTGTCGGACGAGGCTCGGCCTGTACTTCAACTATTTTCTCCCAACTGCATTCATAAATATGTCAATTAATACTAAATACAACTTTATTGTAAAGAGAAACGTCACTTTCGATATAGTTTATAGCCTAAAGTTAGGATTATCGAAAGGCGGTCGAAAATTCACTATTTTTCAGAGGTCCAGAAGGGAGAAATATTCACTTCACAGCTAGGAACACATAGACACTAGTTTAGAGCAATTCCACTTACCTTAGCTCGGTAGCTCGACAATTCGTCAGCCGTATTTCACGAAACTAAATCCGTAGGAATTCTCTCTGCTGCTAAATACCTCGGTATCTGAGGTTAATTTAAGTTTGGACAACGTTTAGCAGCGTAATCGAACGAAAATTATATTACTTCTTCGTTCCTTTCCCTTCTCCTGCGTTTTCCTCTCTGTTTCTGGAATTTTATAAGTGTTTAATCATTTAAAACCGAAGTGGGGCTTTATATACTTAGGCCTGGACAAGGACAACGTGTCACGGAGCCAACGCGGAGGCCTCACCTCCGTGACACACTGCCATCGCGGAGGGGCTCTGCCTCGGCTCCTTCCGCGATGGTTCGACAGGTTTCTCATCCGATCTTTTTCTGGGCTCTTCTCTAGCACGTATGGCCTTCAAATATGCTTAACCAACGTGCGAATAGGTCATCTAAGTGCCGGGAATCCTACGGGGTATAACAGGTGTTAGGTATATTTCTATCCTGACACAAAAATCTCTCCCGAGATACAAACATGCTCCTCACATTCTCATGTCCTGACCTAAGTAAAGATTTCTCAAGCTATTACTCAAGCTAACAAATATGCTTTCATGGTGATCAATCATAAAAACAACAAAAAATCCAGAATGCAAGACGAAAACAACAATCAATAACTTAATTCCAAAATAATTTCATAAAATCACAATCATAATTCATGGCTTCAACCCTAGAGGAAGGGTTCTTGCCAATCATGTTCGTAAAACTACAACTAACTACTACTAAACTAACATACTTACATGAATTTGGTAGATGAGAAGGGAATTTGCCAAACCCTAGATGAGTTCTCCCACTTCTCCCTTCACTCCTAGGTAGTTTTTCAGAATAAAATCGTGACCAAATGGAATTAGGAGCTAAGGGACCTATTTATAGTAAATGGAAAACGTGCATAATTTAGCCTGTCATGGAACGGCTACATGTCACGGAGTGTATCGCGGAGCACTGCCTCCGTGACACAGAGGCAACGTGAAAGCTCTTTGGAAATCACCCAAAATTTGAGCGCGTTGACACCTCCATGTCGCACAGCCAGCCTGCTGTGGCACGTTGCCGACGCGCAGGTGGGCTGTTTTGTGCCTCCTCTTTGCCGACATTCGCGGGTTAATTCCGTTTCCAAGCCTCTACTTCACCAACTCAGGGATTAGTTACTCGAATGTCATCAAAACCTACAAAACAAAGGCTAATCATGTTGGTTAGCACATATCTTCACATTCATATAATATTACATGAAAATGTAGACAATAACTTAGATAAACAAGACTAATTTAAGTTATAAAGCGTATCTCGGGCATGCTATTTTTGCCCGTGATCACAACCCCACACTTAAATCCTTGTTCGTCCTCAAACAACCTTTTACATATCATGCATATGGAGACTCCCACATAACTAATTTAGCAAGATAATTCAAGTTGCGGCTATAATGATTACGTAAGATAACAAGCTACAATTAGAGCATGCACGGTTTGATCATTGAAATGAAGTACAACTATGTTAAGACTTCTTAACCTCAAGAATCGACTCTCAATCTTAGCAAACTCATGCAAATCAACTGATTAAGAAATCCCACATGAATTATATCTTTCATTCAACATGTGCCCTCACCGAAAGAGAGTTACCCAAATTCACACGCAAAAATAATTTTTATATCACAACATGTGTGGGTACATGAATAGAATTACGCTCATTCTCACAAAGAATTCACATGCATCATGTAATGACCCATAGGCTTGCCCTTAGTGTTTTATTCCACTAATTTAAGGAAGTGTGAATGTAAGATCAAGTAGGACTTTTTAGGTCGTAATGTAACTCGGTTGCGGGTAGATATTATTCTGGCCAGTAATAGTGACTATCTTTCCTCTGTGCTTTTCATACATCACGCCCTCATTACGAACTTCCCTTCCCTTACTTCACCTTTTTCTCCTTTCAGCTTTCTTTTTCCTCTTATGTTCCCCCTTTCTTTAGGCACTTTTAGCTTATTAGTAAGGAGTTCTATAAATAATTTTACATTAATTTGTTTTCTTACTCCTTACTAATAATTAACCATTCTCACACAAGTGCACCCTTGTCCTTTTCTCACTTCTACAACTTGCTACTTTTCCTTTCTTTTCATTCTTCTCACTCCTTTACTCCTTCGGATTTTTTCCACTCAAGTGCTTAGGAGTTTTGGATCAAATTCAATCTAATGAAAGAAAGCAGATTAAGCTTATGTTGCAGCTGTCAAAGAATAGGCTCAAGGCTCAATGGGGTTAACTAGGATTAATTTTTCAAGGTAGGTAAAATGAGGGATAAAAATTTGGTTCATTCAAAGAAATGCCTAGATCATCTCCTACACTTCACATCCTTCATTTCGTTTTATAAACACACCAGGCAAGTTCTAGACAATCCACAATAGCACAGAATACTCAAAAACCTTACACTCATGGCACATGCTCAATTCAAGACACATTCATCAGACTCTTACTCATCTAGTCACAAGAATTCAGAATTAAGCTTCAATCATATTGAGTCAAATTCAAGAGCCTAAGTGTCTCACACAAAGTTATACACCTGCATGCTTCACACTGAACATACTTGCCTCTTACAATCACGTATAGCACATAACAAGAACATCAAGCTCCAATTAGTTATGGTTTCAAAATCCCAAAACCTATCGACCAATTTTTCCTCAAGACGGTCGTCATCCATCCATCGTTGGAAACAGTCCCTAACTATGAGTAAAATATTATATACAGACAAAGGAAAGAAAAAGAAAAATTTTATTCTTCGATTCAAATACCCCCCGTCGGAAAAGAACCGAAAAGAAAAACCAATGGGTGATGAAGTCATGCTTGACTCGTAAAACAATTTTCAAAATTCTTCTCACAAGCATTACATTCACCAAAAATCGTTAAGCACAAAAAAAAATTGAAATTTTCTTGAAATTTCCCTCACCCCACACTTAAATCCTGTTATGTCCTCATAGCATCACATTAACATTTAAAGGATGAGAAATACTCCCTGAGCCTCTATGCCAAGCTAAAAGCATGCTTTCCTTTTAAGTTTTCAGAGGTGGGTGTTCGACCCCACACTTCTTCTATTCCATGCTCTTTAGCTTCCACCTTCTCGGTACTCAGACTTCCCTCCATTTGTGCTTAACTTTCCACCAAAAACACAAACAAAATGAACATAACAAAATCAACACAAAATCAAAATTACAAATTGTACCTGAGGTACCCTTGAGTTGCCTCCCAAGCAGCGCCTTATTTTACGTCATGGCCCGACATGGACTGTCCTTTTCAGGACATCCTCATACTTGGGTTCTCTTTCGAGAACCATCTCCTTTTCTTTTGCTGTTTAGAGGAAACAGCCTCCACTCTGTTTCTCTCTTTCTCCAACTTCTTCTCAATTTGAAGTCCTCTATCAGACTCGGGCTGAACACTTGACCTTGCCTTTGGCCGTGCACCTGTGGAATCCTCCACCCCACACTCATCCTCTACCAACATACTAACCTGACAAAGGTTAGTATAGTGTACGGATGGGTTCATTTCTTGGTAAACGCGGAAGAGTTCTTCTTCATCTTCGACCCTCATTTTCAGGGTCCCTGCTCTCAGATCAATCACCGCTCCACCGGTGTCCAAGAATGGCCGTCCCAAGATTAAGGGTACCTGGTCATCAACCTGAAAATCTAGAACAATAAATCAGCAGGTATAATAAACTTACCTACTTTGATGAGGAGGTCCTCTATTATTCCCACAGGTGTCACTCGCGACTTGTCAGCCAGCTGCAGCATCAACCTTGTCGGCCTCGGTTCTCCCAACCCCAGGGTGTTGAATAAGGATAGGGGCATTAGATTAACTGCTGCCCCTAAGTCACACAAAGCTCGTAGCACCTCAGCTTTACCAATTTGTATGTGGAGGGTAAAACTCCCTGGGTCTTTGAGCTTCTTTGGCATTTTGATCAATACCTTGTGACTGCACTCCTCAGTCAGTGCTACAGTCTGGACATCCACCAATCTAACTTTGTTCGCCATCACGTCCTTCAAGTATTTAGCATACTTGGGCATTCCCTGCAAGACATCAATAAGAGGCAAATTTATGTGAAGTTCTTTGAAGCTCTCAAAGAACTTTTTGAAGCATTCCTCCTCCTTGCTCTTTCTGAATTTCTGAGGGAATGGTGGTGGTGGTCTTTGTGCTGGCTGCAATGAAAGTTGTGCATTTTGTTGTCCAGCACTCTGATTATCTCCCATGTTGATGGATGGTTCTGGTCTACCCAACTCCGGCTGCACCCCCTTTTTCAGCTTTTTTGGCACTGCATCAGCTAATTGCTTACCGCTTCTCAGACTGATGGCATTGATCTGCCTGGGGTTAGGATCTGTGTCGCTTGGTAATCCCCCTTGTGATCTCATGTTTTGAGCAGCTGCTATCTGACCCACTTGTTTTTCAAGATTTTGGGTGGCTACTTGCTGATTCATTGAGTCTGTTGCCATCCTCGCCTGATTTTCCGCTAACTGATTCTGGGTCTCCAAAATTTTCTGCAGTGTTTCCTCAATGCTGCTACTCCATTGCCCATCATTCTGCCTATTCTGCTGATACTGTTGTTGTTGAGGTTGCATAGAATTCTGCTTTTGGTTTCCACCCCAAGAATAATTCGGGTGGCCCTGCCAATTTCTGTTGGAGTTGTTCCCAAAATTCTGATTCCTATGCACATTACCAACAAAATTGACTGATTCCGGATTGGCTCCACAAGATTCTGCATTGTGCCCATGATTACCACAAATGTCACACCAACTCGGAGCTTGCTGAACTGCATTAACCTGGCCCTGGTGTTGGTTCATACTCAGTTTATTGAACTGAGTCATCATTTGATGTTGGAACGAAGTTAACAGTGTTGCCAAGGCATTCAAACCATCTACTTCTATCAACCCTGGTCTCTTTCCTGCCCCCCCTCGATGACTCGTTGTGCCACTCTGGATTTCCTTGAGCAATTCTATTCAACAAAGTGTACAACTCATCATATGTCTTATCCAAGGCTTGCCCACCCGATGCAGAGTCTAGTAATATTTTTGTGTGTGGGTCTAGACTTTCTACAAAGGTATGAGCCAGCACTTCATTTGATTGCTGGTGATGGGGACAGTCTCTCAACAATGACTTGAATCTTTCCCAAGCCATATATAAGTTCTCATTAGGCCTCTGCTTGAAACTGAGTATTTCACTTCTCAACTTTGCTGTTTTGCCTGAAGGGAAGAATATGATAAGGAACTTCTTAGCCAAATCATTCCATGAAGTTATGGAGTTCGGTGGCTCAACCTTCAGCCACTTTTTCGCCTATCCCAACAGTGAAAATGGGAAGAGGGTCAGTCGGACATAATCTATGGACACGCCGGTGGGGACAAACGTGTCACTAATCTCTAAAAAGCTCTGTAAGTGCTGCTGCGGGTCCTTATATGCCATCCCAGTGAATTGACTACTAGAATGTAACAGCTGCACCATGTTCTGTTTAAGCTCAAAGTTCCCTCCAGGCTCCGGTTTACGAATACTGTAGTTCACATTAGTCACTAGTGGGATTGCCACTTTGCGAACTGGTCCAGCTGCCATTGCTGTCGATGACAATTGTGCTTGTCCCGCGGGTGGTTGTTGTTGTACCTTTTCTTGAAGTCTCTTCAGCTTTTGCTCTAGAGCTACTCTCCTTCGCAAATGGATTTGACGTTCAGGTTCAAGCAACGGTTCCACAAGCTCTCTATTTCTAGCCAGCTCGGCAGGACAACCTGTCACCTGCAATAAGTAGATTAAGACCAAGTTTCTCAACACTTAAGGAAATCTAGAAATCACACAAAAACAGATAAATTATCAAAACTTCGCCGAGTCCCCGGCAACGGCACCAAAAACTTGACGTGCCCGATTGGCGCGTGCGCAAGTGTACGGGTCGTGCAAGTAATATAGTGGCTCGTTTTAAGAACCGGATTGTTAAACCCACAGGGACTGGACCCATTCCTCTAACTATCCATTTCTAGTGTGATCTTAAATACCTCAAGTGTTGATTATAAACATTTTCGATTGAGATTAATTAAGTCTAAGTTTGGGTCAACGAAATATTCTGACATTACTCTAGGAGCAACATAGAGTTAAAACCAATTAATCATGCGATACTACGATTTGCAATGGGTTAAGCATGGAACTATCAATTGTTATTTCACATAATTAGAATTACATGTTTATGGTCTTTCGAGCCTCTAAACACGGCAATCTAGCCTCGCTGCATCATTGTGAGCGAGGAGTTTAATTTCTAGTCGCGGGCAACCAATTATGTTGTGGTTTACGGGGAAACGATTAAGGACTTTCGTGCGTCTAACCATTTAACTCAACTTAGCCTCACAACTACTTCTTCGAGTGGTGATGTGACATCCAAAGTTGGTCTTCCATAACCCCCGTGTATCAACCAAGCACGGTGTTAGGTATATTTGTATCCTGACACAAAAATCTCTCCCGAGATACAAACATGCTCCTCACATTCTCATGTCCTGACCTAAGTAAAGCTTTCTCAAGCTATTACTCAAGCTAACAAATATGCTTTCATGGTGATCAATCATAAAAACAACAAACAATTCAGAATGCAAGACAAAAACAACAATCAATAACTTAATTCCAAAACAATTTCATAAAATCACAATCATAATTCATGGCTTCAACCCTAGAGGAAGGGTTCTTGCCAATCATGTTCGTAAAACTACAACTAACTACTACTAAACTAACATACTTACATGAATTTGGTAGATGAGAAGGGAATTTGCCAAACCCTAGATGAGTTCTCCCACTTCTCCCTTCACTCCTAGGTAGTTTTCCAGAATAAAATCGTGACCAAATGTAATTAGGAGCTAAGGGACCTATTTATAGTAAATAAAAAACGTGCATAATTTAGCCTGTCATGGAACGGCTCCGTGACACGGAGTGTATCGCGGAGCACTGCCTCCATGACACAGAGGCAACGTGAAAGCTCTCTGGAAATCACCCGAAATTTGGCCTCGGCAGCACCTTACCGCGTTGGCAGCGTGTCACACTGCTTGGGCAGCGCGTTGACACCTCCATGTCGCACAGCCAGCCTGCCGTGGCACATTGCCGACACGCAGGTGGGCTGTTTTGTGCTTCCTCTTTGCCGATGTTCACGAGTTAATTCCATTTCCAAGCCTCTACTTCACCTACTCAGGGATTAGTTACTCGAAAGTCATCAAAACCTACAAAACAAAGGCTAATCATGTTGGTTAGCACATACCTTCACATTCATATAATATTACATGAAAATGTAGACAATAACTTAGATAAACAAGACTAATTTAAGTTATAAAGCGTATCTCGGGCATGCTATTTTTGCCCGTGATCAGTAACCTGGACATTCTAATACCAACTTGACACGACCTAAACAGAAGGGTCATGCAGGCACCTAAATAAACTCTAGCTCGATAGGTGAATCCTTTTCTGTATAATGTATAAAAATGTTTGCAACTCTCGTAAATTTACACAAATCAACAATGTTTTTGAAATATCCATAAATTGTTTCCAAAAACCTTGACTCTCCTAACATCTAGTCAGAACAGATACAATAGCTCTATACTGAATAGTAACAATAAAAAGACACAAATTTGTCTATGAAGGAAATGCAGAAGATGATGCTAAGTATCACCCCGTCAATCATGAAATTGTAATTTTACCATCGCAACCTACACCAAAAGGTGTAGTAAGGTAGTATCAGTACAACACTCGTACTGATAGTCTTCATCAGGAAACTAGAATTAGTTCATGCAACAGTATATAACTAATATGAAATTGGCTAAACTTGTACTATCTATAACAAGATAAAACTACACTTCACTTCTTGATAAATTCTTCAATAAATATGCAGCTATAAATCTATACGTATAATCATATACTATGATTTCAACAACTCCCAACCCTCTACACTGGTTTTGTCGTTTCACTATTATGGTGACTTGACCTTTGCAGCAATTTCGTAGCAGTGGGAACTCGGCCGCTGTAGTGTGATCTAGTTAAGTTGTATCTCACATCACTAACACTTTTCTATTTCAGTAAAATTTATACAACTGAGATCCCTTTATCGATCACCTAATCTCATGTATATGAGCTAGGACTGTTTCTAAGTACCCCCAGATCATTCGATTACCCTATAATATTATACTAATGTCGGTCATCCTTTCTCTAGCAATTGCCGGACCTCTAGGACCCAAGTTTGCTTCTATCCATTACCTACTCTAATTCACCTTAATTATATTAGTTTATACCTAGTTCAGTTAAGCAACCAACTATGAAGCATATGTAACCTCATCAACATACAATTGTCACCAATCATCAAGAAGCACAGTTAAATTATCAACTACAAATAATCAATCATACTAGTGGAGTCATGTCCCCACATGAATATGAATGCAAACACACACCTGTATCTCCCTGATCCCATAGAGTACATCTCTACACCATATTCACATCATGCAGTACCATTCCTGTATTGTATCATCATATATCACCTCACATTTGTATCTCTCACATCAGGTCCGAATCACATCGGTATATCACGTATACAGCTGTATATCTGTACATCTGTCACACATATGTATGCCTATACACACATGTCAGAGGGTCTTATTTCTGCCCTTCCAGTCATGACCTGCAGGGGACTCTAGAAATTCATGTATTGTATACCCAGCCATATGAACACCATATCGTACCTGTCTGTGTACTCTTACCTATACACCTTATTTGAATATCATATCATACCTGTCTGTATACTCATACCATACTGCTCGCCCGGATGCTCACCTTGGGCACGAGCCACTCATATCTAAGTACTCATACACATGCTCAACCATACTAATCCGCTCATCTAGATACTAATCTCAGACACGAGCCTCTCATCTCAGGGTATAAATATATTACGCCTCTGTATCAGCATATTTCATCATGTTCTCAATTAGTTACCACAGGCTCCACTCCCAGTTTAGGAATAATAAATTAGTGTTGAATCCATTTAACAGAATGCATTCAACAACAAGAATTAATCACTAAAATTTCTAACACAATCACTGTTCGATGCCATTCAATTATATGGATCAATTTATTGATACTCAAGACAGTAGTCATAATCCTATTTCCACATTTTCGATTTACTACCAAGTAAAAGTGTGAAAACTTAATTCACCTCCCTAGACCCATATAGGTATCAAACATCTATTCTAATATTTATGAGATCCTATATCGTATTCCACTTTTCATTATTTACAGGTTCATCCTTACAAACTCTCGTTATTAAGGACAATATTTATTATGAATCCCTCCTCTTGTCAAGTCTCCCCTATTTCCATCTACAACACCTCACAGTAATATATTAACTACACGCACACAAGGAAATATACAAATACACACACGCACATATATATAAAATATAATCTACACACCCTATTCGGGAGCATACCAAGGAAGTAACTGTTAAGACCTTCCTCCTATGATAGACAATTGAGGACCTAATACAGAAATCTACTCGTACCTCCCTGATGACTTGATTTCATAAGCTCCCTTTCCCCTCTCTTATTATTCCAACTATTACTTCTCTCCCTTACCATTTATTATCTACAGTTTGAACTAATGTCATTAGCATGATAATCTCTGCTTTACCTATCAACTACACATCAATCATGCACACATATACGGATTGCTAATGAAATCTAACATGAGGGTAAGTCATAACCTACCTGGGCACCAAGCTATTGTCAAGAAAATCATGGAGTTATGTACTTGCCTCAAATCCTGGGGTTCTTGTCAAGATACTCGTTCTTTAATTTTTCAACCCTATGTGATTTATAAAATGAAAAATCTACTAATATTATGATAGATGCTTATTATTTGATGATCTGTATATCTTGAATTATATGGAAGATTAAGAGTAACATATGCTTGAAGATATTCTTTTTTATTCTTTTGACCAAATAAAAACGTTTAGTGAATATTAAATTTGTTAGCATGTAAGATTTGTAAGATTATTCTAAAGGTTATAAAAACATGAAATAGATTTACATTATTACTTGATAATTATTTTGAGATCACGAATATGATATATATGAGTACTTTCTTGAATGGGTAAATCGATTTAAAAGTTGTCTTGATCATTTGAGATACAAGAAAATACTTTTTATTATTATTATATTATTATATTGTTTAGAATGTTATGAAAGGTTGAAAGAACTTTTATATGTACTTGATCTTAATATAATGAGAAGAATAAAATATTAAGTTACTCATGTACGTATATGATACTTGAAATATTTAAAAATATTGGGTGCTTGACTTATAATTAAGGATGTGTTTGGTACAAAGACATATATTTTTTAAAAATATATTTTAGAAAAATAAGTGGATTTCTTATTTATTTTCTTGTATTTTTTATAAGTAAAAAAATATCATTTCAAAAATATTTGTATACAATCTAAACAATCACTATGGAATGTTGGGATAAAGATGAGGTGTGTTTGAAAGTGGAAAAGATAGAATCAATGTAAAATGATACTTGTGGAACTTATTTTTTCTACTTCAACTAAGGAAGAAATTTTTTTTCATTTTTAAGGAACTTATTTTCCTGAAAAAAAAATTAAAATAATTTTGACCAATCGAACACGAAAAAATTAGCAAACATTTTCTAAAAATATTTTCCTCCTTACTAAAGACACACTAAAGGTTATATAAAGTCCTTAATATTCCTCTAGCTTTATTCCATAATTTATTAAAAAATAATTAGTTGAGGAGAGAATCTCTCAATTGAAGACATGATTTATATCGCATAATCATTTGTTTTTTAAAAAAAACCTATTTTTTTATTTAGTGAAAACCCCTGCTGAAGGAAGAGATTGCTACGTCCCACGAAGAGTTTGCATCCTCACTTTTGATCTTCTTTATTAACTTTTAGTTCCGGCCTTAAAATTTTGGTAGGTGAGAATTCTGCAAAGTTAATTTGATTATCCAAATAAAAATTTTCAACTTAAATTTAATTCACTAAAATTTTGAGTGTTGTGTTTTATGCTCCTAAAATTATTTGGATTGACAATTGCACTGGCTTTGAGAAAACCTTCATCGATATTGTTTTCATCATATTAGATAGTCATAAGGTGGTATTATGTAATTACTTTATATTTTTTATTTTTATACTTTTTATTGAGTCTTGAAATATTATTTTTTATTTTATTTTTATTTGAACTTAGGTATAAATTATTGAATAGAAGCTATCCCTATTTGAAACCCATTATGCTTTGAGAAATTGCATATATCGAGTTAGAACAGAAAAAGGGATACTTGTTCAAAATAATTTTTTTTAAAAAAGAAAAATACTTAGGATGGGTCATGTTATTCTAATTTTTTCTTTACTTATTTGATAATAGTTTAAATTATTATTTTTCTGACACGAGATTGATAACGTCCAAATCCACTTCTTGATATGAGAGAGTGTATATGGTCATTCGCAATATAATTTACCCAACTTTATGGGTCGAGGTCGAATCTACAGAGAATAGGGATAGATCACTGCTAAAGTTATACGTCAATCTAAACTAGTTAGCATCATTGTATCACAATACAAAATAAATATTAGGGAGGAAAATGAGAACACTATATGGTGCTACTCAATATCAAAATGAAGTAATGCAAGTTGAAGCAACAATGAGAGCAAGTACTAGAGATGTTCTATTGATGAGGCATCAATAGGATTGGGGTCAATCAAAAAGTCTCAAGAATCAACTACTAACATGAATAGCCATGGAAAAGCCTATACCCGATGTATTTCGACCACTTGGGCATATTCTACTTGGGTCTTTCAAACCCCAAGATCAATTAACACATTATCCATATTGGCTTGGGGAAGAATTAAGCTACTTCTAGCCTTAATCCTTAAATTGAGTTATAAAAATGGATTTTGACTATTTCTAGCTCAACCTCACATGTGCAAAACTCAAATCCCTACTAATGCTTTCTCACCTATATCCTACTTTCCTTTTTCAAGCAAAAGAAAGATAAGTAAATACTATCTATGTTTGCAACCATAAATATTTGCATTAAAACTTAGAGAAAGCATTAGATTCATGCATAATAAGTGATTCTAAGACTAATTTAATAACACCCAATCAAATCTAAACCTACATGAAGCACTCACCTCTAGTAATTAAATTTGCTACTCATGAATGTAAACAAGAGAATTAAATCAACAAGAGATTCATTCCCTTTGAATCCATAATTAGACTTTATAAGCAAGAAGTAGAACCTTTCAAGAATTCTTCTCTCATTTTTTAATGATCAAGGTTTTTCAACCAACCATTTTTTTCATTTTATCACAATTTGGTACTATCTCTCATTTGAGCTCATAGTTTCTTCTTCTTTTTTTTCAAACACCCAAACTTACGCTTTTGCTTCATTTTTTCCTTATCTCTCCCCATATTTTGGGCTTCAAGCCCTATTTTTCATTCTTTCACATCAGCACTTAGGGAGGATGGGTGCCAAGAGAGGGATTACAAAAGGAAACTAGGCTTGTAGTGTGGTTTCCAAAGAAAAGGGTCAAAAGCTCAAACATTGGTTCGCAAAAATAGATGTTCAAGGAAGAAATTTTGCGTGAAGTGGCTTATCCAAAGAATGCGTATGATCATGTTCCAAGTGCAGCCATATCTAGGATTTTTCCTTGAGTCACACTTAGAGCAAGTTCTATACAATTATACATACACAAGAATTAAGCCAAATATCTTATCACACAAGGCATCACAATCCAAGGGGTTTAAAAGCTTTCAAAATTACATCAAAGGTATGAATTTTAGACAAATTAGCATGTGAGCCAAAAAAAGCCAATCAAAGAATATACAACTCATAACAAGAGAGTACTCAATTTGAAATTTCAAGTGCTTCTTTTAAAAAAAACAAATCTTTTTGCAAAGCTAATAAAAGAATTTCTGGTGGTACCTCTTAAAGCAAGTGCAATAAAAAGACTCAAAAAGACTCTAGACATTTGAGACTCTAGACATGGCATTTTTCCTTAAGAAAGTTGCCTCTCAATCTATCATTGAGAAATGTCACCTGGTTCAACATAATAGAAAAAGAAAGAAATTTTTTGCTCCATGGTAAAGAATCATGTAAAGAAAACTGGAGTTTATTCCCAATCTACTATAGACAAAGGCAAAATTTTGAAATGTGGGTCATCAAACAATTTCGCAAAGTAGAGTTGACCCATTAATGGCAACTAGCAAGTCAAAAACAAAATTTCTTTCATGCAAGCCTAACAAGGCCATTCATCCAACTAAGTAATTGTTACAAACTAGAAACATCCATAGCATAAGAAAATAAGCTCGATAGGGGCGACAAAAGAACATAAACAACCAACCAAGAAAGAGACACACCCCACCCGCAACTATGCATCCCTAATGTATATATGGAGAACAAAGGATGGTAAGAACTCCTTGGTGTGGCTACTCTTTAGCCTCATCATTGGCTGATTCATCATCATTGCTCTCATTTCCATGGTTTTCTCATCTTCCTCGCCTAAGCCCTCAAATAAATCATCAACGGGGCCCCGGGCTGTAGGTGGAGCAATCATGGTTGCATCAAGTAAGCGTATGTCTGGGTCCTCCACTGCTTCCCAGCTCCTCAACTCTCTTACATCATCTCGAAGAGAAGAGACTGCTACCTTGACCACATCCACCTAACAATATAGCTTGTTCAAGTTGTCAAACACACTCTTTAGCTCTTTCTTCACTGTCTTTATGATAAGGGCTTGAAGATTTTGAGCCAATTTTTGGAGTTGATTCTCATGAGACTGTGTCATTTCAACTAGCTTATGGATTCCCCTCGGTTGGGAGGATGAAGGAAGAGGTAAAGGACATATGAATGGTGCCTCTTCAGATACCTGACCCGAGATCTCAGGGTGTGGCATGCTAAGGTTGGGAGCTATTGGAGTCTCATCCATACCATATGAGGTGGAATCCTCAGGTGTGCCCTATTCGAGCATCCTCTTTCTTTTGGTTTGGGGGGCATCAGCATCCCTTCTCTTGTCAACAGAAATTACACCCGTAGCAGAGCTTCCATTTTTATGAGGAAAGAGTGGGACTCCAACACTAATGCACAAATGGCTAATGAGCACTGGATAGGGCATAGGGAGACCTTGGTGCCTAGCCTTCCTCTTCATCTGGGTGGCAACCACCTCACCAATATTTATCGGCACCCCAGAAAATAATGCAATCAATTAGAATGGTTGCCTTAAGGTTCACTCACTAATTATTTTTTGAAGGCATTAACCAAGAGAACACAAAATCTATCCCTAATTTGGTCAAATTTGACGTCTTTCCTTGTGATTTCAACCCCCATGGTGGCCCAGAGTGGCTGATCATTTGCAATGATGCCTGTAACCCAACCAAATTGATCTTCTTTATTGGCCACCCTACTAGAAAACTTAGTCCCAGAGTCAATTTATCCTCTTAGAAAATAGCATTGATGGTGTCTGGAGTGATGTCAACCACCATGCCTCGAACCATGACCAAGGGTAGGCAAGGAAAATCATCTACTTTCCCTTTATGCTTCATGGCGTCTTGCCATACTTGATATGAAGCATCGAACTCTGGCACAAGATCAGGGTAGTAGTTGGGTGGTGACCCTGTGAACATATGCCACTGCTTGTCATTGAATTGGTTGTTAATGTTGGGGAAGGAACCCCCAGCCCTCCCAAGTCGGAAACGCTTCTCCACAGTGATTGATCTGTCTAGGCATGCGGTGTAGTGCTTTTTCATGTCAGGCACACTTAGGATGATACATTCCCTGGTGTGTGCAATGGCTTGGGTGGCCTTGGATTTCCCTTTCCCTTTGCTCTTTGAGGTGGAAGGAACCTTCTCTTTTTCGGCTTTCCTAGAAGATGTCATGATTCTGCAAGACAATGTTAGTGCCACAACCATATGAAACTTCTTTGTTGTATTTTTGATAAATGAAAATTAAAGGGAAAACTATACTAAGCTAAGGAAAATAAATTAAAACATTTGGTGCCAAACAAAATAAAGTCTCAATATCAAGAAATAGCAGCACCTATGTTGCACCTACATTTTGAAGGTAGAGACTCGCAGTTCGCAGGTGCATCGCAAGTCTGTGACAGAACTGGGCAAAAGTTTGCGATCACCCGCGTTGCACCTGTGTTTCGCCGGTGGCGACCCGCTGCTCGCAAGTGTAGCGCAGGCAAGTGAAAGTGAGTCAGAAACCTCACCCTACTCCTGCACTTCATCCTATGTTTCGCTGGCCAGCTTTCGCGGCTCACAGGCATAAAGAAGTGACTCATTCATTTCCACTACTCTAAGTAGGGCAATTTCTTACAAAGCATGAGCCTATTTCATCTAATGGGTACTCTGACTTCCCCAAAAAATTTATCAATCAATGAGATACCCCACAAAAACATTTGGAAGCACTCAACACCTTCTATTAAGATGGATATTAACTCATCTATCATCAGAAAACATCGAGTGTCCAACCCAACAAATAATAGAAAAATAATTCCACAACTATCTCATTTATCAACACATTATATTGGAAATTATAAGTAGCACAAAATAACAAAAGTGACGATTTTTCCTTAAGAAAGACATCAACCTATCTATCATTAGGAAAATTGTGCATTTCAGGAAAATGAGTTACTCAGACTTCACCCTCAACTAATTTTTCAAAATATAAAACTCATGTATTAGATCTATCAAGATAAACAACAATACCCACATTTTGCAATATGAACTTCTCCACAATGCCTATAATAAACAATAATAGCAAGATGATAGATAACTGTCACGCCCCGAGCCTACACCCTGGACGTAACACAGTACTTGAAGCGAAAATTGACCCCAAGTCAACCCCTGGTCTATCACATACTAGCATTCTGAGTAAACATGCACATGGAACTTATAAAATAACAGCTTTAGCAGTTTAGGAAAATGTTAAGACTGAAAGTAGAGAAGTAAATAATAAATCTGAAAGACAAGTTTGGTCTGAAAGCCAACTACTGAGGAGTTTCTAGGACAGGTCCCCAACTAAGTCTAAGTTTAAACAAAACCATAACTAAATGAAATATATAAACAAGGCCCTCGAATAATGAGGACTCACACTCTAATCTGCTGAAGCGAAACGCTTTGAAACTAGAGTAACTATCTGTGCTGAACTTGAGAACTTGCAGCTGTATCATGAAACGATACAACATGAAAAGCATGCATCAGTACTTTGAATGTATTGAGTAAGTGGGAGAGACATACTGAAAATAAAGTCTGACTGAAATGACACGCCATGACTGATAAGTAAACTGAACTGAACTACTGAATCTAAAATAGTCAAGACGACCCTGTCTGATGGTCAAAGACATGCCCTATGTCTGAAGCACTGAATATGAGGTACTATACTAAACTGAGTTGCTTACTCTGTTACTGTACTGGAATGACTAGTGGGAAAGTCTATAACCGACATTTAACCATGTGAGCTAGACGTGGAGTCCAATGTATACATCCCACCGGTAGGACCCAATATACCTTGCCAGGGTACAAAGGCATGAATTGGGTAATCACAAAATATATCTGGCGCCAATCAGGCCAATGTAACCTACGCTCGCAATGTAGTTTTGGGAACTTGGGTGCGCTGGAACCTCGGCCCACTCGGTGTTAAGTCCTACTCCCACTAGAAAACCTAGACTGAACTACTAAGCTGATAGCTCAAAGCTGGGGCCCAAGACTAGTTAGGGATGAATGACTGCATCTACCCTGAAAGCCTTATCGGACCAAATTCTGTAACTGGGTTTTAAGACCGGTCAAAGTTGCTTATCTAAAAGCGTCGTAACCGTCTACAGAACAACTAATAACTGAACTGGGGTCATGGGGCTGGTTAGAGCTATAACTGAATGTCATGACCGCTCAATGGACCAAATATCATAAATCTGAATCTGAGTCTGAAATTGGGAGGCACCACTGACACCTCGAAAATAAAATGATGTCAAATTGATCAGTTGACATTTTTCTGAGTGGTTCTAAGGAGACTCTACGTTCTAACTGGTTTGAACTACTAGCAGCTAATAGAGAACTCAACTTATCCCAACAATATTGGAATTTAATAATATAGAGCAATTTCCAGGATTCTAGGAATTTCATTAAACAGGGCTAACATCTTCTCATTAATGGAATATCTACTCCACATATATAAATATATAGGAAATTCTAGAAAATTCAGCCCATAGCATTTTTCATTCAGTAGAGGAGATTTAATAAGCAAAATTCATAACTCAAAAGTTAGCGCTTAGATTCCCTTATGTATAAACACTGACAATTTGATAGGAATTTATGGGGATCATATCAACAATATACATGAACATCATTCTAATGAAATCAACGAAAATAGTCATGACACCTTTTCATACTCGAACAACTCAAGGCTTAGAACTGATAGGAGAAATTGAGGAGGATCTTGGGGGCACAAGGGAAGAACAATCCCCTTGCTAAAACCTCACATACCTGATGAAGAACCCAGGAAAAATCTTGACAACTTGAGGAGAAGAAAGATGCCCTAGTTTCTTGCTCTAAGAGTTCTTGAGAGAATTATGGTCTGTTTTATGAGTGCTTGAGTGGGGAATGAGAAAAAGGACCCATTACCCCTACTAAAATGTCTAAAACTGAAGTCAAAATGACGTAGTTAAATACTTGGGAGAATAGAAAATTACTAGATAGCCCTTAGAAATTCGCAGGGAAAAACTGTCAAGTGTTCCTAACGGGTGACTTAACGACTCGTTACAAGATCCAACGAGTCGTTGGGTCCTCTCATTAAGTTCACTGGAAAAACTTCTACTGACTCCTGACGGGCACATGACGAGTCATCATGACTAGGAACGACCCATCGTGTCGTCCATCAGGTACACTGGTAAGAAGGCTAGAAAGGACTGGAAACGAAGGACCTGATGAGTCGTTACTACTGACGACGACTCATGGTGACCTTCCGTCAAGCACATCGTCTAATTCTCAAATTCTAAAACTCTGGCTTGGCAACGGGCGACTTAACGAGTCGTGTGGCCTGATAACGACTCGTGGGGTCGTCCATTGGGAAACACTAACTCATCCTCTTGCATCCTTCTCACGGTTGACCTGACGAGTCACTCGGTCCCTTAACGACCCGTCAGGTTGGTCGTTCTACAAATTTTCTGCAGTTTTTCAGATTTTCTGAATTAAGTCCCGAATATTGATTTTGAGCTTCGGGGGCATTACAAGAACATGTGATTGTATTTGATATTTAATGCTCGTATTTGAGATAAAGGAGGTAAAATATCTTGCAAAATAATAAAATTATTTCATCCTACTGAAAGAGCAGCAGATTCAGAATTTAAATTTTATGAGTTCCTATATCGACTTCAAATTAATATTAAAATAATAACTTTATTTACAGTCAAATATTATACACATTTAGTATATTTCTTAATATATATGTATGTCCACAAGCTACTGATTCTCGTGAATTCATATTTAAGCTTCTATATACACCCCTGGTTATTATAATAACAATGAGAATATGCTCATGTTTAACAAGAAAATTTGAAGAATTTGGTTACTGTATTTATATATCAAGAGTGAAAAGTAGGTGTAATAATGAAAGATATTTTTTAAGTTATATTTGAATAATTATTCTAGCACTCTTCTTTCTTGCTATTCAGTGTCCTTAAGATTGGGTCATATAGTCTTCTTTTGTTATTTCATCCACTCCTAGACAATATATAGGGAAATCGAGAGGCTTATAACTCATGAGTGTTATTTTTATAATGTATTGTCAAATTGAAATGTATTGTGCAAAATAATTATAATTAAAGGATAGTTTAAATTTAGTTGAGTTCGAGTTTTTTCACGCTAAGTTTTCTCTCTATCTTTTTTATATGGTTGATTATTCAACTTCATAGATTCAAATGATATATAATTAGCTTGATTTCGACAAATAACTCACCAATGATTCATATTGATTCTTCATAAAATATGTACTTTAATTTTGTTATGTATAGTTATATATTTAAAATTTTAATTTTGTTATAAATAAATTTGTTATGGATGTTCATTTGTATACACAGCCAATCGAATAAGTTTTTAATCAAATAAACAGATAGTTGGATAAAATTGCAATTAGATAAGCTTTCAAATGGATAAATTGGTGATCAGATAAGCTTGGAAGCAGCTTCTATTCTTCTATAAATAGAAAGTTAATTCAATTTATTTGCACATTAATTTGAATAGAAATAAAGTATCTCTCTCTCTCTTCAAAATTCTTTGGCTATATATCTTGTTGTCTTGATATTTTATTATTATTTTATAAGATGTTATCAGCTGAGCACAAACTTTGACCTTTAGAACTTTTGAAAAGATGTATTACATAGGCGGAGAAATGATATTACTTTGGTGATATCCTTTCTCTCAATATTCGCAAAATAAGAATGAAGTAAATATGATTCAATGATGATAAAAGGTTTTTACTTGTTGATATTTATGTCTTTGCTAATAAGTATATCTATTTTATTTATGAATCTGAGGAATGACTTATTGATTCACTTGGCAATTCATGCCTCATATTTGTCGCATAAGTACAATATTGTGAAAACATATTTGTTCTAGAAAAATAATATTATGACAATATATTTGTTTCAGAAGAATAAAGTTATGAAAATATTTTTGTTCCAAAACAACAATATTATAAAAATATATTTACTCCAAAAAAATAATATTATGAAAATATATGTTTACCAGAAGAACAATAATGTAAAAATATATTTGTTCAGCAGAACAATATTGTGAAAATATATTTGTTCAAGCAGAACAATATTGTAAAAATATATGATGATATTAATTTGATATTCATTAGTGAATAAGGATGAGAATTTGCGAGAAATATATAATCACCATAAGTGATAATATTTTTATAAGATTGTGATATTAATTGAAGATATAATAGAGAAAAAAATTCAACATTATATATATGCCCCCATTTTGCTTCTGAAGTAGTAATATCTTAAAAGAGGTTTGAAGCTGTCATAATTTTATATGATTAAGACATATTTAAATGATTATGTTTCTTTCTCGAAGAACGAGAACTTTTAATAAATATTAAAAATATTGACCCATTTCCTGAAGTGAATGTGATAATATTTAGTAAAACTTATAGATATGAACGTGCATTTAGTTGTGAATATATCATAACTTACTTCCAAAATAGGCAGAATAATGGAATAGAAATTTTCTGAATATTTCATGTTTTACTCATGAAGTAGTCGAACTCTAAACTTTACTCCTGAAGTAGTAAGATTCGTAAATCTACTCGCGAAGTGGTAGAACTTTGAATTTCACTCCTGGAGCAATAAAAATTTAAAATTTTCTCTTGAAGTACTAAGACTCCAAAATTTACTTGAAAAGTAGTAAATATGAAATTCACTCGCGAAGTAATAAATATTAAATGTACTCGCCAAATAAATCTAAAATTTACTTACGAAGTAGTAAATATAAATTTACTCGCCAAGTAGTAAATACAAAATTTACTCACAAAGTAGTAAATATAAATTTACTAGCTAAGTAGTAAATATAAAATTTACTCACAAAGTAGTAAATATAAAATTTACTCACAAAATAGTAAATCTGAAATTTACTCCCGAAGTACTAAGAATCTCACATTTAATACCCAAATAGTAGAATTCTACTTTCGAAGAAGTAGAACTTTGAACACTACTTCAAAAGTAAGTAGAATTTCGAAATCTATTCCCGATGTAGAATGTCACAACCCAAATGGCCGCGATTGGCACCGACAGTAACCCCCGGTGGGCGAACCATCATTTCTAAACTAGCTCATCCATTATTGCATTATCTGTTACAATCCTAAAAATTTGAAAGTCATTGTACATTACTTTAACCAAAACATCTAAGAGTAGTTGTAATACCCCAGAAGGGGCTAAGAATAGACACGGGAAGTATAATTGGAAAAGTGCAGAAAAATTGGCAAAAAAAATATCTCAGGACAGGAGACTTAACGACCCGTGGTGGGATAACACGAGTCATCTTGTGCAGCCTTGGGGGGAGGTCAGGAGGCAGTGGCGACGGATGACTAGATGAGTCGTTAGGAGTAGCAACGACTCGTCTAGTCAGTCGTTAGGAGGGAGAAGCTTTGGTTCTAAGGAAATTTCCGGTGAACTTAACGAAAGGGCAGGACGAATCGTTGGGTGTGGTGACGAGTCGTGATATTGGTCGTGACATGAAGGTTGAGAAATTCTAGTAGACCTGACGAATGGACCTAACGAGTCGTCGGGTGGGACAACGACTCGTCAGGTGAGTCGTGGCATCAGTTCCAAAAATTTTGCAGATTTTCTCAGGGGCAAGTTGGTAAAATCCCACACTCCCAAATTTAAAGTGATGTCGTTTTGAGAATGTTTGGGGACGTTTTAAGGTTTTTCTTAGCCTAAACACTCATTCTCTCAATCTCTTTCTTCTTCCTCTCTTCTCCAAAGATTTTAGGAAATTCCCAAGGTGTTCTTCAAACTTCAAGGAAGATAATCAAGTGGGGTTTTCATTTACTAGGTACGTGGAACTTAAACAAGGATATATTTTCATCCTTGTACCCCAAAATGTTTTCAATAAGAACCTAAATTAAATTATTTAGAATATCATGACCTAGGGTTTTGATTAATGGGTAATTTCTTCCTCATCCTTTTCTTAAATGCTAATATTTACTATACTTATGGAATTCATTTCAAATGTTGATGTGATGGGTTTTTTGGGATGTGGATTATATGTTGGGAATGCATGAGGTGTTGATCGTAAATTAGCTTGAGTAATGAATGGGTGTTTCTTATTGTTCGATTAATTTGCGTATTCACGTATGAGAACGATGAAGTGGTGGAAATATGGGCTGAGTACGTATGTGTGTAGTATGTTCTTCCTATGTCAATTTGAGTATTAAATGGGAATTGGTTATGTCTTCCTTGATTATCGTAGAAATTCTTGACCATGATGAAAGCGTGGGAATATCGCTTAATTAACCCTAATGATGTGATTATGACATAAATGACCATGTTAAATTGAGTAGGAGTTGTGAGCTTGAGTAATTGCAGTAAACTATGTGTCATCAGCATGTCTTAGATTAAATCAATTGGGTATGAATAGATTGCATCTCCATTATTGAACTATGAAACTTGGGAGGATTCTATATTGTTTTCCTGATTAAAAATTTGTTTTATAAAAACCTTACAATCTAAAACGTCTGTGACTAAGGAGTTCATAAATAGAGTGATTATGACAAGTGTGTGGAAAGTTTGTATTGTAACTACATAAAGATATGCGCCCTTGATAGATTCTGAGTTGAATTCTATAAATCATGTTTGATCTTATATTGCCTATTGAATGAGGTGAATATGAAATCAAGATGCCATGATAGAATAATGCTAGTACGAATTTATAGCATGCTAATAATGTGATGTTAAAGCTAATGAGGAAGTTGGTTTTGTGATAATGTGAATTATGATGATTGAGCCTGTGATTACATGTCAAGTTGTGAACCCATGCTTAGTTAAGAGATATAATTAATAGACGTTAGTGGAGAATGTCTTACCTAGACGATAGTGGAGAATGTATTACCTAGACATTAGTGAAGAATGTTTTCATGTAGTCAGTCGGGACTCACATCCCTAGTCAGTTGAGCATTTTATTTTTCTTGCGTTGTTTGGAATCTTCTTTTCGTTAGTGACTCTCTATATCAGAGCTTTCTCTCTCCCTATGACAGTCAGGGATTCTCTCTAGTTGAAAATGTTTCCCTTTGATAGTCAGGGATGCTCCCTTCGACCGTCAAGGACTCCCCCTTAGACGTCACGGAGCCTCTTGGTATCATTCACGCCATCACACTCTGTATTATTCTCGATTATTACTTTTGCACGTCAGCGGTTGCTACAGTAATGCATGTCTTTATAAAGTGGTTATGTTAATCGAATATGCAAACCTCGTGTAAGATTATTGCACTTCACTTCTATTACATTGCTATTGATATGTTTTATATTACTTCCTCCTTGCTAATATTATGAATTAGTTTACTTACGCTTCCTTCATACTCATTACATTCCAAGTACTGACCGCACGCCTCTTGTGCTATATCTTTTATAATTTAGATTTTGGTCTCCAGGCTCCGCCGCGTGGTTAGATATGCTACCCCATTCTCCTAGCTATCAGTGGTGAGTCCTCATCCTTCGAGGACGTGAGTATCATTCTTGTTTTATGTTGTTTCAATTTTCAGTCTTTTGGAGTTAGTTGGAGGCTTGTCCCAGCAAATCATCAGTTTTTAGTAGGAGGCTTCCAGACTTGTTAGAAAGATTCAACATTGTATTTAAATTTTATTAAAGTGTCGTTATGGTTTATATCAGTTTCTTGTCATTTCTTCCGCTTGATCATGATGTTAGATGTTCCTTACGTTAAGTGTATGCTATGATTAAGCTATGGGTCGACTTGGAGCCTACGATCCTGGTCTACTCTCGGGTCGTGACAAACTTGATATCAGAGCCATAGGTTTATAGTGTCTTAGGGTGTCTGAAAGCCGCGTTACGTAGAGTCTTCTTCATGGATGTGAAATGCGCCACACTTATGACGGAGAGGCTATGGGGCATTTTAGGAATGTTCCCTTCTCTTCATGATTATTATTGTGCGCAGAGTATGAAACTCTAAGTATTTCTTCCCCTGATTTGTGCTTTGCGCGCTCGCAGATAATGCTGCCTCGACTAGCAAACGGAAGAGGACACGGTAACGGCCGTCAGCAGGTGCCACCAGCCCAGGAAGGCCCAATGGATAATCATGTTACACACGCTGAGTTTCAAGAAGCCTTTCAAATGTTGGAAGGCCTTGACCACTCAGATTAACCAGCAAGCGGTGGCTTGTGCCCCTCAGAATGGTAATGAAGAGGCGGCAAGGATAAGGGATTTTCTTCATATGAACCCACCTGAATTCTTGGGGTCAAAAGTGGATGAGGACCCATATGAATTTTTTGAGGAGATTCAAAAGATTACTCGCATTATGGGAGTGACAAGGAATGAGAGTGCAGACTTAGCCTCCTACTAGTTAAAAGGAGTTTCTTATATTTTGTACTGTCAGTGGAGAGACAGTCGGGGAGTTGGAGCAGATCCCATAGGTTGGGATGAATTTATGGCTGCATTCTTGGACAGGTTTTTCCCTCGAGAGGCAAAAGCGGCAGAGGTTATTAATTTGAAAACAAATGACATGACGGTTCAGGAGTATGCGTTGGAGTTCACTCGGTTATCTAAGTATGCGTCGGAGATGGTAGCTGACCAGCGAGACCGAGTAAGATGCTTTGTGAATGGAGTGTCAGACTCCTTAGTCAAGGAATGCAGGACTGCCATGTTGCATAGGGACATACACTTCCTATGCTTGGTGATATTTTCTCAAAAGATGGAAGTAGAGAAGGTGAAAGAAAAGGGGAGAGAGGCCAAGAGGGCTAGGAATGGAGATCTAGATTTTTCTCAACAGAGGTCGAGTACTAGATATTTCTCACACTACTAGCAGAAATCATCAGCCCAGTACCTTCATAGCCAGTGCTTCATATCATTCCAGAGTGAGGGAGATTATGTACCCATTGTGTATGACTGCAGAACGAACCATTTTGTAATATGTATGGTTGGATCAAATGTTTGTTTCTGGTGCAGCAAGGTGGGCCATAAGCACCAGGATTGCGCAGCGGCTAAGCGACGCGAGGGTAGATTTTCAGCCACCTCTTCAGTAGCTCCAATAGCCCGCTTATTTCAGTAGGGGAATCCTCTAACCCAGGAGGCGGACAACGTCAAAACCACTTTCATGCAGTAGTAGCCATCAAGATAAGGGCAAGGCGCCAGTAATGGCCACAAGCATGTTGTGAATCTTGTGTTATTCCTTACGTGATGCCAACCTCTATATGGAATAAAAGGTTCAGTTGTAATTGTGGGAAAAGATTGTTGGTGTGTGATGTAAATAGTTGTAGTATAGGGATTGTGGTGATTGTTAGAAGTGAAAAGGGAGTTAAGGGTTAGTATCTTAGCCTGACTTGAAGAAGGATCCAAGAGCCTTAGAATGATGGCTTTAAGCTAAGGGAGAGATAGTGAGTATGTGAAGTGAGTTAGACCTTGAGAATGTTCAGAAAGGAGTTTTGGCCTTAGTAGTTGCAGTATGTCCATCTCTACTAAGTTAAGATAACATTCCTTTTGCCTCGGTTAAAGTTAACTTATGTCTATACGTATGCGCGGATTTACGATGTTAGAGATAACCATTCAAGTCAGTAAAGCTAGTTTTGCTCTATTATGTTCTTCTTGCTTATCTTCATGTTATGAATCAGTTATGTGCGTTGATCCATGTTTTCTTATGTGTTCGCATTGAATTCAATCTTTGGAAGTTGTTTGATAACTCAGTAGATTCAGATTATATCATGTATGTGCTTAGTCCTATATGTCGGGGATGACTCGTGCGTATGAAATCCTTACTCTCAGATAGATTAGATATTGTGAACCCTGGCTTAGTACCTGAAGGCGATTTGGGCATGAAGGTTTATTCCATGTCAGTTCTGTGTTAGATAAAAAGGGGAAAGAATTTTTCTTTCGGTATTTTGTTTAGTTCTATGTAGGTATCATGTTATCCGGTCTTCCTTAAGTCATGGTGTGCATGTTAGATGTGAAATCCCAGGTTTGGTGTGAGAGGTTGGTCCGGAGTCAGATGCTCCATCGATGTTAAGCTGTGATTGATTGATATCTGGGTATCGGCTTCGTTTTTATCTTTTCAGTATGTTCAGCCAACATTCGAGGACGAATGTTCTCAAGGGGGAGATATTGTAATACCTGAGAAGGGGCTAAGAATAGACATGGGAAGTATAATTGGAGAAGTGCAGAAAAATTGGAAAAACAATATCTCAGGACGGGAGACTTGACAACCCAGGGTGGGATACCACGAGTCGTCGTGTGCAGCCGTGGGGTGGACGTTAGGAGGTAGTGGCGACGGATGACCAGATGAGTCGTTAGCAGTGGCAACGACTCGTCTAGTCAATCGTTAGGAGGGAGAAGCTTTGGTTCTAAGAAAATTTCCAGTGAACTTAACAAAAGGGCAGCACGAATCATTGGGTGTGGTAACGAGTCGTGATGTTGGTCGTGACCTGAAGGTTGAGAAATTCCAATAGACCTAACGAATGGACCTAACAAGTCGTTGAGTGGGACAACGACTCGTCAGGTGAGTCATGGCATCAGTTCTGGAAATTTTGCAGATTTTCTCAAGGGCAGGTTGGTAAAATCCCACGCTCTCAGATTTAAAGTGATGTCATTTTGGGAATGTTTGGGGATGTTTTAAGGGTTTTCCTAAGCCTAAACCCTCATCCTCTCAATCTCCTTCTTCCTCCTCTCTTCTCCAAAGATTTAGGAAATTCCCAAGGTGTTCTTCAAGCTTCAAGGAAGATAATCATGTGGGGTTTTCATTTACTAGGTACGTGGGACTTCAACAAGGATATATTTTCATCCTTGTTCCCCAAAATATTTTCAATAAGAACCTAAATTAAATTATTTAGAATATCATGATCTAGGGTTTTGTTTAATGGGTAATTTCTTCCTCATCCTTTTCTTAAATGCTAATATTTACTGTACTTATGGAATTAATTTCAAATGTTGATGTGATGGGTTGTTTGGGATGTGGATTATATGTTGGGAATGCATGAGGGTAACATGTTGGTCGTAAATTGGCTTGAGTAATGAATGGGTGTTTCTTATTGTTCGATAAATTTGTGTATTCACGTATGAGAATGATGAAGTGGTGGAAATATGGGTTGAGTACGTATGTGTGTAGTATGTTCTTCCTAAGTCGATTTGAGTATTGAATGGGAATTGGTTTTGTCTTCCTTGATTATCATAGAAATTCTTTACCATGATGAAAGTGTGGGAATATCGCTTAATTAACCCTAATGATGTGATTATGACATAGATGACCATGCTAAATTGAGTAGGAGCTGTAGGCTTGAGTAATTGAAGTAAACTATGTGTCATAAGCATGTCTTAGATTAAATCGATTAGGTATGAATAGATTGCATCTCCATTATTGAACTATGAAGCTTGGGCGGATTCTATATTGTTTTCCTGATTAAAATTTGTTTTATAAAAACCTTGGAATCTAAAATGCCCATGGTTAAGGAGTTGATAAATGGAGTGATTATGACAAGTGTGTGGAATGTTTGTATCCTAACTACATGAAGATGCGCGCCCTGAATAGATTTTGAGTTGAATTCTATAACTCATGTTTGATCTTATATTTCCTATTGAATGAGGTGAATACGGAATCAAGATGTCATTATAGAATAATGCTAGTACGAATTTATAGCATACTAATAGTGAGATGTTAAAGCTAATGAGGAAGTTGGTTATGTAATAATGTGAATAATGATGATTGAGCTTGTGATTTACATGTCAAATTGTGAACCCATGCCTAGTTAAGAGATAACATTAATAGACGTTAGTGGAGAACGTCTTACCTAGACGATAGTGGAGAATGTCTTACCTAGATGATAGTGGAGAATGTCTTACCAGATGTTAGTGGAGAATGTCTTCATGTAGTCGGTCGGGACTCACATCCCTAGTCCGTTGAGCATTTTATTTTTCCTGCGTTGTTTGGAATCTTTTTTTCATCAGTGACTCTCTATATCAGAGATTTCTCTCTCCCTATGACAGTCAAGGATTCTCTCTAGTTAAGAATGTTTCCCATTGACAGTCAGGGACGCTCCCTTCGACCGTCAGGGACTCCCCCTTAGACGTCAGGGACCCTCTTGATATCAATCACTGCATCACACTCTGTATTATTCCCAATTATTACTTTTGCACTGTTCGGCTCTTGTTGGGTATATAGCTACACGCAAGTGCACGTGGTCGAACAAGTAGTAAAGTGGCTCAAGTAAGCCAAGTATCGATCCCACAGGGACTGGGCTAAGGTAGCAATCTAATCAAGTGTCAATAAACTTTAACTCTAAAAATGCAGACAACAGTGTGAAGAAGAGTTTGATATTTTGGTTTCTAATTTTATACTAAGTCTAAAACGAATATACAATTTGAGTCTGAACTATAAGATGAGCATGCTGAGGTTAAATGAACATGTAGAGAAATAAATTATCGATACAATTTGAGTAATCTTTCCTCCGGTTGCTAGTCAAGAATTATTGCCTATGGATTAAAACTCTCGTATTTAACCCATCTTAAGAATCATGAACCTTCCACCTACATCTATGTGATAAAAAGAAATTCATGTTCTAGCCATACAAACCCGATTCCTTAATTGACTAATACGACTTTCAGGTATATCTCTATCCTGAAGGTAAATCAATTCTCAATTTTCCTAAACTAAGAAAAGATCATATCCTATCAATTCACAACTTTCCAATTTCTTGCTTCTCGAGTGAAACCGGACTTTTTAGATATACATTAACATTGGCCACACATTAATGCAGTAAGAACAAGAATCAATAGAACAACCATGGAAGAAAAGATGAAAAAACCAATTGATCAATAATTACATTTCAATACAAATGTTCTTAACCTCAGCAAGAAGAGGATTTAGCCACTCATTTGTGGATTAAACATCGTTAAATGAGTGTTAATCATACAAGCAATTAAAATAAAGAAGAAGGAGATAGAGAAAAACCCTGAGATTTTCGTCCCCTCAACTGCCTGTAACCCACGTTCTTGCTCCACCAAGTCAGAATCATTAAAAATGAACCTAAGTGTTCTATTTATACTAGTGGGAATTTTTCCCGAAATAACAAGCAACGTGTCACGGATTGCATCGTAGAGCACTGCCTCCGTGACACGCCACCAACGCGGACCCTTACTGGAATCCGGACGTCCAGGTATTTAGGCCCAACGTGGCACGGCGTACAACGCGGGGCTAGGCCAATGTGCCACGACCCCAACGCACACCTCCACTGGAAATAGGCATAATTTCACCCTCCAGGCAGAGTGCATCCGCAATGGCAGCATGACACGGCTCCATCGCGGAGCCCCTTTAATTCGTGCCTTCAAGTGCTTTTTCCCCTTGCTAGCTTCCGAGTCCAATCTCGATCTCTCCTAACATGCACCTTAGCTCCATAACTTTATATTTTTCCTGCAAAACAACGCTAATCGTGTTGGTTAGTATAAATTCACATTTTATTACAAATCACATGAGAATGTATAAACATCAATAGATAAACAAGGCAAAATGACACATTTGAGTATCACTTGGGCATATAAATTTGCCCAAGATCACTTACCCCACACTTAAATCCTTGTTCGTCCCCGAACAATAATCTTACACCTCATGCAAATGTCACCCCATCCTGGCTACTTTGGCTCGACAATTCAAGCTACGGTTATACCGATTATTGAATACAACAAATCAACCATAAAACATGCATGGTCTTATCAATAAAATGACCTTCAACAAATTAAGACCTCCTAGACTCAAGAATCGATTCTCGATATCGGCAAACTCATGCAAATCAGCTGATCAAGATATCCGACATGAAATTTAATCTCTCTCCAAGCATGTGCCCTCACAACACAAGAGAATTTTTCCCCCTTTTTAATTACATGAACTCAAAGACATTACATGCAGGGGCATATAAACACAATTTCACTCTCTCTCCCAAAGGAATTCACATGCTTCATGTCATGAACCATAAGCTTGCCTTTAGTGTATTACTCCACTAATATAAGGACGTGTGATGTAAGATCATGTAGGACTTAACGGGTTGTAATGTAAGCTACGGAACTAGTAAATACTGGGCTAACCAATAATAACAACTAGCATCCTTAAGCGCTTTTTCAATACATCCCATCAACCTTATGGGCATTGTTTCTTCCTTCATCCTCCCATTCTTGAAGTCTGTCTTTATTTTTGACCCCATATCTTTAAGCACACTTGACTCAATAACAAAGATTATTTATACATCTTCATTAAATTTAATTTATAACGAGTGCACCTTCAACCTTTTCTTTCCTTTCATCACTCTGCTTTTTCTTTTCTTTTCACCATTCTCACTCCTTGACACTGTGGGAAAATTATTTTCTTTTCTTGAGCGCTTAAGAGTTTTGGATCAAATTCACGAAAAATGAAAAGAAAGGGTTAAGCTCGGTTTACACCTTTTTGACAAAAGAAAAATAATAGGCTAAAGGCTCAACGGGCTAACTAGGATGTACATTCAAGGTGGGTACGATAATGAAGAAAAAGAAACTTTCGGTTAAAGCAAAGAAATGCCTACATCCTTTCCTACAACACACATCCTTCATTTCATTTCGCACACACACCAGGCAAGTTCTAGACACTTCACAATAGCATGGAAGAAACGAAACCTCACTATACACTCATTTCACATGCTCAACTCAAGACATATTCACAGACTCTTCAATCAGCTAATTACAAGAATTCAAACATTAAGCCTCAATCACACTGAGTTGAACTCTATGGCCTAGGCATCTCAACATATTTACAAAGTTGCATGCTTTCATACGAATCACCTTTGCATTTCAAATATCATGTACAACACGCAACCAGAATTTCGCAACCATAAAGTAACTACAGGTTTTGGGATGCAACCCAACAAAAGAAAAAAACTAAAAAAGACAAAATGAACAAAGAAATCTACTCCTAACGACTACATTTCCCTTAAGACGGTCGTCATCCATCCATCATAGAGAACAGTCACTAATTACTACTTCGGTTCAATGGGACTATTCTCGATAAAAGAACCGAAAACAAACGCCGAGAAACCCAAAAATTTAAAAATTCACGAAAAATTTTAAAAATATCGATCATTTCGATAAAACAAAAATATGTACAAAACCAGCTAACAACATTCAACAGAACACAACAGCTTCACCTTAATTACAATACAGACATACACACAAAAATCACAGGGCCACAAATTTATCCAAGCACAACAACAGAACAGAGACATACATTAATAACAACAGCAACAAACACCTAACTAATCCCACCCTACACTTAAATCGAACACTGTCTCCAGTGTTCATAAAATTGAGCATAGCACAAAAATGGGTGGTGAAACTCCCTGATCAATCAAAATATTCCACTTCTTCGTCAGGTGCTGCTGCCTAGTCTCCCATGTCTGAATCGCCCCCATCGTCATCATCTAACTCCACATCGGAGTCATCACGACGTGTCTCCTCATCTGTGGGGACATCATCATCGGTGGGCTCCACAAAAGCTGGCCCCACTCGGCATAGAGCCTTGGCATTTTCGCCAAAAGGGTAGTCTAGCTCGAGCTGCCACAGCTCCTCTTCTGTTGCCGGCCTCCCGCCTATGCGCAGCTAGAGCATCTGCATCCCAAACATGCGAGCCATGTACTGATCATCCCGAGCATGTCGCTCGGCTAGGGTAAGAACTAGCTCGTGAGTGGTGTCGGGTGCCTTAGTTTTGGTGACATCTAAGGCCCGCCTCTCCACTTGCGGGATGTAGTCAAGGGCCTCCTCCTCAACATCTAGGCCCCTCAGGAACGTGTTCAGTAGGCCACCAAACCCGTACCTGTGCCCTTGATGCAATCGGGCTCTCGTCATGGCGGAGATAATCACCGCCCCCACATTGATCTCCAGCCCTTTCATCAAGGCGTAGACCAAGCATACACGATCCCGGGTGACATATTTCATATGCACCCCTGGGATCAGGCAGGAACAAACAATCTTCAGCCATATCCTGGCTTCCCTGTTCATCTGTGAGAAGGGCAAGGTCTGATGGTAGCCCCTCTCCTTATGCCTGCTCCAACATGCTGTAGACCGGGTTCCACACAAAGTGCGTCTGATATCTGCATATGGTGGAGTGATATTCAGCTGCTGAAGCACATGGTTGTCTGTGTCCCGCGCCCCTAAGATGGCATTAAGGTGGTGGGGCTCAAAGTGACTATTTGCCCTCTTATCTTGATGGTGTGACTTCTGAGAGTCGGGTTCCAATTGGCGTAGAATTCCCGAATCAGGTGCAGGTTGCACTCCTTGGGCTCTTCAAAGATAAAATTTAGACCGGCTGCCTCAATCCTGTGGACAATCCAAGGGTATTCCTGTGCCAATGGTTCCCTAGTAATGAGTTCCTCGGGGAAGTATTTGCTTTTCTTATGCTTGGCATACCATTTCTTCCCCTCCTCTATCACCCATCTGGTTCCGTATTGATGGCGTTGGCCGCGTGGAACCACTAGTGCTGTTGGGACTGCTGTTCCCAGCCTAATTCTTTTCCTTTCGGCGCCTGATGTTGATGTGCCCTTCCCTTTATCTTGCCTGCTTGCCATTGTTCCTGTCAAACCAAACCGACAGTCCCAATGTTATTCCAATTAAAATTAGCTTTGACTAAGGTTGGTTTAAGCTAGGCTACCCCACACTTAGTCTTTAGCCACAATCATAACATTACGGCAATACCATATTTATTCCCCATTTACATAAAAAACACAAAAACAAAACAAATAGGCCTCGTGCATTCAGAGAATTCGATGATATACATTCTATGTACTACTCAGACTTCATACAGCTAGTCACAACATTACCATCGATAACATTTCATCACATAGCACTTAGCAAGGAGAAACAAAGAAATTTTTTTTTATCTACATGAACCTATACAATTCACCCATTTCTTGCAATTTCAACAATTTCATTAACCCGAAAATCCGTCGGTCTTTTAGCATATTAATAGTTAGCACAACCAACTCATCTCACCCAACATACACAACCCAACAAGAATTTCAAAGTTCAACTAAATTTTCCCTTTTCATATTCAAATTCAAGCCCTAGCTATGATTTTACCAAAAATTCTATCAAGCTATGTAATTATCTAGTTCATGCAATCACAATGATACTATGAACGTCAATCAACAATAACTCAATTGAATTTAAGCTTAATTTCTACTTAGGGCAAGTTTTGCTCACATCACATGTTCAACATCGAAAAATTCGACAAGAATTGAGATAGAGTTGAAGAACATACCTTGAATTCGATGAAATGAAGAAAACTTGATGAAAATGTGTGCCTAGGTCCGTGTCACATTGAGGGAGAAGGGGTTTTTGGGATCTTTGTCATGGAGGGGATGAAAAATAAGGAACAATGAGGGGAATTCGAGGTTAAAAAGTGAAGATTTCGCGCGGGTCACCCAGCGACCCGGTGTGACCCGACGCAAAATTACCATCAACGTGTCACAGAGGGTAACGCAGAGCATGCCCTCCGTGACACGGAGACATCACGCAGGTGTTTTGGAATTTGAAAAAATTCCGGAATTACCTTCAACGTGCCACGGAGGGTAACGCGGAGGCCCTCCTCCGTGACACGGAGCCATCGCGTGGGCTCACTGTTTTGCCACTTTCCTTTGCGATCCTTTGTACATTTATCCTCCGTTAAACCTGAAATTCATCTCACAACAAGAAATTTATTAGAATTTATAAGTTTCACATAAAATACAAACTTTGTTTTTATTTTTTAATATTTTTCTCAATTTTTTTTCTCTTTTCTTTTTTTTTTCCTACGAAATCTATTAAAATATTACAAAAAATTTCACAAGTTGCCTCCCGTGCAGCGCCTGGTTTACCGTCGCGGCTCGACGTCATTAAGCTCAGTCATCCTCTAGGGTGATGGACGTTTTCTCTCGACCCCCGTCCTCACCCCAGTAATGCTTACATCTTTGTCCATTGACAAAGAACGTGGCACTCCGATCTTCTTGCCACAACTCTACTGCCCCGTGCGGGGTCATTCTCACCACCTCAAATGGCCCTGACCATTTGGACCGCAGCTTTCCTAGAAACAGCTTCAATCTTGAATTGAAGAGCAATACTTTCTACCCCGACTCAAAAATACGATGCACCACATGCTTGTCATGCCACCTCTTCATTTTTTCTTTGTAGTACTTGGCACTCTCATAAGCATGCCAGCGGAACTCTTCAAGTTCACTGAGTTGCATTAGTCTCCTCTTGCCTGCTAGCTCTAAGTCCATATTCAATTTCCTCACGGCCCAGAAGGCTCGGTGCTCTAGCTCCATTGGCAGATGACACGCTTTACCATAGACCAATCGGTATGGTGAAGTTCCAATCGGTGTCCTGTAAGCAGTTTTGTACGCCCACAACGCATCATCAAGTTTGCTTGACCAATCATTTCGTTGTGTATTTACTATTTTCTGGAGAATATGCTTCACTTCTCTATTCGACACCTCTATTTGCCCACTAGTTTGGGGGTGGTATGCTGTTGCCACCTTTTGGCACACCCCATACTTGGCTAGTAGCTTCTTGAAACTTGCATTGACAAAATGAGCCCCTCCATCACTGATAATGGCTCGGGGTGTCCCGAACCTGGTGAGAATGTGTTTTTTCACAAATTTTGTTACCACCTTGTTGTCATTCCTGGGGAAAGCTATTGCTTCCACCCACTTTGATACATAATCAACGGCCACCAAGATTGATTACCAAATGATGGTGGGAACAGGCCCATGAAATCAATGCCCCATACATCAAAGGTCTCCACTTCTAGTATATTCTGCAGCGACATCTCTTGTCTTCTACCAATTGTTCCTGTACGCTGGCATCTATCACACATTTTGACGTATGCCATAGAGTCTCTGAACAGTGTAGGCCAAAAGAACCCTGACTGTAGAACCTTGTGCGTTGTCCGCTCGCCTCCATGGTGCCCCCATACAACGAAGAGTGACAACTCCTCAACACCTCTACAATCTGACTCTCCGGGATGCATCTTCTCATCACCTGATCTGGTCCCTGTTTAAATAAGTATGGCTCATCCCAAATAAAGTACCGACAATCATGCCTCAACTTTCTTCTCTACTGGTCTGTCGCCTCAGGTGGGTAGACTCCACTTACTAGCAAGTTGACTATGTCTGCATACCAGGGAACTTCAGCTTCCCCTACTGCCAAGAGCTGCTCGTCCGCGAACTCCTCATTGATGTTATCACCTTCCTTCACATGCGACTGACTCTCCAACCGCGATAAGTGATCTGCCACCTGATTTTCGCTCCCCTTTCTGTCCTTGATTTCGAGGTCAAACTCTTGCAACAACAGGATCCATCTGATCATCCTGGGCTTAGCGTCCTTCTTGTTAAACAGGTACCGAATCGCTGCATGATCGGTGTACACCACTACTCTTGAACCCACCAAATAGGACCTGAATTTGTCAAATGCAAACACCAATGCTAGCATCTCCTTCTCTGTGACTGTATAATTACTTTGGGCAGTATTCAGCGTTTTGCTTGCATAATGAATAGAATGAAAGATTCTATTTTTCCTCTGCCCCAATACAGCTCCCACAGCCACATCGCTTGCATCACAGATCAACTCAAATGGTTGTCCCCAATCCGGAGAAGTAAGGATAGGTGCTTCTATCAATTTCTGCTTCAACTCCTCGAATGCTTTAACACACTCATCATCCAACTCAAACTTCACCTCTTTTTCTAACAATCTGCATAATGGTCTAGAAATTTGGAGAAGTTTCTGATGAACCGTCTGTAGAACCCTGCATGCCCAAGAAAACTGCGAACACCTTTCACCGACACAGGTGGTGGTAACTTCTCAATAACCTCGATCTTAGCATGATCGACCTCCAACCCCTTGTGAGACACTTTGTGGCCAAGGATGATACCTTCCTTGACTAAGAAATGGCATTTCTCCCAGTTGAGTACAAGGTTGGATTCTTCGCAGCGAGCCAGCACCCTGTCAAGATTCTGCAAACAAGTAGCAAACCAATTACCGAAAATAGAGAAATCATCCATAAATACCTCAACAAAATCCTCCACTATGTCGTGGAAAATAGCCATCATGCATCTCTGGAATGTGGCGGGTGCATTGCATAACCCAAATGGCATCCGTCTAAAAGCATATGTCATATAAGGACAGGTAAAAGTAGTCTTCTCTTGGTCCTCCGGAGCTATGGCTATTTGGTTATAACCAGAGTACCCATCAAGGAAACAATAATATTCCTGTCCAGCCAACCTATCTAATATCTGATCAATGAATGGGATAGGATAATGATCTTTCCTTGTGACTTCATTAAGCTTTCTATAGTCCATGCAAATCTGCCAGCTTGTGACAGTTCATGTAGGAATCAGCTCATTTTTCTCATTGTTGACCACGGTCATCCCTCCTTTCTTTGGAACGCACTGAACGGGGCTAACCCATTCACTGTCTGAAATCGGGTAGACCACACCTGCATCAAGACACTTAATTATTTCTTTCCTAACCACATCCTTCATTGTTGGATTTAGCCTTCGCTGAGGCTGAACGGTTGGTTTTGCTCCCGTCTCCATGAAAATCCTATGTGTGCAAAAAGCTAGATTGATACTCTGAATATCTGACATTTGCCAACCCATTGCTTTCTTCCTTTTTCTGAGGACACCCAATGCTTCCTTCTCCTGTGCCTCCGTCAATTCTGCAGAAATGATAACCGACAACGTCTCATCTTCCCCCAGAAAGACATATTTTAAATGGGGAGGCAATTCTTTCAATTCTAACTTTGGTGCTTCCACAACAGATGGTTTCGGTAATGGTTCCAGAGATCTCATCAAAGACTGAAATTCCTATTTCCTCGACTGCCTTTGTGACTCATTCAGCATTTGTACCACCTCATAAGCGTCTCTATCTCCAAAATGATCGGAGTTCATCAACACTCTTTTCAGTGGGTCTTGAGATTCAACAATCTGATGAATTTCTTCTTGATCAACCATACTGATTGCTGAAAGCTCCTCATGTATGGCCGGCAGCTTCATGGCCTTAAACACATCAAATACCTCAACTTTGTCATGTGCTCGCATAGTTAGTGGCCCTGCAGCTACATCAATAAGTGCTTTCCCGGTAGCCAAGAAAAAATGTCCCAAAATAAATGGGACTTCCGCGTCTGGCTCAAAATCCAGCACGACGAAATCTACTGGTAAGATAAGGGAGCCCACTTGCACCAGCACGTCCTCCACAATTCCATCAGGTCTGGCTAAGGAACGATCCGCTAGTTGCAGTATCACTGTTGTTGGTCTAGGACTCCCTAAACCCAACTTCTTGAATACCGATGACGGCATCAAGTTAATGCTCGCTCCCAAATCACATAATCCGCGAGCTCGGATACTCTGCCCAATTTTAATTTGTATTGTAAAGCTCCCAAGGTCCTTGAGCTTTATGGGTAATCTGTTTTGTATCTGGGAAGTGCACTCCTCCGTAAGAGCCACCGTAGCGTACTCAGTCAACCTGCTTTTATTTGCCACGATGTCCTTAATATACTTTGCGTACTTCGGCACTCCATGCAAAACATCAACAAGAGGTAAGTTAATGTGTACCTGTTTCAGCACCTCCATGAACTTTTTGAAACACGCCTCCTCCTTGTGTTTCTTTAATCATTGAGGGAACGGGGGTGGTGGTCTTTCTGGTTCAGCATCCTTTTTCTTCCCCCTCTCATCACTTTGCTCCCTCTCAGTTTCTGTTGCTCCCGACTGTTGAGGTGGTCTTTCTGGTTCCACCTCTTTAAGCTGTAAACCACTCCTTGTGGTCACTGCATTCACTTTCTTGGGGTTGGGATTAGTGTCACTCAGAAGTCCTCCTCTAGGCCTAGTGTTTTGGGCTCCAGCAAATTTCCCAAACTGGTACTCCAGTGCCTTTGTAGCTAACTGATTGTTCTTTACCTCGGCTGCCAATTTCACGTAGTCAGCCTGCAATTAAGCTTTGTTAGCTATCATTGTCTTGAACATTTCCTCTATGCTGGGTGATGGTGGTAGAGGAGGTGTATTGTTGCTTCTGTATTGTGACTGATAGTTCTGCTGCCCTCCTTGATTTCTCTGCGCCCCCTGACTCGAACTTTGCCCTTGATGGTTATTTCTACCCCAAGTGAAATTCGGGTGATTCCTCCAGTTGGAATTGTAGCTGTTTCCATACTATAGGTGGTTGTTCCTCTGTACATTTCCAACAAAGTTTACCGAATCAGGATTTGCTCCACAACACTCAGCTGAGTGTTCACTACTCCCGCACACTTCACACCAAATCTGCTGCACTACATTCACTGGGGCTTGAGACTAGTTCATGCTCATGTTACTAAAGTGGGTGTTGAGTTGATTCTGTAACGCAGCTATCTGTGCAGCAGTAGCTGTAAAACCATCCACTTCTAATACTCCTGCTGCTTTCCTTGTTCCTCCTCTTGACGAGTCCACATTCCACTTCGGATTTCCCTGTGAAATACGATTCAACAAGGTATATAGCTCCTCATAAGTTTTCTCCAATGCTTGTCCCCCAACTGCTGAGTCTACCAAGATTTTTGTGTGGGGTTCCAAACCCTCTATGAAAATGTGCACCAGCACATCATTGGATTGGTGATGATGAGGACAATCCCGCAACATAGATTTGAATCTCTCCCAGGCTTGATACAGATTCTCTCCCTCTCTCTGTTTAAAACTTAGAATTTGACTTCTAAGTCTTGCTGTTTTACCGGATGGAAAAACCGTATCAAGAATTTTCTTACAAGATCATCCCACGTAGTGATAGAATTAGGTGGTTCAGCTTTCAACCACCTCTTGGCTTCTCCTCTAGGCCTTGTATTTTAGGCACTAGCAAATTGCCCAAATTGATACTCAAGAGCCTTGGTCGCTAACTGGTTATTTTTCACTTCGGCTGCCAATTTAACATAGTCAGCCTGCAATTGCGCTTGGTTAGCGATCATGGTCTTGAACATCTCCTCAATGATGGGTGATGGTGGTGGAGGAGGTGCATTGTTATTTCTGAATTGAGATTGGTAGTTCTGTTGCCCTCCTTGATTCCTCTGCACACCCTGACCCGAACTTTGGCCTTGATGGTTGTTGCTACCCTATGAAAAATTTGGATGGTTCCTCCAATTTGAATTGTAGCTACTCCCATACTGCTGATGATTTCTTTGTGCATTCCCCACAAAGTTTACCGAGTCAGGATTGGCTCCACAGCACTCATCTGAGTGCTCACTGCTTCCACACACTTCACACCACAATTGCTGGACTGCATTAACTGGAGCTGAAGGCTGGTTCAATGTCATGTTGCTGAAGTGGTTGTTCAATTGATTTTGCAAGGCAGCTATCTGTGCAGCGATAGCTGTAAATCCATCCACTTCAAGCACTCCTGCTGCTTTCCTTGTTCCACCTCGTGATGAATCAGCATTCCATTCTGGATTGCCCTGTGAAATCCGGTTTAGCAAGGTGTACAGCTCCGCATAAGTCTTTTCCAGCGCTTGCCCTCCAGCTGCTGAACCTAGCAATATTTTGGTATGGGGTTCCAAACCCTCAATAAATGTGTGCACCAACACGTCATTGGACTGATGATGATGAGGACAGTCCCGCAACATGGATTTAAATCTCTCCTAGGCTTGATATAAATTTTCTCCCTCCCTCTGTTTGAAACTCAGAATTTGACTTCTAAGTCTTGCTGTTTTGCCAGAGGGAAAAAACCTTATCAAGAACTTTTGTGCAAGATCATCCCACGTTGAAATAGAATTTGGTGGCTCAGCTTTCAACCACCTCTTGGCTTCTCCGAGTAATGAGAACGGAAATAATGTAAGCCGGACATAATCAGGTGACATTCCAATGGGTATATAAGTGTCACTTATCTCCAAAAAGTTTTGGAGATGCTGTTGTGGGTCTTCATGAGGGAGACCGGTAAATTGCCCGCTTGTGTGCAACAATTGCACCATATTTTGCTTGAGTTCAAATCTCCCTCCAGGCTCTGGTTTGCGGATACTGGATGTAACATTGTTGGCATGTGGGATTGCCACCTCGCGAACCGGCCTTGCTGCTGCTTCTTCGGGCACTAACACTGCCCTTACAACCGGTGGATTTTGCTGCTCCATAATGGTCTATCTGAGCAACTGCAGCTTCCTTTGTAGAGCTTCTCTCCGTTTACTGTGAAATATACGTTCTGACTCTATATAAGATTCCACCAACTCTTTGTCTCTTGCCAGTGTTCAGAGCAATTAAGTCTGCAAAATACAGGCTAAGACCAAGTTGTCAACACTTAAGAAAAGAAAATAAAAATACAGTAAAATTAACACTTGATACAAATTCACCAATGGCCAAGTCCTCGGCAACGGCGCCAAAAACTTGTTCGGTACGTTTGTTGGGGTTATAAAACCGACACGCAAGTGCACGTGGTCGAACAAGTAGTAAGTGGCTTTAGTAAGCCAAGTATCGATCCCACAGAGACTTGGGATAAGTGCAATCTGCTCAAGTATACTATATTTTTACTTCTAAATATGCTGACAACTAAATAACCAAAAATTGAATAATTTGTTTTATAAATTTTATACTAAACTACAAACAATTATCTACTTTGAATTTTGACTATGGATAAAAGCATGCCGAGGTTAAAGAACATGTAATGAAACTGATTATCATCATAAATTGGTTAATCTTTTCTTCCAGTTGCTAGTCAAGAACAATTGCCAAGAGATTAAAACTCTCGTATTTAATCTCACTTAAGAATCATGAACCATCCGTCAACATTTCTGTGATCAAATGCAATTTATGTTCTAGCCATACAATTCCGGTTCCTAAATTGACTAATACAGCTTTCAAGTATATTTCTATCAGGAAAGCACATCAAAACTCAATTTTCCCAAATCAAGTAAAGAACAATATCCTATTAATTCACAACTTTCCAATTTCGTGCTCTCTCGAGTGAAATCAGACTTTTTAGATGTAAATTAATGTAGGCCACACACCAATGCAGTAAGAACAAGAATTAATAGAACAACATGGAAGAAAAAGATGAAAAACCATATAATCAATAATCAAAATTCATCACAAGTGTTCATAACCTCAGCAAGGAAGGGAATTAGCCACTCATTTGTGGATTAATCATCCTAAAACAAGTGTTTATCATACAAACAATTGAATTAAAGAAGAAAGAAAGAGAGAAAAAACCCTGAACTTTTCGTCCCTCAACTGCCTGTAACCCACGTCCTTGCTCCACCAAGTCTGCATTATGAAAAATACACTTAAGTGTTCTATTTATACTAGTGGGAATTTTTCCCAGAATAATGAGCAACGTGTCACGGAGTGCATCGCGGAGCACTGCCTCCGTGACACGCCGTGAACGCGGACCCTCACTGGAATTGGGGGTCCGGGAATTTAACACCAACGTGGCACGGCGTGCAACGCGGAGGCTAGTCACCGTGCCACGGAGCAGACGCGAACCTCCACTAGAAATTGATGAATTTTCACCCTCCAGGCAGAATGCCTCCGCGATGGCAGCGTGACACGGCTCCATCGCGGAGCCCCTTTAATTTGTGCAGTCCAATGCCTTTTTCCTTACTCGATTCCAAGTCCAACTCCGATATCGTCCAACATGCATGTTAGCTTCCCGAAATCACATTTTACCTACAAAACAATGCTAATCATGTTGGTTAGTATAAATTCACATTTTATTACCAATTACATGAAAATGTATACGCATTGCTAGATAAACAAGGCGAAAATGGTACTTTTGAGTATCACTTAGGCATATAAATCTGCCCAAGATCACTCCTCGTCTGTGAGTACCTGCAGGCAAGAAATGCAGCGCCCCGCGGGTGTCAGTACCACAGGTACTGAGCATGTAAAGCAAACTAAAATATGCAACTGAAATGAATAGCAACAATAACATGACATATAAGCAAGAAGTAGCTGAGTCTATCTAGCTGAGGATAACTGGGGAGAGTTTGTTTATTCTGTAACTAAATTGGGCGTACCTGACGACGTGTCATCCTATTGTCTATCAGTATCTAACAGCACATATAGATATATATATAAATACACACAATACCTGACCGACCCCCATAAGCCGGAAGGTGCCAACCAACAGAACAATCTATTTACCCCTACCCGGGTCTAAACCAACCAAAAATAAGTCACTTCACTCATCTCATAACTTTGAGCTCCTCCTATCGGCCCCCTTGGATATGTAGCTCAGGCCTTGGCCTCTGACAATAAACTGTGTCTGAGTCCGAAGACTCCTGCCTCTGGGCGCAAGTGCGCAACGGGGTAATCTGCCGCTGTATCTGTGACTGAAACTGCCCCTGGATGCAAGCACGCAATAGGGTAATTTTATAACAATCTGTATCTGAAACTGCCCCCGGTCACAAGTGCACACAGAGTAATTTGCCCCTGTAAACAGGGTAATCTGGCTCTGCACAGAGTAAACTGAACTGCTCCTGCAAGCAGGGTAATCTGGATCGTATTATCATGGTGGTCGCCTATCATCGTCCTCTAGGCGGAAGGCATCGCCTAGCTGGTGGCGGTATCTGAATCTGGTATCGACACAGCTATAACCCAGGGGCGGCGGGGATGCTAAAAGGTGCCCACATGCCATAACAAGTCTCAACATACAAAACACATACACAACAAGCATGTTAAAATGAAAAATACTAATCATATTCTCCTCTTTTATTTCAAGGCCAGTCCGTATTAAACAACTGATGCTATATTCTGTTTTACATTATTTCTGATTGTCGGGCTAACTGCTACCTGACCTTTATCTATTTCTGGATCTATATCTGTATCTGGAGCTATTTCTATATCTGATTACTAATCTGGTTATATCTGGATATAACTCAATAACATAGAACATGTCATCTATAACTGGATATAGCTCAATGATATAAAATGTGCCATTTATTACCGGATACAGTCTCAACAAATGTAATACATACTATTTGTAATATTACTAATTCATTATACTGCTTTTACAACTTCCATTCTAAATATTACGTAAGAACATGCTGAGCTACTAGCTGATACCACATTGCTATCTAAAATCGTCTGACTATCCGTTATTCTGATTATCGCATGATACGTAGTAATATACTAGCATGCTTGCTGGAAATTGTACTAAAATCATTCCTGTATGCTGGGTATCTAGCAATAGCCTTTATTCTATTTATTTTCTAGACTGTACTTCCTGGCTTGCCGAAAGAATAACTTTACATACCTGGTTTCTGAGTACCCGACAGACCGATGTGATTTCCGTCGGTACCTCTGCTGTTTCTCCCAACTACAGTCATATACATATCAATCAGAACTAATTACATTATTATCCGGGAGAAATTATCACTTTTGATATATATTTATCCCAAACTTTAACCTTTCAGAAAATGGTCGAAAACTTGTTATTTCTCGATAGTCCAGAAGGGATAAATGCTCATTGCAAGGCTAGGAACACATTGGTACTAATTTAAAGCAATTCTATTTACTTTACCTCGGTAGCACGATGTTTCGCCGGCCAAATTTCACGAAACCAACTCCGTAGGATTGCTCTCTGCACCTTTATACCTCGGTATCTAAGCCGGAACAGAGTTTAGACCGCATTTCATAGCGTAATCGGAATTAAATATGTGTGAATGTTGTGGGTTTGCCTAAATTTTGGCTATACCCCCTGTTTTGCTGGAAAATATTGTTATATTGAAATCAAAACCGACCTTTTTTTTTTTTTATTTATTTATTTTTTTGCTTTTTCTTGCCTTCTAAATCCCTTAACCAACATGCCATTAGGATATTTATTCATTTAAAATTTAAGGGGTGTAACATTATACTAGTGGGAATTTTTCCCGGAATAACAAGCAACGTGTCACGAAGTGCATCGCGGAGCACTGCCTCCGTAACACGCCACCAACGCGGACCCTTACTGGAATCCTGATGTCCAGGTATTTAGGCCCAACGTGGCATGGCGTGCAACGCGGGGCTAGGCCAACGTGCCACGGCCCCAACGCGCACCTCCACTGGAAATAGGCATAATTTCACCCTCCAGGCAGAGTGCATCCGCGATGGCAGCGTGACACGGCTCCATCGCGGAGCCTCTTTAATTCGTGCCTTCAAGTTCTTTTTTCCCTTGCTAGCTCCCGAGTCCAATCCCGATCTCTCCCAACATGCATCTTAGCTCCATAACTTCATATTTTTCCTGCAAAACAACGCTAATCATGTTGGTTAGTATAAATTCACATTTTATTACAAATCACATGAGAATGTATAAACATCAATAGATAAACAAGGCAAAATTACACATTTGAGTATCACTTGGGCATATAAATTTGCCCAAGATCATGCACATCAGCAGTTGCTACAGTAATGCATGTCTTTATAAAGTGGTTATGTTAATCGAATATGCGAACCTCGTGTAAGATTGTTGCACTTCACTTCTATTAAGTTGCTATTAATATGTTTTAAATTACTTCATCCTTGCTAATATTATGAATTATTTTACTTACGCTTCCTGCATACTCAGTACATTCCAAGTACTAATTGTACGCCTCTTGTGCTATGTCATTTTATGATATATACTCAGGTCTCCAGGCTCTGCCGCGTGGTTTGATACACTACCCCATTCTCTTAGATATCAGTGGTGAGTCCTCATCCTCCGAGGACGTGAGTATCATTCTTGTTTTATGTTGTTTCAGTTTTTAGTCTTTTGGAGTTAGCTGGGGGTTTGTCCCAACAACTCATCAGTTTTTAGTAGGAGGCTTTCAGACTTGTTAGATAGATTTAACATTGTATTTAAATGTTATTAAAGTGTCGTTATGGTTTATATCAGTTTCTTGTCATTTCTTCCGCTTGATCATGATGTTAGATGTTCCTTACATTAAGTGTATGCTATAATTAAGCCATGGTCGACTTGGAGCCTTTCGGGGTTCCTTGTCCCGTGTCTACGATTCGGTCTACTCTGGGGTTGTGACAGTAGCCAATACAAAAGAAAGCATAAATAATGTCTGAAATGAGTAGACATCTGCTAAGAAGATTTATAGAAGCCTGAATATAAGCAGCTCACCCTCAGATCAATCAGCTATTGACTCAAAGGTACGGTTGAGACAACATCCCTAGATCACAGTCTGCACTCAAAATAAAGTGCATGAGTAGAATCAGTACAAACACTATGTACTAATAGGCATCATAGGTCAACTCCGATTAGTAACAACTATGTACTACAAATCAACAAACAAGCAAGAATCATAATTATAGGAAAGATGAAATCATCAACTCAAGTCTTAGGAATCAATAATACCAGCAATTACATCAACTCCAGGCCTATCAATTTCCAAGGAACTAAATCAAATAGGTTCTCAATCTCAGAGAAGAAAACATCACAAGCTTATAATACAGGCAATTGCAGTAAATGCAATGGAATCATATCCATAATGAAACATACAACTATATATCCCTATAGCTCACCAGTTTCATGTCTGTACCAAACCTTATCTCATATCAATCGCTCATCAATCTCATATTTGTACACACATATCAAAGAATCTTATGTTTTTCCTTCTAGTCATGACCTATAGGGAATTCTAGAAATTCATGTACTGTATTAGCGTGGCACCCGCTCCCACTTATCTGCTGGTCCAGATGCTCCCTCGACTCAAGCTACTCATCTTAGATAATGATATATTACTCAATTAATATAGAATCACTTATTCAGATACTCCCTCAAACACGAACCTTTCATCTTAGGAGAATGGTGTATTACCCAATAATCATCAACATATTTAAATATGCTCTCAAATCAGTTATCACACAAGACAAATCATAAGTACATAATGATTATCACAATTGCACTTTAAGATCATGAATAATATTCACAGACTTTGATAATTTCAGAACTTATTCAAATAGTATAGTTATGTCACAATAATCTTTATCACAATCAATATCTGAAGACTAACCAAGCATGCTCATCAATTCATAAACACATACAAGGCACTAAACAAATTCTAACTCTACATAAATTGTAATGTATCTCAACTGAATAACTCAAATATCAAGAAACTTCACAGGAGTCTTGCCTTTCTTCAATGCTTCAGAATGTTCAAAGTCTATAAACAAGCAAATAAATAGCATTCAATTATCTACTTCTTCAATCAAGGGATTGAAAATTCAAAACCACCCAATTCAATTCTACCCATTATCACGGTTAAATTTTCTATCCACGGGTTAAGTTATCATAATCTAATCCCACAATGATCATTCCAACCTGGTTCATGGAGTTTCTACTCCTTCAAACCCCTTAAAGTAGTTTTTAATGCTAAAGGTCCCAACTTTATCGAATCCTAGGTCTCAAGTTATCACATTGATGAATTGGCACATTCCCATTCACCCTAGAAAGTATTAATTACTTACTTTTACGCTTAGGAATTCATAAACATCAATACCCATTCAACTTACCCTAACTTTTATATTTCTAGGGTTTTTAGCTTTTAAATCACCATTAAAGGGTACCAATTTATTCTAGAGTGTTAGAGGATCGAATGATGGAAGGATTGACAAAGAAATCTTATCTTGGAAGGAGAAATCACTCTTGCCCTTGAAAAATCACACTTGACCTCTCAAATTTCGTTCCTTAGAATAATGAGGTGAAAAACCTCAAAATACTTACTTAAACAGGCATTCTGCCTTGTGCCTGTAGTGGTCACTTTCTCGGTGCAGCAGACCAACTATGGCAATTGGATCTTCTTTGTAGTGAACTTTGACCACTTCTCCACCACCGCTACAATGGCACTCCAACGGCTACAGTGGTCTCGCTGCCGTGAAAATTCCACCACTGCCGCGTTGCCCTGTTAACTGTTAGCTTCGCAATTCAACACATTTCCCCATATCAAAACAGAAGTCTTTTGTTAAGACCTCATACGACCTTCCAAATATGCATCTAGCTGTAAGACGGTGCTACAAATTCACTCGTAGTCTCAAAATTTCCTAGAGAAGTCTAGTTCATTAGGTCACCCCTAACATAACACAACGCACATCAAATAACGACAACATTAGACACTTTTTAGTTTTTAACTACCCAATTTTTGATTTTTTATTATCTCACTTTCACTATGGGGACTGTACCAGGATGCTAAGACCCTAACCATCCCACAACAACTGGAGGGGTTGTTACATAGTATAATTTTAAATTCTACTCCAAAAGAAGTAGAATTTTGAGCTCTACACTCGAAGTAGTAAAACTTCAAACTCTACTCAGGAGGTAGTAGAATTTCAAATTCTACTCTGGAAGAAGTAAAATTTTAATTTTACTCCTGAAGTAGTATAACTTTAAAATTTTCTTCTGAAGAAGAAATAATTGGAAAAATATCCGAGGAATATTTGCAGCAATGTCTTCTTGTGCTTGAGCAAAATAATAAGCTATTGATGAATATTGTATTTCAAGCACATTCAATTTTTCTCCCAAAAGTAAATAAAAATAAATATCACTAATTACATTTGGGAGAGACGGAATAACAAAGACTATACATGTTATTTTTATGGTACAAAAGTCATTGCAATACATACTTGTCATACGTATAAAATATCTTGAATTATTTTATTCCAACATAATTTTTTTAAGGCAAAAGAAAACAGAATAAAATATTTTCTACTATAACCACATTGATAAATTATGACTCATTGTTATTGATTTCCTCGAAAGAAATAACAATTTATGTATTTTTTCTGGAGGATGTAATAATTAGTTTATTATCATTTTGATACAAAATATTTAAATGTTAATTGGCCTCCTGAATGAGATATTTAAAATACTGAACTTTAAAATTTAATATCCTCTTTTAATTATTTATGAATTTATAATTATTTTTAAATGTTCACTTATTTACTATATTAATTTTATGACATCAATAGTATCTAATCAAAATTTCTTTCATGACACCAATAGTGTCTAATCAATATTTGATACTAGAAAATTAATAATCAAGGTCTCCATAAGAGCCTAATTATTTGTCTACACGATTCACGATACCAAGTAATATCCAAATAATAACAAAATATATTAGAATCTCCCAAAGAGTTTAATTATTATTATGTCATTCCTCCTATATTATAATATACAAAGTTGTTATGATCAAAAGACAGGTTGTAATAAATATGAAGTTTACTAATAAAAATGGTTAAGACTATAAGGGATTGAAAGATTAAATCTCTCCAAATTACTATATGGGTAAGAAATATGTATATGAAAAATTACCTGATTTGTACTACAAATATAAGCATAATGAAATTATGCTACAATAAATGAGCAATTTATTGATGTGAAATTCATAACATCGCAAACCTGAAGTTTACTAAAAATAAATAACACATATCATGGTAAACCTTAAATATAGTATAGATTTTATTAGTTGACATGACCGTTTTGGTTTTCCTAATTTAGATATGATATGCTAATTGAATATCAAAATACATTGAAGAACTGGAAGATTCTTCAAGATTTCTTGTATGCTGATTATTCTCATAACAAGTTGATTATACTAGCTACTGTTGGGACTGAATTTTCGAAATTCTGAAAAATAGTAAAGGTGAATATGAGCCCATTAATATGTCATGTGATATCCTAAATAGATGCATTTATAAGATGGTCATATGTGCGCTTATTTTCAACCTTAGTCTAACATTCACAAAATTGCTTGCTGAATATTAATTAACTCAAGAGCATAATTTTCAGATTGTATAATCAAGACTATCCAGCTTGGTAATGTTGGTTTACACTCAAGCTAGTTTGGCATTGAATGCCTTCGATATATAGCTAAACTATTGCATATGAAAACAAAGTTCATATATTTTTCTGAGATATGATATATTGCATACAATAACACTTGTATGCAACTGACCAATAAATTATAATTATTTTTTTCATATCAATTAGATCAGAATCAAAAATCAAAAAAATTTTATCTAATAATTTTTTATGTACGGTATATGGTTAATAAATATACCATGACACACAAAGATGGATTCTCCAATAAAGATTGGAAATATATGTTAGCTTTTCTAACTTAAAGGAGAGAGAATAAACAACTTAGAGATATGTTGTGAATTATCATCAGTATTGTTCCTCCTTTAAAAGATAATTTAGGTCTAGTGCTAGAAGCATATGAGAATTCAAAATTAATCTCATATTTCAGCTGCAAATGCTCCTATTAATTGTTCCTGAAGGACAAAGTCTATCGCATGCATGCAACGAGTAGACGAGTCAGTTCCAAACACAATAATTCTTGAAAAAAAGAGAAAAGCAAAGGATTATAATAAAGAGGCAATTTAAACTTGAAGATATATGACTTAGAACTCCATGAAACTCCAGGTACCTGAAAATAATGAAGTGATGAGATCTCAATAAGTTATGTCACATTGCGAACAAATTTAATGCCCCGGAAACTCAAAATCTAACCCCCAGACTTAAATCAGGAAATCTGGAAAAAGAACTGCAAAAAAGCTTCATGAAAATCCACCTAACGAGTCGTTAAGTGACCTCATGACTCGTTAGGTGAACCGTGAGAAGGATGTTTAATTATTTAAAGAGGGGAGACAGTGCACCCAACAATGGAAATCACGAGTCATTGTCACTGACCACGACCCATTAAGTCACTTGTGGTCAGGACTGTGTTGGTAATATATTTAGTTGACCAGTATACCTGACGAGTGTCAGCAACGAGTTATCATCTGTGCCAATGACTCATTAGGTGACTCGTTACTGGACTTAGCATCAAATATCCCAAATGAGATAGTTTGGTCCACAACTGGTGACCACAAGTCGTGGTCATTGACCATGACTCATTAGGTCCCTCATAGTGGCCTACTGAGGATCCTAGGCAGTGTACCTAGCGGGAGTGACCACGAGTCATGGTTAGTCACCAAGACCCATTAGGGGCACCTGACAGTTTTTCCCAGCGAATTTCTAAGGGCTATTTAGTAATTTCCTCCTCTCCCAAGCTTTAAAATACGTTGTTTTAGTGATAAATTTAGATGTTTTAGTGGGGTAAAATAGTTCATTCCTCATTCCCCACTCTCAGTTCTTAGAAAAGATCGAACATTCTCCTCTCATGAACCCTCCAAGCAAGACTAGGGCTTCTCATCTCTTGCAGCAGTTCAGGTTTCTTTCTTCGGGAGAATTTTAGTCAGGTATATGGGAATTCAACAAGGGAATTTTCCTTCCCTTGTGTCCCCCAAATTCCTCCCATAATTTCCCTATCAGTTTAGCCATGAGTTCTCCGAATATGAATAAATTTTCATGTTGGTTTTTTGTTAATTTAAATTGGGATAATATCCATGTTTATTATTCACATGATCTTCATCTGTTCCTAAGTAAATTTTGTTGTTCTTGCCAAGGTGATTTACAACCCTAAATTCTCGAGTAAAGATTATTGCATATTAAATTCCGTCTACTTTGTGAAGTATATTTTCGGCTGAATTTCCTAGTAATTCTTATTATATATATATATATATATATATATATATATATATATATATATATATATGTTGAGCAATTATTCCATTGATAAGAATGATTTTAGCCTTGTTGAATGAGATTCCTTTAACTCTTTGAAACTTCGCTATATTATGAAGTTCTCGTGCAGTTGGAATGAGTTGATTTCTGTATTAGCTGCTTAGTAATTCAGTTCAGTAGAATGTAGAGCCTCTTCAGAACTATTCAGAAATTGTCAATTGATCAGTTTGACTTCAGTCTTTTTCCGAGGTGTCAGTGGTGCCTCCCAGTTATGAGAATCAGACTCAGAATCTAGTTTTTGGTCAATTAGGTGGTCATGAAACTTTAAAGATATAGCTCTGACCAACCCTAGGTTCCCAGTTCAGTTTATAGTTTTTTCTTAGACAGTTACGACGCTTCCAGATAAGCAGCTCTAACCAGTCTAGAACCTAGTTTCGGAATCTGATCCAATAAGAATCTTAGGGTACTTTTAGTTATATGTCCTTGACTAGTCTTGGACCCCAGTTTCGAGCTATCAACTTAGCCATTCAGTATAGGTTTCCATTGGGAGTAGGACATAGCATTGAGCGGGTCGGGGTTCTAGCGCACTCAGTTCCCAAAACTACATTGCCAGCGTATGTTACAATATTACTTGGCTTGATTGGACCCAGACTTTTGTGATCCCCAGTTCATGCCTTTATACCCTAGCAATGTATATTGGGTCCTACCGGTGGGGTATATACATCGGACTCCACGTCTAGCTCACGTGGTTATATGTCGGTTATAGACTCTACCACTAGTTAGTTTGTCCACTCTCAGATTTCTCAGTCCAGATAAGTTCAGTGTAGTAGCTCAGACTCAGTCTTTCAGATTTAGGGTATGTGTATGACCATCAGCAGAGGTCATTATTGACCATATCAGTATATTCTAGTTGTATCAGTTTTCAGTATTTTCAGTTGGTCACCTCGGTTCAGTTACTAGTTCTTTCATGTTATTTACATCTCTCACTTACTTAGTACATTCAAGGTACTGATGCATACTTTTATGTTGTATTGTTTCATGATACAGTTGTAGGTTCCCAAATTCAACAGCGTTAATTGCCATGATTCATCTCCTTCCCAGCCGCAGATTTAGTGTGAGTCCTCATCATTCGAGGGCCTTATTTTCATTCTCTTGTAGTTGTACTTTTACTTTAGACTTGAGTTAGATGAGGGCTTGTCCCGGTAACTTATCAGTTAGAAGGCTTTTAGACCTACAGATGTTAAGTTTCCATGTTTTAAGTTTTATTTTAAATTTTCATAAAAATGCCTTAATGTTATTACTTTAAATTTCCGTTGTGCTTGTTTTACTAAGAATTCTAGTGAATGATAGACCAGGGGTTAACTTTAGGTCACTTGTGGCTTCAAGTACTGTGTTACGTCTAGGGTGTAGGCTTGGGGCGTCACAAATATGGTATTAGAGCACTAGATTCAGAGTATCATTGAAAATTCTGAAAGCCACATCGAGTAGAGTCCTTTTCATGGGTGTGAAGAACGCCAGACTTATGACGAGGAGGCTACAAGATGTTATTAGGAAAATTCTCTTTTGTTCATACTCCTTATCGTGCGTTAAAGTTCAATTTCAGAAATGCCCTTCTAATTTGTGCTTTGTTTCGTTTCAGTGAACCATGCCTCCTAGACGCGGTAATAGAAAAAGGGCCAGTAATGTCAAGAGACCTGCCCCACCAGCCCCAACAGCTCCTCAAGATGATTTGGTGTCTACCGCCAAATTCAGGGTGGCCATTTAACTACTGGCCCAAACAGTCCCCAACCAGGTGAACCAGCAAGTGGTGATAATAAACACCAATGGGTCTGCAGAAGCTGCAAGGGTGTGGGACTTCATCCGGATGAACCCTCCAGATTTTCATGGAGCAAAGGGGGGAGAGGACCCATAAGAGTTTGTGTATGAGATTAGAAAAATCCCCCGAATTATGGGTGTCAGTCCCTTTGAGAGTGCCGACTTGGCTGCCTACCAGCTAAAAGGGGTAGGTGAAGTCTGGCATGACCAGTGGGAAGAAGGGCAGCCAGCGGGAGTAGGAACAGTGGAGTGGGATCACACAACTTTCTTGGACAGATTTTTCCCTTAGGAGCTGAGGGAGGCAAAGATGGCGAAGTTTATGAATTTGAGACAGGGAAATGGAATGGTGGAGGAGTATGCTCTGGAGTTTACTAGGCTGTCTAAGTATTCTCCAGAGATGGTAACCGAGCCAAGGGAACGCATGCTGAAGTTTGTAATGGAGTGTCAAATATGGTCCTCAAGGGATGAAGGACCGCGATGCTGATTAAGGACATGGACCTTTCTAGCTTGATTGTCTATGCCCAGCAGATTGAGGCTGAAAAGATGAAGGATATGGAGCACAAGAACAAAAGGGCAAGGACTGGTCATTCAGATTTCGTCCATCAAAGGTCTAGCGGTGGTAGCCGCCCATAGCAGCAGCAGCAGCAGAGAACCCCAGCACCTAGTTTAGCTAGCTCCCCAACCTTTCGGTTGTGCCAGGATCAGAGGGGTAGATCATCTGGCACTCAGTATTAGACTCACAGTACCGGGAATAGGTATCCAGCTTGCCCCAAGTGTGGTAGGAACCACCTGAGAGAATGCCTTCAGGGACGAGAGGGATGTTTTGGGTGTGGACAGCTTGGACACCGGTTTAAGGACTGCCCGTCAATAGGGTGAGGGAGATCACGATCCACCACATCATCATCTCTAGCAGGTCGACCAGCCTATTAGGCTAACACATCAGGTACAGATTGCGGTTAGCGCCAAAATCGTTTTTATGCTCTATCTTCCTGTTAGGATCAAGAAATCTCACCTGACGTAGTTATTGGTATGTTACGTATCTTCCATATAGACGTGTATGCCCTATTAGATCCAGGAGCCATTCTTTCATTCGTGACTCTCTATATAGCAGTCCAGTTCAACATAAGTCCAGAGGTTCTCTCAGAACCATTCTCAGTCTCCACCCCAGTTAGCGAGTAAGTTAGATCCAACCGGGTGTATAGAAACTGCCCAGTCTTAGTCCTGAGTAAAGTTATTCCAGCTAATCTTGTAGAGTTAGACATGGTCGACTTTGACCTTATTCTCGGCATGGATTGGTTACACTCCTTCTATGCCTCAGTCGATTGCAGAACTAGAGTTGTCAAGTTTCAGTTTCCCAATGAGCCAGTGTTAGAATGGACGGGTAGCAGTTCAGCGCCTAAGGGTAGGTTTATTTCCTATCTTAAGGCCCAGAAACTCATCTCCAAAGGATGTATATATCATCTAGTTCAGGTCAAGGATTCCAACTCTGAGACCCCAACCATCCAGTCAGTTGTAGTAGTCAGTAAGTTCCCAGATGTTTTTCCTGAGGATCTTCCCGGAGTTCCTCCTTAATGGGAAATAGACTTCGGAATAGATCTCCTCCCAGATACTCAGCCTATCTCCATCCCTCCTTACAGAATGTCTCCCACTGAGCTTAAGGAGTTGAAGGATCAACTAACAGACCCTCTTGACAAGGGTTTTATCAGACCTAACATCTCTCCCTAGGGTGCTCTAGTGTTATTCGTGTGTAAGAAAGATAGTACCCTCAGAATGTGCATAGATTACCGTCAGCTGGACAAGGTCACAGTTAAGAACAAGTACCCTCTACCCAGAATTAATAATCTGTTCAAGAAACTTCAAGGAGCCAGTTGTTTCTCCAAGATCGATCTCAGGTCAGGGTACCATCAGCTAAGGGTCAGAGAGTGTGACATACCGAAAACAACATTCAGAACTCGATATGGTCATTACGAATTTGTGGTAATGTCCTTTGGCCTGACAAATGCCCCAGCAGCCTTCATGGACTTAATGAACAGAGTCTTCAAGCAGTATTTGGATATGTTCGTCATCGTATTTATCGACAACATGCTAGTATACACCAGAAAAGAGGAAGAGCATGCCAACCACCTAAGATTAGCATTACAGACACTCAGGGACCGCCAGTTATTCTCCAAGTTCAGCAAGTGCAAATTTTGGTTAAAGTCCATGACTTTCTTAGGTCATGTGGTCTCAGGTGAAGGAATACAAGTAGACCCTCATAAGATAGCAGCAGTGAAGGATTGGCCTAGGCATACCTCTCCTATCAAAATCAGGAGTTTCCTGGGCTTAGAGGGTTATTACCGACAATATGTGGAAGGCTTCTCCTCCATAGCATCTCCTCTGAATAAGTTAACACAGGAGAAGGTGAAATTTCAATGGTCGGACGAGTATGAGAAGAGTTTCCAGGAGTTGAAGACTCGACTCACTACTGCTCCAGTTCTGACCTTGCTAGAAGGAACAGATGGATTGGTTGTTTATTGTGATGCTTCCAGGGTTGGACTCAGTTGCGTTTTAATGTAGTGGGGCTAAGTGATAGCTTATTCCTCCAAACAGCTCAAGGTTCATGAGAAGAATTATCCAACTCATGACTTGGAGCTGGCAGCGGTGGTGCTTTCTCTAAAAATATGGAGGCATTACTTATATGCAGCTCAAGTAGATGTAGTTATGGATCATAAGAGTCTTCAGTACGTGCTGAGTCAGAAGGATCTCAATCTACACCAGAGAAGGTGGTTGGAGTTGCTAAAAGACTATGACATGAGTGTACTGTATCATCCGGGCAAAGCCAATGTGGTGGTTGACGCCCTAAGTAGACGGTCTATGGGGAGTGTGACTCATATTGAGGAAGACAAAAAGGAGTTAGCAAGGGATGTTCACAGGCTAGCCTGGTTAGATGTGCAGTTGGTGGATTCAGCTGAAGGTGGTATGGTAATGCAAAGCGGGTCAGATTCAAATCCTTAGTAGTTGAAGTTAAGTCTAGACAAGATGAAGATCGAGTCCTACTCAAACTTAAAGAAGTAGTCTCAGAAAGGAGGTTGAGGCTTTCTCGAAAGGGGTAGATGGTGTACTCTATTACCAGGGAAGATTGTGTGTACCAGATGTTGGTGAGTTGAGACAGCAGATACTGGCTGAGGCACACAGCTCGAGATACACTATTCACCTCGGTGCTACAAAAATGTACCACAATTTATGGGATATTTACTGGTGAAAACATATGAAAAGAGACATTGCTGAATTTGTAGCTAAGTGCCCGAACTACTAGTAAGTCAAGGTAGAACACCAGAGACCCAGAGTCATGACTCAAGATATCAGTATACCCATATGGAAGTGGAAAGAAGTAAATATGAACTTCATACAGGTCTACCCCGGACTCGTCGGCAGCATGAATAGATCTGGGTAGTAGTAGATCGGATGACTAAGTCAGCTTACTTCCTCCCAGTCAAAACCACAGACTCAGCTGAGGACTATGCCAGACTTTACATCTGAGAGTTAGTTAGACTCCATGGGGTGCCTTTATCTATCATTTTAGATAGAGGAACTCAGTTCACCTGACACTTCTAGATATCCTTTCAAAAGGGGCTAGGCACTCAGGTCAAGCTCAGCACAGTTTTTCACCCGCAGACTGATGGGCAAGTTGGGTGGACTATTTAGACTCTAGAATATATGATGAGAGCGTGTGTGATCAATTTAAAGGGGAATTGGGATGACCATTTGCCTCTTATCAAGTTTTCATACAACAACAGTTACCACTCTAGCATTTAGATGGCCCTATTTGAAGCATTATATGGGAGAAGGTGTAGATCTCCTATAGGGTGGTTTGAGATTGGTGAAGCTACCCTAATAGGGCCAGACTCAATACATGAGGCAATGCAGAAAGTTCAGCTCATCCGAAAAAGGTTGAAAACAGCTCAAAGTCATCAGAAATCTTATGCCGATGTGCGGAGAAGAGAGTTGGAGTTTGCAGTTGATGACTAGGTATACCTGAAAATTTCGCCCATGAAAGGGGTGAAGAGGTTTGGCAAGAAAGGAAAGCTCAGTCCTAGATATGTGGGACCTTATAGAATTTTAAGGCGTATCGGCAATGTAGCCTATGAGCTAGAGTTACCTTCAGAACTAGCAGTTGTACACCTAGTTTTCCATGTGTCACTTTAGAAGAAGTGCATCGGAGATCCAACCTTAGTTGTGCTATTGGATAGTGTAGGAATAAAAGATAGTCTCTTATATGAGAAAGTACCAGTACAAATCCTTGATCGTTAGGTTCGTAAGTTAATAAATAAATAAATAGCTTCAGTCAAGGTCCTATGGAGAAATCAGCAGGTTGAAAAGAGCTCCGTGAGAGGTCAAAGCATATATGATGGCCAAATACCCACACTTGTTCTCTACCGACTCTATTGTAGCTTGAGATGCTAGTTTTGCCTTAGGACCTGATCTAGTTGTTGAATTTAATTCATGTGTATAAGTTTATTTTGCGACCTTGGATGTATATATGAAAAGTAAATTTAGATCAGCTATGTATTCTGAAGCGGAGGTAGTCATTTCGGCAGTTTTGGAGTCAAATAAATAGTATTTGGAGATTTTGATTGTTATTTTCTGGTTCCTGTGTGTTTTCTAACATCCGATAATGAATGTTTATAAGGGGGAGATATTGTAATGCCCCGGAAACTCAAAATCTAACCCCGGGACGTAAATCAGGAAATTTGGAAAAAAGCTGCAGAAAAGATTCAGGACGACCCACCTAATGTGTCATTAAGTGACCTCACGACTCGTTAGGTGAACCGTGAGAAGAAGGTTTAATTATTTAAAGAGGGGAGATAGTGTACCCAATGAGGGACATCACGGGTCGTGGTCACTGACCATGACCCGTTAAGTCACTCGTGGTCAGGCCTGAGTTGGGAATATATTTAGTTGACCAGTGTACCTGACTAGTGTTGGCAATGAGTCGTCATCTGCTTCAACGACTTGTTAGGTGACTCGTTACTGGACTTAGCATTAAATCTCCTGAATGAGACAGTGTGGTCTACGACTGGTGACCATGAGTCATGGTCATTGACCACGACTCATTAGGTCCTTCATGGTGACCTACTGAGGATCCCGGGCAGTGTACCTGACGGAGTGACCACGAGTCATGGTCAGTTACCAGGACCCGTTAGGGGCACCTGACAGTTTTTCCCAGCGAATTTCTAAGGGCTATTTAGTAATTTTCTCCTCTCGCAAGCTTTAAACTACGTCATTTTAGTGTTAATTTTAGATATTTTAGTGGGGAAAATGGTTCATTCCTAATTCCCCACTCTCAGTTCTCAGAAAAGATCAAACATTCTCTTCTCAAGAACCCTCCAAGCAAGACTAGGGCTTCTCATCTCTTGTAGCAGTTCAGGTTTCTTTCTTCGGGGGAATTTTAGTCAGGTATATGGGAATTCAACAAGGGAATTTTCCTTCCCTTGTGTCCCCCAAATTCCTCCCATAATTTCCCTATCAGTTTAGCCATGAGTTCTTCGAATATGAATAAATTTTCATGTTGTTTTTCATTAATTTCAATTGGGATAATATCCATGTTTATTATTCACATGATCTTCATCAGTTCCTAAGTAAATTTTGTTGTTCTTGCCAAGGTGATTTACAGCCCTAAATTCTCGAGTAAAGATTATTGCATATTAAATTCCGTCTAGTTTGTTAAATATACTTTGGGCTGAATTTCCTAGTAATTCTTATTTTATATACATATATATATATATATATATGTTGAGCAATTATTCCATTGATAAGAATGATTTTAGCCTTGTTGAATGAGATTCCTTTAACGTTTGATATTTCTCTATATTATGAAATTCTTGTGTAGTTGGAATGAGTTGATTTCTGTATTAACTACTTAGTAATTCAGTTCAGTAGAACGTAGAACCTCTTCAAAACTATTCATAGATTTTCAAATGATCAGTTTGACTCCAGTCTTTTCCCGAGGTGTCAGTGATGCCTCCCAGTTATGAGAATCAGACTCAGAATCTAAATCTAGTTTTTGGTCCATTAGGCGATCATGACATTTTAAATATATATCTCTGACCAGCCCTAGGACCCCAGTTCAGTTTAAAGTTTATTCTTAGATGGTTATGACGCTTCAAGATAAGCAGCTCTGACCAGTCTAAAACCCAGTTTTGGAATCTGGTCCGATAAGACTCTCAGGGCACTTTCAATTATAAGTCCCTAACTAGTCTTGGACCCCAGTTTTGAGCTATCAGCTTAGCCATTCAGTATAGGTTTCCAGTAGGAGTAGGACTTAGCACCGAGCGGGCCGGGGTTCCAGTTCATCCATGTACCTAGAACTACATTGCCAACGTAGGTTATAGTATTATTTGTCCTGATTGGCCCCAGAATTTTGTGATCACCCAGTTCATGCCTTTATACCTTGGTAAGGTATATTGGGTCCTACCAGTAGGGTGTATACATTGGACTCCACGTTTAGCTCACGTGGTTATATGTCGGTTATAGACTCTCCCACTAGTCAGTTAGTCCACTCTCAGATTTCTCAGTCAAAATTAGTTCAGTGTAGTATCTCAGACTCAATCTTTCAGATTTAGGGTATGTTTATGACCATCATCCGGGGTCATTATTAACCATATCAGTATATTCTTGTTGTATCAATTTTCAGTATTTCCAGTTGGTCATTTCATGTCACTTCATTTCAGTTACTATTTCTTTCATGTTATTTATATCTCTCACTTACTCAGTACATTCAAGGTACTGACGCATACTTTTATGTTGTATCGTTTCATGATACAGCTGTAGGTTCCTAGATTCAGCAGTGTTAATCGCCACAATTGAGCTCCTCCCTAGCCGCAGATTTAGTGTGAGTCCTCATCATTCGATGGCTTTATTTTCATTCTCTTATAGTCAGTAGTAGTTTTACTTTAGACTTAGAGTTAGCTGGGGGTTTATCCAAATAACTCATCAATTAGAAGGCTTTCAGACCTACAGATGTTCAGTTTCCATGTTTTAAGTTTTATTTTAAATTTTCATAAAAATGCCTTAATGTTATTACTTTAAATTTCCATTGTGCTTGTTTTACTCAGAATTCTAGTGAATGATAGACCAGGGGTTGACTTGGGGTCTATTGTGGCTTCAAGTACCGTGTTATGTCCATGGTGTAGGCTCGGAGCGTGACACAAATACAAAATTAATATCTCATTGATGATATCTTTGGTACAATATTATGCACCATATTCTAGAAGATTGTGAGGATATGAATTTTACATATATTAAAGCATGTTGGCACCCAATTTGGCCATCCATCTTTTAAATTAATTATTCAAACTTCTTAAAATACAAACAGAGTGAAATGTTCATTTTCTCATAATCAACAATATTATCTTAAATATTTTGCTGCTATTTAGCTGTTTTACTTGAAAAAATATCCTAACATATATACTATACATTTTATGTAAATGTTAAATATACTTCTTTGATCAATTTAAATTATTTTATATTAAAAAAAATATATGAAGTACATACCTTATTTTTAATTTTTTTTTAGAAAGAATATAAAGTCACGTACGACTTAATTTTGATAATTAGTTTATTATTGTAAATAATTATTTTACTTTTTTAAGTTTAAGAAGCTTATTTAATTAATTAAAAATAATTTATCTCAATTTTATCTCAAATAGATATTTAAAGAATGATTTAGCTTTAGCCAATTTAGCTATTTTTATTACCCTCTTTATATATATAGACACACACACACACACACGTCTATGCATATGCGGCGCGTATCACTCATATTAATAAGAACAAATTTATAAAAGTAGCATAAATAATATTTAAATGATGTGTTTATGTAACAATATAAGAATTCAAAAGAAAATTGTGAATTTTAAATTGATAAATGATTATGTTTAAGAGTTTGATCTAGTCTACTAGTTTTTCTTCAAGTTTTTTCTAATATTTATTTCAATGAACAAAAACATCATAAAAATAGTGTTTGCTTGAAAGGTAAAAAAATAATTCATTTTTACATGAGCATTTAAGTACATGCAGTATATGTGTATATAAATATTAATATTTTCTATACATTTTAAATAAGAAAGAATTTAATACATAAAATTTAGTTAATTTTAAAATTTTAAATATTAAAAAAATAATTAAATAATCATTTTGTCAAGTGTGAACTTTATTTTTAAAAGGATAAAAAGGTGAATTATAGTTTTCTACGAGGATTTGTACTTTAAATATTTAACAATAACTTAATTTTAAACTTTTCATTTTACCATTTATGAGATGAATTCAGTTCAGATTATTTTACTCTTTGTCTTAATCTATGTGTTTAGTTAAACACTTCACAAAAATTGAAACAACAAAAATAGTGTAGATTTAACTAAAGAGAGTAAATAATAAGAGTGCTCGATTAATTGAAATAAATTAAACTATGTTATGTTTCTATAATTTTTTTATTATACATTTTTTTTAAAGAAGAAGAATAAGAAGAAATTCACATATTAATACATAATAAAATTACTCTCTTTAATTTATTTTTTTATATTAAAATATTTTGATATATAATTAATTATTATAATAAATAATAGATTGATTATAAGGCAACAAAATTGTAATTGAAAGTTTTAAATGTTAGAACTTTTAATATAGTTCAAATAAGGAAGATTTCACAAGCAAAATTTTAGTAAATTTTATAATATTAAAGATAAGGAGTTTTATCTTTAAAAAATTAGAAAAGATCTATAATAATAAAATAACAACTAATTGGAGAAAACAGTATATGACAATTTTTATCTATTGTAGAATTATCTTTTAATGAAGGCTGAAAAATTCAATCAACATTTATAAGGACCTTCGTACTTATACCTACAAAGAATATTTTGTTAAGTAAATATGAGTAAAATATTATGCATACATTGAATATTAGATTTATTGATGAAATCTAAAAAAATTATCAAAGACTGTTCCATCGGAAGATTATATTGCATCTTCAAATGAAATAAAATTGCTTCAAAAAGTAAGAGTAGAAAAATGACTGTTCATTTCTGAACTATAGTGTTACCATTGAACCCAACATCAATCTTTTTATTTACTGATACAAAATTAGGATTAACACTATCAATGCGTTCATTTATGATGTAACATATCCTGTCTTACTGTAAATATATTTTTCACTGTTCATTTATAATTATTGAAAAGTATTGCATGAACTTTTGTGCCTTACAAAAAGTTAAATTTTAATAATCAATATATATATATATATATATATATATATAAATATGTGTGTGTGTGTGTGTGTGGGCGCGCGCGTGTGTATATATATGTATGTATGTATGTATGTATGTATGTATGTATGTAAAAAATAGAAATAGATAAGAACTCAAACATAGAAGTAAAAAAATTATAAATAGAATATAATACGAAAAAGAATTATTACTTCTTCGTCAATTAATGTTATAGTCATTCGTGTGTGTTTTTTGTTCCCTTTTTATACTCTTTTACTAATGTAGCTCCAGTTACTAATACTTTTATTATCCAATAAAAATTATATCCTCTTAAGTTATTAATTAGCATAGTTTTGTTCACAAAATTCTTTTCAAATTCCACTGTAATATTATCTAAAATAAATTATGCATAAGAGTTATAGTTATAATAATTTATAATTTTATAAACAAATTTATTTTATGAGAAGAAGATATTACTTTACCTGAATAAATGAAACTTGTGAATGTATGAATAGATGAAGAATGTCATTTATATATAACAAAAAATCTAAATCACATAATATCAACATATGACTCAATTAAAGAACATAACATAGTATCAATATTACACTCAACTAAATAAGATAATTTAAGTTAAATTATTTTGAGTATAAAGAACTTGAACTGACATAACAATTACTATTGTGTTTTTCAAATCCACAACATAAAAAGAAATTCATAACATGAAAAGAAGAAGAAGAACAAGATAGATTAACAAGAAAACATATAAGGTTGGAGATTGAATCATAGGTGTTGATGTAATAAAGTTGATGAATTAAATTATGCATTTATAAATTCTTTTATAGAAGTGGAAGGATTTATAAATCAAAAAGAATTTGAAAATATAAGAATGTTAAGACATTACTATTAAAAAGGAAAAAAATTATCAAAAGGAAAAAATTCATGACTATGAAAAAAATAAAGAAGGCAAAAAGAAGAACTTTTATAAAAATTCCATACTAATCAAAAGGGGAAAAAGAGAAAAAATTTCAAATTCAAAAGGGAAAAAAACTTGAGGTTCTTGCAAAAATATTGAGTCTAGTATAAAATATGACATTCACATAACTCATATTCTAATATTATACCCACATAGCCTTTTTTTTTGCAACAGTACTTATGCAACATTATACACTTACTATACTCAATTTATAATAAAAGTGTATAAGAGATGCTTATAAACACTTTTACACTATTATACAAAATTACACAACTTATACAAAAATTATGTTTGATTTTCTATGAAATTAAACTACAAAACTCCATTTGAAATAGGACAAATCTTTTTCAAATACCTTTAAATTTTAACCACAATTTCGAAATAATATCACCAGTGAACCACAATTATCGATTTGTTAAAATTTTCAACAAATTCAAAATTCATTTGTGGGTTTTTAAATTTTTAAGAACTCCAACAATAGAGTTTTCAATTTTTTAATTTAATTCATCCAACAATGCTACCTTATTACTTATGCAATGACATATTTATAAAAAGTTACACATATCCTTTAAAAAAATATTAAATTTAGATATACTATCTATATATCTGAATATAGAAATTATGAAAGAAAACAAAGAAGAAGAAAGAGGAAGAAAGAAGACACAAAAGACGAAAAAGAAAAAAGAAAGAAGATTAAAAAGTAGCAGAAGACAAAAGAAAGAAGAAGAAAAAATAGGAAAGAAGCATTGGAAAAAAGACAAAAGGAGAAGAATACTCAACAAATATAACTGCTAAAATAATTAATTTAAAAGAAATTAAATGGGTAAAGAGGTAACATAATAATTCGGACGTCATTACGAAATTGTTAGGGTCTGGAACACCTAAACATAGTCTAAGGAAGGAATATAATGTGTTGTCAAAATTTTCTAAGAGTGGAACTAGTGGATTTTGGGTGGCTAATGGTTCGGGGGACCGCTGTAGCGGTGATTCCGTGATAGCAGTCGGAGTCCCACGTAATGAATTTGAGAAATAACTGTGGGAACTGTCGTAGCGACACTTAGGCACTGTAGCAGGTCTACTGCAGCGGAAATATGACCGCTGCAACGGACAACGGGAATCAGAAGTGGGTTTTAAGTGGAAAATTCTGGATTATTTTCCATTATTTTTAAAATGTGAGAGAGCAAGGTCTGAAGGCAGTTTCTTCTCTAGTGCAGAGAATTGTTGCGCTAAGGTAGGTTTTTTATTCCCTAGACCCTATAATGGATATTGATTATTGTAGAAAGCTTAGGGGGAACTATTAATGGTGAAATTCTTAACCTAGAGAACCCTAACTTGATGAACTAGGGCTGGATTGTGGGATGATTAGGGGGTAATTTGTGTTGATGTTTGAAGTATTTTGATTACTCCCTTAAAATTACATGTGGGGAATGAGAGTTGCGCAGAAAACTGAATTAGAACTGAGTAGAGTTGGGGTTTAACTTTTGAAAACACCCCAAAGGGTAGGGTTTGATCTAATTAGACCTATGATTGAAGAGTAAGTAATGAATTACTCTTTTTGTATAGATTTTGAGCAATCTAAAGCCTTGAGGAAGGGCAAGGCTCCTGCAAAGTAGTTGAGTTGATACCTTCGCTTATCGAGGTAGGTTATTGTTAGAGGGTTCGACACTGCATAATCGCTTGTATGCACATGTGATGGTATATGATTGTTCTTCAGACATTCTAAGTTATGAGATTGCTATGTGAATAAATAGGGAATATCATGTGATGTGAGAAGATTATAAACTCTTGTCAAGGTTATGTTGAATTGTCCAATGAACTTCGTTCATGAATTTGTGATGTTAATTGAGGCTTTATATTTGGGTAAGTGAGGGAGATAAAAGTAGACTTATATGATTTATTATATATGTGTACGCTTATGTAATGCATTTTGTTGCTTTTAGCGGATGAGAATAACTAGAATGGTAATTGTACCTTGAAATGAGAGGCTCGAGCCCGAGAGGAGTATCCAGGTGAGCGAATGTTATTGAATGGATCGTGTCCGATGGGAGCATCTGGACGAGCATATGAGTGGGAGAGGGTTCCACGCTTGCACAGTACATGAATTTCTAGAGTCCCCTGCAGGTCATGACTGTAAAGATAGAAATAAGACCCTCTGGCATGTGTGTACACTGATTGTGTGGTTGAGTGATTATGGTGAGATAGCGGAGGCATGTGCCTGTCATGCCACCATCAGTTCCATGTTTTGTTATGTTATGTTGTGTTATATTATATGCAAATGAAATGGTATGAAAAATGTGCTAAAACATGGTGTCAATTGTTGTGTATGTCATATGAGTTGATAATGAAAAACTTGTCTAAATTTCTAAGTGTGACCTTGTTACAATGCTAGTATTTTTTGAGCAGTTCCTGCTGTAATTACTTGTTGAACTCATACATGATACTAGGTGGTATAAATTGTTGTCCCTAAATGTGCGTTATCTGAGAGATTTTGTGGAATATGTGAATTGTGAAATTGGTGAACTGATAAATTGATAGAGTGCAACATAGTCGAGCTACTGCCTAAGGTAGTACCGCTCCAGCTGAGCTATCTCTGCTGCGGAGAGACCGCTGTAGCATTCAACTGATCGTTGCAGTGAATGGCCCAATTTAGTGAGCAGGCCGACTGTTCCCTGTGTAGAGCTAGGATGTTTGAAATGTTCAGTACTGACTTTTTATATTGAATTTCTGGTTTTGTATTTTTATTACTGTGTTATGTACTGACCTTACCCCTACACTTCTTTTCTGATCGCAGAGTTTGAGCCAGGCAGTTCCTCACGTCCTCACATTTATGTAGCAACAGATCGTGAAAAGGTGAGCAGACAAGGAGACAGGGTCACTCCCCTGTTTGAAGATGTCCTTCTCTTTCAGAAACTTATATCTTTGTTTTTTTTAGTTTTTATACATTCTTAAAGTTGTAAATAGACGTTTTGTGCAATGATTTTTAGGTATTGGGTGTTTATTTCATAGTGTCAGTCTTTAACAGTTGTTTTACGTTGTGAAGTTTATTTCAATGATTAAAGCAAGGGTTTATCTTTCTAAATGTCTCATTTTGGAGGTTTGGATTGAAATTCGTTGGTTCTCCCATCGGGGGTAATATGGGTGCCAACATTGCCATTTTTGGTCATGAAAAATTTGATATTAGAGCTCTAGGTTCATTGATCTCATAACACTAAGACGGGTCTATTGGAGCCTCGCGGGTCAGTGTGGAGACGTTCGTAACTTATCTTTGAGAGGCTGCAGGACTTTGGGAAAAGTCCTTTCTTCTTTCCCCTCGTGCAATTACTTGATTCCAATTGGTATGTGGTGATCCAAATTGGTATCTAACAACTTTATCTTCTTTCTTTCTCAGATGGTCAGAATATGAGCCAACGATATTAGAGATGCAGCACCCGAGCCAACCACGACGACTGCAGTTCGTGGCAGAGAAAGAGGTAGAGGTCGTCGACGGAGACCTGTTGCTGCTAGAAGAGGAGCTTATTCTTTTGCTCTAGTTAGGGTGAGGTCTGCATCTCCCCTGCCACCAGCAGTACAAGGGTGGGTGGCTATTGAGGTTGAGGTTCTGACGCAGGGAGAAGCTCCTGCCACGCCAACATCCTCTAAGATTCTAGCTCAGGTTCTCAACCTTCCGAGCGGCCTTGTGGGCACTGGGACAGTGCCAGCAACTCCAGTGGGGCAACAATCAAGGATAAAACATGTAGCTGATGTGGCTTCGTGGATTGATGATATGTCTGAAGTTGTCATGTTTCCAAGACTAGTGGTTGGACCAGTGATGATCGGGGAGGAGCATGACCTGTTTTGGAGGTTCAAGAAGATGAAACCTTCCACTTTTTATGGCACAGAGGTAGAGGATACCTACGAGTTCATTATCGACATCCATGAGATGCTCCACAAGATGGGAAGGTAGAGAAGTATAGGGTAGAGTTTGTGGCCTTTCAGTTGATGGCAGATGCTAAGCTCTGGTGGAGAGCTTTTATGGAGTGTAGACCAGTGGGGTCACCATTGTTGACGTGGACCTAGTTCTACTCCACATTTCTGGAGAGATATTCCTGGCACTTTAAGGGATAGGAGACGGGATGAGTTCACCACCATTGAGCAGGGGAGCTTATTAGTTGTGCATACGAGGCTCGATTTTACTCACTGTCCAGGTATGCTCTACCTTTACTACCCATAGAGAAGGAAAGGATCAGGTGGTTTATTAAAGGCCTGAATGTGGGTCTCCAAGTATCAGCTCTGCAAATGGTCTCCTCAGGTAAGACCTTCCAGGCGGTGCTGGAGTATGTGAAGTCAGTTGAAGGGGTGAGATAAGAGGGTTATGCAAGGAATACTAAGAAGAAGGCTCATAGAGCGGGTTCTTTCAGTGGTTCTTATGCTAAGGTTCTGGCACCATAGAGTTCCTTTGGGCGCCCTATTCAGTCTGCCATGTAGGTGTCTGCCGAAGGTCCACCAAAGACAACTCCACGACTGTCAGGTACAGTTGGGGGTATTCATATTATTCATTCTGATTTTGGGGCTCGCCGTATTTACTCTGTTCTGGCTCAGAGACCAGTTATTGAGAAGGTCTATCATGAATATGGTGAGTATGGACACATCCGCATATGGTACCCTAGGTTCAGGCAGCGCGGTTAGATTGTTCCTCACCCAGCTCCTCGAGCGCCGGCCCTTACTAGGAGAGGAGGTAGTGCATTCAGTTAGGACCATCCACGACTGGGACGAGGTGGTCAGCCTATCGTTAGAGGTGGTGCTCAACAGGGTATAGGACGTGCTCAGGTGGGTAGGGGTAGCACACAGAAAGGTAGAGGAGTGGAACAGCCCAACCGGGGCGGTTCTCATGTGGGTAATAAGGCCCATTTCTATGATTTTTCTGGTAGACCAGAGGCAGAGGCTTCAGACGCTGTCATTACAGATACTATCCTTGTCTATGACCGAGTGGCTATGGAATTGTTTAATCTGGGTTCTATTTTTTCTTATGTATCCACTTACTTTGCTTTAGGATTAAAACTTGTTTGTGATGTGCTTACTGTCCCTATTCATGTGTCTACTCCTGTTGGGAACTCTGTGGTGGTTGATAAAGTCTGTCATGCGTGTTCTATGGATTTCATGGGTTATAACACTCAGGATGGTTTAGTGATCTTAGACATGGTTGATTTTAATGTGATTTTGGGAATGAGCTGATTGTCCGCTTACCATGCCATTCTAGATTTCCATGCTAAAACCGTCACTATATTGGAGCTAGGGGCATCTAGGTTGGAGTTGAAAGGGAATTGTAGCCCTACTCCTAAGAAACTTATTTTTTATATTCATGCCCATAAGTTGATAGAGCGGGGTTGTTCAGCGTATCTAACGCATATGTTACACCCCAAATTTTTGTTTTTGATGATTATTTGATGGTTATATGTCATATTAAGGGGATTATGGGTTGTATGTTGTCCGTAGGTGAGGTGGGAAACATGTGCAAAGGGAAAAGCGAAGAGTATGTGAAGTTTGTAAATACGGGTCAACTTTAAATGGACATATCTCCAAATATATAATGATTCACAGGTCTTATAGCCTATCAAATGAAAGATATTTGAGTCTAGTTTACAGTGAAAAAAACTACTCGTCAATCAGAGTTCGGAGTAAAAGGTTATGCTCGTTTGAAGACAACACCTTCGGCTAGAAAAGCGCCCATGCGCGCGGGCGCCGAGATAGGTAGGCAGCAGGTGCACGCGCGCGAGGGCACGTCGCACGGGCGCCGCACACGGGAACCGCCCAGCTTGCCTATATGAAGTAATTTTGAGCTACAAAGCTCATTTATACTCTGTTAAATCATCATTTTTTTTCAAAATTCGCAGAATTAAGAGCTCTATCCAATGGCGAAAAGATATCCCAGGTAAGAAACTTCATTCTTCTCTCTTTTGGGCTTTGAAAAGAGAACCTTGGAAGGAAGTCATGACTTGTTGTTGTCTTGTGGTTGATTGTGGTATTGCTGCATTTTTAGATGATTCTAGGAAGAGGAAATAGTAGGAGTTTACTCCTACTTTAGCAGATAACATCTCTAAGAAAGGGTAAGTAATTCCATTTTTTATTTCTTTAAGTTTATGAGGTTATAACTTGGAGAATATTGTAGTATTGTGTTGGTGTTTCTTTGTGTGTTTTTGTAGCATGTTGCTGCCCAATTTTTTCCAGAACTTTGGTGAAGTAAAGTTGCTGCTTGTTGGGTTTGTAAATTTGACTTGGAAGGATCCTTAAGGAGTAAGCTTGAAAGGAAAATTTTCGGCAAAATTAGAGTCGGTGTTCCAAGGTATGTAAAGACGTCCCTTCCTTATTTTTCAAGCACGAAACTAAGTTATTGAAAGGATCAATATTTCTATGTTCTTAAAATCATATTGAGGAATGTATGATCCTTTCCAAAGGGTTGGAACTACTTGGCATAAAGCTTGAATTGTTAAGAATGGTTGAAGCAAACAAACGTGAAGGGAAAAGCGTAATTTTTATACAATTGTTGCCGGAGTTCTAAATCGAGTCTGAAGTCCCCTTAACGTGGGCACTGTGAGCTGGTCCTTTTTAGTATACTGTATATGTAATGTTGAATATATGTTAAGATCTGGTCACTTAGTGAAATTGGTACGAAATGCTAAGACTACGACACGTAATTGAACTTAAGCTAAGAAGATGACGCTAAGCCGATTGAGGGTAGACGAGCTTATTGAAATGGCGTTTTAATAATATTGTTAATCCCTCCTATATGTTTATGTTTTAAAGTGCTTAAGATAAAAAGTAGATTTTATGTTTTTCCTCTTTAAAGCTAAGCAAGTGGCACGTAGCGAATAAGCTAAATCGATACATGTTAACGGGGAAAGCGTGGCTAAGTTGTCAATTAGGCAAAGAGGTAAGTTTATATAAGAATTGATGGAATTGTGAACATGAGGGTAAAGACTTTAGTGTAGAGTGAATAATTTTTGGCAAAGAAGTTAAGATGAATAAGGGAAGTAGAGCTAAATATTATTTAATTAGATGATACGGGTTACGAATGAGGTAGGAAACAGCTAGGAAGATTAACCCTGTTCTAAAGATGTTTAGCAAAAGAGTTATAAATTAAGTTGTTTATGTTCAATATGTGTTACGTTGATGAATAACCACTAAAGTGTTAACCTTCTATGAAATAATTAGAGTTGAATGTCTGCAAAATAGTAACTTAAGTTGAGAAGCTCTCTGCTATACCCCTAAAGGATTAGGTTAAGTTATCTATTCCAAGTGTTGAAATTTTCTACCATGTCTGAAAAGGGTAATCCCAGGATCTTCTAAGTCACTTATGATTATGTAAGCTTTCTTAAGCTCCGCAGATAATTGCAAAGTTATGTAAGTTAATCTAGCATCACCTGAATTACGACTATATATCTTTATTTACCTATAAGGCATCACTTAGAGAGTTACTCACGAGTTTCAAAGTTATAGAGCTCCAAGTCTCAGAGCCTTATGTTATGTCTTTACGTCCCTAATTTATGTTGAAATGTGCTAGCTGATCTAAGAAGTTTTTGAGAGATCATATTTCGAGAATTATGCTAATGTCTCGGTGAAGTATCTGATGTTGTATACAAGTCTAAGAACTCAAGTCTTTATATGTCTTCACAGTAAGAATTCTTAATGTGTACTATTTTCATGTTATAACATACAATTGAATTCTTTCAGTTATATTCAAGTCATGCATCTTTATGTTTAGCTCTTGTTGAGGTATCAATTGAATTTCCTAAATTCATAGGAGAAATTCTCCCAGGTACCAATGTTCCTAATGTCTAAGTAAGTATAAGTGCAGACTATGATAATGATCAGTTAAGCTTAGAACTTCTAATCCCAGGAAGTCACTTGGAGGTCACTCAGCTAACTAAATACGAGTTTATACATTAGACAGAAGTCTTATACGTTGTATGTCTGTAATTCAGCTCTCAGCTCTACGTATATGTTAAGCGTTATGACAATAACTCCAAGCTTCAAGTTATAAGTCCCATGTTTTCCTGCAAATAAGACAAATGAATTGAGAACTGCATGTGCTCATCGACGTGATAAGTTTGGCAATGAAATTCCAGGCATAGTTGTCGATACATGTAAAGGAACCACCCTGTGGGTAGTATATATATGTAGATCGCAGATGTCAAAGGATTGTATAGAAATGGTAATCTATGTGCTTCTACTCAAGCGATACGTTAAATTGGTAAGACTATCTATAGGACATTGCTTGTAAGTCTTATAAAATTCTTATGTTGGCTAAACCTCCTGAAGGTCCGTCGAGTCACTGAGTTGACATGTTTGTATATAATTTGATAGCTTTACGTGATATATGTGCACATTTTCTAATTTTACATGGTATATGTGCTCACTTGTATTTATATGTTATGAAAGAGAACAATTACGACCACAGATTAAGCATTTGTCATTTCAATGCTACATGTGTTACATTGCCTCAGTATAAGCTTTATCGGCTCCATTAATGATTATGATTGAGAATATTTTTATTTTACCCCGGTATTGCACCAGCTGGAGAGTTTTTATTTTACCCCGGTATTGCACCGGCTGGAGATGTTTTTATTTTACCCTAGTATTGCACACCGGCTGGAGATGTTTTTATTTTACCCCGGTATTGCACCGGCTGGAGATGTTTTTATTTTACCCCGGTATTGCACACCTGCTGGAGATGTTTTTATTTTACCCCGGTATTGCACACCAGCTGGAGATATTTTTATTTTACCTCGATATGGAACATCGGCTAGAGATATTTTTATTTTACCCCGGTGTGGTACAGCCGCTGGAGATATTTTTATTTTACCCAGTGTGGAACACCCGCTGGACGAATTTTATATATGGATTTACGGTTGGTTGGTCATTGGCATTACAGTTACAGTTTCTTTCTTGTGCAATTCTTAATTTCATTTTCTTCTCATTATAGAGTTATTATCAGGTTTCAGTTTCTAGGATTCCAGGTTATTACCATTCCTTATTCCTGGTTCAGTTGTCTTGGGTTTAGTTATGTTATAGTAAGTTGATATCAATTACAGGTTGCAGAGTTCCAGGTTATATTTATCCTTTATATGTTTATGTGCTAAGTTAGTTATTATAGGATTGTTATCTCACGGTTACCGTTTCATCCTTACATACCACTACATTTCATTCATACTGACATCCCCTTGCTTGGGGACCTACTTCATGCCGCAGGTGCAGGTAGAGGTCAGGATGGCCATTTGAGTAGCAGTTCATGAGATCAACAGATGGTTGGTATGCTCCTTTCTTCCTGGAGCTAGGGCCTAGTTATTTATGCTTGAGTTTTGAGATACGGTTATGGGTAGGTCGGAGCCTTGTTCCGACCATCAGTCAGTTTACTCTTTAGAGGCTTTGTGGACTTAGTGTGTATAATGGTATTCCGTTTGTGGCCTTGTCGACTTCTTGTTGTTTAGTTTAACATACTCATAGCCTTATTTGCATTTCAGTTGTTTACCCTATATTATTGATACATTATCGGTCCAGTTTTTGCTTCAGTCGATTGTGACAGGTGGCCTGGATGGCCTAAGTGTTACAATTACAGATGTCATGTAGCCGGCTTCTCCATCAATCATGAATCGAGTGCCAGTTGCGCCCTACCCCAATTTTCGGGCGTGACAGCATATTTGGGACACTAGTTCAGAGGGTCCTTCCATAGAGTCGGTCCTTGTTGTTTTGAGTTCTTAGAGGTGTTCCTTGTAGATTTGCCCGGCATACCGTCAGATCGTGACATAGATTTCTGTATAGACCTGGAACCAAGTACCTGACCCATTTGTATTCCTCCATATCAACTCGCACCTGTTGAGTTGAGAGAACTCAAGGAGCAGTTGCATGAGTTGCTTAGTAAAGGATTCATCAGACTGAGTGTATCATGATAGGGTTCCTCGGTTTTGTTTGTAAAGAAGAAGGATGGTAGTATGCAGGTGTGCATCAACTACCGCTAGTTGAATAAGGAAACTATTCAAAATAAGTACCCTCTTTGTCAAATAGATGATATGTTTGATCAGTTACAGGGAGCGATGGTGTTTTCAAAGATTGATTTGAGGTCCGGTTATCACCAACTGAAAATCTGAGCTGAGGATATTCCTAAAATAGCCTTTCGAACTAGGTATGGGCACTATGAGTTTTTGGTCATGTCATTTGGACTCACTAATGCCCCAGCTACGTTCATGAGCCTGATGAATGGTATCTTCAAACCTTACCTGGATTCCTTTGTTATTGTGTTTATTGACGATATCTTGGTGTATTCTAAGACCAAGCAGGAGCATGAAAATCATCTAAGAATTGTGTTGGGATTACTAAAGGAGAAGCAGTTGTATGCTAAGTTCACCAAGTGTGAGTTTTGGTTGGAATCAGTGTCCTTTATGGGACATGTGGTTTCCAAGGAGGGAATTCAAGTTGATCCACAGAAGGTGGAGGCAGTCAGAGACTGCACAAGGCCAACTAATGTGATGGAAATTTGGAGTTTTGTGGGGCTGTTTAGTTACTACCATCAGTTCATGGAGGGTTTTGCCTCCATTGCTTCGGCATTGACCAAGTTGACACAAAAGGATGTACCTTTCCATTGGTCAGAGGAATGTGAAGCAAGTTTGTAGAAACTCAAGACTCTATTGACCACAACACCTATCCTGGTGTTACCCATGGAAGGTAAAGACTTTGTTGTTTATTATGATACCTCACACTCTGGGTTGGGTTCTTTGTTATGTAGGAAGGATAGGTCATCACTCATTCCTCAAGACAGTTGAAAGTGCATGAAAAAAATTACCCCGCACACAACCTGGTGTTAGCAATAGTGGTGTTTGCCCTGAAAATTTTGAGGCACTATCTGTATGGAGCTCGATGTGAGGTGTTCACGGATCATCGCAGCTTGCAGTACATATTCTCTTATGTGCCATGATTTAATGATATTTTTGAAACTTAAAAACAAGAAACTATGCACATTCCGGGTATGTTTATGTAGGTATGATGCGTTTGTGTTGATTATTGCAGGAAAACAGGTCCGGAATGGGAAATAGTCTAAGTAAGGCATAAAAGGACTGAACTGAAGGTTGCCAGGAACATCACAAGTTGTCGTCCCAAGGAACGACTCGTGCCTGGAGTCGTGGGAAGAAACTAAAGATAGATGAAGAAGGAAATAATGCACTCAATGGATTGAAGTCGAGACTCGTTACGTCTGGTAACGAGTCGTTAAGTCAGTCCTGAAGACTGAGAAGAGAAATTCTAAGAAAAATCCAGTGAAGGAAACAACAGGTCCAACGAGTCGTCAGTTGTTGAGAGACTCGTCAGGAGAGCACTAGGATGAATCGTCAGGTGCACTAAAAGTTTGGTGAATCAAGACCACGAGAGGCCTAACGACTCGTTCCTAGCCACGACGAATCATTAGAAGATCCATTACCATGACTGCGCCTATTGTTGAGGAAGGATTATTTGCACTGGCCACGACTCGTTGGGAGACCCAACAAATCGTTACTTGGCTCGTTACCCCTTGCCGACCTGAAATCCATATTTAGTTAGGAGAAGATTTATTTCGAACTATAAATGCAATTTTAGGTTTATTTTTCATGCGCAATTATTTTTACCACCATTCACGTGAATTCTAGTGTTGTTAAAAATCGTTCTTGGGTCAAGAAACAAAGTTTACAATTTTGTTGTTGATTTTTGGAATTAATCAACATTGGAGTTTTGTTCATCAAGTTTGGAGTTATATTCAATTTACTTAATTTTCTTCTACGAATTTTTGTAAGTTGCAATTATGATTTATCTAATATTTTGTGGTTGTCATTATTCAAACATGAATAGCTAAACCCATAACTAGGGTTGTGGGAACTATGATAAATTAACACACATAGGTGAAACACTTAGTGATTCTTGAACGGGGTTTAATGCATGTATTGTTTTTCACTTCGTTTTAATTATTTCTTAAGGGTTGTAAACGTTGGAACTTGCCTTATTCTTACTTACCGGATCAAGGGAGTATTGAATGGAAAAAGGGATTAACAATGGAGATTTGAGGCTATCAACCCTCATCTAATAGCTTGAACTTGTCCGGGGATAGCTAATCCGATATTAAGAGTAAGGGTTAATTAAGCATACACCTGTATACGGGCCAAGTTGCGTGGTGATAATCATCTAGATAGGGGACTAACCATTTAGGTGAACCTAACTTACCGATTTTACGTGTTAAAAAACAGAATATCTCAGTAGTGTAAAAGCCTTTTGGTTATGAAGTCTTGGGGATCACAATCCTAGTCAATTTGTTGATTGAATACAAACTGAATTTGACTTAAGCATTTAGTAGTTTTTACTCTTGTTTAGTATTTCATTTCTTTCCTCCTTAGGAAATAAGTAACCCTATAGTAATAGCTATTCCCATTAACACAAGTTCTTTTCATATTCCCTATGGGATAGAACTCAACCTTTGTTGGGTTCTATATTTGACATAGAGCACTTTATATCTTAATTGCAATGTGTAATTTGGGCAACATCAACTTTTGGCATTGTTGCCGGGGAATACGGCTAAGGCTTTTGTTAATTGCGTTTGCTTTACTATTGGTTCTTATTTCTTTTTTATTTTTCTTTTATTATTTTTATTTTTAACAGGTCTTAGCTTCGTGCATGCCCAATACTAGGAGCCAAGGAAGATCCCTGCTTCAAATAGATAACGAACTTGAGCAGACACTAAGGAATCTAAGAAGAATGACCAACATACAAGAACAGGAAACAGTGGACCAAGCCACAGTGAGAATGTTGGCTGAGGAGCATACTCGGGCTAGAGATCGTGAGTTAGCTAGGGTTGCTGAAGAGCAATGTCTAGCTGCCGAAGCAAAGCGAGCTAGAAGGAATAGAGGTCCAGAACAGTAGAGACACCGCTATTTCGATGAGGATGATGATGTTGATATAGACGAAGCCGGTGCCATTGGAGCTATTGTCCCTCCCCCTTTTCCTGCTGGGGAAAAGTTTGATATTACTAGTACTATGATCCAACTGCTCAACATGAAGGGAATATTTGCCGGTCATGCAACTGATGATGCCCACACTCACTTGACAAATTTCGTGGGTATCTGCAAGACATACAAACAACCGGGAGTGAACCAGGATGCAATCAGACAGAGGTTATTTCCCTTTTCATTAGGGAGTGAGGCAACGATGTGGTTGGCTGAGTTGCCAAATGATTCTATCACTACTTAGGGGGAACTTAAGAAAGCTTTTCTTTAAAGATTCTTCCCACCTTCCAAAGTATTGCAGCTAAAAGATGAGACATATAGCTTCAGGTAATTGAATTTCAAGGCACTTCACGAGACATGGCTTCGTTTTAACAAGAAACTCAAAAGGGTGCCCAACCACTAGATTCCAAATGATACATTGTTGGAGATCTTCTATAGGTATCTAAATGATAACACCAAGGCGGTGGCTGATACCATCTCTGGTGGAACCTTTATGAGTCATACTTATGCGAAAGCTGCTGAGTTATTTAATAGAATCACCAAAACCAACTGCGCATGGCACACAGGAGAGTCGGAGATTATGGTTGGTTCTTATGCGATAGGTATGTCTGCAGAACAGAGAAGAAAGGATGAAGAAAGAGATCAAGACATTATTGAGATAAAGACCACAATGGGGTTGCTTGCTAAGAATCTGATGGAAGCCGGAGCTGAGAAAGTTAATGCTGTGGGTTCTCAGGGTAAGGCCCCACGAAATAATGGAGGTGAATTTGAATCTGAGGTGGAAGCTAACTATTTGAATGATCAAAGGGTGGGTTTTCGGACTAACACCCAAGGGTCTAACCAAGACTCTTGGCATCAAGGTCAAGGGAACAAAGTTCAGAATTATTACAAGGATAACAATTACAACCGAGTCCAATACAGAGACAATGGAGACTGGAAGAAGTCCTAGGAGTACAAGAATGATAGAAGCGGTTTGCATGTTCCTCCAAGGAACTGTGAGCCAGAGTCTAGTGGTTCAAGGGTTGAAGACATATTTTCTAAGGTACTTAAACATATGGAGACAACATATAGGCATTTTAAGGAGCTCCGCACTAATATTTCTAGTGATCAAAAGGTGGAATCACTGTAATATCCAGAAGTGCTTAGGAATAAACCTGGGGAGTACAAAAATTCAAAGTGTAGAAATCTAGGAAAAATGTTGCAGGATGAGCCACAGAACGACTCGTGGTAGCAAACCACGAGCCGTTTTATGTGGTCATAGTGTGAAGCCAGGCCTGGTGGTAGGGTGGACCACGGGCGTCACAACGACCCTTTGTGAGAAGGCACGGGCCATTGTTAGTGGTCGTGGGAAGGAAGTGGACCTAGGCAATGGCTAAGACGATTTGAAACCACGGTCCATTGTTTAGAAGGATGACTCATCCAGTTGAGCCGTGGGTTTAAATAAGAATCCGATAAGTTGGGCAGTCTAAACCACGGGCGTATACCACAGGTTGTAGTATCTTCCCACGGTTCGTTGGTTCAATCGTGGGATCATCCAGTGCAGGTTTTTCTGTGATTTTAGTAAGGGCATTTCTATCATTTACTAGTCCTAAGGCTCTATACTAAGACGTTTAGGGCTCGTTTTGAAGGGTTTTAGTAGGGGAAGACCTAATCTAAGTGCATACTCCCCATGCATGCAAGGTTGAATGCTTGAAGGAGGTGATTCTAGGCCAAAATTCAAGGTTTCCTTTGGAATCTGATCTTGGCAATTGAAGGGTGATAGAATTCCTCATTTCCAGTTATGTAGGCTTTTAATGGGTGTCTCCCTTCCACACCCATGCCCAATTCCTATCAAATTGTGTTAAAATTATTACTGGTCAAGTATGGGGTTTTGATCAATTTCATGATTCTTATATCTCCATTCATGGGTATGATTAGATTGAGTTAATATGGATGATTTACAAATCTTGGGCAGATTCTAACTTATTTTCTCTTATAAGAATTGTTTTTCTAAAAATTTGAATCTAAAACACCCATGGATGAACACTTCATAGAAGAGGTGATTGTGATACCTCTATGATGATGATGAAGTAAATAACAAAAGAATGTTTCTGACCCTACCCATGATTGTATTGATGCTTTCAAAGTGAATTGAATGAATCCAAGTATGATAGAGCTTTGGTTGATGCCCACATGATGTTTTAAAGTAATGATTTTCCCCAACATAACTTACCACATGGTTTGAAGTGAATTTTTCCTCAACTCTTATTATAAATTCTAGCTTGTGGTATGTTTCAAAGTAAAGCCTCCTATATGCATGAAATCATAATTGGGATGCGTGTCACTATAAGCTTTGTCGATAGACAATGTTAAGCTTCATTTACATATGATATGCATGATGTTATTATGAGCTTTGTCAATAGACAATGTTGAGCTTCATTTCATATGATGTTGAGTTATACATGATTTCATATTGAGCTCCGTCAATTGATGATGTTGAGCTTCATTATATATATTGTAGAGCACTGCATGATTTGGGATAAGAGTCGAGCACCGAGCGGGTTAAGGTTTAATCGCCTTATACCCCAGAACTATGTGCCAACATAGGTTGATACTATTATATTATTGGGACCTCCTTTGTGAGCTATCCTTGGCCTGATTGGCCCTTTAGCTTGATATCAATATCATGGTAGCGTCCTTAGCCCTTGCAAGATTTTGGATGGCTCTGCCCACTTGAGTGTAATAGTCGGGACCACGCAAGCTCTATCGTGGTATGTGGGTTAAGTGACGAGTCTCCCATTGTCCACACGATTCAGATTTGCATATTCATTACTCATGATCATCATGTATGTATGCATGTTCTAAAAGTAAGGTTTGACTCAGTGTTCATCTTTTCTATAAATGTTGCATCTCAGCTTTGAGTCATACGAATTAGTGATGTGATAAAGTTATGCATTATCACATCCTGAAGGGATTATGATTTCGAAAGATTGCATGTGAGCCTTCTCAGTTTTCTAAAAGCTTATGTTATGAAATGATATGTTCGAATGTTTTACTTATTATAGCGATTTTACTTACCTTGCATACTCGGTACATTCCACGTACTGACCGCATACTTTCCATATTGTATCGTCTCATGATACAGGGTATGGATCTCAAGCTCGTCCTCATCCCTAGTCCATCTCAGCTTGCGCTATTAGCTTATTGTTGAGTCCTCATGTTCTAAGGGCTGTTGATGGACTTTTCTGTTATCTTGAGTTTAAGTATTATTCGGGTTAGTTGGGGATGTTGTCCCATAAACCCATCGAATGTAGTAGAGGCTTTCAGACTAGTATGTAGTACTCAACTCTTGTATACATTCTGTATTCTGTGAGGTTATGCTATGGTTACGTTTCTGCTATGTTTTTATGATTCTCTTTCCTCTTATTTGAATGAGATAGTTGTGTGCATGAGCCAGGGGTCAACTTGGGGTCCCTTATCCCGCCGAGTCATGAAAAAGTTGGTTTCAGAGCCATAGATTTGATAGGTCCTAGGGAGACTAAAAGCCACGTTAGGTAGAGTCTTTTTCATGGGTGTGAAGTTCTCCACACTTATGACAAAGAGGCTACTAAACGTTTTAGGAAATGTTCCCTTCGTTCATGATCTATAGCGTGCGATGAAAAAGCCTTTCTATCCTTCTAATTCGTGTTATTCGCGATTGTAGAATCATGGCTCCTCGAAGGATGAATGGAAGGAGGAATGAAGGTGGTGGGCTACGAGGTTGGAAATGGTCATAAGCATCAGCCAGCCACACTAGTTCAGGAGCCTCAGGCACCAGAGCTAGCTGCTCATGCTGAGTTTCAAGCTTCCATTTAGATGCTTGCGCAGGCCTTGACCGCTCAGGTCAATTAGTAGGCTGTAGCGCATATTCCGCAAAATGGAATTGCAGCGGCGGCTTGAGTCAGGGACTTCTTGGGATGAACCCACCAGAGTTTCTTGGGTCCAGGGTAGATGAGGACCCACATGGGTTTGTGGATGAGGTTATCAAGATCACCCAGGTCATGGGGGTGAGTAGTGTTGTGCGCAGATTTTGCCTCCTACCAGTTGAAGGGGGTTGCACATATCTGGTTCCATCAATGGAAGGATAGCAGGATCACCGGAGCAGTTCCGGTCACTTGGGAAGAGTTCCATGTTACATTCCTGGATCGGTTCTTCCCTCGGGAGATGAGGGAGTTGAAGGAAGCCGATTTTATAAATCTGACGCAAGGGATGATGACAGTACTAGAGTACTCCCTTGAGTTCACCCGCCTATCAAAGTATGCTCCTGAGTTGGTGGCTGACTAGAGGGTGTGAGTGAGCAGGTTTGTTCATGGGATAACAGGTTACTTGGATAAGGAATGCAGAATTGCTATGCTCCATCAGGACATGGACTTTCCTCGGATGGTGTTGTACGCCCAGCAGATGGAGGCAACACATTCGAGAGAGAGAGAGACGCCAAGAGGGCTAGGTTTGATGATCACAGATTTCCTCAGCCTAGGTCAGGAGGTGGGCATCATCAGCAGACCCACCCGAGATCATCCGCCCCAGCTTCATCAACTTTGATTATGCCATCTCAGCCTAGGCATGATTAGAGAGGGCGAGAATCAAGCTCGAGGGGTCAGAGCAGCATACCCACATATTCAAGTGTTCCAGCTTGTTGCAGATATGGCCGAGGGCATGCAGGCTAGTTCCTGGCAGGTTCGGGTGCGTGTTATAGGTGTGGGCAACCCGGACACATGCTTAAAGATTGTCAAGCAGCGAGACAGAATCAGGTTAGGGGCCGTGGCCCAGCTTCTAGCTCAGCAGCCCCACCCTCCTCGCTCATCTCATCAAGAGGCATCTACCAGTGCAGCTGGCAGTCAGCTCCAGAATAGATTCTATGCCCTAGCATCCCGTTAGGAGAAGGAGGTCTCCCTGAACATGGTTACTGGTATGTTACGAGTCTTCCATGTTTATGTTTATGCTCTGTTAGATCCAGGGGTCACCTTGTCCTTTGTGACACCTTATGTAGCCAGTAGCTTTGGAGTCATTCCCGATGTCTTGTCAGAATCCTTTTTAGTTTCTACTCTTGTAGGTGACTTAGTTATAGCTAGACGAGTGTGTAGAGATTGCCCAGTCTTGGTCCTCCATAATGTCACCTCAGCAGATCTGATAGAGTTAGCCATGACCGATTTCTATATTATTCTCGGCATGGATTGGTCGTATGCTTGTTATGCTTCCATTAATTGTAGGACCCGGTCAGTAGAGTTCAGATTTTCCGGTGAGCCAGTCTTAGAATGGAAGGGTAGTTTAGCTGTGCCTGTAGGTCGCTTCGTTTCCCACCTCAAGGTCAGAAAGATAATTTCTAAGGGTTGAATGTATCATTTGGTTAGGGTCAAGGATGTTGAGTCCGAGACCCCAACTATCCAGTCAGTTCTAGTAGTGCGTGAGTATCTAGAGGTCTTTCCTGATGAATTTCCAGGTATTCCTCCCGAGCAGGAGATTGAATTCGGTATTGACCTTCTTCCCAATATGCATCCTATATCTATTCCTCCCTATAGGATGGCTCCGGCCAAATTAAAAGAGTTGAAGGATCAGTTAAAGGATTTACTAGATAAAGGCTTCATTAGACCGAGCCAGTCTCCATGGGGTGCACCAGTTTTATTTGTCTGGAAGAAAGATGGTTCCTTTTATACGTGCATTGATTATTGATAATTGAACAAAGTCACTGTCAAGAACAGGTACCCCTTACCCAGGATTGATGATTTGCTTGAACAGCCTCAGGGTGCTAAGTGTTTATCGAAGATAGATCTCAGATTTGGATATCATTAGCTCAGAGTTCGGGAGAGTGATATCCCGAAGACAGCATTCAGAACACGGTATGATCATTATGAGTTTGTAGTTATGTCTTTTGTACTAACAAATGCTCCTGCAACTTTTATAGATCGAATGAATAGGGTGTTCAAGGAATATTCGAACATGTTCGAGATTGTGTTCATTGATGACAACCTTATATACTCTTGGAGAGAGGAGGAGCATGCAGCTCACCTGAAAGTAGTGCTTCAGACCCTCAAGGATCGCCAATTGTATGCAAAGTTCAGCAAGTGTGAGTTTTGGTTGGACTCCGTGGCATTCTTGGGCCATGTGGTGTCTAGAGAAGGCATAAAAGTAGACTGGCAGAAAACTAAGGTGATGAAGAATTGGCCCAGACCAGTGAATCCTTTGGATATTCAGAGTTTCTTGGCTTTAACTGGCTACTACCGGAGGTTTGTTTAGGGTTTCTCATCCATTATAGCGCCTTTGACTAAGTTGACGTAGAAGAAGGTGAAGTTTCAATGGTCGGAGGCTTGTGAGAAAAGCTTCCAGGAGTTGAAGACCCGACTCACTTCAGTACCAGTGTTGACCTTACCCGAGGGTACTGATGGCTTTGTTATATATTGTGATGCTTCGATAGTCGAACTGGGATGTGTGCTGATGCAGCATGGGAAGGTAATAGCAAATGCCTCGAGACAGCTGAAAGTTCATGAACAGAATCTCCCAACCCATGATCTTGAGTTGGCCGCGGTGGTGTTTGCATTGAAGATATGGCGGCATTACTTATATGGGGTCCGCGTGGATGTATTTACGAATCACAAGAGCTTGCAATATGTGTTCACACAGAAAGATCTAAATCTTCGGCAAAGGAGGTGGTTAGAGTTACTAAAGGACTATAACATAAGTTTCCTCTACCACCCAGGCAAGGGTAATGTGGTTGCGGATACACTTTGTAGGCTCTCTATGGAAAGTGTGTCCCATGTGGATGGGGGAAGGAAGGATTTGGTGAGGGATGTCCACCGACATGCAAGACTGGGAGTTAGATTGATCGACTCGACCGATGACGATGTTGTTGTGCAGAATGGGGCAGAATCGTCCTTGGTGGTTGACATAAAGTCTAAGAAAGGTGAAGACTCAATTTTGAGGAAGCTGAACGAGGCGGTGTAGAGTCAAAAGGTGGAGGTTTTCTCCCAAGGGGGAGATGGTGTGTTACGATACCAGGGTCGTCTATGTGTCCCAAATGTTGAAGATTTGAGAGTTCGGATATTGCATGAGGCACATGGTACCGGATATTCTATTCATCCATGATCCACGAAGATGTATTGGGATTTTCGAGAAATCTATTCGTGGGATGGTATGAAGAAGGATATTACAGAGTTCGTAGCAAAATGTCCAAACTGTCAGCAAGTGAAAGTCGACCATCAGAGACCCGGAGGCGTACTTTAGGATATTACCATCCCCACTTGGTAGAGGAAAGATATCAATATGGACTTTATTACAGGCTTACCCCGAACTTGTAGGCAATATGACTCCATTTGGGTTATCGTGGATAGGTTGACTAAGGCGACTCATTTTCTACTGGTCAAAACTACCGACTTAGTGGAGGATTATGCCAAGTTATACATATGGCATTTAGTTCGTTTGCATGGAGTGCCTTTTTTCATCATTTCAAATAGAGGTACCAAGTATACCTCTCGGTTTTGGAGGTCTTTTCAGAGGGGACTGGGGACTCAAGTCAATCTTAGTATGGCCTTTCATCCACAAATGGATGGTCAAGCCGAGCGAACAATCCAGACTCTTGAGGACATGTTGAGGGCATGTGTTATGGATTTTAAAGGTAGTTGGGATGATCAGTTGCCCTTGATCGAGTTTGCCTATAATAACAGTTACCACTCTAGTATCCAAATGGCACCGTTCAAGGCTCTTTACGGGCGAAGGTGTAGATCTCCCATCGGATGGTTTGAGGTTGGGGAGGCAGCTATGATAGGACCAGATTCGGTTCATAACGCGATGGTGAAGGTTCAGTTGATAAGGGACTAGTTGAAAACTGCTCAGAGTCGTTAGAAATCGTATGCTGATGTGATGAGAAGTGATTTAGAGTTTGATGTGGACGACTGGGTGTTTCTAAAGGTATCTCCCATGAAGGAAGTCATGCAGTTTGGGAAGAAAGGGAAACTCAGTCCCTGTTGGTCCCTACCAGGTTGTGAGAAGAGTTGGTAAGGTGGTATATGGGTTGGACTTTTCCTCAGAGTTATATTCAGTTCATCCCGTGTTCCATGTGTCGCTTTTGAAAAAGTATTTAGGTGATCCAACTTTAATGGTCCATGTAGACAACATTGGGGTAAAAGACAGCCTCAATTATGAAGAAATTCCTGTTGAAATCTTGGATCATCAGGTTCGGAAGTTGAGGAACAAAGAAGTAGATTCGGTTAAAGTATTGTGGAGAAATCAACATGATGAGGGTGCTACGTGGGAAGCCGAAGCGGACATAATGGCTAGATACCCACATTTGTTCTCTACCGGCTCAGTTTCAGCTTGAGGTATCAGTTCTGCACTCAGACTCTAATTAGTTTTCATCTTTGAACTATGAGCGCGAGTTTATTTTATGTATGTGGATGTGTGTATGATTGGTGAATCCAGTTAAGCTGTATAGTTTGAAATGAAGGTAGTCATTTCATCAATTTTCGGATTAAATGATCAGTATTTGATTATTATAATTGCGTGTTTCAATTTTTCTGATTGTTTCCTATATTCGAGGATGAATGTCCCAAGGGAGAGATATTGTAATATCCCGGAAGTGCATAGGAATAAACCTGGGGAGTAAAAAAATTCAAAGTACAATAATCTGGGAAAAATGTTGCAGGACGAGCCACAGAATGACTCGTGGTAGCAAACCACGAGCCGTTTTATATGGTCGTGGTGTGAAGCCAGGACTAGTGGTAGGGTGGACCATGGGCATCACAATGACCCGTTGTGAGAAGGCATGGGCCATTGTTAGTGGTCGTGGGAAGGAAGTGGACCTAGGCAGTGGCTAAAACGGTTTGAAACAACGGTCTGTTGTTTGGAAGGACGACTTGTCCTATCGAGCCATGGGTTTAAATCAGAATCTGGTAAGTTTGGTAGTCTAGACCATGGGCGTATACCACAGGTTATAGTATCTCCCACGGTCCGTTGGTTCAATCGTGGGATCGTCCAGTGTAGGTTTATCTGCGATTTTAGTAAGGGCATTTCTGTCATTTCCTAGTACTAAGGCTCTATACTACGATGTTTAGGGCTCGTTTTGAAGGGTTTTAGTAGGGGAAGACCTATTCTAAGTGCATACTCCCCATGCATGCAAGGTTGAAGGCTTGGACGAGGTGATTCAATGCCAAAAGAATCTGATAGAATTCCTCATTTCCAGGTATATATGGTTTTAATGGGTATCTCCCTTCCACACCCATGCCCAATTCCTATCAGATTGTGTTAAAATTATAAATGGTCAAGTATGGGGTTTTGATCAATTGCATAATTCTTATATCTCCATATATGGGTATGATTATATTGAGTTGATATTCATGATTTACAAAGTTTGGGCGGATTCTAACTTGTTTTCTCTTATAAGAATTGTTTTTCTAAAAATTTGAATCGAAAACACCCATGGGTGAATAGTTCATAGAAGAGGTGATTGTGATACGTCTGTGATGATGATGAAGTAAATAACAAAAGCATGTTTCTAACCCTACCCATGATTGTATTGATGATTTCACAGTGAATTGGATGAATCCAAGTATGATAGAGCTTTGAGTGATGCCCGCATGATGTTTTATAGTAATGATTTTCCCCGACATAAGCTTACTGTTCGGGTGTTTGTGGGTATACAAAACAACACGCAAGTGCACGTGGTCGAACAAGTAGTAAGTAGCTTTAGTATGCCAAGTATCAATCCCACAGAGATTTGGATTAAGTGCAATTTGCTCAAGTATACTATATTTTACTTCTAAATATGCAGACAACAACGTAACCAAAAAGTTAATATTTTATTTTATAAATTTTATACTAAAACTAAGAACAATTATCTACTTTGAATTTGGACTATGGATAAAAGCATGCTGAGGTTAAACGAACATGTAATGAAACTGATTATCATCATAAATTGGTTAATCTTTTCTTCTAGTTGCTAGCCAAGAACATTTGCCAAGAGATTAAAACTCTCGTATTTAATCTCACTTAAGAATCATGAACCATCCGTCTACATTTCTGTGATCAAATGCAATTCATGTTCTAGCCATACAATTCTGGTTCCTAAATTGACTAATACGACTTTCAGGTATATTTCTATCCTGAATGCACATCAAAACTCAATTTTCCCAAATCAAGTAAAGAACAATATCCTATTAATTCACAACTTTCCAATTTCATGCTCTCTCGAGTGAAATCGGACTTTTTAGATGTACATTAATGTAGGTCACACACCAATGCAGTAAGAACAAGAATTAATAGAACAACATGGAAGAAAAAGATGAAAAACCATATAATCAATAATCAAAATTCATCACAAGTGTTCATAACCTCAGCAAGGAAGGGAATTAGCCACTTATTTTTGGATTAATCATCATAAAACGAGTGTTAATCATACAAACAATTGAATTAGAGAAGAATGAAAGAGAGAAAAAACCCTGAACTTTTCGTCCCTCAACTGCCTGTAACCCACGTCCTTGCTCCACCAAGACTGAATTATGAAAAATGAACTTAAGTGTTCTATTTATACTAGTGGGAATTTTTTCCGGAATAATGAGCAACGTGTCACGGAGTGCATCGCGGAGCACTGCCTCCGTGACACGCCATGAACGCGGACCCTCACTGGAACTGGGGGTCCGGGAGTTCAAGCTCAACGTGGCACGGCGTGCATCGCGGAGCACTGGCTCCGTGCCACGGAGCAAACACGGACCTTCACTGGAAATTTGGTGAATTTTCACCCTCCAGGCAGAATGCCTCCGCGATGGCAGCGTGACACGGCTCCATCGCGGAGCCCCTTTAAATCATGCTGTCCAATGCCTTTTCCTTGCTCGCATCCAATTCCAACTCCGATATCGTCCAACATGTCTTTTAGCTTCTCGAAATCACATTTTACCTGCAAAACAATGCCGTTGGTTAGTATAAATTCACATTTTATTCCTAATTACATGAAAATGTATACACATTGCTAGATAAACAAGGCGAAAATGGTACTTTTGAGTATCACTTGGGCATATAAATCTACCCAAGATCACTTACCCCACACTTAAATCCTTGTTCGTCCTCAAACAACGAACATACAATTCATGCAATTTACATCCCAACCTCGCTACTATGGTACGACAATTTAAGCTACGGTCATACCGATTATTCAATATTGCAAATCATCAAGAAAACATGCATGGTCTTATCAATGCAATGACCTTCAATACATTAAGACTTCCTAGACTTTAAGAATCGACTCTCGCTATCGGCAAACTCATGCAAATCAGCTAATCAAGATATCCGACACGAAAATCAATCTTTCATCAAGCATGTGCCCTCACAACTCAAGAGAATCTTCCCCTTTTTGCTCATGTCACAATCATTCAAGCAGGGGCATGTAAAAACAATTTCACTCTCTCTCCCAAAAGAATTCACATGCATCATGTCGTGACCCATAAGCTTGCCCTTAGTGTATTACTCCACTAATATAAAGAAATGCAATGTAAGATCACGTAGGACTTTAATGGGTTGTAATGGAAGCTATGGAACTAGTAAATATTGGATTAGCCAATAATAGTCACTAGCATCCTTAAGCGCCTTTTCAACACATTCCGATCAACTCATGGGCATTGTTTCTCTCTTTTTCTTTTTTTCATCATCCCATTCTTGATGATTTACTTTTGTATGGCCCATTTCATTAAGCACACTTGACACGACAACAAATATTATTCATGCACCTTCATTATCGTTTATTTATAGCAAGTGCACTTTCAACCTTTTCTTTCCTTTCATCACTCTGCTTTTCTTTTTCTTTTCACCATTCTCGCTCTTTGACACTTTGGGAAAATTATTTTCTCTTCTTAAGCGCTTAAGAGTTTTGTATAGACTTTACGGCTAATGAAAAGAAGGAATTAAGCTCGGTTTACACTTTTTGGACAAAAGAAAGAAATAATAGGCTAAAGGCTTAAAAGGCTGACTAGGGTATACAATCACAGAAAGGGGGAGTATGACAAGAAAAAAATAGAAACTCTCGGTTAAAGCAAAGAAATGCCTACATCCTTTCCTACAATACACCTCCTTCATTTCGTTTTGTATACACACCAGGAAAGTTCTAGACACTTCACAATAGCATGGAATATCAACACCTCACTTCACACTTTATGCACATGCTCGATTCAAGATGTATTCACAGACTCTTCAATCAGCTAATTACAGGAATTCAAACATTAAGCCTCAATCACACTGAATCGAACTCTACAGCCTAGGTATCTCAACATATTTACCAAATTTGCATGCTTTCATAAGAATCACCTTTGCATTTTGAATATCATGTACAACACGCAACTGAACTCTCGCAACCATATAGTAACTATAGGTTCCGGGATGCAATCCACCAAGGAAAAAACTTGAAAATTAATTGAAAAAAACTACTCGTACCGACTACATTTCCCTTAAGACGGTCGTCATCCATCCATGATAGGGAATGGTCACTAACTATGACTTCGGTTCAATGGGACCATTCTCGGTAAAAGAACCGAAAACAAACGCCGAGAAACCCAAAATTAAAAAAATTGAAAAATTTGCAAAATATCGATCATTTCGATAGGAAAAGAAAAAATTTATGTACATAATATTTTAAATTTTTTTTTTAAAATATCGATCATTTCGATAAACAAAAAAAATATTTACAGAATCATCTGGCAACATTCAACAACACACATCACTTTCACAAATATTTACAAATACAGAACAATTTGAAAATTCACAAACATAGGGAAACACAACATACAAAATAACAGAGGAGAACATACAAACAAACAGCCTAGCCCAGCACCTAATTACTCCCACCCCATACTTAATCCGAACACTGTCCCCAGTGTTCACAAAAATTAAATAGCACAAAATCGAGTGGTGGAACTCCCTGATCAATCAAAGTATTCCTCTTCTTCATCGGGTGCTGCTGCTTCATCTCCCATGTTCGAGTCGCCTCCGTCGTCATCATCGGACTCCACATCGGAGTCCTCCCGATGTGTCTCCTCATCCGTGGGGACGTCATCATCCGTGGGCTCTACAAAGGTTGGCCCTACTCCGCATAGAGCCCTGGCGTTTTCGCCAAATGGGTAGTCTAGCTCGAGCTGCCATAGCTCCTCCTCCGTCGCGGGCCTCCCACCTATCCTGAGCTGGAGCATCTGCATCCCATACATCCGCGCCATATACTGGTCATCACGAGCGTGTCGCTCGCCAAGTGTCAGCACTGGCCCATGGGTGGTGTCGGGAGCCTTAGTTTTGGTAACATCCAATGCCCGCCGCTCCAACTGCGGGATATAATCGAGGGCCTCCTCCTCAACATCGAGGCCCTTGAGAAAGGTGGTGAGTAGTCCACCGAAACCATACCTGTGCCCCTGGTGCAACCGGGCTCTCTTCATGGCGGATATAATAACCGCCCCGACATTTATCTCCAGCCCTTTCATCAGGGCGTACACCAGGCAAACACGATCCCGGGTTACATCAGTCATATGTACCCCCGAGATGAGGCAAGAGCAGACTATCTTCAGCCAAATTCGGGCTTCCCTGTTCATCTGAGAATATGGCAGAGTTTGATGGTAGCCCCTTTCCTTGTGCCTGCTCCATCTAGCTGTAGATTGGGCCCCACACAGTGTGCGTCTGATGTCAGCATACGGTGGGGTAATGATAAGCTATCGGAGGACGTGGGCTTCTGTGTCCCGCGCTCCTATGATGGCATTGAGCTGGTAGGGCTCCAGAGTGACTATCTTCCCTCTGATTTTGATGGTGTGGCTTCGGATTGACGGGTTCCAGTTGGCATAGAACTCTCGAACCAAGTGCAGGTTGCATTCTTTGGGCTCCTCGAATATGAACTTGAGCCCCGCTGCCTCGATCCGGTGAACTATTCTGGGGAACTCCTGTGCCAATGGCTCCCGTGCTATATGCTCCTCGGGGAAATATTTGTTCTCTTTGTGCTTGGCGTACCACTTTTTCCCCTCGTCAGTCACCCATCTTGTTCCATATTGGCGGCGCTGGCCGCGTGGAACTGCTGGTGCTGCTGGGACTGCTGTACCCAGTCTGAGTCGCTTTCTTTCGGTGCCTGAAGTTGATGCACCTTTACCTTTCTCTTGCCGGCTTGCCATTTTACCTATCAACCCAAGTAAACAAGCTCAATGTTAAGCTAAATAAATATTAACTTCGGCTAAGGTCGGGTTACGCTAAGTTACCCCACACTTAGTCCTTAGCTACAGTTACAACCTACGGCAAGAATAACTTTATTTACCCAAAACAACCAGCTATACAATCATGCTTAGTGCGTTCAAAAGAAAATTCGATGGTATAACTTCTGTGTACTACTCAAACTTCGTACAGCTAATCACAATCACTACCATCGCAAACATTTTAACCATTGCACTTAGCAAAGAAAAACAAAGAAACAAAAATAACAACAAAAATTTATATACATGAACCTATCCAACCAACCAAATTCGAACAAATTTCAACATTTCCCCCCAAACCCGAGAATTCGTCGTCTATTAACATCCTAACAATTTGTACAATGACTCATCTCATTCAACACATACAACCCGGCATAAAATTCACAATTTCAACACATTTCTAACTTCAAATTCAACAACAAGCCCTAGAATTGATTTTATCAATCAAATTCAAATAATTTATGCAATCGACAAGTTCAAACGATCATAACGACATTCCGAACAATTATCAATCAACAAATAACTCGAATTCATGCTTAATTTCGACTTAGGGCGATTTAGCTCACCTCCCATGCTTAAAATCAAAGAAAATCGACAAAAACTTGAGAGGGAATCGGAAAACATACCTCGTAGTTGAATAATCAAAGAAAACTCGGTAATTTGTTGCCTTAAGCCGTGGCACGTTTATGGGAGAGGGGTTTTGGGATGTTTGGTCGCGGAGGAAATTGAAAATGAGGGGAAAAGGGGAGGTTTCGGGTTAAAAAGGATAGAAAAACACGCGGGTCACCCGGCAACCCGGTGTGACCCATCGCAATATACAAGGCAACGTGTCACGGAGTGCATCGCGGTGCATTGCCTCCTTTACACGGAGCCATTGCGACAGCATACTGGAAATTTTTAAAATTTTCAGGTTATACCTCAATGTGTTACGGAAGGTAACGCGGAGGTCCTCCTCCGTGACACGGAGCTATCGCCCCAGCTCACTGTTTTCTACATTTTATTAATTTTTTATACCTCGACTTTTCTTTCACGATTCCGTGCACATTTTCCTCCGTTTGACCTGAAAATCATCTCACTAAACAAAATTAGTTAGAATTTTAGGTTTCACCTAAATAAAATTAAAAACAAAAATTAAAACAAAAAAATTTGTAGTAAATTGCGAAAAAGAAAAAGAAAAATCTATTTACACTTCACAAAATGAAAGAAAAAATTTTCACGGGCTGCCTCCCGTGTAGCGCCTGGTTTATCGTCGCGGCTCGACGTCATTTAATCTCAATTGTCCGCTAGGGTGATGGATGATTTCTCTCGATCACCGTCCTCCCCCCAGTAGTGCTTACACCTATCCGGTGGTCTTCCCATTAACTCTCGGGAATCCTTCATCTGCTTAGCATTACCATGATCAATCACATTGATCACCGAGAGTTCTTCATGCACCATCGGGAGCTTGGGTGCTTTATACACATCGAACACCTCTACCTTGTCATGTGCTCGCATTGTGAGTTTCCCCGCAGCTACGTCGATTAATGCTTTCCCGGTTGCCAAGAAGGGACGTCCCAAAATAAATGGGACTTCCGCGTCTGGTTCAAAATCCAGCACGACAAAATCTACCGGGAAAGTTAGGGAGCCAACTTGCACTAGAACATCCTCAACAATGCCATCCGGCCTAGCTAAGGAACGATCCGCCAACTGCAAGATTACGGTTGTGGGTCTAGGACTCCCTAAACCCAACTTTCTGAATACCGAAGACGGCATCAAATTTATACTCACCCCCACGTCACACAATCCACAAGCTCGGATGCTCTGTCCAATAGTAAGCTGGATAGTAAAACTTCCAGGGTCTTTTAACTTTGTGGGTAGTCTATTTTGGATCCGGGAAGTGCACTCCTCCGTTGAATCCACCGTAGCATACTCAGTCAACCGACTTTTGTTGGCCACGATGTCCTTTATGTACTTGGCATATTTAGGCACTCCCTGCAAGACATCAACAAGAGGTAAATTAACATGTACCTGTTTAAGCACCTCCATGAATTTCTTGAAACACGCCTCCTCTTTGTGTTTCTTGAGTCGTTGAGGGAACGGGGGTGGAGGTCTTTCTGATTCAGCTTCTTTGGTCTTCCCCCTTTCCGAACTTTGCTCCCCCTCAACTTCTGCTGCTCCCGAATGTTGAGGTGGTCTTTCTGGTTCCACCTCCTTCAGCTGCAAACCACTTCTTGTGGTCACTGCATTTACCTGCTTGGGATTCGGATCCGTGTCGCTTGGCAGTCCTCCTCTAGGCCTTGTATTTTGGGCACTAGCAAATTGCCCAAATTGATACTCAAGAGCCTTGGTAGCTAACTGATTGTTTTTCACTTCGGCTGCCAATTTCACATAGTCAGCCTGCAATTGAGCTTGGTTAGCTATCATAGTCTTGAACATCTCCTCAATGCTGGGTGATGGTGGTGGAGGAGGTGCATTGTTATTTCTGAATTGACATTGGTAGTTCTGTTGCCCTCCTTGGTTCCTTTGCACACCCTGACCCGAACTTTGGCCTTGATGGTTGTTGCTACCCCATGAGAAATTAGGATGATTCCTCCAATTTGAATTGTAGCTACTACCATACTGCTGGTGATTTCTTTCTGCATTACCCATAAAGTTTATCGAGTCAGGATTGGCTCCACAGCACTCAGCTGAGTGCTCACTGCTTCCACACACTTCACACCACATCTGCTGGACTGCATTAACTAGAGCTGAAGGCTGGTTCAAAGTCATGTTGCTGAAGTGGTTGTTCAATTGATTTTGCAATGCAGCTATCTGTGCAGCGATAGCTGTAAACCCATCCACTTCAAGCACTCCTGCTGCTTTCCTTGTCCCACCTCATGATGAATCAGCATTCCATTTTGGATTGCCCAGTGAAATCCGGTTTAGCAAGGTATACAGCTCCTCATAAGTCTTTTCCAGCGCTTGCCCTCCAGCTGCTGAATCTAGCAATATTTTGGTGTGGGGTTCTAAACCCTCAATAAATGTGTGCACCAACACCTCATTGGACTGATGATGATGAGGACAGTCCCGCAACATGGATTTAAATCTCTCCCAGGCTTGATATAAATTTTCTCCCTCCCTCTCTTTGAAGCTTAGAATTTGACTTCTAAGTCTTGCTGTTTTACCAGAGGGAAAAAACCTTATCAAGAACTTCCGTGTAAGATCATCCCACGTTGAAATAGAATTTGGTGGCTCAGCTTTCAACTACCTCTTGGCTTCTCCAAGTAAGGAGAATGGAAATAAGGTAAGCCGGACATAATCAGGTGACACTCCAGCGGGTATGTAAGTGTCACTTATCTCCAAAAAGTTTTGGAGATGCTGTTGTGGGTCTTCATGAGGGAGACCGGCAAATTGCCCGCTTGTGTGCAACAATTGCACCATATTTTGCTTGAGTTCAAATCTCCCTCCAGGCTCTGGTTTGCGGATACTGGATGTAACATTATTGGCATGTGGGATTGCTACCTCGCGAACCGGCCTTGCTGCTACTTCTTCGGGCACTAACACTGCCCTCACAACCGGTGGATTCTGTTGTTGCTACATAATAGTCTGTCTGAGCAACTGCAGCTTTCTTTGTAGAGCTTCACTCCGTTTACTGTAAAATATACGTTCTGGCTCTATATAAGATTCCACCAGCTCTTTGTCTCTTGCCAGTGTTCACAGCAATTAAGTCTGCAAAATACAGGCTAAGACCAAGTTGTCAACACTTAAGAAAATAAAAATACAGTAAATTAACACTTAAAACAAATTCACCAATTGCCAAGGCCCCGACAACGGCGCCAAAAACTTGTTCGGGTGTTTGTGGGTATACAAAACAACACGCAAGTGCACGTGGTCAAACAAGTAGTAAGTGGCTTTAGTAAGCCAAGTATCGATCCCACAGTAACTTGGATTAAGTGCAATTTGCTCAAGTATACTATATTTTACTTCTAAATATGCAGACAACAACGTAACCAAAAAGTTAATATTTTGTTTTATAAATTTTATACTAAAACTAAGAACAATTATCTACTTTGAATTTGGACTATGGATAAAAGCATGCTGAGGTTAAACGAACATGTAATGAAACTGATTATCATCATAAATTGGTTAATCTTTTCTTCCAGTTGCTAGCCAAGAACATTTGCCAAGAGATTAAAACTCTCGTATTTAATCTCACTTAAGAATCATGAACCATCCGTCTACATTTCTGTGATCAAATGCAATTCATGTTCTAGCCATACAATTCCGGTTCCTAAATTGACTAATACAACTTTCAGGTATATTTCTATCCTGAATGCACATCAAAACTCAATTTTCCCAAATCAAGTAAAGAACAATATCCTATTAATTCACAACTTTCCAATTTCGTGCTCTCTCGAGTGAAATCGGACTTTTTAGATGTACATTAATGTAGGTCACACACCAATGCAGTAAGAACAAGAATTAATAGAACAACATGGAAGAAAAAGATGAAAAACCATATAATCAATAATCAAAATTCATCACAAGTGTTCATAACCTCAGCAAGGAAGGGAATTAGCCACTCATTTGTGGATTAATCATCATAAAACGAGTGTTAATCATACAAACAATTGAATTAGAGAAGAAAGAAAGAGAGAAAAAACCATGAACTTTTCGTCCCTCAACTGCTTGTAACCCACGTCCTTGCTCCACCAAGTCTGAATTATGAAAAATGAACTTAAGTGTTCTATTTATACTAGTGGGAATTTTTCCCGGAATAATGAGCAACGTGTCACGGAGTGCATCACGGAGCACTGCCTCCGTGACACGCCATGAACGCGGACCCTCACTGGAACTGGGGGTCTGGGAGTTCAAGCTCAACGTGGCACGGCGTGCATCGCGGAGCACTGGCTCCGTGCCACGGAGCAAACGCGGACCTTCAGTGGAAATTTTGTGAATTTTCACCCTCCAGGCAGAATGCCTCCGCGATGGCAGCGTGACACGGTTCCATCGCGGAACCCCTTTAAATCATGTTGTCCAATGCCTTTTCCTTGCTCGCATCCAATTCCAACTCCGATATCGTCCAACATGTCTTTTAGCTTCTCAAAATCACATTTTACCTGCAAAACAATGCTAATCATGTTGGTTAGTATAAATTCACATTTTATTCCTAATTACATGAAAATGTATACACATTGCTAGATAAACAAGGCGAAAATGGTACTTTTGAGTATCACTTGGGCATATAAATCTGCCCAAGATCACTTACCACATGGTTTGAAGTGAATTTTTCCTCAACTATTATTATAAATTCTAGCTTATGCTATGTTTCAAAGTAAAGCCTCCTATATGCATGAAATCATAATTGGGATGCGTGTCACTATAAGCTTTGTCGATAGACAATGTTAAGCTTCATTTACATATGATGTTGAGTCTATGCATGATGTTATTATGAGCTTTGTCAATGGAAAATGTTGAGTTTCGTTTCATACAATGTTGAGCTTCATTATATAGGATGTAGAGCACTGCATGATTCGGGAGAAGAGCCAAGAACCGAGCGGGTTAAGGGTCAATCACTCTATACCCCAGAACTATGCACCAACGTAGGTTGATACTATTATATTATTGGGACCTCTTTTGTGAGCTATCCCAGGCCTGATTGTCCCTTCAGCTTGATATCGATATCATGGTAGCGTTAGCCCTGGCAAGGTTTTGGACGGCTCTGCCCACTTAAGTTTAATAGTCGGGACCACGTAAGCTCTATCGTGGTATGTCGGTTAAGTGACGAGTCTCCCATTTTCCACATGATTTAGATTTTCATATTCATTACTCATGATCATCATACATGCATGCATGTTCTAAAAGTAAGGTTTGACTCAATGTTCAGCTTTTCTATAAATGTTGCATATTAGCTTTGAGTCATTCGAATTAGTGATTTTATAAAAGTTATGCATTGTCACATCATGAAGGGATTATGATTTTGAAAGAATGCATGTGAGACCTCTCAGTTTTCTAAAAACTTATGTTATGAAATGATATCTTCGAATGTTTTTACTTATTATAGTGATTTTACTTACCTTGCATAATCGGTACATTCCACGTACTGACCGCATACTTTCTATGTTGTATCATCTCATGGTACAGGGTCCAAATCTCAGGCTCGTCCTCATCCCTAGTCCATTTCAACTTGTGCTTTCAGCTCATTGGCGAGTCCTCATGTTCCGAGGGCTGTTGACAGACTTTTATGTTATCTTGAGTTTTAGTATTGTTCAAGTTAGTTGGGGATGTTGTCCCATCAACCCATCGAATGTAGTAGAGGCTTTCAGACTAGTATGTAGTACTCAACTCTTGTAAACGTTCTGTATTCTGTGAGGTTATGCTATGGTTATGCTTCCGCTATGTTTTTATGATTATATTTTCGCTTATTTGAATGAGATTAGTTGTGTGCATGAGCCAGGGGTAGACCTGGGGTTCCTCAGGGTCCCTTGTCCCGTGTCTACCATCCGGGCCTCCATTTGGGTTGTGACAATCCCATGCCATGGCCATTAAGTAGCAGCTGAGTCAGATGTCTACTGCAATTAATCATAGGCAGAAAGGCACACTTCCCAGCAACACAGTGCAAAATTCGGAAAATGACAGTCACTACATGATGGTCACTTTTAGGAGTGGGAAGGCGATAGTTGATCCTCCAAGGCCGGTGGTGATTGATGAAACAGAAAAGCCCATATCGATTAATGATGACAGGATAGCAGATTCCAAGGATCCAATTTTGGTTGAAGATTCAGTGGTAAAGACTGCTCCTAGTAATGCAAAGGAGCATGGATCTGGCAATGAGAAGGAGAAGGAGACACAACAAAAGTTCACACCATCTCTAGGCCTCCCCCTCCTTTTCCACAGCGGTTGAAGAAAAAGGTCGAAGATGGGAAGTATCACAAGTTCATTTCCATTTTGAAACAATTGTCCGTGAACATCCCATTAGTCGAGGCACTTGAGAAAATGTCTGGCTATGCTAAATTCAGGAAGGACCTTTTCACTAGGAAGAGGACTGTAAGCTTTGAACCTGCAGATAATTTGCACCACTGTAGTGCAATAGCATCCCGTTCTCTTGTTCAGAATAAGGAATACCCTAAAGCATTCACCATACCATGCACTATTGGAGCCTTTAACTTTGCTAAGGCGCTATATTATCTGGGAGCTAGTATTAACTTGATGCCGCTAGTAGTGTTCAGACAGTTAGGCTTGGGAGCCCCCAAATCGACTACAATGCGGCTCTTGATGACAGATTGTACGATGAAGAATCCGGTGGGAATTCTATATGATGTCCTAGTGAAGGTGGAGTCCTTTATATTTTTGGCTGAATTTTTTCATCCTTGACTGTGCAGTTGATTTTGAGGTCCCCATTATTTTGGGGCGACCATTACTCACAACTAGATGTGCTCTTGTATATATGGACACTGGAAAGCTCAAATTCCGGTTGAACAATGAGGAAGTGACATTCAATATATGTAGATCCATGAAGTAGCCAAACGACATGAGGGTGGTCTTAGTAATTGATGTTGTGGAACCTGAGTTCCCAATTCTGCCTATGGAGGAGTTATTGATTATTGATGACTTAGTAGTAGTTTTGATAGATATTGGTGCTGAGGAGATCCATGGGGTTGAGAAGATTGTTAATGCACTTGCTGGCATGGGGTCATACACTAATGCTCCAAAGAAGATTGATCTTGACTTGAAGAATCAGGTGACCCCACCAGCCAAGCCATCTATTGAGGAGCCTCCGGTATTGGAGCTCAAAGCACTCCTGGCTCATTTGCAGTATGTATTTTTGGGAGCCGGTAACACTTTACCGGTCATTGCGGTAGTTGACTTGGAGGAATGGCAAGTGAAGGCTTTGGTCTCCATTTTAAAGAGATATAAAAAAGTCATCTGGTGGACCATTGCAGACATTATTGGAATCCCAGCTGGTATTTGCACTCACAAGATCCATCTTGAGCTAGATTGTATTTCTAGTGTTGAGCATCAACATAGGTTGAATCCACCTATGCAAGAGGTGGTCAAGAAGGAGATCATCAAGTGGTTGGATGAGGGTGTGGTTTATCCTATTGAAGACAGTAAATGGGTAAGCCCAGTCCAGTGTGTACTAAAAAGGGGAGGAATCATGGTGGTCCCAAATGCTAACAATGAGCCCATTCCTCTAAGACCAGTCACCGGTAGGAGAGTATGCATGGATTACAGGAAGTTGAACCATTGGACGCAAAAAGATCACTTTCTGATGCCATTCATGGATCAGAGGTTAGACCGACTTGCAGGAAGAGAATGGTATTATTTCCTTGATGGTTATTCTAGGTGCAATCAGATTTCTATAGCCCCCAAAGACAAAGAGAAGACCATTTAACTTGCCTATATGGTACTTTTGCTTTTAAGAGGATGTCGTTCGGGTTATGTAATGCACCCGCCACATTTCAGCGTTGCATGATGTCCATATTTTATGACATGGTGAAATACATCATTGAAGTCTTTATGGATGAATTTTTGGTGGTGGGTGATTCATTCGAAGATTGTCTGGATCATTTGAGCAAGGTGCTGTAGATATGTGAAGAGACCAACTTGGTGCTTAACTGGAAAAAGTGTCATTTCATTGTCAAGGAAGGTATAGTGCTCGGCCACAGGATTTTGGTAAGGGTATTGAGGTGGATAGAGCTAAGATTGATGTTATCGCTAGTTTACCACCCCTAATTTCTGTAAAAGGTGTTCGAAATTTTCTAGGACATGAAGGGTTTTACAGAAGATCCATCAAGGATTTCTCGAAAATTGCACATCCTTTTTGTAAACTGCTTGAGAAAGTGGTGAAGTTTGTTTTTAATAAGGCATGTCTGAAGGCTTTTGAATGCCTTAAAGAGAGATTGACTATTTCCCACATTATAGTGGCACCTGACTGGTCTTTTCCTTTTAAGGTCATGTTTGATGCTAGCGGTGTGGCCCTAGGAGCTGTGTTGGGTCAAAGGCATGAAAAGGTTTTCCATCCGATTTATTATGCTAGAAAGGCTCTAAATGAAACTCAGAAAAATTATACCATGACAGAATAGGAGCTATTGGCTGTAGTTTTTGCATTTGAAAAGTTTCGAGCATACTTTCTTGGATCTAAGGTGATAGTCCATACATACCATGCAGCTCTGAGATATGTGATGGCAAAGAAGGATGACAAGCCATGGTTGATTCAATGAGTTCTGTTGCTATAAGAGTTCGATTTCGGAGTAAATGATCGGAAAGGGACTGAAAATCATGTGGCGGATCAATTATCAAGATTGGAACCTAATGTAGCACTTCGAGATGAGCATTACATAGATGATGCATTCCCAAACAAGCATGTTCTACTGGCCTCACAAGATCTCATCCCATGGTTTGCAGGCTTTGCTAATTATCTGGTGAGTAATGTTGTACCGGGCACTTATCTTTTCAACAGAGGAAGAAGTTTATGTCTGATGTGCAGAAGTCTTTTTGGGATGAGCCCTACTTATTTCTCATATGTGCTAATGGGGTTATTCGGAGATGCATGCCAGAGGTAGAGATGCTGAGTATATTGGAGGCCTGCCACTCATCCCCTATTGGAAACCATTACAACGAGATTCACACAGCCCACAAAATTCTACAATGTGGGTATTGTTGGCCAACCATTCACCAGGATGCGCATGATTTCGCAAAGGCATGTGATGCATGTCAAAGGCAAGGAGGCATATCACAGAGGCATGAGCGTCCTCTTACTCCTATCCTAGTCATTGAGCTATTTGATGTATGGGGCATTAATTTCATAGGCCCATTTGTAAGCTCAAACGGGATGAAGTACGTACTTGTTGCTGTTGACTATGTTTCAAAATGGTGGAAGTAGTTGCGCTTCCAAATAATGAAGGGAAGAGTGTCACAACATTCTTAAAGAGAAATATGTTTGCTAGATTCAGGACTCCCAGAGCCATCACTAGTTATGGGGGTTTGCACTTCTGTAACCAGTTGTTTCGCTCTTTATTCGAGAAATATGGGGTAAAACACAGGGTGACAACACCCTATCATCCGCAGTCTAGTGGGCAGGTTACAGTCAGAAATGGGGAGATAATGACTATCTTGGTGAAGACTGTGAATGCAAACTGGACAGATTGGGCAAGAAAGCTAGATGATGCTTTATGGGCTTATCAAACCTGATTCAAGACTCCTATAGGTATGTCTCCGCATCAGCTTGTATATGGAAAAGCATGTCATCTTCCGGTTGAACTTGAGCACAGAGCTATGTGGGCGCTCAAGAAACTGAATTTGGATTGGAATGAAGCTACAAACTTGAGGCTTGTTAGTTAAATGAGCTTGATGAATTTTGGTTAAAAGCCTATGAGAGTTTTGAAATTTACAAACTAAGGATGAAAATTCAGCATGACCGGAAGATTGAGAAGAGAGAATTTAGTCTGGGTGATATGGTGCTACTATTCAATTCGATACTTCATTTGTTTCCTGGCAAGTTGAAGTATAAATGGCTGGGACCTTTTCGAGTGGTTCAGTATTCTCCCATGGGGCACTTGAACTAGAAAATCATGAAGGAAAGCACTTTAGAGTTAACAGTCAACGAGTAAAAGCATATCTGGGGAGAAGCAAAGAAATAAAGTTGGTGGATCTCTAGGCTCTGGGTGAAGTCTGAGTAACCCAAGGACTTGCATCATGCCGCGACGTTAAAGCAGGCACTGCATGGGAGGCAACCCATGGAGGTGTTTTAGTGAAGTCTGAGTATCCAAATTACCCGCGATGTGCCGCAACGTTAAATCAAGCGCTTCTTGGGAGGCAACCCAAATTGTAATTGTAAGAAAAATATAGTGTTTATGTGTGTTGATGTGTGCAGGTGATTAAGATGGTAACTTTGAAGTTAAAACCAAAAATCTAAAGTTGAGTTGCTGGTTCCAAAAATCATAGAACAAGTCGTCATCAAACCAAATGACTTGTTAACTGGATCGTCATCAAAGGTGCATAAAACAATGTAGACAACGGTGACTAAACGAGTCGTTGCCAGTGGCAACGAATCGTGAGGTCCTCCGTTAAGTATACTGGATCAAAGGCAGAATTAAATCGAGAAAGGTAATAACGACTCACTTAACGAATCGTTGGGAGACAAAACGATTCGTTAAGTGGCCCGTCAGGGAGCTACCATAGTTCAGGGCCCACGACTCAAGTCACGATTCGTTGGGTACACCAGGAGTCATTTCCTGAGTCGTTAGGTCCCGGGTAAGTTCTCAAGTTTCAGTCACTGCACGAAGGGCTGAATGATTCATTTAACCATATAAAAAATTGTTTCATAGGTCGTCATATGTTTTTTAATGAACTCCCCTGACCCGACCCATGCACTAATTAGGGTAAAGTCTTAATTCAATTATATAAAACCCGATTTTCTTGCCCTTCAAATTCTTACCTGAGTTTAAACCCACGACATTTAACTTTAAAACTACCAACACATTCACCATTTCAAAATCAACTACTCCCTCTCAAAGAATTCACACACACGCAGATCGCATTGAACTGCTCGAAGTACCACACAAGATTGAAAATTTCACATTCAACTCTTTCCTGCTCAACTCAAAATTATTGTGAGTAGTTGCTTGTGTATTCTCTTCTCCATTAGTTTTCTCATATAATGAGTTTTAAAAATTGACCTAATTTCATGAATTTCAAGGAAGCCTAGTGGTACGACATTGAATAAAATTTCTTTTTTAGAAACTCTTGACGAATCTGATGATATGTGCTTGTGGAATCTTTAAATTGGATGATGAAGTTATTTGAACAAATATTTTGTCAAACTGTTAAGCATGAGACATGTAATGAGTCGTGGTATCATCTCACGACTCATCATATGGCTCGTCCTGAGTAGAAACTACACTTGGTGACCAATGTACCTAACAACCGACCTAACAAGTCGTCACCTCAAGTAACGACTCGTTTTGACTAGTCGTGAAGTCCACTGGTCCAACATGAAGGAAATATAGCCTGAGACAACGAATGACCTCACAAATCGTGGCCAGTGGCAACGATTCATTGGGTCACTCGTCCTGTCTATAGAGATAGTTAAAAAAATGATTGTGTTTCATCTCATTTTGTATACTAATTGATCTTCCACAGGAACAATGGCTCCGAGGGGTACACCGAAGAATGGTCTGGCAAAGAAACAAGTGCAGGAGATGAGTCAACCATCATACCGCTGATAACGTTCAAACCACACCTCTTACTAAAGTGAGAAGCGAACGTTGTCAATAAAGAACCCAACTAGAGGTTGGGGTCGAACCCATAGGGAATAGGGGAGAACTGGATTATAGTCACTAATTGAACTTGTGAGGTAGTTACATCAAAATAGGGGGATTCTTAAAAAAATCAATGATCAAAATAGTATCAAAATTCTGATGCTCAGTCAATATGAAAGGATAACTAGAGTTTGTGTTCCCTATGGGTTCATAATTGCTTTGGGTATACACTCGTGATTATCACTAATACTACTTATAGAACTGATAACTTGGGTTCATTCAAATGACCGACCAGTCCCTATTGAATGACTATACTCAATCACTCGACCAAGTCTCATGAGCGGTTTCAAACTATCCATTGTCACTAACTTCTAGATTTAACTATGTTGTGACCATAAATCAAGTTAATACAATGATTATCACAATCAAGGCTCTGTTGTAATTCTCTTTTCTTAATCTCTACCTCTTCGACCAAAGCAAGTAAAGAATTTGGGCAAGTCCTAACGTTGCGCACTGTTGAGGAACGTTTAAGCATGAAGGGAATACAATATAAGTATTTGTATTAGTTTTAAAATCACTTTGTGTAACCCTAGCTTGTTTATCCACCATGGTTCCCACAACCCTAGCTATGGAGGTATTAGCCTCTCATAGTTGTAAGGTTGTAAATTGCATTCATGATTAAGATCATAAATCAATACTTACAAGAATGAATGAGAAAGACACTTCCTTTAATTACCCAACAAAATCTTCAATAACAAGTAGCAAGGATAAGATAAATTCAAGAAAAGGTTGATCACAAGTTGAATCAACTCAATTCTCCTACAAATCTCTTCTCTCCTTGTCTTTTCGTGTCTTTCCTACTTATCTACGATTGCGTCTAGAAAAATAAAACCTAAAATGTATTTATACAGACACAAGAATCCTTTTCCTAGGCAAACTAGATGAATTTCCATATCTGGTGCCGCAGTCGTCACGAGTCTTGTTATGATTCGTAGCATCATCCTACGACTCATAGCCTCCTGTGGTACCTTGCATTGTTGGCTCAATTTTTGCTAAGTGTTGGATCCAAGTACGATTCATACCTCCATCATATGACCCCGAATGCACTCTTGTGGTTAGATTTTGAAACATTGGAATTCTTCTGAAGTTCATCAAGACCATTATGGTACGATTCCTACTTTCTTCCCACGGGTCGTACTGTCTTTCCGTAGCATGAGTTAGCACCTTATGCAAATTTTCTGGATCTTGTCACGATTTCATCACCACGACTCGTACCAGCTTGGTATGACCCGTACTAAGACTCGTACATTGCATCTCTTCAACTTAGCCTTCTACAGCTTTTCACGACCATCAGTACAACTCATAGGTCCTTCCTACGATTCGTACTGTGGTCTGCAATTTGAGCATATTTTACATCTTTCAGGCTTTCTTTTGCAATATTTAGATCCAACACTAATTTTTCTTGAAACCAAAGGAAAAGTGCCTTATATCCACATAAACATACCTATGTCCATGCTATTTTATTAGTTTTAAGCTTCGAAAGTGTTGTAAATCCACAACACATCAACAGTAGACTTTGGGATGAGCCATCCTCCTCCGAAGAGTCAAGTGGCTCGGAGGAGGAATATGAAGTGTCAGAAGAGCAGTTGATCCGGAGATCATCTAGGGCTAGGGCTCAACGAACTACAAATCCGACAGCCCTGGTTGATGCTTGTACTTCACTGGTAAGGGGTCTGGGAAGCCGTATTGATGAAAATGCTAGGGCTACAACCACAATTACTCCCGAGGGCACCACAGATAGGCAAAACACATAGCTGATGAGTCACATGCTCAGCAAGGGAACACAGATGATAAACTGATGGAGACCTCGAACACATCCAATGATCAACCAAGGCACACGAGGAGGTGGTGTGTTCATGGTATGAGGGCTATCTATAACTGAGACATTGCTCCAAATGATAAAAGACATCCAAACAGGAGCATCTACGAGGATCCCAGGCTAGTCACCACGGGGCTTAAGGACCTTCCAGAGCTGCAGGTTTGTTCGACAAGTGTAGGTTTGGGTGGTTGACCGAACCATCAAGAAGCTATAGCCCCTGCCTAGTTAGAGAATTCTATGCAACCTACGCAGCCACACTACAACGTATGGCATTAGGTGGTCAGGTCTGGAGAAAGGGGCCGACTTTGACACAGGTGTTGGTTCGGGAGACACTTGTGGATATATTTGAGAGGACCATCTCCAGGTATGGGCTAGACTATCATGCCCCGATGAACACAGTTGAGTTTGATCACAGAATATTCGAGCTAAAGAAAGTCAAGACAAAGAAGCTGAATAGTGAGGAGCGAATCAGGCAATACACTTGGCTATCTCGGGTCATTTCCACAAGAGGTCCGTTTGGTTGAATGGTTGCATAACACTGAGTCTCAGATCAAGAAGGCCACAATAAACTTTCATGCTAAATTTTTGTGGTCACTGGTGCAGCATAGGCTTGTACCAACCAGCAATGATAATATTCTCTCACCTAACAGAGCGGCATTGGTAGCTAGCATTATGGAGGGATATGCCACAAATTTCCCGCGGTACATTACTAAAGAGATTAGAGATCGGGCGATAAATGACGGTACTATGATTCCCTTACCATGTCTTATTGATAGACTCTGTTAGAAGTCAAAGGTACCAGAGTTGCCATCGGTTGACTAGCGCATAGTGGTCCACAAGATAACCAATATCGGGTTGATATGAGATGACACAAACCCAGTATCGAGAGAATGGAATCAGGCTACTGCATCCATTGGAGAGACTATATTAGCAGAGACATTCAACAACGGGATGCAGACTGAGGCTGCTGTATTTAGGGAGATTGCGGTAGAGCCCACCGGAGGCCAGGAAGATGGGTAGCTAGCCTGAGGCTACAGATGCAGTTGATATTCCCGCATCTATGGAGGTTCCAGAGTCATCATCCACAGCTGTTGCATCTCGTCTATTTGTTGCACCCTCAAGTGCTCCTTCATCCGTTCTAGTCACAATTTCCAAAGAATTTTTTATCTACATGGCTAGACGGCTAGTAAAGGCTGAGAAACAACAAGCACACACGGCTCTGCAGGTAAAGGTGCTAATGCAGCAAGTCAAGTCATGGGTTGCCAAAGAATTGGAGGCGCTCTCTATCTCCATGCATGGAAGGTTGGATGCTTTCTAAAGATGCGTGGATGAGCACCTTGCACACTTATAGGCGCCTATATTAGCAAAGTGGTATACGGAGGTAACAACACTCAGAGTAGAGGTGCGTGACTTGTCAGCACAACAAGTAGCTGCGATCCCTCCACCTGTGCTTCCCATGATAGAAGATGAGAGTGAAGAATACCTACTGCCGGTGTTTGATTTTATTACTGAGGAGTCGGTGACACATGATAAGGAAAAAGGCCTCGTGAGGAGGAAAGTTTTGAGGATGATGACTCTCTGCTCCATTAACAAAAGAGAGAGCAGAGTGAGATGGAGAGAGAGCTGTATCTATCTAGAAAGGAGGCTCGACAGAGGGCCACAGTTGAGGAAACGAGAGCTCGGGGAGAAGGCACGAGCTCAGTTCAGTCTAAAAATGCACCAAGTCAAGCAGATGACATTGAAGAGGATACTGGAGGAGTATTTGCACCCTCCATTCACCAGGTAGCAGACACCTAGGTCACAAAGGTATGTTCTCTATTTTCATAGTTTTGTCTTATATATATATGCGTCGAGTACGACGCATGATTTTCTTAATGGGGATGGGGAGGAATACCTGTATATTTTTGCTGAACATAACCCAAGGATTTTTCTTGCCGGATATGTTTTCCCTCAAGTGTTCCTTATCTATTAGAACTGGCATGTTTAGGGTTTTATGTTTTTGTGTTTTTTTGTGTCAGTTGAAAGAAAGTTAGGTGAACTTAAGGTAATCAAGAGCTTGAATTGTTAATTTAGTTGAACAGATAATTTGATACCCCTCATAAATTTTTATGTGTGTGTTAAAATGGACAAGTATGACCTTTGTGAATCTTTGCATGTCATTGAAACTATGAACATGTTTACCATTGTATGGCTATGCCTGAACTAGCAGTTAGTAGAATTGATGATGTTGACCTGTGTTATGTGTGAGTGAGATGTAGTAGTTAAATTCAGCTGTGTGTGTCAATCTTGAACTTTCCTGGTCAGTCATACCGAGATAGATTATAGGAAACTAGGAAAGTATCATAGGTTATTTTTGATTAATGAACCCACTTTAGCCTTAAAGACCTACCAAAAGAAAATACATATCCCTTGATCCAAATTTTTTAGCTTAAATTGACCTTTTTTTTTGTTTACACTGATTCACCTTCCTGCTTTGATTAAGAATGAACCTATCCCTCCTTGGACACTGTGAACCTCAACTCAGGCAAATTTCCTAAGTTGAGGGTGGCTATGATAGGGGTGATCAAGAAGAGTAGGATGGAATGAAATTGGGTAATGAAAATGAAAGAGCGGGTATGGTGTGCGTAATGAAAGAAAAGAAAGAAATAAAAATATTTTCAAAGAGCAAGAAAAGAAAAGAAACGAAAAATCTAAATTAAATCAATGAGTGCTTGAAAGAAGAGGAACCGCACTCGTAGTTACAAATGAAAATAAAAGAAGAAGCAAGTAAAGGAAAAAAGGGGAGAAAATAGGAAAAAAAGTTAAAAGTAGAGTCAAGACATATGTAGTGCCAAGGAGGGTTAAGCTACTAATCCCATATGTACCATACCCGAACCCCATATGTACCATACTCAAACCCAGGCCTATGTTACAAGCTTAAAAAGTCCTATAGTAATCCTGGTTACCTGTCTGAAAATCGAGGTATAGAAAGTAAAGGCAAGCCTATGGAATTACTTGCAGACAGTTAGAATTTCTTTGTAAGATTGAGTGTGATCTTACCTAGTCCCAAGAGAAATACATTGATGTAATCATATACACATGAGATAGTGTGAGACTTCTTTGAGGTGAGAGCATTTGGTCAACTAAATCGTCTGCAAATTGTCTAGGTCAATGTTATAGATTTATGTGCATGGTTGCAAGTGATAGTGTTTTGCCATGTTTTGATTCCTCTGTGTCATGGTTGAATATTTTGAATATGCATTGTGATTTGAGTTGGTATGATATAGGAGGGGTTAGAAAATTCTATTTGATGAATAATTGTGATTGTCGTAACTTCCCTAGAGTTCTTTTGATTGAAGCGTCTAAGTATTTTATTTCATTTTATTTTATTTTATTTTATTTTGTTTTTGCCTGAGTACATGCAAAAGTTATATGTTGAGGGTGTTGATGTGCTGTGATTTTACGACATTTTCAATGCTTAAAAACAAGAAACTATGCACATTCCGGGTATGTTTATGTAGGTATTATGCGTTTGTGTTGAATATTGCAGAAAAATAGGTCTGAAATAGGAAATAGGCTATGTAAGCAAGAAAAGGACTAAACTGAAGGTCTCCAGGCATGTCACGAGTCGTCATCCCAAGGAACAACTCGTGCTTGGAGTTGTGGGAAGAAATTAAAGATAGATGAAGAAGGAAACAGTGCACTCAACAGGTTGAAGGCACGACTCTTTACATCTGGTAACGAGTCGTTAAGTCAATCGTGAAGACTGAGAAGAGAAATTCTGAGAAAAATCCAGTAAAGGCAACGACAGGTCTAACGAGTCGTTAGGTGTTGAGATGGCTTCTTAGGAGTGCACTGGGATGAATTGTCAGGTGCATTGGAAGTTTGGTGAATCAAGACCATGAGAGGCCTAAGGACTCATGCCTAGCCACGATGAGTCATTAGGAGAACCGTTACCACGACTAGGCCTATTGCTGAGGATGGATTATTTACACTATCCATGACTTGTTGGGAGACCCAACGAGTCGTTACTTGGCTCGTTACCCCTGCCGACCTGGAATCCATATTTAGTTAGGAGAAGATTTATTTCGAATTATAAATACAATTTTTAGGTTTATTTTTCGTACACAGTTATTTTTACCAACTTTCATGTGAATTATAGTGTTGTTAACAATCGTTCTTGGGTCAAGAAACAAAGTTTAAAATTTTGTTCTTGATTTTGGGAATTAATCAACATTGGAGTTTTGTTCATCAAGGTTGGAGTTATATTAAATTTACTTAGTTCTCTTCTGCGAAATTTTGTAAGTTGCAATTATGATTTATCTAATATTTTGTGATTGTGATTATTCAAACATGAGTAGCTAAACCCATAACTAAGATTGTGGGAACCATGATGAATTAACACACATAGGTGAAACACTTAGTGATTCTTGAATGGGGTTTAATGCATGTATTGTTTTTCCCTTTGTTTTAATTATTTTTTAACGGTTGCAAATGTTGGAACTTGCCTTATTCTTACTTACTGGATTAAGGGAGTATTGAATGGGAAAAGGGATTAACAATGGAGATTTGAGGCTGTCAACCCTCATCTAATAGCTTGTACTTGTCCCAAGATAGCTAATCCGATATTAAGAGTAAGGGTTAATTAAGCATACGCCCAAGTTTCGTGGTGATAATCACCTAGATGGGGGACCAACCATTTAGGCCCCAAAATTTTAGGCTAAGTTTGGAACCGTTCTAGATGTATGGATAGGTACAAGCCCAATGAATTCTATAGATAATAGGTGTTAATATCAATTCCCAAGTGTTAGAAGTGCAATGGATGCAAATTAAGTTCATAAGGAACTTCTAGCACAAAGTTGAGTTGAGAACCTTTTTACCGATTGAGTTTTCATACAAGTTCTAACAAGGGTAAAGTTATAACGACTATATATCCACTTTTACAAAGTATTTTTTGGTGATTCAATATATCAAATGGAATCCCTTTGATTCTTATTTCCAATGCATCCAAATTTGCGTCAATCGGAGTTTGGAGTAGAAAGTTACAAGCAATTTGGTGAAACTGCATCAGCATCACAGAACGATTCGTTAGGTGAATCTTAAGTTACCTAACGACTCGTTAAGTGACCCGTTAGGTGGCCAAAATTGCTGGAAAATTTTATTTTCACAGGGGAATTAACGACTGGTCAACTGACCCGTTAAGTCACCTCACGAATTGTTAGTGACTCATTAAGTGGCGAAATTTGGTGAAAATTCCAGTAGACTTCACGGATTGGACTCACGACTCGTCCAGCACCTCACGATTCGTGATGTCCCTCGTGAGGACTGGCAGGGTCCCTTTTTCCTGCAAAATTTTAGGGGTGTTTTCATAAAATCCTATGTTCCTAACTTCTAAATTACGTCATTTTGAGTAATATTTGGGACGTTTTTAAGGGTTTCTTCTAGTCTAATCTCTCATTCTCTCAAGATACTCTCTCAAACCCTTCTTCCTCCTGTCTCGCAAGGTTCAAGGATTCTTCAAGGGATTATTTAAAGACTACAAGGTCAAGTTCAAGTGGGAGATTCTTCGAAGCAGGTATGCGGGTTTTTCAACAAAGATATTCTTCCATCCTTGTGCCCTAAAATATTTTATACAAAGCTCAATTTCAAATTATTCTAGAAAAGCATGACCTAGGGTTAAAATTGATGGATGATTTCTTTAATATTTTTTTGAATTCTAAAACCCGCTAGAATTTTGAGCTAATTGTGATTATAAACTATTTGAATGTATTGAATTATGTGCTAGATGGTGAAAATGTATGATGTTAGAATGTTCTTCATGAAAGGGCTTGAATGATGATTGGGGTTTTATTATTATTCAATCAATTGAATCCATGACTCGCATTCATGTATGAAATATGCAAAGATTGTAAGAATTCCCTAATAGTCAGAGTGCGCTATTTGTTAAATATGTAGAGATGAGATTAGAACGTATGGGATCGATTAATTGAATGTAAAATATGTATTCTCCTTATGTTTTCGATGGAACTGATTGGGTATGAGGTAAATCTACGATAATGGCTTAATTAATGCATCCTTCTCATGAATTAGGGTAAATCTCGAAATGGGTCTTACGAAATGAAAATGTATGCTTCTCACATGATCTCACTGTAAATGTATAAGTTATGATTTAAGTATATGGCTTTTCATAAATCTAGAATATATGAATCAATGTACGCATGTTAAGATACGAATTAGACCTATGGATCATGAATGATTCTATGAATATATCGAATGATATGAATCCGAAACTTTAATATTGGGGAAGTATTACGCATGATGTGAATCTCAAGATGCTCACTAATGTAAGACCTTTGAAGAAACACTGATATGGCTCCATGAAGATATAAATTATGATGATAAAACATGAATATGATATTTCATAATATTGGGCTTGTTGTTAGTAAAAAGTATCCCCCAATACTTTCAAAATGAATGTTGTATGATGAAAGTAGTGTATATTCATGTTTCTGACTAGCTGTAGTAGAATAGACAATATATATAATGTAAGATTAGTACTCCTCATGTTCTAGTCAGCTAGTACTCTCCATAGCCGAGAATGTCTTCCTTGTTCAGTCGGGATCCTCCATAGCAGAGAGTGACTTTCAAGTTCAGTCGGGATCCTCCATAGCAAATAATGACTACCTAGTTCACTCGGGATCCTCCATAGCAGAGAGTGACTCCCTAGTTCAATCGGGATCCCTCATAGTAGAGAGTGACTCCCTAGCTCAGTCAGGATTCCACCATAGTAGAGAACAACTTCCTTAGTTAGCCGGGACTCTACATGGTAGAGAATGACTCCGTTAGTTATGTTATCAGCATGATTCAGTTCTGTGTGATTCATATTTCAGATTTTAACAGATTTACTCTAATGAAAATCGATTTTAGTTACCCGCAGTGATCCAGTACAATATGTGATACTAGTCTCAGATTCATCTCGTATTGAATGATCAAAACTTGATCCTTATGCATGAGGTCGATGATGTTTCAAAACATGAGATCCAAAAGAAATTTTCATATATATGTGTGTTTTTTTTGTGTGTGTGTGCACGCGCGTGTGCACGTATGTGTGTGTGTATGTGACTCATAAGAGGATTGTTGCATATTAAATCAGTTATGTCGATGTACTTTGTTATTTCCTTATCGTATATTTATATATTTAATTATTTATGTTATCCCGCATGCTCAGTACATTCCAAGTACTGACCGCACGCCTTTTGTGCTATATCATTTCATGATATAGGTTCAGGTTTCCAAACTCAGCCTCGTGGTTGGATACGCTTCATTCACTCTCAGCTGCAAGTGGTGAGTTCTCATATCCCGAGGACATGATTTATGTTTACATTTTTGTTATGTTTCAGTTTTCAGATTTTAGGAGTTAGTTGGGGGCTTGTCCTAGCAACTCATCAGTTTAGTAGAAGACTTTCAAACTTGCCTTGATAGATCCAGCGTTGTATCAAAGTGTTGTTACAATTGTTCTTATGACTCCTTATTAGGCTATTGTAGTTAGCTTTTGCTCATTTATGTTGATAGTTGTTTCTAGTGTTAAGTGATATGCTCTTATTATGCCATGGGTCGACTTGGAGCCTTTTAGAGTTCCTTGTTCCATTTTACAGCTAGGGTGTAATCTCGGGTCGTGACAAACTTGGTATTAGAGCAAAGGTTTAGAGTTTCCTAGGGTGTTTGAAAGCCACGTTAAGTAGATTCTTCTTCATGGGTGTGAAGTGCACCACAATCTTGAAGAGGAGGCTATGAGATGTTTTAGGAATGTTCCCTTTTCTTCATAATTCTTATCGTGCGTAGAGTATGAAGCCCTAAACAGTTCCTTCCCTAACTCATGCTTTACGTGCTCGCAAATAATGCCTCATAGATGAGAAAATAGAAGGAGAAATGGTAATGACTGCCAACAGGTACCACCAACCCCGGCGAGCCCAATGGACGACCATGTTAGCCATGCCGAGTCTCGGGAAACTCTTAATATGTTGGCTCAGCATTGACTGCCCAGATTAATCAACAAGCAATGGCTTGTATTCCCCAGAAAGGGAATGCAGCAGCGAAAAGGGTGAGGGATTTTCTCCGAATGAACCCACCCGAGTTCCTAGGGACAAAGGTAGACGAGGACCCGCATGAGTTATTGGAAGAAATTCTGAAGATCACCCACATCATGGGGTGATGGGAATTGAGAGCGCAAACGTAGCCTCCTACCAGGTAAAAGGAGTTGCTTGTATATGGTTTTGTCAGTGGAGGGACAATCGAGGGATTGGAGCAGTCCCCGTAGGTTGGGATGAATTTAAGACTGCGTTCCTGGACAGGTTTTTCCCTAGAGAGGTTGGGAGGCTAAGGAGGTAGAGTTCATCAACCTGAAACAGAATGACATGACAGTTCAACAGTATGTGTTGGAATTTACCCGGTTATCCAAGTATGCCCCGGAGATGGTACCAGACCAAAGGGCCCGAGCTAGCAGGTTCGTGAATGGAGTGTCAGACTCCTTGATTAAAGAGTGTAGGACTGCCATGTTGCACAGGGATATATACTTCTCATGTTTGGTGATATTTGCACAACAAATGGAGGTGGAGTGGGTGAAGGAAAAGGAGAGAGAGGTCAAGAGGGCCAAGATAGGAGATTTAGAGTTCTCTTTGCCAAGGACGAGTGGTGGACATCGCTCACTTTCCCAGCAGAAATCGGCATCCCCAGCATTTTAAACAGTCAGTGCTCCGTACGAACCTATAGTAAGGGAGATTATGTATATGATGTGTACCAGCTGCGGGAAGCACCACTTGGGAGAATGTATTCCTGGATCGGATGTTTGATTCTTGTGCAAATAGTCGGGCCATAAGCACCGAGATTGCACAACAGCAAAGCGAGGAGAGAGTAGATCCTCGGCCATCTCTTCAGTAGCTCCGATAGCCCGCCCATTTCAGCAGGGTGCATCATCTCGCTCAGGTGGAGGATGTTGTCAAAATCACTTCTATGTTGTAACAGCACACCAGGATAAGGGCAAGTTGCAGTAGTGGCCATAGGTATGTTGTGAATCTTGCATAACTCTTTGTATGTTGCTAGCCCCAGAACCCCTGTATTAAATAAAGAGCTTATGGTTGTTGTTGAGAAGAGGTTGTCGATGTATGATGCAAATAGCTTTTAATATAAGACTGGCTGTGATGGTTAGAGGTGAAAGAGGGAGCTACGAGTTAGTGAATTAGTCCCACCTTGAGAAATATTCAGGAGCCTTAGCATAATGGCTTAAAGCTAAGGGGGAGATGGTAAGTATGTGAGCCTAGTGGGATGTTAGATTTGATGGTAGAGGAGTTCTAACCCTAGCAGTCATGATATGTCAACCCCTTCAGGTTCACATAATTTCTCTAGCAGTTCAGTTAAAGCTGAGTTATGCCCATCGCTATGTGCGGGACTCCCAGAAGTTCTAGATTACCGCTTCAGAAAGCGATGTTGATCTTACTTCACGAATCCTTTAGATTCATTTTCGTGTTACGAATTAGTTATGTGTGTTAATTCATGAATCCCAGTATGATCAGCTCAAACTCAGTCTCTAGAACATGCTTAGTAGCTTAGCAGACTCAGGTTATCTCATGTATGTGCTCAGTTTTAGATGTCATGAATGATTCGTGCTCATGAGACCTTTAGTTGAAGTTAGATAAGATATTATGAATTCTAACACTGTAATAGAATGTGATTTGAGAGAGTAGGCTCAGTCCGCATCAGTTCAATGCCAGTTAAAGGGGAAGAATTCTTCTTAGTGTTCTACCTAGTTCCATGTCAGTTCCATGTCTTTTAGTCCCTCTCATGTCTTAGCATGCATGTATGATTTGGATATTTAGTTCAGCTATGTAAGATCAGCCTGGAGTCAGATACTCCATCAGTTTCAGTTGTAAATGTTCAGTATTTGCGCTATCAGTTCTTTAATCAATACTTCAGCATGTTTAGCCTACATTCGAGGGCGAATGTTCCCAAGGGGAAGATATTGTAACACCTCAAAAGTCTCTAAGACTAGATCCAAAACTAGTTAGTTGAGATATTTCAATGCCCCGGTGGGCTAAATTTGGAACCGTACTAGATGTATGGATAGGTCTGAGCCCAATGAATTCTATGGATACTAGGTTTTAATATAAATTCCCAAGTGTTAGAAGTGCAATGGATGTAAATTAAGGCCATACGGAACTTCTAGCACAAAGTTAAGTTGAGAACTTTTTTACCGATTGAGTTTTCGTACAATTTCTAACAAGGGTCAACTTATAAAGACTATATATCCCATTTTAGAAAGTGTTTTTGGGTAATTCAATATATAAAATGGAAGATCTTTGAGTCTTCTTTCCAACATATCCGACCTTGCGTCAATCGGAGTTCGGAGTAAAACGTTATGAGTAATTTGGTGAAATTGCATCAGCATCACAGAACGATTCGTTAGGTGACTCGTTAAGTGACCCGTTAGGTGGCCAAAATTTCTGGAAAACTTCATTTTCACAGGGTACTTAATGACTGGTCAAGTGACCTGTTAAGTCACCTCACTAATCATTAAGTTACTCGTTAAGTGGCAAAATTTGGCGAAAATTCCAGTAGACTTCACGGATTGGACTCACGACTCGTCCAGTACCTCACGAGTCGTGATGTCCCTCGTGAGGACCAGCAGGGTCCCTTTTTTCAATGAAATTTTAGGGGTGTTTTCATAAAATCCTATGTTTCTAACTTCTAAACTACATGTTTTGAGTATTATTTGGGACATTTTTAAGGGTTTCTTCTAGTCTAATTTCTCATTCTCTCAAGATACTCTCTCAGACCCTTCTTTCTCCTCTCTCTCAAGGTTCAATAATTCTTCAAGGGATTATTCAAAGGCTACAAGGTCAAGTTCAAGTGGAAGATTCTTCGAAGCAGGTATGTGGGTTTTTCAACAAGGATATTCTTCCATCCAGGTGCCCCAAAATATTTTATCAAAAGCCCAATTTCAATTATTTTAGAAAAGCATGACCTAGGGTTTAAATTGATGGGTGATTTTTTCAATGTTTTCTTGAATTCTAAAACCCACTAGAATTATGAGCTAATTGTTATTACAAACTATTTAAATGTCTTGAATTAAGTGCTAAAAAGTGAAAATGTATGATGTTACAATGTTCTTCATAAAAGGGCTTGAATGATGATTGGGGTTTTATTATTATTCACTCAATTGAATACATGACTCGCATCCATGTATGAAATATGTGAAGATTGTAAGAATTCCCTAATAGTCAGAGTGCGCTACTTGCTAAATATGTCGAGATGAGATTACAGCATATGGGCTCAATTAATTGAATGTAAAATATGTATTCTCCTTATGTTTTCGATAGAAATGATTGAGTATGAGGTAAATCTACGATAATGGCTTAATTAATGCATCCTTCTCATAAATTGGGGTAAATCTCAAAATGGTTCTTGTGAAATGAAAATATATGCTCTCACATGATCTCATTGTAAATGTATAAGTTATGATTTAATTATATGACTTTTCATAAATCTAGAATATATGATTCAATGTACGCATGTTAAGATGCAAATTAGACCTATGGATCATGAATGACTCTATGATATATGTTGAATTATATGAATTTGAAACTTAAATGTTTCGGAAGTATTATGCATGATGTGAATCTCAAGATGCTCACTAATGTAAAACCTTTGAAGAAATAGTATTATGGCTCCATGACGATATGAATTATGATGATAAAGCATGAGAATGATATTTCAGAATATTGGGCTTGTTGTTAGTAGAAAGTATCCCCAATCCTTTCGAAATGAATGTTATATGATGAAAGAAGTGTATGTTCATGTTTCTTACTAGCTTTAGTAGCATAGACTAGATATACAACGTCATATCAGTACTCCTCATGTTCTAGTCAGCAAGTGACTCTCCATAGCCAAGAATGTCTCCCTTGTTCAATCGGGATCCTCCATAGCAAAGAGTGACTTCCTAGTTCAGTCGGGATCCTACATAGCAGAGAGTGACTCCCTAGTTCAGTAGGGATACTCCATAGCAGGAAGTGACTCCCTAGTCCAATTGGAATCCTCCATAGTAGAGAGTGACTCCCTAGTTCAGTCGGGATCCTCCATAGCAAAGAGTGACTCCCTAGCTCAGTCAGGATTCTACCATAATAGAGAATAACTCCCTTAGTTAGTCGGGACTCTTCATAGTAGAGAATGACTCCCTTAGTTATGTTATCATCATGATTCAGTTCCTTATGATTCAAATTTCAGATTTACTATAATGAAAATCAATTTTAGTTACCAGTAGTGATCCAGTACAATATATGATACTAGTCTTAGATTCAACTCTTATTGAATGATCAGAACTTGATCCTTATGCAAGAGTTTGATGATGTTTCAGAACATGAGATCCAAAAGAAAGTTTCATATATATATATATGTGTGTGTGTGTGTGTGTGTGACTCATAAGAGGATTGTTGCATGTTAAATCAGTTAAGTCGATGTACTTTATTATTTCATTATCGTATATTTGTATATTTAATTATTTATGTTATCCCACATGCTCAACACATTTCAAGTACTGACTGCACGCTTTTTGTGCTATATCATTTCACGATATAGGTTCAGGTTTCCAAACTTAACCTCGTGGTTAGATACGCTTCATTCCCTCTCATCTACTAGTGGTGAGTCCTCATCTCCCGAGGACATGATTTATGTTTACATTTTCATTATGTTTCAGTTTTTAGATTATAGGAGCTAGCTGGGGGCTTGCCCTAGTAACTCATCAATTTAGTAGAATACTTTCAGACTTGTCTAGATAGATTTAGCGTTGTATCAAAGTGTTGTAACAATTGTTCTTATGACTCCTTATTAGACTCTTGTAGGTAGCTTCCACTTATTTATGTTGATAGTTGTTTCTAGTGTTAAGTGATATGCTATGATTATGCCATGGGTCGACATGGAGCCTTTCGGGGTTCCTTGTCCCGTGTTATGGCTAGGGTGTAAACTTGGATCGTGACATTAAGTCGGAAGATAGTGAGCATGGGCAGTTTAGCTTTATTGGAAGCTACTCAACAGCCAATGGCAAGAGAAGTTCAGACTTTAGAAAATAGTTTGTTGAGGTTGTCGCTGACAGAAAACGGTGGAATACTAGCCAACATGGAGGCCAAATCCTCACTGCTAGAGGAAATCAAAGCAAGACAGTTTGGAAGATAAAATTCTAGGTAAGATTAGAGATAAAGTTCTATAGGGAGAAGCCAAAGAAGCAGTGTTAGATAATGAAGGGGTCTTGAGAATAAAGAGGCAAGTGTGTGTTCTCCGAGTTGATGAGCTAATTAAAACTCTTTTAGTAGAAGCTCACAACTTGAGGTACTCCATCCACCCCGGAGTCACCAAGATGTACCATAATCTGAAACAGCACTATTGGTGAGGCAGGATGAAGAGGGATATTATGTACTACGTTACTCAGTGTTTGAGTTGTCAGAAGGTGAAGTACAAACACCAAAAGCCTAGAGGACTACTTCATAAAATGCCTATTCCTGAGTGGAAATGAGAGAGAATAGCAATGGACTTCGTGGTGGGTCTTCCCAAGACTTTGGGAAATTTGACTCAGTTCGAGTCATCATGGACATATTGACCAAATTCGCTCATTTCTTGTTGGTCCAGGTGACTTACAACACCGAGAAACTAACTAAGCTGTACGTGAAAAAAGTGATTCGGTTGCATGGGGTGCCTGTTTCAATTGTATCAAACAGGGGAACTCAGTTCACTTCTCATTTCTGGAGGACCTTACAGGCTGAGTTGGGTACGAGGTTAGAATTAAGAACAACCTTTCATCGTCAGACAGATGAATAGTTGGAATGAACTATCTTGGTATTGAAGGATATGCTCAGTGTGTGTGTAATAGACTTTGGAGGCCATTGGGAAAAATTCTTTCCCTTGGTAGAATTCACCTACAATAATAGTTATCACGCGAGCATTGGCCTGTCTCCATTTGAAGCTTAGTACAGGAGAAAGTGCAGGTCTCCAATTGGGTGGTTTGATGCGTTTGAGGTGAGGCCTTCGGGGACTGATTTGTTAAAGGACTCCTTAGAAAAGGTGTAGATAATTCAAGAGTGTCTGGTGGCGGCTCAAAGTAGACAAAAGCAGTATGCAGGCAAGAAGGAAAGAGATATGGAGTTCATGGACGGAGAGCAGGTGCTGCTAATGGTGTCTCCTATGAAGGGGTGATAAGGTTCAGAAAGCGGGGCAACCTCATCCTGAGGTACATTTTGACCATTTGAAATAATCCAGTGTGTGGGGAAGTAGCATATGAGCTGGCTTTGTTGCCAGGATTTTCAGGGGTGCATTTGATGTTTCGTGTCTCAATGTTGAAAAAGTATCATGTGGGATGGAACATACATTATCAAATGGGACTCTATGCTGCTGGATGAGAATCTATCATTTGAGGAGGAGCCTATAGAGATATTGGCTAAAGAGGTTCGAAAGTTGAGGTCGAAAGAGATTCCAACAGTAAAAGTCAAGTAGCAGAATCATCCGGTTGAGGAAGCCACTTGGGAGACCGAGGTTGATATGCAGATCAAATATCCCCACCTGTTCATGGAATTCGATAAATACTTTTCCCTTTCTTTATATATACCATTCGGGGATGAATAGTATTTTAATTGGTATCTGATGTAAAAACCTAGATGTTGTTACGGAATGGTTAGGGGCCTAGAATACCTGAACATAGGCTAAGGGAGCAATAGAATGTGCTATGAAACTTTTTAAGAGTGGAACTGGTGGATTTTGGGTGGCTACTGGTCCGGGGGACAACTGTAGTAGTGGAACATCCGCTGCAGCGAGACCATGGTAGTGGCCGGAGCTCTGCAGAATGAATTATTGAAATAACTATGGGAACAACTGCAACGACACTTTGCAACTGCAATGGGAGTATGACCGCTGCAGTGGACGATGGGAATCAGAAGTGGATTTTAGGTAAGAAATTGTATGTTATTTCCCATTATTTTCAAAACATGAGAGGGCAAGTTTTGAAGGTAGTTTCTTCTCCAGAATAGAGAATTATTGCACTAAGGTAAGTTTCTTATTCCCTAGACCCTATAATGGATATTGATTATTGTAGAAAGCTTAGGGGACTCGTTAATGGTGAAATTCTCAACCTAGAGAACCCTAGGTTGATGAACTAGGGCTGGATTGTCGGATAATTTAGGTTGATGTTTGAAGTGTTTCGATTATTCCCTTAAAATTACTTGTGGGGAATAAGAGTTACGCGGAAAACTAAACTAGAACCGAGTAGAGTTGGAGTTTAACTTTAAAAAACACCCCGAAGGAGAGGGTTTGATCTAATTAGACTCATGATTGAAGAGTAAGTAATGAATTACTCTTGTTGTGTAGATTTCGAGCAATCCAAAGCTTTGAGGAAGGGCAAGGCTCCTACAGAGTAGTTGAGTTGATACCTTTTCTTATCGAGGTATGTTATGGTTAGAGGGTTAGACCCTACATAATGGATTGTATGTACATGTGATTGTATATGATTGGAATTCGAACATTCTCTATTATGAGATTGTTATGTGAATAAATAGGGAATATCTTGTTGATGTGAGAGAATTATAAACTGTTGTCAAGGTTACATTGAATTGTGAAGTGAACTTCATTCATGAATCTATCATATGAATTGAGGTTCTATATTTGGGAAAGTGAGGGAGTATAAAGTAGACTCCTATGATTTGTTATGTATATGTGTACATTTATGTAATACATTTTGTTTCTTTTAGCAGATGATAATGGCTAGAATGGTAACTGTATCTTGAAACGAGAGGCTCGAGATCGAGGGGAGTATCTGGGTGAGCGAATATTATTTAGTGGCTCGTGTCCAAGGGGAGTATCTGGACGAGCATATGAGTGGAAATGGGTGCCACACTAACACAATACATGAATTTCTAGAGTCCCTTGCAGGTCATGACTGGAAGGGCAGAAATAAAACCCTCTAGCATGTATGTACACTGATTGTGTGATTGAGTGACTATGGTGAGATGGCGGAGGCATGTGCCCATCATGCCACCATTGGTTCCATGTTATGTTAAATTATGTTATGTTGTGTTATATTATATGGAAATGATGTGGTATGAAGAATGTGCTAAAAGATGGTGTCAATTATTGTGTATGTCATGTGTGTTGATAATGAAGAACTTTTCTAAATCTCTAAGTGTGACCCTATTACAAGTCTGGTATTTGATGAGTGGTTCCTGCTATAATTACATGTTGAACTTGTGCATGATACTAGGTGGTATAAATTATTTTCCTTAAATGTGCGTTATCTAAGAGATTTTGTGGAATATGTGAATTGTGAAACTGGTGAACTGATGAAATGATAGAGTGTCACATAGTCGAGCTACCGCCTAAGGCAGTACTGCTGCAACGGAGCTATCTCCGCTTTGGCAAAATTGTTGTAGCGGTCAAGTGACTGCTGCAGCGAACGACCTAATCCAATAAGCAGGTGGGCTGTTTTTTGTGTAGAGCTAGGATGTTTGAAATGTTCAGTACTTACTTTTTATGTTGAATTTCTGGTCTTGTATTGTTATTACTATGTTATGTACTGACCTTACCCCTGCACTTCTTTTCTGAGCGCAGAGTTTGAACCCAGCAGTTCCTCACGTCCTCACTTGTAAGCAGCAACAGATCGTAAAAAGGTGCGTAGACAAGGATGTAGGGTCACTCCCCTGTTTGAAGATGTCCTTCTCTTTTAGATACTTATGTCTTTGTTTTTTTAAGTTTTTAGACATTCTTAGAGTTGTAAACAAACATCTTGTGCAATGACTTTTAGGTCTTGGGTGTTATTTTTGCAGTGTCAGTTTTTAAATAGTTATTTTATGTTGTGAAGTTTATTTCAATGATTAAAGCAAGTATTTATCTTTCTGAATGTCTCGTTTTAGGGGTTATGATTGGAATTCTTCGGTTCACCTACTTGGGAGAAATATGGGTGCCAATCATGACTATTTGGATAGTGACAAGTAATAAATTGAAATATGGTTTATAATGGGTAATTATATTACCATAATTGTAATACAATATAATTTTCTCAAGAAACTTTCATGGTTTTTTCTTTCTTTTTTTTATTTTTTTAATATATGAAGATTTACATTATAAATAGAGTTACTCCATGAGTAAAAATCTAATATAACAAAATAAGCTAAAAAATAAAAAGAGAAAAAAAACTCGGCAAATTTTTTTTTTGATTTACACCACAAATAGAGTTATGCAATAAATAGAAAATATAGTATTATAAAATAAAGTGATCAAAATAATAAAAAATAATAATTGTATAAAAATAGTAAATGATAATTTGTCTATTGCTATGTGTGTTAATGAAGGGCAAAAAGGTTAATTAATATTTCTAAGGGCCTTCATACTTTTAATATAGTTTATATAGATATATATACACACATATTTATTTATTATTTAATTAAAATTATTGTTTAATTTATGTATATGTATATTGTTTTACTTTTATACAATTTAATCTCAACCGTCCAATCAAGATGACCGAATGACCGAAAATAAATCAGAAAAGAACTTTTCAACCCTTTCCATCCCTCTCGGATCTTCACACTGTAACTCACCCTCTCCCTTTCCCATTGTTCCCAGACCCTTTCTCTCTCCCACGCCCCTCACCAGACCCTTAGCCCATCCTCTTAACTCCCAAAATTCACTGACTTTCACCACTCCGTAAATCACTCACCCATCCCGTCAGTATTTAATGGTGTGAGAAAGAAAGGTGTTTATTATCCTATCAAATAAAATTTAGAATAGGTAAGACATCCATCATCCCCTTCTCTTTCTTTTTCCTTTTTGAATTGAGTCACAATTGAAGAAGTGGAAGAGGTCCCCAGTTCATTTTAGGGGTTTTATAAATAGAACCACATCTTCACCATTAGAGGATAGCTCAAAATCCGAAAAAGAAAAGAAAAGAGATCTTTTCCCTCATTTTTTTGAATATTTGGAATTGTAGCCAAGTATTGCGTTTGTTAAATTTTTGGTAACCAGATCTTAGTAAACTTTGTTTTTTTGTTTGTTATTGAGAATCAAGATCGAACCGGTGAATGAAAGTTTCATTAGCTTGTCTTAGTTCACTACTCTCGACAAGGTAATATCATTCGCTCTTTCACTCTCATCCCTTCATTTTATCAAATACATGATATATATGTAGCTTTCTTTGTCCATTCATCTTATTTTTCTGCTGGCTTCAATTAACTTTTGTCAATATTGTGTCGTGCCTTTGATTACTTATTTATGATGTACCAGCTTAAGCATTCCTATTTTTGGTGTCTTCTATTGAAGAATAATGTTTGGTTAAAGAAGAATGACTTTTGCAACTAATTTGTGAAAAATCGAATAACAAATATTACTGTTATTTTTTCCCTATAAATGGCTTTGGGTTTTATTTCCATTTGTATGTTCTTGAGTAGTAAGCTTAGTCATGTTTTTCTTTCACTTCTTTGCCAAAAAAAAAAAAGAAGAAGAGGAATTAGTCTAGATTCTGGTTAGTTTCTTCCAAACAGGTTGAGTTTCCATGATCAAATTTTATTTTTATCTCTTAACACATGATACACTCTTTATAAATTGTGTTTAGGGAGAAGACTTTCCCCCAATTTGTCTACATGATTGAGTTTACTTTGAGACTCTTTGGAAGTAGCAAGCTGAAAATTTTATTTATTTATTTTTAAATAGAGAAAAAATGATGAATGTGTTGGAAAAATATTTTACTATTTCAAAAAGAAATATTAATTATTCACTATTTTAATATGCTATTAATTAGTCTTGAATGAGCGATTAATGAAAGAATAATTTCAATTCTACCTTTAACACTATATGGACCCATTTATTTGTTTCTTTATTTCTAATTCAAATGAGTTTTGTAACCGATCCTTAATTGATTATTACTCTCCCCATTTCAAAATAGGTGGTGTTTCATATAATCAAGAAGACATTGATGATGTTTTTTCGATTTTACAGTTATTTAAATGAAAAGAGTTTTACATAATCAAGAAAATATTTAAGAGTTTCATCTTTTTAAAGATATTTATTATGGGTAATTGGGTAAAATTATATTTTTATTTTTAGGAATGAGAAGTTTCTTAAAGGGTGTGTTCAAACTAAAAACACCACTTATTTTGAAACGGAGGGAGTATTCTCTATTCAAAATTTTGAATTCCTATTCTCCTTGTAACTCCTCACTTTGAATAATATTGATTAGCCTTAAATAGATTTTATGTGTGTCTGAAAGGTTACAAGTAATATCAACCCTTCTTCTATTATAAATTCTCACCTTGAGGAGATAGAGGAAAGACAAACTTCTCCTATATAGCTCTACTTTTTTTTTTGTTCTTTTCCCATATTCTATTGGTGTGCTGGATTTCATTTAATTTAATGTTTGTTAATTTCTGGCTCCTAATTTATACTGCAAGAGCTTGTTAAATCCTGCGGGATGCACATATACTGGGTGAAAGATCCGTACAGATAGTGTCTTTGACACGACTCAAGCTATAAAGAATTCTTTTCAAGTTTCGTGATAAAATATTTTCCGTAAGATTTCCAACATTCTTAATAATATTTTTATTTACTACATTCTTATGGAAATATTGAAAGTTTTATTTGTTGGAAGAAAAAAAATTATGTGAAAAATTAAGTGAAAGCTTTCATTTGAGTTTGATAAGGTGTTAGTTTAAATTCTTATTTTCGTGGACTGTGAATAATGTAACCTTGATTTATTTATGCTTAATATATTTTAAAGATGAAAGTGCTAGTGGTTATATTTATTTTATTGATTTATATGATTTATGACTTGCTAGACTTGTATATTTTATTTTATCTTATTTTACAAAATTACATGTTTGTGTTTAGAGTATCTCAATTGTTAGAGTTAATTTTTATTGATTTTTTAAACTTTATTAAATAATGATTAGAGGTGACAAATGTTATTGTGTCACATTTTCAAATGATTTTTTTAGATATGAAAATGTATATTTATTAAGAAATAAAGATGATGTTTATGATATATTTTAATGTATAAACTTAAATATTATATGATGACTTACATAATTGAAAAACTTTATAGATTATGAAAAAAGTAATTCCCTTATTTTAAAATATTTGAAAGTGTGGGAATATCTTCATGAGGTTGTGCTATAAGATTTTAAGAAAATAAAAATAGGATCTAAGACTTTTGATCATATATTATAATTGTTTCATATACAGAATTATGGTTATCATTAGTGTGATGTGATTGAATCCAATATTATAGTAAAAAAAATTTATTTGTTATTAAGTTTGTTGAAGAATATTTTTCTTTTGATGAATGATAATATTTTTCAGGTTTTTGATGTTCACTAATTTTGAGAAATGATTATGTTAAATGAGAGAAAAAAACCTTTTGATGAGTTTAATATTTTTATTGGTGACAATATTGATAGTAAATATAGTGGACTTTCTGTTGTATCAAATAGTACAATGATGCTAACTAAATCTCTAATTAAGTTGAGACAAAGTCAACAAGTGATTATGTGTTTACCCATAGTGGGAGTGTCATACTATGAATCTAAAGTTATTATTTTGGAGTTGGTTGGTGATGAGGCTAAGTGGTTAAAAGAACTCTTAATGAATATTCCAATTGAAATAAAATTAACATATTTTTTTGTCTATATATTGTGGTTGCCAAGCAGAAATGAATGTAGTGAAAAATAAGTTTTTCATTGGCAATTTGAGATATAATGTCATAATGCAGCTGCTCTATGTGATGAAATTATTTATGTAAATTATGTGAAGTATGAAGTGAATCTAATCAATTCATATACTAAAAAAAGAATGAGACTTTTTTTTAATCAACTTGAGAAGATCAACTATGACGGTAACTCAACCTATGTGATTGAAGATCTCATGAATTAGGTTCATATGGGTAATAACAAGTCATTAGTTGATTAAGTATGCATTATGAAATTATGTCCCTCCTGTGATGTGTGAATATAGTCCAATACTGCAAAGTAAAGTGAGGTTGAGTTAAACTCTTAATCCAATTCATATCCTTTATAGGTGGTGTATTACTCTGCAGAATGCATTTGATGATTGGACCTATATGAGTGTGGAATGATGGCTCTTCTTTGAAATTGTGACAAATTTCTAGAGCACTCATAAATACCAGGACATGCGCATGACCTCTTAGCGCAAAACAAAACTAATGACAAAGATTGTGGGAGTATTGTTAATTTGGAAGAGTCCACCACTAGTCTAGGGACCAGGTTCCTAGACTGATATCGCGCAGAAGCACAACAAGTAATGCAGATAAGAAATAAATAAGAAGACTCAAGATTTTCAAGTGGAAAAACTCCTTGCTCAAGGGAGAAAAAACCATGACCTACTCATAGGATTTAACAGCCATCTTTACTAAAAACTGAGTAAAGGATGATTATAGACTCACGCACCCCGGGGATTAAACTCTTAAACCCAACTCCTGAAGTAACTCTACTGCAACGCTTACAGTACAATAACTCTACTGCATCTTCTCAACCAGCTAACTCTAGCTAGTACATAACAACTACCTCTAGCTGCTCACTCAACTAACTTTAGTTGAAGAATACTCCCATAAATATAAGAATGATTACAAGAAGAAATACCTACACAAGCTTCATATTAAAGAGTAGGTGTACATTTTTAATCAAAAAAGGAGCTTAAAAGCAACCTACACTAAAGGAGTATTCAAGTTCTCTAGGAGTAGATGCCTCATTGCTTTCAGAGTTTTTGTTATTGTCTTCACGGTGGCTGTGAGAAGAGAGAAAGAAAAGAGAAGGTTCTTTTCTAATTTCCAAAAATTAGGTTTTGAAAAGATGTCCCAAAGGGATAAGTATGAGAGGGCAAAACTGTAGGTGCAATCTCATTGGTTGAGTATACTGTACTTCTGCCACATTGTGGTACCTTTGCTGCAGCATAGCTGCAATCCCACTCGCAGACATAGAGAATAGTACGCTTTTTAAAGCTGTAAATTTTGTGGGTTATCAGGTGCACGTATCAGATCTGAACTTGGTCACTGCATAGTTTGTCTATTATCAAAATCAAGGATTAAGGATGCTACGATTTTCCCCTTTTTGATGATGACAAACTCTTCAGATAAAACGTCCCAGACTTTCTCCATACAAGCATACCTGATCCCTCTTAATATGATTCCCCCTTTCACTACTTCCCCTACCAAAGATGTCTCTTTCCTCTATTCACATCACCATTTCTTACCCCTTTCACCATTCCTTCCCCCTTTCACTAGTCCCCCTACCAAAGATGTCTCTTTCCTCTATTCACATCACCATTTCTTGCCCCTTTCACCATTCCCCCTATCAAATATGTCTCTTTCTTCTATTCACGTCTTCATACACTTCCCCCTTTTAACATCACTAAAAAGAACTAACAGTAAACCAAGCAGAGCATAATTCGTATAATAATAACTCATGGCCACTATAGCAACAAAAAGATGCATTAAGCAGTAAGTAAAATATAGAGAATAAGACAGTAGACAAAGAGACAACTAGACTTCATTCATTACAACTAGACTTCATTCATTCATTGATAGGATAAGAATTACAAGTATTAGGGGCAAAGACATTATAAAAATAGCTAAAAACAGTCACAATAGTCGATAAAACAGAAGGGGCTAGGACATAGGAGCAAAAGAAGGACAGAGAAGAGAACTGGTTTAAGGGCCAGAAGGGCTGGAAAGTTTCTGAAGTAAAAGGGGCATTCGCTCATCTGTAGCCTCATGCACATGCAGCTACTTCTGGGTTAAATCATTAATCTTGGCTTTAGCTCATTATTCTCCTGGCGTAGAGCCCTCATAGGACCTGGCCTCTACCTATGCTGCCTTTAGGTTTGCAATCACTGCATCTCATTGAGCGAGCAAGCCAGTCAATCTTTCTACTTCTCTCGTAGAGTTTTCTTGAGAGGCAATCAAATCAGATATGACCGATTGAGAAACCACACCACCTCTCCTTTTGACATACTCACATTCTTTGAGGGTAGGAAGACTGAATATTTGCTTCTTTGATCCAACAATCCCCATTCCACAAGGGACTTGAAAATAATCAAACACCTTGTTCAGAAGAAATCCATAGGCTAGCCCATTCTTCTCATCCTTCAAGTTCATGAACTTATGCATATGTTCAATAGTTATTGCTGGAAAACTTATTGCCTAGAATGTTCTCAAGGCCTCAATGAGATAGAGGTCTGCAACCCCTGCAATTGTCCTTTTTTCTGTCTAGGGAAGCAGAACCTTATTGAAAAATTCAAAAACAAGTTGGTACTCTCCTTTCAACTATTTTTTGAGAAGTCGTTCACCACAGAGATTGTCTAGCTTTCCAATCAAGGCCATAAAATTGCAAGAGGCACATTCATCCTTCACAGAATTAGCTCCTTCAGTTGGGACCCCTAAGATCTTCCCAAGAATCACTTCATCAAGCATAAATCTCAACCACTTGAACCACGCTACTCAGTTCCAGGCCTTCACCAGTAAAGAACATTTCATAATAAAACTCTTGAACTTCTTTCTCATGTAGGTTAGGAACACGTGGGGAGAAAAGGTCCTTCCACTCTTGATACACTACTATTTCCACTAGGTCAGCCATTCCATGCACGTTTGCCACTTCAGGATCAAATACCCTACCTCTAAGCACTTTTTGTTGCTTCAGTATCACCTAATGTTCTTCTCTGGAAGAAACTTAAAGGTAGAGGACGTACCAGCTCTCTCAAGGGTTTGAATGGTAGGCACACTGTTCGGCTTAGATTTTGTAGGGTTCACACTTTTTGCAGGAACATATTTATCAATCAAATGCCCCCGTCTCCTTCAAGAGCTAGAAGCGATCTTCTTGGTAGGAAACCCTTTGGGCAATCTTGTCCTTTTACCAAAAGTAGGTTGAGAGACCATCTTTCATTTTTTCACTCTATCAAGAAATTCTTCCTCATTTTCTCTTTCTCCTTCAGCTATCTCATGATCAAGAATATTTTCTAGTTGAACTGGCATTTTGTCCTTAACAATCATCTTCCTTCTGAGTTCTTTCCTGTGAGTGGCCTTCTATTGACTTTCCTTTAGCGCATCCTCCATCAATTTCTTGGAACTTGACCTGGTGACTGGAGGACGAACCTGATCCCTTGATGATTCCTATTGTTGTTGAACAATAATTTTCCTAACTTTCTATGCCAAAGGCTGATCATCATCACTGATGTTTCTCCAACTTGAGGGATGATAGGAGAATCTGTGTTCTTGGAGAAAGAGTTTTCAAACAAGTTTTTGAGATTGATTCCGAGATGAGTGATGAAGAGGAATTCATTTGTGAAGCAGACGTAGGGGAGGATGGAAGTGACATTTTGAGAGAGGTAAGAAGGGAAATTTTAGAAAACAAGGGTTTTGAGATATTTAGATGTTGACGAAATTTGAGTCAGTGCAAGAGAGAGAAACATGGAAAGAAGAAAAATGGAAAGGGTGGCTACTAAGAGGAGAGAAGCGACGTGTAGGAAGAAGAAAAGAAGGAATCAAGGCGTCGGTTCAATTAAAAAAAAGTGAAAACCCAGTGGTACAAATGGGTTGAAAAACAAATGACTTATGTGAATATTCTTAGGTATCCAAATTAAATACTTTCAAGTAATGCTCGGAATAGTAACCTGTGGGGGACCTGGTCCCTCCTATGAATTTTGAGTCACATTGTTCCACATCTGTCCTGTCTTTTCTCCATCTTCGCCCATGCTTATCATGTGTGTATACCTTGTTAAGGTATGGAACTAAGCTACACATTGTTTGAGAAGCACTTACTCGGATACCTGTAGTCTAGTCATAGCCAAAAAAAGAAAAGGTAAGAAGAGAAAATAAAACGAATGAGCGGCTAGGTTAATTTAATTAACCTCAACTTCATGTGATTCTTCTCAAACTGGTCCATGCTCAAGGCCTTAATGAATATGTCAGCAATCTGATCCTCAGTCTTGCAAAATTCCACACGAATATTTCCTTTCTCCATATTATCTCTTAAGAAATGATGTCTAATATCAATGTGCTTGGTTCTTTTGTGCTGGACGGGATTTCATACCATGTTGAGAGAATTAGTGTTGTCGTATAAAAGAGGAAAAAAATCAGATAAGATCCCATAGTCTTCAAGTTGTTGCTTAATCCATAACAAGTGCGCATAACATGAGGCAGCTGCTACATATTCAGCCTTAGTAGTGGAGAGAGCTACTGAGTTTTACTTTCTTGACTCCCAAGAGATCAATGAAGAACCAAGGAAGTTAGCCATTCCAGAGGTGCTCTTTCTATCTACCAGGTACACAGTCAACATCAGAGTAGCCCACTAAGTCAAATGAATTGCCGAAAGGGTAGAATAGAACAAGATCAGGTGTTCCCTTCAAATATCTGAGTATTCTCTTTGCATCTTTGAGATGAGACTCCTTAGGAAAGGCTTGGAAGCGATCACAAATTCCGACACTAAAAGTTATATTAGGTCTGTTGGCAGTTAAGTATAGAAGAAACCTAATGATTCCTCTGTACATGGTCTCATTTACTGGAGGACCAGGTTCATCAGCATCCAGTTTAGACGAAGTGCTGATTGGAGTATCAATTGGCTTGGCACTGTCCATGTGAAATCTTTTGAGAAGCTCTTTGATATAATTTTGTTGGCTAATCATGATACTATTTTGGACTTCCTTCACTTGAAGATGAGAAAGAAATTTAGTTCTCCCATCATACTCATTTCAAATTCACTACTCATGAGTTTAGCAAAGTCTTCACACAGAGAGTCAAGAGTTGCTCCAAAAATGATATCATCTACATACACTTGAACAATGAGAAGATTCCTTCCTTTAGACTTCAAAATGAGAGTATTATCAATTTTCCCTCTCTTGAACCCTTATCGAAAAGAAACTTGGATAGTCTCTCATACCATGCTCTTGGGGCTTGCTTTGACCCATAAAGAGCCTTTTCCAGTTTGTACATATGATGTGGATGATCAATATCTTCAAAACCAGGAGGTTGCTTCACAAAGACTTCTTCCTTCAAGAACCATTCAGAAAGGCACTTTTGAAATCTATTTGAAACAACTTGAATTCCATAAAGGATGCAAAAGCTATCAATATTCTTATTGCCTCTATCCTTGCTACAGGAGCAAAAGTCTCATCATAGTCTATGCCTTCCTCCTGATTATATCCATGGACTACCAATCTAGCCTTGTTCCTTAAAGTGACACCTTGTTCATCCAGCTTGCTTCTGAAGACCCACCTGGTCCTTATAACAGTTCTTGTCTGATGGTTTAGGAACTAGGTGCCACATCTAATTTATCTCAAATTGATGAAGTTCCTCTTGCATTTCATTGATTCTAAATCAGTCAGAGCCTCCTTGATGTTCTTTGGTTCAATCTATGAGATGAACTATCACGGCCCGAATGGAGGCCCAGATTATAACACGGGATAAGGAGCCCTGAGAGACTCCAAGTCGAACCATGGCATAAACATTCATCTATCTTTATAACACATAAAAAGCAATACTGAACATATGATATAGCGACAACATAAATGTAACATAACATAGCATGATAAGCGGAACGTACTAGAGTTATATATCAGCTGAGTACTACAATTAGTTTGAAAGCCTCTATCATACCAAAAGGGTTGATGGGACAACATCCCAACTAACCTGGCAAAACTAAAACAAAAGAAACATTGCTATCTGAACATATGGCCCTCGGAACATGAGGACTCACCAAAAGGGATGATAGCTAACTCTAAAAGGGACTACTGGCGGGGATGAGCCTGAGAGCCATGTCCTGTATCATGAAATAATACAACATAGAAAGTATATGGTCAGTACATGGAATGTACCGAGTATGCAAGGTAAGTAAAATGGACATTTTAAAATATATAAAAGCTCATAAATGATCATAAGAGAAGGACATAATGCTCATATTGTAAATATCATAAGATAATATGAGGCTTAAGGTTTTTAAATCATTCGCCAACCATCCATTATCATAATCATAAGAGAAACTTTATTGAATCATCACTTGAGCCAATAACATAAACATAAAAATGCATAAAGCATGCGGAACAATGGGAGGACTCATCATAACTGACACCATCATAGTAGAGCCTTGAATGATGTCCCAACTATCTCACTCAAGTGGGCAGAATCGTCCCTGACTTGCAAGGCAAGGGACGTGCATTATGTAATATCATGAAAGAGGGGATCATTATCATTGTAATGTATCATTATAAACCCACGGTGGCACGTGGTTGTGAGATACCGGCGTAGTCCTTTTAACGTCGGACTACTCGGTGCTAGACATGGCTCCCAAAAATATGCATATTAGGCTCATATGTCGATCAATAACATCATTCATTAAGATTCATGGATAAATAAAAATTTATCATTCATTGATCCTCATTAAAACATGATTAGACAAGAATCAAAGGCCTTTTAGTCGGCCAACATCATAAATCGATAAATCATGAGATCAATTTCATAAATCATAAATCATTCTTCAACATATGGGCATTGACCAATACTTTATCATGCTTTACAATACTCAATTCATTAGAAAACATGCTTATAAATATGGGTAACTTAAAAACATATTTTTCATCATCAACAATTCATAATACGTGAACATTCATCATAAACTTGATTTTTCATGAACTTTTCATAAATGGGAAATTTGATTTATAAAAACTTGAAACATGATTTGCAATGAAAAATAACAAAAAAAATTCCCAAAATTCGTACTTCAATAATAGTAACTCAATAAGATCAAACCCATGTAGAGAAATCAAATTTTTATGCATTGGGTAAAAACCCTATAGATTTTTTATAGAAATTTTATGAAATTGAAAGAGATTGGTCATGGGTGTGAAAGGATTCACCCATTCATAACCCTACATACTTGGGTAAGATCAATTCTCACAACTCCTTGAAATCCCAAAGGGGAAATTGATGAAGAACACCTTGAAAACTAGCTTGATCACCTCTAAACTTTTCTAACTTTGCATGCATGAGAATCAATAGGCTAGAAGGGATTAACCTATCTTAATATACTCAAAAAATAACTTAAAATGACATAGTTTAGGACCTTAGAGCATAGGAATGATGAAAATACCCTTAATAGAAAATCTTGAAAAATCTACACTGGGTGTACTAACAGGTACACCGACGAGTCGTTGGAGGATACCACGACTCGTGGTAGCCGTCCATCATCTGCACTGCTAAATCTCTGATCTCAAATTCAACCAACGACTCGATAGGATGAGTCGTCCTTTCATCCAACGGGTCGTTGATTCGATTGTTACTTCCTCCTTCAAATCCCAACTTCTCCACACAACGAGCCTCACCACGACTCGTTACTTCATCCAACAAGTCGTGGTTGCCTTCCGTTAGGTCCTCTGGAAAATATTGACATCCCATACAACGACTCGTGACCATGACTTGTTACATCTCATGACGGGTCGTGGGATGACCCATTATATCCCGTAATGCTGAAGTCCAAAACCTACCACGGTTACAAACCCCAACAACGAGTCGTTACATCACTCGTTGTTTCCATTGCCACTAGACCTACACTTCCCACGACTGCTTCCAACGGGTCGTTGGTTGGACCAACAATCCGTTGGGTCGTTCGTCCTGCAATAATTTTTTTTCCAATTTTCAGCCAATTTTCATTTTTAGTTTCGGGTCTAATCTTAGGCACTTTCAGGGATTACAATATCTCACCCTTGGGAACATTATCCTCAAATGTCGGAAACAAGCAAAAAATAGAGACATGCAATTATTACACTCAAATACTAATCATTCAAATCAAAAACTGACGAAATGACTATATCTGATTCAAACCATATAGCTGAACTGATTTCATGATTCTCATACACATCCATATACATACAAGAAACTAGAACACATGAATGGAACATGTAAACTAAATAGAGTTTTAGGGAAAAACTGATACCTCAAGTTGGAACTGAGCCGATAGAGAATAAATGTGGTTATCTAGCCATCATATTCGCTTCAACATCCCACGTAGCTCCTTCAACATGTTGATTCCTCCATAACACTTTAACTGAAGCTACTACCTTGTTTCTTAGCCTCTGAACCTGACGATCCGATATTTCCATTAGAACCTCCTCATAGCTAAGGTTGTCTTTTACACCAACACTGTCCATCAGGACAACTATGGCTGGATCACCCAAACACTTCTTCAAGTGCGATACATGAAACATAGGATGAATGGAAGATAACTACGAGGGCAACTCCGATTCATACGACACCTTGCCAACTCTTCTCACAATCTGGTACGGGCCAATATAGCAGGGACTAAGTTTCCCTTTCCTTCCAAACTGCATCACTCCCTTCATTGAAGATACCATTAGAAATACCCAGTCATCGACTTCAAATTCTAATTCTCTTCTTCTCATGTACGCATAAGACTTTTGGCGACTCTGGGTAGTTTTCAACCTGTCTATTATCAACTAGACCTTCTCCATTGCCTCATGAACTGAATTCGGTCCTATTATTTCCGCCTCACCAACCTCAAACCATCCGATGGATGATCTACATCTCCGACCATAGAGAGCCTCGAACGGCGCCATTTGAATACTAGAGAGATAACTGTTATTGTAGGAAAACTTGATCAGGGGCAAGTGATCATCCCAACCACCCTTGAAGTCAATCACGCATTCCCTCAACATGTCCACGAGAGTCCGATTGACCATCCATTTGCAGGTGAAATGTTGTGCTGAGTTTAAACTAAGTACCAAGCCCTTTATGAAATGACCTCTAAAATTGAAAGGTAAATTGAGTGCCTCTGTCTAAAATGATGGATAAGGGAACTCCATGCAATAGAACTAACTCCAGAATACATAGTTTGGCATAATCCTCGACCGAGTTCGTGGTTTTGACCGGTAGAAAATGAGAAGCCTTGGTCAACCTGTCCACAACCCAAATGGAGTCATATTGTCGGCGAGTACGAGGTAATCCTGTTGTGAAATCCATGTTAATCTCTTCTCACTTTCAAGTGGGAATGCTGATATCCTTATAATAACCCTAATTAAATATAGGGCAATTTAGTAATTACGCAATAAAAAAAATAATAATAATTTAAAATAATTTGTAACAACAACAACAGCAACAACAACAACAACAACAACAACAACAACAATAATAATAATAATAATAATAATAAAGGCAAAAGACCAATTGAACTAGAAAAATAAAATACTATTTTTGCTGAAAAAAATGAATTAGGAAAAAAATTATAACGCAAAAAGGAAAAAGACACAAAAGAGAAGGGAAGAAAGGAAGATAAAAGAGAAGAAAAGAGGAGAGGAAAATAACGATTTTCGATCTAAAGAATAAAGGTAATGATTCGAATTCTTTTCTTGAGTTTATTACGCGATTATAAGAAATTTTATAGAATAGAACATGGAAAAATTTTGAAGAATTGAGAAAGTTTAGCCTTAGGGTTCTTCAACGTAAATCATCAATTTGAAAGGGCAAACGTTATTAAAATTTGATTTTGATTAATGTTCTGGAATCCTCTCAACAAGGAAAATTTGTTGGTGGTCATAGTTCGGGAATTCTATCCCGTTGACTAGAGTTCACTTTTTCGGTCAAACCTTTGACCCCGCTTTGACTTTTGTTAAAAATTAAGAAAACTTCTATCGAAGGGTTTTTCACCATTCTAAGCCCATTTTTGTGTAGTTTGAGGTGATCCGGAGACCCAGAGCATAGTTTTGAAATATTGAAAAGTGTACTTGAATTGTAAATTTGAGGTAAGTGAGTCTTTACGTTTTGATGCTTGCTTTTTAAACCTATTTTTTAAAGAAATTACATTTTGTCTGCCTGGTCCATGTGTTGGGAAAAGCATGTACTAGACAGAATCGGCGGTCTTTCACCAATCGCATATATGTTACTTGAAAAACGTGTTTTTAAGGAAAATTATTTCATAATTGATTTGTGTTGTGGGGTGGTCTCATACCATGGTGTTGGGGTGTTCATATCCTTCCTTCACTGTCGTGATATAGTTACTAGGGGCATACATGTGCTATCTTATCATGTTAGGGGCCTTGTACTTGCCGCCATAGTGTAACATTGGGGCATTATATATGTTGCCGAGAGCTAGTCGGAGTGTTAGGTTGATCTCTTTCATTGCCGTTTGACAAGTCCTCTGTGTGAGTTACGTTGAGATATATATCTCTCTATATATAGTGATCTTGTTCAACATTTGTTTGGACTTTACTAAGTTTTGTATTTTGGAAATATGTTGTTGTGCATATTATTTTTTTGTGCTTGTGTTTTCTAACACTTGTTCCAGGGGTATTAAAGTTGTGGGTCGAGGATCTTACTGAATTATATTTATATATATCTCACTCCTTACTTGCATGTTACGCAGATTCTGTTATGAGAGGTGAGACTAGTGGCTGACGAGTCTGTTCACACAGATTCTGTTGTTTAGGTAAGCCTTCGCATTGATTTGTGGAGGCTATCATCGCATCTTTATCTTATATATATATATATATATATATATATATATATATATATATATATATATTACCTTTTCTTTGGGTTTTCATGCCCTGCTCCATGGTCTTAGTGTGGGATTTGGACTAGAGATAAACTACTTAAACGGTCGTGTGCTTTCTTATAAATTGAGACTTGATTTTTGTTAGATAATCATTTTATTTTTATGACTATTGATGTGTTTGGAGTTGAATATATTGTATTTCAATGCTTATAGCAAAGGGTTAAGTGTTTGGAAAAATAGGTTCGCCTGGCGGTGGTGTTAACAGGTGCCAGTCACGTCTAGGGGGTATTTTGGGATGTGACAATCCTGAAGTATGCCTCCCGGCCTTTGATGCTCCACCTTTACTAGCTGATAGTTCGGACACTTGACTACGATTTCTTTTCTTGGGGTTTGTATGTCCGACAGCTAAACTCATGTAACTCTAGTACATGGGGTTGAACCAGAGTTCGATACAACGCCAACTTCAATTGAACCTCAGAAGTTTATTGGTCGTTGTGAAAAGATACTGACTACATTGGGGTTGAAAGAGACTCGAGGTGTGGAATTTACCAATTTCCTTTTCTCAGGGTCTGTAGAGGCATGGTGGACTTCAGTTCAGAGAGGCAGACAAGCAAGGTTACCATGTATCACCTGGTCAGAGTTTTTAACAATGTTTAAGGACAGGTTCATTCCCTTGAGCAAACAAGATGACATGAGACGTCAGTTTAATAACCTATGCTAGGGAGCTATGTCAGTTACAAAGTATGAGGCTAAGTTCATTGAGTAATCTAGGTATTTTCCTGCTAGGTTGCACGACCTAAGAACTTGTCTTTACTGTTTGCCTACGAATGAAACAAGTCGCCAAACGTGTTCCACTTATGTGAATAAAAAGTAAGTAAATGAGACGGTGATTTAGCGTGGAAAACACCCGACTCAAAAGGTGATAAACCGTGACCTGTACCTCCACAGGATTTTCTCCAACTTCACTAACTTCAAAGAGCCTCTTCAAACAGCAGATTACAACACTTGTAACCTAAAGGAATTATAAACTCTAATTCCTAGATGTTCACACTCCTCCCTAGGAATGTGTTCCCAACATCACCTAGTATACTCTACTTGAAGACAAACTCCTTTTAATCTAATTTATAACTCACTGAATTAAGATTACACCAATTACAACTCAATGACTAACTCCTAGTACAAGATTGCTAACTCTAGCCAATTACTTTACTAGGACCAAGTTCGTCAATTGAATTTCTTCACACTCCAAATGATGCAAAATCTCACTCTTTATAGATTTTCTTTTTTCTCACTTTGTGAGTGCACGACCTGCTTTGAGAAGTCACACTTCTACGTATACACGACTCTTCAACATCTTTGCAGCAACTACCTTTGCCCACATTAGAAGTCTACTCCAAGTAGGAGTCCTTCTTCAAGTCTGTCTCTTGGCTTCCTTTGTGTTTTAATCAAACTCCAACTCTTACAAATCAGCACATGTACAATCTTCATAGAGTTGTTCTTCACTTCGAATTGCCCATCAAATCAAACTCTTCTTGACTTAGAGTTCTACTTAAAGTGAGACTCCCTCTTCAAGTCAAACTCTTTGCTTCTTTAGAATTGTAGTAGAAATCCAACACTTCAATTTTGCACATGTTTATTTCACTGAGAGAGAGTAACATGGCTTAACCATCTTTTGATACGTGCAACTTATGTTTATTGGAACATTTACTACTGCCATGTCAGCTTCTTTAGACAATAAATTTTTTACAACCTTGGAACAGTTTGGCTGACCTGTTTCATCAATTTTGTCAATCATCAATACTACATAGATCCCAACAGTTCCATTTTTAATTGAAGACCCGAGGGAGAAGGTGAGATGATTGGTGGATGGAATTGAGCATCGTTACCATGGTTCTGTGATACAAGATGTGCGAAGTGGAATGTCATGACTCGAACGTACACCCGGACCGTAGACACGGGACAAGGGACCCCGAGAGACCCCAAGTAAACCCATGGCACATGCATTAAACTAATCCCATTCAAATAAGAGGAACAATAGTCATAAAGATATAACAGAAACGTAATCATAACATAGCATCAAGAAATACCAAATGTTTACACAGCTAAATACTACATACTTGTCTGAAAGCCTCTAAACCATAAGATGGGTTGATGGGACAACATCCCCAACTAATCCGACCAGTACTAAAACATAAAAAACGTGGAAGTCTATCAAACGACTCTCGTAACATGAGGACTCACCAATAGCTGATATCGAAGGCTGGGATGGACTACGGATGAGGATGAGCCTGAGATCCAGACCCTGTATCATGAAATGATACCACATAGAAAGTATGTGGTCAATACGTGGAATTTACTAAGTATGCAAGGTAAGTAAAAAGGACATTTTAAAAGTAAAGTAAAACTCATAAATAGATATAGGAGGAGGACATCATGCTTGCATCAAAATCTTCGTAATAAAACATAGGGCTCAAGACTTTCAAGTCATTCATAATCATTCATTATCATAATCGTAAGTAACCTTATAAAAATATAACTTCAGCCAAATAATGTAAACATAACAATGCATAAAAACATGCAGAACAATGGGAGGACTCGTTATAACCGAAACCATCATGGTAGAGCCTTTCATGATGCCCCACTGTCTCGCTCAAGTGGGCAGAGCCGACCTTGGCTTGCCAAGCGAGGGTAGTGCATAAGACGTGATATCACATTTGAGGGGATCATTATGATAACATCATAACATTTACAACCCACAATGGCACGTGGTTATGAGACACTGGCGTAGTCCTTTGAACGTCAGGCTACTCAGTGCTAGCCACGGCTCCCAATAGGATCATACATAAATCATTAACATCATGCATAAAAATTCATTGGCTAAGATATAACATTTATCATCATTGATCCCCTTTATAACATGCTTATCCAAGAATCAAGGCCCTTTTTTATCGGCCAACATCATAAATCGATAAATCATGAAATTTGTTTCATAAATCAAAAATCATTCTTCATCATATGGGCATTGCCCAATGCTTCCTCATACTAAATTCTTTCAAAATATGCTCATAAACATGGATAATTTGGATTCATGCATTTCCATAATCAATAAACTCGAAATAATGAATATTCATCATAAATCATAATTTCCATGAACTTTCATAAATGGGCAATTTAAATTTAAAAAGATTGAAACATGATTTTGATGAAAATAATACTAAACCATCCCAACATGCATATTTCAATAAATAAAAACTCAATTAAAACATATCCATAAGGAGAAATGACATTGACATGCTTTGGGTAAAACCCCGTGTAATTTGAGTAGGAAAATTCATGTCTTTAATTGATATTTGGCATGGGTGAGGAAGAATTCCATCCATTTTAAAACCCTACATAGCTGGGAATGGAGAGACTCAAAGTTCATTGAACACCCATGAAGAAATTTGAAGAAAATTTGGAGAAGAAGGCCCTAAATCTCCCAAAAACCTCTCTCGAATCCTTGCATGAGAATGGACATGCAATAGGGACTTAACACCTCTTGTTACACTCAGGAAATAACCAAAACAATGTAGTTTAGGCCTTAGGGACTTAGAAAATTATGAAAACACCCTCATTAAAATGCAGAAAATATCTGGTCGCCAGTCCTCACGAGGGACCTAACGGGTCGTTGCCACAGGGAACGACTCGTTGCCTTGATCCATTGAGTCCACTGCCCAATCCTCCAAGGGAACCCCATGGGAGATTTCACGAGTCGTGGTCACCTTCCATGGCCTACACTGCCCATCCCAATCTTTCCAATCCTTTAGGGTTGACCATGGGTGACCTCACGAGTTGTGAGGTCTGACCACGACTCGGGGCCTCCCACTCAGACTTTTCCAAACCAAGCTGACCACGAGTCACTTCACGACTCATGGTCACTCCTCACGACACACCTCACAAGTCATTTTGTGAGCTAGTGCGAATTTTCTGTGTTTCTCCATTTCACTTTCGGGTCTGATCCTTGGGTTCCCACGGTATAACAATATCTCCCCCTTGAGAACATTCATCCTTGAATGTTAGAAACATGTAGAAAACTCAAAAACAAGCCATCACCATATACGATTACCAATCATTTGAGTCAAAAACTGATGAAATGACTACCTCCAAAAGGAACTACATAACTAAACTGAACTCAAACATCACATACATTTTTCATATCATAAAAGAAACTTGTACATGTGAACTGAACAGGAAAAGCTGATTAAAGGTTTAGGGCAAAACTGATACCTTAAACTAAAACAGAGTCGGTAGGAAATAAATGAGGGTATTTAGCTGTCATATCTACTTCGACTTCCCATGTAGTTCCTCAACATGCTAATTTCTCCATAATACCTTAACTGAAGCTACTTCTTTGTTTCTCAGCCTCCGAACCTGCTTATCCAAGATTTCAACGGGAGTTTCTTCATAACTGAGGTTGTCCTTCACTCCAATGCTGTCTACCGGAACTACCAAGGCGATCACCCAAGCACTTCTTCAAAAGTGACACATGAAAGACAGGATGAACCGAAGATAGCTCCGAGGGCAAGTCCAACTCATACGCCACCTTACCAACTCTTATCAAAACCCGATAGGGGCCAACATATCGGGAACTGAGTTTATCTTTCTTTCTGAACTGCATGACTCCCTTCATGGGAGATACCTTTAGAAATAACCAGTCGTCAACAACAAACTCCAAATCTCTTCTCCTTACATCAACATACGATTTCTGACAACTCTGAGCGGTTTTCAACCGGTCCCTTATCAACTGAACCTTCACCATCACATCATGAATTGAATCTGGTCCTACCATAGCTGCCTCACAAACCTCAAACCATCCGATGGGAGATTTGCACCTCCACCCGTAGAGTGCCTCGAACTGTGTCATCTGGATATTGGAGTGGTAACTATTATTATAAGAAAATTCGATCAAGGGAAAATGATCATCCCAACTACCTTTAAAATCCATAACACATGCCCTCAACTTGTCCTCAAGGGTCTGAATGGTTCGTTCTACCTGGACGTCTATTTGCGGATGGAAGGCTATACTGAGCTTAACCTGAGTCCCAAGTCCTTTCTGAAAAGAACGCCAGAATTCAGAAGTAAACTGAGTACCTCGGTCTGAAATAATAGGCAAGGGCACTCCATGAAGTCGAACTAACTCCCAAATATATAATTTAGCATAATCTTCCATGGAATCCGTGGTCTTGACCGGTAGGAAGTGTGCCGCCTTAGTTAGCCTATCAACCACCACCCAAATGGAGTCAAAGTGTCGGCGAGTACAAGGTAGGCCTGTAACAAAGTCCATATTTATCTCTTCCCACTTCCAAGTGGGGATGCTGATATCCTTACGTACGCATCCCGACCTGTGATGTTCGACTTTCATTTGTTGGAAGTTTGGGCATTTTGCTACGAACTCCGCAATATCTCTTTTCATACTATCCCACCAATAGATTTCTCGCAAATTCCGATACATTTTCATGCATCCTAGATGAATAGAATATCTGGTACCATGTGCCTTATGCAATATCCGAACTCTCAAATTATCGACGTCCGGAACACATAGTCGACCCAGGTATCATAGAACACCATCTCCCGCTTGGGAGAAAACCTCCACCGACCCTGGTATCATAGAACACCATCTCCCCCTTGGGAGAAAAACTCCACCTTTTGAATTCGCACCTCCTCCTTCTACTTCCTCAAAATTGGATCCTCGTCTTGCCTGGATTTAACATCAACCTCTAAGGATGATTCTGACCTATTATGTACAACAACACCGCCATCAGTCGCATCCATCAATCTAACTCCCAGTCTTGCAAGTCGATGGACTTCCTTCACCAACTCCTCCTTTCCCTCATCCACATGGGACACACTTCCTAAGGACAGCCTACTAAGCGCATCCGCAACCACATTAGCCTTGCTCGGGTGGTAAAGGACACTCATGTCATACTCCTTAAGTAATTCCAACCACCTCCTTTGCCGAAGGTTTAGATCCTTCGGGGTGAACATATACTGCAAGCTCTTGTGATCCGTAAATACATCCACATAGACCCCATACAAGTAATGGTACCATATCTTCAATGCAAACACCACCACAGCCAGCTCAAGATCATGGGTCGGGTAATTTTTTTCATGAACCTTCAGCTGTCTCGAGGCATATGCTATTACCTTCCCACGCTGCATCAACACATATCCCAGTCCGACTCTAAAAGCATCACAATACACTACAAAGCCATCGGTACCCTTGGGTAAGGTCAACACTGGTGTGAAGTGAGTCGGGTCTTCAACTCTTGAAGGATTTTCTCACAAGCATCCGACCATTGGAATTTCACCTTTTTCTGACTCAACATAGTCAAAGTTGCCATAATAGATGATAAACCCTCCACAAAAAACATCGGCAATAACCTGCTAGGCCCGAGAAACTCCAAATTTCTGAAGGATTCACTGGTCTAGGCCAATTCTTCACCGCTTCGATCTTTTGGGATTCTACCCTTATGAATTCGCTTGATACTACATGTCCCAGAAATGCTCCAGAGTTTATCCAAAATTCACACTTACTAAACTTTGCATACAGTTGGTGATCTTTGATGGATAGTAGCACTATTCTCAAATGAGTGGAATGCTCCTCCTTACTCTGGGAGTATATAAGAATGTCGTCGATGAACATGATCACGAACATATAGAAATATTGCTTGAACACCTTATTCATCAGGTCCATGAAAGCTGCAGCAGAATTGGTTAGCCCAAAAGACTTAACAACAAATTCGTAGTGACCATACCGAGTCTTGAAAGCGGTCTTCGGGATCTCACTCTCCCGAACTCTGAGCTGGTGATACCCGAACCTGAGGTCAATCTTGGAGAAGCACTTGGCACCCTGAAGCTGGTCAAAAAAATTGTCGATCCTGGGTAAGGGGTACCTGTTCTTGACAGTAACCTTGTTCAACTGTCGGTAGTCAATACATATGCGAAGGGAACTATCCTTCGAACAAATAGAACTGGTGCACCCCATGGGGACTGGCTCGATTTAATGAAGCCCTTGTCCAACAGATCCTTCAACTGCTCTTTCAATTCCTTTAGCTCGGCTGGAGCCATCCTGTAAGGAGGGATAGAAATAGGCTGCGTATCTGGCAATAGATTAATAACGAAATCAATTTTCCTTTCTGGAGGAACACCTGGCAAATCCTTGGGAAACACCTCCGGGTATTCGCACACCACCGGAACCGACTGAATAGTCGGGCTCTCGGACTCCATATCCTTAATCCTAACTAGGTGGTACATGTACCCCTTAGAGATCATCTTCCTAGCCTTAAGATAGGAAATAAACCGACCTTTTGGCACCACCGAACTACCCTTCCACTCCACAACTAACTCACCCGGAAAAGGGCTCTGCACAGTATGGGTCCTACAATTAATCGAAGCATAACATGAAAACAACCAATCCATACCCAAAATGATGTAAAAATCAGTCATGGCCAATTCTACTAAGTCTGCGGAGGTAACCTTATGAAATACAGTGGCCGGGCACCCTCAATACACCGGTCTAGCTACAACCGAATCACTGACAGGGGTAGAAACTAAAAACGGTTCTGACAAGGTCTCGGGACTAACTCCAAGGCTACTAGCAATGTAAGGGGTCACGAAAGACAATGTAGTTCCCAGATCTAGCAAGGCATAAACATCAATATGAAAGAAACGCATCATACCGGTGACCACTCAGGTGAATTCTCCTGCTCCTGGCGCGAGGAAAGGGCATAGAATTGATTCTGGCGCTATCTACCACCTCCACTAGTCAATGCTCCCTGCGGGGCAAAATGGACTGGAGTTGCTGCTATCCTGGTGGTCTATGCATGATCCCTATCATAACCCTGTCTAGCATATGGGCATGCTCGACGCATGTTCCTAGGTCTACCACACCCAAAACAGACATCTGAACTGAGCAGGCACTCCCCAGTGTGACTCTTGCTTCTCGCAGGCTGGAGAGGCATACTCTAACTGGGTGCCCCTCTGATCTCTCGACCCTGAAGCCTTGCTCCTATGATCACCCTTGGGTCTAGATGGAACACTAGCAGATGATGGTGCTAGGGCTAGTGACCTCTGTTGAAACTGTGGACGGTAGCCACTGCCGGACCTCTGATGTGAAAACCCACGACTATCTGTCTGAGCCCTCTTCGCCTCCCTCTCCCTCGCATGAGCCGCCTCCATCTGCTGGGCGTACAATACTATGCGAAGTCCATATCCTGGTGAAGCATTGTAGTCCTGCAATACATGTCTAAATAACTATCCATGCCATGAACAAATCGGCTCACCCGCACCCTCTGATCCATCACCAACTCTGGGGCATATTTCAACAAACGAGTGAACTTAAATAAATACTCCAGCATTTTCAACTTTCCCTGTTTGAGGTTAATAAATTCAACTTCCTTCAATTCCCTCATTTCTCGAGGGAAGAATCTGTCAAGAAAGGCCATATGGAACTCATCCCAGATGATAGGGCCCGCTCCCGCTTCCCTATTGTCCTTCCATTGCTTCTACAAAATATAAGTGACCTCCTTTAGCTAATAAGAGGCCAAGTCCACACACTCCCCATTTGTCACTCCTATAACCTATGTGACCTTTAGGATCCCTTCAATGAACTCGTTTGGATCCTTGTCCACCTTCAGTCCCGTGAATTCAGGAGGGTTCATCCTCAAAAGGTCTCTAATCCGAGCCGCTGCCGTATTGCCATTCTGTGGAACCTATGCAATAGCCTGCTGATTGACCTGAGTGGTCAAGGCCTGCGCCAACATCTGAATCGCTGCCTGAAACTCGGTGTGGGCAGCTAGCTCTAGTGCTTAGGGCTCCGAAATAGGTGGGGCTTGCTGATGCCCATGATCAATGCCATCTCTGTGGCCTTCATCATTTCCATTCCTCCTTCCATTCATTCTTCTAGGAACCATAATTCTGCAATCGTGAATCATATGAATTATAAGGATGGAAAGGCTTTTCATCGCACGACATAGAACATAAAAGAAGGGAACATTTTCTATAACGTTTAGTAGCCTCTTCATCATAGGTGTGGCGCGCTTCACACCCATAAAAAAAGACTCTACCTAATGCAGCTTTCGGACTCCCTATGACACTTCAAACCTATTGCCATGATACCAAGTTTGTCACGACTAGAACATACACTCAGATCGTAGACACCGGACAAGGGACCCCGAGAGACCCCAAGTCAACCCATGGCACATGCATTCAACTAATCCCATTCAATTAAGAGGAAAAATAATCATAAAGATATAGTGGAAATGTAATCATAATATAGCATCAAGAAATACCAAACATTTACATAGTTGAATACTACATACTTGTCCAAAAGCCTCTAAAACATAAGATTGTTTGATGGGATAACATCCCCAACTAATCCGACCATTACTGAAACAAAAACAACATGGAATTCTATAAAACGGCCCTCGTAACATGAGGACTCACCAATAAGCTAATATCGAAGGCTGGGATGGACTACGGTTGAGGATGAGCCTGAGATCCGGAGCCTGTATCATGAAATGATACAGCATAGAAAGTATGCGGTCAGTATATGGAATGTACTGAGTATGCAAGGTAAAAAAAATAGACATTTTAAAAATAAAGTAAAACTCATAAATAGACATAGGAGGAGGACATCATACTTGCATCAAAATCTTCGTAATAAAACATAGGGCTCAAGACTTTCAAATCATTCAAAATCATTCATTATCATAATCGTAAGAAACCTTATGCAAATATAACTTAAGAAAAATAACGTAAACATAAAAATGCATAAAAACATGCGGAACAATGGGAGGACTCGTCATAACCGACACCATCATGGTAGAGCCTTTCATGATGCCCCAATGTCTCGCTCAAGTGGGCAGAGCCGACCTTGGCTTGCCAAGCGAGGGTAGTTCATAAGAAGTGATATCACATTTGAGGGGATCATTATGATAACATCATAACATTTACAACCCATAGCGGCACGTGGTCATGAGACACTGGCGTAGTCCTTTGAACGTCGGGCTACTTGGTGCTAGACACGGCTCCCAAAAACATGCATATAGGCTCATACATAAATCATTAACATCATGCATAAAAATTCATTGGCTAAGATATAACATTATCATCATTGATCCCCTTTATAATATGCTTAGCCAAGAATCAAGGCCCTTTTTTATCGGCCAACATCATAAATCGATAAATCATGAAGTTCGTTTCATAAATCATAAATCATTCTTCATCATATGGGCATTGCCCAATGCTTCCTCATACTCAATTCTTTCAAAATATGCTCATAAACATGGGTAACTTGGATTCATGCATATCCATAATAAATAAACTTGAAGTAATGAATATTCATCATAAATCATAATTTCTATGAACTTTCATAATTGGGCAATTTAGATTTAAAAAGATTGAAACATGATTTTGGTGAAAATAATACTAAACCTTCCCAACATGCATATTTCAGTAAATAAAAACTCAATCAAAACATACCTATATGGAGAAATCACATTGACATGCTTTGGGTAAAACCCCATGAAATTTGAGTGGGAGAATTCATGACTTTTATCAAAATTGGGCATGGGTGAGGAAAAATTCCACCCATTTTAAAACCCTACATAGCTGGGAATGGAGAGACTCAAATTTCCTTGAACACCCATAAAGAAATTTGAAGAAAATTTGGGGAAGAAAGCCTTAAATCTCCCAAAAACCTCTCTAGAATCCTTTCATGAGAATGGGCATGCAATAGGGACTTAACTCCTCTTATTACACTCAGGAAATAACCAAAACGACATAGTTTAGGCCTTAGAGACTTAGAAAATTACGGAAACACCCTCATTAAAATGCAGGAAATATTTGATCACCAGTCCTCACGAGGGACCTAACGGGCCATTGCCACAAGGCACATCTCGTTGCCTTGATTCATTGAGTACACTGCCCAATCCTCCAAGGGAACCCCACGGGAGACCTTATGAGTCGTGAGGCCTGACCTCACGACTCGTGGTCACCTTCCGTGGCCTACACTGCCCATCCCAATCTTGCCGAACCTCCACGGTTGACCACGGGTGACCTCACGAGTCGTGAGGTCTGACCACGACTCGTAGCCAGGCCTGTGGCCTCCCCACTCAGACTTTTCCAAACCAAGCTGACCACGAGTCACTTCACAACTCATGGTCACTCCTCACGACTCACCTCACGAGTCGTTTTGTGACCTAGTGCGAATTTTCAATTTTTCTCCATTTTAACTTCTGGGTCCGATCCTTGGGCTCCCGAGGTATAACATGGAACCTATTCATACATAGTTGACACTGCCCTCCATTGTGAGTCCTATTTAGAAATGGAAAGAGTTGAGAAAGAGAGCAAGAAGGCACGCAACGCGGACGGGTTCATTGGTTCTCCATTTGGGGGCAAGATTGGTCATCATCATGGAAATCCAGGCCTACGCAATCAGAGTCAGTGGTATAGTCTCTGAAAGGTGATAATCCAGCTAGACAGGGTCAACAACAGATGCAGAGAAAGGGTAAAAACTCATATCAGTTAAGTCCATATCAAAAGTGTCCTAATTGTGGTAGGCATCATGGTGGTAGTTGTTATGGGGTTGTTGGTCCTTATTTTACTTGTGGTGAAAAGGGGCATATTGCTAAATATTGTCCTAAGGGGAACTCTAGTACTATTCAGGCTACGACATATCTGCAGGGAACTACTACAGGTACACTTGGTCAGGCTCAGCCAACTAGGTCTGGTAAAGAGGGTGCTCGTGGACAGGGTCGACAAGGTGCACAGGTTGCTCAAGGCGCAGGTGGACCTCCGAGATTCTTCGCTATGGCCAGAAAGGATATTGAGGCATCTAATGTAGTAGTCACAGGTATTATCATTGTCAATTCTCATGGGGTACATGCTTTTATTGATCCTGATTCTATATATTCGTATGTATCTCCATATTATGCTATATTCTTAGAACAAAGAGTTGAGTCTCTTATTGTGCCATATATGGTTATGACCCCAGTGGGGGAGAATTTGGCATTGGATAGAGTTTATAGAGACTGTGTGATATCTGTTCAGGATAGGCACACCATAGTTGATCTACTAGAGTTACCCATGTCTGAATTTGATGTGATTATGGGTATGGATTGGTTGTCATCATGTTATGCTTTGATTGATTGCTATGCTAAGATTATACATTTTAATTTTCCTGGAGAACCACCTTTGGTGTGGAAAGGCTTGACCTGTGACCCAACGAAAGATAATATCTTATGTAAAGGTACGTCGAATGATTAATCATGGGTGTTTGAGCTTTATTGCTACCATTCATGATACTTGAGCGGAGGATGTTACTATTGACAGTGTTCCTATTATTCGAGAATTTGCAGATGTATTTCTAGAAGATTTTCCTAGGCTACCCCCAATAAGAGAAATTGAGTTCAGCATTGATTTAGTCCCAGGAACTCAATCTATTTCTATTCTTCCATAAAGTATGGCTCCAACTGAGTTGAGAAAACTAAAGGTTCAACTCCGAGAGCTACTTGATAAGGGGTTCAGTAGGCCTAGTGTATCACCTTGGGGTGCACCTGTGTTATTTGTGAAAAAGAAAGATTGTACAATGAGAATGTGCATTGATTACAACCAATTAATAAGGTGACAATCAAGATTAAATATGCATTTCCTCGTATTGATGATTTATTCGCTATAGGGTGCTACTCACTTTTCCAATATTGACTCAAGATCAGGTTACCATCAACTGAGAATCAAGACCGAGGATATCTCTAAGAGAGCTTGTCGGATCAAGTATGGGCACTTTGAATTTTTGGTGATATCTTTTGGGTTGACTAATGCACCTGCAACATTTATGGACCTCATGAATAGGGTATTCAAGCCATACTTAGACCATTTTGTGATTGTGTTCATTGATGACATTCCGGTCTACTCTCGGAGTGAGGCAAAACATGAACAACACTTGGGAATTATGTTACAAACACTTAAAGAACAAAAGCTTTGTGCCAAGTTCTCAAAATGTGAGTTTTGGTTGGGCACAGTTTCCTTTTTGGGACACATAGTTTCACTGGATGGAATCTAAGTTGATCCAAAGAAGATTGAAGCAGTTTGAGATTGGCCTCGACGCAGTACTCCTACAGAGATATGGAGCTTCTTAGGACTAGCTGGATATTATAGAAGGTTTATGGAGGGCTTCTCAAAGATAGCCGCTCCATTGACACGTTTAACTCAGAAAGGTGTATTATTACAATGGTCTGATGGATGTGAAGAAGGTTTTCAGAAATTAAAGACCGCACTGACTACGGCTCATATTTTGACGCTACAGCAGAGGGTGGTTTCACCATTTATTGTGATGCATCTCGAGTCAGATTGGGCTGTGTCATAATACAGAATGGTAAAGTGGTGGAATATGCGTCTCAGCAACAAAAGAATCATGAGAAGAATTATACGACTCATGACTTGGAATTGGCCGCAGTCGTATTTGCACTAAAGATCTGGCGTCACTATCTTTATGGTGAGCCATGTGAAATCTATACTGATCATAAGAGTCTAGAATACATATTCAAGCAAAAGGATTTGAATCTTAGACAATGACCATGGTTAGAGTTACTTAAAGATTATGATCTTACCATTATGTATCACCCCCGGAAGGTGAATGTGGTGCGTACGCCTTGAGTAGAAAGTCTATGGGTAGTTTGGCCCGGTTCACTTCTGAAAAGCAATCTATGTTTATGGATATTCAGCATTGGCCAATTGGGGAGTTCGAATTGATCATACAGTGCCGGGCAAGTTACTAGCAGGTATGGTGGTACAATCGTCCTTAGTTGGACAAGTGAAGACTCACCAATATGAAGATCCCTGCCTTGCTAGACTATGAGATCGAGTGAAGGATGAGGGCGTTAAGTCATTCTGTATTGATGGTGAAGGTGTTCTTCATCGACATGATAGATTATGTATTCCCATTGTGGGTGACATAAAACAACTGATTCTTGAAGAGGCTCATTGTACTGGTGGAAGGGTATGAAGGAAAATATTTTGAACCATGTGACTAGTTGCTTAAATTGTCAACAAGTCAAGTATGAACATCAAAAACCTGGGGGAGTAATGCAAAACTTGCTTATCCCCAAGTGAAGTAGGAGAGAATTACTATGGATTTTGTTGCTGAGTTGCCAAGTACTTTCAAGAAACACGACTCAGTTTGGGTGATTGTGGACAGACTCACAAAGTCAGCACATTTCCTTCCAGTATTGGTTACTCATACTGAAAAGCAATTAGCAGATATTTACCTTCGTGAGAATAGTTCGGCTTCATGGTGTGCCTATTTCAATAATATATGATCGCGGTGCACAATTCACTACTGAGTTTTGGAAGTCTTTTCAGAAGTCATTGGGTTCGTAAGTCGATTTGAGTACAGCGTTTCATCCGCAAACTAACAGACAGTCTGAACGGGTTATTCAGATCTTGGAGGACATGCTTAGGGCTTGTGCAATCAATTTTGGTGGCCGTTGGGACGATCAATTGCCTTTGGCAGAGTTTGCTTATAATAATTGCTACCAATCGAGTATACAGATGGCGCCGTTTGAGGCTCTATATGGTTGCAAGTGTCGTTCGCCAGTTGGATGGTTTGGATCTAGTGAAGCACAAATATTAGATCCAGATGTAGTTCAGCAAGCTTTGGAGAAAGTTGCATTAATACGAGAATGACTTAAGACAGCACAAAGCAGATAAAAGTCCTATGCAGATAAGAAAGTCCGTGATATGGAGTTCATGAAGGGTGAGAAAGTCTTTCTAAAAGTTTCCCTTATTAAAGGAGGTATAAGATTTGTCTGGAAAAGTAAGTTAAGTCCTAGATATATTGGTCCTCATGAGATTTTGGATCGGATTTGGTTGGTGGCGTATAGACTTGCCTTACCTCTGGGATTGCCCACTGTTCATCCTATGTTTCACGTGTCCATGCTTAGACGATATGTTCATGATGATAGTCATAAGATCCGGCTAGAGGATGTGGAGCTTGATGAGAATTTGACTTATGAGGAAGGTCCAATATCTATTATTGATAGGAAAGTGCGTCAGTTGAGGTCCAAGAAGGTGGCTTCAGTCAAATTGTTAAGATGCAATCATCTAACCGAGGAGGCTTCTTGAGAGTCTGAGGCGGACATGTGAGATAGACATCCTCACCTATTTGAAAATATAGGTATGATTCTAAGCCCGTTTGAGGACGAACGTTATTTTTAGAAGGGGAGAATGTAATAACCCTAATTTAATAAAGGGCTATTTAGTAATTATGCAATAAAAGAAAAGAAAAATACTAATTTAAAATAATCTATAATAATAATAATAATAATAATAATAATAATAATAATAATAATAATAATAATAATAATAATAACAAAGGCCAAAGCCCAATTGAACTAGAAAAACAAAACACTATTTCTGCCGAAAAAAAAAAAAGAAACGCATCAGGAAAATAAATTACAATGTAGAAAGGAAAAAAAATGAAGAAGAGGAGGTAAGAAAGGAAGAGAAAAGAGAAGAAAAGAGGAGAGAAAAATAAGGATTTTCAATCCAAAGATTAAAGGTAATGATCCTAATCTTTTTCTTGAGTTTATAACGCAATTATAAGAAAGTTTATAGGATAGAACATGGAGAAATCTTGAAGAATTGAGAAAGTTTAGCCCTAGGGTTCTTCAACCTAAATCATCAATTTGAAAGGGGAAACGTTATAAAAATTCGATTTTGATTAATGTTTTGGAATTCTCTCATCAAGGAGAATCTGTTGGTGGTCATAGTTTGGGAATTCTGGTCCATTGACCAGAGTTAACTTTTTCGGTCAAACCTTTGACCGCAAATTTGACTTTTGTTAAAAATTAAGCGAACTTCTACCAAAGGGTTTTTGACCATTCTAAACTCATTTTTGTGTAGTTTGAGGTGATCCGGAGACCTGAGAGTATAGTTCTGAAATATTGGAAAGTGTGCTTGAGTTGTAAATTCGAGTTAAGTGAGAATTTAAGCTTTGGTGCTTGCTTTTTAAACCTGTTTTTTAAAGAAATTATGTTTTGTCTTCCTGGTCCATGTGTTGGGACAAGCATATACATGGCAGAATCGGTGGTCTTTCACCAACCGCATATATGTTACTTTGAGAAAAATATATTTTTAAGGAAAATTATTTCATAATTGATTTGTGTTGTGGTCGTACCATGGAGTTAGGGCATTGGATATCCTTCCTTTGCTGCCATGATATAGTCACTAGGGGCATACATGCGCTACCTTAGCATGTTAGGGGCCTTGTACTTGCTGTCGTAGTATACTATTGAGGCATTATATATGCTGTCGAGGGCTAGTCGGGGTGTTAGGTTGATCTCTTTCACTGTCGTTTGAAAAGTCCTGAGTGTGAGTTGCGTTAAGATGTATATCTATATATGTACTGATCTTTTTGAACATTTTTTTGGACTTTACTGAGTTTTATATTCTAGAAATATGTTGTTGTGCACATTATTTTTTTGTGCTCGTTGTGATTGCATTTTCTAACACTTGTTCCAGGGGTATTAAAGTGGTAGGTCGAGGATCTTACTGAGTTATATTTATATATAGCTCACTCCTTACTTACATGTCTATCCAGATTCTGTTACGGGAGGTGAGACTAGTGGATGACGAGTCTGTTCATTCAGGTTCTGTTGCTAAGGTGAGCCTTCACATCGGTTCATGGAGGCTATCATTTCAGCTTTATCTACTATTTATATATATTTTCTTTTCTTGGGATTTGCATGTCCGACAGCTAAACTCATCTAACTCTAGTACATGCTCCATGGTCTTAGTGTGGGATTTGGACTGGAGATACACTACTTAAATGATCGTTTGCTTTCTTATAAATTGAGACTTGATTTTGGTTGGATAATCATTTCATTTTTATGACTATTGATGTTTTTGGAGTTGCATATATTGTATTTCAATGCTTATAGAAAAGGGTTAAGTGTTTGGATAAATAGGTTTGCCTGGCGGTGGTGTTAGCGGGTGCCAGTCATGTCTAGGGGGTATTTTGGGACATGACAATCCTGAAGTACGCCTCCCGGCCTTTGATGCTCCACCTTTACTTGCTGACAGTTCGGACACTTGACTACGATTTCTGCAATATCCTTTTTCATGCCACTTCACCAATAGATTTCCCGTAAATCACAACACATGTTGGTGGCACCTAGATGGATAGAATACCTGGATCCATGAGCCTCATACAACATCCGGCTCCTTAAATCGTCCATATTCGAAACATATAAGCAACCCTGGTACTGAAGCACACAATCACCCCCTTGGGAGAAGACCTCCACCTTCTGACTTTGAATGTCTTCCTTCAACCTTACCAAAATCGGATCCTCATCTTGTCTAACTTTCACATCAGTCACTAAGGACGATTCTTATCCATTCTGAACAACAATACTGCCATCAGTCGAGTCAACCAACCTAACTCCTAACCTAGCGAGTCTATGCACATCTTTCACCAGCTCTTTCTTCCCCTCATCCACATGGGACACACTCTCTATAGAGAGTCTACTAAGTGTATTGGCTACCACATTAGCATTACCCGGATGGTAAAGGACATTCATATCATAGTCCTTGAGTAGTTCCAACCACCTCCTTTGTCAAAGATTGAGATCCTTCGGAGTGAACACATATAGTAAGCTCTTATGGTCCATAAACACATCCACATGGACACCATACAAATAATGTCGCCATATCTTCAATGCGAACACCATCACGGCTAATTCAAGATCATGGGTCAGGTAATTCTTCTCATGGACTTTCAACTGTCTAGAAGCATATGTTATTAGTTTCCCACGCTGCATCAATACACAACTAAGTCCGATTCTTGAAGCATCAAAATACACTATGAACCCATCAGTACACTTAGGTAGGGTCAACACTGGTGCTGAGGTAAGTCGAGTCTTCAACTCTTGGAAGCTCTTCTCAGAAGCCTCCGACCATTAGAACTTCACCTTCTTCTGGGTCAATTTGGTCAATGGTGCTGCAATAGATAAGAAACCTTCAACAAACCTCCGATAATAGCCAGCTAAGCCCAAGAAACTCCGAATATACAAAGGATTTACCGGTCTAGGCCAATTCTTTACCGCTTCTATTTTCTGAGAATCCACCTTTATACCCTCACTTTTCACCACATGGCCCAGAAATTCTACGGAGTTCAACCAAAACTCACACTTGCTGAATTTTGCATATAACTGACGATCCCTGAGTGTCTGAAGCACTATTCGCAAATGAGCGACATGCTTCTCCTCGCTCTGAGAGTATATCAGGATGTCATAGATAAACACAATCATGAACATATCCAAATATGGTTTGAACACCTTGTTCATCAGGTCCACAAAAGCTGCAGGAGCATTAGTTAGTCCAAAATACATAACTACACACTCATAATGACCATACCATGTCCGGAAGGTTGTCTTTGGGATATCGCACTCCCGAACTCTAAGCTAATGATATCTGGATCTAAGATCTATCCTTGAGAAAAACTTGGCACCCTGAAGCTGATCAAATAAATTATCTGATCTTGGGTAGATTTATATGCCCAAGTGATACTCAAATGCGTCATTTTGTCTTGTTTATCTATCGATGTTTGTGCATTCTCATGTGAATTGTAGTAAAATGTGAATTTATACTAACCAACATGATTAGCGTTGTTTTGCTGGAAAAGTATAATTTTATGAAGCTAACATGCATGTTGGGAGAAGTTGGGATTGGACTTAGAAGCGAGCAAGGAAAAGGCCAAGGAAAGCATGAATTAAAGGGGCTCCGCGATGGAGCCGTGTCACGCTGCCATCGCGGATGCATTCTGCCCGTATGCTGAAGATGAGCCAAATTCCAGTGAACGTGGGCGTTGGGGCCGTGGCACATTGGCCTAGCCCCGCGTTGCACGCTGTGCCACGTTGGGCTTAAATACCTGGACGACCGGATTCCAGTAAGGGTCCGTGTTGGTGGTGCATCGCGGAGGCAGTGCTCCGCGATGCACTCCGTGACACATTGCTTGTTATTCCAGGAAAAATTCCCACTAGTATAAATAACACACTTAGGTTTATTTTTAATTATTCTTACTTGGTTGAGCAAGAACTTGGGTTACAGGTAGTTGAGGGGACGAAATTCTTAGGGTTCTTCTCTATCTCTTTCTTCCTTATTTCAATTATTTGTATAATTTACACTCTTTTAACGATGTTTAATCCACAAATGAGTGGCTAAATTCACTTCTTGCTGAGGTTAGGAACATTTGTATTGAAATGTAATTATTGATCAATTGGTTTTTCATCTTGTCTTCCATGGTTGTTCTATTGATTCTTGTTCTTACTGCATTAATGTATGGCCAATGTTGATGTATATCTAAAAAGTCCAGTTTCACTTGAGAGAGCAAGAAATTGGAAAGTTGTGAATTGATAGGATATGATCTTTTCTTAGTTTGGGAAAATTGAGAATTGATTTACCTTCAGGATAGAGATATACCTGAAAGTCATATTAGTCAACTAAGGAATCGGTTTTGTATGGCTAGAACATGAATTTCTTTTTATCACAGAGATGTAGGTGGAAGGTTCATGATTCTTAAGTTGGGTTAAATACGAGAGTTTTAATCCATAGGCAATAATTCTTGACTAGCAACCGGAGGATAGATTAATCAAATTATATCGATAATTTATTTATCTACATGTTCATTTTAGCCTCAGCATGCTCATACTTATAGTTTAGACTCAATTAGTATATTCGTTTTAGACTTAGTAAAAAAAATTAGGAAACAAAATGTCAAAATCTTCTTCACACTATTGTGTGCTGTTTAGAGTTAAAGTTTATTGACACATGATTAGATTGATACCTTAGTCCAGTCCCTGTGGGATCGATACTTGGCTTACTTGAGCCACTTTACTACTTGTTCAACCACGTGCACTTGCGTGTAGTTATTCCAAACAGCCGAACAAGTTTTTGGCGCCGTTGCCGGGGACTGGCAATTGGTAAAAAAAAATTCTTAAGTGTTAGTTTATTATTTCCTCTTAGTGTTGACAACTTGGTCTTAGCCTGTATTTTGCAGATATTAATTTCTGTTGAACACTGGCAAGAGACAAGGAGTTGGTGAACTCATATTTAGAGCCGGAAAAACAATTCCATCGTCAAAGGAGAGAAGCTCTAGAGAAAAAGCTGCAGTTGCTCAGACAAACAATCCTGGAGCAACAACAGAATCCACCAGTTGTAAGGGAAGTGTTAGTGCCCGAGGAAATGGCAGCTAGGCCGGTTCGTGAGGTGGCAATCCAACATGCTAACAATGTCACATCTAGCATCTGCAATCCTGAGCCAGGAAGGAGGTTCGAGCTTAAACAGAATATGGTGCAATTGCTGCACACCAGTGGGCAGTTCACAGGTCTCCCTTACGAGGATCCACAACAACATCTCCAAATTTTTTTGGAGATAAGTGACACTTACATCCCCGCTGGAGTGTCATCAGATTATGTCAGGCTTCCATTGTTCCCATTTTCACTTTTGGGAGAAGCTAAGAGGTGGTTGAAAGCTGAGCCACCTAATTCCATCACCACGTGGGATGATCTTTCAAAGAAATTCTTGATACGGTTCTTTCCATCCGGTAAAACAGCAAGACTTAGAAGTCAAATTCTAAGTTTTAAACAGAGAGAGGGAGAGAATCTGTATCAAACTTGGGGGAGATTCAAATCTATGTTGCGGGATTGTCCTCATCATCACCAATCCAATGATGTGCTGGTGCATACTTTCATAGAGGGTTTGGAACCCCACACAAAAATCTTGCTAGACTCAGCTGCTGGGGGACAAGCATTAGAAAAAACTTATGATGAGATGTATACCTTGTTGAACCGTATTTCGCAGTGAAATCCAGAGTGGAATGCGGACTCTTCTAGAGGAGGAACAAGGAAAGCGGTAGGAGTCTTAGAAGTGGATGGTTTTACAGCTATCGCTGCACAAATAGCTGTGTTTTAGAATCAACTCAATACCCACTTCAGTAACATGAGCATGAACCAGTCTCAAGCCCCAGTGAATGTAGTGCAGCAGATTTGGTGTGAAGTGTACGGGAGTAATGAACACTCAGCTGAGTGTTGTGGAGCAAATCCTGATTCGGTGAACTTTGTTGGTAATGTACAGAGAAATAAACACCTACAGTATGGCAACAACTACAATTCCAATTGGAGGAATCACCCGAATTTCTCTTGGGGTAGCAACAACCATCAAGGGCAGAGTTCGAGTCAGGTGGCACAGAGAAATCAAGGAGGGCAGCAGAACTATCAGTCGCAATACAGAAGCAACAATGCACCTCCTCCACTACCATCACCCAACATTGAGGAGATGTTCAAGACAATGATAGCTAACCAAGCTCAATTGCAGGCTGACTACGTGAAATTGGTAGCTGATGTAAAGAACAATCAGTTAGCTACAAAGGCGCTGGAGTACCAGTTTGGGCAATTTGCTGGAGCTCAAAACACCAGGCCGAGAGGAGGACTTCCAAGTGACACTGACCCCAACCCCAAGCAAGTAAATGTAGGGACCACAAGTAGTGGTTTGCAACTCAAGGAGGTGGAACCAGAAAGACCACCACAACAATCGATAGCCGGTGATAATGAGAGGGATCATAAGATGATAGGGGGAAGGAGAAGGAAGCTTAACCAGAAAGACCACCACCCCCGTTCCCTCAAAGACTAAGGAAACACAAGGAGGAAGCGTGTTTCAAAAAGTTCATGGAGGTGCTTAAACAGGTACACATTAATTTACCTCTTGTTGATGTTTTGTAGGGAGTACCGAAGTACGCAAAATATATCAAGGACATCGTGGCGAACAAAAGCAGGTTGACTGAGTATGCTACGGGGGTGCTTATGGAGGAGTGCACTTCACGGATACAATATAGGTCGCCCACAAAGCTTAAGGACCCTGGGAGCTTTACAATTCAAATTACAATTGGGCAGAGTATCCGAGCTCGCGGATTATGTGATTTGGGAGTGAGCATTAACTTGATGCCAACATCGGTATTCAAGAAGTTGGGGCTAGGGAGTCCTAGACCAACAACAGTGATCTTGCAACTAGCGGATCGTTCCTTAGCCAGACCTGATGGCATTGTGGAGGACGTGTTGGTGCAAGTGGTCTCCCTTATCTTCCCGGTAGACTTCGTAGTGCTGGATTTTGAGCCAGACGTGGAAGTCCCATTAATTTTGGGACGTCCTTTCTTGGCGACCGGGAAAGCGCTAATTGATGTAGCTGCAGGGCAGCTAACTATGCGGGCGCACGACAAGGTGGAGGTGTTTGAAGTGTACAAGGCTACAAAGCTTCCGACAGTGTACGAGGAACACTCAGTGATCAACGTGCTTGATCGAGCGGTTATTGCTCAGAGTGGTGAGTCACGGGAGCCAATGGGGAAACCACCGGAGAAGTGTAAGCATTACTGGGGTGAGGACGGTAGTCGAGAGAAGACATCTGTCACCCTAGAGGATGGCTGAGCTTAATGACGTCGAGCCGCGATGGTAAACCAGGCGCTGCACGTGAATTTGTTGTAAGAGATAAGTAGAAGTAGTTAGCTAAATAAAAAGAAAAAAATTAAAAAGAAAAAAGAAAAAAAAAATATATGTATATATATATATATAACACAAAAATATTATCGTGTTGTGTTTGAAACCTTTGGATTCTAACAAATTTCTTGTGGTGAGATGAATTTTAGGTTGAACGGAGGGCAAAAATGCAAAAGACCGCAAAGGAAAAATCGAGGTGAGAAAAATAATAAAAAGTGGCAAAACAGTGAGCTGGCGTAATGGCTCCGTGTCACGGAGGTCATGCTCCGCGTTACCCTCCGTGACACGTTGAAGTGTAACCCGGAATTTTTGAAAAATTCCAGAGTACTGGCGCGATGGCTCCGTGTCACAGAGGGAATGCTCCGCGTTACCCTCCGTGACACGTTGAAGGCAATTTCGCGTCGAGTCACATCGGGTTTCCGGGTGACCCGCACGAAAATACCTCTTTTTAACCCCTTTTTCCCTCATTTGTTTCCCATTTCTCATCTCCTCCACGACAAACACCCAAGAATCCCCCATTCCCCAACGTGACACGGACCTAGGAGCTAAAATTCTTCAACTTTTCTTTGATATCGTCGAATTAAAGGTATGTTCGTTAACTTCATCTCATTTCCTGACTAATTTTTCCGATTTTGAGCATGTGAGGTGAGGAAAACTTTCCCTAATTATAAATTGAGCTTGAATTCATGAAGTTATTGTTGATTGATGTTCGTAGTATCGTTGTGATTATATGAACTCGATAAATACATGGGTGATCAAAATTCTTGTGAAATTTGTAGCTAGGGTTAGAATTTGAATATGAAGAAGTTAAAATTGAGTTGAAATGTGAAATTCTTGTTGGTTTGTGCATGTTGGGTGAGGTAAATTACGTTGTGCTTAACGTTAATATGCTAACGGCGCGATGGATTTTCGAGATAATGAAATTGTTGAAATTGCATAGAAATTGGGGGAATTGCATCGGTTTTGTTGATAGAAATTTTCTCTAAGTGCTATGTTATGAAATGTTATCGATGGTAATAGTGGATTAGCTGTACAAAGTCTGAGTAGTACATAGAATTTATACTGTCGAACCCTCTGAATGCACGAGGCATTTTTGTTAATGTTTTTTTATTTGAAAGTTAGAAAAGAGGATTGTCTTGCTGTAATGTTGTGATTGTGGCTAAAGACTAAGTGTGGGGTGGCCTAGCTTAACCCAACCTTAGTCGAAGCTAATTTTAATTTGAATAACATTGGGACTGTCTGTTTGATTTGATAGGAACAATGGCAAGCAGGCAAGATAAAGGGAAGGGCGCGTCTACATCGGGCGCCGGAAGGAAAAGAATCAGACTGGGAGCAGCAGTCCCAGCAGCACCAGCGGTTCCACGCGGCCAACGCCGTCAACACGGAACCCGATGGGTGACAGAGGAAGGGAAGAAATAGTGCACGAAGCATAAGGAAAGCACATACTTCCCCGAGGAGCATATTGCAAGGGAACCGTTGGCACAAGAATTCCCCAGAATTGTCCGCAGCATTGATGCAGCCGGACTTCATCTTTGAAGAGCCCAAGGAGTGCAATCTTCACCTGATTCGAGAGTTCTATGCCAATTGGAACCCGACACTTCGAAGTCATACTGTCAAAATAAGGGGGTAGGTAGTCACTTTTGAGCCCCATCACCTTAATGCCATCTTGGGGGCGCGGGACACAGACGCCCATGTACTCCAGCAGCTGAACATCACTCCACCATATGCGGACATCAAACGCACTCTGTGCGGAGCCCGGTCTACAGCACGGTGGAGCAGACATAAGGAGAGGGGCTACCATCAGACATTGCCCTACTCACAGATGAACAGGAAAGCCAGGATATGGCTTAAAATTGTTTGTTCCTGCCTTATCCCGGGGGTGCATATGATAGATGTCACCCGGGATCGTGTGTGCTTGGTCTATGCCTTGATGAAAGGGCTGAAGATCAATGTTGGGGTGGTGATTATCTCCGCCATGAAGAGAGCCCATTTGCATCAAGGGCACAGGTATGGGTTTGGTGGCTTACTGACCACGTTCCTGAGGGGCCTGGATATTGAGGAAGATGCCCTGGATTACATACCGTAGATGGATAGGTGTGCCTTGGACGTCACCAAAACCAAGACACCCGACACCACTCACGGGCCAGTTCTTACACTTGCCGAGCGACATGCTCAGGATGATTAGTACATGGCCCGCATGTTCGGGATGCAGATGCTCCAGTTGCGCATAGGTGGGAGGCCGGCAACAGAAGATGAGCTGTGGCAGCTCGAGCTAGACTACCCTTTTGGCAAAAATGCCAGGGCTCTATACCGAGTGGGGCCAGCTTTTGTGGAGCCCACTGATGATGATGTCCCCACTGATGAGGAGACACGTTGTGAGGACTCAGATATTGAGTCAGATAATGATGATGGGGGCGATTCAGACATGGGAGACGAGGCAGCGGCACCTGACGAAGAAGTGGAATACTTCGATTGATCAGGGAGTTTCACCACCCACTTTTGTGCTATGCTGAATTTTGTGAACACTGGGGACAGTGTTCGATTTAAGTGTGGGGTGGGAGTAGTTAGGTGCTGGTTGTTTTTGTTATTAATGTCTCTGTTCTGTTGTTGTGCTTGGAAAAAATTGTGACCCTGTGATTTTTGTGTGTATGTCTGTATTGTAATTAATGTGAAGCTGTTGTGTGCTGTATGGAGTTGTTGTTAGCTGGTTGTGTAAATATTTTTGTTTTATCGAAATCATCGATATATTTAAAATTTTTTGTGAAATTTTTTTTATTCTTTATTTTTGGGTTTCTCGGCGTTTGTTTTCGGTGCTTTTACCGAGAATAGTCCCATTGAACCGAAGTCGTAATTAGTGACCGTTCCCTATGATGGATGGATGACGACCGTCTTAAGGGAAATGTAGTCAATAGGAGTAGATTTCTTTTACTCTTTTTAAATTTTTTTTTCTTTTGTTTGTTTGTATCCCAAACGTGTCGTTACTTTATGGTTCGGAATTCAGGTTGCGTGTTGTACATGATATTTAAAATGCAAAGGTGATTTGTATGAAAGCATGCAACTTTGTAAATATGTTGAGATACCTAGGCCATAGAGTTCGATTCGGTGTGATTGAGGCTTAATGTTTGAATTCTTGTAATTAGCTTATTGAAGAGTCTGTGAATATGTTTTGAGTTGAGCATGTGCAAAGAGTGTATGGAGAGGTTTCGATTATTCCATGCTATTGTGAATTGTCTAGAACTTGCCTGGTGTGTGTACAAAATGAAATGAAGGATGTATATTGTAGAAAAGGATGTAGGCATTTCTTTGATTTAACTGAAAGTTTTTTTACCTCATTATCATACCTACCTTGAATGTACATCCTAGTTAGCCCATTGAGCCTTTAGCCTATTTTTTTTCTTTTGCCGAAAAGGTGTAAACTGAGATTAACCCCTTTTCATTATCTGTGAATTTGATCCAAAACTCTTAAGCACTCAAGAGAAATAATTTTCCCACAGTGTCAAGGAGTGAGAATTGAGAAAAGAAAAGAAAAAGCAAAGTGATTAAAGGAAAGAAAAGGTCAAAGGTGCACTTGCTATAGATTAAATATAATGAAGACGTATAACTAATCTTTGTTATTAAGTTGAGTTTGCTTAAAGATATGGGAACAAAAATAAAGACAGACTTCAAGAATGGGAGGATGAAGGAAGAAACAATGCCCATAAGGTTGATGGGATGTATTGAAAAAGCGCTTAAGGATGCTAGTTGCTATTATTGGTTAGCCCATTATTTACTAGTTCCGTAACTTACATTACAACCCGTTAAGTCCTATGTGATCTTACATCACGCGTCCTTATATTAGTGGAGTAAAACACTAAAGGCAAGCCTATGGTTCATGACATGATGCATGTGAATTCTTTTGGGAGAGAGAGTGAAATCGTGTTTATATGCCCCTGCATGTAATGTCTTTGAGTTCATGTGATTAAAAAGGGGAAAATTCTCTTGTGTTGTGAGGGCACATGCTCGACGAGAGATTGAATTTCGTGTCGGATATCTTGATCAGCTTATTTGCATGAGTTTGCCGATATCGAGAGTCGATTCTTGAGTCTAGGAGGTCTTAATGTGTTGAAGGTCATTGTATTGATAAGACTATGCACGTTTTCTTGATGATTTGCTATATTAAATAATCGGTATAACCGTAGCTCGAATTGTCGAGCCAAAGTAGCCATGATTGGGTGTCAATTGCATGAGGTGTAAGATTATTGTTCGGGGACGAACAAGGCTTTAAGTGTGGGGTAAGTGATCTTGGGCAGATTTATATGCCCAAGTGATACTCAAATGCGTCATTTTTTCTTGTTTATCTATCGATGTTTGTGCATTCTCATGTGAATTGTAGTCAAATGTGAATTTGTACTAACCAACATGATTAGCGTTGTTTTGCAGGAAAAATATAATTTTATGAAGCTAAGATGCATGTTGGGAGAAGTCGGGATTGGACTCAAAAGCGAGCAAGGAAAAGGCCAAGGAAAGCATGAATTAAAGGGGCTCCGCGATGGAGCCGTGTTACACTGCCATCGCGGATGCATTCTGCCCGTATGCTGAAGATGAGTCAAATTCCATTGAAGGTGCGTGTTGGGGCCGTGGGACGTTGGCCTAGCCCCGCGTTGCACGCTGTGCCACGTTGGGCTTAAATACCTAGACGACTGGATTCCAGTAAGGGTCCGCATTAATGGCATGTCACGGAGGCAGTGCTCTGCGATGCACTCCGTGACACGTTGCTTGTTATTCTGGGAAAAATTCCCACTAGTATAAATAGCACACTTAGGTTTATTTTTAATTATTCTTACTTGGTTGAGCAAGAACGTGGGTTACAGGCAGTTGAGGGGACGAAATTCTTAGGGTTCTTCTCTATCCCTTTCTTCCTTATTTCAATTATTTGTATGATTTACACTCATTTAACGATGTTTAATCCACAAATGAGTGGCTAAATTCACTTCTTACTGAGGTTAGGAATATTTGTATTGAAATGTAATTATTGATCAATTGGTTTTTCATCTGTCTTCCATGGTTGTTCTATTGATTCTTGTTCTTACTGCATTAATGTGTGGCTAATGTTAATGTATATCTAAAAAGTCTGGTTTCACTCGAGAGAAAAAGAAATTGGAAAGTTGTGAATTGATAGGATATGATCTTTTCTTAGTTTGGGAAAATTGAGAATTGATTTACCTTCAGGATAGAGATATACCTGAAAGTCGTATTAGTCAATTAAGGAATCAGTTTTGTATGGCTAGAACATGAATTTCTTTTTATCACAGAGATGTAGGTGGAAGGTTCATGATTCATAAGTTGGGTTAAATACGAGGGTTTTAGTCTATAGGCAATAATTCTTGACTAGCAACCGGAGGAAAGATTAATCAAATTGTATCGATAATTTATTTCTCTACATGTTCATTTTAGCATCAGCATGCTCATACTTATAGTTCAGACTCAATTTGTATATTCGTTTTAGACTTAGTAAAAAAAATTGGGAAACAAAATATCAAAATCTTCTTCACACTGTTGTCTGCAGTTAAAGTTAAAGTTTATTGACACATGATTAGATTGATACCTTAGTCCAGTCCCTGTGGGATCGATACTTGGCTTACTTGAGCCACTTTACTACTTGTTCGACCACGTGCACTTGCGTGTAGTTATTCCAAACAGCTGAACATCATCTATCCTGGGTAAAGGATACCTGTTCTTCATGGTGACTTTGTTCAATTGCTGATAGTCAATGCACATCCGAAGGGAACCATCCATCTTTCGGATGAATAAGACTAGTGCACCTCATGGAGACTTGCTCGGTCTAATGAAACCCTTATCTAACAAGTCCTTCAACTAATCCTTCAACTCCTTTAGCTCAGCTGGAACCATCCTATAAGGAGGGATGCATATAGGCTGTGTGTCGGGAAGAAGGTCAATTCCAAAATCAATTTCCCTTTCGAGAGGAGCACCTAGTAAATCATCTGGAATTACTTCTCGGTACTCACACACCACTAGAACTGACTGGATAGTCAGGGTATCGGACTCAACATCCTTAACCCTAACTAGATGATGCATACAACCCTTGGAGATCATCTTCCTATCTTTAAGATAGGAAATAAAATGACCTACGGGCACGATCGAACTACCCTTCCACTCCAAGATTGACTCACCGAAAAGCGGAACTCCAACGCACGAGTTCTAAAATTAATAGAAGCATAACATGCATACAACTAATCCATGCCAAGAATAATATCAAAGTCAGTCATTGCTAACTCTACAAGATCTGCGGAGGTGACTTTATGCAATATAGCGATCGGGCATCCTCTATACACCCACCTGGCTACAACTGAATCACCAACAGAAGTAGAAACTGAAAATGGTTCTGACAGAGTCTCAGGACTAATTTCAAAGCTACTAGAAATATAAGGTGTCACAAAAGACAAGGTAGACCCTAGATCTAACAAACCATAGGCATCAAGATGAAAAACTTGTAACATACTAGTAACCACATCCAGTGAAGTCTCTTGCTCCTGACGTGAGGCGAGGGCATAGAATCTATTTTGTCTCTATCCGCCACCCCCACTAGAAGATGCTCCTTATAGAGCTAAATGTGTTGGAGCTGCTGCTGTCCTGGTAGTTTGGCCTCTATCATGGTGCTGGATCTAGTGACCTCTGCTAAAATTGAGGGCGGTGACCACCGCCGGATCTCTGATGAGTAAACCCATGGCTATCTGTCCGAGCCCTCTTTTCCTTCCCCTCCCTCGCATGAGCCGCCTCCATCTGCTGGGCATACAACACTATACGATGATTACAATATCGGGTACCCCTGTCATATATTTAATCCCGCCCAGATATGTTTGCAAGCGAGATAATTGTCTTTTCAACATAGCTGCATCTCTTTTCTGGAGACGGTTGAGTCTCCCTATTTTTCGTTCCATTCTCAAGTCCCTGAACTTATGAACAAGGAAAGTTCATATCTTGATGAAGCACGTAAGTCCTGCAATCTTTATCCAAATAGCCCGCCACACCTTGAATAAATCGGCTCACCCGCACCCTTTAATCAACTACTAACTCCGGGACATATTTTGAAAAGTGTGTAACTCGAGAGCATACTCCTGTACATTCATCCTCCCCTACTTCAAATTCACAAATTATGCTGCCTTCAACTCCCTCATTTCCCAAGGGAAGAACTGGTCTAGAAACACCATGTGGAACTTCTCCCAAGCAACTGGGCCTGCTCCGGGGGCCTTACTGTCTCTCCATCACCTAAACCAGATATGTGCAACTCCTTTCAGCTGTTACAAGGCCAACTCTGCACATTCAACCCCATTCAACCCCATAACCTGGGTGATCTTCATAATCTTGTCAATAAACTCATACGGGTCCTTATCCACTTTTGACTCGAGGAACTCTGGGGGGTTCATTCTCAAAAAGTCTCTGACTCAGCCGCCGTTGCATTGCCATTCTGTGGAATATGCATAATAGCCTGCTGATTGACCTGAGCTGTTAAGGCCTGTGCAAGCATCTGGATAGCTACCCGAAATTCAGCATGGGCAACTAGCTCTGGTGCCTGGTGCTCCTGAACTGTGGGGCTTGTTTGTGCCCATTACCGTTTCCATCCTCGTGGCCTTCACCATTCCCATTTCTCCTACTATTCATTCTTCAAGGAGCCATGATTTTTCAATCGCGAATAGCATGAATTAGAAGGATAGAAAGACTTTTCATTGCACGACATAGATCATGAAAGAAGGAAACATTTCCTTAATGTCTCGTAGCCTCTTCGTCATAAGTGTGGAGCGTTTCACACCCATGAAAAAAGACTCTACTCAATACGGCTTTTAGACACCCTAGGACACTTCAAACCTATGGCTCTGATACCAAGTTTGTTACGACCCGGACGGAGGCCCGTATTGTAACATGGGACAAGGAGCCACGAGAGACTCTAAATCGACCCATGACATGAACATTTATCTATCTTCATAACACTTAAAGCGGAATACTGAACATACGATATAGAGGCAATATAAACGTAACGTAACATAACATGATAAGTGGAACATACTAGAATTACATATTAGCTGAGTAGTACAATTAGTCTGAAAGCCTCTATTATACTAGATGTGTTCATGGGACAACATCCCCAACTAACCTGGCAAAACTAAAACAAAAGAAACATCGTTTTCTAAACATATGGCCCTCAGAACATGAGGACTTACCAAAAGGGCTAATAGCTAACTCTGAAAGGGACTACTGATGGGGATGAGCCTGAGAGCCGGGTCCTGTATCATGAAACGATACAACATAAAAAGCATGAGATTAGTACGTGGAATGTACCAAGTATGCAAGGTAAGTAAAACGGACATTTTAAAATACATAACACATATGATCATAAGAGAAGGACATCATGTTCATATCATAAATATCATAAGATAACATGTGGCTCAAGGCTTTTAAATCATTCTCCAACCATTCATTAACATAATCATAAGAGAAACTTTATCGAATCATCACTTGAGCCAATAACATAAACATGCCAATGCATAAAATGCGCAACAATGGGAGGACTCATTATAACCGACACCATGGTAGAGCCTTGCATGATGCCCCAACTATCTCAGTCAAGTGGGCAAAGTCCTCCTTGGATTTCCAGGAAAGGGACGTGCATTATGTGATATCATGAAAGAGGGGATCATTATCATTGTAATGTATCATTATAAACCCACGGTGGTACGTGGTTGTGAGACACTGACGTAGTCCTTTGAATGCTGAGCTGCTCGGTGCTAGACGCGGCTCCCAAAAACATAAACATTAGGCTCATATGTAAATTAATAACATCATTCATTAAGATTCATGTATAAATAAACATTTATCATTAAGACTCTATTTTTTCCTCTTTTTGAGTGATAAATCTTTCTCAAAACATGGAGTGTGAATCAAACCCATGTTTGAATTGAAATTGAGATATTGATCCCCATTAAAACATGATTAGCCAAGAACCAAAGGACTTTTAGTCGACCAACATCATACATCGAAAAATTATGAGATAAATTTCTTAAATCTTAAGTCATTCTTCAACATGTGGGCATTTTCCAATTCTTTATCATGCTTTACAATACTCAATTCATTCGGAAACATGCTTATAAACATGGGTAACTTGAAAACATGCCTTTCATCATCATTAATTCATAATACTTGAATATTCATCATAAACTCAATTTTTCATGAACTTTTCATAAATGGGCAATTTCATTTATAAAAACTTGAAACATGATTTGTAATGAAAAATAACATAACAGATTCCCAAAATTCATAATTCAATAATAGTTACTCAATTAGATCAGACCCATGTAGAGAAATCGAATTCTCATTGATTGGGTAAAAACCCCATAGATTTTTTATAGGAATTTCATGAAACAAAGAGATTGGGCATGGGTGTGAAATGATTCACCCATTCATAAACCTACATACCTGGGTAAGATCAATTCTCACCGCTCCTTGAAAGCCCAAAAGGGAAATTGATGAAGAACACCTTGAAGACTAGCTTGATCACCTCTATACTTTTTTGACTTTGCTTGCATGAGAATGAATGCTATAGAATGGATTAACCTATCTTAATACACTCAAAAAATAACTTAAAACGACATAGTTTAGGATCTCAGAGCGTAGGAATAATGAAAATACCCTTAATGAAAACCTTGAAAAATTTGCACAGGGTGTACTAACAGGCGCACCAATGAGTCATTGGTGGATACCACGACTCTTGGTATTCGTCCGTCATCTGCACTGCCAAATCCCTGATCTCAGATTCAACCGACGACTCTACAGGACAAGTCATCCTTTCATCCAACGGGTCGTTCATTCGATCATTACTTCCTCCTGCAGATAATATACTTCCCCTCACAACGAGCCTCACCACGACTCGTTACTTCATCCAACAAGTCGTGGTTGCCTTCTATTAGGTCCACTAGAAAATATTGACATACCATACAATGACTCGTGACCATTGTTACACCCCAAAAATCTTATTTATTTATTTTTTTGATGTTTTTTTGATGTTTATATGTCATATTAAGGGAATTATGGGTTGTAGGTTGTCCATAGGTGAGGAGGAAAACATGTGTAAAGGGAAAACCGAAGAGTATGTGAAGATTGTAAATAAGGGTCAACTTTAAATGGACATATCTCCAAATATATAATGATTCAGAGGCCCTATAGCCTATAAAATGAAAGGTATTTTAGTCTAGTTTACTAGGAAAAAAAACCGCTCGTCAATCGGAGTTCGGAGTAAAAAGTTATGCTCATTTAAAGACAGCACTGGCGACTGGAAAAGAGCTCATGCGCGCGGGCGTCGAGACAGGAAGGCAGCAGACGCAAGAGCACACAAGGGCACGTCTCACGGGCGCCATATGCGGGCACCATCCAGCCCGCCTATATGAGGTAATTTTGAGCTAAAAAGCTCATTTCTACTCCGTTTCACCTCATTGTTTTTTCAAAATTCACAGAATTAAGAGCTCTATCCAATGGTGAAAAGAAATCCCATGTAAGAAATTTTATGTATAGGTAAAATTTCCTTATAGTCCAAGCTTGGAAAGGGTTTCCTATGTTGTGAGCTTCTAATCGTCGAGTTGCTGTGTTTTTGGCTGCCAAGATGCCGCATTTTTGGGCAATAGGGAGGTGAAGTTCTACCTCCATATTGGTGAGAGTTGAGTACAAAAGGAGGTAGGTGTTTTTCCTCTTTAATTTATCATGAATTAACAAATTATGTTGGAAATGAAGCTGGAACTTATGTGTTGCTTGGGTTGTGTGTTGTTGCTGCAGTTTTGCAGCATGGTTGCTACATTTTTGGAATAGTATTTGGCTGAAGAGGAGCTCCATATGGGAAGATGTTATATACAAGTGAAAGGTAAGTGTTCCTACTTGATTTATCTGCTCAAATTCGCAAGCTAAAGTAAGGAAATGAAATAAAGTCAATATGTGTTTTATGTGATATTTAACTGAGGTTTCTGCCCCTTTTTGGGAGGTTGTTACAAGCTATATAGATACTGGAATTTTTCCAAAAGATGGAAGGAATACACCACACTTTGAGGAGGTTAAACACCAAAAGCACGTAAGCGAAACTCTCTTGAATTGCCTCAAGTTTAAGACGCCAAAGGTACGTAGGATTGCTGAAAATTATATTATGATGTGGCTGTTTGGTTGTACGTTTTGGGAAATGAATTGTGACTAGGAACTTGTAATAAACCAGTACTGATTCCATGTAGTGCAAGTAAGAAAGTTTAAGGTGTCAGAGTTTCTAGCAAGCGGAAGAAATTGGCTAAAAAGACGCGATAAAGTAAGGTATGTAAAGGCGTCCCTATTCTTATTTTTCAAGCATGAAATCTTGTTGTTGATCGTGCCAATGTTCCTTCATTTTGTGTTTCTATTAAGGCATAAATGATTCTTCCCAAAGTATTAGAAATACTTCATAGAAAGCTTGAAGAGTTAAATATGCTTGAAGTGAACAAATGTGAAGTGAAAGGCGTATTATTTACGATTACTATTGTAGTTGTAAAACGAGTCTAAATTCCCCTCAGCGTGGGCACCGGGAGCTGGTACTTTATATTATTTCATGCATGTGATATAAAATGTGTTCAAAATTCTAGCTGCTATGTGAAATTGGTAAAAAGTCAAGATGATGTCACGCGAACGAACTTAACGCTAGAAAATAATTTTAAGCTAAGTAAGGGTAAATGAGAACAACGAAATGAATATGCCTTACAATAGTTATCCACCCTCTTATGAACATGTTCTAAGGTATATAAGGCCAAGAGGAGATTCCTTGATTTCTCTCCCTTTATCTAATTGACTAGTTAACGAGTTTTCGAACCAACCGATACGTTGAACTTGAAAGATAGAACTCGAATGTGTAAATTATTGATATTTCTATGAATCAATCTTTATGTGCAGGTTATACACAGTATTTTAATGTTAGTAGGTTATACAAAAATAAGTATATATTTACGCTCAAGTTACATGCTAGGGCAAAAAAGAATTGTCTTTAGAATGTCGCCGTAAATTTACTGTAACTCTTGTGCTATCTGAACCTCCTGAGAGTCGACAAGGAATTAAGTTAAATAAGTGATATAAATACGTTATGTGGTAATGATATAATGAATATTAGGTGACGACCTTCTATAAATCAGCTAGAGTTGAACGTTTGTAAAATAGTAACTTAAGTTAAAGAGAAGCTCTCTGCTATACACCTAAACATTTATGTTAAGTTATCAATTCTCAGTGTTGAAATTATCTTCCATGAACGAAAAGGGTGATCCTAGGAGATTCTAATCCATTTATAATGATGTAAGCTTTCTTAAGCTCCTCAGTTAGTTACAAAGTTGTGAAAGTCAATCCAGCGTCGTCCGAATTATGGTTATAAGTCTTTATTATCCAATAAGGCAGCACTAGATAGATGCTTATGAATTCTCAAGTTGAACAAATCCAAATCTCATATTCTTAAGTAATGTCTTCCATTCCTTGAGTTATGTTGAAGTGTGTTATGCTAACCAAAGAAGTTTTCAAGAGATCATATTTCGAGAATCATGCTAAAGTCTCGGTCAAGTATTTGAAGGCGTAAAAACCTAAGTCATTATATGTATTTCCAATAACAAGTCTTAATGTATATGATTTTCATGTTATAACATACATTTGAATTCTTTCAGTTATATTCAAGTCATGCGTCTATATGTTTAGCTCTTGTTGAGTTATCATTTGAATTTCCTAAATTCATAGGAGAGATTCTCCCATGTACCAATGTTCCTAATGTCTAAGTAAGTATAAGCATAAGCTATGAAAATGATCAGTTAAGCTTAGAACTTCTAATTCCAGGAAGTCACCTGGAGGTCACTCAACTAACTAAATACGAGTTTATACGTTATACAAAAGTCTCATACGTTGTATCTCTGTAATTTAGCTCTCAGCTCTATGTATATGTTAAGCATTATGACAAATAACTCCAAAATCCAAGTTATAAGACCCATGTTTTCCTGCAAATAAGGCAAATGAATTGAGAACTGTATGTGCTCTTCGACGTGATAAGTTTGGCAATGAAATTCCAATGTATAGTAGTCGATACATGTAAAGCAACCACCCTGTGGGCAGTATATATATGTAGTTCCCAAATGTCAAAGGATTGTATAGAAATGGGAATCTATCTGCTTCTAATCAAGCGATACATTAAATTGGTAAGACTATCTATAGGACATTGCTTGTAAGACTACTGAAATTCTTATGTTGGCTAAACCTCCTGAAGGTCCATCTAGTCACTGAGTTATCATGTTTGTATATAATTTGACAGCTTTACGTGATATATTTGCATATTTGCTAATTTTACGTGGTATATGTGCTCACTTGCATTTATATGTTACGAAAGAGACCTATTATGGCCACTAGGGGTGGGCATTCGGTTTTTCGGTTTGGGTTTTTTAAATTTCGGTTCGGTTTTTTCAGTTTTCGGTTTTTCATGTAGTGTACCGAATACCGAACCAAACTAATTCGGTTTGGTTTGGTTTTTTTCAAATTCGGTTCAGTTTTTTCGGTTTTTCTAATTCGGTGTTTTCGGTTATGGGCCTAATTAATGGGCTATTTTTTAACTTACAAAATGAGCTACTTTTTAAATTAAAAATGAGTTGTTTTATCTTTTTAAATTCAAAATAAATTATTTTAAGTTTGAATTCTAAAGTTTAATTCAACTAAGCTTAATTTTAACTTTTTAAATAAAGAAAATAGTGGGATCAATTGATTTACATTTAGTAGTACATACATAACATTTGAATTTTTGATAATAAATTTTATCATATGCTTAATATCCTTGTAACAAAACCAATAAAAAGTTAAGGGTCTTTTAAGATTTTAATAATCTATGGTCCCTAATTTCTTGTTAAATAAATATTATATATTTCATTTTTCTTTCAAAGCATATTAATAATAGTAAGAATTTTCTTAACGTGCTAAAACTATTATAAAACTTGTTATTTGTAGAAAAAACTTAAGCAATTGTATCAATTATATAAATAATTCTCTAAATGTAAATGTGCTTTGAGATTTGGGTTGGGTGTAGTATTTTTATTTTTTTGAAATTAAGTTATAATTCTTTTAAAAACAAAAATATGTAAAATTTCGGTTAAACCAAAAAACCAAAAAACCGAAATATGAAAACCGAAAACCGAACCAAAAAATCGAAATTTTAAAAAAAAACCGAAACCGAACCGAAAAACCGAAAAAACCAAAAAACCGAAAAAACCAAAACCGAAAAACCGAATTAATTCGGTTCGGTTCGGTTTTTCGGTTTTCGGTTTTTTTGCCCACCCCTAATGGCCACATATTAAGCATTTGTCATTTCAATGCTACATGTGTTAAATTGACTCAGTGTAAGCTTTATCGGCTCCATTCATGATTATGATTGAGAATATTTTTATTTTTACCCCAGTACGGCACACTGGCTACAGATGTTTTTATTTTACCCCGGTATGGCACACCGATTAGAGATATTTTTATTTTACCCCGGTATGGCACACGGTTGGAGATATTTTTATTTTACCCCGGTATGGCACATCACTTGGAGATATTTTTATTTTTACGCCGGTATGGTACATCGGATGGAGATATTTTATTTTACCTCGGTATGGTACATTGGCTGGAGGAATTTTTATATGGTTTTTATGGTCTGTTGGCCGCCAATAGTACAGTTATAGTTTTTCTTGTGCATTAGTTGGTTACATTTGCACTTCAATATCGACTTATTGTCAGGTTTCAATTTTTAGGATTCCAGGTTGTTACTATTTCTTATTTCTGGCTCAGTTATCATTGCTATCTTACATGTTTATAGTTTTCTGCCTTACATACCAGTACATTTATTCGTACTGACGTCCCTTCGCCTAGAGACCTGCGTTCGTGCCGCAGGTGCAGGTAGAGGTTGGGATTGCTACTTGCATTAGCAGTTCGTGAGATTAGCGGATGTGTTGGTATGCTCCTTTCTTTCTGGAGCTAAGACTAGTTTTGTTTCAGTTAGAGTTTTGAGCGGCAGTTATGGGTAGGTCGGAGCCCTGTTCCGACCATCTGTTAGTTTGCTCTTTAGAGGCTTTGTGGACTTTGTGTGTACAATGGTATTCAGTTTGTGGCGGTGTCGGCTTTTTGTTGTTTACTTTAGCATACTCATAGCCTCGTTTGCATTTCAATTGTTTACCCTGTATTGTTGAGACATTATAGGTCCAGTTTGTGCTCCAGTTGATTGTGACAGGTGGCCTGGATGGCCTAAGTGTTACAGTTACAGATATCATATAGCCGTCTTCCCAGTCAGTCAGGTATGGGGAGCCAGTCGCGTCCTTCCCCAATAATGGGGCGTGACAACCATGGCTCGTTATATCTCACAATGGGTCGTGGGATGACCCGTCATATCCCCTAGTGCTGAAGTCTAGTACCCACCGTGGTTACAAATGATGACTCGTTCCCAATAACGAGTCATTAAACCACTCGTTGTTTCCACTTCCACCAGACCTACACTTCCCACGACTGCTTCCAATGGGTCATTGGTTGGACGAACGATCCGTTGGGTCGTCCATCTTGCAACAATGTTTTTTTAGTTTTCAACCAACTTTTATTTTTTATCCTGAGTCCAATTTTAGGCACTTTCGGGATATTACATGAACGCTGAGAAGGCAAACATGTTCCTTGACCTGTATCTTATATGAATACTCGTGTCTAAGGGTGACAGCAGATTGTCCAGGAGATGTGAAGATCTGTGCTTCCAGTTTGATCTTCCAGTTTTCGATTAACCATTTGAGGTACCTGGTCCTTCATTTGGGGGATTCTCAAGAAAATTTATCTTCTGCTAATTCTCAGGAATAAATTCTTGATCTTCATTGCTCATGGAGCCTTATTCTCTTGGTGATCTTCCTGTCTTAGAGATAGGTTGTTCATCATCATCCTCCTTGATAAAATTCTTTGACTTCTCCTTGTCCAAAGCATCTCTTTGTATTTGCCACATCTCTTCTAGCTCAGCATCATCCAGCTTATCAGCATTGCTTAGATCTCCAGACTCATCAAAAATCACATGGACACTTTCCTCGACACATTGTGTCCTTTTATTGTTAATCCTATAGGCGTTGCTGTTTGATGAATACCCCAAGAAAATCCCTTCATCACTTTTAGGGTCAGATTTTCCCAATTGTTCCTTTCCATTGTTCAGCACGAAACATTTGTATTTAAATACACGTAGATAGCTCAGCATTGGTTTCTTCTTGTACAATAACTCATAAGTTGTCATCCCAAGTAGGGACCTGATTAGTTATCTGTTGACCACATAGCATGCAATGTTAATTGTTTCTTCCCAAAAGGTTTTAGCAATATTTCCATCAATCAACAATGTTCTAGCAATGTCCACTAATGTCCTATTCTTTCTCTCAACAACTCCATTTTGTTGAGGGGTTCTAGGAGCTGAAAAGCTGTGATTGATTCCCTTTTCTGCATAGAATGCATCAAATTTTGCATTCTCAGACTCAGTGCCATGGTCGGACCGGATTCCTACAATTTTGCAATCTAATTTTACTTGTACTTGGTTTGAAAAGGACTTAAACATAGGAAAAGTTTCTTCCTTCATCCGCAAGAACATTGTCCAAGTGTATCTTGAGTAATCATCAACAATAACAAGTATAAACTTCTTTCCTCCTCTGCTTGCAATCTTCACTAGTCTACACAGGTCTATGTGAAGAAGTTCTAAGGGCTTGAGGTGCTTACTTCCTTCTTCTTCTTAAATGAGGACCTGGTCTAGTTTCCTTTTACACAAGCATCACATATTTTATTTTCAGCAAACATCATCTTAGGCAGTCCACGAACCAAATCTTTTGATACCAGTTTGTTGAGAAGACAAGAGCTCACATGCCCTAGTCTTCTATTCTATAGAATAGAGTCGTCTTCCATCACACTTAAACAAGTGAGATTTTCACCAGTATGGAATCAAGATCAGCAACATACATGCTTTTGCACCTCCTGACTATTGAATCACCTCCCCAGATTGGAGATTTGTTACAGTGCATGCAGCAGACAGAAACTTAACTTCATTTCCTTTGTCACAAATTTGAGACACGCTTAGAAGACTGTATTTTAACCCATTGACATAGAAAATATTTTCTATAGTGTTCAAGGGTTTTACTAATTTTTCCAACACCTATTATGCACCCTTTATTTTCGTTACCAAAGGAGACGCATCCCTCTTGAAAGTCCTTGAGTAAGAGAAAATCCTCCATCTTTCCTATCATATGCTTTGAGCAACCACTCTCTATAAACCAGCTTTGGCTGCTTCCTCTCACTCCAACCTGCAACATAAGTCGTGAGTTAAATTTGGAAACCCATTTTAGTTTGAGTTCCCAAAAGTGAGACAGGGGGTAAATCAAACTTTTCTTAGCCCATGAGGGTAACTTGGTTGGAGACATATGGGGACTAGGTACGTTTGTGTTTCTTCTAACATCAGAGACATTTGAGAGCCTTTCTGAAGCAACTTTTCTGGCAGGGAACACATGTTTAAGATGGCCATTTCTACCACGGTGTATGGATAAGATATTTTTAGGATCATACACATACTTGCTATGGGGATTATAAGGGGGATTAATCCTTTTATATCCTAAACCTTCACCACTGTTTGATCTCTGATTGGTCAAATTTACCAAAATCTGAGAGGAAGCCGTCCACTTGAGAGAATTTTTAAGATCAGTTTTGATTCTGACCAGATCCCTCTAAAGTTCAGAGTTTTACTTTAGAGAAGCAGTGAGATCCAGCTGAGTTTTTTTTCAATTCGGTTTCAAGCTCAGCCTGAACTTCTCGAATCTCATCAGTTCTATTATCTCCATTTTGAGACACCTCACTCATTCCTTCATTTAATGTGAGATTCTAAATTGACAACCTTTCATATTTATCCCTCAGATCATTCAAATTAGTAACTAACACAACCTTCTCTATTTCAATATTGTCAAGACTTTTATTTAAGACATCTTTTTATTTAGAAAGATCACAAAAAAGAGTCAATTAAAAATTTTGCAAGAGACCACAACTCCTTCAAATTATAGTCTTTGAGATTCTTTTTAATGTCAAGGAAGGTTATCTCTTCTTCTTCATCTTCATTTGATTTAGCCATGAGAGTAAACACTAAGTTGAATGGCATATCATCATCCTCTATCACCACCATTGAAGCATCTTCAGGTTCCTCACCAGTTTTTAACTCCCCGAAAGAATTTCCCCAAGCATCAAGAGCCTATTTAACCATATGGTCTACAGTGGCCCTTCTCTTGAACCTGTCAGGGACCCGGTCCTTCTTTTTAGCTTTTTTTGTAGTGTTCTTCGTATACTCTTTTTAATCAACCTTGTGCATGGAAAAATCCTTGATGAAGTGTCTTGGTTTTCCGCAGTTTTGGTAGAGATAATTTCCATGGGAAACTTTTTTGAATTTGACCTTCTTTGAAAACCTCAATTTCTTCTGATAATCTTTTGAAACCTTCGTCTTATATAAGCCATGTCTTCATCTTCCTCACTGGAACCTTCCTAAGTAGTCTTGAGAGATAGATTCTTATCCTTCCTTGGTTCATTCGGGCTTTAGTCTTGCTGTCTTTTGAGCTCATAAGTTTTCATATTCCCTGTGAGTTCATCCATTATGAGAGTTTCCAGGTTTCGTGCCTCAGTGATTGCATCCACTTTACTTTCTAAAGATTTGGAAAGTATACTGAGGATTTTTCTAACCAGTCTACTAGGCTTGATTATCTCTCCCAGACAATAGAGCTCATTAGTTATCGAGGTGAATCTAGTATGCATCACTTGAATCGACTCTCCTTCCTTCATAACAAATATTTGATATTGTGTAATCATCATGTCTACCTTGGACTACCTAACCTGACTGGTACCTTCATGAGATGTCTCGAGGTAGTCCCAGATTTCTTTTGGTCACTCGCGAGATGAAATTCTATTATATTCATCCGGCCCTATTCCACAAACCAAAAACTTCTTGGCTTTGAAATCTTCTCAATTTCCTTCCTATCACTTTCCACAAATTCTCCTCCAGTTTTAGGAACAAAAGCTGTGGTTTCTCTTTCTGTAACAGTCTTCATGGGAATATATGGTCCATCAAGAATGATGTCCCAAAGTTCACTATCTTCATCCATAATGAAATCATGCATACGAGTTTCCCACCATCCATAGCATTGGCCATTGAAACGAGGAGGCCTTGTTATTGACTGTCCCTCTTCATGATTTGGTGGAGCTGCTGTAATACCCCAAAAGTTCCTAAGACTAGACCTAATATTTGAAGTGTGATCAGCAGGAAAAGTTGGAAAAAAAATTATTTCAGTACGACTCAACCAATGAGTCGTAGATTAGTAGTACGAGTCGTAGAAAGACCCATGGTCCAAATCAGATAAGTTGTTTCCCAACCACGAGTCCCCACTATGAGCTGTAGTATGTGGGTACAACCCGTGGCTAGGAATCATAGCAAGTCTTTGGAGTTATAAGGTGAATTATTGCACGGGTAATAGTACGACTCGTTGTTTGGAGTTACGAATCATGGTATGAGTCATGAAAATATTCAGAGAGTTGGAAATAATGGACAAATTAGTCACTAGAGAAAACCATGAGTAGTAGGTTGGTGGTACGACTCATGGTACGAGTCGTAGTATGATGGTGTGGATTTTCGGTTCAGTCGTGAGTTGAAATATTATAATTCCTCGTACTTTCAGGCTAAGTTATGAACCTTTCTAGGTATGTGGATAAAACTGAACCCGATGAATTTATAAAAACAAGGTGTTAATATTAATCTCAAAGTGTAACACGTGCATTGGATACAAATTAAGGTCATAAGGAACCTTTAGCATGAAGTCGAGTTGAGGGCCTTCTCAACGATTAGGTTTTTAGTATTAGTTCGTATAAGGGTCAACTTCAACCGACCTTAGCTCCTATATTACAAATTTTGGGTGATTTAGCACATCCAACTGAAGCCCTTTGACTCTTCTTTCCAACTCATTTGATCTTGCACGAATCGGAGTTCAGAGTAAAAAGTTATGAGCAATTTAGTAAAGCTGCAACAAGCATTGTACGACTCCAAGTACGAGTCGTACAATCAACCTAGGATATGTATTGTTGGTCATAGCAATTGTCAGTTAAAGGTTTTATTTCGATAGTTTTGGGGGATTTTGGTAAACTCCTATGCTTCTAACTCCTAAATGACGTCGCTTTGGGCTTCTTTAAGGTCAGAGTAAAGGAATTAACCTAGCCTAAATCCTTATTCTCTTCAAACATGCTTAGATTAGATTTTCTCTGAAGAAGGAGCTAGGGTTCATCACCATCAACTTCTCAATTCCTCTTTGATCTTCAAGACAAGTCAAGGGATCATCAACCTAGGTATGTAAGTCTATGAATGGGTGTAATAGTCCACACCCATGCCTAATTTCCTCTCAATTCATGATGTCCTAGTTGATGATTCCATGGGGTTTCTACCTAATGCATGAATTTTCTAAGTTTTAACCATGGGTATCATCTAAGATGTTTAAATGATGAATTATGATTAATGGGAAGATTTTACAATATTTTAAATAATAAATTGTGTTTTCAAGTTTTCTAAACTATGATGCCTATCCATAACGGTTCATAAAAATTGAGATCTATGATATATGTTTAAGCATGATGATATATTTATGAAAAAAGCATGTTTTCAAGTTACCCATGTTTATGATCATGTTTTTAAGTGAATCAAGCGATTTTTTCAAGCATGTTAAAGTATTGAGCAAGCCCACATGTTCAAGTATGTTTTATGATTTCATTAATTAGATTACCACATGGTTTTGGAGTCGAGACTCACACTATTTTCAGCTTGTGGTATGGTTTTGAGTCAAGGCTCATCATGTTATGATTTCTGATTATGCATGTATATTATTATTCATCATCGTCACTAGATGAAGGTCAGCTTCATTGGAAAATGATGGCCAGCTTCATTAAAAAACGATTGAGAGCATATGCATGTTTCTAGGAGTAGTGTTTAGCACCAAGTAGGCTTAGGGTCAGTCAACCCTATGCCTCAAAACTACGCGCCAATGTAGATTATATATATACACTTTTGGGACCTCCCTTGTGAACTTTCCCCTGCCCTAAGGGACCTTCAGCTTGATATTGATATCATGGTTTCGCCCCTAGCCCTGACAAGTTTTGGACGGCTCTGCCCTCTTAAGTTTAATAGTTGGGACCACATAAGCTCTATCGTGATAATGTCGGTTATATGACGAGTCTTTCATTGTTCCTCATGATTTCAGTTATGCATGTTTATCATTCATGATATATATATATATATATATATATATATGTTCTAAAGAAGATTTGACCCAATGTTCAGTTTTACTTATGATTATCAGATTTCAGCTTTGGGTGATTCGATTCCTTTATGATGTTTAGTTATGTCTACTCTCAGATTCTTATTTTGATTATGTTTTATATTATGCATGTTTTAATTTATTTTACTTATTTAAGCGGTTTTACTTACCCTGTATACTTAGTACATTCCAAGTACTGACAAAATACTCTATGCTGTATCATTTCATGATACAGGCTCGGATATTCAGGCCAGTTCTGCCATTAGCCAGACTCTCAACACTAGTTTCTTCCAGTCTCAGTTGGTGAGTCCTCATCTCTCAAATGCCCCTATTTATCAGTTGTATTACTTTTCTGTTTATGACTTTAGTGAGTTAGTTGGGGTCTTTTCCCATTAACTCATCAGAAGTAGAGGCTTTTCAAACATAGCATGTATTCAGTTTTAGTTGTATGAATCATGTATTCAGATGTTATGTTATTATAAGACTTCCGCTTATTTACATATGTTAGAATTCCACTTCATTATGTTGAATTTAGATGTCATGTTCATGCCGTGGGTCGACTTGGAGCCTTTCGAGGTTATTTGTCTTGTGTCTCAATCTGAGCGTATGTTCGGGTCGTGGCAAACTTCGTATCAGAGCATTAGGTTTTGAGGTGTCCTAGGGTGTCTGAAAGCCGCGTTAAGTAGAGTTTTTTTCATGGGTATGAAGCGCGCCACACTTATGACGAAGAGGCTATGAGACGTTTAGGAAATGTTTCCTTCTTTCATGAACTAAGTCATGCGATGAAATGTCTCTCCATTCCTCTAACTCGTGCTATACGAATGTGTAGAAACATGTCTCCTCAGAGCAACAAGGGAAGTCAGTCAGCCCCACCAACCCTAATGGATCCCATGTCCGGGAAGGTTATGGATGCAAAATTTAGTGCCGCTTTCAGAGTGTTGATAAGGGCCATGATCACCCAACCTAACTAGCATATTATCCCATTCGCGAACCCTACCTGAGAGGCAGAAGCTACTAGAGTTCAAGACTTCACTAGGAGGAGTCTGTCTAAGTTTGATAGTTCAAGTAGTGATGAAGAGTTGAAGAGTGGAGAAGGTAGGAACAAAAGGCCCAGGACCGAAGAATTGGAGAGTCCCCAGCATGGGTCAAGTAGTGGAAGCCGCACTCAACCCCAATAAGGGTCTGTAGCTCAGGTTTGGGGAAGCAGGCCTCAGGTGAGGGAGATTACCTATTCAATTTGGGAGCACTACGGGAAGAACAACCTAAGAAAGTGCATGGTGGGTTCAGATGTTTTCTTCTAATGTGGTCGGCCCGGTCAGAAACACAGAGATTGCCCTTCAGCCAAGTAAGATGGCTAGAGAGGTCGTGCCCTGGCCACCCCTCCAGTAACCCTATCTAGCTGGCCAGTATGCTTGAAATGTGGTAGGGCACACGCGGGAGTGTTTTTGGCAGGTTTAGGCACCTATTTTGGATATGGGGAGGCCGGACACATGCGCAGGAATTGCCCATCGGCTAAGCAGGGCAAGGGCATAGTCAGCGCACCAATCATCGGGTCAGTAGCTCGCCCATCTCAGCAGTGCAGGTGGCAGCCAACCTCAGATGTAGTCGCATGTATGTTATAGGTTTTTATATCGAACCTTGCATGTTGGTAGTCCCAAGAACTACTTTATAAGGTACAATATCCTTTCTTGCATTATAATATGAGATTTATTTTGTTGAAGGTATGGGATGATTGTATGTATGATGCTTTGGTGTTGGCTTTCGAGGAGGATTGAAAGTTGCGAGTTAGTGGTTTATCCCGACCCTAAGAAAGTCCATGAACCTCAGAATGATGGCTGAAAGCTAAGGAGGAGATGGTAAATCTATGAGACCAGACAGATTTGGGGTGTCCTAATGAGGGAGTCTCAACACTAACAGCTAAGGAGTGCTTATCTCTTAAGGGTCCGATGACTTCCCTTATGATCATTTAAAGTTGTGCCCTTTTCATTCTTGTGTATAGACCACTAGGGTTTCGGATTGACTTCTTCAAACATGCGATTCTAGCTTTACTCCACAATCCCATAGTTCTTGTTCCCTGTCATAAGCTCGCTATGTATGTTAAATTTTGTCTCTCGTCATGTTCGGCTCATAAGATCGTGTTATATCAAGTATATGACCAGCTTAGATTTCATGAATGATTCATGCTCATAATTTCCTTACTCTAAGCCCTATGAATGTTCCCCCGTGATGGAAATGATGGTTAAAATGTTTACGTTCAGGATAACTCCCTATCCCTGCCATAGATACCGGGTATGTAGAAGTTCAGGAAGCCAAGTTATTAGCCAAGCCTGAAAGTGTAGCAACCCCATGGTCATTTGGTGATTGTTGATCCATTTCCCTAGGTTGAACCTTTCTATATACTCATTTTGTTACTTATAACTTGTGGAGGTGGATGACACAATTTTCCAAGATAATCCAATAATGATTGGATAAGATTTTCGATTTTTGGAAGGTTTGAAGTTTGAGAGGTTTGACCAAAGTCAACATTTTAGGTTAACGAGCTTGAATTTAGGTTTTGAAAGTTCTGTTAGTTCTGGATGGTGATTTATGACTTAGTTGGGTAATTTGCATGGATCCCGAGGTGTTTGGGAGTGATTTGAACCTTTGGTTGGATTTATGAGCTTTAAGGAAGCTAAGTTTCACCACAGTCAACTTTCGGTCAAAATGGCCTCATATCCGTGATTTGATCAATCCAACAGGTGTAGAATGTGTTTTATGATTGAATTGCACATTTGGTTTGTGACTGGAGGATTCCAGATCAGTTTCAGGTGGATTTTAACGTTTTGTGTGCTTAGCATGATTTTAAGCAAAAAATGTGGCAACTCAGATATTCATTTTTAGTTTTTGAGATCGAAATTTTTTTTTGAGACTTTAAAAAATCTTAGCATGAATTATAGGATTTATTGGAAAAGTTTGGTGCAATTTCGATAAGTCAAGATCAAGTTGTTATTGCAAAACATGAAATAAATTTTGAATGAGGAAAAATGATGTCTAGTTGGGCAAACAAGCACCAACTGGAGTTTTGACTAGACGAGTAGGTTCTTATCCATTATTCAGGAATTGTAGGAAAAAGAATCATCACATTTTGAGTTCGTATGATGAAGTTATGACCATTTTATTAGAAATTAAAGTTGCTGGTGCCGTGTTGGTGCAGCCCTATATAAATACCTGAACAGTGTATTTTTGCACAGACTGTGTTTATTTGGTATTTTGAGTAAATTGGAGTTCCGATGTTCGGAATTGAGTGATTTTTGCGGAATTCTTCTCTATATATCAAGGGGGTAAGTATCTAATCCTTAATTTGGTATTTCTCCATGATTTCTTCAGTTGGTTTTCATTTTTATCTGTGAATTTATTGGAGGAAAATTGGAGATTTGAGTCTAAAGTTAAGAAACCATATTTTGATGAATGCAAAGTCGATTTGAGCTTCTTTTTGGATGAAATTTCATATTTGAGTTCTTTACGTTATGGATAACTTGATTTTTAAATAAAATTTCTAGTTTTGCCCTTGCGAGCTCGGGGTTGACTTTTGGATTGACTTTTGAACCCAGAAAAGAAGTATATCAATATGGGTGTCCATGATTTTATTGTCTTATGTAGAATACGTATTTGACTAGATTTTGATCATTCAGAAGGGTTATGGAAGGTAAAATTCGTAATTTGATGCTTGAGCTTCATTTTGAGGCAAGTGGAGATTTCTTGATTCTTTGAGGTTCAGAAAGAAGGGGAAACTTAGTCCCTAGTATGTTGGGGCCATATAAGGTTGTGAGATGTGTTGGCAAGGTGACCTATGTGTTTGAGCTTCTAGCTAAGTTAGCTTCGGTGCATTCAGTGTTTCATGTGTCCTTGTTGAAGAAATACATCGGAGATCCATCTTTGTGGTTTCAGTACCTATGAGAAAGTACCAGTCGAGGTCCTTGATCATCAGGTTCGTAAGTTGAGAAATAAATAAGTAGCCTTGATGAAGGTTTTGTGGAGAAATCATCTTATTGAAGGAGCTAGGTGGGAGAACCCGTATCTCTTCCCTTTTGGCTCAATTCTAGCTTGAGGTATCAGTTTCCTCCTTAATACTCTATTCAGTTTCATGTCCAGTTCATGTCTCTCAGTTCCTTTCATGTTTAACATGTATGTATGATTCATTAAATTAATTCATCCATGTATATAAGTCTGGAGTCAGTCACCCGTCAGCTTTCAGTTTCAGATGTTCGGCATGTGGGATTGTAATTTCTTTTCCCAGCCTTGCAGTATGTCTAACCCACATTAAAGGATGAATGTTCCCAAGGTGGAGATATTGTAATACCCCAAAAGTTCCTAAGACTAGACCTGAGATTTGAAGTGTGATCAACAGAAAAAGTTGGAAAATAATTATTTCAGTACGAGTTATAGGTTGGTAGTATGGGTTGTAGGAAGACCCGTGGCCCAAATCAAATAAGTTGTTTCCCAACCACGAGTCCCCACTACGGCCCATAGTATGTGGGTACAACCCGTGGCCAAGAGTGGTAGAAAGTCTTTGGAGTTATCAGGTGAATGATTGCACGGGTAATAGTATGAGTCATAGTATGGAGTTTGGAATCATGGTATGAGTTGTGGAAATATTTAGAGCGTTGGGAAAAATGGACTCATTAGTCACTAGAGGAAACCATGAGTCATAGGTTGGTGGTACGACTGATGATACGAGTCGTAATATGATGGTGCAGATTGTCAGTTGAGTCGTGAGTTGATATATTATAATGCCTCGGACTTTCAAGCTAAGTTAGGAACCCTTCTAGGTATGTGGATGAACCCCAACCCAATGAATTTATGGAAACAAGGTGTTAAGATTAATTCCAAAGCATAAGAAGTGCATTGGGTGAAAATTAAGGTCGTAAGGAACCTCTAACATGAAGTTGAATTGAGGGCCTTCTTACTGGTTAGGTTTTTAGTATTAGTTCGTATAAGGGTCAACTTCAACCGATCATTGCTCCTATGTTATAAAATGTTTTTGGGTGTTTCAGCACATTAAATTGAATCCCTTTGAGTCTTTTTTCAAATACATCTGACCTTGTGTCAATCAGAGCTCAGAGTAAAAATTTATGAGTGATTTAGTAAAGCTGCAACATACATTGTATGACTCTCAGTACGAGTCGTACAATCAACCCACGACCTGTACTGTTGGTCCTAGTAAATGCTAGTTATAGGTTTTATTTCGATAGTTTTGGAGAATTTTGGTAAATTCCTATACTTCTAACTCCTAAATGATGTTGTTTTGGGCTTTCTTAAGGTCAGATTAAAGGGATTAACCTAGCCTAAATCCTTAATCTCTTCAAGAATGCTTAGGTTTGATTTTCTCTCATGAAGGAGCTAGGGTTCATCACCTCCAACTTCTCAATTCCTCTTGTATCTTCAAAACAAGTCAAGGAATCATCAACCAAGGTATGTAAGGCTATGAATGGGTGCAATAGTCCACACCCATGCCCAATTTTCTCTCAATTCGTGATGTCCTAGTTGATGATTCCATGGGGTTTCTACTAAATGCATGAATTTCCTAAGTTTTAACCATGAGTATCATATAAGCATGTTTAAATGATGAATTATGATTAATGGGTAGATTTTACAATGTTTTAAATTATAAATTGTGTTTTCAAGTTTTTAAAACTATGATGCCCATCTATAACGGTTCATAAAAATTGGGATCTATGATATATATTTAAGCATGGTGATATATTTATGAGAAAAGCATGTTTTCAAGTTACCCATGTTTATGATAATGTTTTCAAGTGAATCAAGCGATTATCAAGCATGTTAAAGTATTGGGAAGGCGCACATGTTCAAGTATGTTTTATGATTTCATTAATTAGCTTACTACATTGTTTTAGAGTCAAGAGTCCCACTATTTTCAGCTTGTGGTATGGTTTGAGCTAAGGCTCCTCATGCTATGATTTCTGATTATGCATGTATATTATTATTTAGCTTCGTCACTAGACGATGGTCAGTTTCATTGGAAAATGATGGTCAACTTCGTTGAAAAATGATGGAGAGCATATGGATGTTTTTGGGAGTAGTGTCTAGCACTGAGTAGGCTAAGGGTAAGTCAACCCTATGCCTTAGAACTAGCGCCAACATAGGTTATATATATATACACACACACTTTTGGTACCTCCCCTGTGAGGTTTCCCTTACCCTAAGGGCCTTCAGCTTGATATTAATATCATGGTTTTGTCGTTATCCCTGACAAGATTTGGACGGCTCTGCCCTCTTGAGTTTAATAGTTGAGACCATGTAAGCCCTCTCGTGGTAATATCGGTTATATGATGAGTTTCCTATTATTCCTCATGATTTAAGTTATGCATGTTTATCATTCATGATATATATATATATGTTCTGAATAAGATTTGACCCAATATTCAGTTTTACTTATCATTATAAGATTTCAGCTTTGTGTTATTCAATTTAGTTGTGATGTTCAGTTAAGTCAGATCATGATTTAAGAAAATAGCATGCAAGCCCTACTCTCAGATTCTTGTTTTGATTATGTTTTATATTATGCATGTTTTAAATGATTTTACTTACTTAAGCGATTTTATTTACTTTGCATACTCAGTACATTCCAAGTACTGATGACATCTCTATGCTGTATCATTTCATGATACAGGCTCGGATATTCAGGTTAGTCCTGCCATTAGCTAGACTCTCAGCACTAGTATCTTTCAGTCTCAGTTGGTGAGTCCTCATTTCTTGAGGGCCCTTGTTTATTAGTTGTATTACTTTTTAGTTTCAGAATTTAGTGAGTTAGTTGGGTTCTTGTCCCATCAACTTGTAAGAAGTAGAGGCTTTTCATATATAGCATGTATTCAGCTTCAGTCGTATGTATCATGTATTTAGATGTTATGTTATTATCAGACTTCCTCTTATTTACATATGTTAGACTTCTGCTTGATTATGTTGAATTTAGATGTCATGTTTATGCCATGGGTCAACTTGGAGCCTTTTGGGGTTCTTTGTCCCGTGTCTCGATCCGAGCCTATGTTCGGGTCGTGACATTTGCCATCCTTGCAGGATCCTTGTTGGGTGTTAACCTTTAGGAAGCGTCTGCTCTGATACCAATTGTTAAGGTGGAAGAGTTCACCACTAGTGTAAGGACCAGGTTCCTAGACTAATATCATGCAGAAGCACAACAAGTTATGCAGATAAGAAATAAATAAGAAGACTCAAGATTTTCACGTGAAAAAACTCCTTGCTCAAGGGAGAAAAAAACCACAATCTACCTCTTAGGATTTAATAGCCATCTTCACTAAACATTGGGCAAAGGATGATTATAGACTTACGCACCCCCAGGATTAAACTATTAACCCTAACTCCCTTGAAGTAACTCAATTACAAGGCTTACAATGCAATAACTCTACTACATCTTTTCAACCAGCTAACTCTAGCTAGTACATAACAGCTACCTCTAGTTATTCACACAACTAACTCTAGTTGAAGAACATTCCCATAAACATAAGAGCGATTACAAGAAGGAATACCTACATAAGCTTCATATTGGAGAGTAGGTGTACATTTTGAATCAAAACTAGAGCTTAAAAGCAACCTAGACTAAAGGAGTATTCAGATTCTGTAGGAGTAGATGCCTCGTTGCTTTAGAGCTTTTGTTCTTGTCTTCACGACGGTTGTGAGCAGAGAGCAAAAAAAGAGAAGGTTATTTGCTAATTCCCAAAAACTAGATTTTGAAAAGATGTCCCAAAGGGATAAGTATGAGAGGGCAAAATGTAGGTGCAATCCCATTGGTTGAGTACACTGGTCTTCTGCCACGTTGTGGCAACTTTGATGCAACACAACTGCAGTCCCTCTCACAGACACAGAGAATAGTATGCTTTTTACAGCTGTAAATTTTATCTGTTATCAGGTGCACGTATAAGATCCGAACCTGGTCCCTGCATAGTTTGTCTATCATCAAAACCAAGGATCAAGGATACTACAAGTATAATGTGATAGAATAAGACGCTGGACTTATAAAAGAATTCTGGGTTCATAGAAGTTCTAAACTTCACCAATTATTCTGAAAGTTTATTCTTGTTTTATCTAGGTGTGGTTTATTGTCTATGCGACACTAGATTCAACTCACTATTTTTGTATGTGAAAACCCATCAAAACTTCTTATTCATTCTATTTCTAATTATTCTTTTGAGATATCTGGAGAATTGTTGAAAAAATAATTTACCATCTCAAAAAGAAATATTATTTATTCATTATTTTAATATGTCATTAATTTGCCTTAAAAAGGTGACTAATGAAAGGATATTTTCAGCTCTATCTTGAACACTATCTGGACCCATTTAATTGTTTCTTTATCCTAATTCAAATGAGTTTTGTAACTGATTCTTAATTGGTCATTATTCTCTATTCAAGACTTTGAATTCCTATTCTGATCGTAATTTTTCACTTTTAATTATATTGATTAGCCTCAAATAACTTTTATGTATGTATGGAAGGATATAATATCAATTATAACATCAATCCTTCTTATCTTATAAATTCTCTTTTTGATTCACCTTGATGAGATAGAGGAAAGACAAACTCCTCTTATATATCTCAACTATTTTTTCTTTTGGTTCTTTCCCTATATTCTATTGGTGTGCTGGGTTTTGTTTGATTTGATCTTTTCTAGTTTCATGCTCCTAGTTTATACTAGAAGAGCTTTTTAAATTTTGGGAGATACACCTACATCGGGTGAAATATCTTAAAGGACTGTGTCTTTGACACGCCTCAAGCTATAAAGAATTCTCTGCAGGTTTTGTGACAAAGTCTTTTCCGTAAGATTTTCCAACATAATGAATATGGCATTTGTGGTATTAAAGGAGTAGTTAACTGATAACCTTGTTGGATAAAAAGCCATATCCCATCTGTTCAGATACGTTTTTATGTTTCTTTTTTTTCTTCATTTGATACTCATTTATATTCATCCTATATCTGTCTGGTTAAATTGATTATTTATCATTTACTCTTATTCATGTTTAATAATCTATTTAGTTTGGCATTAATATAAAGAAATGGAATTCTTGCATGAGTAGTTTGGATAAAAAAATGATAAATATATTGTGATGTGTATCACTCCATATTTCATTTTTCTCTACCATGTAGTTTCAAGGAAATATGAACATTCTTTTAGGCTTCAAAGTGTTATACCCCGAAAAACCTAAGATCAGATCAGGGAGTTGAAATAGAGAAAATAGGATTTTCTGCACCAGGTTATAGAACGAGTCGTCCTGAGACCCGTAGGGTATACCACGATTCGTGGAGTGACTCGTGGTGTGGTGCTAGACTTAAGTTTGAATTTTTGAGTTTGGAGCCCCCACGGACATGACTATAAGTTGTGGTCAGTCCCACGACTCGTTAAGTCAGTCATGGCTAAGGCTGAGGTGAAGGAAGAGGACTATTTGGCAGTGAAGACCATGAGTGGTGACCATGAGTCATGGTCACCAGTAACGACTCGTGTGGTTCCCCATGGTGAATCAAGTATTTTCAAGTGGATCAAGTAGTTTCAAGCATGTTTAAGTATCGAGCAAGCACATATGCTCAGGTATGATTTATGATTTTAAGGCAATTAGCTTACCACATGGTTTTGGAGTCAAGACTCCCAATTATGTTCAGCTTGTGGTATGGTTTGAGCCAAGGCTCCTCGTGTACAATTTCTGATTTTATATGTATATGATTATTCAACTTTGTCAATAGACGATGGTCAGCTTCGTTGAAAACGATGGAGAGCATATGCATGTTTTTGGGAGTAGCGTCTAGCACCGAGTAGGCTAAGGGTCAGTCAACCTTATGCCATAGAACTACGCGCCAAGGTGCCTTCATCTTGATATCAATATCATGGTAGAGTCCTTAGGCCTGGCAAGGCTTTGAACGGCTGCTCACTTGAATGTGATAGTCGGGACCACGTAAGCTCTATTGTGGTAATATCGGTTAGATGACGAGTCTGTCATTATTTCTCATGATTTCAGTCATGCATGTTTATCATTCATGATATATATATATATATATATGTTCTAAAGCAGGTTTGACCCATTGTACAATTTTACTTATGATTATCAGATTTCAAATTTGGGTCATTTGATTAAGTTATGATGTTCAGTTATGTCCAGATCATGATTTCAGAAAATAGCATGCAAGCCCTACTATCAAATTCTTATCTTGATTATATTTTTTATTATGCATCTTTTATATGATTTTACTTATTTAAGCAGTTTTACTTACCTTGCATACTCGGTACATTCCACTTTCTGACCGCATACTCTATGCTGTATTGTTTTATGATACAGGCTCGATCATTAGACTCAGCCCCATCATTAGCCAGTATCCCAGAGTTAGCACTCAGCTTCAGTGGTGAGTCCTCATCTCCTGAGGACCATTCGTTATTAGTCATCTTTATACTTTTAGTTTCAGACTTAGATATTTAATTGGGTTCTTGTCCCATCAACTCATTAGAATTAGAGGCTTTTAGACAATAGATTTTACTCAGCTTCAGACTCATGTTGTATATTCAGATTGGTATGTTATGTTTGGATTTCTGCCATGTTTATTATGTTAAGTCTTCAGATTTATTTGATTGAGTTAGATATATGTTTATGCCATTGGTCGACTTGGAGTCTCTCAAGAATCCTTGTCCCGTGTCTCGATCTGGGCATATGTTCGGATCATGACAAACATGATATCAGAGCAATAGGTTTTGAACTGTACTAGGGTGTCTGAAAGCCGCGTTAAGTAAGGTCTTTTTCATGGGTGTGAAGAGCGCCACACTTGTGACGAAGAGGTTGCGAGATGTTTAGGAAATGTTCCCATCTTTCATGATCTATGTCATGCGGTGAAATGTCTCTTTATCTTTCTACTCATGCTATTCGAGATTGAAGAATCATGCCTCCCTGCAGAGCTAATGGCAGAAGAAATAGAGATGGAAATGGCCAGGGGGATGGCAATGGAGACGGGCATCAACAGGCTCCATCAGTCCATGAGCACCATGCACCGGAGCCAGTTGCCTACACTGAATTCATGGAAGCCGTTCGAATACTAGCGCAGGCCTTGACCACCCAGGTCAACCAGCAGGAAATAGTGCATGTCCTATAGAATGGGAATGCAGCGACAACATGAGTCAGAGATTTACTAAGGATGAACCCACTAGAGTTTCTTGGGTGAAAGGTGGACGAGGATCCACATGAGTTTATTGATGAGATTATGAAGATCACCCAGGTCATGGGGGTGAATGGAGAAGAGTGTGCTGATTTGGCCCCATATCAGTTGAAGGGGGTCGCACACATTTGTTTTAAATAGTGGAAGGATAGTAGGGAAGTCGGAATAGGCCCTATCAGTGGTGATGAGTTTCATGTCGCATTCCTAGAGTAGTTCTTCCCTTGGGAAATGAGGGAGCTAAAGACGACTGAATTTTTGAATCTAAAAATGGGAAAGATAACAGTGCAGGAATATTCCCTAGAGTTCACTCGTCTGTCAAAGTATGCCCCAGAGTTAGTGATGGATTAGAGGGCGCGAGTGAGCAGGTTTGTTCATAGGCTGGCTGACTATCTAGACAAGAATTGAAAAACCGCCATGCTCCCTCGGTATATGGATTTTCCTCATATATTCTTGTATGCCCAGTAGATGGAGGCGACGCATCTGAGGGAGAGAGAGGCCAAGAAGGCCAGGCCAGAAAGCTATATCTTCTCTCAGCCGAGACTAGGTGGTGGGCATCGACAGTAGTCCACCAGAGATCTTCAACCCCAGTATCTTTAGCTATGAGTGTTCCATCCAGATCTAGTCACAACAAAAGGGGATGAGCATCAAGCTCTAGGGGTTAGAGCAGCAGGCCCGCAAATTTTGATATCCCAGTTTGTGATAGGTGTGGTCGGAGGAAAACGAGTCAGTGTTTGGCGGGTAGGTACTTGCTTCAAGTGCGGGAAGCCCCGACATATGCTTAGAGATTGCCCAGAAGCTAGACAGGCCCATGATAGGGGCCGAGGCCCAGTTTCCATTTCAACAGCTCCACCAGCACGCCCATCTTAGCAGGGCGCATCTACTAGCACAGGTGGCGGTCAGCTCCCAAAACAGATTCTATGCCTTAGCATCCGGCCAAGAGTAAGAGGTGTACCCTGATGTAATCACTGGTATGTTACGAGTTTTTCACCTTGATGTATATGCGTTGTTAGATCTAGGGGCTACCTTGTCTTTTCTGACGCCCTATGTGGCTAGTAGTTTCGGAGTCAATCCCAAAATCTTGTCAGAACCCTTCTCAGTTTCTACTCTAGTAGGTGATTCAGTTGTAGCTAGACGGGTGTATAGAAGTTGCTCGATCACATTCCTTCAGAAAGTCACCTCAACAGATTTAGTAGAGTTAGCCATGATCGATTTTGATATTATCCTCAGCATAGATTGGCTATTTGCATGTTATTCCTTAGTTAACTATAGAACCCGGCAGTAGAGTTCAGATTTTCGGGTGAGCCAGTCATATAATGGAAGGGTAGTATAGTTGTGCCTATAGGTCATTTCATTTCCTATTTTAAGGCCAAAAAGATGATCTCCAAGGGTTGTGTGTACCATTTAATTAGGATTAAGGATGCCACATCCAAGACCCCGATTATCCAGTCAGTCCCAGTAGTAGGTGAGTATCTGATTACGCCCCAGCGCACGCGGTTGTACAAGTAATATAGTAGCACTTTTTAGGAGCCGGATGTCAAACCCACAGGGACTGGACTAATTTAGCAAATTATTGGTTCAAGTGGTAATTTAAACTTCACAGGTGTTGATTGTAGAGATTTCAAAGAATGCCAATTAAATCTATGGATGATCAAAAAACAATCGAGAAACAATACAAGAAGAAACTAGAATTAAGGCCTAATAATGATGCAATGCTACAATTCATAATGGTTCGAGTATAAAAACTTTAGTTGTTGTCTCAAATAGTTAAAATGCAATGTTGATAGTCTTTCAAACCTCTAAACACAATAAACAGGTCTCACACCTACATCATCTAGCGGGAATTTGACGTCCTAATTCGTAAGCAATTTAAATACGTGGATGTGGTTTACGGAGTTTGTGTCCTTGATTATGGAATTTCATACCTCTAATCATTTAACCTGACTTAGCTTCACAACTACTTCTACTAGCAGTGATGTGACAATTCTAAGTCGGTGTCTAGCTCATCCCGTTTTAGTAACCAAGCAAGGCAAATTAGGTATAATTTCTATCCTAACAGCGAATCCTATCGTAAAGATAAGAACTTGCCCCCTATATTCTTGTGTTCTAGCCTAGGTTTACACTTTCAAGCTTTTACATAAGCTTAACGAGTTTTTTTTCATGATGATCAAGCATAGAAACAATAATAATAAAGAATGTAAGACAAAACAACAACAAAGAACTCAAAGCAATGAAAAAATCATGCATTTACAATCATATCATGTGGCCTCAACCCTAGAGAAAGGGTTTTAGCCATCATGCTCGTAGAAATACTTAAAAACATGATTAAAGTAGAGTACTTACAAGAATAGATAAAATAGAATGAAAATTAGTGAACCCTAGGTAGAGTTCTTCTTTTCTCCCTTCGCTCATTTCCGTTGTTTTCAAAATATTTCGTGATAATTGATTTTTGGAGCTAAGTGTTCTAATTATATTAAATGGAAAAAATGGAATTTTGGCCGTGGATAGATTGCCTCCGTACCACACCACCTATCGCGCAGTAGGAGCTCCATGGCACAGGGCTGTCGCACATGCCCACTGGAAATTGTCTCTCGGCAAGCCTTGTGCAAGGGGCCCTGTGCGTCTCCCGACATGGCATTCTCCTTATCACGCCTTGTGCCTGCGTGGCATGTTGCCATCGCGCAGGGCCACTGGAATGACACTCCTCATGTGTGCGCAGCAAGGGCGTGGAATTTCCTAGCGCACAACCCGCACTGTCATGACACGACATTGGTCATGCACGTCTACCGGGCGGGGCACGCTGGGCAGTGCAAAATTGCTAATTTTATGCACATTCCATGCAATCTTCCTCCAACTCATGCCAATGCTTCATCTTGTTCGTGCATCATTAATTTTAAGCCCCTCCTAGCATTTTTCACCTACAAAACAAAGAGCTAATCACATTGGTTAGTTTATGCATAAAATTATACAAAACCACATGAGAATATACTCACTTAATTTAACAAACACGACTAAACTAAGTTATAAAATAATACTTGGACACGTAATTATTCCCAAGATCACTACCCAACACATAAAGCCTAGTTCATTCTCGAACAACTCCATTCCATCTCATGCACATGAAGAACTTACACATAACTAACTGAAGAAAGACAATTCAAGCTAAGGCTACAATGATTGTTTTAGATGGCAAGTTACAAATATAGCATGCAAGATATAACCATTAAAATCAAATATAACTACGATAAGACTTCTTACACTCAAGAATCGATTCTCATACTCTACAAACTCATGCAAATTAACCAACCAAGAAATTCGACATAAATTTTATCCTTCATCAAACATGTCCCCTCACACAAGAGAGTTACCCATTTTCGCTCATATGTTATCGAATTATAACATGCATGGGTATAATAATAAGAAATACTCTCACTCTCAAAAAGAGTCCACATGCAACATGTATTGACCCATCAGCTTGCGTTTAGTGTTTTACCCCACTAATTTAGGAATGTTTGACGTAAGGTCAATTAGGACTTAATGGGTTGTAATATAAGCTAAGGGATAGGTAGGTACTATTCTGGCAAGTAATAGTGACTATCTTCATTAAGCGCTTTAATACATCACACTTTCATTATGAATATCTATCCTTTTACTTCACCTTTATTCTTTTCAACTCTATTTTCCTCTTTATTGTCCTATTTCATTGGGCACACTTAAGCTAATACTAAGGAGTACTTAAGAAATTTTTTCGCTTTTTTCTTGTTTTACTCCTTACTAACTCTTATTCAATTTTTTTAAATAAGTGCACCTCTAGTCTTCTCTTCAACTCCCACAATTACTATTTTTCCTTCTCATTCCAACTTCTCACTCCTTAACTTGTTTTGCATTTTCACTTAAGAGCTTAGGAGTTTTGGATCAAACACAAGGCTAATGAAAAGAAAGGATTAAACTCATTTTGTGGGTAGTAAAGAATAGGCTAAAGGCTCAATGGGGCTAACTAGGATCATACATTCAAGGTAGGTCAAGCGAAGGATAAAAATTAGGCTCATGCAAAGAAATGACTAAATCATCTCCTACAATCTACATCCCTCATTTTTTTTTGTATACCTATTAGGCAAGTTCTAGACACTACACAATAGCATGGATTATTCAAAAACCTTACACACACAACACATGCTCTATTCCAGACAAATCCAGTAGACTCTTACTCAGCTAATCACAAGAATGCAGAATTCAAATTTAAGTACATTGAGTCACCTTCAAGAGCCTAGGTGTCTCAAACAGAGTTATACATCTGTTAAGCAGGCTTCACAATTAACAACACTTTCATCTCACAATCATTTATAACACATAACAAGAATATCAAGTCGTCAATCAGTTAAGGGTTCAAAAAGAAAAACCTATTGACTAATTTTCTCTCAAGACGGTCGTCATCCATCCATCGTTGGAAAAAGTCCTTAACTATGACAAAGAAACAGTTATGTCCAGACAAAGAAAAAATTTTATTCATCAGTTCAAAGTACCCCCCGTCGGAAAAGCACCGAAAAGAAAAACCAATGGGTGGGTGAATAATGCTCAACTCAAACTTTTTCATCAACCAATATCATACCAAGTACTAAATTCACCTGAATTCGTTAAGCACAAAATTTTTAAACATCCCGCACTCCACACTTGAATCATGCTATGTTCCCAAAGCATCAAATAAAAATGCTACTAGGGTGATAAATAATCCCTGAGGCCTGTAGGCCTAGCTAACAACATATTTTCCTTCATTTTTGTCTAGGTGGGTCTTTAACCCCACACTCATCCTCTTTCATGCTCCTTAGCTTCCTCTTCTAAGTGTACTCAGACTTTCCCTCAATCTGTGCTTACATCAGCACAACAACAACAAAAAATGAAAATAAAAAATAAAACAAAAGGAAATTAAAATTGTACCTGTAGTACCCTTGGGTTGCCTCCCAAGCAGCGCCTGATTTTACGTCGCGGTACGACGTGGACTATCCTTCTCAGGATGTCCTCAAACCAGTGTTCCCTTTTGAGAACCACCTTCTTCTCTTTTTATTTTTTGAGGGAACAACCTCAACTTTGTCCCTCCATTCTTCCAACTTCTTCTTTAACTTAGGCCCTCCATCAAACTCGAGCTGAAATGTTATGACCTCCTGCGGCATTGTAGCCATGCAATCTCCTACTCCGCACTTAGCATTTGACAACACATTGATCTTGGAAAGATCTCTATAGTGTGTGGATGTGTTGATCTCTTCGTAAACTCTGAAGAGCTCTTCTTCATCATCTACCCTCATTTTGAGGATACTGACTATTACATTTATGATGGCTCCTCCAATTGCCAAGAATGACCATCCCAAGATCAGGGGCACCTTGTCAACAACTTTAAAGTCAAGTATGATGAAATAAACAGGTATAATGAACTGCTCCACTTTGATAAGAAGGTCCTCAATTATTGCCTCTAGTGCCACTGTGGACTTGTCTGCCAGCTGTAGTATTACTCGTGTTGGCCTCAGCTGACCCAATCCCAATGTGTTAAACAAAGATAGGGGCATTAGATTTATTGCTGCCCCTAAGTCACAAAGAGATCTTATCACTTCCGCTTTACCAATTTGTATGGAGAGGGTAAAACTCCTTGGGTCTTTGAGCTTTTCGGCATCTTGCTCATCACCTTGTAGCTACACACCTCAGTCAGTGTCATTGTTTGGACATCCACCAATCTAACTTTGTTGGCCACCACATCTTTCAAGTACTTAGCGTACTTTTTCATTCCCTACAAAACATCAAGTAAGGGCAAATTGATGTGAAGTTCTTTGAAAATATCTAAGAACTTTTTAAAACATTCCTCCTCCTTGCTCTTCTTGAGCCTTTATAGGAATGGTGGTGGTGGTCTCTGTGCTGGCTGCAATGATGATTTTGCATTATGTTGTACAACACTCTGGTTATATCTTTTGTCGGTAGACGGGCCCTGTCTGACTAGCTTCGGCTGCACCTCATTTCTCTTTTCCTTTGGTGGTGCATCAGCCACTTGCTTTCCACTCCTCAGATAGATGGCATTGACCTATTGGGGGTTTGTATCTGTGTCGCTTGGTAACCCTCCCTGAGGTTTGGTGGTCTGGTGTGCTAAGAAGATGCTAATTGACCCATTTGCTTCTTTAGATTGTTGTTGGTAATCTGTCGATTTTTCAAATCTGTAGCCATCTGTGCCTGATTCTCTGCCAGTTGGGTCTGAGTAGCCATAATCTTTTGCAACATCTCCTTAATGTTGCTGCTGCTCCACTAGACACCGTTCTGCCTATTCTGCTACTAATACTGCTGCTGCTGAGGCTGCTAGCTTTGATTTTGATTGCCACCCCAAGAGAAATTTGGGTTACTCTACCAACTCTTATTGTAGGTGTTCCCAAAATTCTGATTATATCTCTGAACGTTCCCCACAAAATTGATTCATTCAGGGTTGGCCCTGCAAGATTCTACATTGTGCCTATTATTTCCACAGATTTCACACCAACTCGGAGCTTGCTGAATTGCGTTTACCTGTCCCTACAGTTGGTTCATACTCAGTTTGTTTAACTAAGTCATCATCTGATGCTAAAATGATTCTAGCTTGCTGCTAAAGCACTGACACTATCCACTTTTATTAGCTCTACTTCTCTCTCACCTGCCCCTCTCGATGATTCACTGTGCCAATCTGGATTTCGTTGACCAATCCTATTCAACAGAGTGTACAACTCATCATAAGTCCTCTCCAATGCTTGCCCACCTGATGCAAAGTCTAATAGAATCTTTGTATGTGGGTCTAGACTCTCTACAAAAGTTTGAGCTATCACCTCATTAGACTGCTGGTGATGGGGGAAGTCTCTCAACAATGACTTGAATCTTTCCCAAGCCAAATATAGGTCCTCCTCCGGCCTTTGCTTAAGCTTAGTATCTCACGTCTGAGCTTGGCAGTCTTGCCTGAAGGGAAGAATTTGATGAGGAGCTTCCTTGCTAGGTCATCCCAAGAAAGTAATGGAATTTAGTGGCTCAACCTTTAACTACCTCTTTTCCTCTCCCAACGATGAAAATGGGAAGAGTGTGAGTTGGACATAGTCAGTTGACACTCCAATGGGGACAAAAGTGTCACTAATCTCTAGAAAATTCTGTAAGTGTTGTTGTGGGTCCTCATGTGTCATTCCAATGAACTGGACACTCGAATGTAACAGCTACACCTTGTTCTATTTAAGCTCAAAATTCCCTTCGGGCTCCAATTTGCGGATACTGGAGGTCACATTCGTCGCTAGTGGGATTTCCACTTCACGAACTAGTCGGGCTGCCATCTGATTAGGTAACAACTCTGCTTGCCCAATTGGTGGATGTTGTTGTAACCGCTCTTGTAACCTTTTCAACTTTCTCTCTATAGCTTCCCTCCTGAGCAAATGTAGTTGGCATGCAGGTTCCACCAGCTCTATATTCCTTGCCAGTTCTGCAAGGACAACCTATTACCTATAATATAGCAGACTAAGACCAAGTTTTTCAACACTTAAGGAAATTAAAGTTTACACAAAAATAGAAAAATTCATTAAACTTCGCCAGTCCCCGACAAAGCCGCCAAAAACTTGATTGCACCCCAGCGCACACGCAAGTGCACGTGGTCGTACAAGTAATACAGTAGTCCTTTTTAAGAGCCGGATATCGAACCCACATGAACTGGACTAATTAAAAAAATTATTGAGTTGAAGTGCTAATTTAACCTTCACAAGTGTTGTTGTAGAGATTTTAAAGTATTCTAATTAAATGTAGGGGTGATCACAAAACAATCGAGAAACAATAAAAGAAACAACTAGAGTTATAATAATCATGCAATGCTACAATTCACAATGGTTCTAGTATGAAAACTTTAGTTGTTGTCTCAAATAGTTAAAATGGGATATTCATGGTCTTTAGAAGCTCTAAAGAAACAAACTAGTCTCACACCTACATCGTTGAGCGGAGATTTGATGTCCTAATTCGTAGGCAATTTAACTACGTGGATGTGGTTTACGGAGTTTGTTCCCTTAATTATGGACTTTCGTACCTCCAATCATTTAACCTGACTTAGCTTCACAACTACTTCTAGGAGCGCTGATGTGACAACTCTAAGTCGGTGTCTAGCTCATCCCGTTTTAGTAACCAAGCAAGGAAAATTAGGTATAATTTCTATCCTTATCGCGAATCCTATCGTAAGGATAAGAACTTTCTCCCTATTCTTGTGTTCTAGCCTAGGGTTACTCTTTCAAGATTTTACTTAAGCTTAACAAGTTTGTTTTCATGGTGATCAAGCATAAAAACAATAATAATAATGAATTTAAGACAAAACAACAGCAAAGAACTCAAACCAACAAAGAATTCATGCATTTACAATCATATCACGTGGCCTCAACCCTAGAGGAAGGGTTTTAGCCACTCATGCTCATACAATTACTTAAAAACATGATTAAAGTAGAGTACTTACAAGAATAGATAAAAGAGAATGAAAATTAGTGAACCCTAGGTAGAGTTCTTCCTTTCTCCCTTCGCTCCTTTCCATTGTTCTCAAAATATTTCATGATAATTGATTTTTGGAGCTAAGTGTCCTATTTATATTAAATCAAAAAAATGAAATTTTTTCCATGGATGGACTGCCTCTGTTCCATTACCCATCATGATGCAGCAGCTCCGTGGCACGGTGCTGTCGCGCATGCCCACTGGAAATTGTCTCTCGGCAGGCCTTGTGCGAGGCACTTGCGTGTCGCCTAGCGTGGCATGCTCCTTATCGCGCCTTGTGCCTGCCGTGGCACGTTGCCATCACGCAGGGACATTGGACTGACACTCCTCGCATGCGCGTAGCTAGAGTTTGACACGGTGCCTAGCGCGCAGCCCGCACTGTGGTGACACAGCGCTGGTTGTGCACGTCTGCCGGCGTGACACGCTGGGCAGTGCAACATGTCTATTTTCATGAACATTCCATGAAATCTTCCTCCAACTCATACCAACTCTTCATCTTGTTTGTGCATCATCAATTTTAAGCCCCTCCTAGCATTTTTCACCTACAAAACAAAAAGCTAATCACATTGGTTAGTTTATCCACGAAATTATACAAAATCACATGACAATATACTCACTTAATTTGGAAAACATGACTAAAATAAGTTATAAAATAGCACTTGGGCATGTAATTATGCCCAAGATCAGTATCCAGAAGTCTTCCTAGGTGATCTACCGGGAAAACCTCTCGAACGAGAGATTAATTTTTGTATTGACCTTCTCCCGATACGCAACCCATATCTATTCCTCCTTATAAAGTGGATACAAACGAGTTAAAGGAGTTGAAAGATCAGTTGAAATACCTTTTAGATATGGTGTTCATCAGACCGAGCAAATCCTCATGGGGTGCACCAGTTCTCTTTGTCCGAAAGAAGGATGGTTTTCTTTGTATGTGTATTGATTATCGATAATTGAACAAAGTCAACATCAAGAAAAAATATCATCTTCCCAAGATTGATGATTTGTTTGACCAGCTTCAGGTTGCCAAGTTCTTTTCCAAGATAGATCTTCTGTCCGGATACCATCAACTCAGGGTTTGGGAGAGTGATATCCCGAAAACAGCTTTTAGGACTCGATATGGACATTACGATTTTGTAGTTATGTTTTTTGGACTAAAAAATGATCCTGAAGATTTTATGGACTTGATAAACAGGGTGTTCAATCCATACTTGGACATGTTTGTGATCGGTTTTCTTGAAGATCTTCCTAGAGTCCCTCTTAAGCGAGAAATAGACTTTGGCATAGACCTTCTTCCAGATACTCAGCCCATCTCCATCCCTCCTTACAGAATGGCTCCAGTTGTGCTTAAGGAGTTGAAGGAGTAGTTAAAAGACCTTCTTGACAAAGGTTTTATCATCCAACATCTCTCCCTTGGGTGTTCCAATACTATTCATGCAAAAGAAAGACGGTACCCTCAGAATATGCATCGATTACCGTTAGTTGAACAAGGTCACAGTCAAGAATAGGTATCCCCTACCCGGGATGGATGACTTGTTTGATCAGCTTCAGGGAGCTAGTTGTTTCTCCAAGATAGATCTCATTTTGGGGTATCATTAGCTAAGAGTCAGAGAATGTGACATACCGAAAAAAGCTTTTAAGACTCGGTATGGTCACCACGAGTTTGTGGTTATGTCCTTTGGGCTCACAAATGCCCCTGCAACTTTCATGGACCTGATGAACAAAGTCTTCACACAATATCTAGATATATTTATCATTGTATTTATCGACGATGTTCTGGTATACTCCAGAAATGAGGAAGAACATACTAATCACCTGAGGAAAGTACTTTAGACGCTCAGAGACCACTAGTTGTTCACAAAATTTAGCAAATGCAAATTCTGGTTGAAGTCCGTGACTTTTCTTGGTCACGTGGTCTCGAGTGCGGGTATTCAAGTATGATCCTCAAAAGATAGCAACAGTGAAAGACTGGCCCAGAGCTACCTCCCCAACCATAATTAGAAGTTTCTTGGGTCTAGCCAGTCATTACCGATGTTTTATGGAAGGCTTTTCCTCTATTGCATCCCCTCTAACTAAGTTGACTTAGAAAAAGGTGAAATTTCAGTGGAAGATGCGTATGAGAAGAGTTTCCAGGAGTTGAAAAGTCGACTCACTATCGCTCCAGTTTTGATCTTACCAGAAGGAATAGAGAGGTTTGTAGTGTATTGCGACGCTTCTAGAGTTGGACTCTGTTGTGTTCTGATGCAGCGGGGTAAGGTGATAGTCTACGCCTCCAGACAGCTCAAGGTTCATGAAAAGAACTATCCGACTCATGACCTGGAGTTAGCAACGGTGGTGTTTGCATTGAAAATATGGAGGCACTACCTGTACGGGGCGCACATGGATGTTTTCACCAATCACAAGAGCCTTCAATATGTGTTTAGTCAGAAAAATCTGAATCTTCGCCAAAGAAGGTAGTTGGAGCTACTGAAGGACTATGACATGAGCGTGTTGTATCACCCGGTAAAAGCCAATGTCGTGGCTGATGCCCTAAACAAAGTGTCTATGGGGATTGTGGCTCGTGTTGAAGAAAGCAAAAAGGAACTGGCAAAGGATATCCAAAGGTTAGCTTGGTTGGAAGTACAGTTGGTTGATATAGATGAGGACGGAGTAGTAGTGTAGAATGGATCAGATTGCTCATTGGTAGTTGAAGTTAAGTCAAGACAGGATGAAGATCCAATACTGCTTAAACTGAAGGAGGCGATTCTCAGAAAAAAGTGAAGGCTTTTTCTTAAGGGGGAGATGGTGTACTCCGTTACCAGGGTAGGTTGTGCATACCGTATATGGGTGAGTTGAGACAGCAAATACTGGTTGAAGCACACAATTTGAGATATTTCATCCACCCAGGTGCTACTAAGATGTATCGTGATTTACGGGATATTTACTAATGGAACGACATAAAGAGAGAAATCGCTGAATTTGTAGCTAAGTACCCGAATTGCCAGCAGGTCAAAGTAGAACAGCAGAGACCAGGAGGTATGACTCAGTATATCAGCATACCCACATGGAAGTGGGAAGAAGTAAATATGGATTTTATTACAGGTCTACCTTAGACTTGTCGGCAGCATACTTCAATATGGGTGATAGTAGACCGGATGACTAAGTCAGCACACTTTCTCTCAGTTAAAACTACAGACTTAACTGAGGATTATGCCAAGCTTTATGTCCGGGAGTTGGTCAGACTTCATGGGGTGCCATTTTCAATTTATTTAGATAGAGGTACCCAGTTCACCTCTCATTTCCAGAAGTCTTTTCAAAAGGGACTCGGTACCCAGGTCAAGCTAAGCATAACTTTTCACCCGCAGACAGATGGACAAGCTGAGCAGAATATACAAACATTAGAAGACATGCTGAGAGTGTGTGTGATTGATTTCAAGAGAAGTTGGGATGATCACCTACCTCTCATCGAGTTTGCGTACAATAACAGCTACCACTCTAGTATCCAGATGACCCCGTTTGAGGAATTATATGGTTGGAGGTGTAGATCTCTTATAGGGAGGTTTGAGGTTGGTGAAGCTACTCTAATAGGGCTAGAGTTAGTTCACTAGGAAATGTAGAAGGTGCAACTTATTTGGGAAAGGTTAAAAACATCACAAAGCCGTTAGAAATCTTATGCTGATGTGAGGAGAAGAGAATTAGAATTTGCAATGGATGACTGGGTTTATCTGAATATTTCACCCATGAAAGGGGTGATGAGATTTGGGAAGAAAGGAAAACTTAGTTCGAGATATATGGGACTTTATAGAATTTTTGAAGCAAATTGACAATGTGGCGTATGAGTTAGAACTACCTCTAGAGTTAGCATCGGTGCACCCAGTGTTCCATGTTTCACTATTGAAGAAGTGCATCGGTGATCCAACTTCAGTTGTGCCACTAGACAGTGTGGAAATAAAAGACAGTCTCTCTTATGAAGAGGTCCCAATTCAGATCCTTGACCATCAGGTTCGTATTTTGAGAAACAGGGAAGTCACTTCAGTGAATGTTTTGTGGAGGAACCAGCTAGTTGAGGGAGCCACATGGGTAGCAGAAGCAGACATGATGGCCAGATACCCTCACTTATTCCTTTCCCGTTCAGTTCCAACATAAGGTACTAAATCCTTCCTTAGTACTCTATTCAGTTCCGTACTCATCAACCCTATTTAGATTTTCTCTGTGCGTTCTAGTTGCATCAGCTCTGTTAGTACAGTTAAGTTAGCTCGGAGTGAGTTACTCCTTCAGAAACTAGCTCATAGTCTCAGTCTAGAAATTTCAACTCTTTTCCTAGTTTTCCATAATCTTTAGTATTCATTCGAGGACGAATGATCCTAAGAGGGAGATATTGTAACACCCCAAAACTTTCCTAGACCAGATTCAGAACTTGCAAGAAAAATTCAGAAGAAAACCAGAAAAAATGCCTCAGAACAACTGAGACAACGAGTTGTGGTCAGCTCCAACGACTCATTGTGTCAGTCATGGTCAGCAGGGTTTGGTCTCCCAGGAACCCATGAGACAAGGAATGACCCATTGTGAGAAAAATGAGTCATCCTATCAGTCATTATTTCCCTAGCACAGAAATCCTTTCAGGACCCCACGACTCAGCCAACGAGTCGTTGTCAGAAACAACGACCCGTTGTGAGAGTCGTTGGGTGAAAACTCATAAATCCCCTTTCAGTGATGACGAGTGGAGACAACAACCCATTGTTACCCACAATGAGTCATTGTCATCACCCGTCATGACAACTTAGAGCATTTTCAGAAATCCTCCCAGTGAACCTAACGATTGCACACAATGACTCATTGGGTCCATCAACGAGTCATTGTGTCACCCATCGTCAGACCCTCCAGGTTTCCTCTTATAGTGGCCACGAGAGGAAGCAATGACCTGTTGGTTCATCCAACGAGTCGAGGAGACCCCCGTTGCCAGATTTAGTATTTTCTAGTCATAGGCAATGGCACCAATGAGAGGTCCCAACGAGTCATGGTCACAACCAATGACTCATTGAGTGACCTGTTGGGACGTTGTTGGCCAATTTTTTTTATATTTTATTTCTAGGGTTATTTTTGTAATTTGCCACCTATTTATCCATGAACTACGTCGTTTTAAGCATTATTTAAGAGATAATAGGGGGATTGAATGGTTTTCCCCCTCATTCCCCATATTAACTCTCAAAAAGAACGATTGTACTTCTTCTCTCAAGAAAGAACCAGGTTTCCTCCATAGTGCATAATTTCAACCTTTCCTATTCAGGGATTTCTAAGCTAGGTGTGGAGAAATGCAACAAGGGAATAGTTCTTCCCTTGTTTCCCCAAAAATCTCCTCTATCTTCTCTATCAGTTCTAGTTCTGAAACATTTGAATATGAATAAGTTATATGTCAGACTTCCTTTATAGCATGTGGAATGTTTTCCACATTAATTGTTGTTATATTTCCACTACCTAGTTAACATGTTAATACTCATTCTTGTAAGGATGGTTTTATCCCTAACTTTTGAATTTAGTAAACTAGGATTTTTCCTGTTGGATTACTTCTTCCTTGTGGCTTGATATTATCTGTTGGGTTTTCCATAGTGCTAGAAAATGTTAAGCATTCAGTCAGATACTTATTAGTCCAATCTTAGTCAATTATTATTATGTTCAGTACAATTTCGTAATGTCAGTTGATTAGTTTGATGACAGTTAATTCTTGAGGTGTCCGTGATGCCTTCCAGTTATCAGTATTAGACTCAGTATCAGATTTTAGTGGTTCTTTAGGTGGTCATGATACTTTAAAATAAGCAGCTCTCACCAGCCTTAGGACCCCAACTTTAGATTACAGTTTGTTCTTTAGACGGTTATGACGTTTCTAGATAAACAACTCTAACTAGTCTTAGAACACCAGTTACATAATTCGGTCCGATAAGACTCTCAAGGTACTTCAAAATAGGTATCCCTAATGAGTCTTGGGCCCCAGTTTCGAGCTATCAACTTAATAGTAAGTCTAGGACTATCCAGTGGGAGTAGAAACTAACACCAACTGGACCGGGGTTCTAGTGCACCCAGGTTCCCAGAACTAAATTGCCACCATAGGTTATATTTTTATTGGCCTCATGACCCCAGACCTGTGATCACTCAGTTCATGCCTTTATACTCTGGCAAGGTATATTGGGTCCTACAGATTGGGTGTATACATCGGACTTCACGTCTAGCACACGTTGTTATATGTTAGTTATAGATTCTCCCACTAGTTTGCTCAATTCAGTCTCAGATTAGCTCAATTAGAACATTTTCAGACTACTCAGTTCACATCAGTTTAGTACAACATTTCATAATAGTATCTCAGATTTAGGGCACGTCTTTAACTATCAGACTGGGTCATTTTTACTATATTAGTATATAAGATTATTTAGTTTCAACATTTCAGTTGGTCATTGCATGCCTTTACAGTTCAGTCATTTTATTGTCTGCGTTATGGATTCTCTCACCTACATAGTACATTCAAAGTCCTAACGCATACCTTTTATATTGTATTATTTTATGATACAACTGTAGGTTCTCAATCTCAGCATCGTTAGCATATTGTATTCAGGAGTTTCAGCTGTGCCAAGGGTGAGTCCTCATCTTTCGAGGACATTGATTATTTTCTTCAGTTGTTTTTCTTTCAATTAGAGTTAGAGTTAGCCTGGGGCTTGTCCCATCAACTGGTCAGATAGATGGCTTTCAGACACAGACAGAGTTTTCAGATTTTTAGCTTTGTTTCAGTTGTCTTAAAACTTTATGATTTATTTCTTCTTCATAAATGCTTTATTTTATAATTTTAAAAGCTTCCGCTATGTTTTAACTTAGAATGCCAGTGTTATGATAGACCATGGGTTGACTTTGGGTTACTTGTGACCTCAAGTATCATGTCCCATCCAGGGTATAGACTCAGGGCGTGACAAAGGTTTTAAGTGACTCGTGGTGAGGTGTTTGACTTAAGTTTGAATTTTAAGTTTTTGGGTAACCACAGACATGACCAGGAGTCGTGGTTAGGACCACGACTAGTTGACTCAGCCATGGTCAGAGGTAGTGAATGATGAAGGAAGGACATGACCTAACGACTAGACACCACAAGTGGTTAGGTGGGTCGTGGTCAGCAGTTAGTTTAAGGTTTTATGTTTTGGGTTGTGAAGGCGACGGATTGTGACCATGAGTCGTGGTCACTGACAATGACTCTTCCAATCCCTTGATGGGACTGGCATTCTGTTTTTCCTTGCGAGTTTATTAAGGGATTTTATGTAATTCCTATGATCTTAAGGCCTAAACCACGTCATTTTAAGCTATGAATAGTGAGTTTTATGAAGGGTATGTTCTTTCTAAGCTATTCCTAATTCATTCATATAAGTTTAGAAGTCTAGAGGAGTGATCAAGCTCAATCTCTCAAGTTTCTTCCTCAATTATTCCTTGGGCAATCAGAAAAGTTGTAGAATCAAATTCTCTGAGATATGTAAGGTTATGAATAGGTGAAATTGTTCACACCCATTCCCAATCCCTCTCTAATTCATGAAGATCTACATGTTGATCCTATGGGGTTTTAACTAAATGCATGAATTCCCTAAGTTTCCACCATAGGTATGATCAAGCATGTTTCTATTGATGAATTATGATTCATGGGAAAGTTTTACAATCTTTTCAATTGTAAATCATGTTCTCAAGTTTTATAAATTATAATGCCCATCCATGAAAGTTCATGAAAGTTGAGATCTATGATGTATGTTCAAATATGTTGAGATATTTATGAGAAAAGCATGTTTCCAAGTTACCCATATCGATGATCATGTTTTCAAGTGAATCAAGTATTTTCAAGTGTTTTTAAGTATTCGGAAAGCCCATATGTTGAAGTATAATTTATGATTTCATGAAATAGTTTACCACATGGTTTTTGGAGTCAAGACTCCCATTATTTTCATCTTGTAGTATTGTTTGAGCCAAGGCTCCTCATGTTACGATTTCAAATTATGCATGTATGTCATTATTCAACTTCATCACTAGATGATGGCCAGCTTCATTGAAAAATGATAGAGAGCATATGCATATTTTTGGGAGTAGTGTCTACAGCTGAGTAGGCTAAGGGTCTGTCAACCCTACGCCTCAGAATTACGAGGCAATGTAGGTATGTACAGATTATTCGAGATCTCCTTTGTGAGATTTGATCACGGGCAAAAATAACATGCCCGAGATACGCTTTATGACTTAAATTAGTCTTGTTTATCTAAGTTATTGTATACATTTTCATGTAATTTTATATGAAGTAAAGATATGTGCTAACCAACATGATTAGCCTTTGTTTTGTAGGTTTTGATGACTTTTGAGCAACTAATTCATGAATTGGTGAAGTAGATGCTTGGAGACGGAATTAACACGCGAACGTCGGCGAAGAGGAGGCACAAAACAGCCCACCTGCGCATTGGCAACGTGCCACGGCAGGCAGGCTGCTCACAACAGCCCACCTGTGTGTTGGCAACGTGCCACAACAGGTGGCCTCTGCGACCAAGGGCTGCCAACGCGCTGCCCAAGCAGCGTGACACGCTGCCAACGCGGCAATGTGCTGCCCGGGCCAATTTCGGGTGATTTCCAGAGGGCTTCCGCGTCTGTAGCGTGTCACGGAGGCCGTGCTCCACGATGCACTCCGTGACACGTTGCTTGTTATTCCGGGAAAGAGTCCTACTACTATAAATAACACACTTAGGTTTATTTTTCAGAATTCAGACTTGGTGGAGCAAGGACGTGGGTTACAGGCAGTTGAGGGATGAAAAAGCTAAGGGTTTTTCTCTCTTTATTTATTCTTTCAATCAATTGTTTGTATGATTAACACTTGTTTTAGGATGATTAATCCACAAATGAGTGGCTAATTCTCTTCCTTGTTGAGGTTATGAACAATGATGATGAATTTTGATTATTGAATTGTATAGTTTTTCATCTTCTTCTTCCATGTTGTTCTATTAATTCTTGTTTCTATTGCATTAGTGTGTGGCCGACATTAATGTATATCTAAAAAGTCCGATTTCACTCGAGAGAGCACGAAATTGGAAAGTTGTGAATTAATAGGGTATTGTTCTTAACTTGATTTGGGAAAATTGGGTTTTGATGTGCTTTCCTGATAGAAATATACTTGAAAGCCGTATTAGTCAATTTAGGAATCGGAATTGTATTGCTAGGTCATAAATTGCATTTGATCACAGAAATGTAGACGGATGGTTTATGATTCTTAAGTGAGATTAAATACGAGAGTTTTCATCTCTAGGCTAATGTTCTTGGCTAGCAACAGGAAGAGAAGAATAACCAAATTATGATTATAATCAAGTTCATTACTTGTTCTTAACCTTGGCATGCTCATATCCATAGTTTCAATTCAAAGTAGATATTTGTTAATAGTTTCAGTATAGACTTTATAACCAAAATTGTTTAACTTTTGGTTACGTTGTTGTCAGCATATATAGAAGTAAGATAGAATATAGTATACTTGAGCAATTTTTACTTATCCAGAGTCTCCTTGGTTCAATACTTGGATTACTTAGCCACTTTATTACTTGTTTGACCACGTGCACTTGCGTGTCAGTTTTTAACCCCTACCAAAGCACCGAACAAGTTTTTGGCGCCGTTGCCGGGGAGACTTGGCAATAGGTGAATTTGTTTTAAGTGTAATTTACTGTATTTTTATTTTTCTCAAGTGCTGACAACTTAGTCTTAGTGTCTGTTTTAATTCTTTTGCATTTTACTTTTTCTTTTTCGAATACCCTTATTGACATGACATCGTGGAATATAAATGGTTTCAATGGTGGATACTCATATTTTAGTGAATCTTGTCTGAATTGTGGAGGACACCACTTGTGGCAACAATGTAACACGTGTAATATATGTGGTGGTCAAGATGGCCATTGGGATGGCTGTCCGAATGAATATTCCCCTCCCCCAAGCCCCTACTATGATCCTTCTGTTGTTTTTTCTGAATATAGGCATGCTGAAAATGAGGACTTGGGACGCCAAGCTCGAATAGAAGACATGCTGAAACAACTCTTAGAGCAATCAGAAGCAATGAAGGAGGCGATGGCGGTATTGAGAATTCAGCAAGAAGAGAATGCAGAGGCTCTAGAAAGGATAAGCATCAAATTCATGGAGATGATTGCTGAGGCTGAAGCTTGTGATAAATTACAGGTAACAGTTTTAGCCGATATTCAAGAGGAAATACAAGCGGAAGACAAGGGTGAATTTTTGGATGAAGCCCAACAATTAGAATCTCTTGAGTGTCCCCGTGATGGGCTCACACTTATGGAAAATCCATTCCTGGAAGAAGAGATAGAGTATCCCCCATTTGACATTAATGGAGAGATAGATGTCGATGCTGAGAAGGTGTTTACAAGTAAGGAGGTCAAGCACAATGCATTTTCAGAGTTGAAGTTTATTGTACCACACTCGAAGCATTTTTCGACATTAAGTTTGGTTGAAAACATAGAAATAGTGTCTTCCAAGCTTATAGAGAAATGTCTAGAGGAGGACCAAGCCCCGTATATTTTGAAATTTGCTAACTCAGAGAGACAAAACGACTTCGCTTACATAAGGGCCAATAGGTTCAAAAGAAAACATCTACTGCTTGGTCCTTACAATTTTTCACCACCACCCCTGGAGAATAAGAGGAAATTAGAGAAGAAATTAGGGGTGAGGTTCATATCCTCAAGGTGGAGGAAAAAGTGGTGAAACTTGGTATGTCGTGCCGCGACGTAAAATTAGGCGCTGCTTGGGAGGCAACCCAAGGGTACCACAGGTACCATTTTAATTTCTTGCAATTGAGTTAATTTTTGTTTATTTTCCTCTTGTGTTGTTTTGGTGGAAAGTTAAGCACAGATGGAGGGGAAGTCTGAGTACCCGTGGAAGAGGAAGCTAACAAGCATGGAAGAGAAAAAGTGTGGGGTTGAACACCCACTTGTGCAAAGTTGATGAAAGGCATGCTATTAGCTAGGCCTAAAGGCCTCTGGGAGTATTTCTCACCCTTTTTAAATTTTAATTTGATGCTATGAGGACATAGCAAGATTTAAGTGTGGGGTGAGGGAAATTTCAAAAATTTTTGTTGTGCTTAACGATTTTTGGTGAATGTAATGCTTGTGAGAAATTTGAAAATTTTGAAAATTTTTTGTGAATTAAGCATGACTTCATCACCCGTTGGTTTTTCTTTTCGGTTCTTTTCCGACGGGGGGTATATGAACTGAAGAATAAAATTTTTCTTTTTCTTTCCTTGGTCTGTATATAAAGTTTTTAGTCATAGCTAGGGACTGTTTCCGATGATGGATGGATGACGACCGTCTTGAGGAAAATTAGTCGATAGGTTTTGGGTTTTGAGACCATAACTAATTGGTGCTTGATGTTCTTTTTATGTGCTATACATGGTTGTAAGATGCAAGTAAGTTCAGTGTGAAGCATGCAAGTGTATAACTTTGTTTGAGACACTTAGGCTCTTGAATTTGACTCAATATGATTGAAGCTTAATTCTGAATTCTTGTGATTAGCTGAGTAAGAGTCTGCTGAATGTGTCTTGATTTGAGCATGTGCCATGAGTGTAAGGTTTTTGAGTATTCTGTGCTATTATGAAATGTCTAGAACTTGCCTGGTGTGTATATAAAACGAAATGAAGGATATGAATTGTAGGAGATGATTTAGGCATTTCTTTGAATGAACCAAACTTTTATCCCTCATTATACATACCTTGAAAAATTAATCCTAGTTAGCCCCATTGAGCGTTGAGCCTATTCTTTGACAGCTGCAACATAAGCTTAATCCTTTTTCTTTCATTAGCCTTGAAATTGAACCAAAACTCCTAAGCGCTTAAAGGAAAAATCCGAAAGAGTAAAGGAGTGAGAATAATGAAAAAGAAGGGAAAGTAGCAATTGTAAAAGTTGAGAAAGGTCGAGGGTGCACTTGTTTGAATATGGGTGAGTATTAGTAAGGAGTAAGAAAATAAATAAATGAAAAGTTACTTATAGAACTCCTTACTAATAAGGTAAAAGTGCCTAAAGAAAGGGGGGAACAGAAGAGGAAAAAGAAAGATGAAAATAGAAAAAGGTGAAGTGAGGGAAGGGAAGTTTGTAATGAAGGCATGATGTATTAAAAGCGCTTAGGAAAGATAGTCACTATTACTGATCATAATAGTACTTACCCGCACCTGAGTTACATCACAACCTAAAAAGTCCTACTTGATCTTACATTCATACATCCTTAAATTATTGGAGTAAAACACTAAGGGCAAGCTTATGGGTCATTACATAATGCATGTGAATTCTTTGTGAGAGTGAGCGTAATTCTATTCATGTACCCACACATGTTGTGATATAAAAATTGTTTTTGCATGTGAAAATGGGTAACTCTCTTTCCGTGAGGGGCACATGTTGAATGAAGGATATAATTCATGTGGGATTTCTTAATCAGTTTATTTGCATGAGTTTGCTAAGATTGAGAGTCGATTCTTGAGGTTAAGAAGTCTTAACATAGTTGTACTTCATTTCAATGATCAAATCAGGCATGCTCTATTTTTAGCTTGTATCTTACGTAATCATTCTAGCCGTAACTTGAATTATCTTGCTAAATTAGTTATGTGGGAGTCTCCATATGCATGATATGTAAAAGGTTGTTCGAGGAAGAACAAGGCTTTAAGTGTGGGGTTGTGATCACGGGCAAAAATAACATGCCCGAGATACGCTTTATGACTTAAATTAGTCTTGTTTATCTAAGTTATTGTATACATTTTCATGTAATTTTATATGAAGTAAAGATATGTTCTAACCAACATGGTTAGCCTTTTTTTTGTAGGTTTTGATGACTTTTGAGCAACTAATTCATGAATTGGTAAAGTAGATGCTTGGAGACGGAATTAACACGCGAACGTCGGCGAAGAGGAGGCACAAAATAGCCCACCTGCGCGTTGGCAACGTGCCACGGCAGGCAGGCTACTCACAACAGCCCACCTACATGTTGGCAACGTGCCACGGCAGGTGGCCTCCGTGACCAAGGGCTGCCAACGCGCTGCCCAAGTAGCGTGACACGCTGCCAACGCGGCAGGGTGCTGCCCGGGCCAATTTCGGGTGATTTCCAGAGGGCTTCCGCGTCCGTAGCGTGTCACAGAGGCCATGCTCCACGATGCACTCCGTGACACGTTGCTTGTTATTCTGGGAAAGAGTCCTACTACTATAAATAGCACACTTAGGTTTATTTTTCAGAATTCAGACTTGGTGGAGCAAGGACGTGGGTTACAGGCAGTTGAGGGACGAAAAAGCTAAGGGTTTTTCTCTCTTTCTTTCTTCTTTCAATAAATTGTTTGTATGATTAACACTTGTTTTAGGATGATTAATCCACAAATGAGTGGCTAATTCTCTTCCTTGCTAAGGTTATGAACAATGATGATGAATTTTGATTATTGAATTGTATGGTTTTTCATCTTCTTCTTCCATGTTGTTCTATTAATTCTTGTTTCTACTGCATTAGTGTGTGGCCGACATTAATGTATATCTAAAAAGTCCGATTTCATTCGAGAGAGCACGAAATTGGACAGTTGTGAATTAATAGGGTATTGTTCTTAACTTGATTTGGGAAAATTGGGTTTTGATGTGCTTTCCTGATAGAAATATACTTGAAAGCCGTATTAGTCAATTTAGGAACCGGAATTGTATTGCTAGGTCATAAATTGCATTTGATCACAGAAATGTAGACGGATGGTTTATGATTCTTAAGTGAGATTAAATACGAGAGTTTTAATCTCTAGGCTAATGTTCTTGGCTAGCAACAGGAAGAGAAGAATAACCAAATTATGATTATAATCAAGTTCAGTACTTGTTCTTAACCTTGGCATGCTCATATCCATAGTTTCAATTCAAAGTAGATATTTGTTAATAGTTTTAGTATAGACTTTATAACCAAAATTGTTTAACTTTTGGTTACGTTGTTGTCAGCATATATAGAAGTAAGATAGAATATAGTATACTTGAGCAATTTTTACTTATCCAGAGTCTCCTTGGTTCGATACTTGGCTTACTTAGCCACTTTATTACTTGTTTGACCACATGCACTTGCGTGTCGGTTTTTAACCCCTACCAAAGCACCGAACAAGATTTCCCCTACACCAAGGGGCCTTCATCCTGATATCGATATCATGATAGCGTCTTTGGCCCTGGCAAGGCTTTTGACGGCTCTGGCCGCTTGAGTGTAATAGTTGGGACCACGTAAGCTCTATCATGGTAATGTCGGTTATATGACGAGTCTCTCATTCTTCCTCATGATTTGAGTTATGAATGCTTGTCAATTATGATATATATATATATATTAAGCAGGTTTTACCCCATGTTCAATTTTACTTATGATAATCAGTTTTCAGATTTGGGTGATTCGAATCAGTTACGATATGCAGTTATGTTTAGATCATGATTTCAGAAAATAGCATGCAAGACTTACTCTCAGAATCTTATATTGATTATGTTTTATGAAATGCATTATTACTAATTTTACTTACCTAAGAGGTTTTACTTACCTTGCATACTCAGTACATTCCATGTTCTGACTGTATACTCTATGTTGTATCATTTCATGATACAAGCTTTCATATTTAGACTCAGCGTCGTTGCTAGCCAGCCTGCAAGAGTAGCATATCCAGTCTTAGTTGGTGAGTCCTCATCTCCCAAGGACTATTCCTTATCAGTTATCTTTACATTTTTTGTTTCAGACTCAAAGAGTTAGTTGGGGTCTTGTCCCATCAACTCACTAGAAGTAGAGGATTTTCATACATAGATTGTATTCCACTTCAGACCCGTGTTTTATGTTCATAATCCATGCTATGTTTTATTATGTTGATCTTCCGCTTTTATTAATCTAGTTAGATGTATGTTCATGCCATGGGTTGACTTGGAGTCTCTTAGGTCTCCTTATCCTGTGTCTCAATTCAGGCCCATGTTCAGGTTCATGACAAACTTGGTATTAGAGCAATAGGTTTTGGAATATCCTAGGGTGTCTCAAAGCCGTGTTAAGTAGAGTGCTTTTCATGGGTGTGAAGCGCGCCGCACTTATGATGAAGAGGCTATGAGATGTTTAGGAAATATTCCCTTCTTTCATGATCTATGTCGTGCATTGAAATGTCTCTCTGTCTTTCTAACTCGTGGCATACACATTTGCAGAATCATGCTTCCCCATAGAGTTAACGGTATAAGAAATGGAAACGAAGATGCCCATGAGGATGACAATGGGGATGGGAACCAACAGGCCCCACCAGTCCATGAGGATCATGCACCGGACCCAATTGCCCATGCTGAATTCAGGGCAGCCATTCAGATGCTAGCACAGGCCTTGACCGCCTAGGTCAATCAGTAGGCGGTAGCGTATGTCTCTCAAAATGCGAATACTGTGGCAGCATGAGTCAGAGATTTTCTAAGCATGAACCCTTCGGAGTTTCTTGGGTCAAGGTGGACGAGGATCCACATAAGTTCATCGAAGATATTCTAAAGATAACCTAGGTCATGGGGGTGATCGGAGAGTAGTGCATCAACTTAGCCTCATATCAGTTGAAGGGGGTTGCACACATCTGATTTAATCATTGGAAGGATTGTAGGGAAGTGGGAGCAGGCCCTATTGGTTGGGAAGAGTTTCATGCCGCATTTCTGTGGCGGTTCTTTCCTCATGAGATGAGGGAGATTAAAGCAGTTAAATTTGTAAATTTGAGACAAGGGAAGATGACAGTGCAGGAGTATGCCTTAGAGTTCACTCGTCTGTCCAAGTACACACCAGAATTAGTGGTTGATTAGAGAGCGCAAGTGAGCACGTTTATACATGGAGTGGTGGAATACCCGGACAAGGATTGCAGGACCTCCATGCTCCATCAGGATATGGATTTTCCTCAGATGGTTTTGTACACCCAGCAGATGGAGGAGGTGCATCTGAGAGAGAGAGAGAGGCCAAGATTTTCCAAGACAGACAACTATGGGTTCTCTCAGCAGAGACCAGGTGGTGGGCACCGACAGCAGTCCCACCAGAGATCTTCAGCCCCCACGACGTCAGTTATGAGTGTGCCATCCTAATCTAGGCACGACCAGAGGGGACATGTATCAGGCTCTAGGGGTTAGAGCAGCAGACCCGTAGATTCTAGTATCCCTGTTTGTGACAGGTATAGCTGGAGATACACAGGTTAGTGTTTGGCGGGTACATGTGCTTGCTTCGGGTGTGGGAAACCCAAAAATATGCTTAGAGATTGCCCAATAGCTAGATAGGGCCATGACAGCTTCCATTTCAGCAGCACCACCAGCACACCTAGCTCAGCAGGGTTTATCTACTAGTGCGGGTGGCGGACAGTGCCAGAACATATTTTATGCCCCAACATCCCGCCAGGAGCAGGAGGTCTCCCCAGACATAGTCACTGGTATGTAACAAATTTTCCACCTTGATGTATATGCTTTGTTAGATCCAGGGGCTACCTTATCTTTTGTGGTGCCCTATGTTGCTAGTAGTTTCAGAGTCAGTCCCAAAATCTTATCAGAGCCCTTCTAAGTCGGGTGAGCCAGTCTTAGAGTGGAAAGGTAGTTCAGCTGTTCCTGTAGGTCGTTTCATTTCCTACATTAAGTCTAGAAAGATGATCTCTAAGGGTTGCGCGTACCATCTAGTTAGGGTTAAGGATGCTACATCCGAGATCCCGACTATTCAGTCAGTTCCAGTAGTATGTTAATATCCAGATGTCTTCCCAGATGATATAACAGGAATCCCTCCCGAGAGGGAAATCGATTTTGGTGTTGACCTTCTTCCCGATACGCAGTCTATATCTATTCCTCCCTACAAAATGGCTCCATCCAGCCAAAGAAGTTGAGGGAGCAGTTGAAGGACCTTCTGAAAAAGGGTTTCATCAGACCTAGAAAATCCTTGTGGTGTGCACCACTTCTCTGTCTCCGAAAGAAAGATGGTTCTCTTCGTATGTGTATTGATTATTAGCAATTGAACAAGGTGACCATCAAGAATAGGTATCCTCTTCCTAGGATTAATGATTTGTTTGACCAGCTTCAAGGTGCGAAGTGCTTTTTGAAGATAGATCTCAGATCCGGATACCATCAGCTCAGGGTTCGGGAGAGTGACATCCTGAAGACAGCCTTAAGAAGTACGATCACTATGAGTTTGTAGTTATGTCTTCTTTTGGACTAAAAAAATGTTCCTACAGCTTTTATGGATTTGATGAACAGGGTGTTCAATCCATATATAGACATGTTCATGACTATGTTCATAGATGATATCCTTATATACTCTCGGAGCGAGGAGGAGCATGCTGCTCATTTGAGGGTAGCATTACAAACACTTAAGGATCGCCAATCGTATGCTAAATTCAGTAAATGCGAGTTTTGGTTGATCTCGGTGGCATTTTTGGGTCATGTGGTGTCAAGTGAAGGTGTACAGGTAGACTCTCAAGAGACAGAGGCAATGAAAAATTGGCCTAGAATAGTGAATCCTTCGGATATCAGGAGTTTCTTGTGTTTAGCTGGTAATTATCGGCGATTTGTTGAGGGGTTTTCATCCATTGTAGCACCATTGACCAAATTGACCCAGAAGAAGCTGAAGTTCCAGTGGTTGGAGGCTTATAAGAAGAGCTTCCAAGAGTTGAAGACTCGACTCACCTCAGCACCTGTGTTAACCCTACTCGTGGGTACCGATGGGTTTGTGGTATATTGTGATGCTTTGAGGATCGGCCTTAGTTGTGTATTGATACAGTATGACAACGTCATAGCATATGCTTCCAGGTAGCTGAAGGTCCATGAAAAGAATTACCTAACTCATGATCATGAATTGGCGGCGTAGTATTTTCCTTGATGATTTGGAGACACTATTTGTACGGGGTCCAAGTGGATGTGTTTACGTACCACAAGAGCCTACAATATGTGTTTACCTAGAAGGATATAAATCTACGCCAAAGGATATGGGTTGAGTTACTCAAGGATTATGATATAAGTGTTCTTTACCACCCCGGCAAGCATAATATGGTAGCAGACACTCTTAGTAGGCTTTCGGTAGAGACTGTGTCGCATGTAGATGAGGAGAGGAAGGAATTGGTGAAGGATATGCATCGGCTTACATGATTGGGAGTTTGTCTGGTTGTTTCGACAGATGGTGGTGTTATTGTTCAGAACGGGTCAGAATCATCCTTGGTGACTGATGTTAAAGCTAGGTAAAACGAAGATCCTATCTTGGTGAAGTTAAAGGAAGCCATTTAGAATCAGAAGATAGAAGTATTCTCCAAAGGGTGAGATGGTGTGCTCGATATCAGGGTCGCTTGTGTATTTTAAATGTTGATGATTTGAGAGATTGAATATTGCACGACGCTCATGGTTCTAGGTATTCCATTCATACAGGTTCCACCAAGATGTACCGTGACCTACGGAAGTCTATTGGCGGAATGGCATGAAGAAGGACATTGCATAATTTGTGTTTAAGTGTCCCAATTGTCAACAGGTGAAGGTTGAGCCTCAAAGAGCAAGAGGTGTGCTTCATGATATTAGCATCCCTACTTGGAAGTGGGAAGAGATTAATATGGACTTCAGCACAGGTTTGCCTCGCACTCGTCGACAGTATGACTCGATTTGGGTGGTCGTGGACAGGTTAATCAAAGCAAATTATTTTCTACCGGTCAAAACCATCGATTCCGAGGAGAATTATGCTAAACTATACATTTCAGAGCTATTTCGGTTGCATGGAGTGCCCTTGTCCATCATCTTAGATAGAGGTACTCAGTTTACCTCCTAGTTTTGGAGATCGTTTTAAAAGGGACTTAGTACTCAGGTCAAGCTTAGCACATCATTTCACCCGTAGACGGATGGTCAGGAGGAACGAACTATTTAGACTATTCAAGATATATTGAGAGCCTGTGTTATTAATTTCAAGGGTAGTTGGGATGACCATTTGCCTCTCATTGAGTTTGCGTATAAAAACAACTACCATTCCAGCATTCAAATGGCTCTGTTTCAGGCTCTTTATGGGCGAAGATGTAGATCGCCTATTGGGTGGTTTGAACTCAGTGAAGCTGTGATGATAGGATGAGATTCAGTGCATGAGGCTATGAAGAAAGTTTCGCTTATAGGTGACAGGTTGAAAACAACTCAGAGTCACCAAAAGTCCTATGCGGATATGGGGAGGAGGGATCTTGAGTTTGAAGTTAATGATTGGGTGTTTTTGAAGGTGTCTCCCATGAAGGGAGTGATGAGGTTCAGAAAGAAAAGGAAACTCAGTCCCCATTATGTTGGCCTGTACCGGATTTTGAGACGTGATGGCAAGGTAGCATATGAGTTGGAGTTTCCCTTAGAATTAGCTTTAATCCATCCAATTTTCCATGTATCGCTCTTGAAAAAGTGTTTGGGTGTCCAATTCTATTTGTTCCGGTGGACAGTGTCGGTGTGAAAGATAGCCTTAGTTATAAAGAGGTTCTGGTTGAAATATTGGATCGTCAAGTTCGAAGGCTAAGAAACAAAAAAGTGCTTCAGTTAAAGTTTTATAGAGGAATCAGCATGTTGAGGGAGCTACATGGGAAGCCTAAAGAGATATGATGACTAAATACCCACATCTATTCCCTTCCAGCTCAGTTCCATCTTAAGATATCAGTTTTTTACCTAAAACTCTATTCAGTTTCATGTTGATCTCATGTGTCCCAGATTCTTTCACGTCAAAGCATCTATGTATGATTCATGAATTCAGTTGAGTCATGTAGTTCAAATCAGAGTCAGTCACTCTGTCAATTTTCAACATGTATGTTCAGTATTTGAGTATGATGATTGCATTTCTCTGCTTTTATATATGATTTTCATAATTAGAGGATGAATTTTCTCAAGGGGGAGATATTGTTATATTCCAGAAGCCCTAAGATCAGACCCGGGAGTTGAAATAGAGAAAATAGGATTTTTACACCAAGTCATAGGACAAGTCGTCCAGTGACCCATCAGGATAAGCATGAGTTGTTAAGTGAATTGTGGTGCGGTGTTTGAATTAAGTTGGAATTTCAAGTTTTTAGGTAACCATGAACATGACAACAAGTCATGTTTAGCACCACGACTCGTTGAGTCAGCCGTGGTCAGAGGTAGTGAAGGATAAGGGAAGGACAAATAGTGCACCTAATGAATAGACACCATGAGTCGTGGTCAATGCCATGATTCGTTAGGTGGGTCATGGGCAGCAGTTGGTTTAAGGTTTTATGTTTTGGAATGAAGGCGACGGATTGTGACCACGAGTTATGGTCATGGACAACAACTCGTCAAGTCCCTCATTGGAACTAGTTGTGTGTTTTTCCTTGCGGGTTTATTAAGGGCTTTTCTATAATTCCTATGATCCTAAGGCCTAAACTACATCGTTTTAAGCTTTTAATAGTGAGTTTTAAGAAGGGTAAGTTTATTCTAAGCTATTCCTAGTTCATTCATGAATGTTTAGAAATCTAGAGGGGTGATCAAGCTTAATCTCTCAAGGTTCTTCCTCAATTTTTCCTTGGGCAATCAGAGAACTTGTAGAATCAGATTCTCTCAGGTATGTAGGGTTATGAATGGTTGAAATTGTTTACACCCATGCCCAATCCCTATCTAATTCATGAAAATCTACATGTTGATCCGATGGGGTTTTAACTCAATGCATGAATTCCCTAAGTTTCCACCATGGGTATGATCCAAACATGTTTCTATTGATGAATTATGATTCATGGGCAAGTTTTACAATGTTTTCAATTATAAATCATGTTCTCAAGTTTTATAAATTATGATGTCCATCCGTGAAAGTTCATGAAAGTTGAGATCTATGATGTATGTTTTAGTATGTTGAAATATATATGAGAAAAATATGTTTTCAAGTTACCCCTGTCTATGATCATGTTTTCAAGTGAATCAAGTATTTTCAAGTATGTTTAAGTATTGGTCAAGCCCATATGTTCAAGTATGATTTATGATTTCATGAATTAGCTTACCACATGGTTTTGGAGTCAAGACTCCCATTATTTTCAACTTGTGGTATGGTTTGAGCCAAGGCTTCTCATGTTATGATTTCAGATTATGCATGTATGTCATTATTCAGCTTCGTCACTAGTCGATGGTTAGATTCGTTGAGAAACTGTGGAAAGCATATGTATGTTTTTGGGAGTAGTGTCTAGCACCGAGTAGGCTAAGGGTCAGTAAACCCAATGCCTCAGAACTACGAGCCAACGTAGGTAAGTTCAGATTATTTGGGATCTTCTTTGTTAGCTTTCCCTTGCCACAAAGGGCCTTCATCTTGATATCAATATCATGATAGCGTCTTTAGCCCTATCAAGGCTTTAGACGACTCTTCCCATTTGAGTGTGATAGTCGGGACCACGTAAGCTCTATGTTTCCCACTGTTCCTCATGATTTTAGTTATGCATGTTTGTCATTCATGATATATATATATATGTGTGTGTGTGTCTGTGTGTGTGTGTGTGTGTGTGTGTGTGTATAAGCATGTCTGACCTGATGTTCATTTTTACTTATGATTATCAGTTTTCAACTTTGGGTCATCTGAATCAGTTATGATATGCATTTATGTTCAGATCATGATTTCAGAAAATAGCATGCAAGCCTTACTCTCAGAATCTTATCTTGATTATGTTTTATGAAATGCATTATTACTGATTTCACTTACTTAAGAGGTTTTACTTACCTTACATACTCGGTACATTCCATGTACTAACCGTAACTCTATGTTGTATCATTTCATGATATAGGCTCCGATATTTAGACTCAGCCTCGTTTCTATCCAGCCTGCCAGAGTAGCATATCAAGTCTTAGTTGGTAATTCCTCATCTCCAGAGGACTATTCTTTATTAGTTATCTTTGCTTTTTCAGTTTCAAACTCAAAGAGTTAGTTGGGGTCTTGTCCCATTAACTTATCAGAAGTAGAGGCTTTTCAGACATAGATTGTATTCAACTTCAAACCCGTGTTGCATGTTCAGATTTCATGCTATGTTCTGAGTTCCACTCTGTTATTATGTTGATTATCTGCTTTTGTTGATGGAGTTAGATGTGTGTTCATGCCATGGGTTGACTTAGAGTCTCTCGAGGCTCTTGTCCCGTGTCTCGATCTGGACCCATGTTTGGGTCATGACATAATTAGACTTATTTGTGATAGTGTTAATCAATGACATACTGGTGTATTTGAGGGATAAAGGTGAGCATGTAGAAGTCACGACCCAAACATAGGCCCAAATCGAGACACGGGAAAAAGAACCCCATGAGGCTCCAAGTCAGCCCATGGCTTGAACATGATATCTAAAACTCATTATAAATAAGTGGAAATATAACATATAAAATAGCAAAAGTCTGCATACATAACAAGTTGATACTGAATCAAAAATGACTAGCTAATTTCTATATAATGTCTAAATAACCTCTAACATAACTGATGAGCTGATGGGACAGCATCCCCAACTAGCTCGACAAGAGTCTATAACTGAAAGAACATAACTGTAGATAACTGAATGTCCTCGAAGGATAAGGATTCACCAACACTAGCTGAGGGAAGCGAACTCTGAGAATCGACTTATAGAGGGGATGAACCAGAATGCCAGAACTTGTATCATGAAACGATACAACATAGAGTATGCGGTCAGTACTTGAAATGTTCAGAGTATGCAGGTAAGTAAAATTGACAGTTAAAATACATAAGAGTTCATAAGAGTAGGACAACATGATGACAAAGTAAATATCATAATGTAAACATAAGGGCTCAAGGTTTTTGAACCATTCATAAACCAGTTATAATCATAACCATAAGATAAAACTTTATAAAACATGACTTGAGCCAGAGTAACATAACATAACCATGCATAAATCATGAGGAATAATAGGAGGATCATCTTAACCAACACCATCATGATAGAGCCTTACATGATGCGCCACTATTTTGCCCAAGTGGTCAGACATGGGGATGTGCATGCATGGTGATATCACAGGGATACAATAATACATACATATATATATATATATATATATATGGTGGACCATAGTTCTGAGACACATAACTTACCTAAACGCCGGGTCTACTCTATGCTAGACACTTCTCTCAAAAATATGCACGTGAGGGATCATATAGTAATTCTAAAATCATTCATGAAATTCATAGCCAAATAAATAATAACATGATGGATCCCACTTGAAATACATGATCATCCATGAATAAGGGTCCATGAATTGGCTAAGAGTCATAAATCCATAAATCATGTAAACCATGCATTCTTGTAAAATATTTATATACTTGATATTCATAAATCTATGATGAATTCTTGAAGAGAATTCATACATAAATCGTAAATCATAATTTAGACTTCATAGGATTAAATTCATAATAGGATCATAACTTGACTCTTCATGAAGCATGCATTCTTGGGAATAATTTAATTAAATTTGAAACCATAGATTTAGAATCCAAAAGAGTTATAAAATCTGCCCATAGATCGTAAAACATGATTTGATACATGAAAGGAATTTACCCATAGATAGATCATAGAGAAACTCACAAGAATTGGGATAAGCCCCGTAGATTATGAAACTTAAATATGGAATTGAGATTTCGTGGATTTGAGAAGAATTTATAGCATGAGAGTGAAAGGAACTCTTATTCATAGCCTCGCATACCTGGATAAGTTGATCTTACACTCTTCCTTGAATACCCAAAGGAAATTAAAGAAGAATTGACAGAATTTAGTCTTGATCACCCCTAAGAACCTTCTAGTTTTGCATGCATGGAGAGGAGTGATCTAGAATGAGATAAACCCTCTTAAAACAATCCTAACTGAGCTTAAAATGACATAGTTTAGACCTTAGAAATATAAGAATTATGAAAAAGCCCTTAGTAAATTCGCAGGGAAAGATACACTGCCAGTCCTGATGAGGGACTCGACGACCGGTCATCACTAACCACGACTCGTGTTCTGAAGTCATTGCCAATACTGAAATCATACCTCTGAGAGTCAACACGACTCGTGGTGACCAAGTCGTGACCTGTATTGTCCAAACTCTTCACATTTAAGCCCTCCACTGAGCATGAGAGACTTAACGACTCGTGGTCCTGACCACGATTTGTGGCCTCCCCTGTGGTCAACTCATTGGACCAAAAATCTAACCAAGTTTAGCCTCCTCCCCATGATTCACTTAATAACTCGTGGTGCACCTCACAAGTCACTAGATGACTCATCCTGTGACCTGGTGCAGAAAATTCTTCTTTCTCCGTTTCAACCCTCGGGTCTACTCCTAGGTCTTTCAGGGTATTACAATATCTCCCTCTTGGGAACGTTTGTCCTCTAATGTAGATAAGCATACTGGAAAGATGAAAAATGAAAACATTATACCAAATACAGAACATTCAGAGCTGAAAACTGACAGAGTGACTATCTCCGGACTGAACCACATGACTGAACTGAATTCATGAATCATACATACATATATTGACAAGAACGAAACTAGGGCACATGAACTAAACATGAAATTGAATAGAGTACTAGGGAGAAAATTGATACCTCAAGTCGAAACTGAGTCAGAAGGGATTAGATGTGGGTATTTAGCCATCATATCTTCATCGGCTTCCCATGTAGCTCCCTTAATATGTTGGTTCCTCCAGAAAACCTTTACTGAGGCTACTTCTTTTTTACTTATCTTTTGAACCTGACGATCAAGTATTTCCACCGGAACCTCCTCAAAACTGAGGTTGTCCTTCATACCTACACTATCCACCGGAACAACCAAAGTCGGGTCACCAAAGCACTTCTTTAAGAGCGAAACATGGAAGACTGGATGAACTGAAGCTAATTCTGAGGGAAACTCCAACTCATATGCTACCTTGCCAACCCGTCTCACCATCCTGTACGGGCCAACATAACGGGGACTGAGTTTCCCTTACTTTTCAAACCTCATCACTCCCTTCACGGTAGATACCTTCAAAATCACCCAATCATCAACTTAAAACTCAATCTCCCTCCTCCCCACATCCGCATAGGACTTTTTATGACTTTGAGTTGTTTTTAAATGATTGCAAACTCAATGAGAGGCAATTGATTGATAACACTCAAACTCACACCTCCTACTGAAGTATGAAGCGGATGTTGTCAATAAAGAACCCATCAAAGAGGTTGGGGTCGAAGCCACAGCGAATATGGAAGATCTAGACTAATGCCGTTAAGTGAACTTGTTGTTTAGTTACTCCAATTTGGGGGTTTTAAGAAAATAATAATTCAAACAACGATTGAAGTTATGATGTAAATCAAGATTTAAGAATAACTAGGGTTTGTGTTCTCCATGGGTTCATAACTTCTCCGGGTATACACACACGATTAACACCAATGCTTACTTGTAGAACTGATAACTGGGTTAGTCCAAATGACTAGTTCGTCCCTATTAGATGACTATACTCAATCACCTGGTCAGGTCTCACGAGCGGTTCCAAACTATCCGTCATCAATCTGTTCCAAATTTAACTATCTTGCGTCCACAACTCAAGTTAATACAATGATCATCAAGATCAAGGTTTTCTTGTAATTCTCTTTTCCTAATCTCTACCTCTCTAAGCTTAAGCAAGTAAAAAATTTGGGAAAGTCCTAATGTTGTACACCGTTAAGAAACGTTTAAGCATGAAGAGAATACAATACAAGTGTTTTGCCTTGGTTTTGAATCACTTTTGTGTGTACCTAGCTCGTTAGTCCACCATGGTTCCCACAACCGTAGCAGTGGAGGTTTTAGCCTGTCATAGTTGAAGTGTTGTGATATGCATTCATAATTAAGCACATAATTCAATACATACAATCATAGATGAGAGAAAAGATTCTTTGATTATATCAGAAAAACGTCAAGAACAATAGATAAAGTTCAAGAAAGAATCCAAGAAAAGGTTGATCACAAGTTAATCAACTCAATTCTATGTTTTTCCCTCGAAGCTCTATTGATTTCACACCTATCTCACTTCTCTCTAATGTTCCCTATGATTCTCTAGTGAAAATAAAACATAAAAAGTATTTATACAGACATAAGAATCTTTTTCCTAAGCTAACGGGGTGATTTTCCATAACTGGCACCGCCTAAGCCACGACTGATCATACGACCCATAACAAGATTGTATGGGTCATACCTGCTTTCCATAAGTCCTTGGCTTGCTGAAATTTGGCTGTGTTAGGAACTGGTATAACTCGTACATGCTTCCTACGAGTCTTGCTTTGCTTCCGTGGTATGGTTTTGAGAACTCTGACTTTTTCTGAAACTATTCACGAGTGTTGTTGTACGACTCGTACCTCCCAGCCACAACTCGTACTGTCTGAAGTTCTGCTCAACATTTAAAATCCACTCAAGATCACCACTACTCTAGGCGTGATTCGTACATTGTTGCCACAGTTCGTAGTTCCATCCGTATCAGGAGTCTTCCTTTGTATAATTCTTCTGAATATTTCCACGACTCAAGTTACGGCTCGTACTGTTATTGTACGACTCATACTAAGAGTCATAGGTTGTATTCTTCCTAGTTCATCCATCTGAAAATTTTCATGGTTCTCAGTACGGCTCATACCATTAATGATGGCTTGTACTGAGACTGTGACTTTAGCTCATTTTCTGCACTTTCAGGCTTCCTTTGCACATTCTTACTCCAACACTTATTCTGTAATCAAAGAAAAAGTGCCTTATATCCATATAAACACACCTAAGTTCATGCTATTTTCTTAATTTTAAGTGTCAAAAGTGTTGTAAACTCACAGAACATCAACACCCTCAACTTAAGACTTTTACATGTCCTTAGGCAAAGAAAAGAAAATAACTAAACACAACGCTCAACTAGAAAATAAACCTAGGATACTAAAGCCAATACCAAACAAAATTTTGCACTATAAATCCAACAACTTTTGACCCTTCTTCCTTGAACCAATATCAACTAATGTACTACAAGCAACCACAAAACATTATAAGTAGGGATCGAGACATGTCATCTGGCTATTAACTGACAATCAAGTCATCACCAATGTTTTTTACACAGACCACTGGTAAAATTAAACACAAACCATGTATGCTCATGGAAAATAAAGTCCCCACTCACAGATATTGTAACAGATATGGCATGGGAATGAAAAAGCGAGACTCTCACTCTCACAAAGAAGTTCCAAGTACTGTGTATCAGATACCATAGGCTTGCCCTTATTTTCTCTGCTTCGTTCTGTCAGATGGTCAAATTAGGATCACTATAGGACTTGATACAACTTGTAATGTAGGATTTAGAGCTGGATATGATAAACATAGGATCTTTTGGAGTGACTAACCCTTCCTTGGCACTACATACATTGGCTCCATCGTTCACCTATTTCACCCTTTTTTGCTTCTCCTTCCTTTTCCTCCCTTTTCACCTCTTTTGTATGCATTTGTATGGGTGTGGTGTGTTTTCAACCTTTTCAAGCATTATTCTTTTTGAATTTTCGTTTTCAAAGTGTTGAAATTTTTCATCTCTTTTTTTTCTTTTCATTTGTGACACCACACCTCATTTTTCACCTTTTCTATTTTCTCTCTTTTTTCCTCGTTCCCACTATTTATGCACCCCTACCCTAGCCACCCTCAACTTAGGAATTTTGCCTATGTTGAGGTCACAATGTCCAAGAACGGACCAGGGCCAAACAGGTTCATTATAAAAAATGGGTACGGTTCATCGGTTAATAAAAGAAAAATGGTTTATTAAAGGCTTAAAATTGCGATCAAGGGAATCATATGATTTTGATAGGGTCATTTAGGCTAAAAGTGAGATCAAAACAAATTACCTATGATCATATCCTAACCGACCATCCTTAACCTATGCAAAGACCAACCAGGCAAGTCGTAAATCTTCAACACAGTACTGAACTATGTATCAAACCTTACTCACTCATGGAACATGACTTATATTCACTTTACCTATCTGGATTACACATGGATTAACAAGACTACTCATGCTAATACACTAAATGACATCAAAAGATCTACAGAAATCATGCATCCAGTCACAAGTACACAACTAATTCATCAAATTTTTTAAATAGGGTCAATTTTTTTCAAGAATCCAAAACTAGTGCAATTTTATTGCCTGAGTATTATTAAGCTACTTTTTAATTAAACAAAAATTACAATGAACCATAAACATGTTGGTTCTACTAGATAGCATGTCCGAGGGAAAAGAAATACGACGAGAAAAATCCTCGAACGAATCTAAAAATCCAAAAATACAAGTACACCCCCTTCTCTTTTTGAAAATTGTGCTTCATCCCCAAAGCGTGACTATAAGAACAGAGGGAAGGGAACATACCTGTGGGGCTCTAAGCGCTCTTATCATCCTACGGAGGTGGTACCTCCGCTGCAATGGTCACGCTAGTGGTAGCTGGCGCACTCACTAGTGTGTCAACAGAGGGAGCGGTTACCCCCTCAGTAGGCTTGGCTATCTCGATGGACTCTGTGGTGATTTGGGCTGAATGTGGCTCACCCGAAGGGTCCTCGCCACTAGAAAGCTCGGGTTGAGCAATGGTAGAGCTCCCTGCTCCTCTAGCTAGCTCTTGCAGCTGCTACATGTGTGTGTCATGAGTCTGTAGGCTATCCACTCATACCTGCTTGCATTCTGTTATTTCTTTCTTCCTCCTCTTCCTCAGGCTCTCTTCTCCAACATCCTTGGAGACTCTCTTCTTTCCTTTCTCCTTTTCAGCTGTCGTGGGCTCCTAATAAGCCACCAAGTCAATCTTCTCATCTGGCTCCTCATCAAAAGTCTGGAAGAGTGGGAGCTACTATCACTGTCGACTGTCGTGATGCCGAATCAGTCACTTGGCTATGAAGAGCTCCCAAATCTACCCAGAGTCTTCTTCTGTCTGTCTACTCTGCCATTCGTCTATTAAATCGACTCTCAAATCCATTGAGCCTGGCATGCAGGGCGTGTACAACTTTATCTATCTCTACTTTCAACTAGGGCTTCACATTCTCCATGATTGCCTGGATTTTTCTTTTGGTCATTGTCAATCTCTTAGCCAATTTCTAGAGAAAGTCCTGGGGCACTCGAACGTACCCTGCTAGTGTCTGGCTTTGATGGTTGGGCAGTCGTGTATTAGAAGTACTGGGAGCTGCCTCTAAATTACCGACATCTGTAGCCGGTGTCTCACTCTGCTCCTATGAGTGGGGGCATTCACCTATACGCCCCCTACCGGCTGGGTCAGTGGAACTACTGTAGGAAGTTGGGCTCAACTCAATGGGTTCATTTCATCCCGGATCAAGCCAATGTCCGCTATCCTCTACCCACCAATTAAGTGCTCCTCACCTTATCGCACTGGAACTCTATCCTCTTTGCATAATCTGAAGACGAGGCTCCGGAATGGGATGGTAGTGCTCAATCCCACATCCTGATCTCTATCTCTTCTACGATGATCCTTGGGATATTGATGGGGTATCTGGAGATGATATATGCCACCAGACCAGCTCTATCTACACTCAGAGTGTTGTCATTAACTGTTGGTGCTAATCAATGGCGCATTAATGTCCAGCAGGCTTTTTCTATGAAGTTGAGTGAATTTTTGATAACCTTCTTTCCACCTGTGACCCACTCTGCTTCCTCTTTATCCTCAGCTATAACACCCGCCAACCATTGTAGCTTCCTCTTTCTTTCCTTAAAGCCCAGCTGCCTAATTTGCTTTAATATCTCCACCTGATACTCATATTCTTGCGTGGAACGTGGAGGTATGAACTGCGGCCCATATAGGATTCGAGAGTTGATTCACTCAGATATGTCTACCTCTCACCCTCTGACCATGACACTCTCCAGTTTGGGCTGGTCTTTCACTTTCTTCCTCTTTTTCACCTTCTCCTCCATGGTCGCCAAGTCATTGGCATAGAACTCACGGATTATCTATGAAGTGTACTGGTCCAGAGTCCTAGCCATCCATTTAAGGCCATAAAAACTGAATATCCGCTTCATCTCCTCTCCTTCATTCAATGAGTTCATGAGGATTTGCAGTTCTTCCTAGATGGTCCTCCTAGGTTTGTTTTTGGCGGTGAGAGCAATGCCCTGCTCATAGATCTCCTATGCTCGTAGCACTCTCCACCAGATGGTATGATTCTCCCTAGGCGGGATCTGCTGCTGCTCAGCGTTAGGAGTCTCCTTTTATGACTCAACATTACCACTTGCCTCTCCAAATTGGGTCTCCGAATACCGTTCTTCTGCATTTGAGCAGCTTCTGAGTCTTGATTTCCTTCCTTAGCTCCCTCCTCAGACTAGGGAGCTTCATCAGATGTGGCAGTAGCTGCAATGGCTTGGGCTTCGGCCTTTTTCCTAGTGGTTCGGCTCCCATAGTGTCTGATATATCAACCCTGTACTCATCAATTGAACCACTAGGGAAACTGTCTGCTTGCTCAGACTCAGAGGTGTCATCATGTAGTGTCCTCTGGGCACGTGCTTTTGATGCTTTGTGCTTGACCGTCATTGTACCTGTAGAAAAAGAGAGTCAGAATTTCATATCTGAGAAAGAAAATCAAGAAGTGAAGTCCTCTGTAAATAACCACGAGTCAACAGTACGGGTCGTACCTTGGAGGTACGACTTGTATGGAGACCCATGATGTCTCTAATGCACATTAATACTCCTAGGTACTACTCGTAACATGAAGGTATGATCCGTACCTTGAGTCGTCTGAGGGTGCCCTTTTATCAATAATTTCTCTGTATTTTTCGACGACTCATGGTATGACCGACAAGTCGATTCTACGAGTCGTAGGAAGGATCTTACTATCGCATGTGGACTTAACCCTTTCTGGATCTTTGGTACGAATACCTGTTATGACTCGTAGTGGCAAATCACGAACCTTACCAGAGTTCATACCTCACGTCTTTTCTAATTTATCTTGGGATAGACCAAACAAGCCATCCTACGAGTCGTATTATTGAACCACGAGTCGTAGGAAGGCATGGGAAGCCTGCCACTTCCCTTATTTTTTGTTCAGTCACATGGGTTTCAATTTCATTCTTTTGGGTACTTAGAATTCCCCAGGTCTAGGCATGTGTTTAACCCATTTTTAAAGCTACCCATTCCTCCCCTTCTAAATCACTACCCGTAACTTTCTTTCTTTCTAGTGCAATGTGCAAGCTCGTTGAATTCCAACTTCTTTCCCAGTCATTCATAGTTTAATCACACCCCTGGTCATGGTCTATTTTGAATTTTTTGAGCCACAACACCAACTCGCAAAGGGTTTTTCTCTATTACTTTAAACATGCAGGTTTAATCTATTTCAACACAATATACTTACTTGATGCTTGTTTACTTTGACTGGGAATCAGTATTCGGGCTGGACAAAGTTGTTTTGAGAAATTTTTTTCTAGATTTCCACTTTGATTTTCGAGTTACGTTTATGAAGTAGTCATGGGAGTCATTTGTGAGTTGGGTTTTTGAGTGCGTGGGAGAAGGGTCCTTTGGGTTTGAGTTTAAATAACTTAAAGGGAAGGTTTTAAAAATCTGGGCCGATTCGGGTAATTTCAAGAAAATTGACCCATCACGACTCATACCACGAGTCGTAGGAAAGCCTTGCGACTTGTCCCTTTGACCCGTAATGCATAAAGTTGAAAAACTTACCTGTGGACCTACGAATGCATCTTACAACTCGTACCATATGGGTACGGTTTGTACTATGACTCATAGATCTTTTCCTTGTATAGCTTGCATAGTTCACAGGAATAGTAAGTACTACGATACATACACTTGAGTTATGAGTCGTAGGACCAACCGTACCCTTAACTCATGCACTGAAGCACATCTCCGATCCTCACCAGGGCTTATGCTATGACTCGTACAACCCTCTCATGAGTCCTACTGAGAACCGTAGCAGTTGCTTTTTCAGCAGTTTTCTACCACCTATTTTTGTTTTCCCTACACACTAAATACACATTAGTTAGATCACTTGGGTTGACTCCAAGAAGCGCTTGATTTAACGTTGCGGCATGATGTAGGTGACCCGGTTACTTATAATTCACCAAGACACCACTTGGCTTGCCTCCCAAGAAGCGCCTGATTAAACGTCGCGGCACGACGCAAGTCTCTTGACTACTCAGACTTCGTCAAGGATCTCAGATTCATCATCTATCGCTGAGACTACACTATATTCCTTCGGTTGCTGCGTTGACTGACAGATGTTGAAAGTGATATCTTCTTTATTCAGTCTGAACTTTAGTTAGCCAGCCTCCATATCCACTAAGGCCCTCCCAGTAGCAAGGAATGGTCTCCCCAAGATGATGGGGACCTCATAATTAACCTCTCAATCCAGGATCACAAAGTTTGCTGGGAATATGAATCTATCTACTTTTAACAAGCACATCAAACAGGATCCCTACTGGCTTTTTCAAAATTCTATCGGTCATCAGTAGCCGCATGGTAGTCGTTGTGGGGGTCTCAAGCCTAATTTCTTAAACACAGCTAATGGCATCAGATTGATGCTTGCTCCCAGATCACAAAGTGCCCTTGTGAACTCACCATTGCCCATTGTGCAAGGGATAGTGAAAGCACTCGGGTCTTCCTTCTTTTAGGCCAATATCTGTGTAGCTATGGCACTAAAGTGATGTACATTATCTACAGGATCATAACTCACGGACCTCTTCTTTGTCACATGGTCCTTCATGAACTTAGCATATCCCCACTTTTGTTCCAATGGCTCAACCAATGGTATGTTCAAAGATAATTGTTTGAGCATTGACACGAATTTATGGAACTTACCATTCTCTTCCTTTTTCTTCATTCTTTGGGGGAACGGTGGCGGTGGTCTCGAGATAGCCTTGTAAATTCACGTTGCACCATGTTCAACTTCAGACCCTTTTTCACCAATTGGGGCCTCAGGAAACTAGGCATTCTCAACACCTTCCATCTCAACATTATTTTCATTATCTTCAACTATGCTCTCTTTCTTAACTTCAACTACAACCGCTAGAGGGGGGTCAATTGTAGTCTTACCGCTCCTAGTCATCACAGCTATACAATGGCCATTATTCTTTGGGTTCTGGACTATGTTGCTAGGTAGTGTACCCTTTTGTCTAGGGTTCAGTGATGCTGACAATTTCCCTAGCTGCAATTTAATTTTCTTGATAGATGTCATGTGGGATTCGACTCTCTGGCCCATGCTCGATATATCACTTCGGATTTCCTTCAACTATTCATCAGTAGACCATAACTTTTTCAGCATCTCATCCATCATGCTCTTTAGCTTTGACTATACAACCTCCCCCTCTCGAACATTGGGAGACACATATATTCCAGCTCGGTCATTGCGGTAGCCGTCATTCTTTCTCCAGTCTCCTTCGCACTCACGACCTTGACTTCTGTCTCTACACCCATTCGGATTATAGTTATCTCTGTATTGGTTTTGACCTTGGTTTCTAGAACCTTGGCGCCAATTGTCTTGTCCAGACGCTTGGGAATTGGCTCGAAAACCCACCACTTGGGTATCTAGGAAATTTGCCTTCTCCTTGGAATCAGAGTGGTCTACCCCTAGCTCCAGTCCTTGCGTCCCCACTGCGTTCACCTTTGTAGCTATAGCTCCCATAATGTGCTTATTAAGCAAATCCAGCAATGTGCACATATGATCCAACTCCTATTCATGTTCTTCTTCTTTCCTATGTTGGTCTGCAGTCAAACAAACAGCATATGTATCGGCCACTACATCTACCTCCCAGGTATGCCATGCCCTAGTTGTTTTTGTCACCTTGTCAAGAATAGTAGCAACTTGCTCCCAGGTGTGACTCTGCTACAACTTTTGTATTATTGTTCAAAGACCTGTACAAAATTTCCAACAAACTATCATCTGGAATTTTATGGTTTGGGCACTTGTTCAACTTCTTCTTGATCCTTGGCCAAGTTTCATGAAGTGCCTCGATTTTAAGTTGTCGAAAATTGTAAATTTCACCCTTGAGCTGCAACATTCTGGAGGGAGAAAGAGTCAATCTAAGAAGGCTTGCTTGAGTTCCCTCAAATTTGTTATGGAGTCGTAAGGAAACTCGGATAACCATAAAGTGGCTTCCCCTGATAGAGAAAAGGGGAAAAGTCTGAGTCTGATGGCATCTTAGCTAACTCCAGGCAACATGTATGCCTTTCATATTCCCTCAAAGTTCATCAGGTGCAAGTTGGTGTCATCCGCTGCGTGACAACTGAACACCCCTTTCATGTTTAACAGTTGAATCATAGTGCTTGTGATGTCAAATTTGGCCCCAGCAGGCAATGGTGGTGGTACAATTGCTCCAGTTGACCCAACTTCATAAATGTCCGGGTCCTCATCATCAAAGAACTGGGGGCAAATCTATGACTTCTTCTGCCCAGCCCATGTCGACCAGCGTTAGCAACCTCATCTCTGGCATCCTCCACATCCTAATTACAGCTTGCCGAAGTAGCTCGGCTTGCCTGGCTTCTTTTGCTATATGGGATTCTCTTTGTTCCTGGTTTTCCTTTCTGTGTAGTGTTCGTTCAATTTCTGGGTTCAATGGAATCAGGGGATTTCCGCTAGTCCTAGTGCTTGGCATTCACTAAGCAACAACCTGTGGGTATCACAAACAAAAAGAAAATGTAATTCAGGAAATAACTACAAAAAGTCAAATAAAAGAAATTAATCTAGTCTTAGTCGTATTACCCGGCAACGGTGTCACTTTTTGATAATACTCAAACTCACACCTCCTGCTGAAGTATGAAGCAGACGTTGTAAATAAAGAACCCAACAAAGAGGTTGGGGTCGAACTCACTAGGAATATGAAAGATCTAGACTAATAACGGTAAGTGAACTTATTGGTTAGTTACTCCAATTTGGGGGTTTTAAAAAAACAATAATTAAAACAATGATTGAAATATTGATGTAAATCAAGATTTAAGAATAACTAGGGTTTGTGTTCCCCATGGGTACATAACTGCTTCGGGTATATACACGTGATTAATACCAATGCTTACTTGTAGAACTAATAACTAGGGTTCATCCAAATGACTAGTTCGTCCCTATTGGATGACTATACTCAATCACCGGGTTAGGTTTCATGAGTGTTCCAAACTATCCGTCATCAATCTATTCCAAATTTAACTATCCTGCGGCCACAACTCAAGTTAATACAAGATCAAGGCTTTGCTGTAATTCTCTTTTCCTAAGCTCTAACTCTCTAGACTTAAGCAATTAAAAAATTCGGGAAAGTCCTAATGTTGTACACCATTAAGAAATGTTTAAGCATGAAGAGAATACAGTACAAGTGTTTGCCCTGGTTTTGAATCACTTTTGCGTGTCCCTAGCTCTTTAGTCCATCATGGTTCCCACAATCCTAGCTGTGGAGGTTTTAGCCTCTCATAGTTGCAAGATTGTGATACTCATTCATAATTAAACACATAATTCAATACATACAATCATAGATGAGAGAAAAGCTTCTTTTATTATATTAGAAAAACATCAAGAACAATTGATAAAGTTCAAGAAAGAATCCAAGAAAAGGTTGATCACAAGTCAATCAACTCAATTCTATATTTTTTCCTCGAAGTTCTATTGATTTCACGCCTATCTCACTTCTTTCTAATGTTCCCTATGATTCTCTTATGAAAATAATGTCATGCCCCACCTTTAGAAGCATGGCTGGCACCTAGTCCCCTACTAGGATCTGAACTGTAAATAATTGAATGAACTAAAAAAATTGTAAGTAACTGAAAGAAAGGAATAGAGTTACTACCTGAATAGTTGAACTTCCTGCTGTCTAATCTATTAGTAACTGATGCAAACAAGAACCTTACCTGGCCCCATAAGCCAGAAGGTTCAACCAGCACAAAATAACCCACCCGGGGCCCCCATAAGCCCTGGAAAGTACAATTCAATCTATATACCCCTACAAGGTCACACTGAGTCAACAAGTAACTATAGCCATCCTACCTGTCCCCTGGGTCTGCAACTGAGCCCGCTCAGCCCTTGAACTGTGGTTGTATTTTAGTCCGGTGGACTCCTAATAAGTGCACCCCAGGCACCAGGCTCGACAGGAGTGTGGTGCCGATACAACATATAATTGTCCAGCCATGGAATGGATTGTTGAGGACCTAGGACCCCATCTTCATCCCTCGCGGCTGGCATACCGCTCCTTGGAGTGACGTCTTCTTGCCCCTGGTGGGCGTCGACATAGCTAGTAACCCTAGGGTTTGTTATGGAAGGATATACAGGGCAAAGTCAACCCCAAACTAGGCACATAATACTAGTCTCAGCTAGTAGCAATAGCTAATCACAATAGATATACTTCTGGTCCTATTAACGGGATTCAAACTGAGTTATAAAACTAAAGAAACTATCTTGCCGAATGAATTTGCCTTAGCATACCTGGATTGTCGATTTTTGATTAACTGGCAAGTTTCAATTCGTATTTAATAGCTCTTTCCTACTGTACTTGTATTGCTGGGAGAATGAGACTAGTTTAATACTCAACTCAACTGAAAAGGATAACTTCTAATACTATTATTAATTATACATCAACTTAATGAAATACAGTCGAAAATATATAATTTCCTGAGAGTTCAGAAGGAAAAAATTCGTACTTGAATCCTGTGATCGTATAGAAATCAATTTGGAGCAATTTTGAAAACTTTTTCTTGGCGGGGCTATGATTTACCGCGTGAATTTTGAGAAAATAACTTCGTATTAGTGCTCCCTGCAGGCTTGGAACTCGTCAACCGAAGTTAATTTTAATTTGAATGGTGTTTGGTAGTGTAATCGAACGAAAAACAATTAATTTCTTTGAAATATACTCCTTTCGACCGAAATGAAAGATGGGAAATGAATTGAAATTGAAGGGGAGGGCTATATATACTTATTAGGGTGGTGACAGGATTGCGCCCCGAGCCTCTCAAAGCGCCACAGGGCCCGACACCTCGCGCCTCTCAAAGCAGCACAGTCCTGGCGCCCCGCGCCTCTCAAAGTGCCACAGGCCTGGCGCCCCGCGCCTCTGAAAGAGCAATAGGCCTTGCACCCTGCGCTGGCCAGTGCACTACTGGCTAGCGCGTCACGCTGGTCCCGTCCAACCCTGCTTCCAAGACTTTTCTACATGCGTCAAGCTCTCTTTATTCATCACAAATCCATGCATACGCTTACTAATCACTAGCTTTTACGGGGTGTAACATCCTCCCTCCCTTAGGAACATTCGTCCTCGAATGTCAACTATAATTCATAGGAGTTTAACTCTTTTAACTAATATCATGGAAAAATTTCAGTAGAGCCTCCCCTGTAACATGGACTATCCGAAAATCCTGAAACGCAGAAAAGTCCAAATACAGATATCTCACATGACACTATAACAACTCTTTCACAATGAGATTGTAGTCAACCGAGCAATATATATAACATAAATCATAAAACAACAAGAAGATCAACAACTTTACCTTAAATGTTTAGTCTGAATTAAGCTTGGAACAAATGAGGATATCTGGATATCATGTCATTCTCAGTTTCCTAGGTCATCGCTTCTCTATTCTTGTTTCTCCACAGTACCATAATAGAGGCGACATATTTGGTTCTCAACCTACAAACCTGCCGATCTAATATGTCCACTGGGACTTCTTCATAGGCTAACTCCTCGATGACCTGGACGTCCTCGACTGTCACAACTCGGGATGGATCCCCTATGAACTTTTGTAGCATTGATACATGAAAGACCGGGTGGATAGATTCTAACTCTGAAGGCAATTCTAGCTCGTATGCCACCTGGCCTACTCTCTGGAGAATACGATACGGCCCAATAAACCTCAGGCCAAGCTTGCCCTTTTTACCGAACCTCATCACGCCCTTCATCGGTGAAGCTTTCAGAAATACTCAGTCGTCTACATTGAATTCCAAGTTTCTACGTCGTACATCTGCGTAAGATTTCTGGCGGCTCTGAGCTGCCTGCAAGCGCTCTGTGATAAGTTTTACTTTCTCCCTTGACTAATAGATTATATCTGGTCCAATTAACTCTGATTCTACTACCTCAAACCAACCAACTAGGGACCTGCACTTCTGCCCATATAAGGCCTCGTACGGTGCCATTTAAATTGCCGAGTTGTAACTATTATTGTACGCAAATCCAATAAGGGGTAAATGTTCATCCCAGCTGCCCCCAAAGTCTAGCATGCACGCCCAAAACATATCCTCAAGTGTTTGGATTGTACGTTCTGCCTGTCCATCTGTCTGAGGATGAAATGTTGTACTCAGATTAACTTGTGTTCCCAAGTCTCTTTGAAAAGACTACAAGAACCTAGCTGTGAATTATGCTCCTCTGTCAGAAATGATAGATACTAGGATACCATGCAATCGAACTATTTCCCTGATATATAATTCAGCATAGACCTCAATTGAGAAGGTGGTCCTAACTAGCAGAAAATGAGTTGACTTCATCAATCTGTCAACAATCACCCAGATGGAATCAAATCTGTGCTTGGTATGGGGTAATCCTATCACAAAATCCATATTAATTGCCTCCCATTTCCACATAGGCACTGTTATTTCCTGTGTCAATCCGCCGAGTTTTTGATGTTCCGCCTTTACCTAGTGACAATTAGGGCATTGTGCCACAAACTCTGCTACACCCTTTTTCATTCTCGACCACCAGTAAACCTCTTTTATGTCATGATTCATCTTTGTTGAGCCGAGGTGCAGAGAATAATGGGAGTAATGTACCTCTGCCGTGATTTGCTGGCAAAGTCCTGCCACATATGGAACGCAGAGGCGACCGCTACATCTCAAAACCCCATCCTCAGTTACCCCCAAAGTTGATACTTCTCCCTGTTGTACCTTATCTATGAGTTGTACCAGGTTAGGATCTTCATACTGCCGCTCTTTTACATATACAACTAGGTATGATACTGCAGTATTTTGAATCACTGCTCCGTTGTCTCTCGAATGTACTATTCGGACGGCTAGGCCAACTAACTGATGCAATTCTCAGGCCAACTCCCCGTTGTTTGGGTTTCAAATATGATAAACTCCCCATGGATCTACGGCTAAGGGCATCTTCTACAATGTTGTCCTTTGCTAGATGATACAAAATGTTCATGTCGTAGTCTTTCAGCAATTCTAACCAGTGACGCTGTCGTAGATTCAACTCTTTCTGAGTGAAACTGTACTGGAGGCTCTTATGATCAGTGAAATGTCCACGTGCACCCCCATACAAGTAATGTCTCCAGATATTTAAGGCGTGGACTACTGCCACTAACCCTAGGTCCTGAGTGGGACAGTTCTTTTCATGTTTTCTCAATTGCCTCGAAGCATTAGCAATCACCTTACCATGCTGCATCCAGACACATCCTAACCCAACACCTGAAGCATCACAATACACAACATAACCTTCTGATCCTTCTGGAAACGCTAGTACTGGTGCTGATGTCAATCTGTTTTTCAGTTCTTGGAAACTCTATTCAAATGCTTCGGTCCAATGAAATTTAGCTGCTTTCTAAGTAACTTGGTCAAAGGTGCTGATAAGGTAGAAAACCCTTCTACAAATCATCTGTAATACCCGGCTAACCCTAGGAACCTACGTACCTTAGTTGGAGTTTTACGTCATGTCTTTACTGCCTCGATATTTTGTGAATCTACCTGAATACCATCCTCTGAAACAACATGGCCCAAAAAGGCCACAGAGTTCAGGCAAAACTCGCACTTAGGAAATTTTTCACACAACTAGCGATCTCTGATAATCTGGAGCACTGTGCATAGATAAACTTGATGTTCTGCTTCTGAACGAGAATACACCAGAATATCATCAACGAATACTATCACAAACAAATCAGATACAACCTAAAGATGGTATTCATCAGATCCATGAACACTGCAGGAGCATTCGTCAACCCAAAGGACATGACTAAGAATTCAAAATGCCCATAACTGGTCCTTAAAGAGGATTTTGGAATATCCCTCTCTCGAACCAGAACCTAATGGTACCCAGACCTTAAATTGATATTTGATAAATACCTTTCCCCTTGTAACTGATCAAACAAGTCATCTATTCTGGGAAGCGGGTACTTGTTCTTAATGGTGACTTTATTTAGCTGCCAGTAGTCTATACACATGCGGAGGGAGCCATCCTTCTTTCTGACAAATAGAACTAACGCACCCACAATGAAGTACTCATTGTTCGGTGCTTTGGTTGGGGTTATAAACTGACACGCAAGTGCACGTGGTCAAACAAGTAGTAAATGGCTTAAGTAAGCCAAGTATCGATCCAAGGAGACTCTGGATAAGTGAAAATTGCTCAAGTATACTATATTATATCTCACTTCTAAATATGCTGACAACAATGTAACCAAAATTTGAATAATTTGTTTTATAATTTCTATACTAAAACTACTAACAAATATCTACTTTGAATTTAAACTATGGATATGAGCATGCCAAGGTTAAGAACATGTAATGAACTGATTATAATCATAAATTGGTTACTCTTTTCTTCCAGTTGCTAGCCAAGAACATTAGCCAAGAGATTAAAACTCCCGTATTTAATCTCACTTAAGAATCATAAACCATCCGTCTACATTTTTGTGATCAAATGCAATTCATGACCTAGCAATACAATTCCGGTTCCTAAATTGACTAATACGGCTTTCAAGTATATTTCTATCAGGAAAGCACATCAAAACTCAATTTTCCCAAATCAAGTAAAGAACAATACCCTATTAATTCACAACTTTCCAATTTCGTGCTATATCGAGTGAAATCGGACTTTTTAGATATACATTAATGTCGGCCACACACCAATGCAGTAGAAACAAGAATTAATAGAACAACATGGAAGAAGAAGATGAAAAACCATATAATTCAATAATCAAAATTCATCACAAATGTTCATAACCTCAGCAAGGAAGGGAATTAGCCACTCATTTGTGGATTAATCATCCTAAAACAAGTGTTAATCATACAAACAATTGATTGAAAGAAGAAAGAAGGAGAGAAAAACCCTGAGCTTTTTCGTCCCTCAACTACCTGTAACCCACGTCCTTGCTCCACCAAGTCTGAATTCTGAAAAATAAACCTAAGTGTGCTATTTATAGTAGTAGGACTCTTTCCCGGAATAACAAGCAATGTGTCACGGAGTGCATCGCGAGCACTGCCTCCGTGACACGCTACGTACGCGGAGGCTCTCTGGAAATCACCCGACTTGGCCCCGGCAGCACCCTGCCGCGTTGGCAGCGTGTCACGCTGCTTGGGCAGCGCGTTGGAAGCCCTTGGTCGCAGAGGCCACCTGCCGTGGCACGTTGCCAACGCACAGGTGGGCTGTTGTGAGCGGCCTGCCTACCGTGGCACGTTGCCAATGCGCAGGTGGGCTGTTTTGTGCCTCCTCTTCGCCGCCGTTCGCATGTTAATTCCATTTCCAAGCATCTACTTCACCAACTCATGAATTAGTTACTCAAACTTCATCAAAACCTACAAAACAAAGGCTAATCATGTTGGTTAGCACATATCTTTACTTCATCTAAAATTACATGAAAATGTATATAATAATCTTAGATAAACAAGACTAATTTAAGTCGTAAAGCGTATCTCGGGCATATATTTTTGCCCGTGATCACTCATCCTGATCAAGCCCTTAGCTAATAGATATTTTAGTTGTTCCTTCAATTCTCTAAGCTCAGCAGGAGCTATTCGGTACAGAGGGATGGATATAGGCTGGGTACTTAGTAATAGGTCGATGGAAAAATCGATTTCCCATTCTGGAATACCAGGAAGTTAATCAGGGAATACATTTGGAAATTCATTGATTATTGGAATGGACTGAATTGTTGGGGATTTTTCTTGGACATCCTAAACCCTGATGATATGATAGATGGAACCCTTTGCTATAATCTTTCTCGCCCGAAGATAGGATATAAACCTACTTTTTGGCGTGGCTGCATTGCCTTCCCACTCCCGTACTGCCTCCCCTGAAAAGTGAAATAGAACGGTCTTGGTCCAACATTGTACATTGGTATAACATGGTGCTAGCCTATCCATACCCATAATTGCATCAAAATCGATCATTTCTAATTCCATCGAATCTGGTAAAGTCTGGCGACCAACAACCTCTACTATCTATAATAGAATCATCAATGAGTGTAGACACTAAAGAAGGTCGATGAAGCAATTCTAGCGTGATGCTGAATTTTAGGGCTACTAGTGGCGTAACATACGACAAAGTGGACCTGGATCTATCAAAACATAAATAGAATGAGAGAAAATTTCCAGCATACTTGTAACCACATCTGGTGATGAATCTGACTCTTGTCGCCCCTGTAAAGCATAAGTGCGATCTGGACTGGTAGCTGAGCTAGATGCCCCTGACCTACCTCAACCTCTACTGGCTGGAGCTTAGGGTCTACGCCCTGTTGGAGATGCTCGGGCATGTGACTCTACTGAAGATCTGTCTTGACCCTCTTGTCCACAGATGTAACACGCTTTTGAACCATACCTACATGCCTCAGAATGATGGAAACTACAAATAGGGAAAAGTGGCACTTTGAATCTCCTCTACTCTGACCCTCTCTGCTGCTGTGAACCCTATGGCTGTGAGCTCTCTCTGGGCCTTGACTGCCCTGACAGCCTGGTTTACCACCTTATTGCTACTATGGAGGTGGAGATCTGTGTGGTCTGCCTGATAGTCATGGCCTGGGTCCACCCTGAAACTCCGCCTAAGTGTCACTCGGTCTAGCCCTGTGGCGCTGCTCCTGATTTTCACTCTCTATCTCCCGCTGCTGCTGGCTGATCCCCTCATTATTCTAGGAAAATGCTTGAACACGGGCAATGTCCATATCCTCTCACAGAGTAGCGGTAATACAAGTCTCTAGATACTATGGAAGCAACCCCATAATAAATTAGTGCACCCGAGCTGGCATGGATCTACAAAAGCTACTGTATATTGGGCCAAAGAGTCAAACCTCATAGCATATTCCTAGAAACTCATCAAATCCTGCTCCAGGTGCAGCGATTGATCTACCCGAGCTTGTCGAATTTCTCATGGCAGATAGTGGTCTAGGAAGGCCTCTGAAAAAGTGGACCAAGTCATAGGGGGAACATCTCTACTTCGGGACCTCTCCCAACTCTCGTATCATAATACTTCTATGTGCCACAGTTGGAATATCGCTAACTGAACCGACTCCGCAGGCGTGGCATGTATTACTGTGATGATCCACTACAACTGGTCCAAAAAGTCCTGAGGGTCCTCATCCCGGTCTGTCCCTATGAAATACGGGGGACTCAGTGCAAGAAACTCTCAGACCCTGGAACTACCTGGTCCTCCTCAAGATTCGGCAACCACGGTTGCCATAGGCTAATGTTGCGTAGCCATCATCTGAGCTAACATAACAACAACATTCATGACCTCCTGGTCAGATGGTGTCAGTATAGAAACTGCTAGAGGCGGTGCTGACACATCTGTCGCTTTGGGTGACTCCTGATGGGCGGAGACTACTGGGGAGATCAAGATGAAGTCTCCCTATCGCCCTCAGATCGGGCTGAATCTGAGTTAGGCACCCTGCTAGTGCCCTCTCCTACTGCGACGTCCAACTTCCTGCCTGGTCCAAAAAGTCTTGAGGGTCCTCATCCCGATCCATCCCTGTGAATTATGGGGGACTCAGTGCAAGAAACTCTCGGACCCTGGAACTACCTGGTCCTCCTGAAGATTCGTCAACCACGGGTGCCACAAGATGACACTGCGCAGCAATCATCTGAGCTAACATAACAATAGCACTCCTGACCTCCTGGTTTAATGGTGTTGGTATAGAAACTGCTGGAGGTGGTGCCGACACATCTGTCACTCTGGGCAACTCCTGACTAGGCAGAGACTGCTGGGAAGACCGAGATAAACCCTCAGATCGGGCTGAATCTAACTGAGGCACCCTGCTAGTGCCTTCTCCTGCTGCGACGTCCAACTTCTTGCCAGTCATGGCCTATCTCCTATACCACATTTCTTTGTAGATAAATAGAATATGGTAAGCTTAGGAACTCAACCCTATACTGTACGCTCTATAGCACGACTAGAAGAGAAAGAAGAGTAACCACCCTATCATGCCTCGCAGCCTCCTTCCTATAGAAAGTGGTGCACAACACATCCATAGACAAGACTCTACTTAGCATGACTTGAGAACTCCCTGGGATAACACCTACTCTATTACAAAGTTTGTCATTCCCCACCTTGGGAGGCATGGATGGCACCTAGTGCCCTACTAGGATCTGAACTGACCTAACTGAGCTTATGCACCTCTGGTGCATGCCTAATCTTCAAACAAAAAAAACAACGGGCTATATCGCGGATATAAACACAACCCCCGGCCGACAAGGCCTTATAGCAACCTGTAAAAGAAAACAGCTAACAAGAAATAGATAATAACAGGGAATCCTATGCAGGCCGACAAGACAACCATGATGTCTAGTTATAACTTTAAAGTAAATTCAGCACTAATCAAAGCTATGGCCGACAAGGCCGCTAACTAATAGCTAAACAAGGTCCCACATGGCCAACACGTAAGATAAATCATACATGGGCCCTACATGGCTAACAAAACTAACCACAGGAAATCTGACACAATCTGCAAGACTCTAGGAGTGATATAATGGTTAGGACAGGGCCCCGACCTACCCGTAAACTGTACAAATAAAAAGAGTAAACCTTCTAGCTATTAGCTCCAGAGGAATAGGGCTGACTGATCTGCTAGATCTAGCTTAAAGCTAAGAAGATCCTAGTCCACGTCTATCGGAACCTGCAGGGAAGTAATGCAGCACCCCAGAAGGGCGTCAGTACAATATGTACCGGATATGTAAGGCAGTAACTGTAAATAACTAAATGAACTAAAAGAATATTGAAAGTAACTGAAAGAAAGGAATAGTGTTGCTACCTGAATAGCTGAACTTCCTGCTGCCTAATCTATTAGTAACTAATGCAAACAAGAACCTTACCTGGCCCCCATAAGCTGAAAGATACAACGCGCACAGAATAACCCACCCGGGGCCCCCATAAGCCCTGGCGAGTACAATTCAATCTATATACCCCTACAAGGTCACACTGTGTCAACTAGTAACTATAGCCGTCCTACCAGTCCCCTGGGTCTGCAATTGAGCCTGCTCGTCCCCTGAACTGTAGTTGTGTTTGAGTTTTGTGGACTCCTGATATCAGCACCCCTGGGCACCAGGCTCAACGGAGGTGTGGTGCCGATACGACATATAATAGTCCAACCATGGAATGACTATATGAGGACCTGGGACTCCATCTTCATCCCTCGCGGATGACATACTGCTCCTTGGAGTGACGTCTTCTCGCCCCTAATGGGCGTCGACACAGCTAGTAACCCTGGGGTTGGTTATGGAAGGCTATACAGGGCAAAGTCAATCCCAAACTAGGCACAAAATACTGGTCTCAGCTAATAGCAACAACTAATCACAATAGATATACTTTTGGTCCTATTACTGGGATTCAAACTATGTTATAATACTACAGAAACTAACTTGCTGAATGAATTTACCTTAGCATACCTGGATTGCAGATATTTGATTAACCGACGAGTTTCAATTCGTATCCGAAAACTCTTTCCAACTGTACTTGTATTGGTGGGAGAATGACACTAGTTTAATAATCAATTCGACTGAAAATGATAACTTTTAATACTAGTATTAACTACACTTCAACTCAATGAAACACGACCGAAAAATTATCATTTCCTGAGAGTTTAGACGGGAGAAATGCTCACTTGAATCCTGTGATCGTATAAAAATCAGATTGGAGCAATTCCGACAAATTTTTCTTGGCGGGGCTACGATTTGCCGGCCGAATTTCGATAAAATAACCCATAGTAATGCTTCCTGCGGGCTTAGAACTCGATATTTGAAGTTAATTTGAATTTGAACAGCGTTTGGTAGCGTAATCAGACGAAAAATGATTACTTTCTTTGAAATATACTCCTTCTGGGTAAAATGAAATATGGGAAATGAATTGAAATTGAAGGGGAGGGCTATATATACTTATTAGGGCAGTGATAGGGGGGCGCCCTGCGCTTCTCAAAGCGCCATATGCCTGGCGCCCAGCACATCTCAAAGCGCCACATGCCTGGCGCCCCGCACCTCTCAAATCACCACAGGACTGGCGCCCCGCGCCTCGCAAAGCGCCATAGGCCTGGCGCCCCGCGCTGACCAGTGCACTATTGGCTGACTCTTCGTGATGGTCCCATCTATATGAGATACATGAACCATAGAAATCCTGCTAAGAGCGTTTGCCACCACATTGGCCTTGCCCGAATGGTAAAGGAAACTCATATCATAATCCTTAAGAAGCTCCAACCACCTTCTCTGATGTAGATTTAGATCCTTCTGGGTGAACATACTGTAGTCTTTTGTTATCGATAAACACATCCACGTGGACCCCATACAGATAGTTTCTCCAAATCTTCAACGTAAATACTGCCACCGCTAACTCGAGGTAGTGAGTAAGATAGTTCTTTTCATGGACTTTTAGCTACCTGGAAGCATAGGCTATAACTTTACCATGTTGCATTAAATCATAACCAAGGTTGATCCTTGAGGCATCACAATTTACCACAAATCTATCGGTACCCTCAGGTAGGGTCAACACCGGTGCTGAGGTGAGTCGAGCCTTCAACTCTTGAAAGCTCTTCTCGCAAGCCTCCGCCCATTAAAACTTTACTTTCTTCTGGGTGAACTTAGTCAACACTGCTTAAATGGATGAAAAACCTTCAATGAACCTCCAATAATATCCAGATAAACACAAGAAACTCTTGATATCCGAAGGACTGACGGGTCTAGGCCAATTCTTCATCACTTCTATCTTTTGAGAGTCCAGCTGTACACCCTCACTTGACACCACATGACCCGAAAATGCTATTGAGTCTAGCAAAAACTCGTACTTGCTGAACTTAGCATATAACTAGGGATGCTTCAGATTTTGTAGCACCACCCTCAAATGAGCGGCATGCTCCCTCTTGCTCCGAGAGTATATGAGAATGTCATCTATGAACACAATCACGAACATGTCCCAATATGGCTTGAACACCTTGTTCATCAGGTCCATAAAATATGTAGGAGCATTCATTAGTCCAAAAGACATAACTACAAAATCATAGTGACTATACCGAGTCCTAAAGGTTGTCTTCGAAATGCAACTCTCTCCAACTCTAAGCTGATAATATCTGGATCTGAGGTCCATCTTTGAAAAACACTTAGCACTCTGAAGCTGGTCAAACAAATCATTAATCCTGGGGAGAGAATACCTGTTCTTGATTGTGAATTTGTTCAATTGTCGGTAGTCAATGCACATCCGAGGGGAACCATCCTTCTTTAAAACAAAGAGAACTGGTGCACCCTATGGGGATCTGCTAGGTCTGATGAAACCCTTGTCTAAGAGGTCTTTCAACTTCTCCTTCAACTCCTTTAGCTCGGCTGGAGCCATTCTGTAAGGAAGAATAGATATAGGCCACATATCAAGAAGATGGTTAATACAAAAATCAATCTCCCACATAGGAGAAATTCTAGGTAAATCATCTGGAAACACTTCTGGATATTTGCACACTACAGGAACTGATTGGATAGTCGAGGTTTGGAATGTAGCATCCCTGACCCTAACTAGATGGTACACGCAACCCTTAGCAACCATCTTTCTAGCCTTAAGGTAGGAAATGAAGTGACTTATAGGCATATTTGAACTAACCTTCCACTCTAGGACTGGCTCACCCAGAAATCGGAACTCTACCGCACGGGTTCTACAATTTACTGAGGCATAAAATGCATGTAAACAATCCATGCCAAAGATAACATCAAAATCCATCACGGCTAGCTCTACTAGATCTGTTGATGTGACTTTCTAAAGGACTGTGACAGGGCAATTTCTGTATACTCATTGAGCTACAACTGAATCACCAACTGGAGTAGAGACTGAGAAGGGTTGCTAACAGAATTTCGTGGTTGACTCCAAAACTGCTAGCAACATAAGGCGTCATAAAAGATAAAGTAGCCCCTAGATCTAACAATGCATATACATCTAAATGGAATACTCGTAACATACTTGTCCGGTGGTTTGCTATATGGGTTAAAAACCGACACGCAAGTGCACGTGGTCAAACAAGTAATAAAGTGGCTAAGTAAGCCAAGTATCGAACCAAGGAGACTCTGGATAATTAAAATTGCTTAAGTACACTATATTCTAGCTTACCTCTAATTATGCTGACAACAACGTAACCCAAAAGTTAAAGAATTTTTGTTTATGAATTATATACTAAAATTATTAACAAATATTTACTTTGAATTGAAACTATGGATATGAGCATGCCAAGGTTAAGAACAAGTAATGAACTTGATTATAATCATAATTCGGTTATTCTTCTCTTCTAGTTGCTAGCCAAGAACATTAGCCTAGAGATTAAAACTGTCGTATTTAATCTCACTTTAGAATCATAAACCATCCGTCTACATTTCTGTGATCAAATGCAATTTATTACCTAGCAATACAATTCCCGTTCCTAAATTGACTAATACGGCTTTCAAGTATATTTCTATCAGGAAAGCACATCAAAACCCAATTTTCCCAAATCAAGTTAAGAACAATACCCTATTAATTCACAACTTTCAAATTTCGTGCTCTCTCGAGTGAAATTGGACTTTTTAGATGTACATTAATGTCGGCCACACACTAATGCAATAGAAACAAGAATTAATAGAACAACATAGAAGAAGAAGATGAAAAACCATACAATTCAATAATCAAAATTCATCACCATTGTTCAAAACCTCAGCAAGGAAGAGAATTAGCCACTCATTTGTGGATTAATCATTCTAAAACAAGTGTTAATCATACAAACAATTGATTGAAAGAAGAAAGAAAGAGAGAAAATCCCTTAGCTTTTTCGTCCCTCAACTGCCTCTAACCCACGTCCTTGCTCCACCAAGTCTGAATTCCTTAAAAATAAGCCTAAGTGTTCTATTTATACTATTGGGAATTTTTCCCGAAATAACAAGCAACGTGTCACAGAGGCCAACGCGGAGCACTGCCTCCGTGACACGGCGTGGACGCGAACCCTCACTGGAAATATAGGGTCCGGGAATATAGCCTCAACGTGGCACGGAGGCCAACGCGGAGGCTTATCTCCGTGCCACGGAGCTGTCGCGAGGCTTCACTGGAAATTGCCAATTAAATCACCCTCCAAGCAGTGTGCCTCCGCGATGGTTGCGTGGCACGGCTCCATCGCGGAGCCCCTTTACATTGCGCATTCCAATGTTTTTTCCGTGCTCGCATCCAAGTCCAACTCCGATATTGTTCCAACATGCATTTTAACTCCTAAAAATCATATTTTACCTACAAAACAATGCTAATCATGTTGGTTAGTATAAATCTACATTTTATTACCAATTACATGAAAATGTATACACATTGCATAACAAACAAGATGAAAATGATACGTTTGAGTATCACTTGGGCATATAAATCTGCCCAAGATTACTTACCCCACACTTAAATCCTTGTTCGTCCTCGAACAACACATACACAACTCATGCAAATTACATCCCAACCTTCGCCACTATGGTGCGACAATTTATGCTACGGTCATACCGATCATTCAATATTGTAAATCATCAAGAAAACATGCATGGTCTTAACAATGCAATGACCTTTAATACATCAAGACTTCCTAGACTTCAAGAATCGACTCTCGATATCGGCAAACTCATGCAAATCAGCTAATCAAGATATCCGACACGAAAATCAATCTTTTATCAAGCATGTGCCCTCACAACTCAAGAGAATCTTCCCCTTTATGTTCATGCAACACACAAACATTCAAGTAGGGGCATGTAAAAATTAATTTCACTCTCTCTCCCAAAAGAATTCACATGCATCATGTCATGACCCATAGGCTCGCCCTTAGTGTATTACTCCACTAATATAAAGAAATGCAATGTAAGATCACGTAGGACTTTAATGGGTTGTAATGGAAGCTATGAAACTAGTATATATTGGATTAGCCAATAATAGTCACTAGCATCCTTAAGCGCCTTTTCAACACATTCCCATCAACTCATGGACATTGTTTCTCTCTTTTCTTTTTCCTCTCATCCCATTCATGCTTGTTTACTTTCGTACTGCCCATTTCATCAAACACACTTGACACAACAACAAAGGGTTTTCATGTACCCTCAATATCATTTAATTATGATGAGTGCACCCTCCACCTTTTCCTTTTCTTTCCTCACTCTGCTTTTCTTTTTCTTTTCACCCTTCTCACTCTTTGACACTTTGGGAAAATTTTTTCTTTTCTTCTTAAGCGCTTAAGAGTTTTGTATAGACTTTATGGCTCATGAAAAGAAGGAATAAAGCTTAGTTTATACAATTTTGGACAAAAGAAAGAAATAATCGGCTAAAGGCTCAACGGGCTGACTAGGGTATACAGTCACATAAAAATGAGAGTATGACAAGAAAAAAAATAGAAACTCTCGGTTTAAAACAAAGAAATGCCTACATCCTTTCTAACACTACACCTCCTTCATTTCGTTTTGTACACACACCAGGCAAGTTCTAGACACTTCACAATAGCATGGAATAACAATACCTCACTTCACACTTCATGCACATGCTCGATTCAAGATGCATTCACAGACTCTTTAATTAGACAATTACATAAATTCAAAATTAAGCCTCAATCACACCGAATCAAATTCTACAGCCTAGGTAGCTCAACATATTTACAAAATTGCATGCTTTCATACGAATCACTTTTATATTTTGAACATCAGTTACAACACGCAACCAAAATTTCCAGCCAGATAGTAACTACAGGTTCAGTGATGCAATCCACCAAAGAAAAAAAAACTTAAAATAAATTAAAATCACTACTCCTACAGACTACATTTCCCTTAAGATGGTCGTCATCCATCCATCATAGGGAACGGTCACTAACTATGACTTCGGTTCAATGGGACTATTCTCGGTAAAAGAACCGGAAACAAACTCCGAGAAACCCAAAAATAAAAATCGAAAAATTTTGCAACACATCGATCATTTCGATGGAAAAGTATTTACAAAAGATTTTAATATGTACAAAATATTTTCGCAAAATTTTGAAAATTATTGATCATTTCGATAAAGAAAAAAACTATTTACAAAATTTACAAAATTTGCACTGGCAACCACAACATTTCACAACACACATCAATTACCACAAAAATATGTACAGATACAAATACAAATCAGTTTGCACTCACAACCACACAGAAACATAAGCATACATGCAAAACAAAGGAAGAACATACAGCAAATTTGCCCAGCCCAAGCACCTAGCTACTCCCCACCCCACACTTAAATCGAACACTGTCCCTAGTGTTCACAAAAATTAAAAATCACAAAAATTTCGGGTGGTGGAACTCCCTGATCAGTCGAAATATTCAACTTCTTCATCTGGTGCTGCTGCCTCGTCACCCATGTTCGAGTCTCCTCCCTTATCGTCATCGGACTCCATATCAGAGTCCTCCTGACATGTCTCCTCGTCCGTGGGGACATCATCGTCAGTGGGCTCGACGAAGGCTGGCCCTACTCGACACAAAGCTCTGGCGTTCTCGCCAAATGGGTAATCCAGCTCCAGCTGCCACAATTCCTCCGTGGATGGTCTCCCACCAATCCGAAGCTGAAGCATCTGCATACCAAACATTCGTGCCATGTTGTGATTGTCACGAGCATGTCGCTCGCCCAGTGTCAGCACTGGCCCGTGTGTGGTGTCGGGGGCCTTAGTTTTTGTCACATCAAGGGTCCTCCGCTCCAACTGCGGGATGTAGTCCAAAGCCTCTTCCTCAACGTCGAGGCCCCGGAGAAAGGTGGTGATGAGTCCGCCGAACCCATACCTGTGGCCCTGGTGTAGTCGGGCTCTCTTCATGGCGGATATGATAACCGCCCCAACATTAATCTCCAGCCCTTTCATAAGGGCATACACCAGGCAGACACGGTCCCGGGTCACGTCCGTCATGTGAACCCCCGGGATCAAGCACGAACACACTATTTTCAGCCATATTCTGGCCTCCCTGTTCATCTGCGAATAAGGCAGAGTCTGGTGGTAACCCCTCTCCTTATGTCTACTCCATCGGGCTGTGGACCGAGCCCCACACAAAGTGCATCTGATATCGGCGTATGGTGGGGTGATGTTCAGCTGGCGGAGAATGTGGGCGTCTGTGTCCCGCGCTCCAACGATGGCATTTAATTGCTGGGGTTCTAGAGTGACAATCTGCCCTCTGATTTTTATTGTGTGGCTTCTGATGGCTGGGTTCCAATTTGCATATAACTCCTGGACTAAGTGTTGGTTGCACTCCTTGGGCTCCAGAAATATGAAGCTGAGCCCAGCTGCCTCGATTCTCTGCACAATACGGGGGAACTCCTGTGCTAGTGGTTCCCGTGCAATATGCTCCTCAGGGAAGTACTTATTCTCCTTATGTTTAGCGTACCACTTCTTCCCTTCATCGGTCACCCACGTCGTTCCGTATTGGCGGCGCTGGCCGCGCGGTACAGTTGGTGCAGCTGGGACTGCAGTGCCCAATCTCATTCGTTTTCTCCCGGTGCCTAAAGTAGAAGCACCTTTACCCTTATCCTGCCTACTCGCCATTGTACCTGTCAACATAAATAAACAAGCACAATGTCAAGCTAAATGCATATTAGCTTCGGCTAAGGTCGGGTTAAACTAAGTTTACCCCACACTTAGTCCTTAGCTACTTTTACGATACTACGGCAAGGATCACTTTATTTACACTAAAACAAACAACTATACAATTTATTGCTTAGTGCATTTACAAAAAAATTTCGACAGTATAACTTTTAGCGTACTACTCAGACTTCATACAGCTAATCCCAATCCTACTATCGCTAGCAATTCAACCATCGCACTTAGCAACGAAAACAACAAACAAAAACAACGACAAAAATTCTATATACATACGAATCCAAATAATCAAACCAATTTGAACAATTTTCATCTTTTCCCAAAAACAGAGAATTCGTCGTCTATTACCTTCAAACAATATTTACAATGACTTATCTCAATTCACAAACACACCCCGACATATAATTCACCAATTTAGCAAGTTACCCAATTCGATTTCAACAACCACAGCCTTAGAAATCAATTTTACAATCAAATTAGAATCATTCACGCAATCGACAAGTTCAAACGCCAATTAGAACATTCCAAACATTTATCAATCAAAGAATAATTCAATATCATGCTAAATTGCTACTTAGGGTGATTTATCTCACCTCCCATGCTCAAATTCGATTAAAATCGCCAAAACTTGAGAGAAACGAGGAAAACATACCTTTACGTTGAATAACCGAAGAAACTTGACAATTGTTTGCTTAGTAGCGTGGCACGTTGGTTGGGAGAGGGAACTTAGGTGTTTGGTCGCGGAGAAGAGAGAAAATGAAGGAAAAGAGGGGTTTTTCGGGGGTTAAAAAGAAGAAAAACACGCGGGTCACCCGGCAACCCGGTGTGTCCCGGCACTAAATATAGGGCAACGTGTCACGGAGGGTAACGCGGAGCCCCTCCTCCGTGACACGGAGCCAACGCGATGGCTCACTGGAATTTTTAAAAATTCAGATTTAACCTCAACGTGTCACGGAGGGTAACGCGGAGCCCTTCCTCCGTGACACGGAGCCAACGCCCCAGTGCATTGTCTCTTCATTTTATTCATTTTTTCATACCTTGCCTTTTCCTTCCCGATTCCATGCCTATTTTTCTCCGGTTGACCTGAAAATCACCTTACTAAACAAAATTGGTTAGATTAATAGATTTCACTAACTAAAATGAAAAATACTAACTAAAACGAAAATTCTATACTAACTCAAGAAAAAGAAAAATTAAAATAAAAATTATTTACACTTTACTGAACAAAAGAAAAGAAAAAAAAAATTATTTTTCACGGGTTGCCTCCCGTGCAGCGCCTGGTTTACCGTAGCGGCTCGACGTCCTTTATGCTCAGTTATCCACTATGGTGATGGACGATTTTTCACGATCATTGTCCTCCCCCCAGTAGTGCTCAACCTTATCAGGTGGTCTTCCTATCAACTCTCGGGATTCACTCATTTGATTAGCCTTCCCATGATCAATCACATTGTTCACCGAGAGTTCCTCATTTACCATCGGGAGCTTGGGTGCTTTGTACACATCGAACACTTCTACCTTGTCATGTGCTCGCATTGTAAGTTGACCCGCAGCTACGTCAATTAATGCTTTTCCGGTTGCCAAAAAGGGTCGTCCCAAAATAAATGGGACTTCAGCATCTGGTTCAAAATCCAGAACAATAAAATCAACCAGAAAAATAAGGGAGCCCACTTGCACAAGCACATCCTCAACAATGCCATCCGGCCTAGCTAAAGATCTGTCTGCTAACTGCAAGATTACGGTTGTAGGTCTAGGACTCCCTAGACCTAACTTCCTGAATACCGAAGATGGCATCAGATTTATGCTCGCCCCCAAGTCACATAATCCACGAGCTCGGATACTCTGCCCAATAGTCAGCTGGATAGTAAAACTTCCAGGGTATTTCAGCTTCGTGGGCAGTCTATTTTGAATTCGGGAAGTGCATTCCTCCGTCAAAGCTACCGTGGCATACTGAGTCAGACGACTTTTGTTGGCCACGATGTCTTTAATATATTTAGCATATTTTGGCACTCCCTATAAGACATCAAAAAGAGGTAAATTAACATGTACCTGTTTAAGCACCTCCATAAATTTCTTGAAAGACGCCTCCTCTTTGTGTTTCTTGAGTCGTTGAGGGAATGGGGGTGGAGGCCTTTCTGATTCAGCTTCTTTGGTCTTCCCCTTATCCGCAAGTTGCTCTCCCTCAACATCTGCTGCTCCTGACTTTTGAGGCGGTCTTTCCGGTTCCACCTCCTTCAACTGCAAACCACTCCTCGTGGTCACTGCATTCACCTGCTTCGGATTAGGATCCGTGTCGCTAGGTAGTCCTCCTCTGGGCCTTGTGTTTTGGGCACTAGCAAATTGCCCAAATTGATACTCAAGAGCCTTGGTCACTAATTGATTATTCTTCACTTCGGCTGCCAATTTAACATAGTCAGCCTGCAATTGCGCTTGATTAGCGATCATGGTCTTGAACATTTCCTCAATGGTAGGTGATGGTGGTGGAGAAGGGGCATTGTGATTTCTGAATTGAGATTGGTATTTCTGTTGCCCTCCCTGATTCCTGTGCATACCCTGACCCGAACTTTGGCCTTGTTGGTTGTTGCTACCCCATGAAAATTTTGGATGGTTCCTCCAATTTGAGTTGTAGCCACTACCAAATTGCTGCTGATTTCTTTTTGCATTGCCCACAAAGTTAATCGAATCTGGGTTTGCTCCACAGCACTCAGTTGAGTGCTCACTGCTACCACACACTTCACACCACATTTGCTGGACCGCATTGACTAAAGCTGAAGGCTGGTTCAAGTTCATATTGCTGAAGTGGTTGTTTAACTGATTCTACAAGGCAGCTATCTGTGCAGCGATAGCTGTAAATCCATCCACTTCAAGCACTCCTGCTGCTTTCCTTGCTCCACCTCGAGATGAATCTGCATTCCATTCTGGATTGCCTTGTGAAATTTGGTTGAGCAAAGTGTACAGCTCCTCATAAATCTTTTCCAGCACTTGCCCTCCAGCTGCTGAGTCTAACAAAATTTTAGTATGGGGTTCCAAACCCTCAATAAATGTGAGTACCAACACCTCATTGGACTGATGATGATGAGGACAGTCCCGCAACATGGATTTAAATCTTTCCCAGGCTTGATACAAATTTTCTCCCTCCCTCTGTTTGAAACTTAGAATTTGACTTCTAAGTCTGACTGTTTTACCAGAGGGAAAAAATCTTATCAAAAACTTCCGTGCAAGATCATCCCACGTTGATATAGAATTTGGTGGTTCAGCTTTTAACCACCTCTTGGCTTCACCAAGTAAGGAAAACGGAAATAGGGTGAGCCGAACATAATCAGGTGACACTCCAGCGGGTATATAAGTGTCACTTATCTCCAAAAAATTCTGGAGATGTTGTTGTGGGTCTTCATGAGGGAGACCGGTAAATTGCCCGCTTGTGTGGAAAAGTTGCACCATATTCTGCTTTAATTCAAATCTCCCTCCAGGCTCTGGTTTGCGGATACTTGAATGTACATTGTTGGCATGTGGGATTGCCACCTCGCGAACCGGCCTTGCTGCTGCTTCGTCGGGCACTAACACTGCCCTCACAACCGGTGGATTGTGTTGCTCCATAATAGACTGTATGAGCAACTGCAGCTTCTTTTGTAGAGCTTCTCTGCGTTTACTATGAAATTCACGTTCAGGCTCTGTATAAGATTCCACCAACTCTTTGTCCTTTGCCAGTGTTCACAGAAATCAAGTCTGCAAAATACAGGCTAAGACCAAGTTGTCAACACTTAAGAAAATAAAATAAAAATACAAGAAATTTACACTTAACACAATTTCACCAATTGCCTAGTCTCCGCGGCAATGGCACCAAAAACTTGTCTGGTGGTTTTCTATATGGGTTAAAAACCGACACGCAAGTGCACGTGGTCAAACAAGTAATAAAGTGGATAAGTAAGCCAAGTATCGAACCACGGAGACTCTGGATAAGTAAAATTGCTTAAGTACACTATATTCTAGCTTACCTCTAATTATGCTGACAACAACGTAACCCAAAAGTTAAAGAATTTTTGTTTATGAATTATATACTAAAATTATTAACAAATATTTACTTTGAATTGAAACTATGGATATGAGCATGCCAAGGTTAAGAACAAGTAATGAACTTGATTATAATCATAATTCGGTTATTCTTCTCTTCTAGTTGCTAGCCAAGAACATTAGCCTAGAGATTAAAACTGTCGTATTTAATATCACTTTAGAATCATAAACCATCCGTCTACATTTCTGTGATCAAATGCAATTTATGACCTAGCAATACAATTCCGGTTCCTAAATTGACTAATACGGCTTTCAAGTATATTTCTATCAGGAAAGCACATCAAAACCCAATTTTCCCAAATCAAGTTAAGAACAATACCCTATTAATTCACAACTTTCCAATTTCGTGCTCTCTCGAGTGAAATTGGACTTTTTAGATGTACATTAATGTCGGCCACACACTAATGCAATAGAAACAAGAATTAATAGAACAATATAGAAGAAGAAGATGAAAAACCATACAATTCAATAATCAAAATTCATCACCATTGTTCAAAACCTCAGCAAGGAAGAGAATTAGCCACTCATTTGTGGATTAATCATCCTAAAACAAGTGTTAATCATACAAACAATTGATTGAAAGAAGAAAGAAAGAGAGAAAATCCCTTAGCTTTTTCGTCCCTCAACTGCCTCTAACCCACGTCCTTGCTCCACCAAGTCTGAATTCCTTAAAAATAAGCCTAAGTGTTCTATTTATACTATTGGGAATTTTTCCCGGAATAACAAGCAACGTGTCACGGAGACCAACGCGGAGCACTGCCTCCGTGACACGGCGTGGACGCGGACCCTCACTGGAAATATAGGGTCCGGGAATATAGCCTCAACGTGGCACGGAGGCCAACGCGGAGGCTTATCTCCGTGCCATGGAGCTGTCGCGAGGCTTCACTGGAAATTGCCAATTAAATCACCCTCCAGGCAGTGTGCCTCCGCGATGGTAGCGTGGCACGGCTCCATCGCGGAGCCCCTTTACATTGCGCATTCCAATGTCTTTTCCATGCTCGCATCCAAGTCCAACTCCGATATTGTTCCAACATGCATTTTAGCTCCTAAAAATCATATTTTACCTACAAAACAATGCTAATCATGTTGGTTAGTATAAATCCACATTTTATTACCAATTACATGAAAATGTATACACATTGCATAACAAACAAGACGAAAATGATACGTTTGAGTATCACTTGGGCATATAAATCTGCCCAAGATCAATACTGGTGACCACATCTGGTGAAGTCTCCTGCTCCTGTTGAGATGCAAGGGCATAAAACCTACTCTAGCTGGCCACCACCTGCATTGGTGGATGCACCCTGGTGAGATGAGCATTTTGGTGCTGCTGCTAAGCTTGTAGCCTTAGCACGACCTCTACCATCACTCTGTCAAGTCAATGGACACTCCCGTGCCTATGCCCGGGTCAATGACACCCAAAATAGATATCTAATCCAATCAAGCACTCCCTTATGTGATTCTTTCCACACTTTCTGTAGGCCGAAAAGGTACGCTCTATCTGCACGCTCCTCTGGCCCCTCGAACCTGAGGCTCTGCTCCTATGATCACCTCGCGGTCTGGATGGTGCACTGCCTGATGATGGCGCTAGAGCTAATAACCTCTGATGAGACTACTAGCCATCGACCCCCTGATCGCTATTGAGAGAACCCACAATTGTCTATCCTGGCCCTCTTGGCCTCTCTCTCTCTTAGGTGTACCGCCTTAATCTACTGAGCGTACAAAACCAATCAAGGAAAATCAATGTCCTAATGGAGCATAGCGGTCCTATAATCCTTGACCAGGTAGTCCGCTACTCCATGTACAAACTTGCTCACTGAAGCTCTCTGATCAGCCACCATCTCTGGTGCATACTTGGACAAGCGGGTGAACTCCAAAGCATACTCCTGGACTATCATATTACCCTGCCTTAGGTTCACAAACTCAACTGCTTTAATATCCCTTATCTCACAAGGGAAGAACTAATCTTGAAATGTGGCATGAAACTTATCCTAACTAATGGAGCCTGTTCCAACTGTCCTGCTATCCTTCCATTGCCTGAACCAAATGTGCGCAACCCCTTTCAAATGATATGAGCTCAAATCTATGCAATCATCCCCAGTCCCCCCCATGATCTGGGTGATCTTCAGAACTTCACCAATAAACTTATGCGGGTTCTTATCCACCTTTGACCCGAGAAACTCCGAAGGGTTCATCCTCAGAAAATCATTGACTCTTGCCACCATTATATTCCCATTCTGAGGGACATGTGATACTGCCTGTTAGTTGACTTTGGTGGTCAAAGCCTGAGCTAGCATCTGTATGGCTGCCTTGAACTCTTTGTGGGCAACTTACTCAGGTACATGCTCCTCCGGGGCTGGTGGGCCTGCTGGTGCCCATCTCCAATACCCTTTTCATGACCGTTACCATTTTTATTTCATCTTCTATTAACCCAGCGAGGAGGCATGATTCTGTAATCGGGTATAGCACAAGTTAGACGGGTAGAGAGACATTTCATCGCACAACATAAATCATGAAAGAAGGGAACATTTTCTGAAATGCTTCATAGCCTCTTCGTCATAAGTCTGGCATACTTCACACCCCTGAAAAAGAATCTACTTAACACAACTTTCAACACCCTAGGACACTTCTAAACCTAATGCTCTAATACCAAGTTTGTCACAACCCGAACATAGGCTCGGATGGAGACACAGGACAAAGAACTCCGAGAGCTCTATGTTAACCCATGGCATGAACATGATATCTAAAACTCAACAAAAATAAGAGGAAGTCTAACATACATAATATATGAAGTCTGCATACATATCAAGCTGATACTAAATCAAAAATAAAAAGTTAATTTCTCATAACGTCTGAATATCCTCTAACATAACTGATGAGCTAATGAGACAACATCCCCGACAAGCTCGACAAGAGTCTGTAACTGAAAGAACATAACTACAGATAATTCAATGTCATCGAAGGATGAGGACTCACCAACACTGGCTGAGGGATGCGAACTTTGAGAATCATCTAATGGTGGGGTTGACCCTGATGTCAGAGCCTGTATCATGAAACGATATAACATAGAGTATGAGGTCAGTACTTGGAATGTACTGAGTATGCAAGGTAAGTAAAATGCATAGTCAAAATACATAAGAGTTCATAAGAGTAGGACAACATGATCATAAAATAAAAATCATAATGTAAGCATAAGAGCTCAAGGTTTTCAAATCATTCGTAAAGCAGTCCTAATCATAACCATAAGATAAAACTTTATAAAACATAAGTTTAGCCAAAGTAACATAACATAACCATGCATAAATCATAAGGAACAATGGGAGGACTCATCTTAACCGACACCATTATGATAGAGCCTTACATGATGCCTCACTATTTCGCCCTAGTGGGAAGGACCATCCCTGGCATGCCAGGAAGGGGGGCATGCATGTGTGGTGATATTACAGGGATCCAATAGTATGTATATGTATATATATATATATATATATATACACACACATACCTATGGTGGCATGTAGTTCTGAGACCACGGGGTTTACCTGAATGCCGGGTCTACTTAGTTCTAGACACTGCTCCCAAAAAAATACATGTGAGGGTTCATATAGTAATCGTAAAATCATTCATGAAATTCATGGACAAATAAATAATAACATGATGGATCCCACTTGAAATACATGATCAGCCATGAATAAGGGCCCATGAATCGGCTAAGAGTCATAAATCCATAAATCATGAAAATCATGCATGCTTGTAAAACATTTATATACTTGATATACATAAATCCATGATGAATGCTTGAAGAGAATTCATAACATAAATCATAAATCATAATTTAGACTTGATAGGATCAAATTCATAATAGGATCATAACTTGACTCTTCATGAAACATGCATACTTGGGCATAATTCAATTAAATTTGAAACCATAGATATAGAATCCAAAACAGTTATAAAATCTACCCATAGATCATAAAATATGATTTGATACAAGAAGAGAATTGACCCATAGATAGATCATAGAGAAACTCACAAGAATTGGGATAAACCCCATAGATTATGAAACTTGAATCTAGAATTGAGATTTCATGGAATTGAGAGGAATTTAGAGAATGAGAGTGAAAGAAACTCTCATTCATAGCGTCACATACCTGGGTAAGTTGATCGTACACTCTTATTGAATGCTCAAAGGAAATTAAAGAAGAGTTGATGGATTTTAGCCTTGATCACCCCTAGGAACCTTCTAATTTTTCATGATGGAGAGGAGTGATTTAGAATGAGCTAATCCATCTTAAAACAATCTTAACTGAGCTTAAAACAATGTATTTTAGGCCTTAGGAACTTAGAAAATGGAAAATACCTTAGTAAATTCGCAGTCCCAATGTGGGACTAGAAAACCCGTCATCACTAACCACGACTCGTAGTCTAAACTCATTGCCAACACTAAAATCATACCTATGAGGGTCACCACGAGGGACACCATGACTCATGGTGTACCCAACGATTCTAGGTGATCAAGTCATGAGCTGAACTATACGAACTCTTCACCTTCAAGGCCCCTACTGACTACGAAAGACTTAACAAGTCATGGTCCTGACCACAATTCGTGACCTCCCCCATGGTCAACTCCTTAGCACAAAAATCTAACCAAGTCCACCCTTCTCCCCATGGTTCACTTAACAACTCGTGGTGCACCTCACGGGTCACTGGACGACTCGTCTAGTGAAATAGTGCAGAAAATCCTATTTTTTCCATTTCAACCCTTGTGTCTGCTCCTGGGGTTTTCGGGGTATTATAATAGATCACCTTAAAATTTCCTTGCATACAATTAGAGATCGTCAATTGTATGCTAAGTTCTTCAAGTGTGAGTTCTGGCTAGATTCTATGTCTTTCCTAGGCCACGTGGTTTCAGATGAAGGTAGATCCTTAGAAGACTGAGGTAGTGAAGAATTGGCCGAGACCCATGGCTCATATACAGATTAGGAGTTTCCTGGGTTTGGTAGTAAAAGGGTAGATCCTTAGAAGACTGAGGTAGTGAAGAATTGGCCGAGACCCATAACTCATATATAGATTAGGAGTTTCCTGGGTTTGGTAGGTTACCACAAGCAGTTTGTAGAAGTATTATCCTCTATATCTGCCCCAATAACTAAGTTCAATCAAAAGAAGACTATATTTCAGTGGTCAGAGGCATGTGAGAAGAGTTTGCAAGAGTTAAAAACTTGGCTGACTACAACACCAGTGTTGACTTTGTCGGAAGGAACTGAGGGCCCCATAGTGTATTGTGATGCTTCAAGGACATATCTAGGGTGCATATTAATGCAAAATGGGAAGGTACTAGCATATGCTTCCAGACAGTTAAAAGTTCACGAGTGGAACTATCCAATGCATGATCTAGAATTGGCTGTAGTGATCTTCACGCTAAAGATTTCAGGGACCATAAGAATTTTCACCATATCTTCAAGCAGAAAGAATTAATTCTTAGACAGCGAAGTGTAGCTTGAGTTGCTCAAGGATTACGATGTTGACATCTAGTATCAACCATGAAAGGCTAATATAGTAGTCGATGATCTTAACCAAGCGTGGCGGTGGGATGGTGCTAAACAAAGCAAAATCATCCTTAGTTGTAGAAGTGAAAGGGAAGTAGTATGATGACCCCACCTAGATCTAGTTGAAGGAGGGAATTCAAAAGCACCAAAGTATGGATTTCGAGAAAGGATGAGATGGTACTCTAAGGTACTAGGGCAGGTTGTATCTCTCGAATATGAACGGGCTTTGAAAGAGAATCATGGCTGAGGCTCATAGCTCCCGATACTCTATCTGCCCAGGTTCCACCGAAATGTATCATGAATTGAATGAAATTTATTGGTGGGATGATATGAAGAAGAATATTATGGAGTATGTCGTTAAGTATCCAAATTATCAGTGGGTTTTTGTGTAGCGAGCTGTCCATTATTATAGGATAATTAAGTCCTTGGCACCTTGTAGAACTCCCATGACGAAGTTGAGCTAATAAAAGCTCAAAATGGGATGGTTGTAAAAACGTAATTAGTATGACTTTTGGTTGCATTTATTGTGCCATGTTTCCGTTAAGGGGTGACCGAGATAATTAGACCTCTGTAGAAAATTCAATGACTACGAATGAATTCGTAGCGTCGTTTTACAGCTAGGTGCACTATCGAAGAGTGCTAGAAAATATAGATAATAGACTTAGTTTTTCGGATGCTATTCAAAATTCTGAGCTAGTACTTAAACAGCGGACCACTATAGCTGTGGGATTTCCGCAGCAAGGGTCAGAGGGTTTTCAGTCAGGTTTGACATAGCAAACCAAACCCAAAAAGCTCCTGATATCCAAAGGATTATTAGTTTAGGCCAATCCTTCACCGCCTCTATCTTTTTAGAGTCCACCTGTACACCCTCATTTGACACCACATGACCCAAAAGGGCTATTGAGTTCAACCGAAACTCACCCTTGCTAAATTTAGCAAACAACTGGCGATCCTAGAGAGTTTGTAACACTATCCTCAAATGAGCAGCATGCTCCTCCTCGCTATGTGAGTATATGAGAATATCGTCTATGAAGATAATCATGAACATATTCAAATACGGCTTGAACATCCTGTTCATCAAATTCATAAAAGCTGTAGGACCATTCGTTAGTCCAAAAGAAATAACTACAAACTCATAGTGACCATAGCAAATCCTAAAAGCTATCTTCGAGATGTCGCTCTCTCTAACTCTAAGCTGATGATATCCGGATCTGAGGTATAGCTTTGAGAAGTACTTAGCACCCTAAAGTTTGTCAAACATGTAATGAATTCTAGGGAGGGGATACTTATTCTTGATTGTGACCTTGTTCTACCACCGATAGTCAATGCACATTATAAGTGAAACATGCTTCTTTCGAACAAATAGAAATGGTGCAACCCACAAGGATTTACTAGGCCTGATGAAACCCTTATCTAGGAGATCCTGCAACTGCTCTTTCAACTACTTTAGCTCAGATGGAGCCATCCTGTAAGGGGGAATGGATATGGGCTGTGTGTTAGGGATATGGTTGATACAAAGGTCAATCTCCCGCTCGGAAGGGACTCCTGGCAGATCATCTAGAAATACCTCTAGATACTCACACACTATAGGAACTGATTAAAGAGATGGGGTCTCAGAAATCGCATGCTTAACCCAAAGTAGATGGCACACACAACATTTAGAATCATCTTCCTAGCCTTGAGATAGGAAACAAAGCGACCTACAGGCAAAACTGAACTACCCTTCCTTTCTAGGACTGGCTCACCCAAAAATCGAAACTCTACCGTATGGGTTCTACAATTTACTAAGGCATAACATGCATGCAACCACTCCATATCGAAGATAACATTAAAATTGATCATGTCTAACTCTACTAGATCAGGTGAGGTAAACCTTTGAAGGACTATGACAGGGCAATTTCTGTACACCCGTCGAGCTATAATTGAGTGACAAACTGCTAGAGACTAAGAGGGGTTCTGATAGAATTTCGAGATTGACTCCAAAACTAATAGCAACATAAGGATTCAGAAAAGATAAGGTAGCCCCTTGATTTGACAATGCATAAACATCAAGATAGAATACTAGTAACATACTAGTCACCACATCTGGAGAGACCTCCTACTCCTAATGAGATGGGAGGGCATAAAATATGTTTTGATGTTGATCACCACTTGCACTAGTTGATGCACTTGTTATACCCCAAAAGACCTAAGATCAAATTTTGGAGTTGAAATAGAGAAAATAGAAATTTCTGCACGAGATCACAGGACGAGTCATCTAGTGACCCGTCATGAATCCCACAAGTCATTAAGTGACCCATAGGGAGAGGCTGGGACTTGTTGGAAATTTTAGTTTTTAGGTGGACGCGGATGTAACCACGAGTCGTGGTCAGCATCATGACTCATCTGGTTAGTCATGGCCAAGGATTGTTGAACGATCAAGGAAAAACCGCAAGTGCACCTAACAGGTCATCACCACGACTTGTTGGGTACACCACGAGTCATGTTCTCCCTCGTGGTGACCCCCAAGAGAAATTTTAGCAGTAAAGGTAATGGGAGGTGACCATGACTATAACGATCCTTTAAGTCCCTCTTGGTGACTAGTGAAGATGGAGTCCAGTGAAGAAGATGACTGGCAGACCATGAGTCGTCGTCCAAGGCAACGACTCGCCCAATCCCTCGTTGGGACTGATAGTTTTTTTTCCTATGAATTTGTTAAGGGCTTTTTCATAATTCCTATGTTCCTAAGGCTTAAACTATGTCATTTTAAAGTCAGAATGGACTGTTTTAAGAAGCTTTAAGTCATTCTAAGTCTATCCTAATTCATGCATGCATGTTTAGAAGTTTGAGAGGTGATCAAGCTTAGTTCTACTAAGTTCTTTCTCAATTCTCTTTGGGAAATCAAGGAAGTGTGAAAATCAGATCCCTTCAGGTTTCTAAGGCTGTGAATGGGTGCAATTGTCCACACCCATGCCCAATTCCCTCTCAATTCATGATGTTCTAATTGATGATTCTATGGGGTTTTTACCCAATGTATGAATCCCTAAGTTTCAATCATGGGTATGATCTAAGCATATTTCAAATGATGAATTATGACTAATGGACAGATTTTACAATGTTTTAAATTATAAATTATGTTTTCAAGTTTTCTAAATTATGATGCCCATCCATGAATGTTCATGAAAGTTGAGATCTATGAGATATGTGTTCAAGCATGATGAGATGTTTTTGAAGAATATATTATTTCGAAATACTCGTGTTTATGTTCATGTTTTCAAAGTGAATTAAGATAATTTCAAGTATGTTTAAGTATTGGGCAAGCCCATATGAATAAATACATTTTATGCTTTCATGAATTAGCTTACGCATGGTTTTGGAATCAAGACTCCCATTATTTTCAGCTTGTGGTATGGTTTGAGCCAAGGATCTTCATGTTATGATTTCAGATTATACATGTATGTTATTATTCATCTTCGTCACTAGACGATGGTCAACTTTGTTGAAAAACAACGGAGAGCATGCATGTTTTTTTGAGTAGTGTCTAGCACTGAGTAGGCTAAGGGTCTGTCAACCCAATGCCTCAGAACTATGCGCCAACGTAGGCATGTTCAGATTATTTGGGACCTTCTTTGGATCTTCCCATAACCCCAAGGGTCTTTGAGCTTTATATCAATATCATGGTAGCATCCTTAGCCCTGACAAAGCTTTAGACGGCTCTGCCCACTTGAGTGTGATAGTTCGGACAACGTAAGCTTTATTGTGGTAATGTTGGTTATATGACAAGTCTCCCATTGTTCCTCATGATTTCAGTTATGCATGTACAACAGTAACGATATTATGTTTTCAGCAGGTTTGACCCAATGTTCAGTTTTACTTATGATTATCAATTTTCAGCTTTGGGTCATTCGTTCAGTTATGTACTGATCATGATTTTAAAAAATAGCATGCAAGCCCTAATCCTAGAATCTTATCTTAATTATGCTTACATTATGCATGTTTAATGATTTTACTTACTTAGCGGCATTACATACCTTGCATACTCAGTACATTCCATGTACTGACTGCATACTCTATGTTGTATTGTTTTAATGATACATGCTCTGATATCCAGACTCAGTCTTGTCGCTGGCCAGATTCCCAAAGTTAGCATTCCTTAGTCCTAGTGGGTGAGTCCTCATCTTGCGAGGGCCCTTCTTATCAGTTGTATGTAGTATTTCCAGTTTCCAGATTTCAGTGAGTTAGTTGGGGTCTTGTCCCATCAACTCATCAGTATTAGAGGCTTATTCGGACATAGTTTGTATTCGGCTTTAGACATATATATGTACTCAGATGTTATATTATGTTCAAACTTCCGCTATGTTATTCATGTTGATCTTCCGCTTATCTATGATTGATTTAGATGTATGTTCATATCATGGGTCGACTTGGACCCTCTCGGTGTTTCTTGTCCCATGTATCGATTCGGGCTCTATGTTTGGGTCGTGACAAACTTGATATCATAGCATTAGGTTTTGAAGTGTCATAGGGTGTCCAAAATCCATGTTAAGTAGAGTCGTTTTCATGGGTGTGAAACGCACAACACTTATGACGAAGAGGCTATAAGACGTTTAGGAAATGTTCCCTTCTTTCATGATCTAATTCCCCGTAGAGTTAATGAAAGGAGAAACGGAAATGGAAATGGCCATGAGAATGGAAATGGAGACAAGCACTAGCAGGCCCCACCAACCCATGAGGAGTATATAACCGAGCTAGTTTTCCACGCAGATTTCAGGGAAGCCATTCAAATGTAAGCCCAGGCCTTGACCACCCAGGTCAATCAATAGGTAGTAGTGCATGTACCTCAGAACGAGAATGCGGTAGCGATAAGAGTTAGAGACTTTTTGAGCATGAACCCTCCTGAGTTCCTTGGATCAAAGGTGAGCGAGGATCCATATGAGTTTATCGATGAGATTCTGAAGATCACCCAGATCATGGGGGTGACCGGGGAGGAGTGCGCTGATTTGGCCTCGTATCAGTTGAAAGGGGTCGTGCACGTTTGGTTCAATCAATGGAAGGATAGTAGGGTAGTTGGAGCAGGTCCTATAAGTTTGGATGAGTTCAATGCTGCTTTTCTAGATTGATTATTCCCTCGTGAGATGAGGGAGATGAAAGCGGCTGAGTTTGTGAATCTAAAGCAAGGAAAGATGATAGTACAAGACTATGCGTTGGAGTTCACACGCTTTTCCAGGTATGCACCCGAGATGGTGTCAGATCAGAGGGCCCGAGTGAGCAGGTTTGTACATGGGATAGCAGACTCCATGGTCAGGAATTGTCGGACTGCGATGCTTCTTTAGGATATAGACTTTTCTCGGATAGTCCTGTATGCCCAGTAGATGGAGGTGGTACAGATGAGTGAGCGGGAGAGGGAGGATAAGAGGGCCAGGACTGATAGCATTGGATTCTCCTAGCAGAGTCATAGTGGACACCATCAGCAATCCCACCAGAGATCTTAAGCCCCAGTGCCTTTGGCTATGAGTGTGCCATCCAGGTCTAGGCGCGATCAGAAGGGATGAGCATCAGGCTTTAGATGTCAGACTAGTAGATCCACAGAGACCAGCCCTCCAGAGTGTAGCAGATATGGCCGGAGACACACAGGCTTGTGTTTGGTGGGTACAGGTTCTTTCTTCGGGTGCGGGAAGCATGCACACATGCTTAGGGATTGTCCAGTGGCCAAACAGGTCATGGTTGGGGCCAAGGCCTAGCTTCTAGTTCAGCAGCTCAACTAGCATGCCCAGCTCAGCAGGAAGCCTCTACTAGTACAGGTGGCAGACAACGCAAAAATAGATTTTATGCCCTAGCATTCCGTCAGGAGCAGGAGGTCTCCCCGAACGTAGTCATTAGTATGTTACAAGTATTCCATCTTGACGTATATGCATTGTTAGATCCAGGTGCTAGTTTGTCTTTTGTGACGCCTTATTGCTAGTAGTTTCAGAGTCAGTCCCCAAATCTTATTAGAACCCTGCTCAGTCTCTACTCCAGTTGGTGATTCAGTTATAGCTAGACAGGTGTATAGAAATTTCCCTATCACAGTCCTTAAGAAAGTCACCTCAGCAGATTTAATAGAGCTAGCCATGACTGATTTTGATGTTATCCTCGGCATAGATTGGCTATTTGCATTCTATGGCTCTGTCAATTATAGAACTCGTGTAGTAGAGTTCAGATTTATGGGCGAGCCTATCTTATAGTGGAACGGTATTTCAACTGTGCCTGTAGGTCATTTCATTTCCTACCTTAAGGACAGAAAGATGATTTTTAAGAGTTGTGTGTACCATCTAGATAGGGTTAAGGATGATACATCTGATACCCCGACTATCTAGCCAGTTCCAGTAGTATGTGAGTATCCAGAAGTGTTTCCAGGTGATTTTTTGGGAATTCCTCCCTAGAGGGAGATTGATTTTGGTATTGACCTACTACTCGATACGCAGGCTATATCTATCCCTCCATACAGACTGGCCCCATCTAAGCTAAAGGGACAACTGAAAGACCTTTTAGACAAGGGTTTCATCAAACCGAGCAAATCCCCGTAAGGTGCACCAATCCTCTTTGTTCGAAAGAAAGATGGTTCTCCTCGTATGTGCATTGATTATTGACAATTGAACAAGGTCACCATCAAGAATAGGTATCCTCTCCCCAGGATTGATGATTAGTTTTATTAGCTTTAGGGTGCGAAGTTCTTTTCGAAGATAGATCTCAGATCCGGATACCATCAGCTCAGGGTTCATGAGAGTGACATCCCGAAGACAGCCTTCAGGACTCGGTATGGTCACTATGAGTCTGTAGTTATGTCTTTTGGACTAATGAATGCTCCTGCAGCTTTTATAATGAATAGGGTGTTCAATCCATGCTTGGATACGTTCGTGATTGTGTTCATAGATGACATCCTGATATACTCTCAAAGTGAGAAGGAGCATGTCGCTCATTTGAGGGTAGTGCTATAGACTCTCAAGGATCGCCAGTTGTATGCTTGATTCAATAAATGTGAGTTTTGGTTTAACACAGTGGAGTTTTTGGGTCATGTGGTGTCAAGTAAGGATGTACATGTAGACCCTCAGAAGATAGAAGTGGTGAAGAATTGGCCTAGACCAGTGAATCCTTTGGATATCAGGAGCTTCTTGGGCTTAGCTAGGTATTATCGAAGATTTGTCAAGGGGTCTTAATCTATTGAAGTACCATTGACCAAATTGACCCAAAAGAAGGTGAAGTTCCAATGGTCGGAGGCTTGTGAGAAGAGCATCCAAGAGTTGAAGACTCGACTCACCTCAACACCGATGTTAACCCTACCTGAGGGTACCGGTGGGGTTGTGGTATATTGTGATGTTTTAAGGTTCGGCCTTGGTTGTGCATTGATTCATCATGGTAAGGTTATATATGCTTCCAGGAGGCCGAAGGTTCATGAAAAGAATTACCTGACTTATGATCTCGAATTGGCGGCGGTAGTATTTTCCTTGAAGATTTGGAGACACTATTTGTACGGGGTCTATGTAGATGTGTTTACGGATGACAAGAGCTTACAATATGTGTTCACCCAGAAGGATTTAAATCTATGCCAAAAGAGGTGACTGGAGTTACTAAAGGATTATGATATCAGTATCCTTTACAATTCGGGCAAGGCTAATATGGTAGCAGACTCTATTAGTAGGCTTTCTATGGAGAGCGTGTCCCATGTAGATTAGGGGAGGAAGGAGCTGGTGAAGGATGTGCATCGACTTGCACGGTTGGGAGTTCATTTGGTTTACTCGATTGATGGTTGTGTTATTATTCAGAACGGATTAGAATCATCCTTGGTGACTAATGTAAAAGCTAGAAAAGACGAGGATCCTATCTTAGTGAAGTTAAAGGAAGTCGTTCCGAATCATAAGGTAGAGGTCTTCTCTAAAGGGAAGATGGTGTGCTCTGATATCAGGGTCGATTATGTGTATTGAATGTTCATGATTTGAGAGATCGGATGTTGCACGAGGCTCATGGTTCCAGGTACTCTGTACATGCAGGTGCCACCAAGATGTACCGTGACCTACGGGAAGTCTATTGGTGGAATGGCATGAAGAAGGACATAGTAGAATTTGTAGCTATGTGTCCGAATTGTCAGCAAGTGAAGGTTGAGCACCAGAGACTAGGTGGTGTACTTCAAGACATCATTATTCCTTCTTGAAAGTGAAAGGAGATCAATATGGACTTCATCATAGGGTTGCCTCGCACTCATTGACAATATGACTCCATTTGGGTGATCGTTGATGTGTTGTGAGTTTATAACACTTTCAACGCTCAAAACTAAGAAAATAACATTAACTTAGGTGTATTTATATGGATATAAGGCACTTTTTCTTTGATTACAGGACAAATGTTGGAATAAGAATGTGCAAAAGAATCCTAAAAGTGCAGAAAATGAGCCAAAATCATAGTCTCAGTACGAGCCGTAAGATGATGGTACAAGCCGTACTAAAAACCGTGAAAAGTTTCAGATGGCTGAATTGGGAAGAGTTCAACCTACGACTCTTAGTACGAGCTATAACTTGGAGTCATGGAAATATTCAGAAGAATTGCTCAAAGGAAGACTCCTGATATGGATGGAACTATGAATCGTATCAGGAACAATGGTGAGCTTCAGAGGGTTTTCAATGCCAAGTAGAGCCTCAGACAGTACGAGTCATTGCTGAAAGGTACGAATCGTACCAAAACACTTAAGAATAAATTCATAAAAGTTAGGGTTCTCAGAGCCAAACCACAGAAGACACTCACGGCTCGTAGGAAGCATGTATGAGTCTTACCAAGGCCTAATACTTAGACAAATTACAACAAGCCAAGGACTTATGGACAATAGGTATGACCCATAAAATCCTAGTAGGGGTTGTATGATCAGTCTTGGCTCAGGTGGCACCAGTTATGGAAAAGCACCTTGTTATCTTAGGAAAAAGGTTCTTATTTCTGTATAAATACCTTTTATGTTTTATTTTCAGTAGAAAATGTGAAAAGTACTTAGAGAAGGCTAGAGAACGAGAAGAACATTAGTGAGAAGTGATTTCGACGGAAAATATAGAATTGAGTTGATTAACTTATGATCAACCTTTTCTTGGATTCTTTCTTGATGTTTAACAATTGTTCTTGAGTAATTTCTAATATAATCAATGAAGCTTTTCTCTAATCTACGATTGTAACTATTGAATTATGTGTTTAATGATGAATGTATATCACACCCTTGCAACTATGAAAGGCTAAAACCTCCATAGATAGGGTTGTGGTAACCATGATGGACTAACGAGCTAGGGATACACAAAAGTGATTCAAAACCAATGCAAAATGCTTGTATTGTATTCTTTTCATGTGTAAACGTTTTTTAATGGTGTACAACGTTAGGAATTGCCTAAATCCTTTACTTGCTTGAGCCTAGAGAGGTAGAGATTAGGAAAAGAGAATTATAACAAAGCCTTGATCTTGATGATCATTATATTAACTTGAACTGCAGTCACAGGATAGTTAAATTTGGGACTAATTGATAACGGTTAAATTGAAATCGCTCGTGAGACCTGACCAGTGATTGAGTATAGTCATCCAATAGGGACGAACCAGTCGTTTGGATGAACCCTAGTTATAAATTTTATAAGTAAGCATTAGTATTGATCATGTGTGTATACCCGAAGCAGTTATGAACCCATAGGGAACACAAACCCTAGTTATTCTTTAATCTTGATTTACATCATAATTTTAATTATTAATTTAATCATTATTTTTTTAAACCCCTAAATTGGAGTAACTAACCAACAAGTTCACTTACCGACATTAGCCTAGATCTTCTATATTCCCTATGGGTTCGACCCCAGCCTCTTTGTTGGGTTCTTTATTGATAATGTCCGCTTCATACTTCAGCAGGAGGTGCGAGTTTGAGGGTTATCAAAAAGTGGCACAGTTGCCGGGGAATACGGCTAAGACTAGATTAATTGCTTGTATTTGACATTCGGTAGTTATTTCCTGAATTATGTTTTCTTTTTGTTTGTGATACCCTCAGGTTTTTGACCGATCAATGCCAAGCACTCAGAGTGGTGAAAATCCCCTGATTCCATTGAACCCCATAATTGAACGAGCACTACACAGAATGGAAAACCAGGAACGGAGAGATGCCTGTATAGCTGAAGAAGCTAGGCAAGCCGAGCTTGCTCACCAAGGTGCACTTCAGGATACGGTGGATGCTAGAGACGAGGTTGTTAATGCTGGTCGACATGGTCGGGGAAAAAAAGGCCATATATATTCCCCTCAGTTCTTCAATGATGAGGACCTAGACATTGATGAAGTTGGGTCAACTGGAGCAATTGTACCACCACCACTGCCTGCTAGGGCCAAATTTTACATCATGAGCACCATAATTCAACTGTTAAACATGAAAGGGGTGTTCAATGGTAACACAACAGTTGACACCAACTTGCACTTGATGAACATTGTTGGAATATGCAAGGCGTACAGGTTGCCTGGAGTTAGCCAAGATGCCATCAGACTCAGCCTTTTCCCCTTTTCTCTGTCAGGGGAAGCCACTTTATGGTTATCGGAGATTCCCAACGACTCCATAACCAACTGGAGGGAACTCAAGCAAGCCTTCTTAAAGATACTTTCCCTCCTCCAAAATGTTGCAGCTCAAGGATGAGATTTACAATTTACGACAACTTAAAACCGAGGCACTACATGAATCTTGGCTGAGGTTCAAGAAAAAGTTGACAAAGTGCCCAAAACATAATATTCCAGATGATGGTTTGTTGGAAATTTTCTACAGGTCTTTGAAAAATAACACAAAAGATGTAGCAGACACTGTGGTGGGAGGAGCATTGATTAGTCACACCTGGGAGAAAGCTGCAGACCAACATAGGAAGGAAGAAGAGTGCGACCAAGAGTTTGCTTATATACGCACATAATTGGATTTGCTTACAAAGAACATTATAGGAGATGGAGCTAAAAAGGTCTACACAGTGGGGACACAAGGACTGGAGCCAGGGGCAGACCACTCTGATTTCGGGGAGGAGGAAAATTTCTTGGATAGCCAGGTGGCGGGTTTCTGAGTCAATGTCCAACCATTTGGACAAGACAATTGCTGCCAAGGTTCTAGAAACCAAGGTCAGAACCAATACAGAGATAACTACAATCCGAACGGGTATAGAGATAGAAGTCGAGGCCGTGAGCACAAAGGAGAATGGAGAAGGAATGACGGCTACCGCAATGACCGAGATGGAATATATGTGCCTCTCGGTGTACGAGAGGGGGAGGCTTGTTATACCCCGGAAGCTCAAAGATCGGACCTGGGAGTTGAAATGGGAAAATTGTGAAATTTATGTTGCAGGCAAAGGATGAGTTGTGGGACGACTCGTGAGGAGACCCCATGAGTCGTCAGGTGGTCATGGGGAGACCTGGGGAAATAAAGGATTGAGGTCCCCACAAGAGAAGGAACTACTCGTGGTCAGCAACCATGAGTCGTCATGTCAATCATAGGGTGGAGTTGGAATAGTTATAGGAGGATTGTCTAGTGTACTCAACGGAAGGGACCCCAAGAGTCGTGGCCAGTCCCAATGACTCGTGATGTGAGTTGTGATCAAGCAAGGTGAGTTCCATTTGATGCTAAGATAGTGTACACAATGGGAAGTGGAAATGAGTCTTGACTAGTGGCAACGGGTTGTTAAATCACCTGTTGTGAGCCCTAAAGGAGCAGTTAGCAAGTGCACTTGACGAGCGACATAACGAGTTGTTTGGGCCAGTGAAGATCCGTCAGGTCATCCATTAGGACCACATGGTAGTGTTTTCCTACGAATTCAGTAAAGGTCTTTTCGTAATTCCTAAGTTCCTAAGACCTATACTACATAATTTAAGGATCATTTTATAGGGTTTTAAGAGGGGGAAATATATTCTAAGATAGTTCATTCCATGCATGCAATCTTGAGGGCTTGAAGGGAGGATTTAGAGAAAGTTTTGAAGGTCTCCAATTGGAATCTCAGCTGGGAAATTAGAGAAGTGTTAAAATCATCCCTCCCCGGTGTGTAAGGCTATGTGTGGGTGTCTTCTTCCACACCCATGCTCAATTCCTATCAAAATGTGATAATTTGTCTAAGATCAAGTATGGGGTTTTACCCAATTGCATAATTCTGCAATTTCTATACATGGGTATGATTAGATTGCATTTATATTCATGAATTGTAACGCTTGGGAAGATTCTAAATTGTTTTAAATACAAAAATTGTTTTCCAAAAATCTTGAATATAAAATGCCAATGGATGAGAAGTTCATAAAGGTAGTGAATGATGATGAATGCATGATGATGTTTAGATTTGATGATGAAAAGCATGTTTCTAAAGCTACCATGATTATGATGCTTCTTTCAAAATGAAATAAGTAGATCCTAGTATGATAAAGCTTTGGGAAATGCCCGCATATTGATTTTAAGTGATGATTTTCCCGACATAAGCTTACCACATTGTTTGAAGTGACGTTTCTCAAATTTTTCATAAATTCTAGCTTGTGGTATGTTTAGTTAAATATTTATAATGTAGCTTACCACATGATTTGGAGTAGATTCTCCCACCTATGATTGAACTTGTGGTATGTTTCGAAATAAAGCTTCTCATAAGCATGAATTTATAATTGAGATATATGTCTTTATTGAGCTTTTTCAAAGGAAAATGTTGAGCTTCATTTTCATATGATATCGAGTCTATGCATGAATTCATTATTGAGCTTTGTCAATAGATAGTGTTGAGCTTCATTTCATACGATATTGAGTTATGCATGATTTCATATTGAGCTTCGTCATTAGACGATGTTGACCTTCGTCACTAGATGATGTTGAGCTTCGTTATATATGATGTAGAGAATTGCATGTTTTGGAAGAAGAGTCTAGCACTGAGCGGGTTAAGGGTCGATCACCTTATGCCCAAAACTACGTGCCAACATAGGTTGATACTATTATATTATTGGGACCTCCCTTGTAAGCTATCCCTGGCCCGATTGGCCTTGTAGCTTGATATTGATATCATGGTAGCGTCCTTAGCCCTGGCAAGGTGTTGGACAGCTCTTCCCACTTAAATGTAATAGTCGGTACCACGTAAGATCTATCATGGTATGTCGGTTAAGTGACGAGAGTCTCACCATCTATACTATTCAGATTTTCATATGCATTATTCATGGAAGTTATTTTACACATGAATGCTCTAAAATTAAGATATGAATCATTGTTCATCTTTTAATAAATTCCATGTTTCAACTTGAGTCATTCGAGTCAGTGATGATGTTCTAAAGCTATGCATGATCATGTTATGATGAGATTTTGATTACAAAAGAATGCATGTATTCCCTTTCTATCATGCTGAAAGCTTATGATATATATGAAAATTTTTAAATGATTTACTTTACTAAAGTAGTTTTACTTACCTTGCATACTCGGTACATTTCACGTATTGACTGCATACTTTCTATGCTTATCATTTCATGATGCAGGATTCGTTCCCCAGGTTCAGCCCCGTTCGTAATCGCTTATCATAGTTAACACCTGCTTTAGTGGTGAGTCCTCATCTTTCGAGGACTAAACTTTCAGTTTCATGTGGTATTTCAGTTTTATGTTTTGTGGAGTTAGTTGGGGTCTTATCCCATCAACTCATCTAGACTAGAGGCTTTCAAACTTGTGTATGTATAACATTGGATATCATTCTGATGTGCCGTTGTATGAGACTTTCGATGAGTTTATAATTGTGCTTTCTTCATATTATTAAATGAGTTAGTTGAATGCTTATGCCATGGGTTGACTTGGGGTCTCTCGAGGTCTTGTCCCGTGTCTACGATTTGGGTCTATGCTCGGGTCATGGAAAACGTGGTATCAGAGCCATAGGTTTGACGTGTCTTAGGGAGTATGAAAGCTACATTAGGTAGAGTCTTTTTTAGGGGTGTGAAGTGCGCCACACTTATGATGAAGCTACTAGACATTTTAGGAAATGTTCCCTTCTTTCATGATCTATGTCGTGTGATAAAAAGCCTTTCTATCCTTCTAATTTGTGCTATTCACCATTACAGAATCATGGCACCTCGAAGAGTGAATGGAAGGAGGACTGAAGGTGGTGTGGAACACGAGGATGGAAACGGTCATGAGCATCAGCCAGCCCCACCAGTTCAGGAGCCTCAAGCACCGGAGCCAGCCTCTCATGCTAAGTTCCGAGCATCCATTCAGATGCTTGTGCAAGCCTTGACCGCTCAGGTTAATAAGATGGTCGTTGCACATGTTCCGAAAAATGGCAATGCGGTGGTGGCTCGAGTCAAGGACTTTTTGAGGATGAACCCTCCGGAGTTTCTGGGGTCCAAGGTAGATGAGGATCCGCATGCTTCCATTAATGATATTGTCAAGATCACCCAAGTTATTGGGGTGAATAGTGTTGAGTGAGTAGAGTTGGCGTCCTACAAGTTGAAGGGGGTTGCGCATATTTGGTTCTGCCAGTGGAAGGATAGTAAGGTTGCAGGAGCAGGTCTGACCGCATGGGAGGAGTTTCAAATTGCATTCCTAGATTTGTTCTTCCCTCGAGAGATGAGGGAGCTGAAAACAGCCGAGTTCGTGAATTTAAAGCAAGGAAGGATGACTGTTCAAGAGTACGCCCTTGAGTTCACCCGCCTATCTAAGTATGCGCCGGTGTTAGTGGTAGACCAACGGGCACAGGTGAGCAAATTTGTGCATGGTATAGCAGGATATTTGGACAAGGACTGCAGAACAGCTATGCTTCATTAGGACATGGACTTACCTCGCATTTTGTTGTACGCTCACCACATGGAGGCAGCACATTCGAGGGAGAGGGAGGCCAAGAGGGCCAGGACTGAGGACCATAGATTCTCTCACCAGAGGTCCGGTGTGGGCACCAACAGTAGACCCATAGAGATCATCAGCCCTAGCATCTTCAGCGCTGAGTGTTCCATCTATGCCCGACATCATAGAGGGAAAGCATGAGGCTCGAGGGATCATAGCAATAGACCCGAAGACTCCAGAATTCTAACTTGTCGCAGGTGCGGCCGAGGACACATAGGCCATTATTTGGCAGGGTCAAGAGCTTGTATTGGATGTGGGTAGCTTGGACATATGCTTAGAGATTGTCCCGCTGGGAGACAGGATCAGGTTGGGGGCCGAGGCCCAGCTTTTAGTTCAGCAGCCCCTCCCCTATGCACAACATATCAGGAGGCATCTGCTAGCACAACTAGCAGATAGCGCCAGAACATATTCTATGCCTTAGCCACTCGTCAAGAGTAGGAGGCCTCACCAGATGTAGTCACCGATATCTTGAGAGTCTTTCATGTTGATGTATATGCTTTGTTAGATCCGGGGGATACCTTGTCTTTTGTGAGACCTATGTGGACAATAGCTTTGGAGTCAGTCCTGATGTCTTATCAGAGCCCTTCTTAATTTCTACTCCAGTAGGTGACTCAGTTATAGGTAGACGGGTGTATAGAGATTGCCCGGTCTCAGTTTTTCATAAAGTCACCTCAGTAGACTTGATATAGTTAGCCATGATCAATTTCGATGTTATTCTCAGCATGGATTGTGTGTTTTCAAGCTATGTTTCAGTTAATTGTAGGACCTAGTCAATAAAGTTCAGATTTACGGGTGAGCCTATCTTAGAATGGGAGGGTAGTTCAACTGTGCCTGTAGGTCGATTTATTTCCTACCTTAAGGCCAGAAAGATTATTTCTAAGGGTTGATTATACCATCTAGTTAGGGTTAAGGACATGGAGTCAGAGAGCCCGACTATCCAGAGGTGTTTCCTGATGATTTTCCAGGTGTCCCTCCCGAGTGTGAGTTTGATTTCGGTATAGATCTTCTTCCCGACATGGAGCCTATATCTTTTCCTCCTTATAGAATGGCTCCAGCCGAGCTAAAAGAGATGAAGTATCAGTTGAAGGACCTGTTAGATAAGGGCTTTATTAGGCCGAGTAAGTCTCCATGATGTGCACCAGTGTTATTTGTCCAAAAGAAAGATTGTTCGCTTCAGATGTGCATTGACTATCGGTAGTTGAATAAGGTCACAGTCAAGAATAGGTATCCTTTACCTAGGTTCGGTGATTTGTTTAACCAGTTTTAGGGCGCCAAATTTTTCTCCAAGATTGATCTCAGATTTGGGTATCACTAGATTAGGGTTCGGGGAAGTTACATCCCGAAAACCGCTTTCAGGAATCGGTATGGTCACTACGAATTTGTTGTTATGTATTTTGAACTAACTAATGACCTTGCAACTTTTATGGATCTAATGAATAGGGTTTTCAAGGCATATTTGGAAATGTTCATGATTGTGTTCATTTATAACATCCTTATATACTCTCGGAGCGAGGAGGAGCATGCAACTTACTTGAGAATAGTGGTTCAGACCCTCAAGGATCATCAGTTGTATGCAAATTTCAGAAAATCTAAGTTTTGGTTGGACTCGGTGGCATTTCTAGGCTATGTGGTATCAGGTGAGGGCATAAAATTAGACTCTCAGAAGATTGAGGCAATAAAGAATTGGCCCATACCGGTGAACCCATCAAATATCAGGAGCTTTTTGGGCTTAGCGGGTTACTATCGGAGATTTTTGGAGGGTTTTTCATCTATTGCGGCACCATTGACCAAGTTGACTTAGAAAAAGGTGAAGTTTCAATGGTCGGAGGCTTATGAGAAAAGCTCAAAGCGTTGAAGACCTGACTCACTTCAGCATCAGTGTTGACTCTACCCAATGGTACAGATGGCTTTATAGTGTAGTGTGATGCTTCTCGAGTTGGACTCGGGCGTGTGTTGTTGCAACATAGGAAGGTGATAGCATATGCCTCGAGACAGTTGAAAGTTCATGAAAAGAACTACCCAATCCATGATCTTGAATTAACCACGGTGGTTTTTGCATTGAAGATATGGCGGCATTACTTGTGTGGGGTCCACGTGGACGTATGCACGGATCACAAGAGCTCGCAACATGTGTTCACGCTAAAAGATCTCTATCTTCGGCAAAGGACGTGGTTGGAGTTACTAAAGGACTACTACATGAGTATCCTTTACCACCCGGGTAAGACTAATGTGGTAGCGGACGCACTTAGTAGACTCTCTATGGAGAGTGTGTCCCACGTGGATGAGGGAAAGAAAGAGTTGGTGAAGGATGTCCATTGACTTGTGAGGTTGGCAGTTAGATCGGTCGACTCGACCGATGGCGGCGTTTTTGTGCAAAACGGATCAGAATCGTCCTTGGTGATGGATGTGAAGCCCAGACAAGATGAGGATCCGATTTTAGTAAAGCGGAAGGGAGCCATCCGAAGTCAAAAGGTGGATGTTTTCTCCCAAGGGGAAGATGGTGTACTATGGTACCACGGTCGCCTATGTGTTCCAGCTGTTGATAATTTGAAGGACCAGATATTACATGAGGAACATGGGTCCAGGTATTCTATCCATCCGAGTACCACCAAGATGTATCATGACTTGCGGGAAATATATTGGTGGATCGGCATGAAGAAAGATATTGCAGAATTCATAGCTAAGTGCTCGAACTGTCAGCAAGCGAAAGTCGAGCATCAAAGGTCGGAAGGCGTGCTTCAGGATATCAGCATTCCCACTTGGAAGTGGGAAGAGATTAATATGGATTTCATTACAGGCCTACCTTGTACTCGCCGACACTATGTTTCCATTTGGGTGGTGGTCGACAGGTTGACCAAGGCTGCACACTTTCTACCAGTCAAAACCACAAATTCAATGGATGATTATGCAAAATTGTATATTCGGGAGTTGGTTCAACTTCATGGTGTGCCCTTGTCTATTATTTTAGACTGAGGTACTCAATTTACCTCTCAATTTTGCGGGTCTTTCCAAAAGGGGCATGGGACTCAGGTTAAGCTAAGCACAACATTTCATCCGCAAACAGAAGGCCAGGCAGAATGAAACATCCAGACCTTTGAGGACATGTTAAGAGCCTGTGTGATGGAATTTAAAGGTAGTTGGGATGGTCACATGCCCTTGATCAAGTTTGCTTACAATACTAGCTATCACTCCAGTATCCAAATGGCACCGTTTGAGGCTCTCTATGGGCGGAGGTTTAGATCTCCCATTGGATGGTTTGAGGTTGGTGAGGCATCTATGATAGAGCCAGACTCGGTTCACGAGGCTATGGTGAAGGTTCAGTTGATAAAGGACAGGCTGAAAACTGCTCAGAGTCATCAAAAGTCATATGTGGATGTGAGAAGAAGAGATTTGAAGTTTGAGGTGAATGATTGGGTATTTCTAATGGAATCTCCCATGAAGGGAGTCGTGCGATTCAAAAAGAAAGGAAAACTCAGCCCCGCTATATTGGTCCCTATCGGGTTATGAGAAAAGTTGGTAAGATAGCTTATGAGTTAGACTTGCCATTAGAGTTATCTTCAGTTCCTCCCGTCGTTCATGTATCGTTCTTGAAAAAGTGCTTGGGTGATCCATCTTTAGTTGTCCCGGTGAAAAGTGTTGGCGTGGGAGATATCCTCAGTTATGAGGAAATTCCAGTTGCAATCTTGGATCGTCAGGTTCAGAGGCTGAGGAACAAAGAAGTATCTTCGGTGAAGGTGTTGTGGAGAAACCAGCATGTTGAGGAAACTACGTGGGAAGCCGTGGTGTCTATGATGGCTAAATACCACCACTTGTTCCCAATCGGCTCAGTTCCAGTTTGAGGTATCAGTTTTTTCCCTAATTCTCTATTCAGTTTTCATGTTCAGTTCATGTGCGCAAGTTTGAATATGTTATGATAAATGTATGTGATGTCTAAATTCCGTTAAGCTATGTAGTTCTTTTCGGAGGTAGTCATTCTGTTAGTTTTCGGTTTAAATAATTAGTATTTGCATATGATGATTGCATGTTTCTACGTTTTCTGTGTGTTTCTAACATTCAAGGACGAATGTCCCCAAGGGGAGATATTGTTATACCTGGGAAGATCAAAGATCGGACCCGGGAGTTGAAATGGGAAAATTGTGAAATTTATGTTGCAGGCATAGGATGAGTCGTGGGACTACTTGGGAGGAGACCCCACGAGTTGTCAGGTGGCACATGGGGAGGCCTAGGGAAGTAAAGGATTGAGGTCCTCACGAGTGAGGGAATGACACGTGGTTAGAAAGCATGAGTCGTCATGTCAATCGTGGGGTGAAGTTGGAATAGTAATAGGAGGATTGTCCAGTGTACTCAACGGAAGGGACCCCACGATTCGTGGCAACTCCCAATGACTCGTGATGTAAGTCGTGATCAAGCAAGGTGAGTTCCATTTGATGCTAAGGCAGTGTACATAACGGGAGGTGGCAATGAGTTGTGACTGGTGGCAACGGGTCATTAAGTCACCCGTTGTGAGCCCTAAAGGACCAGTTAGCCAGTGCACCCGATGAGCAACGTAACGAGTCGTTTGGGCCAGTGACAATCCGTCAGGTCGTCCGTTAGGACCACCTGGCAGTGTTTTCCTGCGTATTCAGTCTTTTCGTAATTCCTAAGTTCCTAAGACCTATACTACTTCATTTAAGGCTTGTTTTACAGGGTTTTAAGAGGGGGAAACCTATTCTAAGCTAGTTCATTCAATGCATGCAAACTTGAGGGCTTCAAAGGAGGATTTAGGTCATGTTTTGAAGGTTTCCATTGGAATCTTAGCTGGGCAATTAGAGAAGTGTTAAAATCATCCCTCCCAGGTATGTAAGGCCATGAGTGGGTCTCCTCTTCCTCACCCACGCCCAATTCCTATTAAAATATGATAATTTGTCTATGATCAAGTATGGGGTTTTACCCAATTGAATAATTCTACAATTTCTATTCATGGGTATGATTAGATTGCATTTATATTGATGAATTTTAAAGCTTGGGCAGATTCTAAATTGTTTTCAATGCAAAAATTGTTTTCCAAAAATCTTGAATCTAAAATTCCATGGATGAGAAGTTCATAAAGGTTGTGAATGATGATGAATGCATGATGATGTTGAGATTTGATGATGAAAAACATGTTTCTAAAGCTATCGATGATTATGATGTTGCTTTCAAGATGAAATGAGTAGATCCTAGTATGATAAAGCTTTGGGAAATGCCCGCATGTTGATTTTAAGTGATGATTTTCCAGACATGAACTTACCACATTATTTGAAGTGAAGTATCCCAATTTTTCATAAATTCTAGCTTGTGGTATGTTGAGTTAAATATTTCTACATGTAGTTTAACTTGATTTTGAGTAGATGCTTGTCACGCCCTGCCTTGGGAGGCATGATTGGCACCTGGTGCCCTACGAGGACCTAGATTGCTGGACTAGTTGAGCCTAAACACTTTTGGTACCAGGCTGGCTCTAATTCTGGATTCAAGAAAATGACAAGCTATATAACGACTGTAAATACAGCCTCCGGCCGACTAGGCCTATAGCCACCTGTAAGAAAATAACAGCTACCCAGAATAACTGAATCAATAGGGAACCTATGTGGGCCGACAAGGCCACCATGCTATCTAGTTATTTCTGAATCAAGAAAACAAGTGCTAAACTGCTAAGTGACCGACAAGGTCACCACTACCAACTGAATAAGGCCCCACACGACCATCATAAACAAACCCAAACATACACACGACCTCACACGATCGGTACAACTAACCACAGGGAATATACAATCTGCAAGGCTCTAAAAAAACTGATAAGATGGTCGGGACAGGGCCCCGGCCTACCCATACTGTACAACAAAAGAAAGGAAATAAACCTCTAGCTTTTTAACTCCAGAAGATAAGAGCTAATGACTCCGCGAGCTGGATGGAATTAAGAGGGATCGGCTCCTCGTTTATGAGTACCTACTGGCAAGTAATGTAGCACCCCTAAGCGGGCGTCAGTACTAGTGGTACCGAGTATGCAAAGCAAACTGAACATAACTGAAGATAAACAGTAAACTGGTAGTTACTGAAATGACAGAGGATAGCTAAAACTGTCTGGGATAGCAGAATCTGTACCGAGCTTAATTGTACTGGAAAGAAGATAAGAATCATACCTGTCGATGCGGCGTCCTGCTATTTATCAACTTAATAAGTAACATATATATATATAGCATACAAGAATCTATACCAACCCCAATAAGCCATAAGGTGCCAATCAACATGCAATCAATATACCCCTACCTGGGCCAAACCATCTAAAATAAATTCACTCCACTCACCTAATACCTACGAGCATCCCGCCGGCCCCATGGATATGCAACTTGGGCTCTTTGGGCCCCTGAATATAACTGTATTTGAGTCCAGAGACTCCTGTAATAGTAATTTGAGATCTGTATGTGTAATCTATAATCTGTGCCCTAGGCGTAAGTGTCACACCCTGCCTTGGGGGGTATGACTGGCACCTGGTGCCCTACTAGGACCTGACCTGCTGGACTATTAAGCCTGGGCACATCTTGTGCCTGGCTGGCTCTAACTCACATTTCTGGAAACAAAGGGCTATATAACGGCTGTAACCACAACCTCCGGCCCATTGGCCTATAGCCTCCTGTACCTGTAATAACAGCTGACCAGAACAACAACTATAGGGAAGCCTATGCGGGCCGACAAGGCCACCATGCTGTCTAGTTATCTGCATTCAACGGTAAAATACTAGAAGGCTACGTGACCGGCAAGGTCACCACTACTGTCAAACTTATGGCCCCACACGGCCAACATAAAAGAAGCAAGAGTAATAACAGCTAACAACTGCACGGCCTCACACGACCGGCTCAACTGACCACAGGGAAATATACAGACTGTGAGCCCCTAGGAATAGCAATAGAAATGATCGGGACAGGGCCCCGACCTACCCGTACTGTATAACAAAAGAACTGAAATACACCTCTAGAATTCAGTCTCCGGATGACAGGAGCTGAATACTTGATCGCTGACAGGAATCACGTAGTGTCACCTGCTCGTCTATCAGTACCTGCAGGCAAGTAATGCAGTGCCCCACCGGGCGTCAGTACCGCTGGTACTGAGTATGTAAAGCAATAACTGAAAGCAAAGTCTGAATACAATAATATAACTGAAGAAACTGAAGTAGAGAGAATAGACTGACTGTCTGATAATGTAAATCATACCTTCTCTCAATATTTACTGGAAAGGATAAGAGTCATACCTGGAAACGTATCGTGCTACTGCGGATCTACTTGTATCTAACATAACATGGCATAACATGAAATAACGTAACATAGCACACACAAACCTTACCCGGCCCCCATAAGCCGGGAGGTACAACCAGCACAGAATCTATACCCCTACCCCGGTCATCCCATCTCCTACAATGGCTGTAAGCATCCTGCCGGTCCCCTGGGTATGCACTTGGGGTCGCTGAGCCCCTGACTATAACTGTACCTGAGTCCGAAGGACTCCTGAATCAACACCCCGGGCGTACCCGCTCGACGGGGGTGTATAAGGGCTGACCAAGGCACAATATGGGGAAACTGGCATCCCATCTTCGTCCCCTTGCGGGACGGCATATCACTCCGTAGAGTGACGTATCCTCATCCTCTGGCGGTCGAGTCGATACAGCTATTAACCCTGGGGCGGTCATGGATGCTGGGTAATCCAACCCCAAACAATACAACGGTCTCAACTAGTAATGCTGTCTATGTATCTCACATGCTGAGGCTAATAGGGGTAAAGTGTCATATATATTACATGCTGAGCTAATGATAGTGATCTGTACGTATTTAATACGTGCTGAGGCAGGTAAAGATGTATAAATATGAATATAGTCTCCTGCCGAACTGTACTGGGCAAATGCTATATAAGATAATGTTTCTGCTGAAAACTCTGCTGTTTAATAAGTTTCTGTATACACTATATGCTGGACTAGTGATCGAAATATGTACATACTTAATACATGCTGAGGCTGGAAGTACTATATATGTATGTACCAATATAGTCTTTCTGCTGAACTATGCGGTATACTGATTTTCTATAGTAACCTGATTTACTATTCCTGACATGCTTTCTAAACTTCATTTTAGTCTGCTATTCTGTTTCTGAAATGCTTTACGGATACTGTACTACTTCACGGGGTTTCGACTGAACACAACAATATCTTAACATAGCATATCACATCACACACTGAGTATACTAGGCACTCCCCCCCTTAAAAACATTCGTCCTCGAATGTATATTGTTATCTAGAGGACTGATTACTTTATTTTCTGGAAGAATTTCGGCAGAGTTTCCCCTGTAATATGGACTATCGCAAAAACCTTAAATGCAGAAAAGTCCAACACAGGCACTGCACGATCCACTGGATAATTAAATATCAATCTGTCTACTTATACATACAGGACCATAAGATATTACATAGCAATAATACGGACATACTTGTCGCTTAAATGGGTGAGGATATCTTGTCCTCATATCTGCGAATCTGTTTGTCTAGGCTAGCTACTGGAACCTCTTTGCAGGCCAGCTTTTTCGTAACCTGGATATTCTGGACTGGGACTACTCTGAACGGGTCTCCTATGCATTTCCTCAGCATAGTTACATAGAAGACCGGATGAATGGATTCTAATTCTGGAGGCAAATTCGAATAATGGTAAATGCTCATTTTGGCTATTACTGAAATCTAGCACACACGCTCGCAACATGTCTTCGAGCGTCTGAATTGTACACTCAACCTGCTCATCTGTCTGAGGATAGAACGCTGCGTTTAAATTAATCTGCGCTCCCAAACTCTTCTGAAATGACTGCCAGAATCTACCTGTGAAGTGTGCTCCTCTGTCTGAAATAATGGATACTGGTATTTTATGTAATCTGACTATCTTTCTAATATGCAACTCAACATAATCTTCGGCCGAGAAAGTAGTTCTTAATGGCAATAAATGAGCTGGTTTTTGTCAATCTGTCACTTATCACTCATATAAAGCCATGTCTGTGTTTAGTACGGGCTAATCTTGCTACAAAATTCATATTCATCGCTTCTCATTTCCAAAGAGGCACAACTATGTTCTAAATTAACCTGCCTGGTTTTTGATATTCTGCCTTCAACTGTTGGTAGTTAGGACACTGGGCTACCAGTAGTTCTTTTTAATGTCATGGTACTTCTTTGTCGTATCGGGATGAAGAGAATAGCGGGCGTAATGCGCCTTACTCATAAACTGCTGACGATGCCCCAAAATATCTAGAGCGCCATGCGGCCTTTATATCGCCACATTTTATCCCCGGTTATCTGAAAATATGTCACTTCTCCTTACTGAACCTTGTGTTCAAGTTAAACCTGGCTAAGGTTTCTATACTACCGTTTCTTTACTTCCACCACTAACGAAAATGCTGTGATATTCTGCATTATCGTTCTGTTATCTTTTTATTTGTGCTATGTGAACGGCTAAACCAGCTAACTAGTGAAATTCTCGGGTCTATTCCGGCTGTTCAGGCGGCAAGTATGCCAACTCCCCATAGATCTACGGCTAAGGGCATCTACTACCGTATTAGCCCTTCCCGGGTGACACAAAATTCTTGCTTTTTCCGGCATAAGCTACTGTAGCTAACTAGGTGATACCCAGATCGTGGGTAAGATAATTCTTCTCACGTTTCTTCAATTGCCCGAAAGTATAAACTGTTACTTTACCATGCTGCACCAACCCTCTGTACCTTCTGGCCATACTAACACTGGGGATGCGGTTAACCTTGCTGTTAACTCCTGGAAGTTCTGCTTACACGCCTCAGTCTACTGGAACTTCGCTGCCTTCTGTGCCAACTTAGTCAGAGGTGCTGCTAAGGTGGAAAATCCTTCCACGGACCCTCTGCAGTACCCGGCTAACTGCAGGGATTGCGTACTTCGATCGTAGTGGTAGGTCCAGGCTAGGTCCTCATTACTTCGATTTTTCTGTGTATCTATCTGTACACCAGCCTCCGACACCATGTGACCAAAAAGGCTACTAAACTTAGCTAAAATTCACATTTACAAGGAATTGGCATATAACTAATGGTCATACTGGTTTATTATGCCGGAGAATCTGACAAGTAATCTACCGGTATAGACAGAGCTTATCTGGCCTTCTGGCCGAATGCTAAGGCTACTTGTTGCTGGGATAACCTGAACGACTGTCTGCGCACCTTGTGCCTTTATCTGATCAGAGGGTCCTAATACTGACCATGACCTCTAATGATCTGGCTACATAATCTTAAATGACTGAATAGTCGGGTGGAATGACCCGAATGTGACAGTAGTCTAGTAATGCTCTAACTGTACTACTTGAGTACTTATAGTTCGTGCATCACCGCCAACTCGTGGGCATCTAATTGCTCTGTTATTTTGCTTAAACTACTGTAAGGCTGGACTTAATCGACTTACTCCCAGGCGATCAATCTCTGGATCTCCACGGGGAGTCTACTGATCCCCTGGTCTTAATAAACACTATGCTAGCAGGGTACTGTTAATTTCTTACGCCTTGTGTGTATCCACTTGGATTTATACTGCTATTCTGGGGAATTCTCGGTCTTATGAGCTATTCTGTAAATACTGGCCCTCTGCTAGGGCTCTGTATCTAAATACCTTACGAAAACCAGCTGAAATACTAGTCTATCGCTGACTGCTGATGTGGACCTTTCCTTGGGGTACCCATGGGTATTCTGACTGGGACGGCCGGCTGACTTATGAGGTGTTCTACATAACAACTGCTAGGTTGACTAAGGCCGACTGTCGCCCACGAGGCTGGGAAAACGACGTATGACCACTTAGCATGCTGGAACAATTCTGGTATTGCTAATCTCTGAAATTTGCCTATTTGGTCTCTAATCCTGGTTCCAGCACATGCACTTCTGTTACCGATCTTCAGGGATGCCTCCCTGCTGATGCAGGCGACAGCTGGTCGGTAGACTGTCTAACTGCGCCCTTATCATCTAGCCATCTGTCTTAGGTCAATAACTCTGGTAAGCTCCTAGAGCCTAAATCTGACAACAACACATAAGTCTGTTAATCTAATAACTGAAAACTGAGATAGTTTTTATGACTTCATACGTAACTCACACTTAATCCGCCCTCTCTCTTCTTCTTTTCTTTCTTTCTTCTCCCTCTTTCTTCTCCTTTTCTCTTTTTTTTTTGGTCCCCCAATGCAATTTGTATAGGCTTTCTATTACTAATCAGCATCTGTGATTGTAGCCCTTATAGGCAGCCACTCACAACCTATCTATTATCTGTATATCTATATATCGCTGGCTACGTACAATATTTACTGATTCCTGCGGTAATTCATAATTTCTGACATGCTCTGCTGAATCTCATATCGTACATGATACATTGCTTCTTACGGCCTAATAATATCTTCTACCCTGACTTATCATTTCATTACATTTTCACCCCATTCTGAAAGTAACAAACATAAACATTCTAGTTATTGTCTGCTACTTAAAATCCCGCCACTCTGCGAGGTGGGGGTCGACGCTCGAATCCTGTAGCCTTACTAGGCATATATTGAGAGCCCATAACTATCTGCTGGGCCTTATCTCTAGGCTACACTGGATTAGAATTGCTGTATCGGTAACTTCTTAACTTTTCTATAATGGACACCCTGCGGTATTCTGAACCGTAATCTTACTGTCAACCCGAGGCTTAATCCCTAATACGATACGTTATCAATCCGGGGTAGTTCTAATTTCCCCACAAGATCTGACATTCCTGCTTCTTCCTCTCATCTTACTTAAACCGAACTCTGGGGTTCAAGGTACCTACCTTTCATTGCTAATGAGATTACTGATCAAGCCTCGGCCTATACTTCTTTGGGGGTATACTCAAGCCCATCGGATTCACATAACCTCTATATCTCTCGATGTCACATCTAGATCATAACTATAAACTTACAGGTATGTCTTGCTATCTGTTAGCATATATGGCGGGCTTGGCCTTTTTCTGGATCAACTTGAATATTATTAGGCATTCATCACTAGCAGGTCTGTTACCCCTACTTCGGGTAAGCTAACAGTCTTACTTTCTTTACTGGCTGGTTATCATAAGGGTCTGCACAGCCTACGTAATCATAAGGGCTCTCTATATGTTCCACTAATTACTAGGACCAATCAACCCATCTTTACTTACTGCATGATTCGGCAACCCCCTGTCAAGTTTTATGCTCCTTTTCTATACTGGTATCGAACTTAAGAGGTAGGAATAACCTTTTTCTTATTACAACAATAAAAGCATTCAACTGTACCATATCCAAAAATGTGTATTTGGGATTCCTGCATTTTTTCTCTCTTTCTTATACCTACCTGGTGGTCTGACCTTATCTGTAATCATAATCAGATCTTATATAACTAATAAGTAAATCAACTCATATGTACATTATACTACTGACTCCCTATTCTGACGTTATCAACGTATACTAGGAATAATGCCAATAAAGGTATCACGCTGGGAGGTCTCTGATACCTCCTCCTGCTGCTGTAGTTATCATACAATTGACTGATACTTTCTTCCGTTGCTATTTATGATCTTCTGCCTGTGATAGGGTAATGCTGATCTGCCTTTGTATCTGTAATCAAAGAATACGGTAAGTTCTCAGGGACTCAACCCTATACTGTACCGCTCTAAAGCACGACTGACTGAGAAACAAGGGTAACCATCATATTATGCCTCGCAGCCTCCTGCCTATAGTATGTGGTTCACAACACATTCATAGACAAGACTCTACTTAGCACGGCTTGCAGACTCCCTGGGACACTGATCTTGGGCAGAATTATATGCCCAAGTGATACTCAAACGTATCATTTTTACCTTATTTGTTGTGCAATGTGTATATAATATCATGTATTTGGTAATAAAATGCGAATTTATACTAACCAACATGATTAGCATTTGTTTTGCAGGATAATGTGATTTTTAAGAGCTAAAATGCGTGTTGGAACTATGTCGGAGTTGGACTTGGATGCGAGCGTGGAAAAGACCTCGGATGGCACATTTTACAGTGGCTCCGCGATGGAGCCGTGCCACGCTGCCATCGCGGTAGCACACTGCCTGGGCAGAAATAAAAGTGGCAATTTCCAGTGTGCCTGCGCGTCAGCTCCGTGGCACGGAGATAGGCCTCCGCGATGGCCTCCGTGCCACGTTGAGGCTAATTATCCGGACCATGCAATTTCCAGAGAGGGTCCGCGTCCACGCGTTGTCATGGAGGCAGTGCTCCGCGTTGGCCTCCATGACACGTTGCTTGTTATTCCGGGAAAAATTTCCCACTAGTATAAATAGCACACTTAGGTTATTTTTAAAGAGAGTTTTTTTAGTTTTAGTTTTTTTAGCCTGAGTTCAGAAGTGGGAGCAGGAACGTGGTTTTGTGGCAGTTGAAGAATAGAAAAGATAAGAGTTTTCTTCTCTTCCCTTCTTCTTTCCTTCAATTGTATGCATGATTCACACTCATTCTAGGATGATTAATCCAAGAATGAGTGGCTAATTCCTTTCTTGCTGAGGTTTTGAACTTGTGTAATGAATGTTGGTAATAATTGATATGGTTTCTTCTTCTTCTTGCATGTTGTTCTATTAATTCTTGTGCTTATTACATTCTTGACTGGCCACCATTAATGTATATCTAAAAAGTCCAATTTCACTCGAGAGAGCATGAAATTGGAAAGTTGTGAATTAATAGGGTATTGTTCTTAACTTGATTTGGGAAAATTGGGTTTTGATGTGCTTTCTTGATAGAAATATACTTGAAAGCCGTATTAGTCAATTTAGGAACCGGAATTGTAGTGTTAGGTCATAAATTGCATTTGATCACAGAAATGTAGACGAATGGTTTATGAATCTAAAGTGAAATTAAATACGGAAGTTTTAATTTCTAGGCAAACGTTCTTGGCTAGCAATATGAAGAAGAAGATGACCAAATTATCATGATTATCAAGTTCATTACTCGTTCTTAACCTTGGCATGTGCATATCCATTGTCTAAACTCAACGTAAATAGTAGTTATTACTTTTAGTAGATAATTAGTTGAGAAACAAAACTCACTCAAATCTTGGTTGGATTGTTGTTAACATAGTTAGAAATAGAATAGAGATATAGTAAACTGGGCAGTTTTGCATATCTAGAGCAGCCTCCTTGGATCGATACTTGGCTACTTAGCCACTTTATTACTTGTTTGACCACGTACACTTGCGTGTCGGTGTATAATATATACCGAGCAACAGAGAGCGAGCAAGTTTTTGGCGCCGTTACCGGGGAGGCTAGGCGATTTGTAAAATTTTGTTTAGTGTAAATTTACTGTATTTGTATTTTTTTTTTCTTAAGTGTTAACAACTTGGTCTTAGCCTGTATTTTGCAGATTTTTTTTTCTGTGAACACTGGCAAGGGACAAGGAGCTGGTGGAATCTTACTTAGAGCCAGAACGTGAATTGCACAGTCAACGTAGAGAAGCTCTTCGGAAGAAGTTGCAGTTGCTCAAACAGTCTATAATGGAGCAACCCAATCCACCAGTTGTGCGGGCAGTGTTAGTGCCCGAGGAAGTAGCAGTCAGGCCGGTTCGCGAGGTGGCAATCCCACACGCTAATAATGTACATTCCAGCATCCGCAAACTAGAGCCTGGGGGGAGATTTGAGTTAAAGCAAAATATGGTGCAACTTTTGCACACTAGCGGGCAGTTTACCGGTCTCCCTCACGAAGATCCCTAACAACATCTCCAGAACTTTTTGGAGATAAGTGACACTTACATCCCCGCTGGAGTGTCACCTGATTATGTTCGGCTCACCTTATTTCCATTTTCCTTACTTGGTGAAGCCAAGAGGTGGTTAAAAGCTGAATCACCCAACTCTATATCAACGTGGGATGATCTTGCAAAGAAGTTCTTGATCAGATTTTTCCCTTCAGGTAAAACAGCTAAACTTAGAAGTCAGATTCTAAGTTTTAAACAGAGGGAAGGAGAAAATCTTTATCAAGCCTGGGAAAGATTCAAGTCCATGTTGCGGGACTGTCCTCATCATCATCAGTCAAATGAGGTGTTGGTCCACACTTTTATTGAGGGTTTGGAACCCCACACTAAAATTTTGTTAGACTCAGCAGCTGGAGGGCAAGCGCTGGAGAAGACTTATGAGGAGCTGTACACTTTGCTCAACCGAATTTCACAAGGCAATCCGGAATGGAATGCAGATTCTTCAAGAGGTGGAGCAAGGAAAGCAGCGGGAGTGCTTGAAGTGGATGGATTCACAGCTATCGCTGCTCAGATAGCTGCTTTGCAAAATCAGTTAAACACTCACTTCAGCAATATGAATTTGAACCAGCCGTCAGCCTCAGTCAATTCAGTCCAACAGATGTGGTGTATGGATCCACACGGCCAACATAAAAGAAGCAAGAGTACTAACAGCTAACAACTGCACGGCCTCACACGACCGGCTCAACTTACCACAGGGAAATATACAGACTGCAAGCCTCTAGGAATAGCAATAGAAATGATCGGGACAGGGCCCCGACCTACCCGTACTGTATAACAAAAGAACTGAAATACACCTCTAGAATTCAGTCTCCGAATGACAGGAGCTGAATACTTGATCGCTGACAGGAATCACGTAGTGTCACCTGCTCGTCTATCAGTACCTGCAGGCAAGTAATGCAGCGCCCCACCGGGCGTTAGTACCGCTAGTACTGAGTATGTAAAGCAATAACTGAAAGCAAAGTCTGAATACAATAATATAACTGAAGAAACTGAAGTAGAGAGAATAGACTGACTGTCTGATAATGTAAATCATACCTTCTCTCAATCTTTACTGGAAAGGATAAGAGTCATACCTGGAAACGTATCGTGCTACTGCGGATCTACTTGTATCTAACATAACATGGCATAACATGAAATAACGTAACATAGCACACACAAACCTTACCCGGCCCCCATAAGCCGGGAGGTACAACCAGCACAGAATCTATACCCCTACCCCGGTCATCCCATCTCCTACAATGGCTGTAAGCATCCTGCCGGTCCCCTGGGTATGCACTTGGGGTCGCTGAGCCCCTGACTATAACTGTACCTGAGTCCGAAGGACTCCTGAATCAACACCCCGGGCGTACCCGCTCGACGGGGGTGTATAAGGGCTGACCAAGGCACAATATGGGGAAACTGGCATCCCATCTTCGTCCCCTTGCGGGACGGCATATCACTCTGTAGAGTGACGTATCCTCATCCTCTGGCGGACGAGTCGATACAGCTATTAACCCTAGGGCGGTCATGGATGCTGGGTAATCCAACCCCAAACAATACAACGGTCTCAACTAGTAATGCTGTCTGTGTATCTCACATGCTGAGGCTAATAGGGGTAAAGTGTCATATATATTACATGCTGAGCTAATGATAGTGATCTGTACGTATTTAATACGTGCTGAGTCAGGTAAAGATGTATAAATATGAACATAGTCTCCTGCCGGACTGTACTGGGCAAATGCTATATAAGATAATGTTTCTGCTGAAAACTCTGCTGTTTACTAAGTTTCTGTATACACTATATGCTGGACTAGTGATAGAAATATGTACATACTTAATACATGCTGAGGCTGGAAGTACTATATATGTATGTACCAATATAGTCTTTCTGCTGAACTATGCGGTATACTGATTTTCTATAGTAACCTGATTTACTATTCCTGACATGCTTTCTAAACTTCATTTTAGTCTGCTATTCTGTTTCTGAAATGCTTTACGGATACTGTACTACTTCACGGGGTTTCGACTGAACACAACAATATCTTAACATAGCATATCACATCACACACTGAGTATACTAGGCACTCTCCAACACTTGCGTTAGAATCTATATCATACTAATAGGTTTCGTACACATGACAACCCAATGCTTCTCACATTGTACCAATATTCATAATAATGCAATACTCGACTTCTGAACATTCTACTGGTCTGAAAATTTCTATATTATCTCAATATTACTTAACTTGCCGAGGAAACTAACTTTACATACCTTATTCTTGAGCTATCCGTCTGTCGGACGACGCTCGGCCGGTACTTCAACTGTTTTCTCCCAACTGCATTCATAAATATGTCAATCAATACTGAATACAACTTTATTTCAAAAGGAAACGTCACTTTCGATATAGCTTATAGCCTAAACTTAGGCTTATCGAAAGACGGTCGAAAACTCGCTATTTTTCAGCGGTCCAGAAGGGAGAAATATTCACTTCACAACTAGGGACACATAGACACTAATTTAGAGCAATTCCACTTACCTTGGCTCGGTGGCTCGACGATTCACCGGCCGTATTTCGCGAAACTGAATCCGTAGGAATGCTCTCTGTCGCTAAATACCCCCGTATCTGGAGTTAATTTGAGTTTGGGCCGCGTTTAGCAGCGTAATCGAGCGATAATATATATTCCCTCTTCGTCCTCCTCTGTTTTGCTGCGTTCTCTAGAAATTTTATAAAGTTTTTATCATTTAAAACTGAAGTGAGGCTTTATATACTTGGGCCTGGACAAGGCCAACGTGTCACGGAGCCATCGCGGAGGCCTCTCCTCCATGACACGCTGCCATCGCGGAGGGGCTCTGCCTCGGCTCTTTTCGCGATGGTTCGACGGGCTTCTCGTCCGATCTTTTCCCGGGCCTTTCTCCAACACGTATGGCCTTCAAATATGCTTAACCAATGTGGGAATAGGTCATCTGAGTGCCGGGAATTCTACGGGGTGTAACAGTAAGCGCTCGACAGGGTATGCTATAATGCTGATCAGCCTGCTATGGGGAATGCTGCATCCCGTCTTTGTCCTATTGTGGACGGTATTCCACTCTTGGAGTGACGTATCCTGACCCTCTGGCGGGCCAGTCAACATAGATATTAACCCTAGGGCGGCAAGGAAACTCTAAGGGTGCCCACATATCACAAACAAGTCTTAACAAACAATAGTAATCACATATAACATGTATATTAAATCTGAAAATACTATCCATGTTATGATATTCTATTCTGAATCTCTTGCTGAATTAAACTGAATCTAATACTGAGTTAAACTAGGCCTGGAATAAGATCTTGCTGTCTGATACCGATTTACCGACTTTTATTCTAGGTATGACATAATAATACAACATACTTAATACTCAGCTTCTGGAACTTTCTTCTGGAATTTATTCTATTTTACTATTCTAGAATTACTAACTTGCCGAAGAAACTGGCTTTACATACCTCAGTTTCTGACTTCTGGACTAACTAACGTGACTCGGCCAATATCCAACTATTTATTCCAACTACATTCATATACACAGTAATTAGAAGTAAATCCATCAATATTCTGGAAGAAAACACTACTTTGAATATAAATATAGTCCAAACTTTGACTTATCAAAAAACAGTCGAAAACTCACTATTTCTCAGAAGTCCAGAAGGGAGAAATACTCAATTTAGGACTAGTAGTATATTGACACTAATTTGGAGAAATTCCACTTACCTTAACTCGGTAGGATGACGATTCGCTGGCTGAATTTCACGAAACTAACTCCGCTGGAATGCTCCCGGTAGCTTAATACTTCACTACCCAAGATTAATTTGAGTTTGCACCGCGTTTAATAGCGTAAATGGAAGGAATCACAAAGAAATCCCTCGTACCCTCGGTTTTCTGGTTACACTTTGGAAATTATGATAATTATTCTTCAAAAACCGAAGTGTAGGGGTATATATACTTGATCCTGGACAGCCCTCCCATGGCACGTTGGCCATCGCGGAGGGATGGCCTCCGTGGCACGTTGCCATCGCGGAGGGGGTCTGCCCGGCCTCCTCTTACGACGGTTCGATATGGCGCTTGTCCAGTCTTCCCCCGGGCCTTTTTCTAGCATGTATGGCATTCTAAAACTCTTAACCAACATGCGAATAGGCCATCTAAATGACAAGAATTTACGGGGTGTAACATCCCCCCCCCCCCCTCTTAAGAACATTCATCCTCGAATGTAAACTTCTACTTGCAAGAATTTCAACTTACTTGACTTATTCAAGAAAAATTTCGGTAGAGTTTCCCCTGTAATATGGACTATCTCAAAAATCCTGAAACGCAAAAAAGTCCAATACTGGTATTCATCACAAAAGCCAACTATTTCATTTATTCACATAATATAAGGCAATTCATAAAACAACAATACTAACGTACCTATAGATGATTAATTCTGGAACAGTTGAGGATATCTAACTTTTATATCTTCCTCTGCTTCCCAAGTCATCTTCTCTCGGTTCCTATTACGCCATAATACTTTGACAGAAGCAATATCTTTAGTTCTCAATCTGCGAATCTGCCTGTCTAGTATGGCTACTGGAACCTCTTCATAAGCCAGCTCTTCCGTAACCTGGACATCCTGAACTGGGACAACTCTAGAGGGGTATCCTATATACTTCCTCAGCATGGACACGTGGAAAAATGGATGGACAGACTCTAATTCTGGAGGCAAGTTCAACTCGTATGCCACCTAGCCTATTCTTCGACGAATCTGATAAGGCCCAACAAATCTCGAGCTGAGCTTACCTTTCTTGCTGAATCTCATCACCCCTTTCATTGGAGAAACTTTCAAAAACACCAGTCATTCACATTAATTTCAGGTTTCTACGCCGCACATCAGCATATGATTTCTGGAGGCTTTGAGCAATCAGTAGGCGTTCTCTGATAAACTTTACCTTTTCTTCTGACTGATTAATAATATCCGGCCCAATTAGCCCTGACTCTCCTACTTCAACCAGTCGACTGGTGATCTGCATTTTCACCCATACAAAGCCTCATAGGGCACCATCTGGATAGCTGAGTGATAACTATTGGTATAAGCAAACTCAATAAGCGGTAGGTGCTCATCCCAGCTACCTCCAAAGTCCAACAAGAATGCTCGTAACATATCCTCGAGCATCTGAATAGTGCGTTCTGCCTGCCCATCTGTCTAAGGGTGGAATGTTGTGCTCAGATTAATCTGTGTTCCCACGCCTCTCTGAAATGATTGCCAAAATGTAGTTGTAAATTGAGCCCCTCTATCAGAGATAATGGACAATGGAACACTGTGCAGGTGATCTTGGGCATAATTGCATGCCCAAGTGATACTCTAATACTTCATTTCTACTTATTTATCTACTTTTATGTGTTCATTCTCATGTGATTTTTATATAAATGTGAATTTATACTAACCAACATGATTAGGGTTGTTTTGTAGTCTAGAAGGAATTTTTGGAAGCTAATCTACAAGTTGGTGAAATGTGGAAATGGACTCGGAAGAAAGAAGTGCACGTTGACAAGGAAAATTGGCCAAAATAGGGGCTCCGCAATGGCTCCATGTCACGCTACCATCATCGAGGCATTCTGCCTAGTTGGGAATTTTATGTCAAATTCCAGTGGAGGTGCGCAATGGCACCATGTCACGGAGGCAGTGCTACGCGATACACGTCATGCCACGCTGAAGTGCATTTACCTGGGAGCTAAGTTCCAGTGAGGGTCTGCGACAGGGCCGTCGCACGGAGGTGATGCTTCATGATACACTCTGTGCCACGTTGCTTGTTATTCCGGGAAAAATTTCCACTAGTATAAAAGCACACTTAGGTTTTATTTTAAATAATCTGACATTTTTGGGCAAGAACGTGGTTAGCAGGTAGTTGAGAGGAAGAATTTCTAGGGTTAATTCTCTTCCTTTTTCTCTTTAATTCAACTACTTGTATGAATTCTACTTGTTTGAAGATGTTCAATCCACAAATGAGTGGCTAATTCACCTCTTGCTGATGTTAAGGATGATTACAGAGGAATGTAATTACTAATTATTTCAGTTTTCATCTTCTCTATAATGGTTGTTCTATCAGTTCTTGTTTTTACTATGTTAATGTTTGGCCAATGTTAATGTATATCTTAGAATTCCTATTTTGATTCTGAAAGGGCAATTAATTGGATAGATGTGAATTGGTGGAATATCATCTTTTCTTAGTTGGGAAAATTGAGAGAAGATTTATGTTCAGAATAGAAATATATTTGTAATGTCATATTAGTCATTTACGAAATTTGTTATGTATGGCTAGAGCATGGGGTTTTTGCATCACATAAAGGTGTAATGTAAGTCTCATGATTTTTTAATTGGAGATGAGTCGGAAGATCCAATCCATAGGTTATTAATTCCTGACTAACAACTGAAAAGAAGATTGACTGATTCTAATTAATAAATTACATCCCTGCATGTTTGCCTTAACCTCAGCTTGTTCATTGCTATTGTTCAAACTTTAATTTACAATCTTTACTTAGGTTCTTATTCACTATTAATATTGAATCATAAAACATTATTTGTTTGGTTGTCCACCTTCATAGCGATATCGTTCACTAACAATTAGGATAATTACTACCGTAATTCAGTCCCTGTGGGATCGATGCTTGGCTTGAAATAAAGCCACTTTACTACTTGTACGACCACGTGCACTTGCGTGTAGTTTGGTCCGAACAAGTTTTTGGCGTCGTTGCTGGGGACTGGCAATTGGTAATTTAATTTTCTTAGTGTTAGTTTACAAGTTCAATATAAGTGTTGAAAACATGATCTTATCCTTCCTCTAGCAGGTACTAAATTTTTCTGAACGCTGGCAAGAGACAAGGAGTTGGTGGATTCATTTATAGAGCCAGAGAGACAATTTAATTGCCAAAGAAGGGAAGCTCTAGAAAAGAAGCTGTAGTTGCTATGACAGGCAATTCTGGAGTAGCAACAGAATCCACCAATTGTAAGGGCAGTTTTAGTGCCCGAAGAGATGGCAGCAAGACCGGTCCGCAAAGTGGCAATTGTTGCACACCAGAGGGAAATTTACAGGTCTTCCTCATAAAGATCCACAACAACATCTCCAAATCTTTTTGGAGATAAGTGACACCTATATCCCTGTTGGAGTATCATCCGACTATGTGAGGCTTACATTATTCCCATTCTCACTGTTGGGAGAAGCAAAGAGGTGGTTGAAAGCTGAACCACTAAATTCTATCACTATTTGGGATGACCTCGCAAAGAAATTTTTGATACAATTTTTTCCTTCAGGGAAGACAACCAGACTTAGAAGTCAGATTCTAAGTTTCAAACAGAGAGAGGGTGAGAATTTGTATCATGCTTGGGAGAGGTTCAAGTCAATGCTAAGGGATTGTCCTCATCATCCCCAATCTAATGATGTATTGGTGCATACGTTCGTTGAGGGTTTGGAACCGCATACTAAGATTCTGTTATATTCAGCAGCCAGTGGGCAGGCATTGGAGAAGACCTATGAAGAGCTTTACACTTTATTAAATCATATTTCACAGGGAAATCCAGAATGGAATGCAGATTCAACTCGAGGAGGAGCAAGGAAAGCTGCAGGAGTATTTAAGGTGGATGGTTTTACAGCTATTGCTGCACAGATAGCTGCATTGCAAAATCAACTCAACACCCACTTCAGCAATATGAGCTTAAGCCAGGCACAAGCCCTAGTCAATGCAGTTCATCAGGTGTGGTGTGAAGTATGTGGAAGTGGTGAACACTCAGCTGAGTGTTGTGGTGCAAATTCGGACTGGGTGAATTTTGTTGGAAACATCCAGAGGAACAATAATCAACAGTATGGCAACAGTTACAACCCAAATTGGAGGAATCATCCGAATTTTCTTTGGGGGGAGTACTAGTCATCAAGGACAGATTTCAAATCAGGGCGTGCAGAGAAATCAAGGGGGGCATCAAAATTTTCAGTCACAATATAGAGGAAACAATGCACCTCCTCCACCACCCAGAAACATCGAGGATATGCTCAAAATCGTAATAGCTAACCAAGCACAGATGCAGGCTGATTATGTGAAATTAGCGGATGACATGAAAAATCAACAGTTAGCTACAAAGGCATTAGAGTATTAGTTTGGACAGTTAGCTGGAGCTCAAAACACCAGACCAAGGGGAGGATTACCAAGCGATACTGACCCAAATCCCAAGCAGGTCAATGCAGTTACCACTAGGAGTGGAATTCAACTCAAGGAGGTGGAACCAGAAAGGCCACCTCAGCAATCTGGAGTGGGGGAAAAAGATGAACAACATGATGATATGAGAGGGAAGGAAAAGGCAGCTGAGATAGAAAGACCATCGCCCCCGTTTCCTCAGAGATTAAAAAATCACAAGGAGGAAGCTTGCTTCAAGAAATTCATGGAAGTGTTGAAACAGGTACATATTAATTTACCTTTAGTTGATGTTTTGCAGGGAGTGCCGAAATATACCAAGTACATCAAGGACATTATAGCAAACAAAAGCAGATTGATAGAGTATGCTATAGTGGCGCTTACTGAGGAGTGCACTTCCTGAATACAGAATAGATTGCCGACAAAGATCAATGATCCTAGGAGCTTTACTATTCAGATTACAATTGTACAATCTATTCGAGCTCGCGGATTACATGATTTGGGAGCAAGCATAAACTTGATGCCGACATCGGTGTTCAAGAAGTTGGGGCTGGGCAGCCCTAGACCAACTACTGTGATCTTGCAGCTAGCTGACCATTCATTGGCCAGACCTGATGGTATTGTGGAGGATGTGCTAGTGCATGTGGGCTCCCTCATTTTCTCGGTGGATTTTATAATCTTGGATTTCGAGCCGAATGTGGAAGTCCCATTTATTTTGGGACGTCCCATCTGGAAACTGGGCGAGCCTTAATTCATGTTGCTGCTGGGTAGCTAACCATGCGAGCGCATGACAAAGTAGAGGTTTTTGATGTGTACAAGGCCATGAAGCTACCGACCATTTATGAGGAGCTATCAGCAATCAGTGTTCTAAATCAGGAATCGACTCGTCAGATTGTTGACTCACAGCACCCATTGGAGAGAGCCTTGGTGGGCTCCGATCATTTTGGGGATAGTGATACATATGAGATGGTGCAGACGCTGAATGAGCCAAAATGGTTTCTCAAGAAGTAGGACTTTGAACCGTTGAAGAGGTCCTTGGAACCCTTGCGAAAGCCATCAATTGAGGAGGCACCGAAATCGGAGTTAAAGACATTGCCTCCACATCTGAAGTATGTATTTTTGGGTGAAGATGACACCTTGCCAGTCATCATTTCAGCAGAACTGACAGATGCACAAGTGAAAGATGCATTGGTGGTCCTTAAGAGGCGGAAAAGAGCAATGGGTTGGCAAATGTCGATCATCAAAGGAATTAGTCCAGCTTTTTGCACACATAGGATATTCATGGAAGAAGGATCAAAGCCAATAATACAACATCAGCAGAGGTTGAACCCGGTGATGAAAGATGTAGTCAGAAAGAAAGTGATCAAGTGGCTCGATGCAGGTGTGGTATATCCTATCTCAGAGAGTGAATGAGTTAGCCCAGTTTAGTGGGTTCTAAAGAAAGGAGGGATGACCGTGGTCACCAACGAAAATAATGAGCTGATTCCCAAACGCACAGTCACAGGCTGGCGAATTTGCATGGATTACAGAAAGCTCAAAGAGGCCACGAGGAAACATCATTATCCTATTCCATTTATTGATCAGATTTTGGATAGGTTGGCAGGTCAGGAGTATTATTGTTTTTTTGATGGATATTCTGGCTATAATCAAATAGCCATAGCACCGGAGGATCAGGAGAAGACCACGTTTACATGTCCTTATGGGACATATGCTTTCAGGCGAATGCCATTTGGTCTATGCAATGCACCAGCCACATTCCAGTGATGCATGATGGCGATCTTCCTCTATATGGTAGAAGATTTTGTCGAGGTATTTATGGATGACTTTTCTATTTTCGGTAATTCGTTTGCTACATGTATGCAGAATCTTGACAGGGTGTTAGCTTGATGTGAAGACTCAAACCTGGTGCTCAACTGGGAGAAGTGCCACTTTTTAGTCAAGGAGGGTATCGTCCTTGGCCATAAGGTGTCATGCAAAGGGTTGGAAGTCGATCGTACGAAGATTGAGGTGATTGAAAAGCTACCACCACCAGTGTCAGTGAAGGGTGTTCGCAGTTTTCTCAGACATGCGGTGTTTTACAAATGGTTCATCAAGAACGTCTCAAAAAGTTCTAGACCGATATGCCGGTTGCTAGAAAAAGAGGTGAAGTTCGAATTTGACAAGGATTGTGTAGAAGCATTCAAGGAGTTAAAACAGAAGTTGGTGGAAGCGCCTATTCTCATTTCTCCGGATTGAGAACATCCTTTTGAATTGATGTGTGATGCAAGTGAAGTGGCTGTAGGATCTATATTGGGCAGCGGAGGAATAAAACTTTTCATTCCATTTATTATGCAAGCAAAACACTTGACGCTGCACAAGTCAATTATACAGTCACGGAAAAGGAGATGCTAGCATTGGTGTTTGCATTTGACAAATTCAGATCCTACCTGGTGTGTTCGAAAGTGGTGGTATATACTGATCATGCAACAATTTGGTATTTTTTTGACAAGATGGATGCGAAGCCCAGGCTAATTAGATGGATATTGTTGCTGCAAGAATTTGATCTAGAGATTTAGGACAAAAAGGGAAGCAAGAATCAAGTTGCAGATCACCTATCACGATTGGAAAGCCGTTCTCACGTGAAGGAAGGTGATAGCATCAAAGAAGAGTTCCCAGATGAGCAAGTCTTGGCAATACGGGAAGCTGAAATCCCTTGGTATGCAAATATTGTGAACTTGCTAGTAAGTGGTGTCTACCCACCTGAGGCTATGGCTCAGCAAAGAAAGAAGCTAAGAAATGATTCCAGATATTACATGTGGGATGATCCGTATCTGTTTAAGCAGGGACCGGATCAAGTGATGAGACGATGCATCCTAGAAAGACAGATTGCAGAAGTACTGAGGAGTTATCAGTCATCGCTGTATGGAGGGCACCACGGAGGAGAGCGGACAGCTCACAAGGTGCTACAGTCAGGTTTCTTTTGGCCTACACTGTTCAGAGACACTATAACATATGTAAAAGTGTGTGATAGATGTCAAAGAACAGGCACAATCGGTAGAAGACAGGAGATGCCACTGCATCAGATATTAGAAGTTGAGGTTTTTGATGTATGGGGAATAGACTTTATGGGCCCGTTTCCACCGTCATTTGGTAATCGTTACATTTTGATAGCGGTTGACTATGTGTCTAAGTGGGTCGAGGCAGTAGCTTGTCCCAGGAACGACAACAAGGTGGTGACGAAATTTGCGAAAAAGCAAATTTTCACCAGTTTCGGTACGCCCCGAGCTATTATCAGTGACGGAGGGGCTCATTTTGTTAATGCAGGTTTCAGAAACTTGCTAGCTAAGTATGGGGTATGGCACAAGGTAGCGACAGCATATCATCCCCAAACTAGTGGGCAAGTGTAGGTGTCAAACAGGGAGATTAAGCAGATTCTACAGAAAACCATGAATGCACAATGAATTGATTGGGCAAGCAAACTTGACGATGCGTTGTGGGCTTATAGAACTGCATACAAGACACCCATTGGGACTTCTCCGTACAGATTGGTTTATGGAAAGGCATGTCATCTACCTGTGGAGATGGAACATCGAGCTTTTTGGGCCGTAAGAAAGCTAAATATTGATCCGGAGCTAGCAGGGAAGAAGAGGTTGATGCAGCTCAGCGAATTAGATGAGATTCGATGGCACGCCTATGAAAGTTCTAAATGTTACACGGAGAAAACTAAAAGGTGGCACAACAGGCACATGTTGCATTGGATCTTTGAGCCAGGGAAAAAAGTGTTGTTGTTTAATTCGAGGTTGAAACTCTTCCCAGGGAAGTTGCGGTCGAAGTGGTCAGGGCCGTTTGAAGTTGTGAGAATGACCCCACACGGGGCAGTGGAATTGTGGCAAGAGGATAAAAGTGCCACATTTTTGGTGAACGGACAGAGATGTAAGAATTACTAGGGTGAAGACGTTATTCGAGAGAAGACGTCTATCACTTTAGTAGATGATTAAGGATGAACAGCGTCGAGCCGTGACGGTAAACCAGGTGTTGCACGGGAGACAACCCTTGAATGTGATGTAATAGAATAGTTAGGAGTATAAAAGAAAAAAAAGAAGCTGGAAATTGTTGAGAGGCAACCTATGATTTCTAACAATTTTTTTTTGTTTGAATGATTTTCAAGTGAAATGGAGGGTCAAAATACAAAAATGCGCAAAGAAAAAATCAAGGTAAGAAAATAAAACTTGGGGAAATTTCTAGTGAGCCATCGCGTTGGCTCCGTGTCATGGAGGAGGGCCTCCGTGTTACCCTCGGTGACACGTTGAAGCTTATTCAAGAATTTTAAAATACCAGTAAGCTTCCGCGATAGCTCCGTGTCACGGAGCATGGCCTCCGCGATGGCTTCCGTGACACGTTGAGGTGTATTTCGCGTCGGGCCACCTTGGGTCACCGCGTAAACCAGTGCAAAACCCCCTTTTCTTAACCCCAAATCCCTTAATTTTTCCCCATTTCTTCACATCCTCCGCGACCAACACCCAAAAACCCCTTCTCCCTCAACGTGCCACGGACCTAGTGAGCAAATTTCTTCGATTTTTCTTCGATTTCATCAAAGTAAAGGTATGTTCTTGAATTTTTTCTCATTATTGCTAAATATTTTCGATTCTTCAACATGTTTTTGTGATGAAACTTTGCCCTAAGTGATTAATAACTTTGTAATCAATTGAGTTATGGATTAATGATGTTCATATGATCGATGTGAGTAGATTAACTCAATAGTTGCATGATTTGTTAAAATTCTTATGATGTTGATAACTAGGGTTGAGCATTGAAATAGGAAGAAGAAGAAATGAGTTAAAAATGTATATATTTTGGGTTGTGCATGTTGTTTGAATTGAAACATATTGTGATTGAAGTGGATTATGCTATGGTAGAAGATGGGTTTTCGGGGGATGAAAATAGAGAATTAGCATAGGTTGTTGTGCGCAAATTGCAAAGTGCTCATGATTATATAATTGAATCGATGGAGGAATTTTCATAATTCATTGTATGAAGTTTGAGTAGTACAAAGACATTGTTCCATCGACTTATATGAATACACTGACCATGTTGGGAATTAAGAACTGAAAAAAAACATGAATGTTCTTGTGAAATTGTGTTGACTGTGGCTAACGACTAAGTGTGGGGTGATCAAATTAAGCCCAACCTTAGTCGTATCCAACTATGCCTCAAATAACATTTGAATTGTATGTTTTTAAATGCACAGGACAAATGTCTGGAAGGCAGGACAAAGGCAAGGGCTCATCCATATCTGGCGCCAGCAGAAAAATAGTGAGAATCGGGGAAGCAATACCAGTAGCACCAGCGGTTCCTCGAGGGCAACGCCGATAGTATGGAACCAGATGGGTGATAGACGAGGGGAAGAAATGGTATTCCAAACACAAGGAAACCAAGTACTTCTCGAAGGAGCAAATACCATGGGAACCACTAGCACAGGAATTCCCACAGATTCTACTTAGGATTGACACAACTGGGATAAACTTCATTTTTGAAGAACCCAGAGAGTGCAATCTCCATCTTATCCAGGAATTCTGTGCTAACTGGAACACGACTTTGCGCAGCCACACCATCAAGATCAGAGGGCAGGTAGTCACCTTTGAACCACACCATTTAAATGCAATCCTGGGGGCGTGGGACACAGACGCTCATGTCCTCCGCCAGCTAAACATCACTCCACCTTACGTGGATATTAGACGCACCTTATGTGGAGCTCGCTCGACATCCAGGTGGGGTAGGCATAAGGAAAGGGGCTACCACCAGACATTTTCCTATTCCCAGATGAACAGAGAGGCCCGGATATGGTTGAAGATAGTTTTCTCGTGTATGATCTCGGGGTGCACATGACTGATGTCACTCGGGATAGAGTTTGTCTAGCTTATGCACTGATGAAGGGGCTGAAATTAATGTTGGGGAGGTGATCATCTCCACCATGAAGAGAGCCCGAATGCATCAGGGGCATCGTTATGGTTTTGGTGGTCTTCTCACCACTTTCCTAAGGGGCCACGGTATTGAAGAAGAGGCTCGGGAGTATATCCCTCAGCTTGATAGGCGTTCTTCGGATGTTACTAATACCAAGACACCTGATACTACTTATGGTCCTGTGCTTACACTAGTCGAGCAACATGCTTGGGATGATCAATACATGGCCCGAATGTATGGGATACAGATGTTACAGATGCTCATCGGTGGAAGGCCCTCAACGGAGGATGCGTTGTGGCAGCTCGAAATGGATTATCCATTCAATGAGAATGCCCGAGCTTTATGCCAAGTGGGGCTCGTATTTGTAGAGCCCGTGGATGATGATGTTCCTACAGATGAGGAAACACGCCGGGAGGACTTAGACATTGAGTCGGACGAGGACGGCGAGGACAATTCTGATCTTGGCGATGAGGCGCTGGCACCTGATGAAGAGATTGAATATTTTGATTGATCAGGGAGTTTCACCACCCAAACTTTGTTTTTAAATTGCAACTATGTGAATACTGGGGACAGTGTTCAGATTAAGTGTGGGGTGGGAGTAGTTCGGCGCTAGCTGTTGTGTTTGTGTTTTTGTGAATTGTGCTAATTGTGACCCTGTGACTCTTTGTTTCATGTTATGCAACTGATGAAATTGTGGTAGTTGGTTTTGTAATAAATAATTACCTTCTGCTGTGTGTGATGTGCAAATTTTTCAATTTTATATTTAAATTTTTTTTTCTATCGAAATTTTTTGTTTAGGTTTCTCAGTTTTGTTTTTGGTGCTTTTCCAGAGAATAGTCCCCTTCAACCGACGTCATAGATGGTGACTTTTCCCTATGATGGATGGATGAGCACCGTCTTAAGGGAAATTTAGTCGATAGGATTAGTTTTTTTCTTTTTCTTTTTTTCGTTTGTTTTCCAAACGTGTAGCTAATTAATGGTTCGACATTCTTGTTATGTGTTACACATTATTGTAAGATGCAAGTGTGATTTGTATGGGAGCATGCAAATGTGTAAACATGTTGAGATACCTTGGCCCTAGAATTCGATTCGGTGTTATCGAGACTTAATTAGTGAATTCTTGTAATTAACTGAATGAAGAGTCTGTGAATGTCTTAAGTTGAGCTATGTAGTGAGTGTGAGGTTTCGACTATTCCATGTTATTGTGAAGTGTCTAGAACTTGCCTGGTGTGTATACTAAATGAAATGAAGGATGTGGATTGTAGGAAAGGATGTAGGCATTTCTTTGAATGAACCGAAAGTTTCTCCCTTATCATACACACCTTGAATGTTAAATCCTAGTTAGCCCCATTGAGCCTTTAGCTTATTCTTTGATAGATACAAACCGAGCTTAATCCCTTTTTTTCATTGGTTGTGAATTTGATCCAAAACTCCTAAGTGCTTAAGAAAAACAATTTTCCCAAAGAGTGAAGGAGTGAGAAGTTTGAAATGGAAGGGAAAGAGGAAGTGTGAAAGTTAAAGAGAAGGTCAAAGGTGTACTTGTTGAAATTGATTAATTAATAGTAGAGAGTAAGAAAATCAATGAATGAAAAAAGTTTCTTAAATACTCTTTGCTAGTAAGTCGAGTGTGCCTAAAGAAATGGGAACAAAAACAAAGAGAAAATTCAAGAGTAAGAGGATTGAGGGAGAACCAATGTCCGTAATGAAGTTGGGATGTATTAAAAGCGCTTAGGGAAGCTAGTTACTATTATTGGCTAGCCTAGTATTTACTAGTTCCTTAGCTTACATTACAACCCATTAAGTCCTACATGATCTTACATCATGTATCCTTCAATTAGTGGAGTAAAACACTAGTGGCAAGCTTATGGTTCACGACATGATGCATGTGAATTTTTTGGGAGAGCGAGCATAATCTTATTCATTACATGTAGTGCTTTGGAAATCTTATGAGTGCACATGGGGTAATTCTCTTGTGCTGCGAGAGCACATGCTTGACGAGAGATAAAATTCGTGTCGAATGTCTTGATCGATTTATTTGCACGAGTTTGCCATGATCAAGAATTGATTCTTGAGGTTAGGAGGTCTTAATGTGGCGTACATCATTTTATTGATGAAACCATGCATGCTCTCTTGATGATTTGCTATCTTAAATAATCCTTATAGTCGTAACATGAATGGTCGCGCCAAATTAGCTATACATGGGGTTCAATTGCATGAGATGTTAGAGTATTGTTCGAGGACGAACAAGGTTTTAAGTGTGGGGTAGGTGATCTTGGGCATAATTGCATGCCCAAGTGATACTCTAATACTTCATTTCTACTTGTTTATCTACTTTTATGTGTGCTTTCTCATGTGATTTTTATGTAAATGTGAATTTATACTAACCAACATGATTAGTGTTTTTTTGTAGTCTAGAAGGAATTTTTGGAAGCTAATCTACAAGTTGGTGAAATGTGAAAACGGACTCGGAAGCAAGAAGTGGAAGTTGACAAGGAAAATCAGCCAAAATAGGGGCTCCGCGATGGCTCCATGTCACGCTACCATCGCGGAGGAATTCTGCCTAGAGGGGAATTTTATGTCAAATTCCAGTGGAGGTGTGCGATGGCACCGTGTCACGAAGGCAGTGCTCTACGATACACGTCGTGCCATGCTGAAGTGCATTTACCTGGGAGCTGAGTTCCAATGGGGGTCCGCGGCAATGCCGTGGCACAGAGGTGATGCTTCGCGATAAACTCCGTGCCACGTTGCTTGTTATTTCGGAAAAAATTCCCACTAGTATAAATAACACACTTAGGTTTTATTTTAAACAATCTGACATTGTTGGGCAAGAACGTCGTTAGCAGGTAGTTGAGAGGAAGAATTTCTAGGGTTAATTCTCTTCCTATTTCTCTTTAATTTCAATTGCTTGTATGAATTCTATTTGTTTGAAGATGTTCAATCCACAAATGAGTGGTTAATTCACCTCTTGCTGATGTTAAGGACGAATGCAGAGGAATGTAATTACTAATTATTTCAGTTTTCATCTTCTCTGTGATGATTGTTCTATCAATTCTTGTTTTTACTACGTTAATGTTTGGCCAATGTTAATGTATATCTTAGAATTCCAATTTTGATTTTGAAAGGGAAATTAATTGAATAGATGTGAATTGGTGGAATATAATCTTTTCTTAGTTTGGAAAATTGAGAGAAGATTTATGTTCAGAATAGAAATATATCTGTAATGTCATATTAGTCATTTACGGAATTTGTTATGTATGGCTAGAGCATGGGGTTTTTGCATCACAGAAATGTGTAATCTAAGTCTCATGATTCTTTAATTGGAGAGGAGTCGAAAGATCCAATCCATAGTTTATTAATTCCTGACTAACAACCGAAGAGAAGATTGACTGATTCTAATTAATAAATTACATACCTGCATGTTTGCCTTAACCTGAGCTTGTTCATTGCTATTGTTCAGACTTTAATTTACAATCTTTACTTAGGTTCTTATTCACTATTAATATTGACTCATAAAATCTTATTTGTTTGGTTGTCTACCTTGATAGCGATATCGTTCACTAACAATTAGGATAATTACTACCGTAATTCAGTCCCTGCGGGATCGATACTTGGCTTGAAATAAAGCCACTTTACTACTTGTACGATCACGTGCACTTGCGTGTAGTTTGGTCCAAACAGCAGTCTTACAATTTCTTTGATATACAACTCAACATAATTTTCGGCAGAGAAAGTAGCCCTTACTGGTAGAAAATGGGCTGATTTTGTCAGTCTGTCAATAATTACCCAAATTGAGTCATTTCTATGTCCAGTACAGGGTAGTCCTGCTACAAAATCCATATTTACTGCTTCCCACTTCCAAAGAGGCACAGCTATGCCTTGAGTAAATCCGCCCAGTTTCTGGTGTTCCGCTTTTACTTGCTGGCAGTTAGGACACTGAGCTATGAATTTTGCTATTTCCCTCTTCATACCTGGCCACCAGTAGATTTCTTTAATATTGTAGTACATTTTCGTCACGCGTGGGTGGAGGGAATACCGGGCGTAATTTACCTCGCTCATAATCTACTGCCGAAGCCCTAAAATATCCGGAACACAAAGGCGGCCTTTACATCGCAACACTTCATCCTCAGTTACCTGAAAATCCGACGCTTTTCCTTGCTGAACTCTATTTAAGCTGAACCAGGTCGGAATCTTCATACTGTCGTTCCTTTACTTCCACCACTAACGACGATACTGTGGTATCCTGAATTATCACTATGTTGTCCCCTGTTTCTGCTACACGAACGGCTAAACTGGCCAACTAGTTTATTTCTCTGGCCAGCTCTCGCTGCTTAGGCTGCAAGTACGCCAAACTCCCTATAGATTTGCGGCTGAGGGCATCTGCTACTACATTGTCTCTTCCTGGGTGATACAAAATATTTATATCATAATGTTTCAGCAATTCCAACCAGCGACGATGCCGCAAATTCAACTCTCTCTGAGTGAAGATATACTATAGGCTCTTATGATCAGTGAAAATATCCACACGGACTCCATAGAAGTAATGTCTCCATATCTTTAGAGCGTGGATCACTGCGGCTAGTTCTAGGTCATGGGTAGGATAATTCTTTTCGTGTCTCCTCAGCTGTCTGTAATCATAAGAAATTACTTTACCATGCTGCATCAATACACATCCTAACCCAATACCCGAAGCGTCACAATAAACTGCATAACCCTCTGTACCTTCTGGCAATGCTAACACTGAGGTGGAGGTCAACCTATCTTTCAATTCCTAGAAACTCTGCTCACATACCTCAGTCCACTGAAACTTTACTGCTTTTTGCGTCAGCTTAGTCAGAGGTGCCGCTATGGTGGAGAATCCCTCAACAAATCTTCTATAGTACCCTACTAATCCCAGAAAACTGCGGACTTCGGTCGGAGTGGTAGGTTTGGGCCAGGTTTTTACTGCTTCTATTTTCTGCGTGTCTACCTGTATACCAACATCCAACACAATATGCCCCAAGAAAGCTACTAAGTTCAGCTAAAATTCACATCTAGAGAACTTGGCATACAGCTGACGGTCCCTAAGAATCTGGAGCACTGTCCGCAAATGGTCCTGGTGGTCTACCTCAGAGCGAGAATACCCCAGAATGTCGTCAATAAACACTATCACAAAAAGGTCCAGGTATGGTCTAAAGATGCAGTTCATCATGTCCATGAATACTGCAGGAGCATTAGTCAGCCCAAAGGACATGACTAGGAACTTAAAATGGTTGTATCTGGTCCTGAAGGCAGTCCTCGGAATATCCTTTTCACGAACTCGAACCTGATGATATCCGCACCGTAAGTCAATCTTGGAGAAATATCTTGTCCCCTGTAACTGATCAAACAGATCATCTATTCTGGGAAGTGGATACTTATTTTTGACTGTAAGCTTGTTCAGCTGCCGGTAGTCTATGCACATGCGGAGTGAGCCATCCTTCTTTCTTACAAATAGAACTGGCGCACTCCAAGGTGAAGTACTCGACCTGATAAAGCCCTTATCTAACAAATCTTTCAGCTGCTTCTTTAATTCTCTGAGTTCAGCAGGAGCCATACAATACGGAGGAATTTATATGGGCAGAGTGCCTGGTAGCAAATCAATTGTAAAATCTATTTCTCTTTCTGGGGGAATACCAGGTAGCTCATCTAAGAATACGTTAGGGAATTCATTAACCACTGGAATAGACTGGAGAGTCGGAGGCTCTGCCCGAACATCCTGGACTCTGACTATGTGGTAAATGCATCCCTTAGCTATCAACTTCCTCGCTTGAAGGTAGGAAATAAACCTACCTTTTGGTGTAGCTGTACTTCCCTTCCACTCTCATACTACCTCCCCTAGAAAATGGAATCGGACCGTCTTGGTCTAGCATTCTACATTGGTATAGCACGACACTAACCAATCCATACCCATAATGGCATCGAAATCAATCATCTCTAATTCTACCAGATCTACTATAGTTTGACGATCAGCAACCCGTACTGTACACCCTCGATACACCCTTTTGGCTATGATGGAGTCACCGACGGGTGTAGATAATGAAAAGGGTTTATGAAGCAACTCTGGTACAACACCGAACTTTCGAGCCACAAATGGGGTAACGTAGGACAAAGTAGATCCTGGATCAATCAATACATAAGCAGGGTGTGAGAAAATAGTCATCATACCTGTTACCACATCTGGAGATGTCTTTGAGTCATACCTTTTTGGTAATGCATAGGTACGGCTTGGGCCCTTACCTGAACTAGAGGTCCCTGATCTGCCTCGGCCTCTGCCTATTGAGACTGAGGGCCTACGCCCTGCTGAGGCTGTTGGAGCTCGCGGTCCTACTGACCCCCTATCCTGATTATCTCAGCTACCCTGAACCCTGGCTGGACAGTCCTCATCATGTGACCCTCCTGCCCGCATATATAACACCTTGTGGAGCCATATCTGCAAGCTCTAGTGTGGGGTCGACTATATATAGGGAAAGGTGGGGGTGTGTACCTGCTCTGCTCTGCCCTCCTCTGCTGAGGTTAATCTACCATTCGAGAACTTCCGCCGGAATCTGACTGCCCTCGGTGAATGAATATACCCCTCTGTTGCTGTGATGGAGGTGGGGGTCTAGGTGGCCTATCTGAAAACCGTGGCCTGGTTCCTCTCTAAATATCCCTCTGTATTTCATCTGATCTATCCCTACGACGCTGCTCCTGATTTATTCATCTGCTATCCTGTTGCCACTATCTAAGTCCCTTAATAGTCTGGGCAAAGGCCTGCACCCGAGCAATGTCCATATTTTCTCGCAGTGTAGCTATCATGCACGCCTCTATGTACTCTGGGTTCAGACCCATAATAAACCGATGGAATCTAGATGGCATGGTGTCCACAAAAGCTGGAGCATAGCGGGCCAAGGAATTGAACTGTTGGGCGTAATTTACCTCGCTCATAATCTGCTGGCGAAGCCTTGAAATATCCGGAACACAAATGCGGCCTTTACATCGCAACACTTCATCCTCAGTTACCTGAAAATCCGGCGCTTTTCCTTGCTGAACTCTATTTAAGCTGAACCAGGTCGGAATCTTCATATTGTCGTTCCTTTACTTCCACCACTAACGACGATACTGCGGTATCCTGAATTACTGATCTGTTGTCCCCTGTTTCTGCTACACGAACGGCTAAACTGGCCAACTGGTTTATTTCTCTGGCCAACTCTCGCTGCTTAGGCTGCAAGTACGCCAAACTCCCCATAGATTTGTGTTATACCCCGTAAATTCCCGGCACATAGATGACCTATTCACGTGTTGGTTAAGAATATTTGAAAGCCATGTATGCTAGAAAAAGGCCCGGGGGAAGATCGGAGAAGCACCAAGTCAGCGCGTCGCAAGGCAAAATGCGATTTATAGTGTCCAAGTATATAGAGCTCAGTTTGTGATATAATTTCCTTTAATTAATGATAATTTCCTTTAATTAATAACAATTTCCTTTAACTAATGATAATTTCCTTTAAATAATAATAATTTCCTTTAACTAAGGATAAGTTTTCCTTTTATTACTAATAATTTCCATTGGAAGTTCCAGGAGCACGCAGAGAAAGGGAGAAGACGAAGAAAATTATAAATAGTCGTCCGATTACGCTACCAAACGTAGTCCAAACTCAAATTAACCTCAGATACTGAGGTATTTAGCAGCAGAGAGCATTCCAACGGATTTAGTTTCGCGAAATACGGCCGACGAATCGTCGAGCTACCGAGCTAATGTAAGTAGAATTTCTCCAAACTAGTGTCTATGTGCTCCTAGCTGTGAAGTGAGTACTTCTCCATTCTGGACTTCTGAAAAATAGCGAGTTTTTGACCGTCTTTCGATAAGCCTAAGTTTAGGCTATAATTATATCGAAAGTGACGTTGTTCTTTGAATAAAGCTATATTTAGTATTAATTGACGTATATATGAATGCAGTTGGGAGAAATAGCTGGAGTATTGACCGAGCCTCGTCCGACAGACGGATAACTCGAGGTTAAGGTATGTAAAGCTAGTTCTTTCGGCAAGTTAGTAGTTTTAGCCTTGTATAGTACAATAAATTCCGTAGTAGAATTCCCGGAATTGAATGTTAAGTATTGTGCAAGTTCAGTAAACCTAGTTTGCGTTGTTATATTGTATTCAGTCTGAAGGTTAGAAAAGCATGCGCCGAAGGGCGCGTTAGCATTCCAGATTCAATATAGCCTATTACTGATTAGCAAGCATGTAGTAGAATAAAAAGGAACAGATTTTCATAATAAAAGTTAGTGAAGAGAAATCAGATAAACAGACAGTTATGGCTATAGATTAGCCATTCAGACAAATAGTATATCGGCTACAGATTAGCCGTACAGTTAAACAGAGATTATAGAATCAGTATAATTAGTAAGAATCAGTTCAGTATAGAAATAGATCAGAATAAGAAGTTAGATTTCAGATAGTCTTTTCAGTTATACATGCTTGCTATTTATATGTGCTATTGGGTGTCCCTTTGCATCCACACCGCCCCTGGGTTATAGCTGTGTCGATACCAGATTCAGATACCGCCACCAGCTGGGCGATGCCGTCCGCCTAAAGGACGATGATGGCCGACCACCATGATAATACGGTCCAGATCACCCTGCTTGCAGGGGCAGTTCAGTTTACTCTGCGCAGAGCCAAATTACCCTGTTTACAGGGGCAGATTACTTTGTGTGCGCTTGTGGCCGGGGGAAGTTTCAGATACAGATTTTTATAAAATTACCCTGTTGCGTGCTTGCACCCAGGGGCAGTTTCAGTCACAGATACAACAGCAGATTACCCCGTGTGAACTTGCGCCCAGAGGCAGGAGTCTTCGGACTCAGACACAGTTTATTGTCAGAGGCCATGGCCTGAGTTGCATACCCAAGGGGGCCGGTAGGAGGAGCTCACAGTTGTAAGACGAGTGGAGTGATTTGTTTTTGGTTGGTTTTGACCCGGGTAGGGGTATATAGATTGTTTGCTTGCTTGGCGCCATCCGGCTTATGGGGGTTGGTATTGGCTATTGCTTGCTACTTGTATATCTATTTATGTGCTATATACTAGCTACTAGACAGCAGGCCGACGCGTCTACAGGCACGCCTCTGCCTTATCAGTACAGAAAGGTTGATCCAGTTTATTTCAGCTTCTTCAGATTCAGCTATCTCCTGCTGTACAGAAATGCTAGCTATGTTATCTATATTCAGTTGTTTTCAGTTATATTATTTCAGTTGCTTTGCATACTCAGTACCAGTGGTACTGACGCCCGGTGGGGCGCTGCATTACTTGCCTGTAGGTACTCATAGACGAGGAGGCGATCCCTCGTGATCCTAGCCAACGCAGAGTCATCAGTTCCTGTCATCCGGAGCTTGATATTTCAGAGGTTTATATCATTTCCTTTTTGTTGTATAGTACGGGTAGGTCGGGGCCCTGTCCCGATCATTTCTATTGTTATTCCTAAAGGCTTGCAGTCTGTATATATTTCCCTGTGGTCAGTTGAGTCGGTTGCGTGAGGCCGTGCAGTTAGTTATAGCTGTTTAGCATTTCAGTTTATGTTGGTCGTGTGAGGCCTTAATTTGACAGTAGTGGTGACCTTGCCGGTCACGTAGTTTTACAATAGTTTTGTGTTGATCTTACAGATGACTAGACAGCATGGTGGCCTTGTCGGCCCGCATAGGTTCCTTGTTATGAGTGTGTTCTGGTTAGCTGTTACTACAGGTACAGGTGGTTATAGGCCAGTTGGCCGGAGGCTGTGTTTACAGCCGTTATATAGCCGGTTTATTTCTTGGAGTAGAGACAGAGCCAGCCAAAGCACCAGATGTGCTCAGGCTGGACCATTTAGCAGTCCAGAGTCTAGTAGGCACCAGGTGCCCGTCATACCCCCCAAGGTGGGGTGTGACAAACTTGGTATCAGAGCAGGTCGTGTCCCAGGGAGTCTGCAAGCCGTGCTAAGTAGAGTCTTGTCTATGGATGTGTTGTGCACCACATACTATAGGCAGGAGGCTGCGAGGCATGATAGGATGGTTACCCTTCCTTCTCAGTCAGTCGTGCTTTAGAGTGGTACAGTATAGGGTTGAGTCCCTAAAAACTTACCGTATTCTTTGATTACAGATACAAAGGCAGATCAGCATTACCCTATCACAAGCAGAAGATCAGATATAGCAACAGAAGAGGGCACCAGCCAGCTACAAGGAAATTACAGCAGCAGAAGGAGGTACCGGGGACCTCCCAATGTGATACCTTTATCGGTACCATCCCAGTACATTTCTATAACTTCAGAGTAGGAAGTTAGAAGCATAGCATACATACGAGTTGATTTATTTGTTAGATATATAAGATCTGACTAAGATGATATATAATATTAGATTATCGAAGAGATGGGAGAGAGAGAGGAAAATGTAGGATTCCCACCTCCAACCTTTCATATGTGGTACAGTTCCATGTTTTGTTTCGCCGCAGTAAGTTCCTACCTATTAGTTTTGATTCCAGTATAGCAAAGGGAATAAGGATTGAGGCGATGTTGCCCAAAGTAAGCAGTAAGTGAAGATAGATTGATTAATTCTAGTAAGTGTTAGTGAGCGTAAAAGAGAAAGTAAGACTGTTAGCTTACCCGAAGTAGGGGTAAAAGACCTGCTAGTGATGAATGCCTAGTAATAGTCAAGTTTGAGTCAGAAAAAGGCCAAGTACGCCATATATGCTAACAGATAGCAAAAAACATACCTGTAAGATTATAGTTATGATCCAGTTGTGATATCGAAAGGGTGAGAGGTCATGTGAATCAGAGGGGTCTGACTACAAGCCAGAAGAGGTATAAGCTGGGATTTGACTAGTAACCTTATTAACAATGTAAGGCGGGTACCTTGAACCCCAGAGCTCAGCTTAAGGAAGATAAGGGGAAGAAGCAGGAATACCAGATTTTGAGGGGAAATTAGAATCACCCCTAGAATGATAGAATATTTTGTATTAAGGACTAATCCTCGGACTGATAGTTAAAAGACAGTAAGATTGCGGTTCAGAATGCTGCGGTACGTTCGCCTACGGAGAAGTTAAGAAACTACCGACACAAAGACTCTAATCTAGTGCAACCTGAAGATAAGACCCAGTAGACAGTCGGGGGATCTCAATATAATGCCATGTAAGGCCACAAGATACGAACGTTGACCCCATGTTGCAAGAATGGCGGAATTTCAAACAGCAGATCATAATTAAAGCGCATATGTTGTTGCTTCCAGAATGGGATGGAAAAAAACTTCAATGAAATGATACGAGAGGAAAGGAGATATCATTAGACCGTAAAAGCGGTATATAATGTGCAGTATGAAATTCAGTAAAGCATGCCAGAGATTACGTATCACTACAGAATTTAGTATGTATTGTACGTAGTTGTTGATATATGTATGTACAGATATCAGATGTGTTGTGAATAGCTGTTAATAGGGGTTACAATCACACAAATTCTGGTTAATTGCTAGGAAGTATATACAAATTGCATTGCAGGACCCCTTGTCAAAAATAAAAAGAGAAAAGAGAGAGAAGAAAAAGAGAAAAGCGATAAGAAGGGGCAAGTTAAGTGTGATTTATGTATGAATCCATAGAAACTGTCTCAGCTCTTAGTTATTAAGTTAGTAGACTTATATGTTGTTTCCAGATCTAGGTTTTAGAAGCTTATAAGAGTTAGCAACCTGAATCAGGTAATTAGATGATGAGGGCACAGTTAGACGGTCTACCGACCAGCTGGCGCCTGTATTAACAGGGAAGCATCTCTAAAAATCAATAACACTAGCGCATGTGCCAGAGCCAGAATTAGAGACTGAATAGGTATACTTCAGAGATTAGCAATACTAGAATTGATCTAGTATGTTAAGTGGCCATACATCGTTTTCCCAGCCTTGTAGGTGAGAGTCGACCTTAGTCAACCTAGCAGTTATTACAAGGAATACCCCGCAAGTCAGACAAACCCGTGGGCACCCCAAGAAAGGGGTCCACATCAGTAGTCAGTGACAGACTAGTACTTCAGCTGGTTCTCGTAAGATATTCATATGCGGAGCCCTAGCAGAAGGCCAGTATTTACAGAATAGCTCATAAGACCGAGAATTCCCCAGAATAGCAGTATAAATCCAAGTGGATACACACAAGGCGTAAGAAATTGATAGTACCCTGCTAGCACAGTGTTTGTTAAGACCAGGAGATCAGTAGACTCCCCGTGAAGATCCAGAGATTGATCGCCTGGGAGTAAGTTTGATTAAGCCCAGCCTTACAGTGGTTCAAGAAAAATAACAAAGCAATTAGATGCCTACAAGTCTGCAGTTATGCATGAACTATAAGTACTCAAGTAGAATAGTTAGAGCATTGTTAGACTAATGCCACATTCGGGTCATTCAACTCGACTATTCAGTTATTTAAGGTTATGCAGCCAGATCATTAGAGGTCATGATCAATATCAGGATCCTCTGATCAGATAAAGGCACAAGGTGCGCAGACGGTTGTTCAGGTTATCCCAGCAACAAGTAGCCTTAGAATGTGGCCGGAAGGCCAGATAAGCTCTAGCTACGCCTGTAAACTACCTGTCGATCTCTTCGGCAAGACAAGCCAGTATGACCATCAATTATATGCCGAGCTCTCTAAGTATGAAAATGTTATATCAGTCAAGAAGAGGTAATGGAGCAGCAAACGCTCTTAGCTATAGATCTATTAGGAGTGCGGTGTATGTGCAACCCGAGCAACGGGAATTGGTCAGGAGATACATCAATTGGTCAATTTAGCCGTTTGTGTGATAGAAATGAAGGACAATAGAGCGGTAGTCCAGAACACCGCCGTGTCGTCCTTAGTTGTGGAGGTAAGAGAACGACAATATGCAGATCCTGACCTGGTCTAGCTTAAGGACAGAATCCTGTAAGGGAAGCGCTAGATTCACAAATAACAGAGGATGGATTGCTGCGTTGTAAAGACCGTCTATGTGTTCCAGATGTCTCAGGCCTCCGCCATTAGATCATGAACGAGGTGCACTGTGCCAGCAACTATTTTCTCCACCCTGGCGCGACCAAAAATGTACCATGATATCAAAGAAAACTACTGGTGGCTAGAAAAAAAAAGAGAAATTGCTGAATTTGTAGCCCGGTGTCCTAACTGCCAGCAGGTGAAAACAGAACATCAGAAACCAGACGGTTTGACTCAGGACATAGTTGTGCCTCTCTAGAAGTGGGAAGTAGTAAATATGGATTTTGCGGCAGGATTACCCCGTACCAAACATGGACATGACTCTATATGGATGATAGTTGACAGATTGACCGAATCAACCAATTTTCTGCCAGTGGAAACTACTTTCTCAGCCAGATTATGCGGAGTTGTATATCCGAGAAATAGTCAGGTTGCACGGAGTACCAGTATCCATTATTTCAGACAGAGGAGCATAATTTACGGCTAGATTCTCGCAGCTGTTTCAGAAAGGTCTGGGAACGCAGATTAATTTGAGTACCGCGTTCCACCCTCAAACGGACGGACAGGCTGAACGCACCATTCAGACGCTCGAAGATATGTTGCGAGCGTATGCGCTAGACTTTGGTGGTAGCTGGGATGAGCATTTGCCTCTAATCGAGTTTGCTTATAATAACAGTTATCACTCAGCTATTCAGATGGTGCCTTTCGAGGCATTATACGGGCGAAAGTTCAGATCGCCAATTAGCTGGTTTGAAGTAGGAGAATCATCATTGGTCGGACCAGATATTGTTCAGCAGTCAGAGGAGAAAGTAAAGCTTATCAGAGAACGCCTATTGACTGCACAGAGTCGCCAGAAATCATACGCGGATATACGACGCAGGGACCTGGAGTTCGATGTGAATGACTGGGTATTTCTTAAAGTGTCTCCGATGAAAGGGGTGATGAGATTTGGCAAGAAGGGTAAGCTCAGCCCAAGATTTGTCGGGTCATATCAGATTCGTAGAAGAATAGGCCAAGTGGCGTACGAGTTGAACTTGCGGCCAGAGTTAGAATCTGTTCATCCAGTCTTCCATGTATCCATGTTGAGGAAATGTTTAGGAGACCCGTTAAGAGCAGTTCCAGTCCAGGATATCCAAGTTACAGAAGAGCTGGGCTACGAAGAGGTTCCAACAGCAATCCTAGATAGACAGATTCGCAGATTGAGAACTAAAGATATTGCGTCTGTCAAAGTATTGTGGCGTAACAGGAACCAAGAAGAGATGACATGGGAAGCGGAGGAAGATATGAAAGCTAGATATCCTCACTTATTCCAGGCCTAGCTAGGCGACAGGTATGTCAGTATTGTTACCTATGCAGTACCTTACAGTTGTTTATATATAAGTGAGAGAGATTGATGTTTAGCTATCAAATGAATCTTGTAGTATCGTGTGGAGTACCTGTATTGGACTTTTCTGTGTTTCAGATTTTTTTTGGGATAGTCCATATTACAGGGGAAACTCTGCCAAAATTTTCCTAAGAACAAGTTAAGCTAATTGAGTAGTCCTCTATATAGCAGATTTCATTCGAGGACGAATGTTCTTAAGAGGGGGAGAATGTTATACCCCGTAAATTCCCGGCACATAGATGACCTATTCACGTGTTGGTTAAGAATATTTGAAAGCCATGCATTCTAGAAAAAGGCCCGGGGGAAGATCGGAGAAGCGCCAAGTCGGCGCGTCGCAAGGCAAAATACGATTTATAGTGTCCAAGTATATAGAGCTCAGTTTGTGATATAATTTCCTTTAATTAATGATAATTTCCTTTAATTAATAACAATTTCCTTTAACTAATGATAATTTCCTTAAAATAATAATAATTTCCTTTAACTAAGGATAAGTTTTCCTTTTATTACTAATAATTTCCATTGGAAGTTCCAGGAGCACGCAGAGAAAGGGAGAAGACGAAGAAAATTATAAATAGTCATCCGATTACGCTGCCAAACGTAGTCCAAAGTCAAATTAACCTCAGATACTGAGGTATTTAGCAGCATAGAGCATTCCTACGGATTTAGTTTCGCGAAATACGGCCGACGAATCGTCGAGCTACCGAGCTAAGGTAAGTAGAATTTCTCCAAACTAGTGTCTATGTGCTCCTAGCTGTGAAGTGAGTACTTCTCCCTTCTGGACTTCTGAAAAATAGCGAGTTTTTGACCGTCTTTCGATAAGTCTAAGTTTAGGCTATAATTATATTGAAAGTGACGTTGTTCTTAGAATAAAGTTATATTTAGTATTAATTGACGTATATATGAATGCAGTTGGGAGAAATAGCTGGAGTATTGACCGAGCCTCGTCCGACAGACGGATAACTCGAGGTTAAGGTATGTAAAGCTAGTTCTTTCGGCAAGTTAGTAGTTTTAGCCTTGTATAGTACAATAAATTCCGTAGTAGAATTCCCGGAATTGAATGTTAAGTATTGTAAAAGTTCAGTAAACCTAGTTTGTGTTGTTATATCGTATTCAGTCTGAAGGTTAGAAAAGCATGCGCGGAAGGGCGCGTTAGCATTCCAGATTCAATATAGCCTATTACTGATTAGCAAGCATGTAGTAGAATAAAAAGGAACAGATTTTCATACTAAAAGTTAGTGAAGTGAAATCCGATAGATAGACAGTTATGGCTACAGATTAGTCATTCAGACAAATAGTATCTCGGCTACAAATTAGCCGTACAGTTAAACAGAGATTACAGAATTAGTATAATTAGTAAGAATCAGTTCAGTATAGAAACAGATCAGAATAAGAAGTTAGATTTCAGATAGTCTTTTCAGTTATATATGCTTGCTATTTATATGTGCTATTGTTTGTTGAGACTTGCTATGGCTTGTGGGTGTCCCTTTGCATCCACACCGCCCCTGGGTTATAGCTGTGTCGATACCAGATTCAGATACCGCCACCAGCTGGGCGATGTCGTCCGCCTAAAGGACGATGATGGCCGACCACCATGATAATACGGTCCAGATCACCCTGCTTGTAGGGGCAGTTCAGTTTACTCTGCGCAGAGCCAGATTACCCTGTTTACAGGGGCAGATTACTTTGTGTGCGCTTGTGGCCGGGGGTAGTTTCAGATACAGATTTTTATAAAATTACCCTGTTGCGTGCTTGCACCCAGGGGCAGTTTCAGTCACAGATACAGCAGCAGATTACCCCGTGTGCACTTGCGCCCAGAGGTAGGAGTCTTTGGACTCAAACACAGTTTATTGTCAGAGGCCATGGCTTGAGTTGCATACCCAAGGGGGCCGGTAGGAGGAGCTCACAGTTGTAAGACGAGTGGAGTGATTTATTTTTGGTTGGTTTTGACCCGGGTAGGGGTATATAGATTTTTTGCTTGCTTGGCGCCATCCGGCTTATGGGGGTTGGTATTGGCTATTGCTTGCTACTTGTATATCTATTTATGTGCTATATACTAGCTACTAGACAGCAGGCCGACGCGTCTACAGGCACGCCTCATCCTTATCAGTACAGAAAGGTTGATCCAGTTCATTTCAGCTTCTTCAGATTCAGCTATCTCCTGCTGTACAGAAATGCTAGCTATGTTATCTATATTCAGTTGTTTTCAGTTATATTATTTCAGTTGCTTTGCATACTCAGTACCAGTGGTACTGACGCCCGATGGGGTGCTGCATTACTTGCCTGCAGGTACTCATAGACGAGGAGGCGATCCCTCGTGATCCTAGCCAACACAGAGTCATCAGCTCCTGTCATCCGGAGCTTGATATTTCAGAGGTTTATATCATTTCCTTTTTATTGTACAGTACGGGTAGGTCGGGGCCCTATCCCGATCATTTCTATTGTTATTCCTAGAGGCTTGCAGTCTGTATATATTTCCCTGTGGTCAGTTGAGCCGGTCGCGTGAGGCCGTGCAGTTAGTTATAGCTGTTTAGCATTTCAGTTTATGTTGGCCGTGTGAGGCCTTAATTTGACAGTAGTAGTGACCTTGCCGGTCACGTAGTCTTACAATAGTTTTGTGTTGATCTTACAGATGACTAGACAGCATGGTGGCCTTGTCGGCCCGCATAGGTTCCTTGTTATGAGTGTGTTCTGGTTAGCTGTTACTACAGGTACAGGTGGTTATAGGCCAGTTGGCCGGAGGTTGTGTTTACAGCCGTTATATAGCTGGTTTATTTCTTGGAGTAGAGACAGAGCCAGCCAAAGCACCAGATGTGCTCAGGCTGGACCATTTAGCAGTCCAGAGTCTAGTAGGCACTAGGTGCCCGTCATAACCCCCAAGGTGGGGTGTGACAATTTGCGGCTGAGGGCATCTGCTACTACATTTTCTCTTCCTGGGTGATACAAAATATTTACATCATAATCTTTCAGCAATTCCAACTAGCGACGATGCCGCAAATTCAACTCTCTCTGAGTGAAGATATACTATAGGCTCTTATGATCAGTGAAAATATCCACATGGACTCCATAAAAGTACTGTCTCCATATCTTTAGAGCGTGGATCACTGCGGCTAGTTCCATGTCATGGGTAGGATAATTCTTTTCGTGTCTCCTCAGCTGTCTGTAATCATAAGCAATTACTTTACCATGCTGCATCAATACACATCCTAACCCAATACCCGAAGCGTCACAATAAACTGCATAACCCTCTGTACCTTCTGGCAATGCTAACACTGAGGCGGAGGTCAACCTGTCTTTCAATTCCTACAAACTCTGCTCACATACCTCCGTCCACTGAAACTTTACTGCTTTTTGCGTCAGCTTAGTCAGAGGTGCTGCTATGGTGGAGAATCCCTCAACAAATCTTCTATAGTACCCTGCTAATCCCAGAAAACTGCGGACTTCAGTCGGAGTGGTAGGTTTGGGCCAGGTTTTTACTTCTTCTATTTTCTGCATGTCTACCTGTATACCAGCATCCAACACAATATGCCCTAAGAAAGCTACTAAGTTCAGCTAAAATTCACATTTAGAGAACTTGGCATACAGCTGACGGTCCCTAAGAATCTGGAGCACTATCCGCAAATGGTCCTGGTGGTCTGCCTCAGAGCGAGAATACACCAGAATGTCATCAATAAACACTATCACAAAAAGGTCCAGGTATGGTCTGAAGATGCTGTTCATCAGGTCCATGAATACTGCGGGAGCATTAGTCAGCCCAAAGGACATGACTAGGAACTAAAAATGGCTATATCTGGTCCTGAAGGCAGTTTTCGAAATGTCCTTTTAACAAACTCGAACCTGATGATATCCGCACCGTAAGTCAATCTTGGAGAGATATCTTGCCCCCTGTAACTGATCAAACAGATCATCTATTCTAGGAAGTGGATACTTATTCTTGACTGTAACCTTGTTCAGCTGTCGGTAGTCTATGCACATGCAGAGTGAGCCATCCTTCTTTCTTACAAATAGAACTGGCGCACCCCAAGGTGAAGTACTCGGCCTCATAAAGCCCTTATCTAACAAATCTTTCAGCTGCTTCTTTACTTCTCTGAGTTCAGCACAAGCGATACAATACGGAGGAATTTATATGGGCAGAGTTCCTGGTAGCAAATCAATTGCAAAATCTGTTTCTCTTTCTGTGGAATACCAGGTAGCTCATCTAGGAATACGTTAGGGAATTCATTAACCACTGGAACAGACTGGAGAGTCGGAGGCTCTACCCGAACATCCTGGACTCTGACTATGTGGTAAATGCATCCCTTAGCTATCAACTTCCTCGCTTGAAGGTAGGAAATAAACCTACCTTTTGGTGTAGCTGTACTGCCCTTCCACTCTCATACTACCTCACCTAGAAAATGGAATCGGACCGTCTTGGTCTAGCATTATACATTGGTATAGCACGACACTAACCAATCCATACCCATAATGGCATCGAAATCAATAATCTCTAATTCTACCAGATCTACTATAGTTTGACGATCAGCAACCCTACTATACACCCTTGATACACCCTTCTGGCTAAGATGGAGTCACCGACGGGTGTAGATACTGAAAAGGGTTGATGAAGCAACTATGGTACAACACTGAACTTTCGAGCCACAAATGGTGTAACGTAGGACAAAGTAGATCCTGGATCAATCAATACATAAGCAGGGTGTGAGAAAATAGTCATCATACCTGTTACCACATTTGGAGATGTCTTTGAGTCCTACCTCCTTGGTAATGCATAGGTACGGCTTGGGCCCTTACCTAAACTAGAGGTCCCTGATCTGCCTCGGCCTCTGCCTGTTGAGACTGAGGGCCTACGCCCTGCTGAGGCTGTTGGAGCTCGCGGTCCTGCTGACGCCCTGTCCTGATTATCTCGGCTACCCTAAACCCTGGCTGGACAGTCCTCATCATGTGACCCTCCTGCCCGCATATATAACACCTTGTGGAGCCATATCTGCAAGCTCTAGTGTGGGGTCGACTGTATATAGGGAAAGGTGGGGGTGTGTACTTGCTCTGCTCTGCCCTCCTCTACTGAGGTTAATCTACCATTCGAGAACTTCCGTCGGACTCTGACTGCCCTCGGTGAATGAATATACCCCTCTGTTGCTGTGATGGAGGTAGGGGTCTAGGTGGCCTATCTGAAAACCGTGGCCTGGTTCCTCTCTAAATATCCCTCTGTATTTCATCTGATCTATCCCTACGGTGCTGCTCCTGATTTATTCATCTGCTATCCTGTTGCCGCTGTCTGAGTCCCTCAATAGTCTGGGCAAAGGCCTGCACCCGAGCAATGTCCATATCTTCTCGCAGTGTAGCTGTCATGCACGCCTGTATGTACTCTGGGTTCAAACCCATAATAAACCGATGGAATCTAGATGGCATGGTGTCCACAAAAGCTGGAGCATAGCGGGCCAAGGAATTGAACTGTTGGGCGTATTCGCGCACTCTCCTCGCCCCCTGCTCCAAATGTAAAAACTGATCCATTTGTGCCTATCAGATTTCCTATGGTAGATAACGGTCTAGGAAGGCCTCTGAAAAGCTAGACCAGGTAAGAGGGGCAACATCTCTCCCTCGGGACCTTTCCCAACTTTCATACCACATCACAGAATTTTCCCACTACCGGAATACCGCTAACTCAACTGATTCTGTAGATGCCACATGCATGACCTGGAAGATTCTCTGCATCTGGTCCAGGAAATCCTGGGGGTCCTCTACATGATCTAACCCTGTGAACTATGGAGGACCTAGTGCCAAGAATTCTCGGACCCTCGAACTTCTAGGCCTACCTGATGACTCTGTTGTTACAAGTGGCACTGGCTGGCACTGAGTATCCATCATTTGTGCTAACATAACTACTGCACTTCAAATTTCCTGGTCGGATGGTGTAGGTACAGGAACTGTCGGAGGCGGTGTCATTTCGAGTAGCTCCTGGTGAGGTGGGGACTGCTGAGAAGGTCGAGATGACGCCTCTGTATCGCCCTCAGATCGAGCTGATTCTAAACGTGGTTGAGGCATCCTGCTGGTGCCTTCTCCTGCTGCGGTATCCAGTCTTCTACCAGTGACAGGATGTTGCTGGTCTTCCATTTTATCTGTAACAAAGAGTATGATAAGTTTTAGGGAATTGACCCTATACTGTACTGCTCTATAGCACGACTGAATATGAAGAAAGAGTAACCATCCTATTATGCCTTGCAGCCTCCTACCTATGGTATGTGGTGCACAACACATCCATAGACAAGACTCTACTTACCACGGCTTGCAGACTCCCTAGACATGACCTACTCTGATACCAAGTTTATCACGCCCAGCCTTGGGAGGCATGACTGGCACCTGGTTCCCTACGAGGACCTGGACTACTGGAATAGTTGAGCCTAAACACTTCTGGTGCCAGGCTGGCTCTCATTCTGGATTAAAGAAAATGAAGGGCTATATAACGGATGTAAATAAAGCCTCCGGTCGACTAGGCCTATAGCCAACTATATGAAAACAACAGCTTTCCAGAAAAACTGAATCAATAGGGAACCAATGCGGGCCGAAAAGGCCACCATGCTGTCTAGTTATTTCTGAATCAAGAAAACAAGTGCTAAACTGCTATGTGACCGACAAGGTCACCACTACCAACTGAATAAGGCCCACATGACCATCATAAACAAACCCAAACATGCACACGACCTCACACGAGCGGTATAGCTAACCACAGGTAATATACAATCTGCAAGCTTCTAAGAATACTGATAAGATGGACGGGACAGGGCCCCGGCCTACCCATATTGTACAACAAAAGAAAGGAAATAAACCTCTAGCTGTCTAGCTCCGGAAGACAGGAGTTGATGACTCCGTGCGCTGGCTGGAATTACGAGGGATCGGCTCCTCATCTATGAGTACCTGCAGGCAAGTAATGCAGCGCCCCCAAGCAGGCGTCAGTACCACTGGTACCGAGTATGCAAAGAAAACTTAACATAACTGAAGATAAACAGTAAACTAGTAGTTACTGAAATGACAGAGGATAGCTAAAACTGTTTGGGATAGCGGAATCTGTACCGAGCTTAACTGTACTGGAAAGAAGATAAGAATTATACCTTTCGATGCGGCGTCCCGCTATTTATCAACTTAATAAGTAACATATATATATATATATATATATAGCATACAAGAACCTATACCATCCCCCATAAGCCGGAAGCTGCCGATCAACACGCAATCTATATACCGCTACCCGGGCCAAACTATCAAAAAATAAATTCACTCCACTCACCTAATAACTACGAGCATCCCGCCGGCCACCTGGGTATGCATCTTGGGCTCTCTAGTCCCCTGACTATAACTGTTTCTGGTTCCAGAGGACTCCTGTAACTATAATCTGAGATCTGTATCTGTAATCTGTAATCTGTGCCCTGGGTGCAAGCGCTCGACACGGTATGCTATAATGTTGATCAACCTGCTATGGGGAATGCTGCATCCCATCTTCGTCCTACTGCAGACGTCATGGCACTCCTTGGAGTGACGTATCCTCACCCTCTGGCGGGGGAGTCGACACAGCTATTAACCCTGGGGCTACAAGGAAACTCTAAGGGTGCCCACATATCACAAACAAGTCTCAACAAACAACAGTAATCACATATAACATGTATATTAAATCTGGAAATAGTATCCATGTTCTAATATTCTATTCTGAATCTCTTGCTGAATTAAACATAATCTAATACTGAGTTAAACTGGGTCTGGGATAAGATCTTGCTGTCTGATACTGATTTACGAACTTTTATTCTGGGTATGACATAATAATACAACATACTTAATACTCAGCTTCTGGAACTTTCTTTTTGAATTTACTCTATTTTACTATACTATAATTACTAACTTGCCGAAAAAACTAGCTTTACATACCTCAGTTTCTGACTTCTGGTCTAACTGATATAACTCAGCCAATATCCAGCTATTTCTTCAAACTACATTAATATAAACAGTTATTAGAAGTAAATCCATCAATATTCTGGAAGAAAACACTACTTTGAATATATATATAGCCCAAACTTTGACTTATCAAAAAATAGCCAAAAACTCGCTATTTCTCGGAAGTCCAGAAGGGAGAAATACTCACTTTAGGGCTAGGAGTATATTGACACTCATTTGGAGCAATTCCACTTACCTTAGCTCGGTAGGACGACGATTTACTGCCCGAATTTCACGAAACTAACTCCGCAGGAATGCTCCCGGCAGCTTAATACTTCACTACCCAAGATTAATTCGAGTTTGGACCGCGTTAAATAGCGTAAACGGAAGGAATCTCAAAGAAATCCCATGTACCCTCGGTTTTCTGGTTACTCTTTGGAAATTATGATAATTATTCTTCAAAAATCGAAGTGGAGGGGTTTATATACTTGAGCCTGGATAACCCCTCCGTGGCACATTGGCCATCGCGGAGGGACAGCCTCTGTGGCACGTTGCCATCGCGGAGAGGGTCTGCCTGGCCTCCTCTTGCGAAGGTTAGATGCGGCACTTGTCCGATCTCCCCCAGACCTTTTTCTAGCATGTATGGCATTCTAAAACTCTAAACCAACATGCGAATAGGCCATCTGAATGCCAAGAATTTACGGGGTGTAACAATGCTCTCACCTATGATTGAGCTTGTGGTGTATTTCAAAATAAAGCTTCTCATATGCATGAATTCATAATTGAGATGTATGTCGTTATTGAGCTTTGTCAAAGGATAATGTTGAGCTTCATTTTCATATGATGTAGAGTCTATGCATGATTTCATTATTGATCTTTTTCAATAGACAATGTTGAGCTTCATTTCATACGATGTTGAGCTTCATTATATATGATGTAGACCATTGCATGTTTTGGGAGAAGAGTCTACCATCGAGCGGGTTAAGGGTCGATCACCCCATGCCCTAGAACTACGTGCCAACATAGGTTGATACTATTATATTATTGGGACCTCCCATGTAAGCTATCCCCAGCCCGATTGGCCTTTATGCTTAATATCAATATCATGGTAGCGTCCTTATCCCTGGCAAGGTTTTGGATGGCTCTGCCCACTTGAGTGTAATTTTCGGGAACACGTAAGCTCTATCCTGGTACGTCGGTTATGTGACGAGTCTCCACTGTCTATACTATTCAGATTTGCATATGCATTATTCATGGAAGTTATCTTACACATGCATGTACTATAAGTAAGGTTTGACTCATTGTTTAGCTTTTAAAATAAATTCCATGTTTTATCTTGAGTCATTCGTGTCATTCATGATGTTCTAAAGCTATGCATGATTATGTTATGATGAGATTTTGATTACAAAAGAATACATGTATGCCCTTCCTCTCATGTTGAAAACATATGATATATATGAAATGTTTTAAATGATTTACTTTATTAAAGTATTTTTAGATACCTTGCATACTTGGTACATTCCACGTACTGAATGCATACTTTCTATGCTAATCGTTTCATGATGCAGGATCCGTTTCCCAGGTTCAGCCCACAATTCATAATCGCTTATCAGAGTTAGCACCTATTTGAGTGGTGAGTCCTCATCTTTGGAGGACTAGACTTTCAGTTTGATGTTGTATTTCAATTTCATGTTTTGTAGAGTTAGTTGGGGTCTTATCCCATCAACTCATCTAGACTAGAGGCTTTTGGACTTATGTATATATAACTTCAAATATTATTGTGATGTGCCACTGTATGAGACTTCCGTTGAGTTTATAATTATGCTTTGTTCATGTTATTAAATGAGTAAGTTGAATTCTTATGCCATGGGTCGATTTGAGGTCTCTCGAGATCCCTTTTCCTGTGTGTACGATCCAGTCTATGCTCGGGTCTTGACAAGGATGGACAGTCAAAGCTAGAGAGAATGATGGCTGAGATGCTAAAAGAGGTGAGGTCCACTGCTGATCAGTTGAAGGAAATCCGAGGTGATATATCGAGCATGGTCCAGAGAGTGGAATCTCACACGACAACAATCAAGCAGATTGAACAGTAGTGTAATACCCCGGGAGATCATAAATAGACCTGGGAGTTGAAACGGAGAAAAATGGAAATCTGCCATCATGTCACAGAACAAGTCATTCTGTGACCCGCGGGGTAGACCACGAGTCGTGAGATGACTTGTGGTGGGGATCAGGGTGTGAGTTGGATTTTTGGACTTAGGGACCCCACGGACGTGACAACGAGTTGTGGTCAGATGTTGCGCTCCAGCATGCGCGGTCATACAAGTTATACAGTGGCTCTTTTAAGAGCCGGATGTCGAACCCACAGGGACTAGAGTTATTAGCATATATTCAAGTTTGAGTGCTATATTAATTTCACTAGTATTTATTATAGAGATTTCAATTGTTTAAATTAAATCTAAGTTATGATCACAAAATACTCGGGAAACAATAATAAGAAGCATATAGAGTTAAGGCCTGAAAATCATGCAATGCTACAATTCACAATGGTTCAAGTATATAAATTTTAGTTGTTGTCTCACAGAGTTAATATGCAGTGTTCATGATCTCTCGAGCCTCTAAACACAACAAACTTGTCTCGCACCTACATCTTGAGAAGGGATGTGACGTCCTAATTTGTGAGCAATAAACATTGTCGATGTGGTCTACGGGGTTTATTCCCTTGATTATGGTCTTTGGTACCTCTAATCATTTAACCTAATTTAGCTTCACAACTACTTCTATGAGCAGTGATATGACAATTCTAAGTCGGTGTCTAGCTATTGTCCCGTTCTATTAACCATGAAAGGCAATTAGGTATAATTGCTATCCTAACAGTGAATCCTATCATAAATACAAGAACTTGCTCCATGCATTATTTCGTCCTAACCTAGGGTTACTCTTTCGAGCTTTTGCCTAAGTTTAACAAGCTCGTTTTCATGGTGATCATGCATAAAAAAAATAATTATTAATAATGTAAGACAAAACAACAACCAAAACTCAAATCAAAGATGAAAATTGATCAATTACATCCATATCACGTGGCCTTAACCCTAGAGGAAGGGTTTTAGCCACTCATGTTCATACAATTACATAAAAACACGTTTAAAGTAAAGTACTTACAAAAATGGTAAAAGAGAATGAAATTTTTTGAACCCTAGTATAACACCCTCGAAATATTTTGTGATTATTTGATGTTTGTATTCTAGGTTAAGGAAAGTACGGGTTGTATATTGGTCGTAGATGACAAGGGAAATGTGTACGAATGGAAAACCAAAGAGTATGTGAAGTTCATAAGTAAGGTTCAATTTTAAATGACCATATCTCCCAATATATAATGAATTAGAAGCTCCACGACCTATCAAAATAAAGGTCTTTGAGTTTAGTTTTCATAATATCAAACATCTTGTCAATCGGAGTTCAGAGTAAGAAGTTATGGGCATATTACATAAGCACCCCGAGCGGTGACGCGGGCATGACGCCCTAGCGCCTCCACCGCCCTATTTAATTTAAATCTGATTTTTCATTTGTAGAAAACATTTTAATAATTGAACACCTTTCTAAGGATTCCATTTCTCTCTCAATTTCAGCAGATAGGACAATGAAAATCAAGGAGGAACATCAAGAAAAGTCCAAGCAAATCACAAGATGAGTTGAGATTACTTCGCCAAGTTTGCTAGGGCTGTTTTGGAGCTCGTTTTGGCAAGGTTTTGAAGGAGTTTTTCTGCATTTAAAAATATATTGGACTGATTATATCTCCATTTTTGAGTAGGTGTTGAAACCAGGAGGAAAGTCAAGGATTTCTCCCCTTTTGAACCTCCAAAATTGCAAAGCGAAAATCTGGAAATTGGCAGCTAAGTGAGCTGCCAATGGACTGTTTGTGAGCTGAGTTTTGCCCATTTTACTTAAGATTTTTGGCTGTTTATTTTTCTGGAATTATAATTCATATTGAGGGGAAGAATTACAGTAAAACTAAGGTAAAAGTTTCCTCTTGGTGCTCCCTCAAAAGTTAGTGAAAACTAGTTGAGAAAATGGGTAAATGTTGTTGAAGGCTGAACATTGAAATAGGATATCGGCTAGAGAAAAGTTCATCGAAGAAAGGTATGTAAGGTGCCCCGTCCATCATTCTTTTAAGAGCGATTTGTGTGTTGTGAATCGAATGAGACAGAAACCTCTTTAAAAGTCTTGAGGAAGTATGTTAAACTTCATTTAAGCTTTAAAGTTTCATGTTTTATTGAGGTTAAATGTTAATATTATGCCTAGCCGAAGTGAGCCATCTAAAGTGTGGTATTGTGTTGATTGTTATCGTAATTGTACATTGAGTTGGAGACCCCTCAACGTGGGCATTGTTAGATGGTCCTTACTATATGTTACGTATATATATATATGTGATGTTAAATGTGTTTAAAGGTCAGGTTTCTAACTAAAATTGGTGAAAGAGCCAAGATGATGACGTGTAAATGATTTTAAGCCAAGAAAAGACATCGCAAGCTATTAAGAGTAAACGAGCCTCTCAAAGCGCCACATGCCTGGCGCCCTGCATCTCTCAAAGCGCCACAGGACTGGCGCCCCGCACCTCTCAAAGCGCCATAGGCCTGGCGCCCGCGCTAACTAGTGCACTGCTGGCTGGCGCGTTGTGCTGGTCCCGTCTGACCCCTACACCCATCAAGCTCTCTTTATTCGTCACAAATCTATGCGTACGCTTACTAATCACTAGCTTTTATGGGGTTTAACAAATAAAAAGTATTTATACAAACCTAAGAATCCTTTTCCTAAGCTAACAGGGTGATTTTCCATAACTGGCCCGCCTGAGCCATGACTGATCATACGACCCGTAGCAAGATTGTACGGGTCGTACCTGCTGTACTTAAGTCCTTGGCTTGCTGAATTTTGACTATGTGTTGGGCACTGGTACGATTCATACATGCTTTCTAACATTCATGTTTTGCTTTTGTGGTCTGGTTCTGAGAACTCTGACTTCCTCTAAAACTATTCACGAGTGTTGTGGTATGACTCGTACCTCCCAGCCACGACTCATGCTGTCTAAAGTTCTTCTTAGTAATGAAAATCCATTAAAAATCACCACTGCTCCTGGGATGATCCGTACATTGTTTCCACGGTTTATAGTTCAATCATTATCAGGAGTCTGACTTTGTGCAATTCTTCTGAATATTTCCACAACTCAAGATACGACTTGTACCATTGTTGTGTGACTCGTACTGAGAGTCGTAGGTTGCATTCTTCCCAGTTCATCCATCTTAAACTTTTCACGGTTCTCAGTACGGCTCGTACCATCAACGTACTTCTCGTATTGAGATTGTGACTTTAGCTCATTCTTTGCACTTTTAGGCTTCTTTTTCACATTCTTGCTCCAACAATTATTTTTTCCTATAATCAAAGAAAAACTGCCTTATATCCATATAAACCGACATATTTTATGCTATTTTCTTATTTTTGAGCGTCGAAAGTGCTATAAACACCCAACATATCAATGATCATCCCAACTACCCTTGAAATCAATCACACGCTCTCAAAATATCCTCCATATTCTCAATAGTCCACTCTGCCTGACCATCTATTTGCGAGTGGAATGCTACGCTACGCTTAACCAGAGTACCAAGTCCCTTCTAAAATAATCTCCAAAAATGAGAGGTAAACTGAGTACCTCTATCCGATATAATGGAAAAGGTCACTCCCTACAACCGAACCAACTCCCGAATGTACAATTTGGCATAGTCCTCGTTGAATCGGTAGTTTTGACCTGTAAAAAATGAGCTGCCTAAGTCAATCGGTCTACGACAACCCAAATAGAGTCATTACTGTGGATGAGTACGAGGCAATCCCGTAATAAAGTCCATATTGGTTTCCTCCCACTTCCAAGAAGGAATGCTAATGTCTTGAAGCACACCTCCAGTCCTTTGATGCTCAACCTTTGCCTGTTGACAATTTTGATACTTAGCCACAAACTCTGCTATATCCTTCTTCATGCCATTCCATTAATAGACTTCCCAAAGGTCACGGTACATTTTGGGGGCACCTAGATGTATAGAATATCTAGAACCATGAGCTTCATGCATCATTCTCTCCCTCAAGTCACCAGCATCTAGTACACACAAATGACACTGATATCGAAGCACACCATCTCCCCCTTGGGAGAAGACCTCCACCTTCTGATTTCGAATAGCATCCTTCAACTTTACCAAAATAGGATCCTCATCTTGCCTAGCCTTAACGTTGGTCACTAAAGATGATTCTGATCCATTCTGACAATGACACCACCATACGCTGAGTCAACAAGACGAACTCCTAGTCGTGCAAGTGGATGCACATCCTTCACTAACTCTTTCATCACCTCATCTATACGAGATACACGCACCATAGAAATCTTGCTAAGAGCGTCTGCCACCACATTGGCCTTGCACGGGTGGTAAAGGAAACTCATATCATAATCCTTAAGAAGCTCCAACCACCTTCTTTGATGCCGATTTAGATCCTTCTGGGTGAACATACTGTAGTCTTTTTTTATCCATAAACACATCCACATGGACCCCATACAGATAGTTTCTCCAAATCTTCAACGCAAATACTACCGCCGCCAACTTGAGGTCCTGAGTAAGATAGTTCTTTTCATGGACTTTTAGCTACCTGGAAGCATAGGCTATAACTTTACCATGCTTCAATAAATCATAAAAAGGTTTATCCTTGAGACATCACAATTTACCACAAATCCATCGGTACCCTCAGCTAGGGTCAACACCGGTGCTGAGGTGAGTCGAGTCTTCAACTCTTGAAAGCTCTTCTCCTAAGCCTCCGACCATTAAAACTTTACTCTCTTCTGGGTCAACTTAGTCAACAGTGCTTAAATGGATGAAAACCCTTCAATGAACCTCCAATTATACCCAGTTAAACCCAAGAAACTCTTGATATCCGAAGGACTGACGGGTCTAGGCCAATTTTCATCGCTTCTATCTTTTGAGAGTCCACCTGTACACCCTCACTTGACAAAAAATGGCCCAAAAATGCTATTGAGTCTAGACAAAACTCGCACTTGCTTAACTTAGCATATAACTAGGGATGCTTCAAATTTTGTAGCACCATCCTCAAATGAGCGACTTGCTCCCTCTTGCTCCGAGAGTATGTGAGAATGTCATCTATGAGAACAATCACGAACATGTGACAATATGGCTTGAACACCTTTTTCATTAGGTCCATAAAATATGTAGGAGCATTTGTTAGTCCAAAAGACATAACTACAAAATCATAGTGACTATACCGAGTCCTGAAGGCTGTCTTCGAAATGCAACTATCTCCAACTCTGAGCTGATAATATCTGGATCTGAGGTCCATCTTTGAAAAGCACTTAGCACCCTAAAGCTGGTCAAACAAATCATTAATCTTGGGGAGAGAATACCTGTTCTTGATTGTGAATTTGTTCAACTATCGATAGTCATGCACATCTGAGGGGAACCATCCTTCTTTCGGACAAAGAGAACTGGTGCACCCTACGGGGATATGCTAGGTCTGATGAAACCCTTGTCTAAGAGGTCTTTCAACTTCTCCTTAAACTCCTTTAGCTCAGCTGGAGCCATTCTTTAAGGAGGAATAGATATAGGCCATGTATCAAGAAGATGGTTAATACAACAATCAATCTCCCACTCAGGAGAAATTCTAGGTAAATCATCTGGAAACACTTCTGGATATTTGCACACTATAGGAACTGACTGGATAGTCGAGGTTTCAAATGTAGCATCCCTAACCCTAACTAGATGGTACACGCAATCCTTAGAAATCATCTTTCCGGCCTTAAGGTAGGAAATGAAGTGACCTACAAGCATATTTTAACTAACCTTCCACTCTAGGACCGGCTCACCTAGAAATCGGAACTCTACCGCATGGGTTCTACAATTTACTGAGGCATGAAATGCATGTAACCAATCCATGCCAAAGATAACATAAAAATCCATCATGGCTAGCTCTACTAGATCTATTGATGTGACTTTCTAAAGGACTGTGATAGGGAAATTTCTATATACTCATTGAGCTATAACTAAATCACCAACTGGAGTAGAGACTGAGAAGGTTTGTTGATAGAATTTCGGGGTTGACTCCGAAACTACTAGAAACATAAGGCGTCAGAAAAGATAAAGTAGCCCCTGCATCTAACAATGCATATACATCTAAATGGAATACTCGTAACATACTGGTGACTACATTTGGTGAAGTCTCCTGCTCTTGTCGAGATGCAAGGGCATAAAACCTACTCTAGCGCTGGCCACCACCTGCACTAGTGGATGCACCCTACTGAGCTTAGCGTGTTGGTGCTGCTGCTAAGCTGGTAGCCTAAGAACGACCTCTACCATCACCCTGTCTGGTCAACGGACACTCCCGTGCCTATGCCCGGGTCTATCACACCCAAAATAGATATCTAATCCAATCAAGCACTCCCTTATGTGATTCTTGCCACAGTTTTTGTAGGCCGAAAAGGTACGCTCTATCTGCACGCTCCTCTGGTCCCTCGAACCTGAGGCTCTACTCCTATGATCACCTCGCGGTCTGGATGGTGCACTGCCTGATGATAGCGCTAGAGCTAATGACCTCTGATGAGACTACTGGCCATCCACCCCCTGATCGCTGCTGAGAGAATCCATAATTGTCTATCCTTTCCCTCTTGGCCTCTCTCTCTGTTAGGTGTACCGCCTTCATTTGCTGAGCATACAAAACCAATCAAGGAAAATCAATGTCCTAATGAAGCATACCGGTCCTATAATCCTTGACCAGGTAGTCCGCTACTCCATGTACAAACTTGCTCACTGAAGCTCTCTGATCAGCCACCATCTCTGGTGCATACTTGGACAAGCAGGTGAACTCCAAAGCATACTCCTAGACTATCATATTACCCTACCTTAGGTTCACAAGCTCAGCTGCTTTAATCTCCCTTATCTCACAAGGGAAGAACTGATCCTGAAACATGGAATGAAACTCATCCTAACTAATGGGGCCTGTTCCAGCTGTCCTGTTATCCTTCCATTGCCTGAACCAAATGTGCGCAACCCCTTTCAAATGATATGAGGTTAAATCTGCGCACTCATCCCCAGTCGCCCACATGATCTGGGTGATCTTCAGAACTTCACCAATAAACTTATGCGGGTTCTTATCCACCTTTGACCCAAGAAACTCCGAAGGGTTCATCCTCAGAAAATCATTGACTTTTGCCGCGATTGTATTCCTATTTTAAGGTAGATGCGATATCTCCTGTTGGTTGACTTTGGAAGTGAAAGCCTGAGCTAGCATCTGTGTGGCTGCCTTGAACTCTGCATGGGAAACTTGCTCAGGTACATGCTCCTCGGGGGCTGGTGGGGACTGTTGGTGCCCATCTCCAATACCATTTTCATGACCGTATTACCATTTTTATTTCATCTGTTGTTAACCCAGCGAGGAGGCATGATTCTATAGACGGGTATAGCACAAGTTAGACGGGTAGAGAGACATTTTGTCGCACAACATAGATCATGAAAGAAGGGAACATTTTCTAAAATATTTCGTAGCCTCTTCGTCATAAGTGTGGCATACTTCACACCCATAAAAAAGAATCTACTTAACACAACTTTCAACACCCTAGGACACTTCTAAACCTAATGCTCTGATACCAAGTTTGTCACAACTCGAACATAGGCTCGGATGGAGACACAGGACAAAGAACTCCGAGAGCTCTAAGTTGACCCATGACATGAATATGATATCTAAAACTCAACAAAAATAAGAGGAAGTCTAACATACATAATAGATGAAGTCTGCATACATATCAAGCTGATACTAAATCAAAAATAACAAGTTAATTTCTACATAATGTCTGAATATCCTCTAACATAACTGATGAGCTGATGCGACAACATCCCCAACAAGCTCGACAAGAGTCTATAACTGAAATAACATAACTACAGATAATTGAATGTCATCGAAGGATGAGGACTCACCAACACTGGCTGAGGGATGCGAACTTTAAGAATCGAAGAATGGTGGGGTTGAACCTGATGTCAGAGCCTGTATCATGAAATGATATAACATAGAGTATGTGTTCAGTACTTGGAATGTACTGAGTATGCAAGGTAAGTAAAATGGATAGTTAAAATACATAAGAGTTCATAAGAGTAGGACAACATGATCACAAAGTAAAAATCATAATGTAAGAATAAGGGCTTAAGGTTTTCAAACCATTCGTAATGCAGTCCTAATCATAACCATAAGATAAAACTTTGTAAAACATAAGTTGAGCCAAAGTAACATAACATAACGATGCATAAATCATAGGGAACAATGGGAGGACTCGTCTTAACCAACACCATTATGAAAGAGCCTTACATGATGCCTCACTATTTCGCCCTAGTAGCTAGGACCATCCCCAGCTTGCCAGGAAGGGGGACATGCATGTGTGGTGATATTACAGGGATCCAATAATATATATACCTATGGTGGCATGTAGTTCTGAGACCACGGGGTTTACCTGAATGCCGGGTCTACTTGGTTCTAGACCCTGCTCCCAAAAAAATACATGTGAGGGTTCGTATAGTAATCGTAAAATCATTCATGAAATTAGTGGACAAATAAATAATAACAAGATGGATCCCACTTGAAATACATGATCAGCCATGAATAAGGGCCCATGAACCGACTAAGAGTCATAAATTCATAAATCATGAAAATCATGCATGCTTGTAAAACATTTGTATACTTGATATTCATAAATCAATGATGAATGCTTGAAGAGAATTCATAACATAAATCATAAATCATAATTTAGACTTGATAGGATCAAATTCATAAAAGGATCATAACTTGACTCTTCATGAAGCATGCATACTTGGGCATAATTCAATTAAATTTGAAACCATAGATTTAGAATCCAAAAAAGTTATAAAATCTACCCATAGATCATAAAACATGATTTGATACAAGAAGGGAATTGACCTACAGATAGATCATAGAGAAACTCACAAGAATTGGGATAAACCCCATAGATTATGAAACTTGAATCTAGAATTGAGATTTCATGGAATTGAGAGGAATAAGAGAATGGGAGTGAAAGAAACTCTCATTCATAGCCTCACATACCTAGGTAAGTTGATCGTACACTCTGATTGAATGCTAAAAGGAAATTGAAGAAGAGTTGATGGATTTTAGCCTTGATCACCCATAGGAACCTTCTAGTTTTGCATGATGTAGAGGAGTGATTTAGATTGAGCTAATCCCTCTTAAAATAATCTTAACCGAGCTTAAAACAATGTAGTTTAGGCCTTAGAACTTAGAAATTATGAAAAAGACCTTAGTAAATTCGCAGGGAAAGATATACTGCCAGTCCCAACGTGGGACTAGACAACCTGTCATCACTGACCACGACTCATAGTCTGAACTCGTTGCCAACACTAAAATCATACCTCTGAGGGTCACCACGAGGGACACCATGAATCATGGTGTACCCAGCGATTCGTGGTGATCGAGTCATGACCTACACTATCCAAACTCTTCACCTTCAAGCCCCTCACTGACCACGAAAGACTTAACAACTCATGGTCCTGACCACAATTCGTGACCTCCCCCTTGGTCAACTCCTTAGCCCAAAAATCTAACCAATTCCACCCTCCTCCCCATGGGTCACTTAATGATTCATGGTGCACCTCACGAGTCACTGATGACTCATCTAGTGACATGGTGCAGAAAAACCTATTTTTTTCGTTTCAACCCTCGTGTCTGCTCCTAGGGTTTTCGGGGAATTATAGTAGATCACCTCAAAATTTCCTTGCATACACTTAGAGATCGTCAATTGTATGCTAAGTTCTTCAAGTATGAGTTCTAACTACATTCTGTGTCTTTCCTACGCCACGTGCTGTTAGATGAAGGCATCAAGGTAGATCCTTAGAAGACTGAGGTAGTGAAGAATTGGCCGAGACCCATGACTCCTATACAGATTAGGAGTTTCCTGGGTTTGGCAGGTTACTACAGGCGGTTTGCAGAAGTATTATCCTCTATATCTGCTCCAATGACTAAGTTCACTAAAAAGAACACTATATTTCAGTGGCCAGAGGCATGTGAGAAGAGTTTTCAAGTGTTAAAGACTTGGCTGACTACAATACCAGTGTCGACTTTGTTGGAAGAAACTGAGGGTCCCATAGTGTATTGTGATGCTTCAAGGACATATCTAGGGTGCATATTAATGCAAAATGCAAAGGTACTAGAAAATGCTTCCAGACAATTAAAAGTTCATGAGTTGAACTATCCAATGCATGATCTAGAATTGGCTATAGTGATCTTCACGCTAAAGATTTTTGGGACCATAAGAATTTTCACTATATCTTCAAGCAGAAGGAATTAAATCTTAGACAGCGAAGGTAGCTTGAGTTGCTCAAGGACTATGATGTTGACTTCTAGTATCAACTAGGAAAGGCTAATATAGTAGCCGATGATCTTAACCAAGCGTGGCGATGGGATGGTCATGAACAAAGCAAAATCATCCTTAGTTGCAAAGTGAAAGGGAAGTAGTATGACGACCCCACCTAGATCTAGTTGAAGGAGGGAATTCAAAAGCACTAAAGTATGGATTTAGAGAAAGGATGAGATGGCACTCTAAGGTACCAGGGCAGGTTGTATCTCTCGAATATGAACGGGCTTTGAAAGAGAATCATGGCTGAGGCGCATAGCTCCCGATACTCTATCTGCCCAGGTTCCATCGAAATGTATCATGACTTGAATGAAATTTATTGGTGGGATGATATGAAGAAGAATATTATGGAGTATGTCTTTAAGTATCCAAATTATCAGTGGGTAAAAGTGTAGCGACCTGTCCATCATTATAGGATAATTAAGGCCTTAGCACCTTGTAGAACTCCCATGACGATGTTGAGCTAATGAAAGCTCAAAATGGGATGGTTGTAAAAAATTAATTAGTATGACTTTTGGTTGCATTTCTTGTGCCATGTTTCCGTTAAGGGGTGACCTAGTAAATTAGCCTCTGTAGAAAATTCTAAGATTACGAATGAATTCGTAGCGTCGTTTTACAGCTAGGTGCACTATTGAAGAGTGCTAGAAAATCTAGATAAAAGACTTAGTTTTTGGGATGGGAAAACTATGCAAAATTCTGAGCTACTACTTAGGCAGCGGACCACTGTAGCTGTGCGATTTCCGCAGCAAGGGTCAGAGGGTTTTTAGTCAGGTTTGCCATAGCAAACCAAACCCAAAAAGCTCCTGATATCCAAAGGATTATTGGTTTAGGCAAATTCTTCACTGCCTCTATCTTTTGAGAGTCCACCTATACACCCTCATTTGACACCACATGACCCAAAAGGGCTATTAAGTTCAACCAAAACTCACACTTGCTAAATTTAGCAAACAACTGGCGACCCTTGAGAGTCTGTAGCACTATCCTCAAATGACCAGCATGCTCCTCCTTGCTATGTGAGTATATGAGAATATCGTCTATGAAGATAATCATCAACATATTCAAATACGGCTTGAACAACCTGTTCATCAAATTCATAAAAGTTACAGGAGCATTCGTTAGTCCAAAAGACATAACTACAAACTCATAGTGACCATACCGAGTCTTAAAAGCTATCTTCGAGAAGTCACTCTCTCTAACTCTAAGCTGATGATATTAGGATATGAGGTATAGCTTTGAGAAGTACTTAGCACCCTGAAGTTGGTCAAACATGTCATCAATTTGGGGAGGGGATACTTATTCTTGATTGTGACCTTGTTCAACCACTGATAGTCAATGCACATTATAAGGGAAACATGCTTCTTTCGAACAAAGAGAAATGGTGCAATCCACGAGGATTTACTAGGCCTGATGAAACCCTTATCTAGGAGATCCTTCAACTGCTCTTTCAACTACTTTAGCTTGGCTGGAGCCATCCTGTAAGGGGGAATGGATATGGGCTTTGTGTCAGGGATATGGTTGATACCAAAGTTAATCTCGCACTCGGGAGGGACTCCTGGCACATAATCTAGAAATACCTCCAGATACTCACACACTATAGGAATTGATTAAAGAGATGGGGTGTCAGAAGTCGGATCCTTAACCCAAACTAGATGGAATACACAACATTTAGAAATCATCTTCCTAGCCTTGAGATAGGAAACAAAGCGACCTACAGGCAAAACTAAACTACCCTTCCTTTCTAGGACTGGCTCACCTGAAAATCGAAACTCTACCGTATGGGTTCTACAATTTACTAAGGCATAACATGCATGCAACCAATATATATCAAAGATAATATTAAAATCGATCATGTCTAACTCTACTAGATTGGGTGAGGTAACTTTTTGAAGGACTATAATAGGGAAATTTTTGAACACTTGTGGAGCTATAACTGAGTGACAAACTGCTAGAGACTAAGAGGGGTTCTAATAGAATTTTGAGACTGACTCCAAAACTAATAGCAACATAAGGAGTCACAAAAGTTAAGGTAGCCCCTTGATCTGACAATGCATAAACATCAAGATAGAATACTTGTAACATACTAGTGAGCACATCTGGAGAGACCTCCTACTCCTAATGAGAGGGCATAAAATATGTTCTGATGTTGATCACCACCTGCACTAGTGGATGCACTTGTTATACCCCGAAATCCCTAAGATCAAATCTGGGAGTTGAAACAAAGAAAATAGAAATTTTTGCACGAGATCACAGGACGAGTCGTCTAGTGACCCGTCATGAATCCCACAAGTCATTAAGTGACCCATGGGGAGAGGCTGGGACTTGTTTGAAATTTTAGTTTTTAGGTGGCCACGGATGTGACCACGAGTCGTGGTTAGCATCATGACTCATCTGGTTAGTCGTGGCCAAGGATTGTTAAAGGATGAAGGAAACACCGGCAGTGCACCTAACAGGTCATCACTGATTTTGGGCAAAAATTGCATGCCCAAATGATACTTTATAACTTAGCTTTTGTCTTGTTCATCTACTTGTTTATATACATTATCATGTAATTTATGTAAATGTGAATATATATACTAACCAACATGATTATTCCCCTATTTGTAGGTTTAAAATGAATTTGAGGAACTAATCTATGATTTGGTGAAGTGGAGAAATGGAATCGGAAGCAAAACGCGAAAGTCGACAAGGAGGACACGCGAAACAGCCCACCTGTCCGATAGAAATGTGCCACAGCAGGCCTAGCTGTGCGACCAGGCCGTGACACACCCCTAAACGCGCTGCTCAAGCAGCGTGACACGCTGCCATAGCGGCAAGGGGTTGCCTGGCGTGTGTTTTATGTGTTTTCCAGCAAGCTTGCGCGTTACCTCCGTGACACGGAGGTAAATTGGCGCAACCACCTCCGTGACATGGAGCTATTCCATGCCGGGCAAAATTTTTTACATTTTTCATTTACTATAATAGGTCCCTTAGCTCATAAAATAATTTTGTCACGAAATATTTCTGAAAAACTGCCAAGGAGTGAAGGGAGAAGTGGAGAACTCACCTAGGATTCCTAAATTTCATCTTCTCTTCTACCTATTCTTGTAAGTACATTACGTTAATTATGTTTTCTAGTAATTGTATGAACTTGAGTGACTAGAACCCATCCTTTAGGGTTGAGGCCATATGGTATGATTGTGACTATGTGAATTTGTTTTGGTTTTAAGTTATTAATTTTTGTTTTTTCTTATGTTCTTAATTATGATTGTTTTTATGAATGATCACCATGAAAACACACACAAACTTAGGTAAAAGCTTGAGAAAGAAACCCTAGGCAAGAACAAGAGAATGTAGGGAGAAAGTTCATATCTCTTGATACGATTCGCGGTTAGGATAGAAATTTTACCTAATTTGCCTTACTTGGTTGATAAAACATGAATAGAGCAAGACACCGACTTAGAATTGTCACTCCACCACTTGTAGAAGTAGTTGCCAAACTACGTTGAGTTAAATGATTAAAGGTACGAAAGTCCTTCATCAAGGGCATGAACCCCATAAACCACATCCAAATAAATGAATTGCCTACGAACTAGGATGTCACATCCCCTCTCAACAATGTAGTTGTGAGGCTAGTTTGTCGTGTTTAGAGGCTCGAAAGACCAAGAACATGCATTTTCAATTATGTGAGTCAACAATTGATAATTCCATATTTAAACCATTGCAAAGGGTAGTGTCGCATGATTATCCAGCCCTCTAGTTTGTTCTTGAATGATTTCAGAGTATTTCTATGACCACCCCTCGATTTAGCTAGAATTTATCGAAAACTTTTATAATCAACACTTGTGAAAGTTAATATCACACTTGGACTTGATAATTAGCTGAATTGGTCCATTCCCTATGGGTTCAACATCTGGCTCTTAAAAAGGGCCACTGTATTACTTGTAAGACCACGTACACTTGCGTGTGCGCTTGGGCGCAGTCACAACATGTTTTTGGCGTCGTTGCCAGGGACATGCAAAATTTAGTAAATTTTTCTATTTTTGTGTGATTTTTAATTTCCTTAAGTGTTGAGAAACTTTGTCTTAGTCTGACTTATTGCAGGTGACAGGTTGTCTTGCCTAGCTGGCTAGGAATAGAGAGCTTGTGGAACCGTTTTTCAAACCGGAACGTCAAATTCATTTGCGAAGGAGAGAAGCTCTAGAGAAAAAGCTAAAGAGACTTCAAGAGAGGGTACAACAACAACCACCCGCAGGACAAACAAAGTTATCACCTGAGATTATAGCAGCCAGACCAGTTCACGAAGTGGCAATCCCACAAGTGACGAATGTGAACTCTAGTATCCGTAAACCGGAACCTGGAGGAAACTTTGAATTGAAGTAGAACATGGTGCAGCTGTTACATTCTGGAAGTCAATTCACTGGGATGGAACATGAGGACGCGCAACAGCACTTACAGAACTTTCTTGAGATTAGTGACACTTTCGTCCCCATAGGAGTGTCCACAGATTATGTCCGACTCACCCTCTTCCCATTCTCACTGTTGGGAGAGGCAAAGAGGTGGTTGAAATCTGAGCCACCGAATTCCATAACTTCTTGGGATGATTTGGCAAAGACTTTCCTTATAAGATTCTTCCCGTCAGGCAAGACTACCAAACTTAGGAGTTAAATATTAAGCTTCAAGCAGAGGCCGGAGGAGAACTTGTATTTGGCATGGCAGAGATTCAAGTCATTATTGAGAGACTGTCCCCATCATCAACAGTCCAATGAAGTGCTAGCCCATACCTTTGTAGAAAGTCTAGACCCAAACACAAAAATTTTACTAGACTCTACATCGGGTGGGCAAGCATTAGAGAAGACTTATGATGAGATGTACACTTTGTTGAACAGGATTGCTCAGGGAAATCTAGAGTGGCACAGCGAATCATCGAGAGGGGCAGGAAAGAGAACAGCAGGGATAAAAGAGGTAGATGGTATGAATGCCTTGGCGGCACAGCTAGCATCATTCCAGCATCAGATTATGACTCAGTTTAATAAACTGAGTATGAACCAACAACAGGGTAAGGTAAATGCAATTCAGCAAGCTCCGAGTTGGTGTGAAATCTGCGAGAATAATGGGAATAATGCAGAATCATGCAGGGCCAATCTGAAATCATTCAATTTTGTTGGGAATGTTAAAAGGAACAATCAGAATTTTGGGAACAATTACAACAAGAATTGGCAAAGTCGCCCAAATTTTTCTTGCGGTGGAAATCAAAGGCAAAGTTAACAGCAACCTCAGCAGCAGCAGTATGAGTAGAATAGGCAAATGATGGCCAGTTCAGCAGCAACATTGAGCAAACATTGCAGAAAATCATGGAGACCCAAACTCAATTAGCAGAGAATCAGGCAAGGATGGCATCGGATTTTAAAGTTCAATAGTTGGCCACCCGCAATCTAGAGAAGCAGATGGGTCAAATAGCAGCTACTCACCACATGAGACCGCAGAGAGGACCACCCACTGACATAGATACTAACCCCTGCTAGTTTAATGCCATCAGACTGAGGAGTGGCAAGCAATTAGCTAATGCGACACCGAAAGAGAAGAGAAATGAGGTGCAGCCGGAGTTGGTTAGAAAAGGACCATCCACTGACAAGGGAGAGAATCAGAGTGCTACGCAACAAAATGCACAATCTTCATTGCAGCCAGCACAAAGACCACCACCACCGTTCCCTCAGAGATTCAGAAAGAGCAAGGAGGAGGAATGCTTCAAAATGTTCTTTGAGATTTTTAAAGAACTTCACATAAATTTGCCTTTGCTTGATGTTTTTCAGGGAATGCCCAAGTATGCTAAATACATGAAAGATGTGAAGGCCAACAAAGTCAGATTAGTGGATGTCCAAACAGTAGCATTAATGGAGGAGTGCAACCACAGGGTAATGAGCAAAATTCCTAAGAAGCTCAAAGACCCAGGGAGTTTTACCCTCCCCATACAAATTGGTAAAGCTGAGCTAATACGAGCTTTGTGTGATCTAGGGGTAGAATTTAATCTAATGACCCTATATTTATTTAACACCCTGGGTTGAGGAAACCGAGGCCAACAAGATTGATGCTGCAGTTGGCGGACAAGTCGCGAGTGGCACCGGATGGAATTATAGAGGACCTTCTCATCAAAGTGGGTAAGTTTATTATACCCGATGATTTTATTATAATGGATTTCCATGTGGATGACCAGGTACCGCTAATCTTGGGATGGCCATTCATGGCCACCGGAGGAGCGGTTATCGATGTAACAGCAGGGACCCTGAAAATGAGGGTCGAGGATGAAGAAGAACTCTTGCAAGTCTACCAAGAGATTAACCCACACACACACTACAGAATCCTTTGTACGGTTAGTGTGTTGTCAAAGGATAAGTGTGGGGTGGAAGATTCCACAGGTCCACGGCCAAAGGTAATGATTAGTTTTCAGCCCGAGTCTGATGAAGGGCTTCAGTGTGATAAGAAGTGGAGGAAGAGAGGAACAGAGTGGAGGCTGTTTCCTCTAAAAATCAAAAGAAAAGATGATGGTTCTCAAAAGGCAGCCCAGGTATGATGATGTCCTGAAAAGGATAGTCCATGTCGTGCCGCGACATAAAATTAGGCTCTTCTTGGGAGGAAACCCAAGGGTACTACTGGTACAATTTGTAATTTTTGTTTATGTGTTTTTGTTTAGTTTCAACTTGTGTTATTTTTGGTGGAATGTTAGGCACAGAAAGTGGGGAAGTCTGAGTACCCGTGGAGGAGGAAGCTAAGAAGCATGGAAGAGAAAAAGTGTGGGGTCAAACACCCACTTGTGAAAATTTGAAGGAAAACATGCTACTAGCTAGGCCAAGAGGCCTCAGGGAGTATTTCTCACCCTTTTTGAATTTTAATTTGATGCTATGTGCACATAGCATAATTCAACTGTAAGGAGAGGAAAATTTAAAATTTTTTGTGCTTAATGATTTTTGGTGAATGTAGTGCTTGTGAGAAATATTGGAACAATTGTTTTGAATTAAGCATGACTTTATCACCCGTTGGTTTTTCTTTTTGGTTCTTTTCCAATGAGGGGTCTTTGAACCGAAAAATAAAAATTTTCTTTGTCTGTATATAGTGTTTTTAGTCATAGTTAGAGACTATTTTCGACGATGGATGGATGACGACCGTCTTGAGGGAAAATTAGTCAATAGGTTTTGGTTTTTGAAACCGTAGCTAATTGATGGTTTGATGTTCTTGTTATGTTCTATACATGATTGTAAGATGCAAGTGCGATTAGTGTTGAAGCATGTATGAAGTGTATAACTTTTCTTGAGACACCTAGGCTCTTGAATGTGACTTGATGTGATTAAAGCTTAATTTTGAATTCTTGTGATTAACTAAGTTAAGAGTCTGATGAATTTATCTTGAATTGAGCATATGTTGTGAGTGTAAGGTTTTTTAATATTCCATGCTATTGTGGAGTGTCTAGAACTTTCCTGGTGTCTATATAAAACGAAATGAAGGATGTGGATTGTAGGAGATGATTTAGGCATTTCTTTGAATGAACCTAATTTTTATCCCTCACTTTACCTACCTTGAATGTGGAATCCTAGTGAGCCCCATTGAGCCTTAAGCCTATTCGTTTGTAGCTACAACAAAAGCTTAATCCTTTCCTTTCATTAGCCTTGAATTTGATCAAAAACTCCTAAGCTCTTAAGTGAAAAATCCAAAAGAGTGAAGGAGTGAGAAGCATGAAAAAGAAGGAAAAATAGCAGCTGTAAGAGTTGAGAAAAGGTCAAAGGTGCACTTGTTTGAAAATGCTCGGGTGTTAGTAGGGAGTAGGAAAATAAATGAATAAGGAAGCTTCTTAAGTACTCCTTGCTAATAAGCTAAGTGTGCTTAAAGAAATGGGAACAAGAAGAGAAAATTTAAGATTGAAAATAATGAGGGGGAAGTAAGAAAAGAGATGTCCTTAATGAATGTTGGATGTATTAAAAGCGCTTGGGGAAGATAGCCACTTTTATTATCCATAATAGTACCTACCCGTCCCTTGGATTACATTACAACCCATTAAGTCCTACTTGATCTCACGTTCATACATCCTTAAATTAGTGGAGTAAAACACTAAGGGTAAGCTTATGGTTCACTACATGATGCAAGTGAATTCTTTGTGAGAGCGAGATGAAATTTTATTCATCTACCCATACATGGTGTGATTTAAAAATTTGCAAATGAAAATGGGTAACTTTCTTGTGTTGTGAGGGCACATGTTTAATGAAAGATAACATTCATGTCGGATTTTTTGATCGGTTTCTTTGCGTGAGTTGCTGAGATGGAGAGTTGATTCTTGAGGTTAGGAAGTCTTAACATGGTTGTATATCATTTCAATGAATAAATCGGGCATGCTATATTTTTAACTTGCTATCTTAAGCAATCAATGTAGTCGTAGCTCGAATTGTCTTGCTAAATTAGTTATGTGTGAGTCTTCATGTGCATGAGATGTAAAAGGTTTGTTCGAAGACGAACAAGGCTAAGTGTGGGGTAGGGTGATCTTGGGCAAAATTGCATGCCCAAGTGATACTTTATAACTTAGTTTTTGTCTTGTTTATCTACTTGTTTATATACATTATCATGTAATTTTATGTAAATGTGAATATATACACTAACCAACATGATTAGTCTTGTTTTTGTAGGTTTAAAATGAATTTGAGGAACTAATCTATAATTTGGTGAAGTGGAGGAATGGAATCGGAAGCAACAAGCGAAAGTCGGCAAGGAGGACACGCGAAAAAGCCCACCTACGCGACAGCAACGTGCCATGGCAGGCCTAGCTGTGCGACCAGGCCGTGACACGCCCCGAGACGCGCTGCTCAAGCAGCGTGACACACTGCCATCGCGGCAAGGGGTTGCCTGGTGTGTGTTTTATGTGTTTTCCAGCAAGCTTACGCGTTACCTCCGTATCACAGAGGTAAATTGGTGCGACCACCTCTATGCCACGAAGATATACCATGCCAGTCCAAATTTTGTACATTTTTCATTTAGTATAAATAGGTCTCTTAGCTCCTAAAGCCATTTAGTCATGAAATATTTCTAAAAAACTGCCAAGGAGTGAAGGGAGAAGTGGAGAACTCACCTAGGGTTCCTAAATTATCTTCTCTTCTACCTATTCTTGTAAGTACATTACGTTAATTATGTTTTCTAGTAATTGTATGAACCTGAGTGACTAGAACCCATCCTCTAGGGTTGAGGACACATGGTATGATTGTGACTATGTGAATTTGTTTTGGTTTTAAGTTACTAATTGTTGTTTTGTCTTACTTCTTAATTATGGTTGTTTTTATGAATGATCACCATGAAAACACAAACATTAAACTTAGGTAAAAGCTTGAGAAAGCAACCCTAGGCAAGAACAAGAGAATGTAGGGAGCAAGTTCATATCTTTTGATACGATTCGCTGTTAGGATAGAAATTATACCTAATTTTCCTTGCTTGGTTGATAAAACAGGAATAGAGCAAGACACCGACTTAGAATTGTTACTCCACCACTCATAGAAGTAGTTGTGAAACTACGTTGAGTTAAATGATTAAAGGTACGAAAGTCCCTAATCAAGGGCATGAACCCCATAAACCACATCTAAATAATAGAATTGCCGACAAACTAGGAAGTCACATCCCTGCTCAACGATGTAGTTGTGAGGCTAGTTTGTCATGTTTAGAGGCTCGAAAGACCAAGAACATGCATTTTCAATTATGTGAGTCAACAATTGATAATTCCATACTTAAACCATAGCAAAGAGTAATGTCGCATGATTATCCGGCCTTAGCTCTAGTTGCTTCTTCATTGATTTCAGAGTATTTCTGTGACCACCCCTAGATTTAACTAGAATTTATTGAAACAATTTATAATCAACACTTGGGAAAGTTAATATCACACTTGAACTTGATAATTAGCTGAATTGGTCCAGTCCCTGTTGGTTCGACATCCGGCTCTTAAGAAGGGCCACTGTATTACTTGTAAGACCATGTACGCTTGTGTGCGCGCTTGGGCGTAGTCACAACAATTACCACGACTCGTTGGGTACACCACGAGTCATGTTGTCCCTCGTGGTGACCCCTAAGAGAAATTTTAGCAGTAAAGGTAACGAGAGGTGACCACGAATGTAACGATCCTTTAAGTCCCTCTTGGTGACCAGTGAAGATTGAGTCCAGTGAAGACGACGACTGGCAGACCATGAGTCGTGGTCCAAGACAACGACTCGTCCAGTCCCTCATTGGGACTGATAGTTTTTTTCCCTATGAATTTATTAAGGTTTTTCATAATTCCTATGTTCCTAAGGCTTAAACTATGTCGTTTTAAAGTCAGAATGGAGTGTTTTAAGAAGGTTTAAGTCATTCTAAGCCTATCCTAATTCATGCATGCAAGTTTAGAAGTTTGAGAGGTGATCAAGCTTAGTTCTACAAAGTTCTATCTCAATTCTCTTTGGGCAATCAAGGAAGTGTGAAAATCAGATCCCTTCAGGTATGTAAGGCTATGAATGGGTGCAATTGTCCACACCCATGCCCAATTCCCTCTCGATTCATGATGTTCTAAGTGATGATTCCATAGGGTTTTTACCCAATGCATGAATCCCTAAGTTTCAATCATTGGTATGATCTAAGCATATTTTAAATGATGAATTATGATTAATCGACATATTTTACAATGTTTTAATTTATAAATTATGTTTTCAAGTTTTCTAAATTATGATGCCCATCCATGAATGTTCATGAAAGTTGAGATCTATGAGATATGTGTTAAAGCATGATGAGATGCTTATGAAGAATATATTATTTCGAAATACTCATGTTTATGTTCATGTTTTCAAAGTGAATTAAGTTGATTTCAAGTATGTTTAAGTATTATGCAAGCCCATATGAATAAATTTGTTTTATGCTTTCATGAATTAGCTTACACGTGGTTTTGGAATCAAGACTTCCATTATTTTCAACTTGTGGTATGGTTTGAGCCAAGGATCTTCATATTATGATTTCAGATTATACATGTATGTTATTATTCAGCTTCATTACTAGACGATGGTCAGCTTTGTTGAAAAAACAATGGAGAGCATGCATGTTTTTTAGAGCAGTCTCTAGCATTGAGTAGGCTAAGGGTCTGTCAACCCTATGCCTTAGAACTATGCGCCTATGTAGGTATGCTCAGATTATTTGGGACCTTCTTTGGATCTTCCCCTACACCCGAGGGTCCTTGAGCTTGATATCAATATCATGGTAGCATCCTTAGCCCTGGAAAAGCTTTGGACGGCTCTGCCCACTTGAATGTGATAGTCGGGACCACGTAAGCTCTACTGTGGTAATGTTGGTTATATGACAAGTCTACCATTGTTCCTCATGATTTCAGTTATGCATGTACAACAGTAATGATATTATGTTTTCAGTATGTTTGACCCAATGTTCAGTTTTACTTATGATTATCAATTTTCAGCTTTTGGTCATTCCATTTAGTTATGATGTTCATTTATGTACTGATCATGATTTCAAAAGAATAGCATGCAAGCCCTAATCCTAGAATCTTATCTTAATTATGCTTATATTATGCATGTTTAATGATTTTACTTACTTAGAGGTATTACATACCTCCATACTCAGTATATTCCATGTACTGACAGCATACTCTATGTTGTATTATTTCATGATACAGGCTCCGATATCCAGACTCAGTCTTGTCACTAGCCAGATTCCCAGAGTTAGCATTCCTTAGTCCTAGTAGGTGAGTCCTCATCTTGCGAGGGCCCTTCTTATCAGTTGTATGTCGCATTTCCATTTTCCATATTTCAGTGAGTTAGTTGGGGTCTTGTCCCATCAACTCATCAGTATTAGAGGCTTATTCTGACATAGTTTGTATTCAGCTTTAGACATATATATGTACTCCGATGTTATATTATGTTCAAACTTCCTCTATGTTATTCATGTTGATCTTCCGCGTATGTATGATTGATTTAGATGTATGTTCATGTCATGGGTCGACTTGGAGCCTCTTGGGGTTTCTTGTCCTATGTCTCGATTCCGGCTCTATGTTTGGGTCGTGACAAACTTGGTATCAGAGCATTAGGTTTTGAAGTGTCCTAGGGTGTCCAAAAGCCACGTTAAGTAGAGTCTTTTTCATGGATGTGAAACGCACAACACTTATGACGAAGAGGCTATAAGACGTTTAGGAAATGTTCCCTTCTTTCATGATCTAATTCCCCATAGAGTTAAGGGAAGGAGAAAAGGAAACGGAAATGGCCATGAGAATGGCAATGGAGATGGGCACCAGCAGGCCCCACCAGCCCACGAGGAGCATATAGCCGAGCTAGTTTCGCAAGCAAAGTTAAGGGAAGCCATTCAAATATTAGCCCAGGCCTTGACCACCCAGGTCAATTAATAGGTAGTAGCGCATGTACCTCAGAACGAGAATGCGGTGGTGGGAAGAGTTAGAGACTTTTTGAGGATGAACCCTCCTGAGTTCCTTGGATCAAAGGTGGATGAGGATCCACATGAGTTTATCGATGAGATTATGAAGATCACCCAGATCATGGGGGTGACCGGAGAAGAGTGTGCTGATTTGGCCTCATATCAGTTGAAAGGAGTCATGCACATTTGGTTCAAGCAATGGAAGGATAGTAGGGTAGTTGGAGCAGGCCCTATAAGTTGGAATGAGTTCAATGCTGCTTTTCTATATTGATTATTCCCTCGTGAGATGAGGGAGCTGAAAGCGACCGAGTTTGTGAATCTAAAGAAAGGAAAGATGACAGTACAACACTATTCGTTGGAGTTCACATGCTTTTCTAGGTATGCACTCGAGATGGTGTCAGATCAGAGGGCCCGAGTGAGCAGGTTTGTACACGGGATAGCAGACTCCTTGGTCAGGAATTTTCAGACCGCGATGCTTCTTTAGGATATTGGCATTGCTCGGATAGTCCTGTACGCCCAATAGATGGAAGTGGTACAGATGAGTGAGCGGGAGAGGGAGGATAAGAGGGCCAAGACTGATAGCATCGCATTCTTCTAGCAGAGTCATAGTGGGCACCGTCAGTAATACCACTAGAGATCTTAAGCCCCAGCGCCTTTGGCTATGAGTGTGCCATGAAGGTCTAGGCGCGATCAGAAGGGATGAGCATTAGGCTTTAGAGGTTAGACTAGCAGATCCATAGAGACCAGCCCTCCAGAGTGTATCAGATATGGCAGAGACACACAGGCCTGTGTTTGGCGGGTACAGGTGCTTTCTTCGGGTGCGGGAAGCATGCACACATGCTTAGGGATTTTCCAGCGGCCAAACAGGGTAATGGTTGGGGCCAAGGCCTAGCTTCTAATTCTGCAGCTCCACTAGCACGCCCAGCTCAGCAGGAGGCCTCTACTAGTACAGGTGGCAGACAACGCCAAAATAGATTTTATGACCTAGCATTCCGTCAGGAGCAGAAGGTCTCCCCGGACGTAGTCACTGGTATGTTACAAGTATTCCATCTTGATGTATATGCATTGTTAGATCCAGATGCTACTTTGTCTTTTGTGACGCCTTATGTTGCTAGTAGGTTCAGAGTCAGTCCCAAAATCTTATCAGAAACCTTCTCAGTCTCTACTCCAGTTGGTGATTCAGTTATAGCTAGACAAGTGTATAGAAATTGTCCTATCACAGTCCTTTAGAAAGTCACCTCAGCAGATTTAGTAGAGCTAGCCATGACTGATTTTGATGTTATCCTCGGCATGGATTTACTATTTGCATGCTATGCCTCTATCAATTATAGAACCCGTGCAGTAGAGTTCATATTTCTTGGTGAGCCTGTCTTATAGTGGAACGGTAGTTCAGCTATTCCTATAGGTCGTTTCATTTCCTACCTTAAGGACAGAAAGATGATTTTTAAGGGTTGTGTGTACCATCTAGTTAGGGTTAAGGATGATACATATGAGACCCCAACTATCTAGCCAGTTCCAGTAGTATGTGAGTATCCAGAAGTGTTTCCAAATGATTTTCGAGAAATCCTCCCTTGAGGGAGATTGATTTGGGTATTGACCTACTACCCGATATGTAGGCTATATCTATTCCTCCATACATAATGGCCCCATCTAAGCTAAAGGGGAAGTTGAAAGACCTTTTAGACAAGGGTTTCATGAAACCGAGCAAATCCTCGTAAGGTGCACCAATCCTCTTTGTTCGAAAGAAAGATGGTTCTCCTCATATGTGCATTGATTATTGAGAATTGAACAAGGTCACCATCAAGAATAGGTATCCTCTCCCAAGGATTGATGATTAGATTGATCAGCTTTAGGGTGCTAAGTGCTTTTCGAAGATAGATCTCAGTTTCGGATACCATCAGCTCTGGGTTCGGGAAAGTGACATCCTGATGAAAGCCTTCAGGACTCGGTATGGTCAGTACGAGTCTGTAGTTATGTCTTTTGGACTAATGAATGCTCCTACAGCATTTATAATGAATAGGGTGTTTAATCCATGCTTGGATACGTTCGTCATTGTGTTCATAGATGACATCCTGATATACTCTCGAAGCGAGAAGGAGCATGTCGCTCATTTGAGGGTGGTGCTACAGACTCTCAAGGATCGCCAGTTGTATGCTAGATTCAGTAAATATGAGTTTTGGTTTAACTCAGTGGCGTTTTTGGGTCATGTGGTATCAAGTAAGGGTGTACATGTAGACTCTCAGAAGATAGAAGCGGTGAAGAATTGGCCTAGACCAATGAATCCTTTGGATATCAGGAGCTTCTTGGGCTTAGCTAGGTATTATCAAAGATTTGTCAAGGGTTTTTATTCTATTGCAGTACCATTGACCGAATTGACCCAAAAGAAAGTGAAGTTCCAATGGTTGGAGGCTTGTGAGAAGAGCATCTAAGAGTTGAAGACTCGACTCACCTCAACACCGATGTTAACCCTACCTGAGGGTACCGATAGGGTTGTGGTATATTGTGATACTTTGAGGTTCGTCCTTGGTTGTGTATTTATTCATCATGGTAAGGTTATATATGCTTCCAGGAAGCTAAAGGTTCATGAAAAGAATTACCCGACTTATGATCTCGAATTGGCGGTGGTAGTATTTGCCTTGAAGATTTGGAGACACTATTTGTATGGGGTCTATGTAGATGTCTTTACGGACGACAAGAGCTTACAATATGTGTTCACCCAGAAGGACTCAAATATACGCCAAAGGAGGTGATTGGAGTTACTCAAGGATTATGATATCAGTGTCCTTTACCATTTGGGCAAGGCTAATATGGTAGCAGACTCTCTTAGTAGGCTTTCTATGGAGAGTGTGTCCCATGTTGATGAGGGGAGGAAGGAGGTGGAAAAGGATGTGCATCGACTTGCACGATTGGGAGTTCGTTTGCTTTACTCGATCGATGGTGGTGTTATTGTTTAGAACGGATTAGAATCATCCTTGGCGACTAATGTAAAAGATAGAATAGAAGAGGATCCTATCTTAGTGAAGTTAAAGGAAGTCGTTCAGAATCAGAAGGTAGAGGTCTTCTCCAAAGGGAAGATGGTGTGCTCTGATATCAGGGTCGATCGTGTGTATCGGATGTTGATGATTTGAGAGATCGGATGTTGCACGAGGCTCATGGTTCCAGGTACTCTATACATCCAGGTGCCACCAAGATGTACCGTGACCTATGGGAATTCTATTGGTGGAATGGCATGAAGAAGGACATAGTAGAGTTTGTAGCTAAGTGTCCGAATTGTCAGCAAGTGAAGGTTGAGCACCAGAGACTAGGAGGTGTACTTCAAGACATCAGTATTCCTTCTTGAAAGTCAAAGGAGATCAATATGGAATTCATCATAGGGTTGCCTCGCACTCATCAACAATAAGACTCCATTTGGGTGATCGTCGATGTGTTGTGAGTCTACAACACTTTCAACGCTCAAAACTAAGAAAATAACATTAACTTAGGTGTGTTTATATGGATATAAGGCACTTTTGCTTTGATGACAGGACAAATGTTGGAATAAGAATGTGCAAAAGAATCCTAAAAGTGCAGAAAATGAGCCAAAATCATAGTCTCAGTATGAGCCGTAAGATGATGGTACAAGCCGTACTGAAAACCGTGAAAAGTTTCATATGGCTGAATTGGGGAGACTGCAACATACGACTCTTAGTACGAGCCGTAACTTGGAGTCATGGAAATATTTAGAAGAATTGCACAAAGGAAGCCTCCTGATATGGATGGAACTATGAATCGTATCAGGAGCAATGGTGAGCTTCAGAGGGTTTTCATTGCCAAGTAAATCTTCAAATAGTACGAGTCGTGGCTGAAAGGTACGAGTCGTACCAAAACACTTGTGAATAAATTCATAAAAAGTTATAGTTCTCAAAGCCAAACCACGGAAGAAACTCACGCTTGTAGGAAACATGTATGAATCTTACCAAGGCCTAATACTTAGATAAATTTCAACAAGCCAAGGACTTATGGACAACAGGTACGACCCGTAAAATCCTGCTAGGGGTCGTATGATTAGTCGTGGCTCAGACGGCACCAGTTATGGAAAAGCACCTTGTTAGCTTAGCAAAAGGATTCTTATATCTGTATAAATACATTTTATGTTTTATTTTTAGTAGACAATGTGAAAAGTAGTTAGAGAAGGTTAGAGAACAAGAACAACATTAGTGAGAAGAGATTTCGATTTGATTAACTTGTAATCAACCTTTTCTTGGATTCTTTCTTGATGTTTAACAATTGTTCTTGAGTAATTTCTGATATAATCAATGAATTTTTTCTCTCAGCTACGATTGTAAGTATTGAATTATGTGTTTAATGATGAACGCATATCACACCCTTGCACCTATGAGAGGATAAAACCTCCATAAATAGGGTTGTGGGAACCATGATGGACTAACGAGCTAGGGATACACAAAATTGATTCAAAACCAATGCAAAATTCTTGTATGGTATTCTTTTCATGTGTAAACATTTTTTAACGGTGTACAACGTTAGGACTTGCCTAAATTCTTTACTTTCTTGAACCTAGAGAGGTAGAGATTAGGAAAAGAGAATTTTAACAAAGCCTTGATCTTGATGATCATTATATTATATTGAACTGTAGTCACAGGATAGTTGAATTTGAGTGTAATTTGATAACTGTTAAATTGAAATCGCTCGTGAGACCTGACCAGTGATTGAGTATAGTCATTCAATAGCGACGAACCAGTCATTTGGATGAACCCTAGTTATCAATTTTATAAGGAAGCATTGGTATTGATTATGTGTGTATACCCAAAGAAGTTATGAACCCATGGGGAACACAAACCCTAGTTATTCTTTAATCTTGATTTACATCATAATTTTAATTATTGATTTAATCATTATTTTCTTAAACCCCCAAATTGGAGTAACTAACTTACAAGTTCACTTACCGACATTAGCCTAGATCTTCTATATTCCCTAAGGGTTCGACCCCAGCCTCTTTGTTGGGTTCTTTATTGACAACGTCCGCTTCATACTTCAGCAGGAGGTGTGAGTTAGAGGGTTATCAAAAGGTGGCACGGTTGCCGGGGAATACGGCTAAGACTAGATTAGTTTCTTGTATTTGACTTTCGGTAGTTATTTCCTCAATTATGTTTTCTTTTGGTTTGTGATACCTAGAGGTGTTTGATCAGTCAATGCCAAGCACTGGGAGTAGTGAAAATCCCCTGATTCCATTGAACCCCATAATTGAACGAGGACTACATAGAATGGAAAACTAGGAACAGAGAGATGCATGTATAACTGAAGAAGCTAGGAAAGCCGAGCTTGCTCGCCAAGCTGCACTTCAGGATGCGGTAGATGTTAGAGACGAGGTTGTTAATGCTGGCCGACATGGTCGGGGCAAGAAAGGCCATATATTTTCCCCTCAGTTCTTCGATGATGAGGACCTAGACATTGATGAAGTTGGGTCAACTGGAGCAATTCTACCACTACCACTGCCCGCTTGGGCCAAATTTGACATGATGAGCACCATAATTCAACTGTTAAACATGAAAGGGGTGTTCAATGGTCATACAGCAGATGATGCCAACTTGCACCTGATGAACGTTTTTGGAATATGCAAGGCATACAAGTTGCCTGGAGATAGCCAACATGCCATCAGACTCAGACTTTTCCCCTTTTCTCTATCAGGGGAAGCCACTTTATGGTTATTGGAGTTTCCCAACGACTCCATAACCAACTGGAGGCAAGCCTTCTTAGAGATATTCTTTCCCTCCTCCAAAATGTTTTAGCTCAAGGATGAGATTTACAATTTCCGACAACTTAAAATCGAGACACTACATGAATCCTGGCTGAGGTTCAAGAAGAAGTTGAGAAAGTGCCCAAAACATAATATTCCAGATGATGGTTTGTTGGAAATTTTCTACAGGTCTTTGAAAAATAACACAAAAGATGTAGCAGACACTGTGGTGGGAGGAGCATTGATTAGTCACACCTGGGAGCGAGCTGCCACTATTCTTAACAGGGTGACTAAAACAAATAGGGTATGGCATACCCGGGAGGCAGATGCAGCGACCGGTACATATGTTGTTGGTTTGACTGCAGACCAACATAGGAAGGAAGAAGAAGGTGACCAAGAGTTGGCTTATACGTGCACATCATTGGATTTTCTTACAAAGAACATTATGGGAGCTGGAGCTAAAAAACGTAAACACAGTGGGGACACAAGGACTGGAGCAAGGGGCAGACCACTCTAATTTCGGGGAGGAGGCAAATTTCCTGGATAGCCAGGTGGCGGGTTTCCGAGCAAATGTCCAACCATTTGGACAAGACAATTGCTGCCAAGGTTCAAGAAACCAAGGTCGTAACCAATACAGAGATAACAGCAATCTGAACGGGTATATAGATAGAAGTCGAGTCCGTGATCACGAAGTAGAATGGAGAAGGAATGACGGCTACCGCAACGACCGAGCTGGAATATATGTGCCTCTCAGTGTATGAGAGGGGGAGGCTTGTTATACCCCAGAAGCTCAAAGATCGGACCTGGGAGTTGAAATGGGAAAATTGTGAAATTTATGTTGCAGGCACAGGACGAGTTGTGGCAGGACTCGTGAGGAGACCCCATGAGTCGTCAGGTGGCTCATGGGGAGACCTAGGGAAATAAAGGATTGAGGTCCCCACGAGCAAGGGAACTACTCGTGGGCAGCAACCTTGAGTCGTCATGTCAATCGTGGGGTGAAGTTTGAATAGTTATCGGAGGATTGTCCAGTGTACTCAACAAAAGGGACCCCACGAGTCGTGGCTAGTCCCAACGACTCGTGATGTGAGTCGTGATCAAGGAAGGTGAGTTCCATTTGATGCTAAGATAGTGTACAAATGGGAGGTGGAAACGAGTCATGACCAGTGGCAACGGGTTGTTAAATCACCTGTTGTGAGCCCTAAAGGACCAGTTAGCAAGTGTACTTGACGAGCGACATAATGAGTTGTTTGGGCCAGTGACGATCCGTTAGGTCGTCCATTAGGACCACCTAGCAGTGTTTTTCTACGAATTCAGTAAAGGTCTTTTCGTAATTCCTAAGTTCCTAAGACCTATACTACATCATTTAAGGATCATTTTATAGGGTTTTAAGAAGGGGAAACTTATTCTAGGATAGTTCATTCCATGCATGCAAACTTGAGGGCTTGAAGGGAGGATTTAGAGAAAGTTTTGAAGGTTTCGAATTGGAATCTCAGCTGGGAAATTAGAGAAGTGTTAAAATCATCCCTCCTAGGTATGTAAGGCTATGAGTGGGTGTATTCTTCCAACCCATGCTCAATTCCTATCAAAATGTGATAATTTGTCTATGATCAAGAATGGGGTTTTACCCAATTGCATAATTCTGCAATTTCTATACATGGGGTATGATTAGATTGCATTTATATTAATGAATTGTAAATATTGGGAAGATTCTAAATTGTTTTTAATACAAAAATTGTTTTCAAAAAATCTTGAATCTAAAATGCCCATGGATGAGAAGTTCATAAAGGTAGTGAATGATGATGAGTGCATGGTGATGTTTAGATTTGACGATGAAAAGCATGTTTCTAAATCTACCTATGATTATGATGCTTCTTTCAAAATGAAATAAGTAGATCCTAGTATGATAAAGCTTTGGGAAATGCCCGCATATTGATTTTAAGTGATGATTTTCCTGACATAAGCTTACCACATTGTTTGAAGTGAAGATTCTCAAATTTTTCATAAATTCTAGCTTGTGGTATGCTGAGTTAAATATTTCTACATGTAGCTTACCACATGATTTGGAATAGATTCTCCCACCTATGATCGAACTTGTGGTATGTTTCAAAATAAAGCCTCTCATAAGCATGAATTTATAATTGAGATATATTTCTTTATTGAGCTTTTTCAAAGGACAATGTTGAGCTTCATTTTCATATGATATCAAGTATATACATGATTTCATTATTGAGCTTTGTCAATAGACAACGTTGAGCTTTATTTCATACAATGTTGAGTTATGCGTGATTTCATATTGAGCTTTGTCGTTAGATGATGTTGGGCTTCGTAACTAGATGATGTTGAGCTTCATTATATATGATGTAGAGCATTGCATGTTTTGGAAGAAGAGTCTCGCACTGAGCGGGTTAAGGGTCGATTACCCTATGCCCAGAACTACGCGCCAACATAGGTTGACACTATTATATTATTGGGACCTCCCTTATGAGTTATCCCCGGTCCGATTGGCCTTGCAGCTTGATATCGATATCATGGTAGCGTCCTTATCCCTAGCAAGGTTTTGGAAAGCTCTGCCCACTTAAATGTAATAGTCGGTACCACGTAAGATCTATCGTGGTATGTCGGTTAAGTGACGAGTCTCCCACTGTCTATACTATTCATATTTTCATATGCATTATTCATGGAAGTCTTTTAACACATGGATGTTCGAAAAGTAAGGTTTGACTCATTGTTCAGCTTTTAAAATAATTCCATTTTTCAACTTGAGTCATTCGAGTCAGTCATGATGTTATAAAGCTATGCATGATCATGTTATGATGAGATTTTGATTACAAAAGAATGCATGTATGCCCTTTCTCTCATGTTGAAAGCTTCTGATATATATGAAATTTTTTAAATGATTTACTTTACTAAAGCAGTTTTACTTACCTTGCATACTTGGTACACTTCACGTACTGACTGCATACTTTCTATGCCGATCATTTCATGATGCAGGATCCGTTCCCCAGGTTCAGCGCCGTTCGTAATCGCTTATCAGAGTTAGCACCTGCTTGAGTGGTGAGTCCTCATCTTTCGAGGACTAAACTTTCAGTTTCATGTCGTATTTCAGTTTTATGTTTTGTGGAGTTAGTTGGGGTCTTATCCCATCATCGCATCTAGACTAGAGGCTTTCAAACTTATGTATGTATAACTTTGGATATCATTCTGATGTGTCATTGTATGAGACTTTCGCTGCGTTTATAATTGTTCTTTCTTCATATTATTAAATGAGTTAGTTGAATGCTTATGCCATGGGTCGACTTGGGGTCTCTCGAGGTCTTGTCCTGTGTCTACGATTTGGGTCTACGCTCGGATTGTGGAAAACTTGGTATCAGAGCCATAGGTTTGATGTGTCCTAGGGAGTCTAAAAGATGCATTAGGTAGAGTATTTTTTAGGGGTGTGAAGCGCGCCACACTTATGACGAAGAGGCTACTAGACATTTTATGAAATGTTCCCTTCTTTCATGATCTATGTCGTGCGATGAAAAGCCTTTCTATCCTTCTAATTTGTGCTATTCACCATTGTAGAATCATGGCACCTCAAAGAGTGAATGGAAGGAGGATTGAAGGTGGTGTGGGACACGAGGATGGAAACGATCATAAGCATCAGCTAGCCCCACCAGTTCAGGAGCCTTAGGAACCAGAGCCAGCCTCTCATGCTGAGTTCCGAGCTTCCATTAAGATGGTTGCGCAGGCCTTGGCCACTCAAGTCAATCTGCAGGCCGTTGTGCATGTTCCCCAAAATGGCAATGCAGCGGCGGCTCGAGTCAGGGACTTCTTGAGGATGAACCCTCCGAAGTTTCTGGTGTCCAAGGTAGATGAGGATCCGCATGATTTCATTGATGATATTGTCAAGATCACCAAAGTTATGGGGGTGAGTAGTGTTGAGTGCGCAGAGTTGGCCTCCTTCCAGTTGAAGGGGGTTGTGCATATTTGGTTCTGCCAGTGGAAGGATAGTAGGGTTGTAGGAGCAGGTTCGACCACATGGGAGGAGTTTCAGATTGCATTCCTAGATTGGTTCTTCCCTCGAGAGATGAGGGAGGTGAAAGCATCCGAGTTCGTGAATTTAAAGAAAGGAAGGATGACTGTTCAAGAGTACACCCTTGAGTTCACCCACCTATCTAAGTATGCCCCAGAGTTAGTGGTAGACCAGCAGGCACAGGTGAGCAAATTTGTGCATGGTATAGCAGGATATTTGGACAAGGACTGCAGGACAGCTATGCTCCATTAGGACATGGACTTCCCTCGCATTGTGTTGTACGCTCAGCAGATGGAGGCGACACATTCAAGGGAGAGGAAGGCCAAGAGGGCCAGGACTGAGGACCATAGATTCTCTCAGTAGAGGTCCGGTGGTGGGCACCAATAGCAGACCCACAGAGATCATCAGCCCTAGCATCTTCAGCGCTGAGTGTTCCATCTAAGCCCAGACATCAGAGAGGGAAAGCATCAGGCTCTAAGGATCATAGCAGTAGACCCGAAGACTCTAGCATTCTAACTTGTCACAGGTGGGGCCGAGGACACACAGGCCATTGTTTGGCAGGGTCAAGATCTTGTATTGGATGTGGGCAGCCTGGACATATGCTCAGAGATTGTCCCGCTGTGAGACAGGATCAGGTTGGGGGCCGAGGCCCATCTTCTAATTCAGCAGCCCCTCCCCTATACATAGCATATCAGGAGGCATCTACTAGTACAACTAGCAGATAGCGCCAGAACTGATTCTATGCCTTAGCCACTTGTCAGGAGTAGGAGGCCTCACCTGATGTAGTCACTGATATGTTGAGAGTCTTTCATGTTGATGTACATGCTTTGTTAGATCCGGGGGCTACCTTGTCTTTTGTGACACCTTATGTGGCCAATAGCTTTGGAGTCAATCCCGATGTCTTATCAGAGCCCTTCTCAGTTTCTACTCCAGTAGGTGACTCAGTTATAGCTATACGGGTGTATAGAGATTGCCCGGTCTCAGTTTTTCATAAAGTCACATCAGCAGACTTGATAGAGTTAGCCATGACCGATTTCGATGTTATTCTCGGCATGGATTGTCTATTTTCATGCTAAGTTTCAATTAATTGTAGGACCTAGTCAGTAGAGTTCAAATTTACAGGTAAGCCTATCTTAGAATGGGAGGGTAGTTCAACTGTGCCTGTAGGTCGATTTATTTCCTACCTTAAGGCCACAAAGATGATTTCTAAGGGTTTCTTATACCATCTAGTTAGGGTTAAGGACATGGAGTCAGAGACCTCGACTACCCAGAGGTCTTTCCTGATAATTTTCCAAGTGTCCCTCCCGAGTGTGAGATTGATTTCGGTATAGATCTTCTTCCCGACATGTAGTTTATGTCTATTCCGCCTTACAGAATGGCTCCAACCGAGATAAAAGAGATGAAGTATCAGTTGAAGGACCTGTTAGATAAGGGCTTTATTAGGTCACGTAACTCTCCATGGGGTGCACCAGTGTTATTTTTCAGAAAGAAAGATGGTTCGCTTCGGATGTGCATTGACTATCGGTAGTTGAATAAGGTCACCATCAAGAATAGGTATCCTTTACCTAGGTTCAATGATTTGTTTGACCAGTTTTAGGGTGCCAAGTTTTTCTCCAAGATTGATGTCAGATTTTGGTATCATTAGATTAGGGTTCGGGGGAGTTACTTCCCGAAAGCCGCTTTCAACAATCGGTATGGTCACTACGAATTTGTTGTTATGTATTTTGGACTAATTAATGACCTTACAGCTTTTATGGATCAAATTAATAGGGTTTTCAAGGCATATTTGTACATGTTCGTGATTGTGTTCATTGATAACATCCTTATATACTCTCGGAGCGAGGAGGAGCATGTCGCTTACTTGAGAATAGTGCTTCAGACCCTCAAGGATTGCCAGTTGTATGCAAATTTCAGCAAATCTGAGTTTTGGTTGGACTCAATGGCATTTCTAGGCTATGTGGTATCATGTGATGGCATAAAAGTAGACTCTCAGAAGATTGAGGCAGTAAAGAATTGGCCCAGACCAGTGAACCCATAAAATATCAAGAGCATTTTTGGCATCGCGGGTTACTATCAGAGATTTGTGGAGGGTTTTACATCTATTGCCGCACCATTGACCAAGTTGACTCAAAAAAAGGTGAAGTTTCAATGGTCGGAGGCTTTTGAGAAAAGCTTCAAAGCGTTGAAGAACCGACTCACTTCAGCACCAGTGTTGACTCTACCCGATGGTGCAGATGGCTTTGTAGTGTACTGTGATGCTTCTCGAGTTGTACTCGGGTGTGTGTTGATGCAACATGGGAAGGTGATAGCATATGCCTCGAGACAGTTGAAAGTTCATGAAAAGAACTACCCAACCCATGATCTTGAATTAGCCGCGGTGGTGTTTGCATTGAAGATATGGAGGCATTACTTGTATGGGGTCCATGTGGATGTATTCATGGATCACAAGATATTGCATTATGCGTTCACGCAGAAAGATCTCAATCTTCGGCAAAGGAGGTGATTGGAGTTACTAAAGGACTACTACATGAGTGTCCTTTACCACCCGGGTAAGGCTAATGTGGTAGCGGATGCAGTTAGTTGACTCTCTATGGAGAGTGTGTCCCATGTGGATGAGGGAAAGAAAGAGTTGGTGAAGGATGTCCATTGACTTGTGAGGTTGGGAGTTAGATTGGTCGACTCGACCGATGGCGGTGTTGTTGTGCAAAATGGATCAAAATCGTCCTTGGTGATGGATGTGAAGCCCAAACAAGATGAGGATCCGATTTTAATAAAGCGTAAGGGAGCCATTCGAAGTCAAAAGGTGGATGTTTTCTCCCAAGGGGAAGATGGTGTACTGTGGTACCAGGGTCGTCTATGTGTTCCATCTGTTGATAATTTAAGGGATAGGATATTGCATGAGGCACATGGGTCCAGGTATTCTATCCATCTGAGTACCACCCAGATGTATCATGACTTGCGGGCAATATATTGGTAGAACGGCATGAAGAAAGGTATTGCAGAATTCATAGCCAAGTGCCTGAACTGTTAGCAAGCGAAAGTCGAGCATGAAAGGTCGGCAGGCGTGCTTCAGGATATCAACATTCCCACTTGGAAGTTGGAAGAGATTAATATGGATTTCATTATAGGCCTACCTTGTACTCGCCGACACTATGATTCCATTTGGGTGGTGGTCGACAGGTTGACCAAGGCTGCACACTTTCTACCAGTCAAAACCACAAATTCAACGGATGATTATGCCAAATTGTATATTCGGGAGTTGGATCGACTTCATGGAGAGCCTTTGTCTATTATTTTAGATTGAGGTACTCAATTTACCTCTCAGTTTTGCGGGTCCTTCCAAAAGGGGCTTAGAACTCAGGTTAAGCTAAGCACAACATTCCATCTGCAAACAGACGACCAGGAAGAGCGAAAAATCTAGACCTTTGAGGACAAGTTAAGAGCCTGTGTGATGGACTTTAAAGGTAGTTGGGATGATCACTTGCCCTTGATCGAGTTTGCTTACAATAATGACTATCACTCCAGTATCCAAATGGCACTGTTTGAGGCTATCTATGGGTGGAGGTTTAGATGTCCCATCAGATGGTTTGTGGTTGGTGAGGCAGCTATGATAGGGCCAGACTCGTGTCACGAGGCTATGGTGAAGGTTCAATTGATAAGGGACAGGCTGAAAATTGCTCAGAGTCATCAAAAGTTATATGTTGATGTGAGAAGAAGAGATTTGGAGTTTTTGGTGAATGATTGGGTATTTCTAATGTTATCTCCAATGAAGGGAGTCATGCAGTTAAGAAAGAAAGGAAAACTCAGCCCCGTTATATTGGTCCGTATCGGGTTATAAGAAAAGTTGGTATGGTAGCTTATGAGTTGGACTTGTCATTAGAGTTATCTTCAGTTCATCCTGTCGTTCATGTATCGTTCTTGAAAAAGTGCTTGGGTGATCCATCTTTAGTTGTCCCGGTGAAAAGTGTTGGCGTGGGAGATATACTCAGTTATGAGGAAATTCCAGTTGCAATCTTTGATCATCAGGTTCAGAGGCTGAGGAACAAAGAATTAGCTTAGGTGAAGGTGTTGTGGAGAAACCAGCATGTTAAGAGAGCTACGTGGGAAGCCGAAGTGGCTATGATAGCTAAATACCCCCACTTGTTCCCTACCGGCTCAGTTGTAGTTTAAGGTATCAGTTTTTTCTCTAATTCTCTAATCAGTTTTCATGTTCAGTTCATGTGCGCAAGTTTGATTTATGTTATGATAAATGTATGTGATGTCTGGATTCAATTAAGCTATGTAGTTCTTTTCGGAGGTAGTCATTCCATTAGTTTTCCGCTTAAATAATCAGAATTTTCATATGATGATTGCATGTTTCTACGTTTTCTGTATGTTTCTAACATTCGAGGATGAATGTCCCCAAGGGGAGATATTGTTATACCCGGAAAGATCAAAGATCGAACCCGGGAGTTAAAATGGGAAAATTGTGAAATTTATGTTGCGGCATAGGACGAGTCGTGGTCGTCAGGTGGCACATGGGGAGGCCTAGGGAAGTAAAGGATTGAGGTCCTCACGAGTGAGGGAATGACTCGTGGTCAGAAAGAATGAGTTGGCATGTCAATCGTGGGGTGGAGTTGGAATAGTAATGGAGGATTGTCCGCTGTACTCAAGGGAAGGAACCCCACGATTCGTGGCCAGTCCCAATGACTCGTCATGTGAGTCGTGATCAAGCAAGGTGAGTTCCATTTGATGCTATGGCAGTGTACATAACGGGAGGTGGCAACGAGTTGTGAATGGTGGCAACAGGTCATTAGGTCACCCGTTGTGAGCCCTAAAGGACCAGTTAGCCAGTGCACCTGACGAGTGACATAACGAGTCATTTAGGCCAGTGACAATACGTCAGGTCGTCCGTTAGGACCATCTGGCAGTGTTTTCAAGCGAATTCAGTCTTTTCATAATTCCTAAGTCCCTAAGACCTATACTACGTCATTTAAGGCTTCTTTTACAAGGTTTTAAGAGGGGGAAACCTACTCTAAGCTAGTTCATTCCATGCATGCAAACTTGAGGGCTTGAAGGGAGGATTTAGTTCAAGTTTTGAAGGTTTCCATTGGAATCTTAGCTGGGCAATTAGAGAAGTGTTAAAATCATCCCTCCCAGGTATGTAAGGCTATGAGTGGTTGCCCTCTTCCACACCCATGCCCAATTCCTATTAAAATATGAAAATTTGTCTATGATAAAGTATGGGGTTTGTTATACCCCGTAAATTTTAAATGAATAAATAGCCTAATGTCATGTTGGTTAAGGGATTTAGAAAGCAAAAAAAAAAATGAAAAATGAAAAATGAATAAAAAGGGTCGGCCTCTTCATCAAATTTCAACATATTTCCAGCAAGAAACAGGGGAGAAAAAGTACTAAGAAAACCCACGACAAACATATATAATTTCCTTCCAATTACGCGACGAAACGCGGTCTAAACTTCGTTTCGGCTTAGGTACAGGCGTATAAAGCTGCAGGGAGCAATCCTACGGAGTTGGTTTCGTGAAATTTGGTCGTCGAAACATCGTGCTACCGAGGTAAAGTCAATAGAATTTCTTTAAATTAGTACCAATATGTTCCTAGCGTTGCAGTGAGCATTTATCCCTTCTGGACTATCGAGAAATAACGAGTTTTTGATCGTTTTCCGAAAGGTTGAAGTTGGGATAAATATATATATCAAAAGTGATAATTTCTCCCGAATATTAATGTATTTAGTTCTAATTGACGTGTATATGAATGTAGTTGGGAGAAACAACAGAAATACCGACGGAAATCACATCGGTCAGTCGGGTACTCAGAAACCAGGTATGTAAAGTTATTCTTTCGGCAAGCCAGGAAGTACATCTTAGAAAGTAAATAGAATAAAGTCTATTAACTAATACCCAGTGTACAGGAACGATTTTAGTACAATTTCCAGCAAGCATGCTAGTATAACATTACGTATCATGCTATAATCAGAATAATAGATATTCAGGTAATACGTATTACATTTGTTGAGATTGTACCCAGTAGTAGATGGCATGTTCTATGTTATTGAGTTATACTCAGATATAATCAGATAGACAGATAAAGTCCAGGCAGCAGTTAGCCAGTAATCAGGAATAGTGTAAAATAGAATATAGTTTCAGTTATTTATTACAAACTGGCCTTGAGATACAAGAAGAGAATATGGTTAGTATTTTGCATTAAGCAAGCTTGCTGTGTATGTGTTTTGTATGTTGAGACTTGTTGTGGCATGTGGGCACCCTTTAGCATCCCCACCGCCCCTGGGTTATAGCTGTGTCGATACCAGATTCAGATACCGCCACCAGCTGGGCGATGCCGTCCGACTAAAGGACGATGATGGCCGACCACCATGATAATACGGTCCAGACCACCCTGCTTGCAGGGGTAGTTCAGTTTACTCTGCGCAGAGCTAGCACACCCTATTTACAGGGGCAGACCACTCTGTGTGCACACCTGTGCCCAGAGGCAGGAGTCTTCGGACTCAGACACAGTTTATTGTCAGAGGCCAAGGCCTGAGTTACATACCCAAGGGGGCCGGTAGGAGGAGCTCACAGTTATCAGAGGAGTGAAGTGACTTGTTTTTGGTTGGTTTAGACCCGGGTAGGGGTAAATAGATTGCTTGCTTGGTTGGCACCTTCCGACTTATGGGGGTCGGTCAGGTATTGTGTGTATTATTATATATATTGATATGTGCTAGTAGATACTGATAGACAGAAGGACGACACGTCTTTAGGTACGCTCAGTTAGTTACGGAATGTATAAACTCTCCCCAGTTATCCTCAGCTAGATAGACTCAGCTACTTCTTGCTTAAATATCATGTTATTGTGCTATTCGTTTCAGTTGTATATTTTAGTTTGCTTTACATGCTCAGTACCTGTGGTACTGATGCCCAGCGGGGCGCTGTATTGCTTGCCTACAGGTACTCACGGACGAGGAGCCGATCCCTCGTGATTCCAGCCAGCCAGTGAGTCATCAGCTCCTGTCATCCGAAGTCTGATTCCTAGAGGTGTAGATCCTTTTCTTTTGTTGTGCAGTATGGGTAGGTCGGGGCCCTGTCCCGATCATTTCTATTAATTTCTTACAGTATTCGTAGAGGCTTGCAGTCTGTATATATTCCCTATGGTTAGTTGAGCCGGTCGTGTGAGGCCATGCGGTCTGCTATAGCTGTTTAGTATTTCAGTTTATGTTGGCCGTGTGGGGCCTTAATTTGACAGTAGTGGTGACCTTGCCGGTCACGTAGTTTTATAGCAGTTTTGTGTTGAGTTACAGATAACTAGACAGCATGGTGGCCTTGTCGGCCCGCATAGGTTCCTTGTTATAAGTCTGTTTCTGGTTAGCTGTTGTTACAGGTAAAGATGGCTACAGGCCAGTTGGCCGGAGGCTGTATTTACAACCGTTATATAGCCGATTTATTTCTTGAAATAGAGCCAAAGCCAGCCAAAGCACCAGATGTGCTCAGGCTGGTCCATTTAGCAGTCTAGAGTCTAGCAGGCACCTGGTGCCCGTCATACCCCCCAAGGTGGGGTGTGACAGGGTTTTACCCAATTGAATAATTCTACAATTTCTATGCATGTGTATGATTAGGTTGCATTTATATTGATGAATTGTAAAGCTTGGGCAGATTATAAATTGTGTTCAATACAAAAATTGTTTTCCAAATATATTGAATCTAAAATGCCCATGGATGAGAAGTTCATAAAGGTAGTGAATGCTGATGAATGCATGATGATGTTGAGATTTGATGATGAAAAGCATGTTTCTAAAGCTACCCATGATTATGATGTTTCTTTCAAGATGAAATGAGTAGATCCTAGTATGATAAAGCTTTGGGCAATGCCCGCATGTTGATTTTAAGTGATGATTTTCCCAACATGAGCTTACCACATTATTTGAAGTAAAATTTCCAAATTTTTCATAAATTCTAGCTTGTGGTATGTTGAGTTAAATATTTCTTCACGTAGTTTAGCTTGATTTGGAGTAGATGCTCCCACCTATGATTGAGCTTGTGGTGTATTTCGAAATAAAGCTTCTCATATGCATGAATTCATAACTGAGATGTATGTCGTTATTGAGCTTTGTCAAAGGATAATGTTGAGCTTCATTTTCATATGATGTAGAGTCTATGCATGATTTTATTATTGAGCGTTTTCAATAGACAATGTTAAGCTTCATTTTATACGATGTTGAGCTTCATTATATATGATGTAGAGCATTGCATGTTTTGGGAGAAGAGTCTAGCATCGAACGGCTTAAGGGTCGATCACCCCATGCCCTAGAACTACTCGCCAACATAGGTTGATACTATTATATTATTGGGACCTCCCTTGTAAGCTATCCCCAGCCCAATTGGCCTTTTAGCTTGATATCGATATCATGGTAGCGTCCTTATCCCTAACAAGGTTTTGGATGGCTCTACCCACTTGAGTGTAATTGTCGGGACCACGTAAACTTTATCGTGGTATGTTGGTTATGTGACGAGTCTCCCACTGTCTATACTATTAAAATTTGCATATGCATTATTCATTGAAGTTATCTTACACATGCATGTTCTATAAGTAAGGTTTGAATCATTGTTCAGCTTTTAAAATAAATTCCATGTTTCAGCTTGAGTCATTCGAGTCATTCATGATGTTCTAAAGCTATGCATGATTATGTTATGATGAGATTTTTATTACAAAAGAATGCATGTATGCCCTTCCTCTCATGTTGAAAGCTTATGATATATATGGAATGGTTTATATGATTTACTTTATTAAAGTGGTTTTACTTACCTTGCATACTTGGTACATTACACGTACTGACTGCATACTTTCTATGCTAATCGTTTCATGATGCAAGATCTGTTCCCCATGTTCAGCCCAATTCGTAATCGCTTATCAGAGTTAGCACCTGTGTGAGTGGTGAGTCCTCATCTTTTGAGGACTAGACTTTCAGTTTCATGTTTTGTGGAGTTAGTTGGGGTCTTGTCCCATCAACTCATCTAGACTAGAGGCTTTTGGACTTATGTATGTCTAACTTCAAATATTATTGTGATGTGCCATTATATGAGACTTCCTCTGAGTTTATAAATATGCTTTTTTCATGATATTAAATGAGTTAGTTGAATTCTTATGCCATAGGTCGATTTGAGGTCTCTCAAAATCACTTTTCCCGTGTCTACGCTCGGGTCATGACAAGGCTGGATAGTCAAAGCTAGAGAGAATGATGGCTGAGATGCTAAAAGAGGTGAGGTCCATTGATGATCAGTTGAAGAAAATCCGAGGTGATATATCGAGCATGGGCCAGAGAGTGGAATCTCACACAACAACAATCAAGTAGATTGAGCAGTAGTGTAATACCTCGGGAGATCATAAATCAGACCCGGGAGTTGAAACGGAGAAAAATGGAAATCTGCCATCAGGTCACAGAATAAGTCGTTCTGTGACCTATGGGATAGACCACGAGTCGTGAGATGACTTGTGGTGGGGATAAGGGTGTGAGTTGAATTTTTGGACTTAGGGTCCCCACGGACGTGACAACGAGTCGTGGTTAGATGTTGCGCTCCAGCGTGCATGGTCGTACAAGTTATACAGTGGCTCTCTTAAGAGTCGGATGTCGAACCCACAGGGACTGGACTTATTTTAGCAAATATTCAAGTTCGAGTGCTATATTAATTTCACTAGTATTTATTATAGAGATTTTGGTTGTTTAAACTAAATCTAAGTGATTATCACAAAATACTCGGGAAACAATAATAAGAAGCATATAAAGTTAAGGCCTGACAATCATGCAATGCTACAATTCACAAATGTTCAAGTATATAAATTTTAGTTGTTGTCTCACAGACTTAATATGCAGTGTTCATGATCTCTCGAGCCTCTAAACACAACAAACTTGTCTCACACCTACATCTTGAGCGGGGATGTGACGTCCTAATTCGTGAGCAATCAACATTGTCGATGTGGTCTATGGGGTTTATGCCCTTGATTATTGTCTTTGGTACCTCTAATCATTTAAAGTAATTTAGCTTCACAACTACTTCTATAAGCAGTGATATGACAATTCTAAGTTGGTGTCTAGCTATCGTCCCGTTTTATTAACCAAGCAAGGCAATTAGGTATAATTGTTATCCTAACCGCGAATCCTATCATAAAGACAAAAACTTGCTCCCTGCATTATTTCGTTCTAACCTAGGGTTACTCTTTCGAGCTTTTGCCTAAGTTTAACAAGTTCGTTTTCATGGTGATCAAGCATAAAAAAAACAATTATTAAGAATGCAAGACAAAACAACAACCAAAACCCAAATTAAGATGAAAATCGATCAATTACATTCATATCATGTGGCCTTAACCCTAGAGGAAGGGTTTTAGCCACTCATGTTCATACAATTACATAAAAACATGTTTAAAGTAAAGTACTTACAAAAATGGTAAAAGAGAATGAAAGTTTTTGAACCCTAGTATAACACCCTCAAAAATTTTTGGTGATTATTTGATGATTGTATTCTAGGTTAAGGAAAGTACGGGTTGTATATTAGTCGTAGATGACAAGGGAAATGTGTACGAACGGAAAACCAAAGAGTATGAGAAGTTCATAAGTAAGGGTCAATTTTAAACGACCATATCTCCCAATATATAATGAATGAGAAGCTCCACCACCTATCAAAATAAAGGTCTTTGAGTTTAGTTTTCAGAACATCAAACATCTTGTCAATCGGAGTTCAGAGTAAGAAGTTATGGGCATATTACAGAAGCAGCCCGAGCGGTGACGCGGGCATGACGCCCTAGCGCCTCCACCGCCCTATTTAATTTAAATCTGATTTTTCACTTGTAGAAAACATTTTGATAATTGAACACCTTTATAAGGATTCCATTTCTCTCTAAATTTCAGCAGATAGGACAATGAAAATCAAGGAGGAACATCAACCAAAGTCCAAGCAAATCACAAGATGAGTTGAGATTACTTTGCCAAGTGTGCTAGGGGCTGTTTTGGAGCTCGTTTTGGCAAGGTTTTGAAGGAGTTTTTCTGCGTTTCAAAATCTATTGGAGTGATTATATATCCATTTTTGAGTAGGTGTTGAAACTAGGAGGAAATTCAAATATTTCTCCCCTTTTGAACCCCTCAAATTGCAAAGCGAAAATCTGAAAATTGGCAGCTAGTGAGCTGCCAATGGACTGTTTGTGAGCTGAGTTTTGCCCGTTTTCCTTAGGATTTTTGGCTTTTTATTTTTATGTAATTATAATTCATATTGAGGGGAAGAATTACAGTAAAACTAAGGTAAAAATTTCCTCTTGGTGCTCCCTCAGTGAAAACTAGTTGAGAAAATGGCTAAATGTTGTTGATGTTGTCGTGTGTTGCTGTTGCTATTGTGACTGCCTTTGGTTAGTTATTTTGGACTGAATTTTTGTGCTGCATATTAATATTTGTTCTGGCCTATAAAACCACTGGATTAAGGAGGTTGAAGGCTGATCATCGAAATAGGATATCGGCCAGAGAAAAGTTCATCGGAGAAAGGTATGTAAGGCGCCCCGTCCATAATTCTTTTAAGAACGATTTGTGCGTTGTGAATCGAATGAGCGAGAAAACTCTTTAAAAGTCTTGAGGAAGTATGTTAAACTTCATTGAAGCTTTAAATTTTCATGTTATATTGAGGTTAAACGTTAAGATTGTGCCTAGCCGAAGTGAGCCATCTAAAGTGTGGTATTGTGTTGATTGTTATCGTAATTGTACATTGAGTTGGAGACCCCTCAACGTGGACATTTTTAGATTTTCCTTACTATATGTTATGTGTTTGTGTATATATATGTGATGTTAAATGTGTTTAAAGGTCAGGTTTCTAACTAAAATTGGTGAAAGAGCCAAGATGATGACGTGTAAATGATTTTAAGCCAAGAAAAGACATCGCAAGCTATTAAGGGTAAACGAGCTTATTGAATTAGGATTACTTATTTATTGTTGTCCTTTATCTTATGTGGATGTTATGAAATATGTCAGGCCAAGGGGAGATTTCATAATCCCTTTACCTTAAGCCGAACGACAAGCTAGCGAGTCTCCGAGCTCTAATGTCCTTCCAACACGATCTATTAATCTTGTTGAAACTCTTAGGTCATCCACAGTTCCTTATGATTTATACAAGTTGATTACATGCATTTATGTTTTATTTTCTATCTTTACATGTTATATGTGCTCACTTGCAGTTATGCATTACAAAGGAGGCTTATGCAGGCCACATGTTTAGTATTCATCATTTCTATGATATACGTACTAAGTTGGTCTAGTATAAGCCATATCGAATCCATTTATGATTTTGTTTAAGATTTATTTATTTTATCACGGTGTGGTACACTGGATGGAGGTATTGTTATTTCACCCTGTTGTGGTACACCGGCTGGACGGATATCCTGGTGTGGTACCAGCTGGAGGCATTTTTGTTTTTACCCCAGTGTGGTACACTGGTTGGACGAATTGTATATAGATTTTATGATTGGCTAGCCGCTGGAAATTCCGTTATAGTCCTTTTTGTGCATTAGATGATTGCAATTACATTTCAATAATGAGTTATTGTCAGATTTGTATTTTCAGGATTTCGAGTTGTTACTATTCCTTATTTATGGCCTAGTTATCATTTTTATCTTACATGTTTACAATTTTCAACCTTACATACTAGTATATTTTATTCGTACTGATGTCCCTTCATCTTGCGACCCTTCCTGCAATCGTGCTGCAAGTACAGACAGAGGCTTAGATCATCGGACGCAGTGGGAGCCATATTTCATCAAAATAGTGGTATGCTCCTCTCTTCCATGAGTCATGTCCTAGTTTTGACTATTTTGAGTTTTTTGTATAACATGGGTAGGTTGGGGCCCTGTCCCATGCATTTTAGTTTGTTTACTCTGTAGAGGCTGATGTGGACTAGTTTGTATAGTAGTGTTGGTTGTGTAATTGTGTTGGTTTTCCATTGCTTTGCTTAGCTTTATTGTATCCTTGTCGTCTTTCCAGGTTTCATACTTATAATTGTAAAGGAATTATGGGTCCAGTATTTATCTTGGTTGGTTGTGACAGTTGGCTTGGTGTGCCCTAGTGTTACATTTATAGATGCTATATAGCTGGCTTCTCGATCAATTATGAATTGAGTGCCAGTTGCGCCCTACCCAGTTTTGGGGTGTGACAGACTTGGTATCAGAGTGAAGTCGTGTCCTAAGGATTCCCCAAAGCCATGTCTAGTAGAGTCTTGCTTATGGGTATGTTGTACGCCATACTTATGAATAGGAGGCTACAGGACATCTAGGAATCATTTCACTTCTTTTACTAATAGTTTGTGCTATATGGAGAGGTCATAAGGACCCGATATCTAAATTGTGTTATTATTTCAGAGTATGCCTGTGAAAAGGAAGATGACTACGAGGTTGATTGGCACAAACGTTGGAGAGGGTACTAGTCGGCCTCCAGTGGATCAGGGAGATGGATCAGAGGCTCAGAGTGGGTCTCATTCCCCAGGTATTACAGTTCCTTCAGCACCGGTTAGAACAATGGCAGATAGACCTCCTGCTCCTCCCGCACCAGCAGTACCTGAGGGTAATAGAGTGGCAGACCCTCCCGCGCCTATGGTACCTTTGATTGTTCCAGAAGGACAGGGTCTTGAGGGAGCCGTTCAGCTGATGGCTCGTATAGCTGCAGGTTAAGAGCGGCGATTGCAGGCGATGGAGAGACATAGAGGCCAGGCAACTGAGAGTTCTAGGGCCCGCGAGTTCTTGAGTTTGAGCCCTCCTATATTCACTGGATCAGACCTGAGCGAGGATCCTTAGGACTTTATTGATCAAACTTATAGGGTGTTAAAGGTGATGCGAGCTACAACGACTGAGGAAGTAGAGTTGGCAGCCTTCAGCTTACATGATGTGGATATATTGTGGTATGAGGCTTGGGCTCATTCCATAGGAGCCGATGCACCACCAGCTGAGCGGGAAGAGTTCTCTAAGGCCTTTATGTACCACTATCTACCCCGAGAGCTTCTACAAGCTCGAGCTGAGCAGTTTTTGTACCTAGAGTAGGGAAGTATGAGATTGTGTGAGTAGCGTCTTTTGTTTAATTCTCTTGCCAGGTATACTCCGCACATGGTTCAGACGATGGAGGATAGAGTTCATTGTTTCGTGTTAAAGTTGGGGCTTAATATAGATCGAGATTGTTTGGGGGTATCTACTTAGGAGCACATGGACATTTCATGAATTCAAGCTTTCGCCCAGAAGGTGGAGGATTTGGTTCATTAGTTATGGGATACTTGATCGTGGGCAAAATAGCATGCCCAAGTGATACTTTATAACTTTGTTTTGCCTTGTTTATGTATTTAATTATATACATTTTCATGCCCTTTTATATAAATGAGAAGAAATATTAACCAACATGATTAGTCTTTGTTTTTGAAGGAAATAATGCATTTGAGGACCCAATCTGTGATTTGGTGAAGTGGAGGAATGATATCGGGAGCGAAACACCAAAGTTGGAATAAATTGGGCTATTTCCAGAGGGCTTCCACGATACCTTCGTGTCACGGAGGCAGTGCTCCGCGATACACTCCGTGTCACGGAGGCAGTGCTCCAGGATACACTCCGTGTCATGGAGGCACTGCTCCACGATACACTCCGTGTCACGGAGGCAGTGCTCTACGATACACTCCGTGTCACGGAGCCAGTGCTCCGCGATACACTCCGTGCCATGAAGCCATTCCACGACAGGCATAATTTTGCACAATTCTCATCTACTATAAATAGGTCCCTTAGCTCCTAAAAACAAGAAAAGTCACGATCTTATTCTGAAAAACCACCTAGGAGTGAAGGGAGAAGTGGGAGAAATCACCTAGGGCTCATTAATTTCATCTTCTCTTCTACCAATTCTTGTATGTACGTTACTTTAACAATGTTTTCTTGTAATTTTACGAACATGAGTGGCTAGCCCGTTTCCTCTAGGGTTGAAGCCACAAGATATGATTGTGATTTTGCGATTTTGTTTTTGTTTTAAGTTATTGTGTTGTTTTGCCTTGCATTTTGAATTATGGTTGTTTTTATGACTGATCACCATGAAAACACATACGTTAAGCCTAGGTACATGCTTTAGAAAGATAACCTAGGCAAGAACAAGAAAATGCTGGGAGCATGATTGTATCTCACGATATAATTTGTGGTTAGGATAGAAATATACCTAATACCTTGCTTGGTTGATAAAATGGGAAGATAGAAAAACACCGGCTTAGATTTGTCACTCCACCACTCGTAGAAGTAGTTGTGAAGCTATGTTTGGTTAAATGGTTAGAGGTATGGAAGTACCCAAATCAATGGCATAACCCCATAAACCACATCTACGTAGTGAATTGCCCACGAACTAGAAATAACATCCTCGTTCAACAATGTAGTAGTGAGGCTAGTTTGTCATGTTTAGAGGTTCAAAAGACCATGAACATGCAATTCTAATTATGTGAGACGACAATTGATAGTTTCATACTTAAACCTTATCAAATCGTAGTATCGCATGATTATCCGGCTTTAACTCTAGTTGCTCCTTGAATTAATTCAGAGTATTTCGTTGACCGTCCCTAGACTTAATTAACTTTCTCGAAAAAGTCTATAATCAACACTTGCAGCATTTAATATCACACTTGAACTTGATAGTTAGCTGAATTGGTCCAGTCCCTATGCATTTGACATCCGGCTCTTAAAAAGGGACACTATATTACTTTTACGACCCGTACACTTGCGGGCCCAAAAAGTTTTTTGGCACCGTTGTCGGGGACTCGGCGAAGTTCAGTGAATTTTTCTTGTTTTTGTGTGATTTTTAAATTTCCTTAAGTATTGAATTTTTTTTTCTTTATTAGTTTTAGATTTATTTTATTTTTAATTTTTAATCTGATACCCTTCTTAACATGACATCATGGAATATAAATGGGTTAAATGGTGGATACTCTTATTTTGATGAGTCTTATCTGAATTGCGGAGGACCCCACTTATGGCAACATTGTAATACTTGTAATATATGCGGTGGTCAAAATGGCCATTGGATTGGTTGCCCAAATGCACACACTTGCAATATATGTGGAGGTCAAGATGGCCATTAGGATGGCTGTCCGAACGCATACTCCCCTCCCCCAAGCCCCTACTATGATCCTTCTGTTGTTTTTGCTAAATATAGGCATGATGAAAACGAGGACTTGGAACGCTAAGCTCGAATAGAAGACATGCTAAAACAGATCCTTGAGCAAACAGAAGCAATGAAGGAGGAGATGGAAGCATTGAGAATTCAACAAAAGGAAAATGGAAAGGCCCTAGAAATGATAAGCAACAAGTTCATGGAGATAAGGGATGAAGCTGAAGCTTGTTCTGATTTGCAAGTGACGGTTTTATGCAATACTCGGGAGGGACCACAAGGAGAAGAAAAGAGTGAATTCTTGAAACAAGCTCAACTGTTGGAAGCTCCCGAGAGTCTCCATGATTCTCTCACATGTATAGCCGATCCACTCTTGAAAGAAAATATAGAGTCCCACCCATTTGACATTCATGGAGAGATAGATGTTGATGTGGAGAAGGTGTACATAAGAAAGAAAGTCAAGCACAATGCAGTTTCAGAGTTGAGGTGTATTGTACCACACTCGAAGCATTTCTCGACATTAAGTTTGGTTGACAACCTAGAAATAGAGTCTTCCAAGCTTGTAGAGATAGAGATAGAGGAGGAACAAACCCCATATATTCTAAAATTTGCTGAATCTAAGAGACAAAACGACTTACTTATGGGCCAACAAGTGCAAGAGGCGACATCTACTGCTCGGTCCTTTAAGGTTTTCACCACCACCCCTAGAGCATAAGAGGGAACTAGAGAAGAAATTAGGGGTGAGATTCATATCCTCAAGATGGAGGAAAAAGTGGTGAAACTTGATACGTCGTGCCGCGACGTAAAATTAGGCGCTGCTTGGGAGGCAACCCAAGGGTACCATGGGTACCATTTTAATTTCTTGGATTTGTGTTGGTTTTATTTATTTTTCATCTTGTGTTGTTTTGGTGGAAAGTTAAGCATAGACAGAGGGGAAGTCTTAGTACCCTTGGAAGAGGAAGCTAAGAAGCATGGACGATAAAAAGTGTGGGGTCAAACACACACTTGTGCAGATGTGAAAGATAAACATGCTGTTAGTTAGGCCTAAAGGCCTCAAAGAGTATTTATCACCCTCTTTAAATGTTAATTTGATGCTATGAGGACATAGTATGATTCATGTGTGGGGTGAGGGAAATTTCAATAGAAATTTCAAAATTTTTGTGGTTAACGATTTTTGGTGAATGTAATGCTTGTGAGAAATATTTGAAAAAAAAATTTTTGTGAGTCAAGCATGACTTCATCACCCGTTGGTTTTTCTTTTCGATTATTTTCTGACGGGGGGTCTTTGAACCGAAGAATAAAAATTTTCTTTGTCTGTATATAATGCTTTTAGTCATAGTTAGAGACTATTTCCGACGATTGATGGATGATGACCGTCTTGAGGAAAATCAGTCGATAGGTTTTGGTTTTTGAACCCGTAGCTAATTGATGGCTTGGTGTTCTTGTTATGTGCTATACATGATTGTAAGATGCAAGTGTGGTTAGTGTTGAAGCATGTAAGAAGTATATAACTTTGTTTGAGACACCTAAGCTCGTGAATTTGACTCGATGTGATTGAAGCTTAATTTTGAATTCTTGTGATTAGCTGAGTTAAGAGTCCGCGGAATGTGTCTTGAATTGAGCATGTGCTGTGAGTGTAAGTTTTTCGAATATTCTGTGCTATTGTCGAACGTCTAGAACTTGCCTGGTGTGTATATAAAACGAAATGAAGGATGTGAATTATAGGAGATGATTTAGGCATTTCTTTGAATGAACCTAAATGTTATCCCTCACTTTACCTACCTTGAGTATTTAATCCTAGTCAGCCCCATTGAGCCTTGACCCTATTATTTGATAGCTACAACAGAAGCTTAATGCTTTTTCGTTCATTAGCCTTGAATTTGATCCAAAACTCCTAAGCGTGTAAGAAAAAAAAATCCGGAAGAGTGAAGGAGTGAGAAATGGGAAAAAGAAGGAAAAGTAGCAAGTTGTAAAAGTTGAGAAAAGGACAAAGGTGCACTTGGGTGAAAATGGTTGATTATTAGTAGGGAGTTAGAAAATAAATGAATGAAAAAAAAATTGCTTAAGTACTCCTTACTACTAAGTTGAGTGTGCTTAAAGAAAGGGGAACAAGAAGAAAAAAATTCAGGATTGAAAAGAATGAGGGTGAAGTAAGAGAAGAGATATCCTTAATGAAGGTTGAAGTTATTAAAAGCGCTTGGGGAAGATAGTCACTATTACTGGCCAGAATAGTACCTACCCGTCCCTTAGCTTACATTACAACCCATTAAGTCCTACTTGATCTTATGTTCATACATCCTTAAATTAGTGGAGTAAAACACTAAGGGCAAGCTTATGGGTCACGATATGATGCATGTGAATTCTTTGAGAGAGTGAGCGTAATTTTATTCATTTACCCATACATGTTGTGATTTAAAAATTTGCGTGTGAAATGGGTAACTCTCTTCTTGTGAGGGCACATGTTTAATGAAGGATATAATTCATGTTGAATTTCTTGATCAGTTGATTTGCATGAGTTTGCTAAGATTGAGAGTTAAGTCTTGAGGTTAGGAAGTCTTAGCATAGTTATATTTTATTTCAATGATTAAATCATGCATGCTCTATTTTTAGCTTGCTATCTTAAATAGTCATTGTAGCCGTAGCTTGAATTGTATTGCTAAATTTGCTATGTGTGAGTCTTCATGTGCATGAGATGTAAAAGGTTTGTTCGAGGACGAACAAGGATTTATGTGTGGGGTACATCATCGTGGGCAAAATAGCATCCCCAAGTGGTATTTTATAACTTAGTTTTGCCTTGTTTATGTATTTAATTATGTACATTTTCATAACCTTTTACATAAATGAAAAGAAATATTAACCAACATGATTAGTCTTTGTTTTTGAAGGAAATAATGCATTGGAGGACCCAATCTATGATTTGGTGAAGTGGAGGAATGATATCGGGAGCAAAACACCAAAGTTGGAATAAATTGGGCGATTTCTAGAGGGCTTCCATGATACCTCTGTGTCACGGAGGCAGTGCTCCGCGATACACTCCGTCTCACGGAGGCAGTGCTCCGCGATCATTGTAGCCATAGCTTGAATTGTATTGCTAAATTTTCTATGTGTGAGTCTTCATGTGCATGAGATGTAAAAGGTTTGTTCGAGGGCGAACAAGGATTTAAGTGTGGCATAGGTGATCGTGGGCAAAATCGCATGCCCAAGTGATATTTTATAACTTAGTTTTGCCTTGTTTATGTATTTAATTGTATACATTTTCATGCCCTTTTATATAAATGAGAATAAAAATTAACCAACATGATTAGTCTATGTTTTTGAAGGAAATAATGCATTGGAGGACCCAATCTATGATTTGGTGAAGTGGAGGAATGATATCGGGAGCGAAACACCAAAGTTGGAATAAATTGGGCGATTTCCAGAGGGCTTCCACGATACCTCCATGTCACGGAGGCAGTGCTCAGTGATACACTCCGTGCCACGGAGCCATTCTACGACAGGCATAATTTTGCACAATTCTCATCTACTATAAATAGGTTCCTTAGCTCCTAAAAACAAAAAAGTCACGATCTTATTCTGAAAAACCATCTAGGAGTGAAGGAAGAAGTGGGAGAAATCACCTAGGGCTCATCAATTTCATCTTCTCTTCTACCAATTCTTGTATGTATGTTACTTTAACAATGTTTTCTTGTAATTTTATGAACATGAGTGGCTAGACCCCTTCCTCTAGGGTTGAAGCCACAAGATATGATTGTGATTTTGCGATTTTGTTTTGGTTTTATGTTATTGATTGTTGTTTTTCCTTGCATTCTGAATTATGGTTGTTTTTATGACCGATCACCATGGAAACACATGCGTTAAGCTGAGGTACATGCTTGAGAAAGATAACCTAGGCAAGAACAAGAGAATGTAGGGAGCAAGATTGTATCTCACGATATAATTTGTGCTTAGGATAGAAATATACCTAATACCTTGCTTGGTTGATAAAATGGGAAGATAGAAAGACACCCGCTTAGATTTGTCACTCCACCACTCGTAGAAGTAGTTTTGAAGCTAAGTTTGGTTAAATGGTTAGAGGTACAGAAGTACCCAAATCAATAGCATAACCCCATAAACCATATCCACGTAGTGAATTGCCCACGAACTAGAAATAACATCCTCGTTCAACAATGTAGTAGTGAGGCTAGTTTGTCGTGTTTAGAGGTTCGAAAGACCATGAACATGCAATTATAATTATGTGAGATGAAAATTGATAGTTTCATACTTAAACCATTGCAAATCGTAGTATCTCATGATTATCCGGCTTTAACTCTAGTTGCTCCTTGAATTAATTCAGAGTATTTCGTTGACCGTCCCTAGACTTAATTAACCTTCTCAAAAAAGTCTATAATCAACACTTGCGGCATTTAACATAACACTTGAACTTGATAGTTAGCTGAATTGGTCCAGTCCTTGTGGGTTCGACATCCGGCTCTTAAAAAGGGCCACTATATTACTTGTACGACCCGTACACTTGCGAGCACAACAATACTCAGAGACAGCAGGAGAAATAAAAGAGAGCTAGGACTTTTGATCCTTATAGAGGGCCGCAGGGTGACCCAGGGGCTCAGTCATACAGGCAGTCAGTTAGGCTTTTAGGGAGTGCCCCACCTCAGTTTCAAGGATAGAGAAGAGACCAAGGCCAAGCTTCATTTAGCTCTCAATGATAGGAGCAGGCGGGGTAGAGGCGACCACCATTGTCACCTTGTCCTCAGTGTGGGAAATCTCATTCAAGTCAGTGTCTTCAGGGGCAGAATGTATGCTATCATTGTGGGCAGCCAAGGCACTTTATGAGGGATTGTTCAGATAGGGTAGAGGTGTATCAAGCGCGATTAACAGATGCTTTGTCATCCTCTATTCGACCTCCTAGACCTAATCCTCATCTAGAAGCAGGCCGTGGCAGAGGTATAGGAGATAGGCTTCTAGTTCTGGGGCAACCCATAATAAATTTTATTCTTTGGGCGGTCGACAAGACCAGGAGGCTTCACCTGATGTTGTTAGAGGTACTTTGATTATTTATTCTCATGTAGTATATGTCTTCCTTGATCCTGGTTCTACACACTCTTATGTTACACCATTGGTTGCGAGTCAGTTTGAGACAGTCCCTGAGTTATAATCTATACCACTTGTTGTTTCTACGCCAATTGGCGAATTTGTGTTAGCTAGATGAGTTTACCAAAACTGTGTAGTATTTGTATATGATAGATCAACCTTAGCTGATCTAGTTGAGCTTGAAATGGTTGATTTTGATGTCATTATGGGTGTGGATTGGTTGGCGGCACGTTATGCTAATGTTGATTGCAGAGCTAAGGTTGTCAGATTCCATTTTCCCAGCGAACCAGTCCGAGAATGGCAAGGTAATGCCTCTACTCCTTAAGGTAAGTTTATTTCATAACTTAAGGCTCAGAAGTTGATATCCAAAGATTATATTTCTCACTTGCTTCGGGTAAGAAACTTGGAATGCGAGCCTATGACTCTCCAGTCAATTCCTATTGTAAATGAGTTCCCCGAGGTCTTTCTAGAGGATTTTCCTGGAATTCCTCCTAAAAGTGAGATAGATTTTGCTATTGATCTACTTCTAGATACTTAGCCTATATCGATCCCTCCTTACAAAATGTCTCCAGTAGAGCTAAGGGAATTGAAGGAGAAATTGAGAGATTTACTCGAGAAGGGATACATTCGACCTAGTGTATCACCTTGGGGTGCACCAGTGCTCTTTGTGATAAAGAAAGATGGGTCATTAAGAATGTGTATTTACTATAGGAAGCTGAATAAGGTTATGATTAAGAACAGATACCAACTTCCCATGATTGATGACCTATTTGACCAATTACAGGGTGCCAGATACTTTTCGAAGATTGACTTGAGATCCGGGTACCATCAGTTATGAGTTAGGGAAGTTAATATCCCTAAGACTGCCTTCAGAACAAGATATGACCATAATAAGTTCTTAGTGATGTCATTTGGGCTTACTAATTCTCCAGCATCCTTTATGGATTTGATGAATAGGGTGTTCAGGCCCTTCCTTGATGTATCTGTGATTGTCTTTATCGATGACATCCTGATTTATTCACGATCAAAGACTGAGCATGCAAATCACTTGAGAATTGTGTTATAGACTCTCCAAGAGCACAAGTTGTATGATAAATTTTTGAAGTGTGAATTTTGGCAAACATCTTTGGCTTTCCTTGGTCATGTAATTACAACTGAAGGTATAAGAGTGGATCGTCAGAAGATCGAGGTAGTAAAGAGTTGGCCCAGACCCTTGAATCCTATAGAGGTTCATAGCTTTCAGGGGTTAGCAGGTTATTATCGCCGATTTGTGGAAGGTTTCTCTACTATCGCTGCACCATTGACAAAGTTGACTCATAAAGCAGCTAAGTTTCAGTGGATAGAGGCATGTGAGCGAAGTTTTCAGGAGTTGAAGGATAAGCTGACTTCAGCACCTGTCCTGACTCTTCTAGAGGGTGTCGAGGGTTATGTGGTCTATTGTGATGATTTAAGAGTTTGTACAAATATATCGGGACTTGAGCATATGCAATGAGTATGAGGTTTTTTATATATTCTATGCTATCATGTAATGTCTAAAACCTTCCTGGTGTGTTTGCAGAGCAAAATGAGGGATGTTAACTGTGGGAGGTGATATAGGCATTTCTTTCATTATAACATGTTCTATCCCTTGTTTTACCTACCCACAAAGCATAGTGCTAGTAAACCCCATTGAGCCTTAGCCAATTCTTTGTTAGCAACATTAGAAGCTTAATCCTTTTCTTTCAATTGACCTGAATTTGACCCAAGACTTCTAAGTGCTTACGTGAAAGATGCACAAGAGTATAAAGAGTAAATTTTGAAAAAGTGGAGATAGTTGGATCAAAAGTTGAAAGAAAATTAAATGTTGGTAGGGAGTAGAAAAGGAAAACAATGAAAAAGTGTTTAATACTTGAGTACTCCCTACTAATAGCATAAACCTAATTATAAAAATAGGGAAACAAAATGGGAAGTGATAAATGGAAATCAACGGGGGAAGTAAAAGAAATTATTATGCTTAATGAGAAAGAGTAATATATTAAAAGTGCTTAGGGAAGATATTCACTGTTACTGGCCAGAATAGTACCTACCTTTCCCTTGGCCTATATTACAACCTGTAAATTCCTGTGTTATCTTACTTTTAAATATTCCTATATTAGTGGAGTAGTATGTTAAGGGCAAGCATATGGGTTATTGCATGTTGCATGTGAGTTCTTTTTTAGAGTGAGTGTAATTGTTATTCATATACCCATACTTATTATAAACGGTACATTTGTGAGTGAAGATGGGTAACTCTCTTGTTGTGAGGGCACGTTTCATGAATGATAGGTAGTAAATTTTACTTTTTGATTGGTTAACTTGCACGAGTTTGCTAAAGTTGTAGAGTCGATTCTTGAGGCTAGGAATTCTTAAGTTGGTTGTTCATGATTGTAACTGTGTTATCAATAACATGTGTGATATGAACTTGCCATCTAAGTCAATTGTTGTAGCCTTATTGGTCTTGACTCAATTGGTATATTGTGAGCCTTCTTTGTGCATGAGATATAAAGAAGTTGTTTGAGGACGAACAAGGATTTAAGTATGGGGTGGTGATCTTGGGCGTATTTACACGACCAAGTTCTATTTTTGTCACGACCCAAACATACAACTGGATCGTAGACACGGGACAAGGAGCCCCGAGAGACCCCAAGTCGACCCATGTCATGAGCATACATCTAATTCAATCACATGAGTGAAAGACTTAACATAAAGAACGTAATCATAACATAGCATAATGAAAATCAGTACAAGACTTATACAATAAGAAGGGATACAACTTGTACTCTGATAATCCTCTAAACATAAAAGGCGGATTGATTGGACAACTCCCCAACTAATCCAACGTCCAGAAATTGAAAGAAATAACATAGAGTGTGAACATGTAGCCCTCATAACATGAGGACTCACCAAGTGCGCTGAGAGCAGATCCGAATCTATCTATGGGTGAGTACGAGCCTGAGAGCTGGGACCTGTATCATGAGACGATACAACATAGAATGTATGTGGTCAGTACGTGGAATGTACGGAGTATGCAAGGTAGGTAAAACGGACATTTAAAGCATGTACAAAGTTCAAAAATGATCATAAGAATAGGAAAACATGCTCGTATCATAAATCATGATGACATATCATATGGCTAAAGGTTTTCAAAGCATTCGTAACATAACAAAATCAGAATCATAATAGAATAGATTTACTTAACATGACTTTAGAGAACCTACTTAATCATAATATGCATAAATCATGAGGAACAGTGTGATATTCTCTTAACCGACATACCCCACATGAGCACACATGAAGCCCGACTTGTAATCCTAGTTAGGAGGGTGGTCGTACCTTGCCAAGGGTAGAACTATAAAAGTGTGATACCACCATGAAAAGGGATATTTGGGCCAGGGACTAACATGAAAGGGTCCCGACATACCTATGGTGGCACATAGTTCATGAGATCCTGGGTTTAACTAGAGCCCCAAACCTACTCGGTGTTCGATACTACTCCCAAAACATATATAGTGCTCATAGTATAACATGTATGAATTCATGGACTAGTTAAATCATGATTATAATTGTAAACATGCTTGAACATATAAGAACTAGCCATGACATGAGGCCCGTGAGTCGGCCAAAAATATAGTTCATGAATAATAAGATTCATACATACTTGTAGATCATGTACATAGCTTGAATTTCATAAAATCATAATGGGTAACATGTTGAATTCATAATTTATAACATAATTCATGCTGGTCTAGTAAGAACATCGATGGGATAATGGGTCATAAATCGATTCATCATGGAGCATGCATAATTAAGCTTAATTGTTTTGAAAATAAAAATTGATATCATTATAATCAATTTAAATCTCAAAAGATAATCAAAAACCATAGTGTTACACCCCATAAGTTTCTACCATTTAGTCGGCCTATTCGCATGTCGGTAAGTGTTTTAGAGTGCCATACGTACGAGGAAAGGGCCTGGCGAAAGGCTGAATGAGTGCCAAGTCAGGATTTCGCGGGAGGAGGTCGAACTAAGGTGCCAAGAGGGGCAAACTGGCATGGAGATGCTCCTCCGCATTAGCCAATGTGGCATGGAGCAGAATCAGCGCGTTGGGCAGCGTTCCACGTTGCCTTGTCTACTGCCTCAAGTATATAAGGGTCTCACACTTAGAAATGAGATCATAATTCATATAATCACGACCAGAAGAGGTGAAAACGAAGGAAAACATTTAATTTTCATCCGCTTACGCCGCTAATGCCGTCCAAATCCAAATTAACTTCAGGTATCGATGTATAAGGCTACAGGGAGCATTTCTATGGAGTTACTTTCATGAAATTCGCCCGTCGAATCATCGTCCCGCCGAGCCAAAGTTGTTGGAATTGCTCCAAACTAGTGTCAATACGATCCAAGGCTTAAAGGAAGCATTTCTCCCTTCTAGACTATCGAGAAATAATGAGGTTTCGACCGTGTTCCGTGAAGTTGGGATATAGTTAATATTTATATATAAAGTTTTCCTTTTTGCTGAATTTGGTGTTAAAACTAGTTCTATCTTTCCAGTAATACAATTTCAGTTGGGAAGAGCTATTGAATATTAATTGGAACTCGCCAGTTAATTGGTAAACAACGAACGAGGTATGTTAAGGCATTTTCTTTAGGCAAGTTAGTTTCTTCAGCATAGTGTCCAGTATGAATCCCTGTAAAGTATGTAAGGAGTATGTTATCATGTTTAATTGTTGTTGTCAGTTGAGACTCATAAATTGTATTGTTTTGGGCTGGATTATAGTTGTATAGCTTTCGTGACCACCCCATGGTTAATAGTTGTGTCGCCGCCCGCCAGGGGCGAGGATACGTCGCTCTATGGAGCGGCATGCCATCCGCAAGGGATGAAGATGGGGATCCAGATCCTCATATTGCCGTAATTGGCCTTATACACACACCCACTGAGCGTTTACGCCTGGGATGTAGATATCAGGAGTCCTCCGGAATTAGACACAGCTATAATTAGGGGCCGAGCGGGCCCAGTTGCAGACCTAGGGGATCGGTAGGATGCTTATAGCTGGTAGTTGACTTAGCATGAACTGGATAGGGGTATATAGATTGAGGTGTACTCACTAGGGATAATGGGGGCCCAGGTGGGTTAGTTTGTGTTGATGTACCTTCCAGCTTATGGGAGCCAGGTAAGGCTTATGTTAGCTTTAGTTACTAATACTTAGACAGTAAGACGCCTCGTTTGTCAGGTATGACCCCTACCCTCCTTATTAGAGTTATGTTTAGTCCTAATTTCACTACCTCTGTTATCTTCAGTCGATTTTCTTTACTTCAGTCATTGTTAGTTCTATTTCTTATTTTCAGTTATTTAAAGTTACCATTTTTTACATACTCAGTACCTGTGGTACTGACGCCCTCTTCTGGGGCGCTGCATTACTTTCCTGCAGGTGCAGATAGATGAGGAGCAGGTCCCTCGTAATTCCAGTCAGCTGTATAGAGTCGTCAGCTCCATTCTTCCGGAGCTTGAGTTATAGAGGTTTACTTCTTTTATTTATACAGTATGGGTAGGCCGGGGCCCTGTCCCGACCATCTTATTACTCCTAGAGGCTTGCAGATTGCATTACTTCCCTGTGATTAGATGATGTTGGCCGTGTGGGGCCCAAATGCTTTTTAGACTATGTGTGTTGGCCTTGTGGGGCCCTGTTTAGCTGTTGATTGGTGGCCTTGTCGTTCATAGCTTAGTTTAGCATCTGATTTTACTTTCCAGTTATAACTAGATATCATGGTGGCCTTGTCGGCCCACATAGGACTCCTTATGATTTTTTGTCTCTATTTAGCTTTTTATTTTCACAGGTGGCTATGGGCCTTGTCGGCCGGGGGTTGTATTTACAGCCGCTATATAGCCCGTTATTTCCCCTCCGACTTAGCCCAGCTTCCCAGGGGCTTTCTTGGATCGTTACCTACCGCGGGAGATTCGACAGGCCTGGGTTTATCAGTTCCTACACATGGAGCAGGGGTTTATGAGTGTTCGGGAATATGCCCATGCAGTTTGATTCCTTGGCTCGATATGCGCCGGCCTTTGTGGAGACAATGCCAGCTAGGGTACACCGCTTTATTATGGAGCTGAACCCAGAATATGTTGAAGCCTGTATCACAGCCACACTGAGAGAGGATATGGATATCTCCTGTGTGCAGGCTTTTGCTCAAAATATTAAGGGTATCAGATAGCAGCAACGTGAAATTAGGAGGACAAGTCAGGAGCAGCGCCGCAGGGACAGACCGAGTGAATTAAAGGAGGAGTCCAGGGGAGGACCTAGGCCACGGTTATTAGATAGGCCGCCTAGACCCCCGCCTCTACTACAGCGACAGAAGATCAGGTCTAATCGCCGAGGGCAGCTAGAGCCCGGAGAAGGTTCGCCGACCACTAGGTCCACGGCTGTAGAGGAGAGTGGAGCAGAGTGGGTTTAAAATACCACTTTGCCCTATTTGCAGTCGACACCACTCTGGAGCATGCAGGTATGGTTCCACAGCATGCTACATTTGTAGACAGGAGGTTCATCAGATGAGGAATTGTCCAGCTAAGGGTCAAGGTGACCGGGATCGATTGGATAGGTCCTCGGCAGGATCATGAGCTCCAGCATTCCTGGCAGGGCTTAGGCCCTCAGTTTCAGCCGGCAGAGGCCTAGGCAAATCAGGGGCCTCTAGTTCAGGTGCCGGCCTAGACCGTACTTATTCACTACCGAGGTGACAGGAGTCAGAGTCGTCACTAGATGTTGTGACAGGTATGCTGAACATCTGCTCTCATCCTGCTTATGTGTTGATAGATCAAGGATCCACCTTGTCCTATGTTACACCGTCAGTGGCTCGAAAGTTTAGTATTATGCCAAAATTGATTCAACAACCTTTCTCAGTGTCTACACCCGTTGGTGACTCTATTATAGCCAAAAGGGTATATCGGGGGTGTACAGTTGAGGTTGCCAATCGTCAGACTACAGCAGACTTGATAGAACTAGAAATGGTTGATTTTGATGCTATTATTGGTATGGATTGCTTAGCTCCATGTTATGCCAATCTCCAATGTTGGACTAAGATTTTCCGATTCCACTTTCTTGGGGAGGCAGTACGGGAGTGGAAAGGTAGTACAGCCACACCAAAAGGTAGGTTTATTTCCTATCTTCGGGCGAGAAAATTGATAACAAAAGGGTGCATTTATCATATTGTCAGAGTTTAGGATGTTCAGGCAGAGCCTCCGACCCTTCAGTGTATTCCAATGATTAATGAATTTCCTGATATATTCCCAGATGAGCTTCCTGGTGTTCCCCTAGAAAGGGAAATTGATTTTGCAGTCGATATATTACCAGGTACTCAGCCTATATCTATTCGTCCATATGGGATGGCTCCTGCTGAACTCAGAGAACTAAAGGAACAATTAAAGGATTTGCTAGACAAGGGCTTTATTAGGTCGAGTACCTCACCATGGGGTGCGCCAGTTCTATTCGTGAGGAAGAAGGACAGCTCCTTCCATATGTGCATAGATTATCTGGAGCTAAATAAAGTCACTATAAAGAATAAGTACCCTCTTCCCAGAATAGAGGACCTATTTGATCAGTTACAGGGAGTGAGGTATTTTTCAAAGATTGACTTAAGGTCAAGATATCATCAGGTCTGGGTTCATGAAAGAGATATTCCAAAGACTGCCTTCAAGACCAGATATGGCCACTTTGAATTTTTAGTCATGTCCTTCAAACTGACTAATGCCCCAGCAGTGTTCATGGACCTAATGAACAACATTTTCAGACCATACCTGGACTTGTTTGTGATAGTATTTATCGATGATATTCTGGTGTATTCCCGCTCAGAGGCAGATCACCAGGATCATGTACAGACAGTGCTCCAAATTCTCAGAGATCGCCAACTATATGCAAAACTTTCTAAATGTGAATTTTGGCTGAATTCAGTAGCCTTCTTGGGCCATTTTGTGTCAGATGTTGGTAAACAGGTAGATACGCACAAGGTAGAGGCAGTGAAAACATGTCCTAGACCTACCACTACGATCGAGGTACGTAGTTTCCTGGGGTTAGCCAGGTATTACAGAAGGTTCGTGGAAGGATTTTCCACTTTAGCAGCACCTTTAACCAAATTGACGCAGAAGGCAGCAAAATTCCATTGGACTGAGGCATGTGAGTAGAGCTTTCAGGAACTGAAAGACAGATTGACATCGACACCGGTGCTAGCATTTCCAGAAGGAACAGAGGGCTATGCAGTCTATTGTGACGCTTCGGGTGTTAGGCTAGGATGTGTTTTGATGCAATATGGTAAGGTGATTTCCTATGCTTCCAGGCAGCTGAGGAAGCATGAGATGAACTACCCTATCCATGACCTGGAGTTAGCCGCGGTGATTAATGCCTTGAAAATATGGAGACACTACCTGTATGGCATCCATGTATATATTTTTACTGATGACAAAAACATGCAGTATATTTTCACCCAGAAAGAGTTGATTTTGCGGCAGCGTTGCTGGATGGAGCTTTTAAAGGATTATGATGTGAATATTTTATATAACCCAGGAAGGACCAATGTTGTAGCAGATGCCCTTCACCGCAAATCCATGGGAAGCCTGGCATATTAACGGCCCGAGCAGCAAGAATTGGCCGGAGAATTGCATCAGCTAGCTAGTTAAGCCATTTGCATAGTAGAATCAGGAGATAATGGAGCAGTAATCTAGAATACCGCAGTGTCATCATTTGTTATGGAAGTGAAAGAAAGTCAATATGAAGATCCTAGCCTGGTCCAGCTTAAAAATAGGGTCTAGTGAGGGAAAGTGATAGATTTCCAGGTAACCGAGGATGGAGTTTTTAGATATAGGGATCAACTCCACGTTCCAGAAATGGTAGGGCTTCCCCAACAAATTATGGGCGAGGTACACTACGCCCCTTACTCTCTCCATCCAGGTTCGAAAAAAATTTACCATGATGTAAAAGAGATTTACTGGTGGCCGGGAATGAAAAGGGGGATAGCAGAATTCGTAGCTCAATGTCCTAATTGCAAACAGGTGAAAGTTGAACATCAGAAACCAGGAAGACTGATATAGGATATAGCCTTTCCTTTATGGAAATGGGAGGCAGTTAATATGGATTTCGTAGTAGGGCTGCCTCGTACCAAAATATGATTCTATCTGGGTAATTGTCGACAGGTTGACGAAGTCAGCTCACTTTCTGCCAGTAAGGGTGACCTTTTCAGCCGAATATTATGCTGAGCTATATATTAGGGAAATAGCCCGATTACATGGTGTTCCGTTGTCAATTATCTCTGACAGAGGGGCGCAGTTTCCAGCTAAGTTTTGGCAATCTTTTCAGAGGGGCCTGGGACGCAGGTTAACATGAGTACAGCCTTCCATCCTCAGACAGACGGGCAGGCAGAATGTACCATCCAGACGCTCGAGGATATGTTACGGGCGTTTGTGTTAGATTTTGGAGGCAGTTGGGATGAACATCTACCGCTTATTGAATTTGCCTATAATAACAGTTATCATTCAGCAATTCAGATGGAACCTTATGAAGTGTTATATGGGCGGAAGCGCAGGTCTCCAACTGGTTAGTTTGAGGTAGGAGAATCGGCATTGATTGGGCTATATATTATTCATCAGTCAGAAGAGAAAGTAAAGCTTATCAGGGAACGTCTACTGACTGCTCAGAGCCGCCAAAAATCTTATGCTGATGTGCGGCGAAGAAACCTAGAATTTAATGTGGGTGACTTGGTATTCCTGAAGGTTTCACTGATGAAGGGTCTGATGAGATTTGGTAAGAAAGGCAAACTCAGCCCGAGGTTTATTGGGCCTTATCAGATTCGCTAAAGGATAGGCCAAGTGGCTTATGAATTGGATTTACCTCCAGAATTAGAATCCGCTCACCCAGTTTTTCATGTATCAATGCTGAGGAAGTGCATAGGAGATCCCTCCCGAATTTTCCTAGTTAAAGACGTCCAAATCACGGAGGAGTTAGCTTATGAAGAAGCTCCAGTAGCCATACTAGATCGGCAGATCCGTAGGCTGAGAACTAAAGATGTTGCTTCCGTTAATGTGTTATGGCGAAATAAGAACCAAGAGGAGATGACCTTGGAGGCAGAAGATGATATGAAAACCAGATATCCTCAGTTATTTCATACTTAGTCAGATTGTGCATCTATAGGTATGTTGTTGTTGTTGTTTCATAAGTTGCATTATACATGTATATATGGAGTGGTTGACTTCAGTCTATTGTGAAATAAATGCCATAGTATTGTGTGGAGTACCTGTATTGGACTTTTCTGCATTTCAGGGTTTTTGGAGAGTCCTTATTCTAGGGGAGACTCTGCCGAAATTTTTCCAAAATAAGTAATTACAAGGTTAAGGTTATTGCAAGTAGAAGTTAACATTCGAGGATGAATGTTCTTAAAGGGGGGAGGATGTTACACCCCGTAAGTTTCTAATGTTTAGTCGGCCTATTCGCATGTAGGTTAAGTGTATTAGAGTGCCATACGTACAAGGAAAAGGCCCGAGGAAAGGCCGAATGAGTGCCAAGTCGGGATTTCACGAGAGGAGGACAAACCAAGCTGCTCAGAGGGGCAAAGTGGCACAGAGATGCTCCTCCGCGTTAGCCAACATGGCACAGAGTAGAATCAGAGCATTGGGAAGCGTTCCATGTTGCCTTGTCTGCTGCCTCAAGTATATAATGGTCTCACACTTAGAAATGAGATCCTAATTCATATAATCACGACCAGCAGAGGTGAGAACGAAGGAAAACATTTAACTTTCATCCGATTACGCCGCTAAATGCCGTCCAAATCCAAATTAACTTTGGGTATCGAAGTATAAGGCTGCAGAGAGCGTTTCTACGGAGTTAGTTTCGTGAAATTCGCCCAGCGAATCGACGTCCCGCCAAGCAAAAGTTGTTGGAATTTCTCCAAACTAGTGTCAATACAATCCAAGGCTTAAAGTAAGCTTTTCTCCCTTCTAGACTTTCGAGAAATAATGAGGTTTTGACCATGTTCCATGAAGTTGGGATATAGTTAATATTTATATATAAAGTTTTCTTTTTGCCGAATTTAGTGTTAAAACTAGTTCTATCTTTCCAGTAATACGATTTTAGTTGGGAAGAGCTATTAAATACTAGTTGGAACTCGCCAGTTAATAAATAAATAGAGAACGAGGTATGTTAACGCATTTTCTTTCGGCAAGTTAGTTTCTTCAGCATAGTAGTCCAATATGAATTCCTGTAAAGCATGTCAGGAATATGTCATCATGTTTAGTTGTTGTTGTCAGTTGAGACTCATAAATTGTATTATTTTGGGATGGATTATACATGTATAGCTTCCATGACGACCCCAGCGTTAATAGCTGTCTCACCGCCCGCCAGGGGCGAGGATACGTCGCTCTACGGAGTGGCATGCCATCCGCAAGGGACGAAGATGGGGATCAAGATCCTCATATTGCCGTGGTTGTCCTTATACATACCCGCATGGAGTGTTTACGCCCGGGGTGTGGATATAAGGAGTCCTCCAGACTCAGACACAGCTACATTCAGGGGCCGAGTGGGCCTAGTTGCAGACCCAAGAGATCGGCAGGACGCTTATAGCTTGTAGTTGACTCAGTATGACCTGGATAGGGGTATATCTATTGAGGTGTACTCACTAGGGCTAATAGGGGCCCAGGTGGGTTATTCTGTGCTGACTGTACCTTCCGACTTATGGGGGCTAGGTAATGTTTATGATTGCTTTAGTTATTGACAGTAAGACTCCTCGTTTGTCAGGTATGACCCCTACCCTCTTTATTACAGTTATGTTTAGTCCTGATTTCACTACCTCAGTTATCTTAAATCCGTTTTCTTTACTTCAGTCATTGTTAATTCTATTTCTTACTTTCAGTTATTTAAAGTTACTGCTTTACATACTCAATACCCGTGGTACTGACGCCCTCTTCTGGGGCATTGCATTACTTTCCTGCAGGTACAGATAGATGAGGAGCAGGTCCCCCATAATTCCAGTCTGCTGTATAGAGCCGTCAGCTCCCTTCTTCCGGAGCTTGAGTGATAGAGGTTTACTTCTTTTGTTTGTACAGTATGGATAGGTCGGGGCCCTATCCTGACCATCTTATTACTCCTAGAGGCTTGCAGATTGCATTACTTCCATGTAGTTAGATGATGTCGGCTGTGTGGAGCCCATATGTGTTTTAGACTATGTTTGTTGGCCGTGTGGGGCCCTGTTTAGCTATTGATTGGTGGCCTTGTTGGTCATAGCTCAGTTTAGCATCTGATTTTACTTTCCAGTTATAACTAGATATCATGGTGGCCTTGTCGGCCCGCATAGAACTCCTTATGATTGTTTGTCTCTGGTTAGCTGTTTATTTTCACAGGTGGCTATGGGCCTTGTCGGTCAGGGGTTGTATTTACAGCCGCTATATAGCCTGTTGTTTTCTTGATTCTAGAGTTAGAGTCAATCCTACACCAGTAGTGTTAGGCTTAGTCAGCTCAGCAGTTCAGAACCTAGTATGGCACCAGGTGCCAGTCATGCCTCCCAAGGTGGGACGTGACACATAGATTATGATAATATTTCAAAATCACAAAACCCATAATTAAATCATTAGATTCTATATAAATCAAATACAAAACCCCATGTGTTTGATAAATTCTAAGTAAAATCATAGAGTAGGACCATGAGTGTGGAAGAATCCACTCATGGATGACCTTACATACCTGGGATTATCAGATTCTAAACCTCACTTGATGACCCAAGAAGAAATTGCAATGGATTGATGAATTCTATGCTTGATCCACTCCCTAACTTCCTCTACCTGGCATGCATGAAAGAATGGAGTGAAATCTGAACTTAACTCCTTTAAATTTCCCTATTGATAACCCAAAATGTCGTAGTTTAGGCCCTAGGATCTTAGGAATTTACGTAAAAGCCCTTACTAACCCGCAGGAAAATAACTATTAGGGGTCCCTACGAGTGACCTGACGACTCATTGCCAGTCCTCACGATCCGTCACCTTGCCGTTAAGTACACTGTCTGAACTAGTCACTGGAACCTCTAACGGATGACATAACAATTTGTTCTAGTGGCCACGAGTTGTGGCCACCACTTGTCATGTTCACTGCCTCTTTAAAACCATTTTATTAAAATTCCTCCCAATGACTCATACCATGACTCGTTGCCTGACATGATTAGTCGTGGTCTCCTTTCGTTAAGTACACTGGTCGATCCTCCCATTTTATTTTTCAACTTCACCCCATAGCTGACTTGACGAGTCGTGGTGGATGACCACGAGTCGTTCCCTCGCCCTTGGGGACCTTCAACCATCCTTTCACATAAGTCTTCCCATGATTCACCTGATGACTCGTGGGGTCTCCTCAAGAGTCGTCCAATGATTTGTCCTGTGCCTGCAACCCAGATTTTTAGTTTTTCTCAACTCCTGAGTCCGATCTTTAAGTCCTCAGGGTATAACAATATCTCCCCATTTGGAATATTCGTCCTCGAGTGTTAGAAACATGCAGAAAATTCAGGAACAAGCTATCACCATACATAAATACTGATCATATAAGTTGAAATCTAACGAATTGACAACCTCCGAAACAATCTACATAACTGAACTAGATTCAGACATCACATACATTTACCATATCATAAAACAAACTTGTGCGCATGAACTGAACATGAAAACTGAGTAGAGGTTTAGGGAAACAACTGATACCTCACGTTGAAACTGAGCCGGTAGAGAATAAATGTGGGTGTTTCTCCAGCATATGTGCTTCAGCTTCCCATGTAGCTCCCTCAACATGATGATTTCTTCACAAAACCTTAACTAAGGCTACTTCCTTGTTCCTTAGCTTACAGACTTGACAATATAATATTTCCACTGGAATTTCTTCATAGCTGAGCCTATCCTTTACACCAACGCTGTCCACCAGGACTATTAAACCTGGATCACCCAAAAACTTCTTCAAAAGTGACACATGAAACACAAGATGAACGGAAGATAACTCCGAGGGCAACTCCAAATCATACGCCACCTTACCAACTCTCCTCACAACTCGGTAGGGGCCACCATAGCGGGGACTGAGTTTCCCTTTCTTTCCGAACCGCATGACTCCCTTCATGGGAGATACCTTTAGAAATACCCAATCGTCCACCTCAAACTCCAATCTCTTCTCCTCACATCGGCATATGCTTTCTGACAACTCTGAGCGGTTTTCAACCGGTCCCTTATCAACTGAACCTTCACCATCGCCTTGTGAACCAAATCTGGCCCTATCATAGCTGCATCACCAACCTCAAACCATTCGATGGAAGAGCTACACCTCCGCCCATAAAGAGCCTCGAACAGTGCCATTTGGATATTAGAGTGATAGATGTTCTTATAAACCAACTCTATTAAGGGAACATGATCATCCCAACTACCTTTAAAATCCATAACACATGCGCTCAACATGTCCTTAAGAGTCTGGATTGTTCACTCGGCTTGGCCATCCGTTTGCGGATGAAAGGCTTTGTTGAGCTTGAATTGAGTTCCAAGTCCCTTCTGAAAAAGACTGCCGGAACTGGGAGGTAATTGATTACCTCGGTCTGAAATAATAGACAAGGGAACTCCATGAAGTCAAACCAACTCTCGAATATACAACTTGGCATAATCATCTACCGAATCTGTGGTCTTGACTGGTAGAAAGTGTGAAGCCTTGGTTAACCTGTCCACAACAACCAAAATAGAGTTATACTGTCTCTGAGTCTAGGGAAAACCTATTATAAAGTCCATGTTGATCTCTTACCACTTCCAAGTAGGAATGCTGATATCTTGGAGTACACCTCCCGATCTCTGATGCTCAACTTTCACTTGCTGGCAATTCTGACACTTAGCTACAAATTCTGCAATATCCCTCTTCATGTCGTTCCGCCAATAACCTTCCAGCAAGTCATGATACATCTTGGTGGCACCTGGATGGATAGAATATCTGGTACCATGTGCCTCATGTAATATCCAAACTCTCAAATTATCAATGTCCGGAACACATAGTTTACCCTGGAATCATTGCACACCATCTACCCCTTGGGAGAAAACCTCCATATTTTGACTCCGTCCTTCAACTTCCTCAAAATCGGATCCTCATCTTGCTTAGATTTGACATCGACCACTAAGGATGATTCTGAACCATTTTGCACAATAACGTCGCCATCGGTCGAGTCGATCAATCTAGCTCCCAACCTTGCAAGTCGGTGGACTTCCTTCACCAACTCCTTCCTTCCCTCATCCACTTGGGACACACTCTTCATAGAGAGCCTACTAAGTGCATCCGCCACCACATTAGCCTTGCCCGGGTGGTAAAGAACACTCATATCATAGTTCTTTAATAACTCCAACCACCTCCTTTGCTGAAGATTGAGATCCTTCTGCGTGAACACATATTGCAAGATCTTGTGATCCGTGAATATATCCATGTGGACCCCATACAAGTAATGTCGTCGTATCTTCAATGCGAACACCACCGCAACCAACTCTAGATCATGGATTGAGTAATTCTTTTTGTGAACTTTCGGCTGTAGGGAGGCATATGTTATTACTTTCCCATGCTGCATCAACACACATCCCAGTCCAACTCTCGAAGCATCGCAATATAAAATAAATCCCTTTGTGCCCTCGGGTAAAGTCAACTCTGGTGCTGAAGTGAGTCAGGTCTTCAATTCCTGAAAGCTTTTCTCACAAGCCTCCGACCAGTGGAACTTTATCTTTTTATGAGTCAAATTAGTCAATGGTGTGGAAATATATGAAAAACCTCCAAAAATCTCCGATAGTAGCCTGCCAGGCCCAAGAAACTCTGAATTTCTGAAGGACTCACCGGTCTAGGCCAATTGCTCACCGCCTCGATTTTCTAAGAATCCACTATTACGCCTTCGCTTGATACTACAAGGTCAAAAAATGCTAGCGACTTCAACCAGAACTCGCACTTGCTAAACTTGCCTTACAACTGACGATCCTTGAGGGTCTGAAGCACTACTCTCAAATGAGCGGTATGTTCCTCCTCGCTTCGGGAGTATATAAGTTTGTCATTGATGAACACAATCACGAACATGTCCAGGTATTGCTTGAACACCCTATTCATGAGGTCCATACAAGTTGTAGGAGCGTTGGTTAGTCCAAGACATAACTACAAACTCATAATGTCCATACTGGGTTCTAAAGGCTGTCTTTGGGATATCACTCTTCCGAACACTGAGTTGATGATATCCGGACCTGAGATCTATCTTCGAGAAACACCTGGCACCCTGGAGCTGGTCAAATAAATCATCAATCCTGGGAAAGGGGTACCCGTTCTTTACAGTGACCTTATTCAACTGCCAATAATCAATACACATCCAAAGTGATCCATCCTTCTTTCGAACAAAGAGAACCGGTGCACCCCATGGAAACTTGCTTAGTCTAATGAAACTCTTATCATCCAACAAGTCCTTCAATTGTTCTTTTAACTCTTTTAGCTTGGATGGAGCCACCCTATAAGGAGAAATGGAGATAGGCTACGTATCGGGCAATAGATCAATACCGAAATCAATTTTCCACTCCAGAGGAACACTTGGCAAATCATCGAGGAAAACCTTCAGATACTCACACACCACTGGAACTAACTGAATAGTCGGGGTCTAAGACTCTACATCCTTCACCCTAACTAGGTGGTACATGCCACCCTTAGAGGTCATTTTCCTAGATTTAAGGTATGAAATAAACCGACTGGCTGGTACAGCTGAACTACCCTTCCATTTCAAAACTGACTCACCCGGAAACAAGAATTCCACCACACGGGTCCTACAAGTAATTGAACTGTGACATTCAAACAACCAATTCATACCCAAAATGATGTCAAAGTCAGTCATGGACAATTCTTCTAAGTCCGCGGAGGTATCCTTATGCAACACCGTAATGGGGCAATCCCTATACATCTACATAGCTATTACTGATTCACCGACTGGAGTAGATACAGAGAATGATTCTGAAAAAATATCAGGACTAACTCCAAAACTACTATCAATATAATGGGTCACAAAAGAAAAAGTAGCTCCTGGATCTAACAAATCGTAAGCATCAGTACGGAAGATTTACAACTCACACATGTGACCACATCTGGCAAAGCCTCCTACTCCGGGCGAGGCACTAGGGCATAAAACCTATTTTGGCGTTGACCGCCTGCTGAACTAGTAGAGGCACCCTGCTGAGAGGGTCGTGCTACTGGAGAGGTAGAGCTGGCTGCAGGGCTATCTTTTATCCTGTGTTTGGGTTTTCCACACCCAAAACAAGCATCTGCGCCGACCAAGCACCTGCCGGGATGATTCTTGCTGCACTTTGCATAAATTGGGAAAGTGCACTCCACCTGCATGCTACCATGATCCCTCGAGCCTGTAGCCCTGCTTCTCTGGTCTCCCCTGAACCTGGATGGCGTGCTGGCCAATGATGGAGCTGGAGCAATGGACCTATGTTGGGTATATTGATGTGGTCCACCTCTTGACCTTGCTTGAGAAACCATGTAATTGTCGGTCCTGGCCCTCTTGTCCTCTCTCTGCCTCCTATTGACTGACTCCATCTGCTTCCCATGCAATACAATATGGGGAAAATCAATGTCCCAGTGAAGCATGGCAATTTGGAAATCCTTGTCCAAGTAATCTGCTACCCCATGCACAAAATGACTCACCCTAGCCCGCTGATCCACCACCAACTCTGGAGCATATTTCGATAACTGGGTGAATTCCAATGCATATTCCTGGACAGACATGTTAACCTGCTTCAAATTCACAAACTTGGCCGCCTTGAGCTCCCTCATCTCCCGAGGGAAGAATCAATCCATGAATTTAGTGTGAAACTCGTGCCAACCTATTAGGATGGCACTCGCCACCTTGGCATCTCTCCATGTCTTAAACCATATATGTGTTACCCCCTTTAGCTGATAGGAGGTCAAGTCAACGCATTCCCCATTGTTCACCCCCATAACCTGGGTGATCTTCAGTATCTCCTCAATGAAATCATATGGATCCTCGTCCACCATTGGCCCCATGAACTCCGGGGGGCTCATCCTCAAGAAGTCCCTCACCCTAGCTGCCGCTGCATTCCTATTCCGAGGGAGATGCGCCACTATCTGATTCTGGACCTGGGCAGTCATGGCTTGTGCCAGCATTTGAATCTCTGCTCTAAACTGGGCATGGGCTGCTGGCTCTGGTACATGCTCCTCATGAATGGGTGGAGCTGGATGATGCTCACCATCATGGGCACCCTCATGATCATTTTCATTTTCGTTTCTCCTGGCATTTACTCAACGTGGAGGCATGATTCTGCAAACATGAATAGCACGAATTAGAGGAGTAAAGGACGTTCACCACACGACATAGATCATGAAGAAGGGAACATTTCCTAAATATCTAGTAGACTCTTCGTCATAAGTGTTCCGCGCTTCACACCCATGAAAAAGACTCTACTTAATGCGGTTTTCAGACTCCCTAGGAAACATAAACCCATGGCTCTGATACCATATTTGTCATGACCAAAACATACACCCGGATCATAGATACGAGACAAGGAGCCCCGAGAGACCCCAAGTCGACTCATGGCATGAGCATACATCTAATTTAATCACATGAGCGGAAGACTTAACATAAAAACATAATCATAACATAGCATAAGGGAAAATCAGTACAAGACTTATACAATACGGTGGGATATAACTTGTAGTCTAATAAGCCTCTAAACATGAAAGGCAGATTGATGGGACAACTCCCCAACTAAATCAACATCCAGAAGCTTAACAGAAATACATAGAGTGTGAACATGTAGCCCTCGGAACATGAGGACTCACCAAGTGCATTGAGAGGAAATCCGAATGTATCTATCGGTGAATACGAGCCCGGAAGCTGGGACCTGTATCATGAGACGATACAACATAGAAAGTATGCGGTTAGTACGTGGAATGTACTGAGTTGCAAGGTAGGTAAAATGGACATTTAAAACATGTATAAAGTTCAAAAATGATCATAAGAATAGGACAACATGCTCGTATCATAAATCATGATGACATATCATATGGCTCAAGGTTTTCAAAGTATTCGTAACATAACAAAATCATAATCATAATAGAAGAGATTTACTTAACATGACTTGAGACAACCTACTTAATCATAATATGCATAAATCATGAGGAATAGTAGGAGATTATCTTAACCGACATACCCCATATGAGCATACATGAAGCCCGACTTGTAACCCTAGTCGGGAGGGTGTTCGCACCTTGCCAAGGGTAGAACCATGAAAGTGTGATATCAACATGAAAGGGCTATTTGGGCCAGGGACTAACATGAAAGGGTCCCAACATACCTACAGTGGCACGTAGTTCATGAGATCCGGGGCTTAACCTGAGCCCCTAAGCTACTTGGTGTTCGATACTACTCCCAAAACATATAAAGTGACCATAGTATAATACACATAAATTCATGGGCTAGTTAAATCATGATTCATAAACTTGATTGAACATATAATAACTAGACATGACATGAGGCCCGTGAGTCGGCCAAAAACATAGTTCATGAATAATAAGATTCATACATACTTTTAGATCATGTACATACTTGTTGCCAGTCCTCAAGATTCGTCACCTTGCCCGTTCAGTACACTTATGAACTGGTCATTGGAACCTCTAAGGAACGACATAAAGATTCGTTATTGGTTGCCACGAGTCATGGCCACCATTTGTCACGTTCACTGCCTCGCTAAAACCATTTTATTAAAATTCCTCCCAACGACTAACACCACGACTCGTTGTCTGACATGACGAGTCTTCGACTCCTTCAGTTAAGTACACTGCTCGATCCTACCATTTTATTGTTCAACTTCACCTCATGGCTAACCTGATGACTCTTGGTGGCTGACCACAAGTCGTTCCCTCACGCTTGAGAACCTTCAACCATCCTTTCACATAAGTCTTCCCACAAGTCAATTAACGACTCGTGGGGTCTCCTCACGGGTTGTCCAACGACTCGTCCTGTTCCTGCAACCCAAAATTTTTAGTTTTTCCCCGTTTCAACTCCTGGGTCCGATCTTTAAGTCCTCGAGGTATAAAAATATCTCCCCTGGGGAAAATTCATCCTCAAATGTTAGAAACATGCAGAAAATTCAGGAACAAGCTATCACCATATATAATACTGATCATTTAAGTTGAAAACTGACGAATTGAATACCTATGAAAAGATCTACATATATGAACTGAATTCAGACATAATATACAATTACCATATCATAAAACAAACTTGTGCGCATCAACTGAACATAAAAATTGAGTAGAGGTTTAGGGCAAAAACTGATACCTCAGGTCGGAACTGAGCCGCTAGAGAACAAATGTGGGTATTTCGCCATCATATCTGCTTTGGCTTCCCATGTAGCTCCCTCAACATGCTAATTTCTCCATAAAACCTTAACTGAGGCTACTTCTTTGTTCCTTAGCTTATGGACTTGACGATCTAATATTTCCACCAGAATTTCTTCATAGCTGAGGCTATCCTTTACACCAACATTGTCCACCATGACTACTAACACTGGATCACCCAAACACTTTTTCAAAAGTGACATATGAAACACAGGATGAACGGAAGATAACTCCAAGGGAAAGTACAACTCATACGCCACCTTACTCACTCTCCTCACAACCCAGTAGGGGCCAACATAGCAGGGACTGAGTTTCCCTTTCTTTCCGAACCGCATAACTCCCTTCATGGGAGATACCTTTAGAAATACCCAATCGTCCCCCTCAAACTCCAAATCTCTTCTCCTCCCATCGGCATATGATTTCTAACGAATCTGAGTGGTTTTCAACCGGTCCCTTATCAACTGAACCTTCACCATTGCCTCGTGAACTGCATCTAGCCCTATCATAGCTGCGTCACCAACCTTAAATCATCCGATGGGAGATCTACATCTCAGCACATAGAGAGCCTCGAACGGTGCCATTTGGATATTGGAGTTATAGTTGTTATTATAAGCAAACTCGATCAAGGGCAAATGATTATACCAACTACCTTTAAAATCCATAACACTTGCGCTCAACATGTCCTTAAGAGTCTAGATTGTTCGCTCAGCTTGCCCATCCATTTGCGGATGAGAGGCTGTGCTGAGCTTGATTTGAGTCCCAAGTCCTTTCTAAAAAGGCCACCCGAACTGGGAGGTAAACTGAGTACCTTGATATGAAATAATGGACAAGGGAACTCCATGAAGTCAAACCAACTCCCGAATATACAACTTGGCATAATCATCCGCCGAATTCGTGGACTTGACTGGTAAAAAGTGTGCAGCCTTGGTTAACTTGTCCACAACAACCCAAATAGAGTCATATTGTCTACGAGTGCCGGGAAAACCTGTTATAAAGTCCATGTTTATCTCTTCCCACTTCCAAGTAGGAATGCTGATATCTTGGAGTATACCTCCGGGTATCTGATGCTCAACTTTCACTTGCTCGCAATTCGGACACTTGGCTACCAATTTTCATATCCCTCTTCATGCCATTCCAGAAATAAACTTCCTGTAAGTCATGATACATCTTGGTGGCACCTGGATGGATAGAATATCTGGTACCATGTGCCTCATGTAATATCTGAACTCTCAAATTATCAATGTCCGAAACACATAATTGACCCTGGTGTCATAGCACACCATCTCCCCCTTGGGAGAAAACCTTCATCTTTTGACTTCGCACTACTTCCTTCAACTTCCTCAAAATCGTATCCTCATCTTTCTTAGATTTGACATCGACCACCAAGGACGATTCTGACCCATTTTGCACAATAACGCCGCCATCGATCAAGTCGATCAATCTAACTCCTAATCACCTGACGACTCGTGGCGTATCCTCACGAGTTGTCCAATGACTCATCCTATGCCTGCAACCAAGATTTTAAATTTTTCCCCGGTTCAACTCCTGAGTCTGATCTTTGAGTCCTCAGGGTATAACGATTTTATACCCATGTTCTAGCCTTGTTTGCACCTTACTTTAAGTATAATCTCATGTATATTATTTATAAATGTGTGCATGGACTAACAAATGTGATTAGACTATTTTTATAGGTGAAAAATTCTAAGGATGAGGCTAAACACGATGATGCAGGAGCGAGAATGAACAAGAATCAAAGTCCCAAGTGAAAACATGCAAAGGGCTCAAAGTGTTATTTGCTGCATAGGTAACGTGCCACGCCGGCATATTAGCACGTACATAACCATGCAATGCTAGCCTATTAGCACATCCAAAGTCGTGCCACACAGCCCTATTATTTCATCCAGAGCCATGCACACAAATTATGGCCAGGCAATGTACTTGCGCACTAGGCACCATTCCATGCTAGATGAGTTGCGCTCTTGGTGTTATGCTATGCTAGGCGGGCTACACGGTAGGCGTTGTGCCACTCCCAACAGATAACATACCAATGCTTAAGTTCCAATAAGACTATGCGACAAGGCCATATCACAGCAACCTAGCTGCATGACCAGTAGCGTGACACGAAGGCATATTTCTGCAGCAAAAAATGTACAATTACAAAAGGAATAGTAAGCTCATTTATTAGCACATCACGACATATTTTGGAGAATGGCTTGGAGGAGAGGAACGACGAAGAGGGCTCTACCTAGGGTTATTTTCTCTTTTCTTTTCCCCTATTGTTTATACATGGATTACATTACTCTTATGAATTCATGTAAAACTATGAGTGGTTAAGACCCTCATTCTATAGTTGAGGCCACATGAAAGGAATGTATTAGCCTAATTCATATTTTTGTTTAAGTTTCTTGATTGTTGATTGTCTTGCATTCTTGATTTACTATTTTAATGATTGATTACCATTAGAATATAATTAGGATTCTTATGTAAAACTTGAAAGGCCAAAGCATGAGAATAGACGAAAGAATGCAAGAAGTGAGCTCTTGTCTTCAAGACTTGATTCACATTCAGGATAGAAATATACCTAATAGGCCGTGCTTGATTATTAAATAGGATGAAAGTTAAATACTTTTGAATTGGATTATCACATCCCTGCTCAATGATGTAGCTGTGAAACTAATTCGAACAAATGTTTAGAGGCTCGAAAAACCATAAACATGGCATTAATCTTGTAAATCAAAAACTGATATAACTACTTGAACCAATGTGAATTATAGCTATGTGTGATTGTTGGCCTTAACCCTGGATTCCTATTTGATATTGATTACAAATAATTTTACTTCATCTATGATTTGATATTAAAACTTTGAATCATTGACAAACAACAAACTCTTGGTTACTTTTGCACTTGTGAAATTTGATGTTAATACATGAAATTGGTTATTCACTAAAAGGTCTAGTCCCTATGGATTTGACATCCTTCTTACAAGAGCCACTGTATTAGTTGTATGACTGTGTGAGCTTGCATGTGCGCTGGGGCATGAACAAGAAGGTTAAAGTGATCCAAGTGAAGTTTTGGCAGCTTAGAGTATAAGAAAGTAGTATGCCGATCGAAATGTTAGAGATATGGAGTTCATGGTGAGTTTTAGGACCCGAATGGAGGCTCGAATCATAGACACGGGACAAGGGACCCGAGAGACCCCAAGTCAACCTATGGCATAAGCATACATACAACTCATTCAATAAACAGAAGAAATCATTAATATAACTCAGCGGAAGTCTAACCCAACATAACATCATAATAAGCATCTAAAGTTGAATACATACATGAGTCTGAAAAGTCACTAATCTGGACGAGTTGGTGAGACAAGACCCCAACTAACTCAACAATACTAAAATTGAAAATACATAAGGAAACTGAAAGTCTATCCCTCGAAGTATGAGGATTCACCAACCAAGGAGGGGCTAACTCTAACAACCGACTACGAGCTGGGCTAAGCTTGGGAGCAGGGTCCTATATCATGAAGCGATACAACATAGAAAGTAGGCGTTCAATACATGGAATGTACTATGCAAGGTAAGTAAAACCGCTTAAGTAAAGTAAATCATTTAAAACATTTCATAACATATCATAAGCTTTCAAATCCGAGATGAGAGAACTACATGCACTCATTCTAAAATCATAATCTTTTCATAATATGACCATGCATAGCTTCATAACATCATGACAAACTCAAATGACTCAAAGATGAAATATGACATTAATAGAAAAACTGAACAATGAGTCAAACCTTGCTTATAGAACATGCATGCTTTAAGTAAAAATCATGAGTAATGAATACGCATATCTGAATCTTTTAGACAATGGGAGACTCATCACTCAACAGACATACCATGATAGAGCTTACGTGGTCCCAACTATTACACTCAAGTGGGCAGAGCCGTCCAAAACCTTGCCAGGGCTAAGGACGCTACCATGATATTGATATCAAGCTCATGGGCCATTTGGGCCGGTGATAGCTCACAAGGGAGGTCCCAATAACATAATAGTATCGACCTGTGTTGGCGTGTAGTTCAGGGGCATAGGGTGATCGACCCTTAGCCCGCTCGGTGCTAGCTCTTCTCCCAAAATGTGTAATATTCTACATCGTATATAATACGAAGCTCAACATTGTCTATTGACGAATCTAAACAATGGAATCATGAATAAAACTCAACATCGTATGAAACGAAGCTCAACATTGTCATTTGACAAAGCTCAATAATGAAATCATGCATAGAGCCGACATTGTATGAAAATGAAGATCAATAATAAATACATCTCAATTATGAATTCATTCATATGGGAAGCTTTATTTCGAAACCTACCACAAGCTCAAATATAAGTGGGAGCATGTACTCCAAAATCATGCGGTAAGCTTACTTTAGAGATATTACATCATCGTACTTGATATAAGGGCCTTGCCCAAACTTTATCATGCTTGGATCTACTCAATTCAATTTCTAAACAACATCATAATCATGGGTAGCTTTAGAAACATGTTTTTCATTATCAAATCTCATCATCATCACACACTCATCATCATTCCTTTGTTTTATGAACTTCTCATCCATGGGAATTTAAATTTCATAATTTAGAAAACACAATTTTGATTGAAAACAATTTAAATTTGCCCCAAGCTTCAAAATTCATCAATATAAACATTATCTAATTGTACCTATGTGTAGAAATTAAAGAATCATGCAATTGGGTAAAAACCCCATAACATGATCATATGAATTTCTCATACTTAACTAGAGATTTGGGCATGGGTGAGGAAGGAAAACCCACTCATAACCCTACATACCTAGAAGGAATTATTTTACTTCTCTAATTGGACAAGATGAGATTCCAACGAAAACCTTCAAAACTTGCTCTAAATCCTCTCTTCAAACTATCAAGTTTGCATGCATGGAATGAATTAACTTAGAATAGGTTTTTCCCTCCTTAAACCCACCGAACAAGCCTTAAACGACGTAGTATAGGCCCCTAGAACATAGGAATGATGGAAATACCCTTACTGAAATCGCAGAAAAAATGCTCACTGGACCAAACAACGGACAACCCAATGGATCGTTGGAGGATACCATGAATCGTGGTATTTGTCCGTGCTATGCACTGCCCAAGCCTTCTCTCAGAATCAGACCACGGATAGACAGGACGACTCGTCCTTAGGTTTAACAGGTCGTTTAATTGGTCATTTATTGCCCTCCTAAACCTTCTGAACTTCCCCACGATGAGTCTCACCACGACCCGTTGTTGACTCCAATAGATCGTGGTATCCATCTGTCAAGTACACTAGAGATTTAGGTTCCCTTACCACGACGCACGACAACAGATCATTGCATGCCACAATGGGTCATTGGATGGCCCGTTATATTCCCCAAATGCTATGTCCATCTCTTACCATCAACCGTTACTTCCACCATCACCCTAACACCTGATCCCACGGCTGCCAACAACGGCTCGTGGTTTGCAACCACGAGTCATTACTCCACTCGTCCTGTGCTATTTTTCCCAGTTTCTGTAGATTTTTTATTTAAACTCCCAATTCCTATTCTTAGGCACCTCCAGGGTATTACAATATCTCCCCCTTGGGAACATGCATCCTCGAATGTTGGAAACACGCAGAAAATAGAAACACGCAATTATCATAATCAAATACTAATCATTTAAATCGAAAACTGGCGGAATGACTACCTCCGAAAAGAACTACATAGCTGAACGAATTCAAACATCACATATATCTATCATATCATGAATCAAACTCATGCACATAAGCTGAACATGGAAATTGATTATAGAATTATGGTAAAAATAGATACCTCAAACTGAAATTGAGCCTGTAGGGAACAGGTGAGGGTATTTAGCGATCATAGCCGCTTCGGCCTCCTATGTAGCTCCCTCAACATGTTGATTTCTCCATAACACCTTCACCGAAGATACTTCTTTATTCCTCATCCTCCGAACCTGATGATCCAAGATTGCAACTGGAATTTCCTCATAATTGAGGCTATCTCCCACAAAACCACTTTCCACCGAGAAAATTAAAGATGGATCACCCAAGCACGTTTTCAAGAGCGATACATGAAAGATGGGATGTACTGAAGATAACTCTAATGGCAAGTCCAACTCATACGCTACCTGAAAAATCTTTTCATAACCAGGTACAGAACGACATAGTGGGGATTAAGTTTTTCTTTCTTTCCGAACCGCATGACTCCCTTCATGGGAGACACCTTTAGAAATACCCAATAATCCACCTCGAACTTCAACTCTCTTCTTCTCACATCAACATGTGAACTTTTGGTGACTTTGAGCGATTTTCAGCCTGTCCCTTATCAACTTAACTTTCACTAAAGCCTCATAAACCGAATCAGGTCCTATCATAGCTGCCTCTCCAGCCTCAAACCATCTTATGGGAAATATACACCCCCATAAAGAGCCTCAAACGGTGCCATCTAGATGCTGGAGTCATAACTGTTATTGTAAGCAAACTCGATCAAGGGTAAGTGGTCATCCCAACTACCTTTAAAGTCCATCACACAAGCTCTCACCGTGTCCTCGAGAGTCTGTATTGTTCGCTCCACCTGACCATCCGTTTGTGGACGGAATGTTGTGCTGCGTTTAACTTGAGTCTCAAGCCCTTTTTTGAAAGACAGTCAAAACTGAGAGGTAAATTGAGGACCTCGGTCTGAGATAATAGACAAGGGCACTCCATGTAATCGCTCCAACTCTCAGATATACAATTTGGCATAATCATCCGCTGAATTTGTGGTTTTGATAGGTAGAAAGTGTGCAGCCTTGGGGTACACCACCCAAATAGCATCATAGTGCCGACGAGTACGAGGTAGGCCTATAATGTAATCCATATTAACCTCTTCCCACTTCCAATTGGTAATGCTAATATCCTAAAGTAAGCCCCTCGGTCTTTGATGCTCGACTTTCACCTGTTGACAGTTCGGGCACTTGGCTACGCATTCTGCAATACCCTTGTTCATATTGTTCCACCAATATACATCCTGCAAATCATGATACATCTTGGTGGCACCCGGATGGATAGAATACCTAGATCCATGTGCCTCATGCAATATCCGGTCCCTCAAATTATCAATATTTGGAACACATAGACGGCCCTCGTACCGCAACTCCCCATGTCCCCCTTGGGAGAAGACCTCCACCTTTTGACTCTGAATGGCTTCTTTCAGTTTTACAAAAATCGGATCTTCATCTTTTCTAGTCTTCACATCAGTCGCTAAGGATGATTCTAATTTGTTTTGCATAATAAAGGCGCCATCGGTCGAGTCGACCAATCTAACTCCCAACCTCGCATGTCGTTGGACATCTTTCACCAGCTCCATCTTTCCTTAATCCACGTGGGACACACTCTCCATATAGAGCCTACTAAGTGCATCCACTACCACATTAGCCTTAACTGAATTGTAAAGGACATTCATGTCAAAGATTGAGATCTTTCTGCGCATATTGCAAGCTTTTGTGATCCGTGAATACATCCACGTGGACCCTACATGAATAATGTCACCATATGTTCAATGTGAATACTACCGTGGCCAACTCAAGGTCATGGGTCGGGTAATTCTTCTCATGAAATTTTAATTGTCTTGAGGCGTATGCTATCACTTTGCTATGCTGCATCAACACACACCCAAGTCCAATTCTCGAAGTGTCACAATACATCACAAAACCATTGGTACCCTTGGGTAGGGTCAACACTGGTGTTGCAGTGAGTCGAGTCTTCAACTCTTGGAAGCTTTTCTCACGAGCCTCTAACAATTGGAACTTCAGCTTCTTTTGAGTCAACTTGGTCAAAGGTGATGCAATAGATGAAAAGCCCTAAAAAAATTTCCGATAGTAACCCGCTAAGCCCATAAAGCTCTTGATATCTGATGGGTTCACCAGTCTGGGCCAATTCTTCATCGCCTTTATTTTCTGCGAATCTACCTTTATGCCCTTACTCAATACCACATGGCCCAAAAATGCCACAGCGTCCCACCAAAATTCACACTTGCTGAACTTTGCATTTCACACTTGCTGAACTTTGCATACAACTGACGATCCTTGAGGGTCTGAAGCACTACTCTCAAGTGAGCAACATGCTCCTCCTCGCTCTGAGAGTATATGAGGATGTCATCAATGAACACAATCACGAACATGTCTAAATATTCCTTGAACAACCTGTTCATTAGATTCATAAAAGCTGCAGGGGCATTGGTTAGTCCAAAAGAAATAAAAACAAATTCATAGTGACCATAACGAGTCCTGAAAGTGGTTTCGGGATATCACTCTCTCGAACCCTAAGCTGGTGATACCCGAATCTGAGATCAATTTTGGAGAAACACTTGGCACCCTAAAGCTGGTCAAACAAATCATCTGTCCTAGGCAAAGGATACCTGTTCCGAACGGTGACCTTGTTTAACTGCCGATAGTCCGTGCACATCCGAAGCGAACCATCATTCTTCCAGACAAATAACACTGGTCTGCCCCATGGAGACTTACTCGGCCTAATAAAGCCCTTATCTAATAGGTCCTTCAACGGAACCTTCAACTCTTTTAGCTCAGGTGGAGCCATTTTGTAGGGATGAATAGATATAGGTTGTGTGTCGGGAAAAAGATCTATACCGAAATAAATCTCCCGCTCGGGAGGGACACCTAGAAAATCATCAGGAAAGACCTATGGATACTCACGTACTATTGGAACTGACTTGATAGTCGGGGTTTCGGACTTGACATCCTTAACCCTAACTAGATGGTACATTCAACCATTAGAAATCATCTTTCTAGCCTTAAGGTAGGAAATGAATCAACCTACAGGCACAGCTGAACTACCCTTCCATTCTAAGACTGGCTCACATGGAAATATGAACTCTAATACTCGGGTTCTACAATTAGCTAAAGCATAGCATGCAAATAGCTAATCCATGCTGAGAATAACATCGAAATTGGTCATGGCTAACTCTATCAAGTCTGCTGAGGTGACCTTATGAAGGACTGAGACTGGGAAACCTCTCTACACCCGTCTAGCTATAATTGAGTCACCTATTGAAGTAGAAACTAAGAAGGGTTCTGACAAAACATCGGGACTGACTCTGAAGCTACTGGCCACATATGGTGTCATAAAAGACAAGGTAGCCCTCGGATCTCACAAAGCATAAACATTAATATGGAAAACTCACAACATACCATTAACCACATCCAAGGAGACCTCCTGCTCTTGACGGGAAGCTGAAGCATAGAATTTGTTTTGGTCCTGACCGCCAGCTGTGCTAGTAGATGCTTCCTGATGTGTTGAACGTGCGGGAGGGGCTGCTGAACTAGAAACTGGGCCTCGGCCCATAATATGATTCTGCCTCATAGTTGGACAATCTCTAAGCATGTGTCCGGGCTGCCCATACCCGAAAAAAGAACCTGAACCTACCAAGCACTGGTCGGTGTGCCCTTGACCACACCTTAAACAAGCTGAGATGCTAGAATCTGCAAGTCTGTTGCTCTGATCCCTTGAGCCTGATGCTCGCCCTCTCTGATCATGTCTAGGCATGGATGGCACACTCAATGCCAAAGATGTGGGGACTGATGATCTCTGGTGAATCTGTTGTAGGTGTCTACCACTAGACCTCTATTGAGAGAATCTGTGATCCTCGATCCTTGCCCTCTTGGCCTCCTTCTCTCTCCAATGTGTCACCTCCATCCGCTGAGCATGCAATACTATATGAGGGAATTCCATATCCTAGTAAAGCATAGAAATCCGGCAATCCTTGTCCAAATAACCTACTACACCATGTACAAACCTGCTCACCCGCGCCCTCTGGTCAGCCGCTAATTGTCACGACCAAAACATACACCCAAATCATGGACATGGGAAAAGGGACCCCGAGAGACACTAAGTCAACCCAGAGCACGTGCATACAGCTAATCTCATTTAATAAGCGAAATACTTAGCATAAAACATAGAGAAAACGTAACTATAGTGTAACATCTGAGAGTACTAGACATACACATAAGTTTAGTACTACATATTGTCTGAAAACCTCAACTACATACGATGGGTTGATGGGACAACATCCCCAACTAACCCGACCGATACTGAAACACAAGATAACATAAAAGTATACCAAATGGCCCTCGAAACATGAGGACTCGCCAATAATCTAAGAGCGAGAGTGGAGATGGACTAAAGATGAGGATGAGCCTGAGATCGGACCCTGTATCATGAAACGATACAACACAAAAAGTATGCGGTGAGTACGTGAAATATACCAAGTACGCAAGGTAAGTAAAATGTACATTTAAAAGTAAAGTAAAGCTCATAATTAAACATAGAAGAAGGACATCATGCATATATCATAAACTCCGTAAGAAAACATAAGGCTTAAGGCTTTCAAGTCATTCATAAATCATTCATTTTCATAATTGTAAGTAAACTTTATCAAAACATTACTTGAGATAATAGCATAAATGTAACAATGCAGAAAATGGGAGGATTCGTCAGAACGGACACTATCATGGTAGAGCCTTTCATGATGCCCCAACTATCTTGCTCAAGTGGGTAGAGCCGACCCTGACTTTCCATGCGAAGGTCATGCATTAGGCATGATATCACATTTGAGTAGATCATTATCAATAAAATATATAATAGAAACCCACGGTGACACGTGGTTATGAGACACCAGTGCAGTCCTTTAAACGTCGGGCTGCTCGGTGCTAGACACGACTCCCAGAAAAATGCAAATAGGCTCATACGTAAATAAATAACATCATGAATTAAGATTCATTGGCTAAAATATAACATTTATCATCATTGATCACCTTTAAAACCTGATTAGCCAAGAATCAGAGGCCCTTTTCATCGGTCAACATCATAAGTCGATAAATCATGTAATTCGTTTCATAAATCGTAATCATTCTTCAATATGTGGGCATTGCCCAATACTTTAACATACTTCATTCTTTCAAAAAATATGTTCATAAACATAGGAACTTGAAATCATGTTTTTCCATCATCAATAATCTCAAAATGTTGAATATTAATCATAAATCATAACTTTCATGAACTTTCATCAATGGACATTTTAGATTTAAAAAGCTTGAAACGTGATTTTAAAGAAAATAATATAAAAAACCTTCCCATCATTCCTAATTCAATAACTAAAACTCAATTAAATCATACCCATAAAGAGAAATCACATTTCCATGCATTTGGGTAAAATCTCATAGAACATGAATAGGAGAATTCATGATTTAAACGGAATTTGGGCATGGGTGTGAAAGGATTCACCAATTATAAACCCTACATACCTGGGAATGGACTGATTTCAAAGTTCCTTGAAAACCCACAAAAGAATTGATGAAAACTTGGAGAAGAAGACCTTGAATCTCCCTAAAACTTCTCTAAAAGCTCTTGCATAGAAATGGGTATGCATAGGGGACTTAACCCACCTTATCACAATCAAAAAATACACAAAATGACGTAGTTTAGGCCTTAGGAACTTATAAATTATGAAAACACCCCTTATTAAAACGCTGGAAAAACACTGTCGGGGCCCCTGACGAGGGACATCACGAGTCGTGCCCCATAAAGTCCACTACCCAAAACACTCATGGGGTCACCATGAGGGACCCCATGAATCATGGTGGCTGACCACGACTCTTGGTCACTACCCTTGACCCCTACTGCCTCAAAGTCTTGGCCAACCCTCCAATGTAGACCACGGGCGACCTCACGACTTGTGAGTTCTGACCACGACATATGGTCAGGCCCGTGGCCTCCCAACCTGAGCATGACCAACCTGATGACCACGAGTCATATCACGACTCGTGGTCACTCCTCATTACCCATCTCACGAGTCGTCCTGCAACCTGAAGCAAATTTTCAGTTTTTCTTTGTTTTGACTCCTGGGTCTGATCCTTGGGTCCCCTGGGTATAACACTAACTCCGGGGCATATTTCAGTAGGCGAGTGAACTCAAGGGAATACTCTTGCACTATCATCCTTCCCTTCTTTAGGTTTACAAACTCAGCTGCCTTCAGTTCCCTCATTTCCCAAGATAAGAACCAATCTAGGAATGCAACCTGAAACTCCTCCTAAGTGATCGGACCTACTCCTGCAACCCTGCTATCCTTTCATTGGTGAAACCAAATATGCGCAACCCCTTCAACTAGTAGGAGCCTAACTCTTCACACTCAACACTACTCACCCCCATCTACCTTGGACCCCAAGAACTCTAGCGAGATCCTCAAGAAGTCTCTGACTCGAGCCTCCGCTGCATTGCCATTTTGCGGAACATGTGCAATGGCCTGCTGATTGACCTGAGCAGTCAAGGCCTGCACAAGCATCTAAATAGCAGCCCGGAACTCATCATGAATAGTGGCCTCTAGTTCTTGAGGCTCCTAAACTGGTGGGGCTGGCTGACGCCTATAACCATTCCCATCCTCGTGGCCTTTACCACCTCCATTCCTCCTTCCGTTCATTCTTCGAGGATCTATGATTCTGCAATCACGAATAACACGAATAAGAAGGATAGAAAAACTTTTCGTCCACGACATAGATCATGAAAGAAGGGAACATTTCCAAAATGTATTGTAGCCTTTTCATCATAAGTGTAGCGTGCTTCACACCCATGAAAAAGACTTTACTTAACGCAGCTTTCAGACACCCTAGGAGACTTCAAAACATATTGCTTTGATACCAAGTTTTTCACGACCCAAATGGAGGCCCGGATCGTAGACACAGGACAACGGACCCCGAGAGACCCCAAGTCAACCCATGACATAAGCATACATCCAACTCATTCAATAAACGAAAGAAATCATCAATATAACTCAGCAGAAGTCTAACCCAACATAACATCAGAATAAGCATCTGAAGCTGAATACATACATGAGTCTAAAAAGCCTCTAATCTAGATGAGTTGATCGGACAAGACCCCAACTAACTCAATGATACTGAAACTGAAAATACATAAGAAAACTGAAAGTCTAGCCCTCGAAGGATGAGGACTCACCAACCAAGAAGGGGCTAACTCTGACAACTGACTACGAGCGGGGATGAGCCTGGGAGCTGGGTCCTATATCATGAAATGGTACAGCATGGAAAGTATGCAGTCAGTACGTGGAATGTACCGAGTATGCAAGGTAAGTAAAACCTCTTAAGTAAAGTAAATTATTTAAAAAATTTTTAACATATCATAAACTTTCAAATCTGAGAGGAGAGAACCACATGCACTCATTTTAAAATCATAATATTTTCATAATATGACCATGCATAGCTTCATAACATCATACCTGACTCGAATGACTCAAGGCTGAAATATGACATTTATAGAAAATCTGAACAATGAGTCAAACCTTACTTTTAGAACATGCATGCCTAAAGTAAAAATCATGAGTAATGAATATGAAAATCTAAATCATATAGAAAATATGAGACTCATCACTTAACCGAAATACCACGATAGAGCTTATGTGGCCCCAACTATTATACTAAAGTGGGCAAAGCCATCCAAAACCTTGCCAGGGTTAAGGATGCTACCATGATATCAATATCAAGCTCATGGGCCATTTGAGCCTGGGATAGCTCACAAGGGAGGTCCGAATAACATAATAGCATCAACCTATGTTGGCGCGTAGTTCTGGGGCATAGGGTGATCGACCCGTAGCCCGCTTAGTGCTAGATTCTTCTCCCAAAATGAGCAATTCTCTACATCGTATATAATACGAAGCTCAACATCATCTATTGACGAAGCTCAACAATGGAATCATTCATAAAACTCAACATCGTATGAAACGAAGCTCAACATTATCATTTGATAAAGCTCAATAATGAAATCATGCATAAAACCAACACCGTATGAAAATGAAGATCAATAATAAATACATCTCAATTATGAATTCATGCATATGGGAAGCTTTATTTCGAAACCTACCACAAGATCAAATATGAGTGGGAGCATCTACTCCAAAATCATGCGGTAAGCTTACTTTAGAGATGCTACATCATCATACTTAATATAAGGGTCTTGCCTAAACTTTATCATGCTTGGATCTACTCAATTCATTTTGAAAACAACATCATAATCATGGGCAACTTTAGAAACATGTTTTTTATTCTCAAATCTCATCATCATCACACACTCATCATCATTCCCTTTTTTTATGAACTTCTTACCATGGGCATTTAAATTTCATAATTTAGAAAACACAATTTTAATTGAAAACAATTTAAAATTTGCCCCAAGCTTCACAATTCATCAATATAAACATTATCTAACCGTACCTATATGTACAAATTAATGAATCATGCAATTGGGTAAAAACCCCACAACTTGATCATATGAATTTCTCATACTTAACAAGAGATTTGGGCATGGGTGAGGAAGGAAACACCCACTCATAACCCTACATACCTAGAAGGAATTATTTTACCACTTCTCTAATTGTCCAAGATGAGATGCCAATGGAAACCTTCAAAACTTGCTCTAAATCCTCTCTTCAAACTCTCAAGTTTGCATGCATGGAATGAATTAACTTAGAATAGGTTTTTCCCTCCTTAAAACCAATGAAATGAGCCTTAAACGACGTAGTATAGGCCCCTAGAACATAGGAATGATGGAAATACCCTTGCAAAAATCGCCGAAAAAATGCTCACTGGACCAAACAATGGATGACCCAACGGATCGTTGGAGGATACCATGAATCGCAGTATCTGTCTGTGCTATGCACTGCCCAAGCCTTCTCTCGAAATCAGACCATGGATAGTCAGGAAGACTCATCCTTTGGTCTAACGGGTTGTTTAATTGGTCGTTGATTTCCCTCTTGAACCTTCTGAACTTCCCCAAGATAAGTCTCACCACGACTTGTTGTTGACTCCAACGGATCATGCTATCCGTCCGTCAAGTCCACTGGAGATTCAGGTCCCTTAGCACGACTCATGAAAATGGATTTTTGCAGCCACGACGGGTCGTTGGATGACCAATTATATCCCCCAAATGCTAATGTCCATCTCTTACCACGACAAAAAATGACAACTCGTTGTTTTTCACAACGAGCCATTAATCAATTGTTACTTCCACTGCCACCCGAACACCTGAACCCATGACTGCTAACATCGGCTCATGGTTTGCAACCACGAGTCGTTACTCCACTCGTCTTGTTCTATTTTTTCCAGTTTCTATAGATTTCATATTTAAACTCCCAGGTCTTATTCTCAGGCACCTCTAGGGTATTACAGTGAGGGAGCAAGTTTTGGTCAAGGTTTCACCTATGAAGAGTGTGATGTAGTTTGTAAAATGAGTCAAGCTCATCCCATGATATATCGGTCCATTTGAGGTCCTTCAATACGTGGGGGTGGTGGCCTACGAATTGGCTTTGCCTCCAGGTTTGTCTAGAGTTCATCGGTGTTCCATATCACTATATTGAAGAGGTTACATTATCCGTTGGGATTCTATGTTGCTTGATAAAAATCTGTCATATGAAGAGGATATTTTTGTTGTTCTAGATAGAGTGGTCCGCAAGCTATGATCTAAGGAGATACCGATTGTGAATGTTCAGGGGAAGAACCGTCCTGTGGAGGAGGCCACTTAGGATATCAAGGCAAACTTGCGTGACAATATCCTTAACTTTTTATGATGTCAGGTAATTTCTATTCCCTTGTTTCTTTTAACTGTTCGAGGATGAATAATGGTTTTATTGGTATATAATGTAAAACCAATCCATTGTTATAGGATGATTAAGGCCCTTGTGATGTGTCAACGATTAGCGACACATTTTTTCTTTATTTTGTAGCATTTTGCATTTCATTATGGAGTGAAATTAAGAAGAAGCTAACCTATTTGTGCTCATTTTAGGATCCTAAGTCATTGGAAAAAGAAAGGAGCTAAGGCCAAAAAACTGCACAAAAGATGAGGCAAACGACGGACCATCAGTCTAAAGATTAGTCCTCCCCTCAGTCCGTCCCTTCCTAACTCCAAATTCCAGAAATCTAGTAATTTGGGTCCCTTGAGTATTATTGAAAGGATGGTCCATCTTTCCAAAGGATGACCTATCAGTTAACAGCTAAATCAGACTAGGCAGAATGGAATTTCTCCAGTACAAAGTGAAGTATGGACCATATTTCCAAAGGATGGTTCGTCTCTCAAAGGATGATAAAGCAAGGGAAAGAAGTAGAAAAGCAGAGTACGATCCAAAGGATGATCCGTCCTTCAAAAGGACAGTACATCCCTGCATAGCTGACACTCAGATGTTTAAATTTAATGGGATTTTTGGAGCTTAGTATAAATATATCAGAATTTTATACAATCCTTAGTTCTTAGCTAGTGTAGAGAGTAGAACATAATTAATTTTAGCCCTAGTTTTAAGTAGATTGTAGATCTAGCTTTTGTAATTGAAGATTATCATCATTCAAGTGAATATTTCAATTTCTATTGGTACGAATGTCTTATTACTATGCCTTTATTCTTCATCTGGCCATGGGTAACTAAACCTAGATCTAGGGTTGTGAACCCTAATAATCCCAATCTGTTAAAGTTGAGTTTGGGCTATTAAACATTTGATTGATTTTTGCTTTGTAGCTTCTGATTGGTGATGAGAGTCATCCAATTCTGTCCAATTACCCTTATGAGGCTTGAGAGAGCAAATTTTGGTTGGGTTAACATCAATCAACAATTACTCAAGGTTACATAAGCCTTTTTTAATTAATTCTCCTAGATTAGGTTTAATTCCAAATTGGCAAACAAACAATTGGGTATAATGGAGTTCTCTTCAATTTGACAAAATTAAAGTAGATTGACACCTATGGTGATGTTGAAACACACCCATGAGTTGCTTAAGTATATTTCATGCATGTTTATCCATATCCCTATCTCAATTCTTTCACATTGGGTGATTTAGGGGTTCTACCAAATAATGGGGACACTTCCCTAGAATTATCTCTAATTGCTTACAACCCTATCTTAATACAATTGATAGTTGTAGTTAAAATTGATATCTTGCAATACTTTATTATTTAGCACTAGATATTTTGGTCTTTTACCTTTTATTTTTTTTTTTTGACTTTTGATATAGGACCATGGTTGCTCTTCCAGTCGGAGACTTGGAAAATGTTTTCGCGGATGTCCATGAGTATTTTGACTATGCGAGTGAAGTCATCCCTCTAAGGGTAAATGCTGCCTTCTTCAAAATTTATGGCAGTATGAACACTATGCTAAAAACGAAGGGATAGTTTCACAACTCCACAGACGATGACACTCATCAACATTTCAATAATTTATTGGAGGTGTGCAACCTTCATAAGCAAAATAATGTGTCAGATGATTCTATCCCGTTGTGAGTGTTCAAGTACTGGTTGGCCGGTGAGGCAAGAGATTGGTTGCATAAACTCCCTCCGAACTTAAATCATTATTGGCAAGAGTTGGTGAGTATCTTCCTGAAGAAATGGTTATCGCCACCTAGAAAAAATGCAGAGCGACAGGATAAGATATTTTACTTTCGGCAAAAAACGAGTGAATAATTATCCGAAGAATGGGAGAGATTCCAACAATACATTCTTCGGACGCCCAACCATGGGTTCCCGGAGCATATCTTGTTGGAGAAATTTTATACCGGTCTAGACACCTTGACACAGTCTGTTGCCAACAACACTAGGTGGATGCTTCATGGACAAGACATTCAATCACATTGCAGTTTATCTTGGACAAAATAGCAAAGCACAACCATGCTTGGCATGGTGGGGACCAAAATGGAGGAATCAATATTCGAACTCCGTCTTTATCTCATTTGATGAAGAAGAATTCGGAGCGTGATTAGATGATGGCCACCCTGGCAACTGATCACGGGCAAAAATATATGCCCGAGATACGCTTTACGACTTAAATTAGTCTTGTTTATCTAAGATTATTGTATACATTTTCAAGTAATTTAAGATGAAGTAAAGATATGTGCTAACCAACATGATTAGCCTTTGTTTTGTAGGTTTTCATGACTTTTGAGCAACTAATCCATGAGTTGGTGAAGTAGAGGCTTGGAAACGGAATTAACACACGAACGTCGGCGAAGAGGAGGCACAAAACAGCCCACCTGCGCGTTGGCAACGTGCCACGGCAGGCAGGCCGCTCACAACAGCCCACCTGCGCGTTGGCAACGTGCCACGGCAGGTGGCCTCCGCGACCAAGGGCTGCCAATGCGCTGCCCAAGCAGCGTGACACGCTGCCAACGCGGTAGGGTGCTGCCTGGGCCATTTTCGGGTGATTTTCCAGAGGGCTTCCGCGTCCGTAGCATGTCACGGAGGTCGTGCTCCGCGATGCACTCCGTGACACGTTGCTTGTTATTCCGGGAAAGAGTCCTACTACTATAAATAGCACACTTAGGTTTATTTTTCATAATGCAGACTTGGTGGAGCAAGGACGTGGGTTAGAGGCAGTTGAGGGACGAAAAAGCTAAGGGATTTATTCTCTTCCTTTCTTCTTTCAATCAATTGTTTGTATGATTAACACTTGTTTTAGGATGATTAATCCACAAATGAGTGGCTAATTCTCTTCCTTGCTGAGGTTATGAACAATGGTGATGAATTTTGATTATTGAATTGTATGGTTTTTCATCTTCTTCTTCTATGTTGTTCTATTAATTCTTGTTTCTACTGCATTAGTGTGTGGCCGACATTAATGTACATCTAAAAAGTCCAATTTCACTCGAGAGAGCACGAAATTGGAAAGTTGTGAATTAATAGGGTATTGTTCTTAACTTGATTTGGGAAAATTGGGGTTTGATGTGCTTTCCTGATAGAAATATACTTGAAAGCCGTATTTGTCAATTTAGGAACCGGAATTGTATTGCTAGGTCATAAATTGCATTTGATCACAGAAATGTAGACGGATGGTTTATGATTCTTAAGTGAGATTAAATACGAGAGTTTTAATCTCTTGGATAATTTTCTTGGCTAGCAAATAGAAGAGAAGAATAACCAAATTATGATGATAATCAAGTTCATTACTTGTTCTTAACCTTGGCATGCTCATATCCATAGTTTCAATTCACAGTAAATAATTGTTAATAGTTTTAGTATATATAATTTATAAACAAAAACTTATTTAACTGTTGGTTACGTTGTTGTTAGCATAATTAGAAGTAAGATAAGAATATAGTGTACTTAGGCAATTTTACTTATCCAGAGTCTCCTTGGATCGATACTTGGCTTACTTAGCCACTTTATTACTTGTTTGACCACGTGCACTTGCGTGTCGGTTTTTACTTATAACAAACGCACCGAACAAGTTTTTGGCGCCGTTGCCGGGGAGACTTGGCAATAGGTGAAATTGTATTAAGTGTAAATTTACTGTATTTTTATTTTATTTTCTTAATTGCTGACAATTTAGTCTTAGTGGTTGTTTTAATTCTTTTGCATTTTACTTTTTCTTTTTCGGATACACTTATTGACATGACATCGTGGAATACAAATGGTTTAAATGGTGGATACTCATATTTTAGTGAATCTTGTCTGAATTGCGGAGGACACCACTTGTGGCAACAATGTAACACGTGTAATATATGTGGTGGTCAAGATGGCCATTGGGATGGCTGTCCGAATGCATATTCCCCTCCCCCAAGCCCCTACTATGATCCTTCTGTTGTTTTTCCTGAATATAGGCATGCTGAAAATGAGGACTTGGGACGCCAAGCTCGAATAGAAGACATGCTGAAACAACTCCTGGAGCAATCAAAAGCAATGAAGGAGGCGATGGCAGTATTGAGAATTCAGCAAGAAGAGAATGCAGAGGCTCTAGAAAGGATGAGCGTCAAATTCATGGAGATGATTACTGAGGCTGAAGCTTGTGATAAATTGCAGGTGACAGTTTTAGCCGATATTCAAGAGGAACTACAAGAGGAAAACAAAGGTGAATTTTTGGAGGAAGCCCAACAATTAGAATCTCTTGATTGTCCCCGTGACGGGCTCACACTTATAGAAAATCCATTCAGGGAAGAAGAGATAGAGTACCCCCCATTTGACATCAATGAAGAGATAGATGTCGATGCTGAGAAGGAGTATACAAGTAAGGAGGTCAAGCAAAAAGCAGTTTCAGAGTTGAGGTGTATTGGACCACACTCGAAGCATTTTTCAACATTAAGTTTGGTTGACAACATAGAAGTAGAGTCTTCCAAGCTTATAGAGAAATGTCTAGAGGAGGACCAAGCCCCGTATATTTTGAAATTTGCTAACTCAGAGAGCCAAAATGACTTCGCTTACTTGAGGGCCAATAAAGTAAAAAGGCAACACCTACTGTTTGGTCCTTACAATTTTTGACCACCACCCCTGGAGCATAAGAGGAAATTAGAAAAGAAATTAGGGGTGAGATTCACATCCTCAAGGTGGAGGAAAAAGTGGTGAAACTTGGTACGTCGTGCCGCGACGTAAAATTAGGCGCTGCTTGGGAGGTAACCCAAGGGTACCATGGGTACCATTTTAATTTCTTGCATTTAAGTTGATTTTATTTATTAATTTTTTATTTTATTTTTCATCATGTGTTGTTTTGGTGGAAAGTTAAGCACAGATGGAGGGGAAGTCTGAGTACCCGTGGAGGAGGAAGCTAACAAGCATGGAAGAGAAAAAGTGTGGGGTTGAACACCCACTTGTACAAAGTTGATGAAAGCCATGCTATTAGCTAGGCCTAAAGGCCTCAGGGAGTATTTCTCACCCTTTTTAAATTTTAATTTGATGTTATGAGGACATAGCATGATTTAAGTGTGGGGTGAGGGAAATTTCAAGGGAAATTTCAAAAAATTTTGTTGTGCTTAACGATTTTTGGTGAATGTAATGCTTGTGAGAAATTTGAAAAATTTGAAACTTTTTTGTGAATTAAGCATGACTTCATCACCCGTTGGTTTTTCTTTTCAGTTCTTTTCCGACAGGGGGTATTTGAACCGAAGAATAAATTTTTTTTTTCTTTTTCTTTTCTTGGTCTGTATATAAAGTTTTTAGTCATAGTTAGGGACTATTTCCGACGATGGATGGATGACGACCGTCTTGAGGAAAAATTAGTCGATAGGTTTTGGGTTTTTGAAACCATAACTAATTGGTGCTTGATGTTCTTTTTATGTGCTATACGTGTTTGTAAGATGCAAGTATGTTTAGTGTGAAGCATGCAAGTGTATAACTTTGTTTGAGACACTTAGGCTCTTGAATTTGACTCAATATGATGGAAGCTTAATTCTGAATTCTTGTGATTAGCTGAGTAAGAGTCTACGGATTGTGTCTTGATTTCAGCATGTGCCATGAGTGTAAGGTTTTTGAGTATTCTGTGCTATTGTGGATGTCTAGAACTTGCCTGGTGTGTATATAAAACGAAATGAAGGATGTGAATTGTAGGAGATGATTTAGGCATTTCTTTGAATGAACCAAACTTTTATCCCTCATTATACCTACCTTGAAAAATTAATCCTAGTTAACCCCATTGAGCCTTGAGCCTATTCTTTGACAGCTGCAACATAAGCTTAATCCTTTTTCTTTCATTAGCCTTGAATTTGATCCAAAACTCCGAAGCGCTTAAAGGAAAAATCCGAAAGAGTAAAGGAGTGAGAAGAATGAAAAAGAAGGGAAAGTAGCAATTGTAAGAGTTGAGAAAGGTCGAGGGTGCACTTGTTTGAATATGGGTGAGTATTAGTAGGGAGCAAGAAAATAAATAAATGAAAAGTTACTTATAGAACTCCTTACTAATAAGCTAAAAGTGCCTAAAGAAAGGGGCGAACAAATGAGGAAAAAGAAAGATGAAAAGAGAAAGAGGTGAAGTGAGGGAAGGGAAGTTTGTAATGAAGGCGTGATGTATTATAAGCGCTTAGGAAAGATAGTCACTATTACTGATCATAATAGTACCTACTCGCACCTGAGTTACATTACAACCTAAAAAGTCCTACTTGATCTTACATTCACTCATCCTTAAATTAGTGGAATAAAACACTAAGGGCAAGCTTATGGGTCATTACATGATGCATGAGAATTCTTTGTGAGAGTGAGCGTAATTCTATTCATATACCCACACATGTTGTGATATAAAAATAATTTTTGCGTGTGAAATTGGGTAACTCTCTTTCCGTGAGGGGCACATGTTGAATGAAGGATATAATTCATGTGAGATTTCTTAATCAGTTGATTTGCATGAGTTTGCTAAAATTGAGAGTCGATTCTTGAGGTTAAGAAGTCTTAACATAGTTGTACTTCATTTCAATGAACAAATAAGGCATGCTCTATTTTTAGCTTGTATCTTACGTAATCATTATAGCCGTAACTTGAATTCTCTCGCTAAATTAGTTATGTGGGAGTCTCCATATGCATGATATGTAGAAGGTTGTTCGAGGACGAACAAGGCTTTAAGTGTGGGGTTGTGATCACGAGCAAAAATATATGCCCGAGATACGCTTTACGACTTAAATTAGTCTTGTTTATCTAAGATTATTGTATACATTTTCATGTAATTTTAGATAAAGTAAAGATATGTGCTAACCAACATGAATAGCCTTTGTTTTGTAGGTTTTGATGACTTTTGAGTAACTAATCCATGAGTTGGTGAAGTAGAGGCTTGGAAACGGAATCAACACGCGAACGTCGGCAAAGAGGAGGCACAAAACAGCCCACCGGCGCGTCGACAAGGTGCCACGGCAGGCAGGCCGCTCACAACAGCCCACCTGCGCGTTGGCAACGTGCCACGGCAGGTGGCCTCCGCGACCAAGGGCTGCCAACGCGCTGCCCAAGCAGCGTGACACGCTGCCAATGCGGCAGGGTGCTGCCCGGGCCAATTTCGGGTGATTTCCAGAGGGCCTCCGCGTCCGTAGCGTGTCACGGAGGCCGTGCTCCGCGATGCACTCCGTGACACGTTGCTTGTTATTCTGGGAAAGAGTCCTACTACTATAAATAGCACACTTAGGTTTATTTTTCAAAATTCAGACTTGGTGGACAAGGACGTGGGTTAGAAGCAGTTGAGGGACGAAAAAGCTAAGGGATTTCTTCTCTTCCTTTCTTCTTTCAATCAATTGTATGTATGATTTACACTTGTTTTAGGATGATTAATCCACAAATGAGTGGCTAATTCTCTTCCTTGCTGAGGTTTTGAATAATGGTAATGAATTTTGATTGTTAATAGAACAACATAGAAGAAGAAGATGAAAAACCATACAATTCAATAATCAAAATTCATCACCATTGTTCATAACCTCAACAAGGAAGAGAATTAGCCACTCATTTGTGGATTAATCATCCTAAAACAAGTTTTAATCATACAAACAATTGATTGAAAGAAGAAAGGAAGAGAAGAAATCCCTTAGCTTTTTCGTCCCTCAACTGCCTCTAACCCACGTCCTTGCTCAACCAAGTATGAATTTGAAAAATAAACCTAAGAGTGCTATTTATAGTAGTAGGACTCTTTCCCAGAATAACAAGCAACATGTCACGGAGTGCATCGCGGAGCACGGCCTCCGTGACACGCTACGGACGCAGAAGCCTTCTGGAAAATCACCCGAAAAGGGCCCGGGCAGCACCCTGCCGCGTTGGCAGCGTGTCACGCTGCTTGGGAAGTGCGTTGGCAGCCCTTGGTCGCAGAGGCCACCTGCCGTGGCACGTTGCCAACGCGCAGGTGGGCTGTTGTGAGCGGCCTTCCTGCCGTGGCACCTTGTCGACGCGCCGGTGGGCTATTTTGTGCCTCCTCTTTGCCGACGTTCGCGTGTTGATTCCGTTTCCAAGCCTCTACTTCACCAACTCATGGATTAGTTACTCAAAAGTTATCAAAACCTACAAAACAAAGGCTAATCATGTTGGTTAGCACATGTCTTTACTTTATCTAAAATTACATGAAAATGTATACAATAATCTTCAATAAACAAGACTAATTTAAGTCGTAAAGCGTATCTCAGGCATATAATTTTGCCCGTGATCACAACCCTACACTTAAAGCCTTGTTCGTCCTCGAACAACCTTTTACATATCATGCATATGGAGACTCCCACATAACTAATTTAGCAAGATAATTAAGTTACGACTATAATGATTACGTAAGATACAAGCTAAAAATAGAGCATGCCTGATTTGTTCATTGAAATGAAGTACAACTATGTTAAGACTTCTTAACCTCAAGAATCGACTCTCACTTTTTGCAAACTCATGCAAATCAACTGACTAAGAAATCCCACATGATTTATATACTTCATTCAACATGTGCCCCTCACGGAAAGAGAGTTACCCATTTTCACATGGAAAACAATTTTTATATCACAACATGTGTGGGTACAGGCACAGAATTACACTCACTCTCACAAAGAATTCACATGCATCATGTAATGACCCATAAGCTTGCCCTTAGTGTTTTATTCCACTAATTTAAGGATGTGTGAATGTAAGATCAAGTAGGACTTTTTAGGGTGTAATGCGACTCAGGTGCGGGTAGGTACTATTATGATCAGTAATAGTGACTATCTTTCCTAAGCGCTTATAATACATCATGCCTTCATTACAAACTTCCCTTCCCTCACTTCACCTTTTTCTCTTTTTAGTTTTCTTTTTCCTCTTTTGTTCCCCCATTTCTTTAGGCACTTTTAGCTTATTAGTAAGGAGTTTTATAAGTAACTTTTCATTTATTTATTTTCTTACTCCCTACTAATACTCACCCATATTCAAACAAGTGCACCCTCGACCTTTCTCAACTCTTACAATTGCTACTTTCCCTTCTTTTTCATTCTTCTCACTCCTTTACTCTTTCGGATTTTTCCTTTAAGCGCTTAGGAGTTTTGGTTCAATTTCAAGGCTAATGAAAGAAAAAGGATTAAGCTTATGTTGCAGCTGTCAAAGAATAGGCTCAAGGCTCAATGGGGTTAACTAGGATTAATTTTTCAAGGTAGGTATAATGAGGGATAAAAGTTTGGTTCATTCAAAGAAATGCCTAAATCATCTCCTACAATTCACATCCTTCATTTCGTTTTATATACACACCAGGCAAGTTCTAGACATCCACAATAGCACAGAATACTCAAAAACCTTACACTCATGGCACATGCTGAAATCAAGACACAATCCGTAGACTCTTTACTCAGCTAATCACAAGAATTCAGAATTAAGCTTCCATCATATTGAGTCAAATTCAAGAGCCTAAGTGTCTCAAACAGAGTTATACACTTGCATGCTTCACACTAAACATACTTTCATCTTACAACCATGTATAGCACATAACAAGAACATCAAGCCCCAATTAATTATGGTTTCAAAAACCCAACACCTACCGACTAATTTTTCCTCAAGACGGTCGTCATCCATCCATCATCGGAAACAGTCCCTAACTATGACTAAAAACACTATATACAGACAAAGGAAAGAAAGAAAAAGAAAATTTTTATTCTTCGGTTCAAATATCCCCCGTCGGAAAAGAACCGAAAAGAAAAACCAACGGGTGATGAAGTCATGCTTAATTCACAAAAAATTTTCAAAATTTTCAAATTTCTCACAAGCATTACATTCACCACAAATCGTTAAGCACAGAAAATTTTGAAATTTCCCTTGAAATTTCCCTCACCCCACACTTAAATCATGCTATGTCCTCATAGCATCAAATTAAAATTTAAAAAGGGTGAGAAATACTCCCTGAGGCCTTTAGGCCTAGCTAACAACATGCCTTTCATCAACTTTGCACAAGTGGGTGTTCAACCCCACACTTTTTCTCTTCCATGCTTGTTAGCTTCCTCCTCCACGGGTACTCAGACTTCCCCTCCATCTGCGCTTAACTTTCCACCAAAACAACACAAGATGAAAATAAAAAAAAATTAACTCAATTGCAAGAAATTAAAATGATACCCATGGCACCCTTGGGTTGCCTCCCAAGCAGCGCCTAATTTTACGTCGCGGCACGACGTACCAAGTTTCATTACTTTTTCCTCCACCTTGAGGATATGAATCTCACCCCTAATTTTTTTTCTAATTTCCTCTTATGCTCCAGGGGTGGTGGTGAAAAATTGTAAGGACCAAACAGTAGGTGTTGCCTTTTTACTTTATCGGCCCTCAAGTAAGCGAAGTCATTTTGTCTCTCTGAGTTAGCAAATTTCAAAATATACGGGGCTTGGTCCTCCTCTAGACATTTCTCTATAAGCTTGGAAGACTCTATTTCTATGTTGTCAACCAAACTTAATGTCGAAAAATGCTTCGAGTGTGGTCCAATACACCTCAAATCTGAAACTGCATTGTGTTTGACCTCCTTACTTGTAAACGCCTTCTTAACATCGACATCTATCTCTCCATTAATGTCGAATGGGGGGTACTCTATCTTTTCTTTCACGAATAGATTTTCCATCAGTTTGAGCCCATCACGGGGACACTCAAGGGATTCTAATTGTTGGGCTTCATCCAAAAATTCACCCATGTCTTCCTCTTGTAGTTCCTCTTGAATATCGGCTAAAACTGTTGCCTACGATTTATCACACGCTTCAGTTTCAGCGATCATCTCCGTGAATTTGATGCTCATCCTTTCTAGAGCCTCTGCATTCTCTTCTTGCTGAATTCTCAATACTGCCATCACCTCCTTCATTGCTTCTGATTGCTCCAAGAGTTGTTTCATCATGTCTTCTATTCGAGCTTGGCGTCCCAAGTCCTCATTTTCAGCATGCCTATATTCAGGAAAAACAACAGAAGGATCATAGTAGGGGCTTGGGGGAGGGGAATATGCATTCGGACAGCCATCCCAATGGCCATCTTGACCACCACATACATTACACGTGTTACATTGTTGCCACAAGTGGTGTCCTCCACAATTCAGACAAGATTCACTAAAATATGAGCATCCACCATTGAAACCATTTATATTCCACGATGTCATGTCTATAAGGGTATTCGAAAAACAAAAAGTAAAATGCAAAAGAATTAAAACAAACACTAAGACTAAGTTGTCAGCACTTGAGAAAAATAAAAATACAGTAAATTACACCTAAAACAAATTCACCTATTGCCAAGTCTCCCCAGCAACGACGCCAAAAACTTGTCCGGTGGTTTGGTATAGGTTAAAAACCGACACGCAAGTGCACGTGGTCAAACAAGTAATAAAGTGGCTAAGTAAGCCAAGTATCGAACCAAGGAGACTCTGGATAAGTAAAACTGCTTAACTATACTATATTCTAGCTTTACTTCTAATTATGCTGACAACAACGTAACCAAAAGTTAAATAATTTTTGTTTATAAATTATATACTAAAACTATCAACAACTATTTACTGTGAAATGAAACTATGGATATGAGTATGCCAAGGTTAAGAACAAGTAATGAACTTGATTATAATCATAATTTGGTTAATCTTTTCTTCATGTTGCTAGCCAAGAACATTAGCCTAGACATTAAAACTCTCGTATTTAATCTCACTTTAGAATCATAAACCATTCGTCTACATTTTTGTGATCAAATGCAATTTATGACCTAGAAATACAATTCCGGTTCCTAAATTGACTAATACGGCTTTCAAGTATATTTCTATCAGGAAAGCACATCAACACCCAATTTTCCCAAATCAAGTTAAGAACAATACCCTATTAATTTACAACTTTCCAATTTCGTGCTCTCTCGAGTGAAATTGGACTTTTTAGATGTACATTAATGTCGGCCACACACTAATGCAGTAGAAACAAGAATTAATAGAACAACATAGAAGAAGAAGATGAAAAACCATACAATTTAATAATCAAAATTCATCACCATTGTTCATAACCTCAGCAAGGAAGAGAATTAGCCACTCATTTGTGGATTAATCATCCTAAAACAAGTGTTAATCATACAAACAATTGATTGAAAGAAGAAAGGAAGAGAAGAAATCCCTTAGCTTTTTCGTCCCTCAACTGCCTCTAACCCACGTCCTTGCTCAACCAAGTCTGAATTTGAAAAATAAACCTAAGTGTGCTATTTATAGTAGTAGGACTCTTTCCCGGAATAACAAGCAACGTGTCACGGAGTGCATCGCGGAGCACGGCCTCCGTGACACGCTACGGACGCGGAAGCCTTCTGGAAAATCACCCGAAAATGGCCCGTGCAGCACCCTGCCGCGTTGGCAGCGTGTCACGCTGCTTGGGCAGCGCGTTGGCAGCCCTTGCTCGTGGAGGCCACCTGCCGTGGCACGTTGCCAACGCGCAGGTGGGCTGTTGTGAGCGGCCTGCCTGCCGTGGCACCTTGTCGACGCGCCGGTGGGCTGTTTTGTGCCTCCTCTTTGCCGACGTTCGCGTGTTGATTCCGTTTCCAAGCCTCTACTTCACCAACTCATGGATTAGTTACTCAAAAGTCATCAAAACCTACAAAACAAAGGCTAATCATGTTGGTTAGCACATATCTTTACTTTATCTGAAATTACATGAAAATGTATACAATAATCTTAGATAAACAAGACTAATTTAAGTCGTAAAGCGTATCTCGGGCATATATTTTTGCTCGTGAATGGCAACCAACAGAGCTCTCCTCATAAAAAAGTTGACTGAGTCTTAGGTCAAGAAAGTGCATGCTATTGATGAGTCCATGAGTGGAGTTCAATACGGGAATAGATGTCCTCCTCCTCCTTACAAATATCAATCAGTGCTAGAGCCACCACCTTTGCAAGTGTAGGATGCCAACTATATTGGCAACTCATTCAGTGGCTATAGACCACAGTATCAGCAGGGACACACCTCTTCTTCATACCATGGGCAATGGAGATGTAAGACACAAGGACAAGGTCAATATTACCCTAGAAATGAATTTGGTGGCAAAAATCAAGGTTGGCAAAACAGTGGGAACTATCAGAATATAGGATCACCTTCTTATGCCACACATAGAGGTCCTCCCTCTAACTCCTAAAATTGGAGGGAGGGGCCTTCACATGATCATGGGGGTTCAAATATTGAAGGGATGTTAGAAAAGGTTCTGCCAACTAAGAGAGAATGAATTCGTTTCTGAAGAGTCTCACAGAGATTGTAGGCTCTCACACGACTTTCATTCAGAAATTAGAGCAACAGGTGCGGGACCTTTCCCATGATCAAAATCCCAAGTTAAAAGGCCATCTCCCTAGTGTCACTGTGGTGAATCCAAAAGGATACGTGGGGTCATCTAATGCTCAATGTATGGCCATCATCACTAGGAGTGGGGTGGTTGTGCAACCTTTTGATGTGGAGGTTGAAGCTGGTGTGGTGGAGGACAAATTTGAAGTTTTGATTGAGTCAGATGACCTAGAAGAGAGGCCCAAAAAGCCTTGTTGTCATGACTCAAACATAGGTCCGGACCGAGACACAGAACCTAGAAGCACGAATGGCTCCAAGTCGACCCATGGCACAAACATGATAACTAAAGCACATAATTCAAGAAAAAGATGATAACTGAAAACATGAATAAGCGGAAGTATGAATATATATAAACCATACAGAGTCAACATTGACAAAGTTGACATTCTACCTATTGTCTGAAAAAGCCTCTAACATAACCGAAGAGCTGATGGGACAACATCCCCAACTAACTCACTAAAAGTCTAAAAACTGAAACTAACACAACTCAACAAGATGAAGGTCCTTGAAGGATGTGGACTCACCAAAAAGAGAACTGGAATAAGATATGGAGACTGGCTAACGGCCGAACTGAGTATGAGCATCTAACCTGTATCATGAAATGATACATCATAGAGTATGAAATCAGTACTTAAAATGTACTAAGTATGTGAGATAAGTAAAAAATGCAGAGTAAGTATAATTGAAATAATGCACATACCATAAATCATAAGATCAAGAGATTAAGGAATGCATGCTGATATCTGAAAACACAAATAACCATAAATTGAATCTCATATATGAGACAAATGACCCAAAGCTGAAAATAGAATATGGCTTGCCATAACTGAAATCATAATTAAAAGCTTATAAACTGATCATTGGGTCAAACACGTTGAAAATATAATATCATAAGTCAAAAATATGCATAACTGAAATCATTAGGAACGATGGGAGACTCATCTTAATCGACAACCACCATTATGAGTGCACGATGATCCCACCTCTTGCCCACGTAGAGGAGGGCCATCCTAAGTTTTTCCACGGAAAAGGATAAGTAAGGCGTGATATCACGGTTTACCCTTGGGCGGGGGAAACGCTCTCTTTAGAGGCCCCAAATATACCTACATTGGCGCATAATTTATGAGGTCGGAGAACCTTAGAATCCCTAACTTGCTCGGTTCTAGACACTACTCCCACAATATGTATAATGCTCATATAATCATATTCTAGAACATGACTTGAATCTATATATTTGAGGAGTCTTGCATCCAAAAAATATATATATCATTCGATCTTGTTGCCTTGGATGGATCATAAAACATACTTGTCTTGTGTGGACTTGCCCAAATCTCAATCGTGCATAGTTGAAATAAACTTCATTGGTCAAAATCATAGATCCATACATGGGTAATTTGTAAACATTAATACATGCTAGAAATCATGGTTTTGAAATCAAAACATGCTTAAAATCTTCCCATGGCTGATCAAATATACTTTAAAAAATAAAGGGGATTGACCCATAAATAATTGATAGAGAATTCTATAAGATTGGGTTAAAACCCTTTTTTGATCATACTTGTATTGAGACTTGATTCATGTAATAGAGGAGAATTTGAGCATGAGAGTGAAAGGAACCCTCATTCATAGCCTTACATACCTGGGTGAGCTGAATCTCTACTTGTCTTTGAAAGCCCAAGAGATTTGGAGAAGAAATTGAAGGTTTTAATCTTGATCTTCAAAGGAAAACCTCAAAACTTGCATGCATGGGAGTTGAATGAATTAGAATAGGTTAAACTCCCTTAATACTCAGAGCTTAAAACGACGTAGTTTAGGGCTTATTAATTTAGCAGAGGACTCTCATCACAAGTCGTATCTCAAAACCATGACTCGTGGTTACCACTCGTTGTCGCTATTGTTTCTCCTTACATTTGAAGTTACCCACAGATCAAACAATGACTCATACCTTCCAACGGCAAGTTGTTGGACCCATCTGTGCCACTGCTTCCAATTCCTCTAGCCCCTTCCTATGAATGTAAGCCACGACTCATTGTTCCCCATAATGAGTAGTACCATGACTGGTTTCTTCAAAACCTGGTACACCAGTGACTTGCTATGACAACTTTGTTTGCTCTCATGGCTTACTTGTCCAACTCCTCCAACCTTCTGATAATTGCCATCATGACCCATGGTTTCCCACAATGGGTCATACAATGACCCATAAAATCTAACCAAGGGAGCTCAACATCAAACAACGACTCATCCTACAATCCGTTAGTCCTTCCCATGACTCTTACCACGAGTCATCCTAAGACATTTTTCCAACTTGTTCTATTGATCACATTACCAATCTTGAGGCTAGTCTTAGGAACTTTTGGGGTATTACAATATCTCCCCACAGAAACATTCATCCTCGAATCTAGTTAAACACATTGAAAAGCTGGGAAAAGGAACTGTAATCCCAAATACTAAACATCTGACGTTGAGAACCAACGGAATGATTGACTCCAGACTGATACACATGACTTAATTGAATTTACGAATCATACATACATGCTAGAACATGAAAGGACCTAAGAGACATGAATTTGACATGAAACTGAATAGAGTATTAGGGAGGGAACTGATACCTCAAGCTGGAACAGAATTGGAAGGGAATAAATGCAGGTTTTAGCCATCATATTTGCTTCGGCCTCGCATGTAGCTCCCTCAACGAGCTGATTCCTCCATAAAACTTTCACTGAAGATTCCTTTTTATTCCTCAACTTCTGAACCTGACTATGAAGGATCTCAATGGGTACCTCCTCATAAGTAAGGCTATCCTTCATGTCCTATGCTCTCCACCAAAATAACCAAAGTTGTTTCATGGCCTAAACATAGGCCAGGATCGAGACACGAGATAAGGAGCGCTGAGAGACCCCAAGCCGACACCATGGCATGATCATACTTCTAACTCAATAAAATAAAGTGAAAGACTTGACATAATAAACATAGTGGAAGTCTAAAAATAACATAACATTGAAATCAGAATCCATATAATACATGACGAGCTGATTACACATATAGTCTGAAAGCCTCTACATAACTGATTGGTTGGTGGGAAAACACCCCCAACTAACCAACAAGTCTGAAAACTGAAAGTATAGAGATATCTGATAGAAAATGGTCCTCGGGAGATGAGGACTCACCACTAAGATGGATGCTAACTCCGGAACTGATAATGGTAGGGCTGAGTTTGAAGATCAGAGCCTGTATTATAAAAGGATACAACATAGAGTATGTGTCAGTACGTGGAACGTACCGAGTATGCAAGGTAAGTAAAACTACTTAAATAAGTAAAATCATTTAAGACATGCATGATATGGAACGTAATCTAATCAAGAATCTAAAAGTAGGGCTTGCATACTATTTTCTAAAATCATGATCTGAACATAACTGAACATCATAACTGAATTGAATAACCCAAAGCTGAAATCTGATAATAAGAAATAAAACTAAACATTGGGTCAAACCTGCTTTAGAACATATGTATATATATCATGAATGATAATCATGCATAACTGAAATCATGAGGAATAATAGGAGACTCATCTTATAACCGACATTACCCCGATAGAGCCTATGTGGTCCCAACCATCACACTCAAGTGGGTAGTTCCATCCAAAGCCTTGCTAGGGCTAAGGACTATACCTTGATATCGATATCAAGCTCAAGACCCATTCTGGGTAGGGGATAACTCACAAGGGAGGTCCCAAGGTATATATGTATAAACCTACGTTGGCATGTAGTTATGAGGCATAGGGTGGAACAACCCTTAGCCTACTCGGTGCTAGACACTACTTCCAAAAACATGCATATGCTCTCCATTGTTTTTCATCGAAGCTTACCATCGTCTATTGACGAAGCTAAATAATCAAATACATATGAAATCTGAAATCATACATGAGGAGTTTTAGCTCAAACTATAGCACAAGTTGAACTTAATTGGGAGTCTTAACTCTAAAACCATGTGGTAAGCTAATTCGTGAAATCATAAATCATACTTGAACATATGGGCATTGCCCAAACATAAATCATGCTTGAAAATACTTAATTCACTTGAAAACATGATTATAAACATAGGTAATTTGAAAACATGTTTTTCATCTATAATATCTCATCATACTTAAACATTCATCATAAATCTCAACTTTCCTGAACTTCTCATAAATGGGCATTATAATTTATAAAGCTTGAAAACATGATTTATAATTGAAAACAATGTAAAACATGTCCATTAATCATAAATCAATAATAAAAATATACTTAGATTATACCCATGTAGAAACATAGGAAATTCACCCATTGGGTTAAAACCCCATAGGATTAATATATATTTTCAAGAATTAGAGAGAGTGGGATTGGGCATGGGTGTGCACAAATTCATCCACTTATAGAATTACGTACCTAAGATGGACTGATTCTACCACTTCTCTGATTTCCCAATGAAGGATTGAAGAAAACTTGAAAGAATTTGAGCTTGATCACCTCTGTAGACCTTAACTCTTGCATTCATGAGTAGAAGTTTCATAGTGGAACACCCCCACACCCACCCCCCGACTCTGGGTGGACCAAAAAATGCCTTTCATTTCCACCCTTCGTCGGCCCTTGCCGCCTTCCTTAACAATAAACTAAAATGAATTTACCCCTCTTAATATTAACTATTCATAGCTTAAAACAATGTAGTTTAGGCCTTATTATCATAGGAATTACGGATAAGCCCTTACTAAATTCACAAAAAATAACTGACTACCAGTCCCTACAAGGGACTGGACGAGTTGTTACCAAGGGAACGAATCGTCACTAGCTGTCGTCGTGTGCACTGTCACTTTTCCTTGAAGGGTCCCCACGAGGGACCTAATGGATCGTCATTGGTGACCACGACTCATGGTCACCACTCATTACCTTCACTGCCCAACATCTCAAGATCCTACCCAACTGCTGACCACGACTAACTTGACAGATCGTGGTGCCCAACCGTAGGGTACACTACCAACCATTTTTTACCTTTCCAAAACCCTTGACCACAACTAACTCAATGAGTCGTGGGGATTGACCACAACTCGTGGTCATGTCCGGGGGGTCTCAAACAAACATTTTTCAACTCAAGTCAAATCCCTCACCACGAGTCACTTAAGGACTCATGGTCAACCTGATAGGTCACAGGACGATCCGTTCTGTGACCTGGTGCAGAAAGTCCTGTTTTCTCCGTTTCAACCCCCAGGTTTGATCTTAGGGCTTCTGAGGTATAACAATATCTCCCCCTTAGGAACATTCATCCTCGAATGTTGAAAATCATACAGAAAAGCAGAGAAATGCAAGCATCATATTCAAATACTAATCCTATAAGTTGAAAACTGACGGAATGACTAACTCCATTTTAAACTACATGCCTAAACTGAATACGCAAATCATACATATATCCATATACATGAAAGAAACTGGGGAACATAAAGTGAGCATGAAATTGAATAGAGTTTTAGGGTAAAAACTGATACCTCAAGCTGGAATTGAGCCAGTAGGGAATAAATGTTGGTATCTAGCCATCATGTCTGCTTTGGCCTCCCACGTAGCTCCCTCAACATGGTGATTTCTCCATAAAACTTTAACTGAAGCTACTTCCTTGTTTCTTAACCTTCAGATGTTCCAGTATTTCCACCGTAACCTCTTCATAACTAGGTTTTCTTTCACACCTACACTCTCCACCGGAACAACTAAAGCTAGATCCCCCAAACACTTCTTTAAGAGCGATACATGAAAAACAAGATGAACGGAAGTTAATTCTGAGGGAAACTTCAATTCATATGCCACCTTGCCAACCCGCTTCACAATCCAGTAGGGGCCAACATAACTAGGGCTGAGTTTTCCTTTCTTTCCAAACCTCATCACTCCCTTCATGGGATACACCTTCAGAAACACTCAATCATCCAATTCGAACTCTAGTTCTCTCCTTCTCACATCAACATATGACTTTTGGCGACTTTGAGCTGTTTTTAACCTATCCCGTATAAGCTGAACTTTCTCCATGGCCTCATGTACTGAATCTGGTCCTATCGTCGCAGCTTCACCGACTTCAAAACAACCAAAAGGTGATCTACATCTTCTCCCATAGAGAGCCTTAAACGGAGCCATCTGAATGCTGGAATGGGGTAGTTGTTATTATACACAAACTCAATAAGAGGTAAATGATCATCCCAACTACCCTTGAAGTCAATCTCACATGCTCTCAACATGTCCTCGAGAGTCTGAATTGTCCGCTCCGCCTGACCATTTGTTTGTGGGTGAAATGCTGTACTAAGCTTAACTTGAGTACCGTGTCCTTTTGGCAATGACCTGCAATACTGAGAGGTAAACTGAGTACCTCTCTATGATATGATGGACAAGGGCACTCCATGCAACCGAACTAGCTCTCGGCTGTATAGTTTGGCATAATCCTCTACTGAATCAGTGGTTTTGACAGGTAGAAAATGAGCGGCTTTGGTCAACCAGTTCACGACCACCCAACTTTTGATGAGTGCGAGGCAACCCTATGATAAAGTCCATTTTGATTTCTTCCAACTTTCAAGTAGGAATAGTGATATCCTAAAGCACACCATCAGGTCTTTTATGCTCAACCTTCACTTGTTGATAGTTTGGACACTTAGATACAAATTTTGTGATGTCTTTCTTCATGCCATTCCACTAATAGACTTCCCATAGGTAACAGTTCATCTTGGTGGCACCTGAATGTATTGAATACCTAGAATCGTGAGCCTCATGCAAAATTCAATTTCTCACATCATAAACATCTGGGACACACAAGAAACCCTGATATTGAAGCACACCATCTCCTCCTTTGGAGAAGACCTCTATCCTCTAATTCTGAACTGCTTTCTTTAACTTTACCAAAATAGGGTCCTCGTGTTGTCTAGCTTTTACATCAATCACCAAGGATGATTCTGATCCATTCTAAACTATAACACCGCCATCGGTTGATTCAGCCACACGAAATACCAACCTTGTGAGTAGGTGCACATCCTTCACCAGATCCCTTCTCCCCTCATCCACATGGGACACACTCTCCAAACAGAGTCTACTAAGTGCATGTGCTACCACATTAGCCTTGCTCGGATGGTAAAGGATAGTCATGTCACAATCCTTGAGTAGCTCCAACCACCTCCTTTGGCGTAGATTTAGATCCTTTTGCATGAGCATATATTGTGGTCCGTAAACATATCTACATAGACCCCGTACAAATACTGCCTCCATATCTTCAAGGGAAATACCATCGCCACCAATTCAAGATCATGGGTTGGGTAATTCTGCTCATGAACTTTCAACTGTCTGGAAGCGTATGCTATCACTTTACCATGCTACATCAAGACACAACCAAGGCCGATTCTAGAAGCATCGGAATACACCACAAACCCATCGGTACCCTCTATTAGGGTTAACACTAGTGCTAAGGTAAGTCGAGTCTTAAACTCCTGAAAGCTTCTCTCACAAGCCTCCTACCATTAAAACTTCACTTTCTTTTGGGTCAATTTGGTCTATGGACCTGCAATGGATGAAAACCACTCAATAAATCTCTAATAATAACCATCTAAGCCCAAAAAGCTCAAAATATATGAAGGATTCACCGGTCTAGGCCAATTATTCACTGTTTCTATTTTTTGAGAGTCCACTATTATGCCCTCACTTGACACCACATGACCCACAAATACCACTGAGTTCAACCAAAACTCACACTTGCTAAATTTTGCATACAGTTGGCGGTCCTTGAGAGTTTGTACTACCACCCTCAAATGTGCAGCGTGCTCCTCTTTGCTCTGAGAGTATATCAGGATGTCATCAATAATATGATCACAAGAATATCCAAGTATGACTTGTACACCCTGTTCATCAAGTCCATAAAAGATGCATGAGCATTTGTTAGTCCAAAAGACATAACTGCAAACTCATAATGACCATACAGTGTCCTGAAGGCTGTCTTCGGGATGTCACTCTCCCGAACCCTGAGCTGATGGTACTCGGATCTGAGGTTTATCTTTGAAAAGCACTTGGCCCCCTGGAGATGGTCAAAAAAATCATCAATCCTGGGTAGAGGATACCAGTTCTTGATTGTTACCTTGTTCAATTGCCAATAATCAATACTCATACGAATAGAACCATCTTTCTTTCGAACAAAGAGAAATGGTGCACCTTATGGGGACTTGATCGGTCTAGTAAAACCCTTGTCTAATAGGTCCTTCAACTGCTCCTTCAACTCCTTCAACTAGGATGGGGCCATCCTAAAAGGAGGGATAGATATAGCCTACGTATCGGGAAGAAGGTAAATATCAAAATCAATCTCTCACTCGGGAGGGATTCCCGGTAAATCATCTAGGAAAACTTCTAGATACTCGCACACTACTAGGACTGACTGGATAGTCAGGGTCTCGAATGTAGCATCCTTAACCCTAACTAAGTGGTACACGTAACCTTTGGAGATCATCTTTCTGGTCTTAAGGTAGGAAATGAAACGACCTACAGGCACAACTGAACTACCCTTCCACTCTATGACTGGCTCACCCAAAAATCTAAACTGTACGTCCTGGGTTCTACAATTTAAACTAAGGCATAACATACAAATAGCCAATCCATGTCGAGGATAACATTAAAAATTGTTCATGGCTAACTCTACTAGATCTGCTGAGGTGACTTTTGAAGGATTGCGACCGGGCATCCTCTATAAACCCGTCAAGCTATAGCTGAATCACCCACTGGAGTAGAGACTGAGAAGGGTTCTAACAAGATTTCAGGGTTGACTCCAAAACTACTAGCCACACAAAGTGTCACAAAAGATAATGTAGCCCCGGGATCTAACAAAGAATATACATCGAGATGGAAAACTTGTAACATACCAGTGACTACATCCGGGGAGACCTCCTACTCATGGTGAGATTCTAATGCATAGAATCTGTTTTGGCGCTGACCGTCACCTATGCTAGTAGATATCCCCTGCTGGACTAGGCATGCAGGTGGAGCTGCTGAATTGGAAGCTGGGCGTTGGCCCCTATCATGGCCTTGTCTAGCCTATAGGAAATCTCTGAGCATATGTCTTGACTTCCCTCACCTGAAGCAAGCACCTGTACCTGCTAAACACTGACCCTCATGCCCCCGACAGCACCTGCTGCAAACTGGAATATTGGAATCTTCGGGCGCGCTACTCTGACCCCTAGATCCTAATGTTCGTCTTCTCTGGTTGTGGCTTGGTTTGGATGGCACTATAATACCCCAAAAGTTCCTAAGATTAGACCGGGGATCAAAATTTGAAATTTGCTGAAAATTGGGAAAAACTCACAGGACAGGTGATGTACCGACTCGTGGTTGGGAACCACGGGTCGTTGTTAAAAGTCATGGTTGGTGTGTGACATAGGCAGATGGGGATACCACGTGTCATCAAACGACTCATCATTAGATATGATGACCCATTGTCACTGATCGTCATTTGAGTTACCAAATTTCCAGTGCACTCGATGGACGTATACCACGACTCGTTGGAAGCAACCATGAGTCATGATGAGGCTCCTAGTAAGGGAGGCTCAGATATTCGGGGAAGCTGACAATGATCGATCTAACGACCCGTTATTTGAAGCAACGACTTATCCTGTCGAGTCGTTGGAAGAATATGAAAATAGGAAGTAAGGTAGTGGACCCAACAACTCGACACCACGAGTCATGGTATCATGCAACGACTCGTAGGATTAGTCATTGTGTCACACCCCACCTTGGGGGGTATGACGGGCACCTGGTGCCTGCTAGACTCTGAACTGCTAACTGGTCCAGCCTGAGCATATCTGGTGCTTTGGCTGGCTTTGGCTCTATTTCAAGAAACAAATCGGCTATATAACGGCTGTAACTACAGCCTCCGACCAACTGGCCTGTAGCCATCTATACCTGTAACAACAGCTAACCAGAAACAGACTTGTAACAAGGAACCTATGCGGGTCGACAAGGCCACCATGCTGTCTAGTTATCTGTAACTCAACACAAGACTACTGTAAAACTACGTGACCGGCAAGGTCACCACTACTGTCAAACTAAGGCCCCACACGGCCAACATAAACTGGAATACAAGACAGCTACAGAAGACTGCACGGCCCCACACGATCGGCTCAAATAACCATAGGGAATATATACAGACTGCAAGCCTCTACGAATACTGTAAGAAACTAATAGAAATGATTGGGACAGGGCCCCGACCTACCCATACTGCACAACAAAAGAAAAGGAGCTACACCTCTGGGAATCAGACTCCGGATGACAGGAGCTGATGACTCACTGGCTGGCTAGAATCACGAGGGATCGGCTCCTCGTCCGTGAGTACCTGTAGGCAAGCAATACAGCGCCCCGCTGGGCGTCAGTACCACAGGTACTGAGCATGTAAAGCAAACTGAAATATGCAACTGAAACGAATAGCACAATAACATGACATTTAAGCAAGAAGTAGCTGAGTCTATCTAGCTGAGGATAACTGGGGAGAGTTTATACATTCTGTAACTAACTGAGCGTACCTGAACACGTGTCGTCCTTCTGTCTATGAGTATCTACTAGCACATATCAATATACATAATACTACACACAATACCTGACCGACCCCCATAAGCCGGAAGGTGCCAACCAAGCAAGCAATCTATTTACCCCTACCCGGGTCTAAACCAACCAAAAACAAGTCACTCCACTCATCTGGTAACTGTGAGCTCCTCCTACCGGCCCCCTTGGGTACGTAGCTCAGGCCTTGGCCTCTGACAATAAACTGTGTCTGAGTCCGAAGACTCCTGCCTTTGGGCACAGGTGTGCACACAGAGTGGTATGCCCCTGTAAACAGGGTGTGCTAGCTCTGCTTAGAGTAAACTGAACTACCCTTGCAAGCAGGGTGGTCTGGACCGTATTATCATGGTGGTCGGCCATCATCGTCCTTTAGTCGGACGGCATCGCCCAGCTGGTGGCGGTATCTGAATCTGGTATCGACACAGCTATAACCCAGGGGCGGTGGGGATGCTAAAGGGTGCCCACATGCCACAACAAGTCTCAACATACAAAACACATACACAGCAAGCATGCTCAAATGAAAAATACTAATCATATTCTCTTCTTGTATCTCAAGGCCAGTTTGTATTAAATAACTGAAACTATATTCTGTTTTACACTATTCCTGATTGCTAGACTAACTGCTATCTGGCCTTTATCTGTCTAGCTGATTATATCTGGATATAGCTCAATGATATAAAATGTACCTCCTACTACTGGATACAATCTCAACAGATGTAATACGTATTGCCTGATTATCTACTATTCTGATTATCGCATGATACGTAATTAATATACTAGCATACTTGCTGGAAATTATACTAAAATCGTTCCTGTACACTGGGTATCGGTTAATAGCCTTTATTCTATTTACTTTCTAAGCTATACTTCCTGGCTTGCCGAAAGAATAACTTTACATACCTGGTTTCTGAGTACCCGACTGACTGGTGTGCTTTCCGTCGGTACTTCTACTGTTTCTCCCAACTACATTCATATACACGTCAATTAGAACTAAATACATTAATATTCGAGAGAAATTATCACTTTTGATATATATATTTATCCCAACTTCAACCTTTCGAAAAATGATCAAAAACTCGTTATTTCTCGATAGTCCAGAAGGGATAAATGCTCACTGCAACGCTAGGAACACATTGGTACTAATTTAAAGTAATTCTATTTACTTTACCTCGGTAGCACGACGTTTCGTCGGCAAAATTTCATGAAACCAACTCCGTAGGATTGCTCTCTGCAGCTTTATACACCTGTACCTAAGCCGGAATGGAGTTTAGACCGCGTTTCGTCGCGTAATTGGAAGGAAATTATCTATGTTTGTCGTGGGTTTTCTTCTCATATGAAGACCCCCTGTTTTTTGCTGGAAATTTGCTGCTCTTTGATGAAGGGGTCGACCCTTTTATTAATCCATTTTAATTTTTTTTTATTTTGCCTTCTAAATCCCTTAACCAACATGCCCTTAGGATATTTATTTATTTAAAATTTATGGGGTATAACATTCTCCCTCCTTAAGAACATTCGTCCTTGAATGACCTTTTGTCTAGAGGACTTCCTCAACTTACCCAACTTGTTTCTAGAACAAAAAATTTTGGCAGAGTTTCCCTTGTATTATGGACTATCTCATAATTCCTGAAAAGCAGGAAAAGCCCAATACAGGTACTCTACACGATATAATAACATTCATGTCTAAAACTATCTATAATCAATCGCCTGCTTTCATATATGAAGTATAAGCATTAATAAGGAAAACAGTTCTAACATACCTCTCGTTTGCCTATGCTCGGAATAAGTGGGGATATCTGGCTTTCATGTCCTCCTCGGCTTCCCAGGTCATTTCTTCTCGGTTCTTGTTACGCCACAATACTTTGACAGACGCAATATCTTTAGTTCTCAATCTACAGATCTGTCTGTCTAAGATAGCTACTGGAACCTCCTCATATGCTAACTCTTCGGTGACCTGGACATCCTGAACTGGAACAACTGTGGAAGGGTCTCCTACGAACTTCCTCAACATAGATACATGGAATACTGGGTGAACAGATGCTAACTCCGGAGGCAAGTTCAATTCGTATGCAACTCGGCCTATTCTCCGCCGAATTTGATATGACCCAATGAATCTCGGGCTAAGCTTGCCTTTCTTACAAAATCTCATCACCCCTTTCATCGGAGACACCTTCAGGTATACCCAGTCATTTACCGCAAATTCTAAATTTCTACGCCGCATATCTACATACGACTTTTGGCGGCTCTGAGCAGTCAGCAGGCGTTCTCTGATAAGCTTTACCTTCTCCTCTGACTGTTGAATGATGTCTGGCCCAATCAACGTTGATTCCCCCACTTCAAACCAGCCCATCGGCGATCTACATTTCGCCCATATAATGCTTCAAAGGGCGCCATCTGGATAGCTGAATGATAACTATTATTATAGGCAAATTCAATCAGCGACAGATGTTCATCCCAGCTACCCCCAAAATCTAGTACGCACGCTCGTAGCATATCTTCGAGCGTTTGGATAGTTCGCTCAGCCTGTCCATCTGTCTGAGGGTGGAATGCTGTGCTCAAATTAATTTGTGTTCCCAGACCCCTCTGGAACGACTGCCAAAATCTAGCTATGAATTGTGCTCCCCTGTCTGAAATAATAGATACTGGCACTCCATGTAGTCTAACTATTTCTCTGATATATAACTCAGCATAATCCTCGGCTGAGAAGGTAGCCTTCACTGGCAGGAAATGAGCTGATTTTGTCAGCCTGTCAATTATTACCTAAATAGAATCATTTCTGCGTCTGGTATGGGGTAATCCTGTTACAAAATCCATATTTATTACTTCCCATTTCCACATAGGCACAGTTATATCCTGCGTCACACCGCCGGGTTTCTGGTGCTCCGCTTTCACCTGCTGGCAGTTAGCACATCTAGATACAAATTCAGCTATTTCAGATTTCATACCTGGCCACCAGTAGATGACTCTGATATCGTGGTACATTTTCGTTGCTCCTGGATGGAGAGAATAACGAGCGTAATGTACCTCATGCATGATCTACTGGCGAAGCCCTAAAACATTCAGGACACATAAACGGCCCCCACAACGTAGTACTTCATTTTTAGTCACTTGGAAATCTGACTCTTTACCTTTCTGAATTCTATCCCTGAGCTGGACTAGGTCAGGGTCCTCGTACTGCCGTTCTTTTACCTCTGTAACTAGTGATGACTCAGCAGAATTCTGAATTACTGCTCTGTTATTTTCTGTCTCCACTACTTGAACGGCTAACCCAACTAGTTGATGAATTTCCTTGGCTAATTCCCGCTTCTCGGGCCGCAAATACGCCAAACTCCCCATTGACTTACGGCTCAAGGCATCTGCTACTACATTAGCTTTTCCTGGGTGATAGAGAATATTTACATCATAGTCTTTCAACAATTCTAACCAGCGACGTTGCCGCAGATTTAACTCCCTCTGTGTGAAAATGTATTGCAGACTTTTATGATCTGTGAAAATGTCTACATGGACGCCATACAGATAATGCCTCCAAATTTTCAAAGCGTGGATCACTGCAGCCAGTTCCAGGTCATGGGTCGGATAGTTCTTTTCGTGTTTCCTCAGCTGTCTAGAAGCATAAGCAATCACCTTACCATGCTGCATCAACACACAATCCAGTCCCAAACCTAAAGCGTCGCAATACACCGCATACCCATCTGTTCCCTCTGGCAATGCTAGTACTGGGGCGGAGGTCAATCGGTCTTTCAACTCTTGAAAACTCTGCTCACATGCCTCCGTCCACTGAAATTTTGCTGCTTTCTGTGTCAGCTTTGTCAGATGTGCTGCTATAGTGGAGAATCCTTCAACAAATCTCCGATAATATCCTGCTAAACCCAAGAAACTGCGGACCTCGGTCGGAGTGGTAGGTCTGGGCCATGTCTTGACCGCCTCTATTTTCTGTGTGTCTACCTGTATACCAGCATCCGACACGATGTGCCCCAAAAAGGCAACTGAGTTCAGCCAGAACTCACACTTAGAAAACTTGGCGTACAACTGACGTTCTCTAAGGATCTGGAGTACTGTTCGTAAATGGTTCTGGTGATCTGTCTCTGAACGAGAATATACCAGAATATCATCGATAAATACTATCACGAACAGATCCAAGTACGGTCTGAATATGCTGTTCATCAGGTCCATAAACACTGCGGGAGCATTCGTCAATCCAAAAGACATAACTAGAAATTCAAAGTGACCATACCTGGTCCTGAAAGCAGTCTTTGGAATATCCCTCTCCCGAACCCGGACCTGGTGGTATCCGGACCTCAGATCTATCTTAGAAAAACATTTGGCCCCCTGCAACTGGTCAAACAAATCATCTATTCTCTGGAGCGGGTATTTGTTCTTCACTGTAACTTTGTTTAGTTGCCGATAATCCACACACATACGGAGTGAGCCATCTTTCTTTCTTACAAATAGAACTGGCACCCCACGGTGAAGTACTCGGCCTGATAAAACCTTTATCTAACAAATCTTTCAACTGCTCCTTTAATTCTCTGAGTTCTGCAGGAGCCATACGATAAGGAGGAATCGATATCGACTGAGTACCTGGTAACAAGTCAATCGCAAAATCTATCTCCCTTTCGGGAGGGACACCAGGCAACTCATCCGGGAATACGTCAGGGAATTCATTGACCACTGGAACAGACTGAAGAGTCAGAGGTTCCACCCGAACGTCCTGGACTCTAACTAGGTGGCAAATACATCCCTTTGCTATTAATTTTCTTGCCTTAAGGTAGGAAATAAACCTACCTTTCGGCGTAGGTGTACTCCCTTTCCACTCTCGCACTGCTTCCCCCGGAAAGTGGAATCGGACTGTCTTGGTCCAGCATTCTAAGTCGGCGTAGCATGGCACTAACCAGTCCATACCCATAATGGCATCGAAGTCGACCATCTCAAGTTCTATTAAGTCTACCGTGGTCTGGCGATCAGCAACCTCTACCGTACACCCTCGGTAAACTCTTTTAGCTGTAATCGAGTCACCGACCGGTGTAAGCACTGAAAAGGGCTGCTGAAGTAATTCTGGTTCGATACTCAACTTTCGGGCCACAAATGGTGTGATATATGACAATGTAGACACTGGATCAATCAATACATAAACAGGATATGAACAGATAATCAATGTACCTGTGACCACGTCGGGAGATGCCTCTGAATCCTTCCTCCCCGGTAATGCATAGGTACGGCTGGGGCCTGCACCTGAGCCAGAGGCTCCTGGTCTACCTCGGCCCCTATTCCCTGAACCTGAGGGTCTGCGCACTGCTGAGGCTGTTGGAACTCGTGGCCCTGCTGACGCTCTATCTAGATCATCCTGACTACCCTGTCCCCTGGCTGGACAATCTCTCATTAAATGCCCTTCCTGTCCACAGTAATAACACCCTGGGAAGCCCTGCCTGCAGGCTCCAGAATGTAGTCGGTGACATATAGGACTAGGGGTGGATGTAAATCTACTCTGTTCTACCCTCCGCTGCTGAGGTGAGGCTACTGTCCGTGGACTACTACCGGACTCCGACTGACTCCGGCGAATGAACCTGCCCCTCTACTGCTGTACCGATGGTAGAGATCTGGGTGGCCTATCTGAAAACCGTGGTCTCGGCCCCCTAGGAATTTCCCTCTGAATCTCAGCGGGTCTGCTCCTACGGCGCTGCTCTGAAGTCGCCTGTCTGTCACCCCGCTGTCGCTGCCTCAGGCCCTCAATTGTCTGTGCGAAGGCCTGCACCCTGGCTATGTCCATGTCCTCTCTCAAAGTAGCTGTCATGCACGTCTCTATGTATTCTGGATTCAGGCCCATAATAAAGCGGTGGACTCTGGACGACATGGTGTCCACAAATGCTGGAGCATAGCGGGCTAAGGAGTCGAATTGCAAGGAATATTCATGGACGCTCCTAGCCCCCTGCTCTTAATGTAAGAACTGGTCCACCAGAGCCTGTCTGACCTCCCGGGGTAAGTAGTGGTCCAGGAAGACCTCTGAAAAGCTGGACCAAGTAGGAGGGGCTGCATCTCTTCCCCGAGACCTCTCCCAACTTTCATACCACAAAACAGCAATATCCCGTAACCGGAACACTGCTAACTCAACTGATTCTACTGGGGTTACGTGCATGACTCTAAAGATCCTCTGCATCTGGTCCAAAAAGTCCTGAGGGTCCTCCGCTGAATCCGATCCAGTAAACTGAGGGGGTCCCAACGCCAAGAATTCTCTAACCCTGGAACTACCTGGCCCCCCTAGGGATTCTGCTGCTATAGGTGGTGCTGGCTGACGCTGAGCAGCTAGCATCTGAGTCAACATAACCACCGCACTACGTAGCTCCTGATCAGACGAAATGGGTGCAGGAGCTGTGGGAGGCGGTGCTGCCTCAAATGGTGTCTGGCGAGGCGGAGACTGCTGGGAGGGCCGAGATGATGCCTCCGTATTGCTCTCAGACTGGGCGAAATCTTGCTGTAACTGAGGCATCCTACTGGTGCCTTCACCTGCTGCTGTATCCAATCTCCTACCTGTAGCTGGGTGCCACTGGTCTGCCATAATATCTGTAAGCAAAAGGGTGGTGAGTTTCAAAAGTCAACTCTATATTGTACCGCTCTATAGCACGATTGAATAAGAAAGAAGAGTGACAATCCTAACATGCCTCGCAGCCTCCTGCCTATAGTATGTGGTGCACAACACATCCATAGACAAGACTCTACTTAGCACGGCTTGCAGACTCCCTGGGACACGAACTGCTCTGATACCAAGTTTGTCACACCCCACCTTGGGGGGTATGACGGGCACCTGGTGCCTGCTAGACTCTGAACTGCTAACTGGTCCAGCCTGAGCACATCTGGTGCTTTGGCTGGCTTTGGCTCTATTTCAAGAAACAAATCGGCTATATAACGGCTGTAACTACAGCCTCCGGCCAACTGGCCTGTAGCCATCTGTACCTGTAAAAACAGCTAACTAGAAACAGACTTGTAACAAGGAACCTATGCGGGCCGACAAGGCCACCATGCTGTCTAGTTATCTGTAACTCAACACAAGACTGCTGTAAACCTACGTGACCGGTAAGGTCACCACTACTGTCAAACTAAGGCCCCACACGGCCAACATAAACTGGAATACAAGACAGCTACAGCAGACTGCATGGCCCCACACGACCGGCTCAAATAACCACAGGGAATATATACAGACTGCAAGCCTCTACGAATACTGTAAGAAACTAATAGAAATGATCGGGACAGGGCCCCGACCTACCCATACTGCACAACAAAAGAAAAGGAGCTACACCTCTGGGAATCAGACTCCGGATGACAGGAGCTGATGACTCACTGGCTGGCTAGAATCACGAGGGATCGGCTCCTCGTCCGTGAGTACCTGTAGGCAAGCAATACAGTGCCCCACTGGGCGTCAGTACCACAGGTACTGAGCATGTAAAGCAAACTGAAATATGCAACTGAAACTAATAGCACAATAACATGACATTTAAGCAAGAAGTAGCTGAGTCTATCTAGCTGAGGATAACTGGGGAGAGTTTATACATTCTGTAACTAACTGAGCGTACCTGAAGACGTGTCGTCCTTCTGTCTATGAGTATCTACTAGCACATATCAATATACATAATAATACACACAATACCTGACCGACCCCCATAAGCCGGAAGGTGCCAACCAAGCAAGCAATCTATTTACCCCTACCCGGGTCTAAACCAACCAAAAACAAGTCACTCCACTCATCTGATAACTGTGAGCTCCTCCTACCGGCCCCCTTGGGTACGTAGCTTAGGCCTTGGCCTCTGACAATAAACTGTGTCTGAGTCTGAAGACTCCTGCCTCTGGGCACAGGTGTGCACACAGAGTGGTCTGCCCCTGTAAACAGGGTGTGCTAGCTCTGCGCAGAGTAAACTGAACTACCCCTGCAAGCAGGGTGGTCTGGACCGTATTATCATGGTGGTCGGCCATCATCGTCCTTTAGTCGGACGACATCGCCCAGCTGGTGGCGGTATCTGAATCTGGTATCGACACAGCTATAACCCAGGGGCGGTGGGGATGCTAAAGGGTTCCCACATGCCACAACAAGTCTCAACATACAAAACACATACACAGCAAGCATGCTCAAATGAAAAATACTAATCATATTCTCTTCTTGTATCTCAAGGCCAGTTTGTATTAAATAACTGAAACAATATTTTGTTTTACACTATTCCTGATTGCTGGACTAACTGCTATCTGGCCTTTATCTGTCTATCTGATTATATCTGGATAAAGCTCAATGATATAAAATGTACCTCCTACTACTGGATACAATCTCAACAGATGTAATACGTATTGCCTGATTATCTACTATTCTGATTATCGCATGATACGTAATTAATATACTAGCATGCTTGCTGGAAATTATACTAAAATTATTCCTGTACGCTGGGTATCGGTTAATAGCCTTTATTCTATTTACTTTCTAAGCTATACTTCCTGGCTTACCGAAAGAATAACTTTACATACCTGGTTTCTGAGTACCGGACTGACCGGTGTGATTTCCGTCGGTACTTCTGTTGTTTCTCCCAACTACATTCATATACACGTCAATTAGAACTAAATACATTAATATTCGGGAGAAATTATCACTTTTGATATATATATTTATCCCAACTTCAACCTTTCGGAAAACGATCAAAAACTCATTATTTCTCGATAGTCCAGAAGGGATAAATGCTCACTGCAACGCTAGGAACACATTGGTACTAATTTAAAGTAATTCTATTTACTTTACCTCGGTAGCACGACGTTTCTTCGGCCAAATTTCACGAAACCAACTCCGTAGGATTGCTCTCTGCAGCTTTATACACCTGTACCTAAGCCGGAACGGAGTTTAGACCGCGTTTCGTCGCGTAATTGGAAGGAAATTATCTATGTTTGTCATGGGTTTTCTTCTCATATGAAGACCCCCTGTTTTTGGCTGGAAATTTGCTGCTCTTTGATGAAGGGGTCGACCCTTTTATTAATCCTTTTTTTTTTGCCTTCTAAATCCCTTAACCAACATGCCCTTAGGATATTTATTTATTTAAAATTTACGGGGTATAACACATTGGTTGTGATCTTGGGCAGAATTATATGCCCAAGTGATGCTCAAATGCTCTATTTCGTCTTGTTTATCTATCGTTATTTGTACATTCTCATGTGATTTGTAGTTAAATGTGAATTTATACTAACCAACATGATTAGTGTTGTTTTGCAGGAAAAATGTTATTTTAGGAAGCTAAGTTGCATGTTGGTCAAAATCAGGAATGGACTCGGAAGCGAGTAGTGGAAAAGGTCAAGGACAAGCAGCAAATAAAGGGGCTCCGCGATGGAGCCGTGTCATGCTGTCATCGCGGAGGCAGTCTGCCTCGGGTGGGTTACTTGGAGAAATTCCAGTGAAGGTCCGCATTGGTGTCGTGGCACGTTGGCCAAGCCCCGCGTTGCATGGCATGGCACGTTGGCCATATTTACCTAGAACATGAAATTCCAGTGAGGGTCCGCGTTTGCACCGTGTCACGGAGGCAGTGCTCCGTGACACGTTGCTTGTTATTCCGGAAAAAATTCCCACTAGTATAAATAGCACACTTAGGTTTATTTTTAATAATTCTGACTTAGCTGAGCAAGAATGTGGGTTACAGGCAGTTGAGGAAACGAAATTCTTAGGGTTCTTCTCTAACTCTTTCTTCTTTATTTCAATTGGTTGTATGATTTATACTCATTTGATGATGTTTAATCCATAAATGAGTGGCTAAATTCACTTCTTGCTGAGGTTAAGAACATTTGTAGTGGAATGTAATTGTTGATCATTTTGGTTTTTCATCTTGTCTTCCATGGTTGTTCTATCAATTCTTATTCTTACTGCATTAATGTCTGGCCAATGTTAATGTATATCTAAAAAATCCAATTTTATCTTAAAAGAGAAAGAAATTGGAAAGTTGTGAATTGGTAGGATATGATCTCTTCTTAGTTTGGGAAAATTGAGAATTGATATACCTTCAGAATAGAAATATATTTGAAAGTCGTATTAGTCAATTAAGGAATCGGTTTCGTATGGCTAGAGCATGAAATTCTTTTATCAAAGAAATATAGGTGGAAGGTTCATGATTCTTAAGCTGGGTTAAATACGAGAGTTTTAATCCATAGGCAATAATTCTTGACCAGCAACTGAAGGAAAGATTAACCGAATTGTATCGATACATTACTTCCCTGCATGTTCGTTTTAGCCTCAGCTTGCTCATTACTATAGTTCAGACTTACTTTATAATTTTGTTTTAGATTAGTATAAATTAGGAAACAAACTCTTCAAAATCTTCTATAAACTGTTGTCTGCATTTTTAGAGTTAGAGTTCATTAACACTTAATTCGATTATTACCTTGGTTCGGTCCCTGTGGGATCGATACTTGGCTTACTTAAGCCATTTTACTACTTGTTTGACCATGTGCACTTGCGTGTAGTTGTGAAATACACCGAACAGGTTCGCCTAGATTAATTTTTTAGGGATTTTTCATTAATAGTATTTTCGACCTTTCTATACTCCAAGGCCCTAAACTACATCATTTTATGTATTTTTATGGGCATGATAAGATAGGTTAAGACCCTATAATTGTCCTCATTCCCATGCATGCAAGTTAGAACAATTTTAGGGAGATAAAGTTATTCCTCCAGCTCTTCCCTATCAATTCTCCCTTAGGCATTCAATGAACCTTATAATCTTATCTTACCCAGGTATATAGGGTTACAAATGGGTGTTTCCATTCACACCCATGCCCATTCTCTATTAGTTTATGAAAATCTATCAAATATCTCATGGGGTTTTGAATTCAATTTTGTGAATATCTAATGATTTACTAATGAGTTATTATGATTTGTGATTTACATCACATATTATGAATTTTGATCGGATTTTACAACTATTTTGCTTATAAAATTATTGATTTCGATTTCTACTAAATTAAGCTTACTTAAGCATGACCTATGATGAATCGATTTATGATCTTCTCTTGAGTTGATGATATTTACAAGCCCAACATGATTTATGATTTTAAACATGGATTTATTCAATTACCCATCATGATTTGCTGATTTACAAGTTATATATATGATCTACAAGTATGCATGAAACCTATGAATCATGAATTATGTTTTGGCCAACTCACGGGCCTTATTTCAAGGCTAGTTTCTGTATGTACAAGTTATGATTATGAATATCATGATTTAACTAGCCCATGAATTCATGCATATATGTTTTGGGCGTAGTATCGAACACCGAGAAGGTCCGAGGCCTAGGTTCTGCCTTGGATTTGATAAACTACGTGCCACAATAGGTATGTTGGGACCTCCTATGTGACTGTCCGCGGCCTAAGTGGCCCATTCCATTGTAATATCACACTTTTATGGTTCTATCCTTGGCAAGGTATGGACACCCTTCCGACTAGGTTACAAGTCAGGCTTCATGTGTGCTCATATGGGGTATGTCAGTTAAGAGAATCTCCCACTTTTCCTCATGATTTATGCATGTTTATGATTTTGTATTTTGGCTCAAGTCATGTTAAGTAAATCTTTTCTCTTATGATCATGAGTACGATTATATTATGAAGGTTTTGAAAAAACTTGAGCCTTATTTTATGATACGATATTTATAATATGAACATGATATCCTACTCTTATGATCACTTATGAGTTTTATATATTTTAAATTTCTATTTTACTTACCTTGCATACTCGGTACATCCACGTACTGACCGCATACTTTCTATGTTGTATCAATTCATGATACAAGACTCGGTTCTTAGGCTCATTCTCATCCCTAGTCCATCCCAGAGTTTTCTTTCAGCTTTGTTGGTGAGTCCTCATATTTCAAGGGCCGTTTGATTAGGAATGTATGATATTATATGTTCCATTATTTGGTCGTGTTAGATGGGGGCGTTGTCCCATCAACCCATCTTACATGTTAGAGGCTTTCAGACAGTATGTAGTACTCAGCTTATGTATATGTCTAGTACTTCCGGATGTTATGATATGCTATGTTACATTTACGTTCTGCTATGCCTATATAGTATTCCGCATTACATGTTATGAAGATAAATATATGCTTATGCCATGGGTCCACTTGGGGCCTCTCAGGGTTCCTTTTCCCGTGTTACAATTCTAGTCTACGTTCGAGTCATGTACAAACTTAGTATCAGAGCAACAATTTTGAAGTGTCCTAGGGTGTTTGAGAGCTGTGTTAAATGGAGTCTTTTTCATTGGTATGAAGCGCGCCACACTTATGACAGAGGGGCTATGAAACATTTTAGGAAATTTCCCTTATTTTATAATCCATGTCGTGTGATGAAAAGTCTTTCTATCCTTCTAATTCGTGCTATTCGCGATTGTAGGATCATGGCTCCTAGAAGAATGAACAGAAGAAGAAATGGAAATGGTGAAGGACAGGGAGATGGAAACGATCATGGAAATTAGCAAACCCCACGTAATCAAGAGCTCCAGGCACTAGAGCCTGTTACCCACGCGGAGTTTCGGGCGGCTATCCAGGTGTTGGCGCAGGCCTTGACCGCTTAGGTCAACAACAGGCTGTTGTGCATATCCCACAAAATGGAAATGCGGCAGCGGCCTGGATTAGAGATATATTGAGGATGAACCCTCCAGAGTTTCTTGGATCCAAGGTGGATGAAGATCCGCACGATTTCATCGAGGTGATTCTAAAGATCACCCAGGTTATGGGGGTGACCAATGGAGATTGTGTTGATTTGGTTCCTATCAGCTAAAAGGTGTGGCACACTTATGGTTTAAACAATGGAGAGATGCTAGGGAAGTGGGTGCAGGCCCTATAGGTTTGGAAGAGTGTCACGCAGCATTCTTGGATCCGTTCTTCCCTCGGGGGATGAGGGAGCTAAAGGCGGTCGAGTTTGTTAACTTGAAGCAGGGTGAAATGTTGATTTAGGAGTATGCTTTGGAGTTCACCCCACTATCTAAATATGCACATGAGTTGGTTGCAAACCAGAGGGCTCGAGTGAGGCAATTTGTGCATGGAGTGGCGGACTACTTGGATAAGGAATGTAGGATCACCATGTTGCATTGGGATATAGATTTTCCCCATTGTGTTGTATGCCCAGTAGATAGAGTTCGTGTATTAGAGGAACAGAGAGGCCAAGAGGGCCAGGACATAGAATTATAGGACCTCTTAAGTTAGATCAGTTGGTGGACAGCGCTAGTAGTCTCAGCATAGTCTATTGCTCCAGCACCATAATCGGCCATTATGCCATTTATATTCCAAGAGGATCGAAGGAGCAGGGCTCCAGATTCGAGAGGCCATGGTAGCATGTAGATAGAGCGCACCTTCCCATCTTGTGCGAAATGTGGCAAGAATCACTCAGGGAGGTGCCTAGTTGGTTTGGATGTTTGTTTCGGGTGTGGAAAATCCAGACACAAACTCAGGGATTGCCCTTCACCCTAACCAGGGGGAGGTAGAGTCCATATGCGAGCAGCCAGTTGATCTGCTCCCGATGCACGTTCCCTCAGCAAGGTTCCTCGACTAGTTCAGCGAGCAGTCAATATCCAAAAAGGTTCTACGCTTTAGCACCCCGCCAGGAGCAGGAGGTCTCCCCGAATATGGTCACTGGTATGTGGAGAGTTTTCCATATTGATGTTTATGCTTTGTTAGATCTGGGGGCTACCTTGTGTTTTTTGACTCCTCATATTGCTGGTAGCTTTAGAGTTATTCCCGAGACTCTGTCAGAACCATTTTTCAGTTTCTACTTCTGTTGGTGATTCAGTTGTAGCTAGGCAGGTGTATAGAGGATGTCTGGTCACTATATTACATAAAGTCACCTCCACAGACCTTGTAGAGTTAGCTGTGACTGACTTCAATATTATTCTTGGCATGGATTGGTTGTATGCGTGTTAGGCTTCTGTAAATTGTAGAACCCGTGCAGTGGAGTTCCTTTTCCGGGTGAGTCAGTCTTGGAGTGGAAGGGAAGTTTCGCGGTACCTGTAGTTCGTTTCATTCCCTATCTTAAAGCCAAAAATATGATTTATAAGGATTTCATGTATCATTTAGTTAGGGTTAAGGAAGTTACGTCCGAGACACCGACTATCCAGTCAGTTCTGGTGGTGCGTGAGTATCTAGAGGTCTTTCCCGATGATTTGCTAGGTGTTCCTCCTGAGAGGAAAATTGATTTTGGTATTGACCTTTTACTTGACATGAAGTCTATATCTATCCCTCCTTACAGGATGGCTCCAGTCAAGCTAAAAGAGTTGAAGGATCTATTAGATAAGGGTTTCATTCGACCGAGAAAGTCTCCATAGGGTGCACCAGTCTTATTTGTTTGAACGAAGGATGGTTTGCTTTACCTGTGCACTGATTATCGGCAATTGAATAAAGTCACCATTAAGAACAGGTATCCTTTTCCCAGGATCGAAGATTTGTTTGACCAGCTTAAGGGTGCCAAGTGTTTCTCAAAGATAGATCTGAGGTTCGAGTATCATCAACTCAGGGTTGAGGAGTGTGATATCCCAAAGACAGCCTTCAGGACGCGGTATGGTCATTATGAGTTTGTATTCATTGCCCATTGGTTCTATACCCGACTCATAAGTAGAAAGTTTCTCTGACCATTTGCTAATCGGGGCTAACACTCCAGAAATGAAAATATGTCTTTTGGACTAACAAATTCTCCTGCAGCTTTTATGGACTTGTTGAATAGGGTGTTCCAGACGTACCTAGAAATGTTCATGGCCGTGTTCATTGATGACATCCTAATATACTCTCGGAGCAAGGAGGAGCATGCCGCTCATTTGAGAGTAGTGCTTCAGACTCTCAAGGTTCACCAATTATACGCTAAGTTTAGCAAGTGTGAGTTTTGGTTGAACTCGGTAGCATTTTTGGGCCATGTGGTATCAAGCGAGGGCATAAAAGTAGATTCAAAAAATCAAGGCGGTGAAGAATTGGCCTAAACCGGTGAATCCTTCAAATATTCAGAGTTTCTTGGGTTTGGCTGGCTATTCTCGGAGATTTTTTGAGGGGTTTTCATCATTTGCAGCACCTTTGACCAAGTTGACTCAAAAGAAGGTAAAGTTTCAATGGTCGAAAGCTTGTGAGAAGAGCTTCCAAGAGTTGAAGACTCGACTCACTATCGCACCGGTGTTGACCCTACCCGAGGGTATGGAAGGTTTCGTGGTGTATTGTGATGCTTCGAGAATCAGACTCGGTTGTGTGTTGATACAACAAGGGAAGGTGATAGCATATGCCTCTAGACAGTTGAAAATCCATGAAAAGAATTACCCGACCCATGATCTTGAGTTGGCTGAGGTGGTGTTCGAATTTAAGATATGGTGACATTATTTGTATAGGGTCCATATGGATGTGTTCACGGACCATAAGAGCTTACAATATGTGTTCACATGGAAGGACCTCAATCTACAGAAAAGGAGGTGGTTAGAGCTACTAAAAGACTACGATATGAGTGTTCTTTACCATCTGGGTAAGGCTAATGTAGTGGCGGATGCATTTAGTAGGCTCTCTATGGAGAGTGTGTGCCATGTTGATGAGCAAGAAAGAGATGGTGAAAGATGTGCATCGTCTCACAAGGTTGGCAATTAGGTTGATTGACTCGATCGATGGCGGCATTATTGTCCGAAACGGATCAAAATCATCCTTGGTAACTGATGTGAAATCTAGACAAGATGAGGACCCAATTTTAGTGAAATTGAAGGAATCCATTTGAATTCAGAAGGTGGAATTCTTCTCCCAAGGGGGAGATGGTGTGCTTCGGTACCAGGGTCGCCTATGTGTTCTAGATGTTGATGAATTGAGGAGACGAATATTGCATGAGGCCCATGGATCCAGGTATTCTATCCATCCGGGTGCCACCAAGATGTATCATGATTTGCGGGAAATATATTGGTGGAATGGCATGAAGAAGGATATTGCAGAATTCATAGCCAAGTGAACGAACTATCAGCAAGTGAAGGTTGAGCATCAAAGGCCTAGAGGATTACTTCAGGACATTAGCATTCCCACTTCGAAATAGGAAGAGATTAATATGGATTTCATCACAAGTCTGCCTCATACTCGCTGACACTATGATTCTATTTGGGTTGTGGTAGACAGGTTGACCAAGGCTACACATTTTTTACCGGTCAAAACTACGGACTTAGAAGAGGATTATGCCAAGCTATATATCCGGGAGTTGTTTCGATTGCAAAGGGTGCCCTTGTCCATTATTTTAGATCGAGGTACTCAATTTACCTCCTAGTTTTGGCAGTCTTTTCAGAAAGGGCTTGGGACTCAAATTATGCTCAGCACAACATTTCATCCGTAAATGGATGGTCAAGTGAAGCGGACAATCCGGACCCTCGAGGACATGTTGAGAGAATGTGTGATGTACTTCAAAGGTAGTTGGGATGATCACTTGCCCCTGATCTAATTTGCTTACAATAACAGCTATCACTCCAGTATCCAAATGGCACTGTTCGAAGCTCTCTATAGGCGGAGATGTAGATCGCCCATCGGATGGTTTGAGGTCGTGAGGCGGTGATGATAGGGCCAGCCTCGATTCATTAGGCAATGGAGAAGGTTCAGATGATAAGAGACAGGTTGAAAACTGCCTAGAGTCGTCAAAAGTCCTATGCGGACGTGAGAATAAGAGAATTAGAATTTGCAGTTGATGACTGGGTGTTACTAAAGGTATCTCCCATGAAGGGAGTGATGTGGTTTGGAAGGAAAGGAAAACTCAGTCCCCGCTATGTTGGTCTTTACCGGATTGTGAGAAGAGTTGGCAAGGAAGTGTATGAATTGGAGTTACCCTCAGAGTTATCTTTCATACATCCTATGTTTCAGGTATCGCTTTTGAAGAAATGTTTGGGGGATCCAGCTCTAGTAGTCCCGGTGGACAGCGTTGGTGTAAAAGACAGCCTTAACTATGAGGAAGTCCCAGTGGAAATATTGGATCATCAGTTTGGAGGCTAAGGAATAAGAAAGAATCTTCAGTTAAAGTATTATGGAGGAATCAGCATGTTGAAGGAGCTATGTGGGAATCCGAAGCGGACATGATGGCTAGATACCCACATTTATTCCCTATCGGCTCAATTCCGACGTAAGGTATCAGTTTTGCTCTATGACTCTATTTAGTTTGCATGTTCAGATCACGAGTTCAAGTTTCTTTTATATATATGGATGTGTATGTGAATCATGAAATCAGTTTAGCTATGTGGTATGAATCAGAGGTAGTCATTTCATTAGTTTCGATTTAAATGATTAGTATTTGGGTGTAATGATTGCATGTCATTGTTGTTTCCAACATTCAAGGACGAATGTTCCCAAGGGGGAGATATTGTAATACCCCGAAAGTGCCTAAGATTAGACCCGGGATCAAAATTTTAAATTTTCTGAAAACTGGGAAAAAGTCATAGGACGGGAGATGTAACAACTCGTGGTTGGGAACCACAGGACATTGTTAGCAGTCGTGGTTGGTATGTGACACTGGAAGTTGGGGATACCAAGGGTCATCCAATGACTCGTTATGAGATATGATGACCCATGGTCACTGGTTGTGATTTGAGTTGCCAGATTTCCATTGCACTCGACGGACGGATACAACGACTCATTAGAAGCAACCACGAGTCGTGGTGAGGCTCGTGGTAAGGGAGGTTTAGATTTTCAAGGAAGCTGATAATGATCGATCTAGCAACCCATTGTTTGAAGCAACGACTCGTCCTATCGAGTCGTGGGAAGAATCTAAAAACATGAAGTAAGGCAATGGACCAAATAACTCGATACCACGAGTCATGGTATCATGCAACGACTCGTAGGATCAGTCGTTCGTTCACCCAAATTAGTTTTTCAGGGATTTTTCATTAAGGGTATTTTCAACCTTTCTATGCTCTAAGGCCTTAAACTAGGTTGTTTTATGTATTTTTCTAGGCATGATAAGATGGGTTAAGACCCTCTAATTGTCCTCATTCCCATGCGTGCAAGTTAGAACAATTTTAGAGAGATCAAGCTATTCCTCAAGCTCCTCCCTATCAATTCTCCCTTGGGCATTCAAGGAACCTTGGAATCTTATCTTACCCAGGTATATATGGGTGTTTCCATTCACACCCATGCCTATTCTCTATTAATTTATGAAAATCTATCAAAAATCTCATGGGGTTTTGAATTCAATTTTGTGAAAATCTAATGATTTACTAATGGGTAGGTATGATTTTTTATTTACATCATATTTTTATGAACTTTGACAAGATTTTACAACTATTTTGCTTATAAAATTATTGATTTCAATTTCTACTAAATTAATCCTACTTAAGCATGACTTATGATGAATCGATTTCTGATCCTCTCTTCAATTGATGATATTTACAAGCCCATCATGATTTATGATTTTAAATATGGATTTATTCAATTACCCATCACGATTTGATGATTTACAAGTTATATATGTGATCTACAAATATGCATGAAACCTATGAATCATGAACTATATTTTGGCCGACTCACGAGCGTTATGTCATGGCTAGTTTATGTATGTACATGTATGTTTATGAATATCATGATTTAACTATCCCATGAATTCATGCATGATATACTATAAGCACTATATATGTTTTGGGAGTAGTATATAACACCGAGTAGGCTCAGGGCCTAGGTTCTGCCCCGGATCTCATAAACTACGTGCCACCGTAGGTATATTAAGACCTCCTATGTGAATGTCCCCAGCCCAAGTGGCCCTTTTCATGGTGATATAAAACTTTCATGGTTCTACCCTTGGCATTGTACGGACACCCTCCCGACTAGGGTTACAAGTCGGACTTCATGTGTGCTCATATGAGGTACGTCGGTTAACAAAATCTCCAATGTTCCTCATGATTTATGCATGTTTATGATTATGTATTTTGTCTTAAGTCATGTTAGGTAAAGCTTTTCTCTTATGATCATGAGTATGATTGAATTATGAATGTTTTGAAAAAACTTGAGGCTTATGTTATGATACGATAATTATAATATGAGCATGATGTCCTAGTATGATCACTTATGAGTTTTATATATTTTAAATATCCATTTTACTTACCTTGCATACTCGGTACATTACACATACTGACCGCATAATTTCTATGTTGTATCATTTCATGACACAAGATTCGACTCTCAGGCTCATCCTCATCCCTAGTCCATCCCAGAGTTTGCTTTCATCCTTGTTGGTGAGTCCTCATGTTTTGAGGGCCGTTTGATTAAGCATATATGATGTTCTATGTTTCAGTATTTGTTCGGGTTAGTTGGGGGTGTTGTCCCATTAACCCATCTTACATTTTAGAGGTTTTTAGACAGTATGTAGTACTCAGCTTATATATATGTCTACTACTTCCAGATGTTATGATATGTTATGTTATGTTTACATTCCGGTATGACTTATGTTCAATATTTCGCTATGTGTTATAAAGATAGATATATTCTTATGACTTGGGGCCTTTCGGGCTTCTTTTTCCCATGTTACGATCCGGGTCTATGCTCGGGTCGTGACAGGCACACTCATTGCTGAAGATGCTGGGGCTGAAGATCTCTGGTGGTTCTGTTGTCGGTGCCCACTAACTGGACTTGGTTAAGAGAACCTATAGTTCTTCGTCCTGGCCCTCTTGACCTCTCTCTCCCTCAGATGTGCCGCTCCCCTATGATGGGCATACAAGACTATTCGAGGGAAATCCATGTCCTGATAGAGCATAGCGGTCCTGCAATCCTTGTCTAGATAGTCCGCCACCCCCTGAACATACCTTCTCACTCGTGTCCTATGATCAACCACTAACTCTAGGGCACACTTTGACAAATGAGTGAACTTTAGGGAATATTCCTGCACTGTCATTTTTCCCTGCTTAAGATCCACGAACTCGGCTACCTTCAACTCTCTCATCTCACGAGGAAAGAACTGATCCAGAAAAGCAACATGAAACTCCTCCCAATGAATAGGTCCTTCCCCAACTGCCCTACTATCCTTACACTATCTAAATCAAATATGTGCGACCCCCTTCAATTGATATGAGGCCAAATCCGCACACTCTACTACATTCACCCCCATGACCTGGGTGATCTTCATAATCTCGTCGATAAACTCATTTGGATCCTCGTCAACCTTGGACCCAAGAAACTCAGGTGGGTTCATCCTTAGGAAATCTCTGACTCGTGTTGTCTCCATATTTTCATTTTGCAGGACATGCGTCACTTCCTGCTGGTTGACCTGTGTGGTCAAAGCCTGTGCTAGCATCTAAACGGCTGCCCTAAATTCACGTGGGCAACCTGCTCCAGTGCATGGTGCTCATGGACTAGTGGGGCTTGTTGGTGCTCATCCCCATTGCCATCCTTGAGTCCATTTTCATTTCCATTCCTTCTGCCGTTAACTCCGCGGGGAGGTATGATTCTACAATAGCGAATAACACAAGATAAAAGGATATAGAGACATTTCACCGCACGACAGATATCATGAAAGAAGGAAACATTTCCTAAACGTTTTGTAGCCTCTTCGTCATAAGTGTGGTGCGCTTCACACCCATGAAAAAAACTCTATTTAATGTGGCTTTCAGACACCCTAGGACACTTCAAACCTACTGCTCTGATACCAACTTTGTCACGACTCAAACATAGGCCCAGATTGAGACACGAGACAAGGAGCCCTGAGAGACCCCAAGTCGACCCATGGCATGAACGTACTTCTAACTCAATAAAATAAAGCGGAAGACTTGACATAATATACATAGAAGAAGTCTAAGCATAACATAACATCAAAATCGGAATCCACATAATTCATGACGAGCTAATTACTACATATAATCTGAAAGCCTCTACATAACTAATGGGTTGGTGGGACAACACCCCCAACTAACCCGACAAATCTTAAAACTGAAAGTACAAAGATATTTGATAGCAAATGGTCCTCTGGAGATGAGGACTCACCACTAAGCTGGATGCTAACTCCGGAATCGGCTAATGGCGGAGCTGAGTTTGAAGATCACAACTTGTATTATAAAACAATACAACATAAAGTATGCGGTCAGTACGTGGAATGTACCAGTATGAAAGGTAAGTAAAATCTCTTAAATAAGTAAAATCATTTAAGACATGCATGATATGAAATGTAATCAAATAAAGAATCGGAGAGTAGTGCTTGCATATTATTTTCTAAAATCATGATCTGAACATCATAACTGAATCGAATGACCCAAAGCTGAAATATGATAATCATAAATAAAAGTAAACATTTGGTCAAACTTACTTTAGAACACACACACACACACACATATATCACAAATGATAAACATGCTTAACTGAAATCATGAGGAATAATGGGAGACTCGTGTTATAACCGGCATTACCACGATAGAGCTTACGTGGTCCCAACTATCACACTCCAGTGGATAGAGCTGTCCAAAGCCTTGCCAGGGCTAAGGATGATACCATGATATTGATATTAAGATCAAGGCCCATTCGGGGTAGGGGATAACTCATAAGGGAGGACCCAAGGTATATATGTATAAACCTACGTTGGCGCGTAGTTTTGAGGCATAGGGTAGATCAACCCTTAGCCTACTCGGTGCTAGACACTACTCTCAAAAACATGCATATGTTGTCACGAACCGAATGGATGCCCGAATCATTGACACGGGGACCCCGAGAGACACCAAGTTGACCCATGGAATAAGAATTAAACTAACTCATTCAATAAACATGAAGAAAACATAATTATAGGCTCAGCGAAAGTCAAACTTAGTATAACAACAGAATAAATATCTGAAGCTGAATACATGTCTAAGTCTGATAAGCCTATAATCTGGACGAGCTGATGGGACAACACCCCCAACTAACTCAACAATACTGAAACTGAAAAGACATCTAAAACAACTGAAGGTCTAGTCCTCGAAAGATGAGGACTCACCAAATAAGCATGTGCTAACTCTGAACAGCGACTACCAATGGGGCTAAACCTGACAACCGAATCTCGCATCATGAGATGATGCAGCATAGAAAGGATGCGGTTAGTACGTGGAATGTACCGAGTATGCAAGGTAAGTAAACTCGCTTAAGTAAAATAGATTATTTAAAACATTTTATAACATATCATAAGCTTTCGAGTGTAAGTAGAAGGCTACATGCATTCATTCTGAAATCATACTCCTATCATAACATGACAATGCATATCTTTAGAACATCATGACTGAATCGAATTACTCAAAGCTGAAACATACATTTATATCAAGAGCTGAACAATGAGTCAAACCTTTCTTTTTGAACATGCATGCATGAGATAACTATCATGAGTGATGAATATGCAATCTAAATGATTTAGACAGTGTGAGACTCGTCACTTAATCAATATACCATGATAGAGCTTATGCGGTCTCAACTATCAAACTCAAGTGGGTAGAGTCGTCCATAACCTTGCTAGGGCCATGAATGATACCATGATATCGATATCAAGATGAAGGGCCATTCGGGCTGGGGATAGCTCACAAGGGAGGTCCCAATAATATAATAGTATCAACCTACATTGGTGCGTAATTCTGGGGCATAGGGTAACCAACCCTTAACCCGCTCGGTGCTAGTCTCTTCTCCCAAAACATGCAATGCTCTACATCATATATAACAAAGCTCAACATCATCTATTGACAAAGCTCAATATGAAATCATGCATAACTCAACATCGTATGAAATAAAACTCAACATTGTCTATTGACAAAGCTCAATAATGACCTACATCTCAATTATGAAATCATGCATATGAGAAGCTTTATTTCAAAACATACCACAAGCTCAATCATAGGTGGGAGCATCTACTACAAATCATTTGGTAATCTACGTATAGAAATATTCACTCAACATACCAAAAGCTAGAATTTATAATAAAAATTTGAAAATTTCACTTCAAACAATGTGGTGATCTTATGTCGGGAAAATCATCAGTTTAATTCGACATATGGGCATCAGCCAAAGCTTTATCATACTAGATCTAATCAATTCATTTTGAAAACAACAAAATAGATCATGGGCAGTTTTAGAAACAAGATTTTCATTATTAAATCTCATCATCATCACACACTTGTCATAAATCACTTCTTTTATGAACTCATCATCCATGGGAGTTTTAGATTCAATTTTTGGAAAACAAATTTTATAAGGAAAAATAATTTAGAATCCGCCCAAGCTTCATAAATCACCAATATAAACACAATCTAATCATACCTATGTATAGAGATTGAACAATCATGCAATTGGGTAAAACCCCATACTTGATCATAAACAATTTATCACATTTTGATAGGAATTGGGCATGGGTATGGAAGAAGACACACACTCATAGTCTTACATACCTGGGAATGGTGAATTCTTACACCCTCTAATTGCCCAGCTGAGATTCCAATTGGAAACCTTGAACCTCCTCTTCAAACCTTTAAACTTGCATGCATGAGAATAATGGCTTAGGATAGGTTTTCCCCTGCTAAAAAGCCACTAAAACGAGCCTTAAATGACATAGTATAGGCCCCTAGAACTTAGGAATTATGGAAAATCCCTTACTAAAATCGCTGAAAACAATTGTCAAGGGGTCCTAACGGACGACCTGATGACTCGTTACCAAGTCCAACGATCCATTAGGTTGCTTGTCAAGTACATTGGATGGCATGTCTACTGGGGCTCGTAATGGATTATTTAACGACTCATCCCCCATGGCCACGACCTCCCTTCTAGTACACTGCCTTAACATTCATGAAAAACCATTTTGCTTAATCACGACTCACCTCACGAGTTGTTGGGACTGGCCACGACTCGTGAGGTCCCATCCGTTAGGTACACTGTTTACTTCTTCCAATTTAATTCCAACATCACCCCACGAGTGACATGAGGACTCGTGGTGGCTGACCACAAGTCATTCCCTCCCTCGTGGGGACCTTGATTCTTCATTTCCCCCAGGCCTCCCCATGAGCCACTTGATGATTCATGGGGCCTCCTCACGAGTCGTCCCACGACTAGTCCAGTGCCTGCAACATTAATTTCGCAATTTTCCCGTTTCAACTCCCGGATCCGATCTTTGAGCTCCCGGGGTATAACATATGTTCTCCATCGTTTTTCAACAAAGCTTACCATCATCTATTGATGAAGGTGAATAATCAGATACATATCAGATCTGAAATCATACATGAGGAGATTTATCTCATACCATACTACAAGCTAAACTTAATTTGGAGTGTTAACTCCAAAACCATGTGGTAAGCTAATTCATGAAATCATAAATCATACTTGAATATATGGGCATTGCCCAATATTTAAATCATGTTTGAAAACACTTAATTCAATTGAAAACATGATTATAAACATGGGTAACTTGAAAACATGCTTTTCATCAATAATATGTCATCATACTTGAACATTCATCATAAATCTGAACTTTCATGAACTTCTCATAAATGGGCATTATAATTTATAAAGCTTGAAAACATGATTTATAATTGAAAATAATGTAAAACATTCCCATGAATCATAAATCAATAATAAAAACATACTTAGATCATATACATGTAGCAAAATTAGAAAATTCATGCATTGGGTTAAAACCTTATAGGATTAACATATTGATTTTCATGAATTGGAGAGGGATTGGGCATGGGTGTGAAAAAATTCACCCATTCATAGCCTTACATACCTGAGATGGACTAATTCTACCACTTCTATAATTGCCCAATGAATGATTGAAGAAAACTTAAAGGATTTTGAGCTTGATCACCTCTCTAGACCTTAACTCTTGCATGCATGAGTAGGAATAGCCTAAAATGAATTTACCCCTCTTAATGTTCACTATTCATAGCTTAAGACAACGTAGTTTAGGCCTTAGGATCATAGGAATTACAGATAAGCCCTAACTAAATTCGTAGAAAATAACTGACTGCCAGTCCCTACGAGGGACTGGACGAGTCATTACCTAGGGACCGAATCATCACCAGTTGTCGTCGTGTGCACTGCCACTTTTCCTCGAAGGGTCCCCACGAGGGACCTAACGGGTCGTCATTGGTGACCACAAATTATGGTCACCACTCGTTACCTTCACTGCCCAACATCTCAACATCTTACCCAACCGCTGACCACGACTAACTTGACGAATTGTGGTGCCTGACCACGTGCCCGACCACGACTCGTGGTGCCCATTCGTAGGGTACACCGCCAACCATTCTTCACCTTTCCAAAACTTTTGACCATGACTAACTCAACGAGTCATGGGGACTGAACATGACTCGTGGTCATGTCTGTGGGGTCTGAAATATATATTTTCCAACTTAAGTCAAACCCCTCACCATAAGTCACTTAACGACTCGTGGTCAACCTAACTGGTAACAGGAAGACCGATTATGTGACCTGGTGCATAAAGTCTTGTTTTGTCCATTTCAACTCCTGGGTCTGATATTAGGGCTTCCAGGGTATAACAAGTTGGGTCACCAATACACTTCTTCAATAATGATACATGGAAAACTGGATGCTCTTGCGCTAACTCCGCTAGTAGTTATAACTCATAAGCCACCTTGCCAACACGTCTCAAACTCCTGTATGGGTCAACATATTAGGGACTAAGTTTCCCTTTCCTTTCAAACCTCATCACTCCCTTCATGAGAGATACCTTCAAGAACACTCAATTATCAACTTCAAACTCAAGTTCTCTCCGCCTAACATCCGCATATGACTTTTAATGACTCTGAGCTGTTTTTAGCCTTTTCCCTATAAGATGAACTTTCTCCATCGCCTCATGAACTGAATTTGTTCCTATCAACATAGATTTGTCTACTTGGAACCAACCAATAGGCGATCTATACCTCCGCCTATAGAGAGCATCAATTGGAGCCATCTGAATGCTACAGTAGTAACAATTATTTTTAAAAAACTTGATAAGAGGTAAATGATCGTCCTAACTGCCTAGGAAGTCAATCACACTTTCTCTTAACATATCCTCCAGAGTCTAAATGATCCTCTTGGCCTCACCATCCATCTGTGGGTGAAAAACTGTGCTAAGCTTTACTTTAGTACCAAGTCCTTTCTTAAGTGATCTCTAAATCTGCGAGGTAATTTAAGTACCTAGGTCTGAAATGATGGGAAAGGGAACTCCATGCAACCGAACTAACTCCCGAATAATAATATAGCATAATCCTAAGCTGAATTGGTAATTTTTATTGGTAAGAAATGAGCTGCTTTGGTCAACCTATCTACCACCACCCATATAAAGTCATATTGTCAGCGAGGCATCCTTGTGATGAACTACATATTGATCTCTTCCCACTTCTAAGTGGGGATACTGATGTCCTGTAGCATACTTCAAGGTCTCTGATGCTCCACTTTCACTTGTTGATAGTTCGGACACTTAGCCACAAACACTTCTATTTCCTTCTTCATGCCATTCCACTAATACTATTTCCATAGGTCATAGGTACATCTTGGTGGCAATGGATGTATAGAATATTGGGAACCATGAGCCTCATGCAACATCCGTCCTCTAAAGTCGACCTGATATCGAAGCACACCATTTCCCCCTTAGGAGAAGACCTCCACCTTTTGATTTTGAACTGCTGCTTTTAACTTCACCAAAATTGGATCCTCATCTTTCCTAGCCTTGACCTCAGTCACCAAAGAGGATTCTGAACCATTCTGAACAGTGACACCACCATCTGTCGAGTCAACAAGATGAACTCCTAATCGTGCAAGCATGTGCACATCCTTCATCAACTCTTTTCTTCCATCTTCCACATAGGAAACACTCTCCATGGATAGCTTGCTAAGGGAATTTGCCCCTATATTGGCCTTTCCCGAATGATACAAGACACTCATATCGTAGTGCTTGAGAAGCTTTAGCCATCTCCTTTGCCACAAATTTAGATCCTTTTGAGTGAACACAAACTGAAGGCTCTTATGATCAGTACACACATCTACATGCACCCCATACAAGAAGTGCCTCCACATCTTTAATGCAGACACCATTACTGCCAATTCTAGGTCATGCATCGGATAATTCTTCTCATGAGTCTTAAGCTGCCTAGAGGCATACTCAATGACTTTACAATGTTGGATCAACACATATCTAAGACCAACCCTAGAGGCATCCCAATACACAATGAATTCATTGTGCCCTTTGAAAGGGTCAATACTGGGGCTGAAGTGAGTCGAGTCTTTAACTCCTGAAAACTCTTCTCACAGGAATCCAACCAATGAAATTTGACTTTCTTTTGGGTCAAACATAATCAATGGTGCCTCAATCGATGAAAATCCTTCAACAAACCTCTTGTAATAGCCAGCTAAACCCAAAAAGCTTCTGTTTTCCGAAGGATTAACTAGTCTGGGCCAACTCTTCACCGCTTCTATCTTTGAGAGTACACCTGCACACCCTTACTTGAAACCACATGGCCCAAAAATGCTATTGAGTCCAACAAAAACTCACACTTGCTGAACATAGCAAACAGTTGGCGATCCTTGAGAGTATGTAGCACCACCCTCAAATGAGTCGCATGCTCCTCGTCGCTGTGAGAGTATATGAGAATGTCATCAATAAAGATGATCACGAACATATCCAAATATGGATTGAAAACCCTTTTCATCAGATCCATGAAAACTTCAGGAGAATTCGTTAGTCCAAAAGACATAACTGCAAACTCATAGTGACCATAGTGAGTCCAGAAAGCTATATTCGGAATATCACTCTCCCTAAATCTGAGATGTTGATAATCGGATCTAAAGTTTATCTTTAAGAAGCACTTATCACACTAAAGTTGGTCAAACAAGTCATTAATTTTGGGGAGGGGATACTTGTTCTTGATTGTAACCTTGTTCAATAGTCGATAGTCAATACACATACGAAGAGACCCATCTTTCTTTCAAACAAAAAGAGCTAGTGCACCCCACGGGGACTTGCTAGGTCTGATGAAGCCCTTATCTAGAAGATCTTTCAACTGCTCTCTCAACTCCTTTAGCTCAGCTGGAGCCATTCTATAAGGAGGAATAGATATAGGCTGCGTATCGGGTAGAAGGTCAATACCAAAATCAATCTCCTGCTGGGAGGGAAACCTAGTATATCATCTTGAAAACCTACGGATACTCACATACAACAGAGATAGACTGAAGGGTCAGGGTCTCGGATATAGAATCCTTAATCCGAACTAGATGATACACGCAACCCTTAGAAATCATATTTTTGTCTTAAGGTAGGAAACAAACCAACCAACAGGCATAGCTGAACTACCCTTCCATTCTAGGACTGGCTCACCCGGAAATCGGAACTCTACCTTTCGGGTTCTACAATTCACTTAGGCATAACGTGTATGCAACCAATCCATACCAAAGATAACATCGAAATAAATCATGTATAACTCTACTAAATCGGTTGAAGTGACTTTCTGAAGGACTTTGACAGGGCAATTTCTATATACCTATTGAGCAATAACTAAGTCACTAACTGGAGTAGAGATTGAGAAGGGTTCTGATATAATTTCAGGACTAAATCTAAAACTAATAGTGACATAAGGTTTCAAAAAGATAAAGTAGCCTCTGAATCTAACAATGCATATACATCAATATGAAATACTCATAACATACTAGTGGCCACATCTAGGGACCTATACTATTGTTCTGCCTCAAGTTGACGAACTCCATTGCCTTTTCCTCTCTCAACTCCCTAGGGAAGTATCTGTCAAAGAAGGAAGTCATGAACTCATTCCAGCTCACGAGAACTACGCCCCCTGCTCTACTATCCCTCCACTGATGGTACCAAATATAAGTAACCCACTTCAGCTGGTAGGAGGCTAAGTCTATGTTTTCTTCTCCAATCACCCCCATAATCTGGGTGATCTTCTATATCTCCTCAAAAAACTCATGTGGGTCCTCATCTACCCTTGACCCAAGGAACTCAGGTGGATTCATTCTAAAAAAGCCCCAAACTTGAGTTGTCGTTGCATTTCCATTCTGAGGGACATAGGCCACCATCTGTTGGTTGACCTAAGCGGTCAAAGCTTGGGCCAACATCTGAAAAGAAACTCTAAACTCAGCATGAAAGACCTTCTCAGGCAAAGGACCTGTTGGTGCTGGTGGCGCTTGTTGGCGCCTATCTCCATTACCATCTTCATGGCCATTTCCATTTCTGTTCCTTCTACCATTCACTCGGCATGGAGGCATCATCGCACGACATAGATCATGAAAGAAGGAAAATTTCCTAAAACGTCTTGTAGTCTCTCCTCCTTATGTGTGGCGTGCTTCACACCCATGGAAAGACTCTACTCAATGCGGCTTTGAGACCCTAGGAAACTCTAAAACTTTGCTCTAATACCAAGTTTGTCATGATCCGAACATAGGTCCGAACTGAGACACGAAACTTAGAGCCACCATTGGCTCCAAGTCGACCCATGGCACGAACGTGATAACTAAAGCACATACTTCAAGCTAAAGTTGATAACTAAAAACATGAATAAGCGGAAGTCAAAATACATATAAACCATACAGAGCCAACATTGACAAAGATGATGTTCTACCTATTATCTGAAAAAGCCTCTAACATAACTGAAGACTTGATGGGACAACATCCCTAACTAGCTCATCAAAAGTCTGAAAACTGAAAGTAACACAACTCAACAAGATAAAGGTCCTCGAAGGATGAAGAGTCACCAACAAGAGAACAAGATTAAGGTGTGGAGACTGGCAAACTGAAAAATTGAGTCTGAGCATCTAAACCTATATCATGAAACAAAATAGCATAGAGTATGCATTCAATACTTGAAATGTACTGAGTATGTAAGGTAACTAAAACATGTAGAGTAAGTATAACTGAAATCATGCACATATCATAAATCACAAGATTATGAGAGTAAGGATTGCATGCTGATATCTGAAAACATAAATAGTTAAAAATTTAATCTCATATCTGAATCGAATGACCCAAAGCTGAAAATAGAAACATATGGCTTGCCATAACTAGCATCACAAGTAAAAGCATATAAACTGATCATTGGGTCAAACCCACTAAAAACACAATAGCATAAGTCATAAACATGCAGAACTGAAATCATGAGGAATAATGGGAAACCGACAAACCCAATCTCATTTTCTTAGGGTTATGGTGGCACTATGTTTAAATTGACTTCCCCTCCCCTTCAACCTTCCCCAACTCCCTATATTATCAAATAGAAGACTCAAATATAAGAAATGCAGTAATCCTACCCATTGTGAGAGGCATCTTCCACTTTGTAATTGAAGGGTTCCGAACCTCGCTTCATCGCTCAGTCCCTTGCTTCTTTCCTCCTCTTTTTCCTTTCCGGCTCTTTATACCAATGTGATTTAATTCCATGTGCATATTGTTCGGTGGTTTGGAATGCCTACACGCAAGTGCACGTGGTCGAAAAAGTAGTAAAATGGCTAGAGTAGCCAAGTATCGATCCCACAGGGACTGGACCAAGGTAATAATCTAATTAAGTGTTAATAAAATCTAACTCTAATAATGCAAACAACAGTTTCAAGAAGATTTTGGGAGTTTGTTTCCTAATTTATACTAATCTAAAACAAATGTACAATTTGAGTCTGAACTATAGTAATGAGCATGCTGAGGCTAAAACAAACATGCAGGGAAGCAATTTATTGATACAAATTGGTTAATCTTTCCTTCGGTTGCTAGTCAAGAATTATTGCCTGTGGATTAAAACTCTCGTATTTAACCCAACTTAAGAATCATGAACCTTGCACCTACATTTCTGTGATAAGAAGAAATTCATGTTCTAGCCATACGAAACCGATTCCTTAATTGACTAATACGACTTTCAGATATATTTCTATTCTAAAGGTAAATCAATTCTCAATTTTCCCAAACCAAGAAGAGATCATATCCTATTAATTCACAACTTTCCAATTTCTTACTCTTTCGAGCCCAAACCAGATTTTTTAGATACACATTAATATTGGTCAAACATTAATGCAGTAAGAACAAGAATTAATAGAACAACCATAGAAGAAAAGATGAAAAACCAAAATGATCAATAATTACATTCCACTACAAATGTTCTTAACCTCAGCAAGAAGTGAATTTAGCCACTCATTTGTGGATTAAACATCGTTAAATGAGTGTAAATCATACAAATAATTGAAATAAGGAAGAAAGAGATAGAGAAGAACCGTAAGAATTTCGTCCCCTCAACTGCCTGTAACCCACGTTCTTACTCAACCAAGTCAGAATAATTAAAAATAAACCTAAGTGTGCTATTTATACTAGTGGAAATTTTTTCCGGAATAACAAGCAACGTGTCACGGAGCGCAGCGCGGAGCACTGCCTCCGTGACACGCCACAAACGCGGGCCCTCACTGGCATCTGGTCCTCCAGGTAATTATGCCCAACGTGCCACGGCGTGCAACACGGGGCTTGGCCAACATGCCACGGCCCCAACGCGGACCTTCACTGGAACTTGGCCTATTTTTATCATCCAGGGCAGAATTCGTCCGCGATGGCAGCGTGACACGGCTCCATCGCGGAGCCCCTTAATTTGCTGCATAACCTTGGCCTTTTCCACTGCTCCCTTCCGAGTCTATTCCCGATATCTCCCAACATGCATCTTAACTTCCTAAAATTACATTTTTTCTGCAAAACAACACTAATCATGTTTGTTAGTACAAATTCACATTTTAACTGCAAATCACATGAGAATGTACAGCTATCAATGTATAAACAAGACTAAATGAAGTAGTTGAGTATCACTTGGGCATATAATTCTGCCCAAGATCACTTACCCCACACTTAAAAGTTTGTTTGTCCTCGAACAATAATCTCACATCTCATGCAATTGACACCCAACCATAGCTACTTTTGGCTCGACAATTCAAGCTACGGTTATACCGATTATTTACATAGCAACTCATCAAGAAAACATGCATAGTCTCATCAATACAATGACATTTAACACATTAAGACCTCCCAGACTCAACAGTCTACTCTCGATCTCGGCAAACTCATGCAAATCAGCTGATCAAGATATCCGACACGAAATTAAATCTCTCGTCAAACATGTGCCCTCACAACACAAGAGAATTTCCCCCTTTACAATCATATGATCTCAAAAACATTATATGCAGGGGAATATGAACACAATTTCGCTCTCTCTCCGAAAGAATTCACATGCATCATGTCATGACCCATAAGCTTGCCTCTAGTGTATTGCTCCACTAATATAAGGGCGAGTGAGGTAAGATCACGTAGGACATAACGGGTTGTAATGTAAGCTAAGGAACTAGTACATACTAGGCTAACTAATAATAGAAACTAGCACCCTTAAGCACTTTTCCATACATCCCACCATATTATGGGTATTGTTTCTTCCTTCGTCCTCCCCTTTCTTGAAGCCTTTCTTTATTTTTGTACCCATATCTTTAAGCACACTCGACTTAATAACAAAGATTAGTTATACATCTTCATTTTATTAGATTCGGAAAGTGCACCTTTGACCTTTTGTTTACTTTCACCACTTCCGCTTTTCCTTTCTTTTCACAATTACCACTCCTTGACACTATGGGAAAATTTCTTGGAAAATTTCTTTTCTTGAGCGCTTAAGAGTTTTTGATCAAATTCATGGATAATGAAAAGAAGGGGTTAAGCTCGGTTTGTACCTTTTTGTCAAAAGAAAAAAATAGGCTAAAGGCTCAATGGGCTAACTAGGATGTACATTCAAGGTAGGTACGATAATGAAAAAAAACTTTTGGTTAAATCAAAGAAATGCCTACATCCTTTCCTACCATACACATCCTTCATTTCATTTCGTACCCACACCAGGCAAGTTCTAGACACTTCACAATAACATGGAAGAATCGAAACCTCACCACACTCTCATTGCACATGCTCAACTCAAGACATATTCACAGACTCTTCAATCAGCTAATTACAAGAATTCAAACATTAAGCCTCTATCAGACCGAATTGAACTCTACGGTCTAGGTATCTCAACATGTTTACAAAGTTGCATGCTTTCATACGAATCACCTTTGTATTCTAAACATCATGTACAACACGCAACCTGAATTACGAACCATAAAGTAACAACACATTTGGGATACAAACAAACAAAAGAAAAAAAATCAAAAAGAACAAAAGAAATCTACTTCTATCGACTACATTTCCCTTAAGACGGTCTTCATCCATCCAACATAGGGAATGGTCACTATTTATGACTTTGGTTCAATGGGACTATTCTCGATAAAAGCACCAAAAACAAACACCGAGAAACCCAATCATAAAAAAAATCACGAAAAATTTTAAAAATATCGATAATTTTGATAAAACAAAAATATTTACACAACCAGTTAATAACAACTCCATACAGCACACAACAGCTTCACATTAATTACAACACCAACTTACAATACAAAACATAAACATCAAAATCACAAGGTCACAATTTTTCACAGGCACAACAACAAAACATAAACATAAACAACAACAAAACAACCAGCACCTAACTACTCCCACTCCACACTTAAATCGAACACTGTCCACAGTGTTCACAAAATTCAGCATAGCACAAGAGTTGGTGGTGAAACTCCCTGATCAATCGAAGTATTCCACTTCTTCGTCAGGTGCGGTTGCCTCGTCCCCCATATCCGAATCACCCCCGCTATCCTCATCTGACTCAACATCTGAGTCATCGTGGCGTGTCTCCTCGTCTGTGGGGACATCATCATCTATGGGCTCCACAAAAGTTGGCCCCACTCGGCATAGAGCCCTGGCATTTTCGACGAAGGGGTAGTCCAACTCTAACTGCCACAGCTCATCTTCTGTTGCTGGCCTCCCGCCTATGCGCAACTATAGTATCTGCATCCCAAACATGCAAGCCATATACTGATCATCCCGAGCATGTCGCTCGGCTAATGTGAGAACTGGCCCGTGAGTGGTGTCGGGTGCCTTAGTTTTGGTGATGTCCAAGGCATGCCTCTCCATCTGCGGGATATAGTCCATGGCCTCTTCCTCAACATCTAGGCCCCTCAGGAAAGTGGTCAGCAAGCCACCAAACCCGTACCTGTGCCCTTGATGTAAACAGGCTCTCTTCATGGCGGAGATAATCACCGCCCCAACATTAATCTCTAGCCCTTCATCAGGGCGTATACCAAGCACACACGATCCCGGGTGACATCTGTCATGTGCACCCCCGGGATCAGGCAGGAACACACGATCTTAAGCCAAATTCTGGCTTCCCTGTTCATTTGAGAGTAGGGCAGCGTCTGATGGTAGCCCCTCTCCTTATGCCTGTTCCACCGTGCTATAGAACGGGCTCCACACAGAGTGCTTCTGATATCTGCATATGGTGGAGTGATGTTCAGTTGCCGGAGTACATGGGCGTCTGTTTCCTGCGCCCCCAAAATGGCATTCAGGTGATGGGGCTCAAAAGTGACTACCTGCCCCTTATTTTGATAGTGTGACTTTGGAGTGTCAGGTTCCAGTTGGCGTAGAACTCCCAAATCAGGTGGAGATTGCACTCCTTGGGCTCTTCAAAAATGAAGTTCATCCCAGCAGTGTCAATCCGGTGTACAATTCTGGGGAACTCATGTGCCAACGGCTCCCTTGCAATATGCTCCTCAGGGAAGTATTTGCTCTCCTTATGCTTTGTGTACCATTTCTTCCCTTCCTCTGTCACCCATCGGGTTCCGTATTGACGGAGTTGGCCGCGCAGAACCGCTGGTGCTGCTGGGACTGCTGTTCCCAGTCTAATTCTTTTCCTTCCGGCGCCCGATGTAGATGCGCCCTTTCCTTTGCCTTGCCTGCTTGCCATTGTTCCTGTCAAATCAAATAGACAGTCCCAATGTTATTCAAATTAAAATTAGCTTCGACTAAGGTTGGGTTAAGCTAGGCCACCCCACACTTAGTCTTTAGCCACAATTACGACATTACGGCAAGACAATTCTCACTTTCCAATTTTAAAAAATAAAAGCATGCCTCGTGCATTCAGAGAATTCGATGGAATAAATTCTACGTACTACTCAGACTTCGTACAGCTAATCCAAATATCACCATCGATACCATTTCATCACATAGCACTTAACAAAAAAAACTTCTCTTAACACAACCTATGCAATTCACCAAGTTCTATGCAATTCAACAATTTCATTCTCCCGAAAGTCCATCGTTTATTTAGCATATTCAGAATAAGGACAACACAATTCACTTTACCCAACATGCCCAACCCACAATTTCCACATTTTCAATCACCTTTAGTTTCTTTGCAATCAAATTCTAACCCTAGCTACATATTTCACCAAAATTCGATCAAGCATGTATTTATCGAGTTCATATAATCAAAATGATCCCTGAACCTCAATGAACAATAACTTAAATGAATTCAAGCTCAATTTACAATTAGGGCAAGTTTTACTCACTTTACATGCTCAAAATCGACAAATTTGACAAGAATTGAGATGAAAGTAGAGAACATACCTTTAATTCGATGAAATCGAAGAAAAGTCGAAGAAAACTTGTGCCTAGGTCCATGTCAGGTTGGGGAAGGGGGAGTTTTTTGGTGTTTGTCGCGGAGGGGGTGAGAAATGAGGGAAAATTGAGGGAATTCGGGGTTAAAAAGGGGTATTTTCGCGCGGGTCACCCAGCGACCCGATGTGACTCGTCGCGATTAAAGCCTCAACGTGTCATGGAGGGTAACGCGGAGCACCCCCTCTGTGACACAGAGCCAACGCGGAGGTATTATGGAATTTAAAAATTGCAGAATTAAACCTCAACGTGTCACGGAGGGTAACGTGGAGGCCCTCCTCCGTGACACGGAGCCATCGCGCAGGCTCACTAGTTTGCCACTTTTTATTATTTTTCTCACCTCAATTTTTCCTTTGCGATCCTTTGCATTTTTGCCCTCCGTTTAACCTAAAATTCATCTCACAACAAGAAATTGGTTAGAATTCATAGGTTTCACATAAAATACAATTTTTGTTTTTATTTTTATTTTTCTATTTATTTTTTTTCTTTTTTTTCTCTTCTACTAAATCTACTCAAGTATTTCAACAATTTCACGGGTTGCCTCCCGTGCAGCGCTTGGTTTACCATCGCGGCTCGATGCCATTGAAGCTTAGTCATCCTCTAGGGTGACAGATGTCTGCTCTCGACTACCGTCCTCGCCCTAGTAATGCTTACATCGCTGCCCATTGACTAAGAACGTGGCACTTCGATCTTCTTGCCACAACTCTACTGCCCCGTGCGGGGTCATTGTAACTACCTCAAATGGCCTTGACCATTTGGACCGCAGCTTCCTTAGAAACAGCTTCAATCTTGAATTGAAGAGCAACACTTTCTGCCCCGGCTCAAAAATACGATGCACCACATGCTTGTCATGCCACCTCTTTGTTTCTTCTTTGTAGTACTTGGCACTCTCATAAGCATGCCAACGCAACTCTTCAAGTTCGCTGAGTTGCATTAGCCTCTTCTTGCCCACTAGATCTACGTCCATATTTAGTTTCCTCACGGCCCAGAAAGCTCGATGCTCTAGCTCCACTGGCGGATGACACGCTTTACCATAGACCAATCGGTATGGAGAAGTTCCAATCAGTGTCTTTTAAGCAGTTCTGTAAGCCCACAACGTATCATCGAATTTGCTTGACCAATCACTACGTTGTGCATTCACTATTTTTTGGAGAATCTGCTTCACCTCTCTATTCGACACCTCCACTTGCCCACTAGTTTGGGGATGATATGTTGATGCCACCTTGTGGCGCACCCCATACTTAGCTAGTAGCTTCTTGAAACTTGAATTTACAAAATGAGCCCCTCCATCACTGATAATGGCTCGAGGTGTCCCGAACCTGGTGAGAATGTGTTTTTTCACAAGTTTAGTTACCACCTTGTTGTCATTCCTTGGGCAAGCTACTTCTTCAACCCACTTTGATACATAATCAACGGCAACCAAGATGTAACGATTGCCAAATGACGTGTCACACCCCTCCTTAGGGGGTATGACTGGCACCTGGTGCCCTACTAGGATCTGAACTGCTAGACTACTAGACCTGAGCACATCTGGTGCCTGGCTGGCTCTAACTCAGATTCAGGGAAACAACGGGCTATATAACGGCTGTAAATACAGCCTCCGGCCGACTAGGCCTATAGCCACCTGCCTGTACTAACAGCTGACCAGAAACATATCAATATAGGGGAGCCTATGCGGGCCGACAAGCCACCATGCTGTCTAGTTATCTGTAACTCAACAATGAAATACTGGAAAGCTACGTGACCGGCAAGGTCACCACTACTGTCAAGTTCCAGCCCCACACGGCCAACATCACAGAAACAAAGGTACTAACAGTTATACAACTACACGGCCTCCCACGACCGGCACATCTGACCACAGGGAAACATATACAGTCTGCAAGCCTCTAAGAATGCTGATAAGATGGTCGGGACAGGGCCTCGGCCTACCCATGTTGTACAACAAAAGAGAAGGAATAAACCTCTAGCTATCTAGCTCCGGATGACTGGAGCTGATGACTCTGTGAGCTGGCTGGAATCACGAGGTATCGGCCCCTCGTCTATGAGTACCTGCAGGCAAGTAATGCAGCGCCCCACCGGGCGTCAGTACCACTGGTACTGAGTATGTAAAGCAATAACTGAAGAAATATCTGAGAACAACAATGCAACTGATGAAACTGAAATAGGAAGGAATAGATTAACTGTCTGAAAATGTAAAACTATGCCTACCCTTAACTATACTGTAAGGAGTAGGAGTCATACCTGGAGATGTATCGTTCTACTGTCGATCTACTCGTATCTCGTGTAACATGGCATAACATAACATAGCACACACAAATCTTACCCGGCCCCCATAAGCCGGGAGGTACAAACAACACGCAATCTATACCCCTAACCCGGTCGTCCCATCTCCTATAATAACTATAAGCATCCTGCCGGTCCCCTGGGTATGCACTTGGGCTCGCTGAGCCCCTGACTATAACTGTACCTGAGTCTGGAGGACTTCTGAATCAACACCCGTGCGTATCCACTCGACAGGGGTGTGTAAGGGCCGACCAAGGCACAATATGGGGAAAACTGGCATCCCATCTTCGTCCCCTGTGGGACGGCATGCCACTCCGTAGAGCGACGTATCCTCGTCCTCTGGCGGACAAGTCAATACAGCTATCAACCCTGGGGCGGTCATGGATGCTAGGTAATCCAACCCCAAAACAATACAACAGTCTCAACTAGTAATACTGTCTGCATATCCCACATACTGAAACTAATAGTAATAAAGTATCCGTACATACTGTGTGCTGAACTAGTAATGGTAATGTGTACGTACTTAATACATGCTGAGACTGATAATAGTATATATGTATAAATATAATCTTCTGCCATACTGTGCTGAGTCTAACGTTGAACAAAATATAGTTTTTCTGCTGAAAACTATGCTGTATACTGAGTTTCTATAATAACATGATTTACTATTTCTAACATGCTTTCTAAACTTCATTTTAGCCTATCATTCTACTTCTGAGATGCCTTACAGATATTACACTGGTTTACTGGGTTTCAGTTGAGTACGATAATATCCTAACATTTTGTATTACATCACATACTAAGCATGTTGTGCAGTTCCTAACACTTATATTAGAATCTATATCGTGCTAGCAAGTCTCGCACTAATCATAACATGATGCTTCTAATATCGTACCAACATTCGTAATAAACATAACACATGACTTCTGAATATTCTACTGGCCTTTAAATTACTTTACTATACCGAGCTTACTAACTTGCCGAGGAAACTAACTTTACATATCTTCGCTTCTGATTTCCCTACTAACAGGCATAGCTTGGTCAGTATTTCATCTATTCCTCCCAACTGCATTCATACATATATCAATCAATACTAAATACAACCTTATTCTGAAGGACGATATCACTTTCGATATAATTATAGCCTAAACTTAGGCTTATCGAAAGACGGTCGAAAACTCGCTATTTTTCAGAAGTCCAGAAGGGAGAAATATTCACTTCACAGCTAGAAACACATAGACACTAGTTTGGAGCAATTCCACTTACCTTAGTCCGGTAGCTCGATGATTCGTCGGCCGTATTTCGCGAAACTAAATCCGTAGGAATGCTCTCTGCTGCTAAATACCTCGGTATCTGAGGTTAATTTGAGTTTGGACAACGCTTGGCAGCGTAATCGAACGATTATATGTTAACCTCCTTCGTCCCTCTCTGTTTTCCTACGTTCTCTGGAAATTTTTGATGAGTTAAATGAAATCAAACCGAAGTGGGGCTTATATACTTGAGCCTGGACAGGGCCAACGTGTCACGGAGCCAACGCGGAGGATCCACCTCCGTGTCACGTTGCCAACGCGGAGGGGCTCTGCCTCGGCTCCTTCCGTGATGGTTCGATAGGCTCTCCGTCTGATCCTTTTCCGGGCCTTTCTCTAGCACGTATGGCTTTCAAATATGCTCAATTACCGTGCGAATAGGCCATCTAGATGTCAGAAATCTTACGGGGTATAACATTCTCCCCCCCTTAAGAACATTCGTCCCCGAATGGAAACTGCTATCTAGAGGACTTCTCAACTTACTTGTTTAGAAAAATTTTGGCAGAGTCTCTCCTGTAATATGGACTATACCAAAAATCTAAAACGCAAAAAAGTCCAATATAGGTACTGCACACAATACTTTAGGATTGACTGGATAGATAAGCATCAATCTTTCTCATTTATTCATACACAACTATAAGGTATTGCATAAGTAATAATACAGACATACCTGTCGCCTGACTAGGCTTGGAATAAGTGAGGATATCTGGTCCTCATATCTTCCTCCGCTTCCCAAGTCATCTCCTCTCGGTTCTTGTTACGCCACAATACCTTGACAGACGCAATATCTTTAGTCCTCAATCTGCGAATCTGTCTGTCTAAGATAGCTACTGGAACCTCTTCATAGGCCAGCTTTTTCGTAACCTGGATATCCTGGACTGGGACTGCTCTGGACAGGTCTCCTATGCATTTCCTCAGCATAGATACATGAAAGACCGGATGAACGGATTCTAATTCTGGACGCAAATTCAACTCATATGCTACTCGGCCTATCCTTCGACGAATCTGATAAGGCCCAAAAAACCTTGGGCTGAGCTTACCTTTCTTGCCGAATCTCATCACCTCTTTCATTGGGGATACTTCAGAAATACCCAGTCATTCACATCAAACTCCAAATTTCTGCGCCACACATCTGCATATGATTTCTGGCGGCTCTGTGCGGTCGGTAAGCGTTCTCGGATAAGCTTTACCTTTTCCTTTGACTGTTGAACAATGTCTGGGCCAACCAATGTTGACTCTCCTATTTCAAACCAACCATTTGGCGATCTGCATTTGCGCCCGTATAATGCCTCAAAAGGCGCCATCTGGATGGCTGAATGATAGCTATTATTGTAGGCAAATTCAATTAACGGCAAATGCTCATTTCGGCTACCACCGAAATCTAGCACACACGCTCGTAACATGTCTTCGAGCGTCTGAATTGTGCTCTCATCCTGCCCATCTGTCTGAGGATGGAATGCTATGCTTAAATTAATTTGCGTTCCCAGACCTCTCTGAAACAACCGCCAAAATCTAGCTGTAAACTGTGCTCCTCTGTCTGAAATAATGGATATTGGTACTCCATGTAATCTGACTATCTCTCTGATATACAACTCAGCATAATCTTCGGCCGAGAAAGTAGCTCTTACTGGCAGGAAATGAGCTGATTTTGTCAATCTGTCAACTATCACCCATATAGAGTCATGTCTATGTTTAGTACGGGGTAATCCTACTACAAAATCCATATTTACTGCTTCCCATTTCCAGAGAGGCAAAGCTATGTCTTGGGTCAAACCGCCTGGTTTGTGATGTTCAGCTTCCACCTGTTGGCAGTTAGGACACTGAGCTACAAATTCAGCAATTTCTCTTTTCATACCTGGCCACCAGTAGTTTTCTTTGATATCATGGTACATTTTCGTCGCGCCTGGGTGGAGAGAATAGCGGGCGTAATGCGCCTCGCTCATAATCTGCTGGCGATGCCCCAAAATATCTGGAACACAAATGCGGCCTTTATATCGCGACACTTCATCCCCGGTTATCTGAAAATATGTCACCTCTACTTACTGAACCTTGTGTTCAAGTTGAACCCAGCTAGGGTCTCCATACTGTCGTTCCTTTACTTCCACCACTAACGACAACACTGCGACATTCTGTATTATCGCTCTGTTATCCTTTATTTCTGCTATGTGAACGGCTAAACCGGCTAACTTGTGTAATCCTCGGGCCTATTCTCGCTGTTCAGGCTGCAAGTATGCCAACTCCCCATAGATTTATGGCTAAGGGCATCTGCTACCACATTAGCCCTTCCTGGGTGATACAAAATATTCACTCTTTAAGGCATAAACTACTGCAGCTAACTCTAGGTCATGGGTAAGATAATTCTTTTCACGTTTCTTCAACTGCCTGAAAGCATAAGCTATTACTTTACCATGCTGCATCAACCCTCTGTACCTTCTGGCGATACTAACACTGGGACTGATGTTAACCTGGCTTTTAACTCCTGGAAGTTCTGCTCACACGCCTCAGTCTGCTGGAACTTTACTGCCTTCTGTGTCAATTTAGTCAGAAGTGCTGCTAAGGTGGAAAATCCTTCCATAAACCCTCTGTAGTACCCGGCTAACCGTAGGGATTGCGTACTTCGATCGGAGTGGTAGGTCTGGGCTATGTCTCCACTGCTTCGATTTTCTGTGTATCTACCTGCACACCAGCCTCCGACACAATGTGACCAAAAAGGCTACTGAACTCAGCCAAAATTCACATTTAGAAAAATTGGCATAAATCTGACGGTCATACTGGTTTATTATACCATAGAATCTGACAAGTAATCTACCGGTATAGCTAGAGCTTATCTGGCCTTCTGGCCGCATGCTAAGGCTACTTGTGGTTGAGATAACTTGAACGACTATCTGCACACCATTCCCGTATCTGATCAGAGGATCCTGACAGTGATCATGATCTCTAATAGTCTGGCTGAATAACCTTGACTAACTAAATAGCTGGGTTGGATGCTGCAGTAGTCAAACGATGCTCTACATGTCCTACCCGGTCATCTGTAGCTCATGCATAACTGCGGCGTTGTGGACGACTAACTGTTTTGTCCTCCTAATTGAACAAGTGTAGTGTTGTGCTTAGTCTAACCTACTCTCAGGCAATCCATCCCTGGATCTTCATAGGGAACCTACCGATCTCCTTATCTTAGTAAACACTGTGTTAGCAGAGCACTACCAATTTCTTATGCCTTATTCGTACCCCCTTGGATTATATTACTGTCCTTGGAAATTCTCGGTCTTATGAGCCATTCTGTAAAGACTGGCCTTCTGTTAGGGCTCTGTATCTGAATACCTTACGAAAACCAGCTGAAGTACTAGTCCGTCACTGACTACTGATATGGACTCTTTCTTGGGGTGCCCACAGGTTTGTCTGACTGAGATGGTCGGCTGACTTGCGGGGTGTTCCGCATAATAGCTGCTAGGTTGACTAAGGCCGATTCTCACCTACAAGGCTGGGAAAACGATGCACGACCACTTAACGTGCCACCCTCTCTTTTGGTGAGGGGCCCTGTAGTACGATCTATATATATTTCCTAGTAGCTAACCAAAATCCATCTGACTGTAACCCCCATTGCCAACTACTTACATCATATCTATCATCTGTAGATATATATATATATATATATCAACTACTATGTACAATACATACTGAATTTTGTGGTGATACATAATCTCTAACATGCCTTACTGAATTTCATACCGCACATGATATACCGCTCCTATGGACTAATAATATCTCATATCCTCTCGTGTCATTACATGGGATTTTTTCATCCCATTCTTAAAGCAACACACACATGCCCTTTAGCTATGATCTTCTATTTGAAATTTCGCCACTCTTACAATGTGGGGTCAACATCCGAACCTTGTGGCCTTACTTGGCATTATATTAAGGCCCGTGACTGTCTGTTGGACCTTCTCTCTGGGCCACACTAGATTGGACTCTCTGGTTCGGTACCCTCTTACCTTCTCCTTGGGCGGACATACCGCAACATTCTAAACTACAACCTTACTGTCTCTTAACTGTTCGTCTAAGGTTTAGTCCTTAATACACAATGTTCTATCAATGTAGAGGTGATTCTGATTTTTCCTCAAAATCTACTATTCATGCTCTTCACCTTCATCTTCCTTAAACTGGGCTATGGGGTTCAAGGTACCTTGCCTTACACTGTCAATAAGGTTGCCAGTCAAGTTTCAACCTATACTTCTTCTGACTTGCAGTCGAACCCATCTTATTCATATAATCTCCCTGTCTTTTCATATCACAGCTAAGATTATAACTATTATCTTGCAGACATACCCTGCCGTTGTTAGCATGCCACGGCGGATTCAACCCTTTCCTAACTTGAACTTGACTCTTACGGGGAGTCCATCATTGACGGATCTCCTACACCCACTTTAAGTAAGCTAGTAGTCTTACTTGCTCTTCTGACTTATTACCGTGAGGGTCTGCACAACTTACATAATCATAAGGGCTCCTTACTCTTTCTAACACTTTCTGGAATCAATCAATCCACCTTTCACTTACTGCCTGCTTTGGGCAAGATCATCTCAATCCTTATGCCCTTTGCTACACTGGGATCATAACTAAGGGGTAGGAATAACTTTCTCTTACTGCAACGAAACGAAGATATGGAACTGTACCACACCTGAAGGAATGGAGGTGGGAATCCTACATTTCCCTCTCTTTCTCACACTTATCTGATAATCTAATATTGTCTACTATCTTAATCAAGTCTTATATATATATATATATATATATATATATATATATATATCTAACAAATAAATCGACTCATTTATATGTTATTCTTATGACTTCCCATTCTGAAGTTATCGACATATACTGGGGATGGTACCAATAAAAGATGAACATTGGGAGGTCCCTGTTACCTCCTCCTGCTGATGTAGTTACCTTGTAACTGGCTGATGTTCTCTCCTGTTGCTATATGTGATCTTCTGCCTGGGATAGGATTTCGTTGGTCTGACTTGTATCTGTATTCAAAGAATATGATACGTTTTAAAAGGACCAACCCTGTATTGTACTGTGTTATGGCACGACTGAGTAAGAAAGAAAGGTAACCATCCTATTATGCCTCGCAGCCTCCTTCCTATAGTATGTGGTGCACAACACATCCATAGACAACACTCTACTTAGCACGGCTTGCAGACTCCCTAAGACACGACCTGCTCTGATACCAAGTTTGTCACACCCCGCCTTGGGGGGTATGACTGGCACCTGGTGCCCTACTAGGACCTGAACTGCTAGACTACTGGACCTGAGCACATCTGGTGCCTGGCTGGCTCTAACTCAGATTCAGGGAAACAACGGGCTATATAACGGCTATAAATACAACCTCGGGCCGACTAGGCCTATAGCCACCTGCCTTTACTAACAGCTGACCAGAAACATATCAATATAGGGGAGCCTATGCGGGCGGACAAGGCCACCATGCTATCTAGTTATCTGTAACTCAACAATGAAATACTGGAAAGCTACGTGACCGGCAAGGTCACCACTACTGTCAAGTTCCGGCCCCACACGGCCAACATCACAGAAACAAAGGTACTAACAGCTATACAACTGCACAGCCTCCCACGACCGGCACATCTGACCACAGGGAAACATATACAGTCTACAAGCCTCTAAGAATGCTGATAAGATGGTCGGGATAGGGCCCCGGCCTACCCATGCTGTACAACAAAAGAGAAGGGATAAACCTCTAGCTATCCAGCTCCGGATGACTGGAGCTGATGACTCTGTGAGCTGGCTGGAATCACGAGGTATCGGCCCCTTGTCTATGAGTACCTGCAGGCAAGTAATGCAGCGCCCCACCGGGCGTCAGTACCACTGGTACTGAGTATGTAAAGAAATAACTGAAGAAATATCTGGGAACAACAATGCAACTGATGAAACTGAAATAGGAAGGAATAGATTAACTGTCTGAAAATGTAAAACTATCCCTACCCTTAACTATACTGGAAGGAGTAGTAGTCATACCTGGAGATGTATCGTTCTACTATCGATCTACTCGTATCTCGTGTAACATGGCATAACATAACATAGCACACACAAACCTTACCCGGCCCCCATAAATCGGGAGGTACAAACAACACGCAATCTATACCCCTAACCCGGTCGTCCCATCTCCTATAATAACTATAAGCATCCTGCCGGTCCCCTGGGTATACACTTGGGCTCGCTGAGCCCCTGACTATAACTGTACCTGAGTCCGGAGGACTCCTGAATCAACACCCGGGCGTATCCGCTCGACAGGGGTGTGTAAGGGCCGACCAAGGCACAATATGGGGAAAACTGGCATCCCATCTTCGTCCCCTGTGGGACGGCATGCCACTCCGTAGAGCAACGTATCCTCGTCCTCTGGCGGACGAGTCAATACAGCTATCAACCCTGGGGCGGTCATGGATGCTAGGTAATCCAACCCCAAAACAATACAACGGTCTCAACTAGTAATACTGTCTGCATATCCCACATACTGAAACTAATAGTAATAAAGTATCCGTACATACTGTGTGCTGAACTAGTAATGGTAATGTGTACGTACTTAATACATGCTGATACTGATAATAGTATATATGTATAAATATAATCTTCTGCCATATTGTGCTAAGTCTAACGTTGAACAAAATATAGTTTTTCTGCTGAAAACCATGTTGTATACTGAGTTTCTATAATAACATGATTTACTATTTCTAACATGCTTTCTAAACTTCATTTTAACCTATCATTCTACTTCTGAGATGCCTTACAGATATTACACTGGTTTACTGGGTTTCAGCTGAGTACGATAATATCCTAACATTCTGTATTACATCGCATACTGAGCATGTTGTGCAGTTCCTAACACTTATATTAGAATCTATATCGTGCTAGCAAGTCTCGCGCTAATCATAACATGATGCTTCTAATATCGTACCAACATTCGTAATAAACATAACACATGACTTCTGAATATTCTACTGGCCTTTAAATTACTTTACTATACCGAGCTTACTAACTTGCCAAGGAAACTAACTTTACATACCTTCGCTTCTGATTTCCCTACTAACTGGCGTAGCTTGGTGAGTATTTCAGCTATTCCTCCCAACTGCATTCATATATATATCAATCAGTACTAAATACAACCTTATTCTGAAGGACGACATCACTTTTGATATAATTATAGCCTAAACTTAGGCTTATCGAAAGACGGTCGAAAACTCGCTATTTTTCAGAAGTCCAGAAGGGAGAAATATTCATTTCACAGCTAGAAACACATAGAAACTAGTTTGGAGCAATTCCACTTACCTTAGTCGGGTAGCTCGACGATTCGTCGGCCGTATTTCGCGAAACTAAATCCGTAGGAATGCTCTCTACTGCTAAATACCTCGGTATCTGAGGTTAATTTAAGTTTGGACAATGCTTGGCAGCGTAATCGAACGATTATATGTTAACCTCCTTCGTCCCTCTCTGTTTTCGTACGTTCTCTGGAAATTTTTGATGAGTTAAATGAAATCAAACCGAAGTGGGGCTTATATACTTGAGCCTGGACAGGGCCAACGTGTCACGGAGCCAACGCAGAGGCTCCACCTCCGTGACACGTTGCCATCGCGGAGGGGCTCTGCCTCGGCTCCTTCCGTGATGGTTCAACAGGCTATCTGTCCGATCCTTTTCCGGGCCTTTCTCTAGGACGTATGGCTTTCAAATATGCTCAATTACTGTGCGAATAGGCCATCTAGATGTCGGAAATCTTATGGGGTATAACATGATGGTGGGAACGGGCCCATGAAATCTATGCCCCATACATCAAAGGTCTCCACTTCCAGTACATTTTGCCGCGGCATCTCTTGCCTCCTACGAATTGTGCCTGTCCGCTGACATCTATCGCACATTTTGACGTATGCAATAGAGTCTCTGAACAGTGTAGGCCAAAACAAACTTGACTGTAGGACCTTGTCGGTTGTCCGCTCGCCTCCATGGTGCCCTCCATACAATGAAGAGTGACAACTCCTCAAAACCTCTGCAATCTGGCTCTCCGGGATACATCTTCTCATCACTTGATCTGGTCCCTGTTCAAACAAGTACGACTCATCCCAAATAAAATACCGGTAATCATGCCTCAATTTTTTTTCTGCTGAGCCGTAGCCTCCGGTGGATAGACTCCACTCACTAGCAAGTTCACTATGTCTGCATACCAGGGAACCTCAGCTTCCCCTATTTCCAAGAGCTGCTCATCCAGGAACTCCTCTTTGATGTTATCACCCTCCTTCACGTGCGACCAACTTTCCAATCGCGATAGGTGATCTGCCACCTGATTTTCGCTCCCCTTTCTGTTCTTAATTTCTAGATCGAACTCTTGCAACAATAGAATCCATCTGATCAGCCTAAGCTTTGCATCCTTCTTGTTAAATAGATACCGAATCTCTGCATGATCGGTATACACCACTACTCTCAAACCCACCAGATAGGACCTGAATTTATCAAACACAAACACCAATGCTAGCATCTCCTTCTGTGTGACTGTATAATTACTTTGGGTAGTGTTTAGTGTTTTGCTTGCATAATGAATAGAATGAAAGATTCTATTTCTCTGCTGCCCCAATACAGCTCCCATAGCCACATCGCTTGCATCACACATCAGTTCAAATGGTTCTTCCCAATCCGAAGAAATAAGGATAGGTGCTTCTATCAATTTCTGCTTCAACTCCTCGAATGCTTTGACACACTCATCATCCAACTACAACTTCACCTCTTTTTCTAGCAATCTGCATAATGGTCTAGAAATTTTGGAAATGTTTTTGATGAACCGTCTGTAGAATCCTGCATGCCCGAGAAAACTGCGAACACCCTTCACCAACACAGGTGGTGGTAGCTTCTCAATAACTTCGATCTTAGCACGATCGACCTCCAACCCCTTGCAAGACACTTTATGGCCAAGGATGATACCCTCCTTAACTAAGAAATGGCATTTCTCCCAGTTGAGTACAAGGTTGGATTCTTCGCAGCGAGCTAGCACCCTGTCAAGATTCTGCAAACAAGTAGCAAACGAATTACCGAAAACAAAAAAATTCATCCATAAATACCTCAACAAAATCCTCCACTATGTCGTGGAAGATAGCTATCATGCATCTCTAGAATGTGGCGGGTGGATTGCATAACCCAAATGGCATCCGCCTAAAAGCATATATCCCATAAGGACAGGTGAAAGTAGTCTTCTCCTGATCCTCCGGTGCTATGGCTATTTGGTTATAGCCAGAGTACCCCTCAAGGAAACAATAATATTCTTGTCCAGCCAACCTGTCCAATATCTGATCAATGAACGGGATAGGATAGTGATCTTTCCTTGTGGCATCATTAAGCTTTCTATAGTCCATGAAAATCCGCCAGCCTGTGACGGTTCGTGTAGGGATCAACTCATTTTTTTCATTGGTGACCACAGTCATCCCTCCTTTCTTTGGAACGCACTGAATGGGGTTGATCCATTCGCTGTTCGAGATAGGATAGACCACACCTGCATCAAGCCACTTAATTATTTCTTTCCTAACCATATCCTTCATTGCTGGATTTAACCTTCGCTGAGGCTGAACAGTTGGCTTTTCTCCTATCTCCATGAAAATTCTGTGTGTGCAAAAAGCCGGATTGATACCCTGAATATCTGACATTTGCCAGCCCATTGCTTTCTTCCTTTTTTTAGGACACCCAATGCTTCCTTTTCCTGTGCCTCCGTCAATTCTGCGGAGATGATGAGTGGTAAAGTATCATCTTCCCCCAAAAAGACATATTTTAAATGGGGAGGCAATTCTTTCAATTCCATCTTTGGTGCTTCCTCAATAGATGGTTTCGGCAATGGTTCCAGAGACCTCATTAGAGACTGAAATTCCTACTTCCTGGGATGCCTTTGTGGCTCATTCAGCATTTGTACCACCTCATAAGCATCTCTATCTCCGAAATGATCGGAGTTCATCAACACTCTTTCCAATGGGTCTTGAGATTCAACAATCTGACAAATTTCTACTTGATCAAGCACACTGATTGCTGAAAGCTCCTCATGTATGGCCGGCAGCATCATGGCCTTAAATACATCAAATACCTCCACCTTGTCGTGTGCCCACATGGTTAGCTGCCCTGTAGCTACATCAATTAGTGCTTTTCGGGTTGCCAAGAAAGGACGTCCAAAAATAAATGGGACTTCCGCATCCGGCTTAAAATCCAGCACAATGAAGTAAACCGGGAAGATAAGGGAGCCCACTTGCATCAGCACATCTTCAACAATTCCATCTGGTCTGGCCAAAGAACGATCCGCTACTTGCAAGATCACTGTTGTCGGTCTAGGACTACCTAGCCCCAATTTCTTGAATACCGATGTCGGCATCAAGTTAATGCTCGCTTCCAAATCACATAATCCACGAGCTCAGATACTCTGACTGATTGTAAGTTAAATTGTAAAGCTCCCAGGGTCTTTGAGCTTTGTGGGCAACCTATTTTGTATTCGGGAAGTGCACTCCTCCATAAGCGCCACCGTAGCATACTCTGTCAACCTGCTTTTTTTTGCCACAATGTCCTTGATATATTTTGCGTACTTCGACACTCCCTGCAAAACATCAACAAGAGGTAAATTAATGTGTACCTGTTTAAGCACCTCCATGAACTTCTTGAAACACGCTTCCTCCTTGTGTTTCTTTAATCTTTGAGGGAACGGGGGTGGTGGTCTTTCTGGTTCAGCTTCTTTCTCCTTCCCCCTATCATCATTGTGTTCCCTCTCATTCTCCACTGCTCCTAACTATTGTGGTGGTCTTTCTGGTTCCACTTCCTTGAGTTGTAAACCACTCCTTGTGGTCACTGCATTCACTTGCTTGGGGTTGGGGTCAGTGTCACTCGGGAGTCCTCCTCTCGGCCTGGTGTTCTGAGCTCCAGCTAGTTGCCCAAACTGGTACTCCAATGCCTTTGTAGCTAACTGATTGTTCTTTACATCGGCTGCCAATTTCACATAGTCAGCCTACAATTGAGCTTGGTTAGCTATCATCGTTTTGAACATTTCCTCGATACTGGGTGATGGTGGTGGAGGAGGTGCATTGTTGCTTCTGTATTGCGACTGATAGTTCTGCTGCCCTTCTTGATTTCTCTGTGCTCCCTGACTCGAACTCTGCCCTTAATGGCTGTTACTACCCCAAGAGAAATTCAAACGACTTCTCCAATTAGAGTTGTAGTTTTTGCCATATTGTTGGTGATTATTTCTCTGTACATTACCAACAAATTTTACTGAATCAGGATTCGCACCATAACACTCAGCTGAATGTTCATTACTACTGCACACTTCACACCAAATCTGCTGCACTACATTCACTGGGGCTTGAGAATGATTCATGCTCATATTGCTAAAGTGGGTATTGAGTTGATTCTATAACGCAGCTATCTGTGCAGCGATAGCTGTAAACCATCCACTTCCAAGATTCCTGCCGCTTTCCCTGTTCCTCCTTTAGAAGAGTCCGCATTCCATTCTGGATTTCCCTGCAAAATAAGGTTCAACAAAGTATACAGCTCGTGAGTTTTTTCTAATGCTTGTCCCCCAGCTGCTGAGTCTAGCAAGATTTTTGTGTGGGGTTCCAAACCCTCTATGAAAGTATGCACCGGCACATCATTGGATTGGTGATGATGAGGACAATCCCGCAACATAGATTTGAATCGTTCCCAAGCTTGATACAGATTCTCCCCCTCTCTTTGTTTAAAACTTAGAATTTGACTTCTAAGTCTTGCTATTTTGCCGGATGGAAAGAACAGTATCAAGAATTTCTTTGCAAGATCATCCCAAGTAGTGATGGAATAAGGTGGCTCATCTTTCAGCCATCTCTTTGCTTCTCCCAAAAGTGAAAATGGGAACAATGTAAGCCTGACATAATCGGGTGACACTCCAACGGGGATGTAAGTGTTACTTATCTCCAAAACGTTTTGGAGATGTGGTTGTGGATCCTCGTGAGGGAGACCTTTAAATTGCCGGCTCGTATGCAGCAATTGCACCATATTCTGTTTAAGCTCGAACCTCCCTCCTGGCTCAAGTTTGCAAATGCTAGATGTAACGTTGTTAGCATGTGGGATTGCCACTTCGCGAACTGGCCTAGCTGCCATTTCTTCGGGCACTAACACTGCCCTTACAATGGGTGGATTCTGTTGTTGCTCCAGGATTGTCTGCCTGAGCAACTGCAGCTTTCTCTCTAGAGCTTCTCTCCCTTGACGATGGAATTGTCTTTCCGGCTCTGAATGTGAATCCACCAGCTCCTTGTCCCTTGCAAGTGTTCAACACAATTTAATATCTTCAAAAGACAAGCTAAGACCAAGTTGTCAACACTAATAAGAAACCGTAAACTAACACTTTAGACAACAATTTTACCAATTGCCAGTCCCCGGCAACGGCGCCAAAAACTTGTTCTGTGGTTTGCAATGCCTACACGCAAGTGCACGTGGTCGAACAAGTACTAAAATGGCTAGAGTAGCCAAGTATCGATCCCACAGGGACTGGACCAAGGTAATAATCTAATTAAGTGTTAATAAACTCTAACTCTAATAATGTAGACAACAGTTTCAAGAAGATTTTGGGAGTTTGTTTCCTAATTTATACTAATCTAAAACAAATGTACAATTTGAGTTTGAACTATAGTAATGAGCATGCTGAGGCTAAAACAAACATGCAGGGAAGAAATTTATTGATACAAATTGGTTAATCTTTCCTTCGGTTTCTAGTCAATAATTATTGCCTATGGATTAAAACTCTCGTATTTAACCCAGCTTAAGAATCATGAACCTTTCACCTATATTTCTGTGATAAGAAGAAATTCATGTTCTAGCCATACGAAACCAATTCCTTAATTGACTAATATGACATTCAGATATATTTCTATTCTGAAGGTAAATCAATTCTCAATGTTCCCATACCAAGAAGATATCATATCCTATTAATTCACAACTTTCCAATTTCGTTGTCTTTCAAGCGCAAACCGGATTTTTTAGATATACATTAATATTGGCCAAACATTAATGCAGTAAGAACAAGAATTAATAGAACAACCATGGAATAAAAGATGAAAAACCAAAATGATCAATAATTACACTCCACTATAAATGTTCTTAACCTCGGCAAGAAGTGAATTTAGCCACTCATTTGTGGATTAAACATCGTTAAATGAGTGAAAATCATACAAATAATTGAAATAAGGAAGAAAGAGATTGAGAAGAACCCTAAGAATTTCGTTCCCTGAACTGCCTGTAACCCACATTCTTGCTCAACCAAGTCAGAATAATTAAAAATAAACCTAAGTGTACTATTTATACTAGTGAGAATTTTTCTCGGAATAACAAGCAACGTGTCTTGGAGTGCATCGCGGAGCACTGCCTCTGTGACACGCCACAAACGCGGACCCTCACTGGAATCCAGTCCTCCAGGTAATTATTCCCAACATGCCACGCATGCAACGCGGGGCTTGGCCAATGTTCCACGGCCCTAACGCGGACCTTCACTGGAACTTGGCCTATTTTTATCATCCGGGGCAGAATGCATCCGCGATGGCAGCGTGACACGGCTCCATCGCGGAGCCCCTTAATTTGCTGCATAACCTTGGCCTTTTCCACTGCTCGCTTCCGAGTCTATTCCAGATTTCTTCCAACATGCTTCTTAGCTTCCTAAACTTACATTTTTCCTGCAAAACAATACTAGTCATGTTGGTTAGTATAAATTCATATTTTAACTAAAAATCACATGAGAATGTACAGCTATCAATGGATAAACAAGACGAAATGAAGCATTTGAGTATCAGTTGGGCATATAATTCTGCCCAAGATCACATATTGTAATTACGTCTTCCATGCATGGATGCATGATGATCCCACATCTTGCCCATGTATAGGAGGGCTATCCTAAGCCTTGCCAGGGCAAAGGATAAGTAAGGTGTGATATCACTGTGTTGCCTTGGGCGAGGGAAATGCTCTCTTTAGAGGCCCCAAATATACCTACGTTGACACGTAGTTGATAAGACTGGGGAACCTTAGAAACCCTAGCCTACTCAGTGCTAGAAACTACTCTAGAAACATGTATAATACTCATATAATCATATTCTAGAACACAAGTTGAATCTATACATTTGAGAAGTCTTGACTCCTAAATATATATATCTATCATTTGATTTTGTTATCCTTGGCTAGATCATAAAACACCTTGTCTTATGCGGGATTTCCTAGATGTCAAAATCATGCATACTTGAAATAAACTTCACTGGTCAAAATCATAGAATCATACATGAGTAATTTATAAACATTCATACATGCTAGACATCTAATCATACTTGAAATCACAAATCATAAACTTAACTTTTTCATGAACTTGCATAATTGGAATAATCTTCTAAAATTTGAAATCATGAATTTGTAATCCAAACATGCTTAAAACCTTTCCATGAATGTTCAAATATACTTTAAAACATAAAGGGGGTTGACCCATAAAAAATTGATAGAGAATTCTATAAGATTGGGTTAAAACCCCTTTTTGATCATACTTGGATTGAGACTTGATTCATTTAATTGAGGATAATTTGAGCATGAGATTCAAAGGAACCCTCATTTATAGCCTTACATACCTGGGTGAGCTGAATCTACACTTTTCCTTGAAAGCTTAAGAGATTTGGAGAAGTAATTGAAGGATTTAAGCTTGATTTTCAAAGGAAAACCTCAAAACTTGCATGCATGGGAGTTGAATGAATTAGAATAGGTTAAACACCCTTAATACGCTTTTTTAGAGCTTAAAATAATGTAGTTTAAGGTTGCGGAGCTTCAAATTACAGAAATGCCCTTACTAATTTAGAAGAAAAATACACACTACTAGAAGTAACGACTCTTACCACGAGTCTTACCTCGAAACCATGACTCATGGTTACCACCCATTGTCGCTACTATTTTTCCTGACCTCTGAAGTTCTCCACAGATCAAACAATGACTTCTATGACGTTAGACCCATCTATGGCCACTGTTTCTAGTTCCTCTTCCCTCTTCCCACGAGTGCAACCATGGCTCATTGTTCCCCACAATGAGTCGTACCATGACTCTCTCCTTCCAAACGTGATAAACCAATGACTTTCTACGACCAGTGACCACGAGTCATACCACCAACCTACGTATCATGGTTTATTTTCGTGGCTTACCAGTACAACTTCTCCAACTTTCTGATGATTGCCATCACGACCCATGGTTTCCCACAACAGGTCATAAAATGACCCCTACAACTTAACCAGGGCAGCTCAACATCAAACAACGGTTCATCTTATGTCCTGCTAGTCCTTCCCATATCTCTTGCCATGAGTCGTACTGAGACATTTTTTCAACTTTTTTTCCTGATCACAGTACCAATCGCAAGGCTAGTCTTAGAAATTTTTGGGGTCTTACACTTGTGTTGATGAGATAATTGAAGGTGGATCCACCTTGTGAAGAAATTGAAAATGATGTGTCAGTTTCCACGAAAGTGAGGGGGAAGGATAAGGGAAGAGTTGAAGACTTTGCAAAATACTTTTCTCCGCCTTTCCCTCCATTTCCATGAAGAATTTCTCAATAATCCCTTGAGACAAAAGTGGCTAACATATTGAGAGGCTTAAAGATGCAACACTCCAGCTCCTATTGTTGATTCCATCAAAGAGATGCCGAGGTTTGCTAAATACTTGAAGAGGCTATTGAGTAGAAAGCTACCTTGTGACAATGAGGAAATCATTCCCATGAACCATAGAGTGAGTTCCATCATAGCAAGTATATGTGTTGAGAAGAAAGGTGACCCAGGGGAGTTTACTATGCCTTGCCGGATTGGTAGATATAATTGTTTGCATGCCCTTTGTGAAAATGGGGCAAGCATTAACTTGATATCTCTCGCCATTTACATGTATTTCAGGTTTCATACGTTGAATTCCACTTCCATTTGGCTCTATATGGATGACAAATCCATTAAAACTCCAGTGGGGTGATGGTAGATGTTCTTGTCAAATTTGGCAAATTTATGTTATTGGAAGACTTTGTAGTTCTTGACTGTGATGTTGATAGAGACATACCTATCATCCTTGGGAGACCATTAGGAGAGCATTGATGGATTCTAAAAAGAATGAGATCATGGTTTGCATCAAGAATAAGAGTATCACCTTCAAAGCTGAGAGGGGCCACTTGTTGCCCATTGGAGTTGGGGACATTTGCATGGTCAATGTTGAGCATGAAGTTGGAAGGGTAGCTGAGCATACTATGGCTAAATCATCTAAAAGATAGAACGCTAAATCAGGATGGGTGAAGCAATTCTTCAGTGGAACGAAAGATAGAAAGTGGGTGAGGAAGTCCAATTGTAAGGACGACTCACCAAAACCACGATCAGGTATCTTGCATTGTGTCGTAATGTTAAATCAGATGCTTCTTGGAGACAACCCAAGGGATTCTACACCTTGTGTAGTATCCACATCATGCCAGATGTTAAATCAAGCGCTACTTAGGAGGCAACCCAAGAATTTTTTGGACTAATAGGTGTTAGTGGATGCAGGTACACTTAGAAATTTAGAGGAAAGTGGTCTAAAATGGAAAGGAAGATTTGTGGTGTGTAAATAATGCTAGAACAAATGGACCGTCCTCTCAAAGGATAGGTTGTATGTCCCTTTGTCTTCTAGACTTGACACTGGATGGGAATGGGGCAAGGGATGGTCAGATGTACGGACTGTACTCTACCCAAACAGACCGTCCCTTGGCCCGTCTTTGATCACTAATGAGGAAACGTTAATGGGTCCATGTGGAGACTTAAGTTTGGGACAAGTATTGTATAATTAGGGTGGCTAGGCCTTATATTAGCCACCCATGGGCTTGACAAAGTCGGCCCAAGAGTTTGTAAAAGGTTAAATGGGATCCGCGATGGGCATACTATCATCAACATATACAAACGCTCTTCCCCATCTTCTTCCTACTTTCCCTTTTCCCTATTATTTAAAAAATTTCCTCCATTGTTGCTCATTCAAGCTTCAACCTCTTGCATTTTCTGTGCATGCACTTCACCCATAGACAACGAGCAACGAAATTCTAGGGTTTCTCACCCACATTAGTCGTAGCACTTCACTTTATCAACACACTCTCACTTAGGTAATGATCTTCCTCTCGTGCCCTTGATTTCATGCCTAATGTGATGATTGCACCTAGTACTGTAGTGGGGAACGATATACGTTGACTTGGAAACAAATTCGAATGGGGGAGAGGGGAACTTGGGATTTTACTGCTAGATTGATTGGACAGGACTTAGGATTGTGTGCATATGTGCTTCCATGATTATTAACTAGATTTTGAGCTTGAAATTGGACTAGCCCTATCCATTTTACGGAACTTGTAAAAAAATTGGCAATACCCAAATGAAATGGTATGGTACCCCCAAAAGATAGAAGAACCGACGGGCCGTTTTTCACAATGAAGGACGGTCTGTCAATTAGCCAATTGGACCTATAAGTCCATTTATATTAGTTAGTGTACGACTCAAGGGAAGGACCATCCTTCGAAGGACGGCCCATACCTTTAATCGTACATTGAAACAGAAGTGAAAATTCTAGACTCAGTTGACAGTACACTGTACAGTATGTCCTTTGATGATACAAACCATCTCTTCAACCGTCCTGCATTTAATTTCTGTTGTTTTCAAGGGATTTCGAATTTATGTTCTAACAAATTGGTGCATGATCATACGATAATAGGACACAAAAGAGCTTTACCCCGAGGAGGCAAGTCCAGCACATATAAAAGGTCCCGCTTAGTGGACGAGGATGAAGAGGAATACTTGCTTCCGGGTAGCATGAGAGTAGAGGTGCCACCTGTACCATCAGATAAGGTGGCATCCGCTAAGACACTGGCTCCAGATGCTGCACTTGAGTCCCTTGGTGTTGAGGACCAAGCCCAATCTCAGGGGCCACAAATAGAGTTTTCCTCCAGCGAGGCCACTTAGGAGGAATCATCCAGCTAGACCTCCTCCTCAGCATCAGAGATGAGACGCCAGTAGGAAGAGGGGATGTACAAGATTAGATGGGCACTCTAGGGATCAAGGGAGAAATATTTACAGGGCCACAGTACGGTGAATGGTAGGCCCGTCGAGGACTTACCAAGGAGAGGATTGTGATATCTGTGGGGTTGGAGGCATACCCCAATATTATAGAGCAGCTCCGATTCCAGCACCAAGAGTTCCTTTTCTGGATAGTGAGTCACTACATTTAGACATTGGTCCAAGAGTTCTATGTTATACGTGGAGAGATCCTTCTGAGGTAAAACCCAGTGCTAAAGATGCATATTGAGCCCTTTCCCTCAGTGATGATTCGAGGGGTTTTGATTGATAATAGCCAGGAGGCAATCAACCGTTACTATTTGGGTAATTACTACGAGGTGGTGGACACCTCAGCATATGATGAGAATGGTGATAGAGGCAGGCAGGCTAGATAGTGGATAAATAGGTTTATTGCAAAGAAGACCCCAGTTTGGTTTGTGCCTGATACAACCAATATCTTCAAGAGGTATCTTCATCTTGACGCCATGTTTTGGTGGAACATGGTCTGCAGCAGGGTCTGCCCGACTAAGAGCGAAAACAAACTACCTCTTGAATAGGCTTTAGTCGTGGGATCCAAGTAGATAAGTGGATCATAAATATTGGCCAGATAATTAGCGTGGAGCTGAAGGATAAAGCAGTATAGACGGCCACCTCCCTCTCTTTCCCATGTCTTGTCACAACCCTATACCAGAGGACGGGGGTGCCTATTTTTTTAAGGGAGGACATATTCACAAATGCTCTCCTAGTTATTGATATCACCAAGATGCGGGAAGACACTATAGTTACTGGGTGAGTCAGCCTAGCTCCACCTTACTAGTCGGGCCCACTACTAAGGGGTAGGTACTCAGGCTGAGGTGCCCACATCAAAATCCACTAATGAGGCAAACCCTACAGCAACAGCAACTTCGGCCATCGCAGCATCCACGCTAGCTGCTCCACCAATGCCACTAAAGAGTTGGCAATTTACCAACTCATTAGTCTGTTAGACATGAGTTTTTGCTCGGTTTTCAAGTCTTTTAGGTGGATATTATGCTCTTTTTCCTTGATTTTTTTCATGTATTTAACCTGAGTAGAAAAAGCATGAAATTTTGCAAAAAGAATAAAAATAGAGATGAGGACTGGCGCTCCACCAGAGTACACCGACGAAACGCTGGTGGACCACAGATGGCTACTGTGCTGAGAAAGATTGACTACTAGTAGACTGCAGATCAGCATCAGCAAATTTCCAGTGCCAACGCCAAATTTCTTTAGAACTCATTGGCCATCAACTGTGACCGATAGGTGGACCACGAACTAGCACCGGTGAATCGCTGCTGTCTCACAAGTGACACCTGTCAGAAAAGGGCAAAAGTGTCCAGCCCAAAAAAAGAGGAGCATTTTTGTACCCTATTTTTGTACATTTCAAAAACAAAATAAACATTTTATTCCATTATTATTCTATTGGCATTGTATTGAATTAGAGAGAACTATAGAGAAAAGCACTCATCTTCTTTGAAAAGGTAAGAAACTCCATTGGAGATCAGAACCTTGTGCTTGAATTTTTCTTACTCATTTTGTTGAATGGATATTGAATTATTATTGAATTCAATGTCTTTTTCTACTTACATGAGCGGCTAAATTCCTTGCAACGGCTGTGTAAATAATTGGAGGTTGATTTGGATTGAGTATTATTCAATTGATCTTAGATTTACTCAATTGGTATAAATTTAGTGTTTCCTCTAAGTTTTAATCTAAATACTCATAGTTACAAATGTCGGTTGCATTTTCTTACTTTACTTTTACTTGAAAAAGGAATTTAAAGTATGGAAGAGGAAATACTAATGGGTAATTGGGTGTTGATCATGTGGGGTTGGGCTAGACATAGCAAAAACCCATTATCACACACTCATTGAAAATCAAAGCTAGAAATAGTTGATTCTTACCCAACATGATGTGGTTGTTGTGAAAAGGACTTTGGGGTTTGAGAAAACCCTAGGTATAAGACACCTAATTGGTTGAGAAACGAAGGATGCAACCATGTCCATAACTAATTATCTTATTGAGTAAGAGTAGGATCTGTAAGATATTCCAATCCGATGATGCTTCATCAATATCACACCCTCAGTATTCTGTCCTTTAGTATTTTCTAGACTTTGTCATTATTTTCGTGAGCAAATATCGTAGTTCAATTGACAAGTTGTGATTTCCCCAAATTTTACTTTATTGTTGTTGAGACATTGATTTAAGTGACTTTAATTTGATAGACAACTCTAGTGTGATCAGCTACTATTCCCTATGGGATTCGATCCCGACACTCGTCGGGTGTATTTGTTTTGCCAATGACTGTTTACACTCTCTCGTTAAGAGGAGTGAATTGGATGTTATAAAAAATGGCACTGTTTCCAGGGAATATAGTTTGATAGATTTATGTTGTTTGTTATTCTGAATTGTTCTGTTGCATCTTGTCTGCTTTGACTTACTCTTGGGATTGGTGCCATCTAGGTTGATTTTGGAGTATACTAGAATGTCGTCGACGAATACGATGATGAAAATATCCAGATACTGCTTGAAGACTCTATTCAGGTACATAAAGGCCGCAGGGGCATTTGTTAATCTGAAGGACATATCAATGAACTCGAAGTGCCCATACCATGTCCTTAAAGTTGTTTTCAGTATGTCGCACTCTCCGTCTCTTAGATGATGATGCCCCAACCTGAGATCTATTTTGGAGTAACAGATGGCTCCCTGATGTTGGTCAAATAGGTCATCAATTCTAGGTAGGGGATATTTTTTCTTTACTGTGACCTTGTTCAATTGGCGGTAGTCGATGCACATTCTGAGAGTACCGTCTTTATTTCACACAAATAACAGTGGAGCATCCCAGCGAGAGATGTTAGGTCTGATAAAACCCTTATCCAGGAGATCTTTTAACTGCTCCTTCAACTCCTTAAGTTAAGCTAGATTCATTCTATAAGGAGGGATGGGTTGAGTATCTGGAATAAGGTCTATGCCGAAGTCAATTTCCCGTTCAGGAAGGACTCCGAGAAGATCTTCAGATAAAACATCTGGAAACTCCCTGACAACAGGGACTGACTGGATAGTTGGGGTCTCAGAGTTCGGATCCATGACCTTAAATAGATGGTAGATACATCCCTTGGAAATAAGCTTCTTGTCCTTAAGGTAGGAAATAAACCTACCCTTCGGCGCTGAACTACTCCTCCACCATTCTAGAGCTAGTTCGTTAGGGAATTGAAACCTGACAACCCTAGTTTTGCAGTCAACTGAGGCATAACCAGAGTGTAACCAATTCAAGTCAAGAATTAGGTCAAAGTCGACCAGGTCTAACTCTACGAGGTCAGCTAGAATGACTTTAATGCAGACTGAGATTGGACAATTTCTATACACCCGGCTGGCTCTAACTAACTCGCCAATTGGGGTGGAGACAGAGAAAGGTTCTAATAATACCTTTGGGCTGATATCAAAGTGAACCGCGATGTAAGGAGTACCGAATGATAGTGTGGCTCCCATATCAAGCAGAGCATATACATCTAGGTGGAAAAGGCATAAAATACCTGTGACCACATCTGGTGAGTTCTCCTAGTCCTGACGAGATGATAATGCATAAAAACAATTTTGGGATTGACTGCCCTCCGTACCTAATGTGTTGATCTGTTGAGTTGGTCGGCCTGCTGGAGTTGCTGAGGTGGTGGATTGTGATCTCCCTCGCCCTGCTGAGGGGCATTCCCTAAGCTGATGCCCGAGTTGTCCACAACCAAAATAGGCCTCACGACCCTAAAGACACTCTCCCGGGTTGTTCTTTCCGCAGTTGGTGCAAGCTCGATATCTGTTCCCGACACCATAGCTCTAAGAATGAGAACCAGATGCTCCACTCCTCCAGTCATGGCGGGACCGAAAGGTAGGGGCGCTGGATGAGCTGGGCATTAGAGTCCTCTGCTGATGTTGTTGTTGCTACTGCTGCTGTGCGCGGTTGCTACCGCCTGACTTTGGTTCCCAAGTTTTAACTGGCCAAGCCTAGCCCGCTTATTCTTTCTTTCCATATCTCTTGTAAGAGGTCATTATGGGAGCATACGAACAACGGCCAAGCTGTTGTAATGTGGATTTTACTAGCCTACCTTACATCAAGAGGCACATGACTTTGTGAAGCAATGTGATCGATGCTAGAGGACCGGGAGCATTTCGAGGCGGCATGAACTCCCGCTAACACCCATCTTAGAGGTTGTGTTGTTTGAAATTTAGGCGATCGACTTCATGGGTCCTTTTTTAAGTTCTTATGGGAATAAATACATCTTAGTGGCGGTGGATTATGTTTCCAAATGGGGGGAAGTTGTTGCATTACCGAACAATGAAGTGAGAAGTGTTAAGCTCTTTCTCAAGAAAAATATCTTCTCGCGGTTAGGTACCCCAAGAGCTATCATTAGCGATGGAGGATCTCGTTTTTGCAACCGGGTGTTTAGCACACTACTAGCTAAGTATGGTGTGAAGCATAAAGTGGCCACCCCGTATCACCCGCAGACCAGCGTACAGGTGGAAGTTTCAAATCGGAAAATAAAGTCCATCTTGACTAAAACAGTTAACCCAAACATAACAGATTGGGCACAGAAGTTATATGATGCATTGTGGGCATATCGGAATGCATTTAAAACATCAATTGGAACCTTACCAGGGGTTTGGTAAAGCATGTCACCTCCCGGTGGAGCTAGAACACAATGCTTTATGGGCATGGAAGAGCTTAAACCTTGAACCGAAAAGAGCTATCCAAGGTCAAATCTATAATTTACATGAGATGGATGGATTTAGAATCAAGGCATATGAGTATGCAGCAATTTACAAAGCCAGAATGAAATATTATCATGATTAAAAAGTGTTGCAGCGTAATTTTGTTCCAGGGGATTGGGTGCTACTGTTCAATTCTCGACTAAAGCTATTTTTTCCCAGAAAGTTAAAGTCTAAATGGTCAAGACCTTTTAAGGTTTCTCAGGTGTACGAGAACGGAGCCATCAAACTCCATAGTGAGAATGGGAACAAGTTCAAAGTAAATGGTCAAAGGGTTAAATGGCATTTGGGGGTGTTGGAAGAAGTTGGCCGAACAGAGGTGGTGTATCTGGAGGAGCCGTAGACTTGGAGGAACTTTCGTCATGCCATGACGTTAAATGAGGTGCTTCTTGGGAGGCGACCCAAGCATTTTTCATTTTTGCTTCTTCTCTGTCATATGTTTTGTTGTTTTTGATATTTTTTAGGATAGGAAGGGTGCACTACATGATGAATAACCAACCGACATGCAACAGGCGAAACGTCGATCACATTTTGCAGAGCGCAGTTCAAACGCCTCCCTACCCAGTGCACTTAAGGATTCAAGGTAGAGTGGCTATCCAAATCAGTGAAATGCCTGTGATAGTTCGTGAAGCACCACTGGGGTGCTGATTCCATCCAAAGAACTAAAGGTCCCAAGGAAATCTGCGGCCCAATCGACGAAGCCCCATGACAAAACGTGAACCCACCAGTTTGTTTCCGCCCTCAACCAGACCTGGCAATGGGTCAGGCATCGGCTCCTTATCCAGCAAAACGCCGGAAAGGATTCGTAGAGCATCGGTCACCCGCTGAACTTGCATTCAGAGTCATGTTCAAGTAATGCGAGCAACGGCCATAGCAGCAAACTGCCGGCTCAATTCAGCGATCGCCGGTGTGGCCTCCGATGAAAAACCATATATCGAAAATCCCCACAAAACTCTTCCAATTCCCTATTTGTCTTCCATCTTCTCCCCAGATTTCCTTTCCACAAAGAGACCCATTACTTCCCACCTACCACTTATTAATACATGCCACCCCAAGCACCTATTCAACATCTCTTCCTTTGCAATTCAAAAACCCCACTTGTCTTCAACCCCTTCATTCCCCTACAAAACTTCACAAGCACAACCCATTGGAGGTAAGAACTTTCTCACGCATGCTTGAAAGGTTCTAATCACATTGGTAATATTTTGCTCTAGTCATGCTTATCACGTTTTTTTGCTTCTTTATTGTATGTGTGTGAATGTTGTTTTGTTGTGGTCACTTCGTATTCGGATATAATTTATGTACCCGAGAGAGTTGCCAAATGATGGATTGATTGACACCTTTCTTAAGGGCATACTTGTCTTTTGTTGTGGAGATATGAGTATGATTGATTAGCTTTTATATGGAGGTGATTGGTGGACAACTAAATGCAGAACGACGGCTAGCGAATCACCAGTGGTGGCCCGCCAGTGAAATGCTGATGTGTCCAAGTTTTTTCTTCACTGTGCCAATCGGCGAGTTATCGGCGACTAGCAAAATGCAACTGCCTCTCGCCGATGAGTCGCCTATGACACTTGAGCTTGTGAAAATTTTACTTAATCTCTTCTGTTTTCCTTAGTCTCGAGTCACACATTATGGCCATTACTAACCTACATTTGCAGCATCATGTCCAGCACTCCCATACAAGCCAAGCATCAGTGCTCACCAATACCCCTCAAGTTAGGTTTAGGCTAGAAGGAATGGAGTAGTTTTATATAATTTTTATAGAAAAACGTGTCATCCATGTAGAAACCTAGTTTGATGCAGAATCTTTTAAGACTGTTTGCCCAGATATCTACCACCAGATTGGGACGCGCAATTGGGGTCTTTTCACCATGCCAGCTGACCCATATCTTCCAGAGCTAGTGTGGGAATTCTATGCATCATATAGGGCAAGGAAATAGCTAATGAAGCGAAGGGGCAGAAGCATTCTCGTGCCTCACATCGATATGGGTGCGAGGAAAATTAACTCCAGAAGAAATCAATTCAATTTATTAGGATGAGCCAATCCCATCTCATCCAATATTCTGCAATAAAGTGGATAAAAAAGCGACTCAATTCCAATGGATAGCCAACCTAATTGCAAAAGGTCGACCACAATGGGACACTTCGAAGGGCCTCATTCATCGGCATGACTTAAAATTTGAAGCACGTATGTGGTTAGATTTGATTTGCTTGAGGCTAATGCCCTCTATAAAGTCCCAATTGAAGTTTCCATTCTCCTTGCTTGCATAATGGATCATGTACACATCAATGTGGGGGAGATTATTTCTGATCAATTCAAATGCAAGGACAAGTAAGCCACCGGATTGACATTTCCTAACCAGGTGTGTATGTTATGTATGAGGGCAACTTGTCCTTTGTTCCAGCCATTGGATAGGACGGTGCAGGCCAACAGTGTGATTACATTGGCCACCAAAACCGACAAAGAGGCTCCATCTATGAAGCGGGGAAAGTATACAAGGAACATGACCTTACCATCATCTTCGGCATCCACCCACACAGCAACTGCACCACTCCATATAGCCAAACACCAAAGTTATCCACCTCCTGATTTACTCAACATAGCACAAAGGGCAAATGCATGAGAACCAGCTAGTGTGGTTAGCCAAGGCTCTTCTTATCATGAAACAGGGTGCTATCAAGAAATCCTTGCAGCCTGCTAAAGACAAATTGGCTAGCCTATGCTCTACAGTTGATGTACTGGAATGCAAAATGTGTACTTTAAAACAAGAGGTTGCTGCTCTCACTGCACTATCATCTATAGCCCAACCAAACACTTGTGAACCTGAGGTGGTAACCGAAGCACCCAGAAGCCCACTGGATGATTGGTGCGTAGGCTATGATAGTGACTCAGAATAACTGCCCAATGAGAACCCCATGATAGCTGCCCTCCTCCACCTCCAATGTGTTCGGTATATGATGTCGATCCTTCCTGGACACCCGGTGGAGTGGCAATGACATCGTACCATGAGCTTCACACTTTGTCGGACAATTGGGTGGTGCAAGGCCCAGGACAACCTCTATCCCTCCCATCAGATCCGCAGCAACCGGTGGCCGAAGAGACAACTTCGTCACAGTTTGATGTTGCCACCTATACTTGGAGACCATGGTCCAATCACTAACTCAATCATGATATTCTTATATACTCTTGGAGCGAGAAGGAGCATGCCACTCACTTGGAAAGAGTGCTTCAGACCCTCAGGGATCGCCAGTTGTATGAAAAGTTAAGCAAGTGTGAATTTTGGTTGGACTCTGTGGCATTCTTAATCCATGTGGTATCGAGTGAGGGTATAAGGGTAAATTCTCAAAATATCAAATCGCTAAAGAATTGGCCTAGACCGGTGATCCTTACGAAATTCGGAGTTTCTTGGGCCTAACAGGCTACTACTGGAGATTTTTGGAGGGTTTTTCATCAGTTGCAGCACCATTGACCAGGTTGACCCATAAAAAGATAGAGTTCCAGTGGTCGTAGGCTTATGAGAAAAGCTTGCAAGAGTTGAAGACTCGACTCACTTCAGCACCAGTGTTGACCCTACCCGAGGGTACCGATGGTTTTGTAGTATATTGAGATGCTTCGAGAATCAAACTTGGGTGTGTGTTGATGCAGCATGGGAAAGTGATAGCGCATGCCTCAAGACAGTTGAAAATTCATGAGAAGAATTACCCGACCCATGATCTTGAGTTGGCCGCGGTGGTGTTTTATTTGAAGATATGGTGGCATTACTTATATGGGGTCCATATGGATGTGTTTACAAACCACAAGAGATTGCAGTACGTGTTCAGGAGAAAGATCTCAATCCTCAACAAAGGAAGTGGTTGGAGCTACTTAAGGACTACGATATGAGTGTTCTTTACCACCCGGGTAAGGCTAATGTGGTGGCATACGCACTTAGTTAGGCTCTCTATGGAGAGTGTGTCCCACGTGTATGAGGGAAAGAAGGAGTTGGTGAAAGATGTCCATGGACTGGCAAGGTTAGGAGTTAGGTTGGTAGACTCGATCGATGGCGGCGTTGTTGTGCAAAACATATAAGTATCGTCCTTGGTGGTGCATATGAAAGCTAGGAAAGATGAGGATCCGATTTTGGAAAAGCTGAAGAAAACCATTCGGAGTCAAAAGCTAGAGGTTTTCCCCCAAGGGGGAGATGGGGTGCTACGATAGAAGGGTCGTCTGTGTGTTCCAGACATAGGTGATTTGAGGGACCAGATATTGCATGAGGCACATGGGTCCAAGTATTCCATCCATCCAGGTGCCACCAAGATGTATCATGACTTGCGGGAAATATATTGATGGAATAGCATGACGAAAGATATTGTAGAATTTGTAGCCAAGTGATCAAACTGTTGGCAAGTGAAAGTCGAGCATCAAAGGCCAGGAGGCATACTTCAGGATATTAGCATTCCCACTTGGAAGTGGGAAGAGATTAATATACATTTCATTACAGGCCTACCCCGTACTCGCTGACACTATGATTCTATATAGGTGGTGGTAGACAGGTTGACCAAGGATGCACACTTCCTACTAGTCAAAACCATAGATTCAGTGGATGACTATGTCAAATTGTATACTCGGGAGTTGGTTTGACTTCATGGAGTTCCCTTTTCTATTATTTCAGACCAAGGTACTCAGTTTACCTCTCAGTTTTGGCGGTCTTTTGAAAAAGGCCTTGGGACTCAAGTTAAGCTCAGCACAATCTTTCATCCGCAAATGGATGGCCAAGCCGAACGAACAATCCAAACTCTCAAGGATATGTTGAGAGCATGTGTGATGGATTTCAAAGGTAGCTGGGATGATCATTTGCCCTTGATCGAGTTTGCTTATAATAACAGTTATCACTCTAGTATCGAGATAGCACCGTTCGAGGCTCTTCACGGGCGAAGGTGTAGATCGCCATAGGATGGTTTGAGGTTGGTGAGGCAGCATTGTTAGGACCTAATTCGGTTCATGAGGCCATGGTGAAGGTTTAGATGATAAGGGAACGACTGAAAACTTCTCAGAGTAGTCAAAAGTCATATGCAGATGTGAGAAAGAGAGATTTGGGGTTTGAGGTAGACGATTGGGTGTTTCTGAAGATGTCTCCCATGAAAGGAGTCATGCGGTTTGAAAAGAAAGGAAAACTCAGTCCCTGCTATATTTGTCCCTACTAGGTTATAAGAAGAGTGGGTAAGGTAGAGTAAGAGTTAGACTTACCATCGGAGTTATCTTCAGGTCATCCCATCTTTCATGTATCCCTCTTGAAAAAGTGCTTGGGGGATCCAACTTTAGTTGTCCCGGTGGTTTGGGAGATAGCCTCAATTATGAGGAAATTCCAGTTGCAATCTTGGATCGTCAGGTTCGAAGTCTGAGGAACAAAGAAGTAGCTTCGGTGAAGGTGTTATGGAGAAACCAGTATGTTGAGGGAGCTACGTGGGAAGTTGAAGCGGCTATGATGGATAAATACCCTCACCTGTTCCCTACCGGCTCAGTTTCAGTTTGAGGTATCAGTTTTTGATCTAACTCTCCAATATGTTTCCATGTTCAATTCATGTGTGCAAATTTGATTTATGTTATGATAGATATATGTGATGTCTGAAATTAGTTCAGCCATGTAGTTCTTTTCGAGGGGTAGTCATTCCATTAGTTTTTGGTTTAAATAATCAGTGTTTGGATATGAAGATTGCATGTTTTTCTGTGTGTTTCTAACATTCGAGGACGAATTTTTCCAAAGGGGAGATATTGTTATACCCCCGGAACCCAAGGATCAGGCCCGAAAGTCAAAACAGTGAAAAACTAAAATTTCGCACCAGGTCACAGGACGAACCGTGAAGTGGCTCGTGAGGAGTGATCACGAATCGTGAGGTGACTCGTGGTCAAGCAGGGAGGTGGATTGGTCTGGAGGTTACCACGAGCATGAGCACGAGTCATGGTCAGGCCACACGACTCATGAAGTCACCCGTGGCCTGGACTGGATGCTGGGCAAGGACAGTTGGGCAGTGTAGACCACGAATGGTGACCACGAGTCGTGGTCACTCACCACGATTTGTGGTTTCCTCCATGGGGACCCAGGGTGGAATTTTGGCAGTGTACCTCATGACTCTGGCCACGAGTCGTCCCTAGAGACGAGTCGTCCAGTCCCTCGTGGGGACTGGCAACCAGCAAAATTCTGCGATTTAAGTAAGGCAAACAAATAAAGTAGCTCTGTGTTCGGATCTGACAATACCATACCATAATCAAAAGGTACAATGGCTTGAGCGACCAGACATAACATAAATGTAGCCACTGGAGCCATTCCTAAGTCCTAGGTCCTATAGTACATCGTTTTAACATCAGAAAGGGTGTCTTAAGAGGGAATAGACTAGCCGAAGTCCTCATTCATGTATGCAAAGTTTTGGAGAGGTGATAGAGGGGTGATCTAGGTGATTTCAAAGTGTTCTTCAATTTCCTCTTGGGCAATCTAAGGAAGTTAAGAACCAGCTATTCTCAGGTATGTACAGCTATCAATAGGTGATTTCTTCCACACCCATGCCACTCCTCTATGATTTTTACAAAAGTTCCATTGAAAACTCATGGGGTATTGAATTTGAATTACTTAAAATCTAATGATTTGGTTATGGGTTTTGTGAATTTAAAATCTTATCATAATTTGTGGGTCTTAAATCAGCTTTTGTAATTTAAATTAATTATAATACTAGATTTAGAAGTTCTATGTATTTAAGCCTAAATATGCATGCCCATGATGAATTGATTTATGATCTATTTACCCATTGATGATATTTATAAGCCATCATGAATTATGATTTATGTCATTAATTTATTATGTTACCCATTATGATTTTATGAAATTCAAGCTATATGCATGATTTACGAGTATGTATGAGCCTTATGAATTATGAATTATTTTTTTGGCCGACTCACGGGCCTTATGTCATGGATAGTTCAAGTATGTACAAGCATGTTTATGATTATCATGATTTAACTAGCCCATGAATTCATGAATATTATATTATGAGCACTATATATATACATTTTGGGAGTAGTATCGAACACGAGTAGCTTCGGGGCCTAGGTTCTGCCCCGGATCACATAAACTACGTGCCACCGTAGGTATGTTGGGACCTCCTATGGACTGTCCCCAACCAAAACGGGCTTTTCATGGTGATATCACATTTTCATGGTTCTACCCTTGGCAAGGTACGAACACCCTCCCAACTAGGGTTACAAGTCGGGCTTCATGTGCGCTCATATGGGGTATGTCGGTTAAGAGAATCTACCACTATTCCTCATGATTTATGCATGTTTATTATTATGTATATTGGCCCAAGTCATGTTAAATAAAGTTTTTCTCTTATGATTGTATTACGAATTGTCATGCCCTACCTTGGGAATCATGACTGGCACCTGATGCCACACTGGCAACTAACTGACCTGGCTAGGCTTATGCACGTCTAGTGCTAGCCTGCGACTCAATTAAAGAAAAGAACGAGCTATATCTCTACAGTAAATGCAGTCTTTGGCCGACAAGGCCGTATAGCCACCTGTAAACAAAAACAACTAACCAACAACAGGCAATAGAAGGGATCATATGTGGGCCGACAAGGCCACCATGTTTTCTATTTATAACAAAAATGAAGATGAGCTACTATACCAGGCCAGGCCTCACACAGCCAACACACGAAGCATAATTGATTAAGGCCCCACACGGCCAACATACAACTAACTAACTGACGACTGTAGTCTGCAAGCCTCTAAGAGTACAAATAGTGGTCCGGATAGGGCCTTGGCCTACCTACAATGCTGTATAACTGAAATACAGAAATCTCTACAACCTGGCAACTCCAAATGAAAGAAGCTGACCCAACTACGGACTCTGAACAACTACTATTAAAGATCCTGAACCTTGTCTGTCTAAACCTGCAGGCAAGTAATGCAGCACCCCATATTTGGGTGTTAGTACAATATGTACCGAATATACAAGGAAATAAATGAGTTGAATGAAAACGGTGAAATACTGAAGGTAAGTAGAAAGGAGAGGAAGAAAGATTAACCTGTAAGATGACTTATTTGTAACCTGCGTCTAGCAAACACTACAAATACATAAGCGATGACCACATAATCATATATTCATAAGCTATAGCTAGAAGACAAGAATGCAAACAAGAACCTAACCTGGCCACCATAAGCCTGGAAGGTACAACTAGCACGGAATAACGCACTCGGGGCCCCCATAAGCCCTGGTGAGTGCACTTCAATCTATATACCCCCAACCAGGTTTCTATGACTCTACTAGTTCTATAGCCAACCTACCAGTCCCCTGGGTGTGCAATTGAGCCCACTTGGCTCCTGATCTGTAGCTGTGTCTGAGTCCGGTAGACTCTTGATATCTGCACCCCGGACACCAGGCTCGATGGAGGTGTGGTGCTGATACGGCATCTAATAGTCCATCCATGGAATGGACTATATGAGGACCTGGGACCCCCATCTTCGTCCCTCACGGATGGCATGCCGCTCTTTTGGAGAGACATCATCTCACCCCTGGCGGGCGTCGACACAACTACTAATCCTGGGGTGGTCATAGATGGCTCCTAAGTGAGGGCAACCCCAACCAAGGTGTTGTACCAACATCTTAATCTAGCAACTCAAAAGGCATAATTGTCCTTCGGGGCCTAACATCACCGTTGCTCGCCCCCTAGGATCGTCTATAAAGTTTCTAGTAGGCATGTCGTGCCCCTGTCTCTGATCAAAGGATACTGATAGTGATCATGATCTCTAATAGTTTGGACTGAATAGGCAAGATCTGGAGTGGTTCAACACAGCTCTATGTATGTCCTGCCAGGACATCTATAACTCATAATAACTGCGGGGTCGTGAATGACTAACTACTCAGTTCCTCTGTTTAGGACAACTGTAGGGCTGGTACTGGACAAACATGCTCTTGAGCGATCGACCCCTAACCCTCCACAGGAAGCTTACTGACATTCTTAGTCTGAAGGTAGTGCTGTACTACACAGTGCTGGTACTTTAGACCCTATCCTGGTCTGGTCCAATCTTATATGACATTTCTGGAAACTTGTAGCTTTTAGGACAAGTCTACCTAGACTTAGCCATTTACGGCAATCTGTACCTCAGTAGCTTCTAAGAACAGGATGGGTAGCTGGCTCTGCCGTTGTCTGTGAATAAGGTTCCCTTCCTTAGGGTACCCACAGGTCTATTTAACCTGAACGATTGGACTGCTTCCTGGGTGATCTGTCGAGTGAATGCTAAGTCAACTAGAACTGACAATTATTGCTAGTAGGTAACTAGATGATAGGCTGTCACTCAGCTCACTAGACAACCTTCGGCTGCTGACTCTCCGATATGGCCTTCCTATCTAGATTTCTAGCCTAGGGGCGTAAAGGTATGCCAATGGCCTCTGGGCATGCCTTTTTGGCTACACAGGCACCAAACTAGTAGTTATATCGCCTAATTGTGCATATACTGGTCAATTTACTAACTCAGGCTCGATAACTCTCACGAGCTCCTAAGGTTTAGGCCTGTAAATAAAACATACAATTCTACTAACACGATGAACTAGATAATAGAAGAGTTTCTATGATGCTGCTAGCATGTATCGTACTTATCCTGTCTTTCCAGACGAGGAATAATGTGATATAATCTATATATGTTTTCTAGCAGCTAAGCAGAGCTTATATAACCGTAGTCTACTTGATACCATCTAATCACAACATATCTACTCTATGTAGCAGAAACAGTTAATTACAACATGCACAATCACAATCTAATGGTAGCAACTATCTACAGCATATGAAATCGTTATTTCTATTCGAAAACATAATTCATAATGTTGTACGACAAGAATACTTGCCGAGGGTTAAGCCTTACATACCTCGATTATCGTTTCCTGAATAACCATTGAGTTTCCTCTTGTATTCGCTAGCTCTCTTCAGCTGTAACTGTTATACTTGGAGAAAGAGACGAATTTCAATACCAAATTCGGCATAAATTGATAACTTTCAATATTAATATTGACTATACTTCAACTTAGAAAAACACGGCCGAAAACGTATTATTTCCCAAGAGCTCAGAAGGGGGAAATACTTACTTGAAGCCTGTGATCGCATAGAAACTAGTTTGATGCAATTCCGACAACTTTGAATCGAAGAGGTTACAATTTTCTGGGCGAATTTCATGAAAATAACTCTGTAATAATGTCCCACAGGCTTAAACTTAGATACCCTAAGTTAATTTGAGTTTGGGCAGCATTTGGTAGCGTAAACGGATGAGAATTACCTGAAAATGGCGTGTTCCTCTTTTCTGGGCGCGAATCCGTTAAATTGAAATGAAACCAAATGAAAATATTGAACTTATATAAAACATGGGCGGTGTACACGGGGTCCGTGGCACGAACCCCATCGCGCCGATTTACAAGCGTGCCACGGCACCCAATGCGCAGGGAGGGGGTCTGTAACACGTCGCCCCTGTTGTGGCCTTCTCCAGCGTGATCACCATTCCACGCTCATTCAACCTTTTCCCGAGCCCTTAATCATACGCGTTGTACTCTAAATCTCTTTACTAACGTACGAATAAACCGACTAAACATTAGGAACTTACGAGGTGTAATGTGATTGCTTTGAAAACCTTGAGCCTTATGTTATGTTATGATGTTTACGATATGAGCATGAGGTCCAACTCTTTTTATCATTTATGAGCTTTTATATATTTTAAATGTCTTCTTTACTTACCTTGCATACTCAGTACATTCCAAGTACTGACCGCATAGTTTCTATGATGTATCGTTTCATGATACAAGGCCCCGCTCTCAAGCTCACCCTTCTAAGTAGTGTTTCAGAGATTTCCATCAGTGTACATGGTGAGTCCTCATGTTCCGAGGGCCATATTCTTAGACTCTATGCTTTTATTTTAGTTTCAAAAATGTTGGGTTAGTTGGGGAGTTGTCCCATCAATCCATCTTTCATAATTAGAGGTTTTTCAGGCTACCAGTTGTATTCAGCCGTCATGTATGGATTATGTATTGTCCTTTCTCCGTATTTATGACATGTTTACCTTTCCTCATGTTATGTCTTCCGCTTATGTGATGGTATTAGATGTATGCTCATTTTATGGGTTGACTTGGGGTCTCTCGGAGCTCCTTGTCCCGTGTCTACGATTCGGGTGTATGTTCGGGTCGTGACATTAGCCAATGTTGAGCCATAGACTCTTTCTTTAGCAACCACATTACAAGCCTTCAAACCATTCTTAATACCTCTTTTTGGCCCCCATTCTCCCTAAATGCTAGTGACAAGATAAGTGACAAAATGAGGCTAAAGGCTAAGAAAGAAGGAGTGATAAAAACATGTGTGAAAAATGAGGCAAAAGCCTAAATTTGGGGGTATGCAAAACAAAGGAGGAAGATAAGAATTATAGTGTGAGGGGAACACCGCCTTCTGTCAAAACTCATCAAAGGACAAATCAAAAAGAAAAAGACAATTGTGTGAATCGGTGTTTCCTCTTAAGGTAATAAGGCTAGTTGTTAAAGCCAAAGGGGTATACGGGGGATTGTTAAAAAAATGAAAGTCATCAACAAGGAAAGAAGGGAAAGAAGGTGAAGTGAGTGGAATTGATGTAAGGTATGTTACAAAAAGCATTAGAGAGGATCTAGTCACTATAGCCAAATGTTCATCCTACCCTTACCCAACCATACATCAGAACCCGCAAGTCCTAAATGATTCTAAGTGCAGCTACTCTACATTAGTGGCGAATTACATGAATAGCAAGCCTATGGGTCAAGTGTATGCATGAATATTTCTTTTAGGAGAGTGAAAGTGAGTTTCTTTTCCATATAATCCCTTGTCTTCATTCAAATGATCACATGACCAAAAGAATAGGGATCCTTATTTTGGTGAGCGGCATCATTCATTTTTGGGGATGAAAGAGCATTCAGAGTTCAGGTGGAAATAGGGTAAGGAGTATAAACTCTAAGGCAAGCTCTGAATTTGCAGTGATTATAACATGAGATGCTATGTGTGTTACTTGGTTGAGCAATGCCCTTGTTTTGCTAAATGATTCCTTTCATAAGCTTTGCTTGGTAAAAAGTGTTTGCCTGTTTGAAACATCTACATTGTTTTGGTCTTTGGGATTATTTTATTCTCTTTTTCAATTAGCATGGTGAGTATTTTTGGGTTGTCATAGTCCAGGTGATTGGTGAGGTCTAATTGTGAATAGAGGTGGCATATTCCTCAATAATTAAGTATTGCATTACTTGAGGACAAGCAATGGTTTAAGTTTGGGGGTTTGATGAGTTGGTAATTTACCAACTCATTAAGCTCTAAAACGTAAGTTTTTATTTCGTTCTTGAGTTGATTATTTGGATTTTATGCCCGTTTTGCTTTCGTTGTGTGCAGATGGCTCAGAGTGAATAAAAGAGCAAAAATGGAGCAAAAACAAGGGAGTGAGAGTGAATCGGCGATTCGCAGATGAAAATCGATAAGACGTCGGCCAAAGGCCGAATATCACTACCTCAAAGGATTAATGCCATCGGTGGTTTGCGACTTGCCAGCGGCGAGTCGCCGGTCCATTCATCGAATGATGCCCAAAAGTTTTGAAAAAAGGCTTGAAGACCCGGCGGTTCTGGGATTGGCATCGGTGAAACGCCGGGTGAACCGCCGGTGTTCACTGAAATTTAGTGAAGATGCAGAAAAAACACCCGGCAGTTTACGGATTATAACCGGGGTACGGCCAGTTCTTCCGCCGGTTCCAGAATGATGCTCATAGGGGTATAATCGTCCAACACAGGAAAAGAGATAAAACGTGTCCAAATTTTCAGGATATAAATACAAGAAAAAGTACTTTGTACAGAATATGTAGAGGGAGAGATAGAAATAGAGATATTGAGAGAGAACAAAGCTTACATCACATCATTGTTTCCCATTTTAGCTGAAGAACATTCTGTTAGCTCAGAGAGGGAGATTCTGATTGAAAATTGTAGAAAGTACTCTATTCTATTTCCTTTCTGTGCTAGTAAGTTTCCACTATTGTTGAAGATTATTTTGTGCAGTTGATTTATCTACTCTTGCTATTAAATTCGATGATGTTGTTGATGAAAACGTTTTTGAATTTCTGAACTATGAGTAGCTAAAATTATAAACTAGAGGTGTGTGATGATGAATACTTAATAGAATTGGGTATTGCTAGAGTCATCTTCATATGGTTCATTTAAGTGTAAATCTATTAGATTCTCTTCAGTCTATAAAGGAAGATCCATTGATTATGATATGGGTATATCTATTCTTGCTTGATTGTTGCTTGAAAAAGAATAATTAAGTATTGGAAGAGAATTTAATAGTGGGTGTGCTGAAGAGAGTGTGAAATTTAGTCTAGAAATAGCTAAAACTGCATTCTCTTTTCTTATAAGCAACTAATAGCTAGGAATAGTGCAGTTGCTGATCCAAAACAAGTTGGGTTGAGTGAAATTGTGACTAGAGGTTTGACAAAACTTTAGTGAGAGGTAATTAGAAGGCTGAAAAGGTATAGTTACCCACTTCCCAAGATATTTTACACTTGTTAAACTTATAAAATGACCTGGCATGTCCCGATCTAGTTAGTATTCCATCTACACCGCACCTCTAGCCTTTGACACCCTTGTTGACAACTTAGCTGATCTTGCTATTTTATTTCACTAAATCAACCAATACAATTCTGTAACAATTTTTACTCCCCCATTTTTATTTGTTTTTGTATTGAATCTGTGTGGTGCAAGCTAACATCAATTTTTCAATCAACACTTGAAATTATCATTCCCTAGTCCTCATAGGATTTGACCCTAGCACTCGTCGAGTTACTTGTTTTGATACTTCAGTCGTGTATATTCTTTGCATTAAGGATATATTTTGGGCATTATCAATACCCGCATCTTATCCCTTCCGGCTCAGTTCCAGCATGAGGTATCAGTTTCCTCCTTTGCACTCTATTCAATTTCATGTTAAGTTCATGTCTCTAAGTTTCTTTCATGTCGTAGCATGTATGTATGTTTCATGAATTCAGTTCATTCATGTGTATCAGTCTGGAGTCAATAACTCCGTCAGTTTTCAGCTTCAGTTGTTTAGTTTTGGTATTGCAGTTCTTTCCTTGACCTTTCAATATGCTTATTCCACATTTGATAATAAATGTTCCCAAGGGGGAGGTAACGCAACACCCCAAAAAAAGTCCCTATGATCAATCCCTAGACATGTAAGCAGATTCAGTAGAAAAATCTACATTTTTCTCTCAAGATGACTTATGGTACGAGTCGTTGTACCATGGTACGGGTCATAGGTCGAGTCATGATGAGCTACTAGTTGTTAGGTCTTGGACCAATAAGTCAAGGTACAACTCATTTTTTATGTGACAAGTTGTAGTTTGGAGTCGTGGTTAACAATGGAGTCTTCTAGCCTAGTGATGACACCTCATGGTACAAGTAGTAGGAGGCTGTCATAGGTCATGGAATGTAGTCAGGTTTGAACCTGTCGAGGGAAGGGGTGGTGTCATGATTTAAGGTACGACCCATTGTAGGAAACAACTAGTCATGGAAGACGTCCGTGATTAGAATCAGAGAGATGAAAATTTGGACTGACTGGCAACAAAAGGACACCATGAGTCGTGGTTTGGAGGTATGACTCATGGTATGAGTAATGATGACTGGCAGTGACCTTTTCCTAGATGAATCATTAAGGGTATTTTCACAATTTATATGCTCCTAACTTCCAAATGAGGTCGTTTTAAGCCCTGAAAAAAGAGTTTTAAAAGGGTTTAGCCTATGCTATGTTATTAGGCTCCCATGCATGCATTATATTGAAATTTCCTTCCAAGATCAAGCTAGAATTCTCCCAATTTCTTCCCCAATTCTCTTGGGCTTTCAAGGCTAGTTTGGAAATTAGCTTACCCAGGTATGTAGGGCTATGAAGGGGGATTTGTCCCACCCTCATTCTCAAGCATCTTCTCAAATTTATGAATTCAAGTTCTTAAGCAAGTGCATGGACCTAGGATTTTAACTCAATTCTATGAAACTACCTACTTATGTTTATGGGTATAATCCCCTCATATTCTAAAGTATGTTTTATTTCTAATTGGCATATTTTATCCTCAATTTGATTAAAATTCATGATTTGAAGCTATTAGAAATTATGCTATATTATGCAAGTTTTATAAAAAGTCAACTTTATGATCCATGATTTCAAGTATGATGAGATATCTAATATGTAGGAATATTGATGAACTCTCAACTTATGATTCAATGATTATAATTTATGAAGTCTATTTCAAGTAAGCAAGATTTTATGATTTGGGGCAAGCGCATGCAAGTTAAATACGCTTATCATGATTTGTCCAAGGATAATAAAATCAACTTATCATATGATTTGGAGCCAAGATTCCTAATGCAGCTTATGATATGTATGGAGTCAAGACTTCGAATGTTCATATTCAATCTATGTATGAGATTATGATTTAAGCTTCCTTGAAAAATTATGTGAGCACTATGCATGTTTTTGGGAGTAGTGTCTAGCATCGAGTAGGCTTAGGGTTCGAGGGTCCCCGGTCTTAGAACTACGCGCCAACATAGGTATATGTATATATGTTTGGGGCCTCTCATGAGAGTTTTTTCCTGCCCTAAGGGACTCAGATTGATATTGATATCATGGTTTAGCGTCCTTATCCCTGGAAAGATTTTGGATGGCTCTGCCCACTTGATCATGACATTTTAGGCATCACGCAAGCTCTATCATGATGGTGTTGTTATGACGTGTCTCCCATTGTTCATCATAATTTCAGTTACACATATTCATGACTTATGAGATTATGCTTTATAGAGGATTTAACCTAATGATCAATTTATGACCTTTTACTTACGACGGACGTCGCACGGACGCCGCACGTGGGCACCGCCTAGACCTTGGCCAGCCCGCCTATATGAAGTAAAATTGAGCTAGAAAGCTTATTTCGACTCCGTTTTAGTTGATTTTTTTTTCCGAATTCAGAGAATTCAAAGCCCTATCACATGGTGAAAAGATATCCCAGGTAAGAAACTCCACTCTTGTCTATTTTGGGCTTTGAAAAGAGAATCTTTGAAGAAATTCATGTCTTGTTATTGTCTTGTGGTTGATTGTGGTGTTGCTGCATTTTTAGATGATTCTAGGAAGAGTAAAGAGTAGTATTTTACTCCTACTTTAGCTAATAACATCTCCAAGAAAGGGTAAGTAATTCCCTTTTTGATTTCTTTGAGTTTATGAGGCTATAACTTGGAGAATGTTGTAGCATTGTGTTGTTGTTTCTTTGCGTGTTCTTGTGGCATGTTGCTGCCCAATTTTTCCAGAACTTTTGTGAAATGAAGTTGCTGCTTGTTCTGTTTGTAAATTGGACTTGGAAGGAGCCTTAAGGAGTAAGCTTGAAAGGATGATTTTCGGCAAAATTAGAGTCGACGTGCCGAGGTATGTAAAGGCGTCCCTTTCCTTGTTTTCCAAGAACGAAACTAAGTCATTGAAAGGATCAATATTCCTATGTTTTTAAAATCATATTGAGGCATGTATGATCCTGTCCAAAGCGTTGGAAATACTTGGCATAAAGCTTGAATAGTTAAGAATGGTTGAAGCGTAAGGCGTAAGTTTTTATACAATTGTTGTTGTAGTTGTAAATCGAGTCTAAAGTCCCCTTAATGCGACACCGTGAGCCGATCCTTTGTAGTATACTGTATATGTGATGTTAAATATATGTTAAGATCTGTTTACTTAGTGAAATTTGTATGAAATTCTAAGACGATGACATGTAATTGAACTTAAGCTAAGAAGCTGACGCTAAGCCGATTTAGGGTAAACGAGCTTATTGAAATGACGTTTTAATAATATTGTTAATCCCTCCTATATGTTTATTTTTTAAAGTGATTAAGGTAAGAAGTAAATTTTATGTTTTCCCTCCTTAAAGCTAAGCAAGAGGCACATAGCGAATAAGCTAAGTCGATACATGTTAACGGGGAAAGCATGGCTAAGTTGTTAATCTTTTTGTGACGTTATAAAAAGGAAAGATAAGAGTAAATGTTAGCCCTTTTAAGGTAATATGTGAGTAATATGCACTCTGCCCATAATTGCTTTCTAGAACCTTTGAACGATGTTAAAATATAAGCAAGACAAGGTTTAACAGATAAAGTTGTCAATTAGGCAAAGAGGTAAGTGCGTATAAGTATTGATGGAATCGTGAACACGAGGGTAAAGACTTGAGTGTAGAGTGAATAATGTTTGGCAAAGAAGTTAAGATGAATAAGAAAAGTAGAGCTAAAAAATGTTAAATTAGACGATACGAGTTATGATTGTGAACGAGTTAGGCAAACAGCTGGGAAGATTAACCCTGTTCTAAAGACGTTTAGCAAAAGAGTTATAAATTAAGTTGTTTATGTTCAATATGTGTTACGTTGATGAATAACCACTAAAGTATTAACCTTCTACGAAATAATTAGAGTTGAACGTCTGCAAAATAGTAACTTAAGTTGAGAAACTCTCTGCTATACCCCTAAACGATTATGTTAAGTTATCTATTCTAAGTGTTGAAATTTTCTACAATGTCTGAAAAGGGTAATCCTAGGATCTTCTAAGTCACATATGATGATGTAATCTTTCTTAAGCTCCACAGATAATTGCAAAGTTATGTAAGTCAATCCAGCATTGCCCGAATTACGGCTATATATCTATATTTGCCTATAAGGCATCACTTAGAGAGTTACTCATGAGTTCCTAAGTTACAGAGCTCCAAGTCTCAGATCCTTATGTTATGTCTTTACGTCCCTAATTTATGTCGTACTAGTTGATCTAAGAAGTTTTGAGAGATCATATTTCAAGAATTATGCTAATGTCTCGGTCAAGTATCTGATGTTGCATACAAGTCTATGAACTCAAGTCTTTATATGTCTTTCTGGTAAGAAGTCTTAATGTAAATGATTTTCATGTTATAACGTACAGTTGAATTCTTTCAGTTATATTCAAGTCATGCGTTTGTATGTTTAGCTCTTACTGAGTTATCAGTTGAATTTCCTAAATTCAGAGGAGAGATTCTCCCATGTACCAATGTTCCTAATGTCTAAGTAAGTATAAGCGCAGGCTATTATAATGATCAGTTAAGCTCAGAATTTTGAATACCAGGAAGTCTCCTGGAGGTCACCCAGTTAACTAAATACGAGTTATACATTATATAGAAATCTCATACATTATATGTCTGTAGTTCAGCTCTCAGCTCTATGTATATGACAAATAACTCCAAGTTCCTAGTAATAATTTCCATGTTTTTCTACAAATAAGTCAAATGAATTAAGAACTATATGTGCTTATCTACATGATAAATTTGGCAATGAAATTCCAATGTATAGTTGTCGATACAGGTAAAGGAACCACCTGGTAGGTAGTCTATATTTGCAGTTCCTAGATGTTAAAGAATTGTGTAGAAATGAGCTTTATGTGTTTTTATCCAAGTAATATGTTAAATTGGTAGGATTATTTGTAAGACATTATTTGTAAGCCTACAAAAGTTCTTATGTCGTATAAACCTCTTGAAGGTCCTTCAAGTAACTGAGTCGACATGTTCATGTATAATTTGATAGCTTTACATGATATATATGCATATTTTCTAGCTTTACCTGATATGGGTGCTCACTTGCATTTATCGGTTACGAAAGAGGCCTATTTTAGCCACAGATTTAACATTTGTCATTTATATGTCATACGTGTTAAATTGACTCAATATAAACCATATCGGCCCTATTTATGATTATGATTGAGAAATATTTTTATTTTACCTCGTGTGGTACATCAGCTGGAGATATTTTTCTTTTTCCTGGTGTGGTACATCAACTGGAGATATTTTTATTTTACCCTAGTGTGGTACATCAACTGGAGATATTTTTATTTTACCCCGGTGTAATACACCAGCTGGACGAATTTTATATATGGATTTATGGTTGGATGGTTGCTGGTATTACAGTTATAGTTTCTTTCTTGTGCATTTCTTAATTGCATTTTCATCTCATTATAGAGTTATTATCAGGTTCCGGATTCCAGGTTGTTCCTATTCCTTATTCCTGGTTCAGTTATCTTGAGCTCACTTATGTTATAGTAAGTTGTTGTCAATTATAGGTTGTAGAGTTCCCAATTATATCTATCTTTTATATGTTTATGTGTTGAGTCAGTTATTACAAGATTATTATCTTATGTTTACAGTTTCAGCCTTACATACCAGTACATTTCATTCATATTGATGTCCTTTTGCTTGGGGACCTGCTTTCATGCCGCAGGTGCAGGTAGAGGTCAGAATTTCCAGTTGAGTAGCAGTTCGTGAGATCAACGGATGGTTGGTATACCCTTTCTTCCTGGAGCTAGGGCTTAGTTATTTATGCTTGAGTTTTGAGATGCAGTTATGGGTAGGTCAGAGCCCTGTTCCGACCATCAGTCAGTTTACTCTTTAGAGGGTTTGTGGACTTGTGTGTACAATGTTATTCAGTTTATGGCCTCGTCGGCTCATTGTTGCTTGGTTTTAGCACACTAATTGCCTTGGTTGCATTTTTATTGTTTACCCCGTATTGTTGAGACCTTATGGGTCCAGTTTATACTTCAGTTAATTGTGACAGGTGGCCTGGATGGCCTAAGTGTTACTGTTACAGATGTCATATAGCTAGCTTCTCAATCAATCATGAGCCGAGTGTCAATTGCGCCCTACCCCAGTTTTGGGGTGTGACAGATAATTCCATCCTGATCGTATGACATCACATTTGTCAGCTCCAACAAAAAAAGATAAAAGGGTAGCAAGTACAAATGGAAGCATCCTTTTTTTAAAATCCTAACAAACATAAAATAGGTTCCTCTTGCTCTTCAACTATTTGTTGCACTTTCCTCGATGATAGATTCTTCAAAATATCAATTCTCCATCTGTTGAAAGAAAAAGATCATGTCAGTTTATAACAAAATTCCTAATAGCTACCTTATTCTCTTTATCTTTCCACAAAATTAAGCCTTATTTTGTCCTCAATTTCTCCAAGTATAACAATCTAATGGGAGCTTATCTAATTTGAGTGGTGTAAAGGCACAACTGTTCACTATATTATACATGACTCATCATTTAAGTGACTAAAGCAAATTAAGACATCTAAGCATTTCAAACTCAAAATAGTCAATCTTTGCAAATTGGGTATTTAGAGCAATTAGGTTGTGTTAGGCAACAATAATAAGAAGATCATGAGAAAAGGTTTTGCAATCTCAATAACAATTCTCTCAGCAGGATTTCTTCGCTGAGTATAGTGACATGTTTAATAACTATTACTTTTCATAGGTATTGCGACATTTTTATAGAGATTAAAACAGGTCATTTTATTTGACAATATTAATTTTGTAGATAGGATCTCTTTTAGTTGAATCATTAGGCACTGCCAGGATCTTTATCAAGTACAATAAAAATAATGAAATTCTTTTAATTTCTTAAACTATGAAGATGAGAGAAAAGGATGAAAGAGAAGGTGGACAAAAATGGAACATTACTTAGTGAAGAGCATACTTGTCTCCAAGCTTAATATATAAGTCGTCTTCACATTCTGACTCCAACCAAGATTAGAATTTAGAGGTCTCCTCCTTTCTATCTACTAGAAAGGAATGTCGCATTCTCGGTTACATCATATGCACCCTCATGATCATCACCATTAGCGTTCCTCCTGGCATTTAATCAGCATGGAGAAATGATTCTGCAAATGCGAATAGCACGAATTAGAGGAGTAAAGGACGTTCATCGCACGACATAGATCATGAAAGAAGGGAACATTCCTAAACGTCTAGTAGCCTCTTCGTCATAAGTGTGGCACGCTTCACACCCATGAAAAATACTCTACTTAGTGGGTCTTCCAGACTCCCTAGGACACATAAACCTATGGCTCTGATACCAAGTTTATCACGAGCCAAACGTACACCTGGATCGTAGACATGAGACAAGGAGCCCCGAGAGATCCCAAGTCGACCCATGGCATGAGCATACATCTAATTCAATCACATGAGCAGAAAACTTAGCATAGAGAAAGTAATCATAACATAACATGAGGGAAAACAGTACCGTACTGATAAAATACAGTGGAATACAACTTTTAGTCTGATAAGCCTCTAAGCATAAAAGGCAGATTGATGGGACAACTCCCCAACTAATCCAACATCCAGAAACTGAAGGAATAACATAGAGTGCGAATATGTAGCCCTCGGAAAATGAGGACTCACCAAATACGTAGAGCAAGTCCTAGTCTATCTACGGGTGAAGATGCGCCTGAGAACCGGGACCTGTATCATGAGACGATACAACATAGAAAGTATGCGGCCAGTACGTGGAATGTACTGAGTATGCAAGGTAAGTAAAACAGACATTTAAAATATGTATAAAGCTCATAAGTGATCATAAGAATAAGACAACATGCTCATAACATAATTATTGTAATATAACATAAGGCTCAAGGTTTTTGAAACATTTGTAACGTAAACATAGTCATAATCATAATAGAAGAGCCTTACCTAACATAACTTGAGCCAACATTCATAATAATAGACGTGCATAAATCATGAGGAACAGTGGGAGATTCTCTTAAATAACATACCCTATATGAGCACACATGAAGCCCGACTTATAACCCTAGCGGGAGGGTGTTCGTACCTTGCCAAGGGTAGGAACCATGAAGGGCATGATCACACATGAAAAGAGCCAATTGGATCAGGGAAAAGCATGAAAGTGTCTCATCATACCTATGGTGGCACATAGTTTACGAGATCTGGGGCTTAACATGGGCCCCGAACCTACTCGGTGTTCGATACTGCTCCCAAAACATATATAGTGCTTATAATAATACATGCATGAGTTCATGGGTGTCACGACCCGAGAGTACACCCGGATCGTAGACACGGGACAAGGAGTTCCGAGAGACCCCAAATCAACCCATGGCGTGAGCATAAGACTAAGTCATTGATATACAGCGGAAAACTTAACTCATTAATCGTAAACTAACTGAAAATCATGTCATGAGAGATAAAGGAAACAACAATACAAGATCCAAACACAAACGGCTGAATACTACACATAAGTTTGAAAGCCTCTAATCATAAAAGATGGGTTGAAGGGACAAGACCACAACTAACCTAAACAATCTGGAAACATAAGACAAGTAAACAAGTCTGAACTTGAAGCCCTCAAATCATAAGGACTCACCACTGAAGACTGAGCGAAGCAGAGCGCAAGCTAAGAATGATGTTGAACCCGCGAACCAGATCCTGAAAATATATGGGTCAGTATTTAGAAAGTACTGAGTATGTAAGGTATGCAAAGCAATGCTTAAAACATAAAAGTTATAGGAGTGGGGACATCATGATCATAAAACTGAAATCATAAGTATATCGTAAGGCTCAATATTTTAATAAAATATCCATAAACCCATCAAGTCATAACATGTGGAGAAAACATTTCATAAATCATAACTTGATCCAAAATAACATAATCATGCATATTTCAAAATCACGAGGAACAAGGGGAGATTTCTATAACCGACATACTTCACATGAGCACACATGAAGTCCGACTTGTACCCCTAGTCGGGAGGCCGTTCATACCTTGCCAAGGGTATGAACCATGAAAGGCGTGATATCACTCATGAAGGCCCCGTAGGGCATAGGGGACAGTCACTAAGGAGGTCCCAAGCATAATCTCACGGTGGCATGTAGTTTTGAAATTCGTGGCGTAACCTAGGCCCCGAACCTACTCGCTGTTAAGTACTACTCCCAAAACATGCCACATGCTCATAACATTCATAACCTGACATGCATGGCTAGTGAAAACATGGAAATCATAAAATACATGTGGGTTTGTAGTTCTAGCCATGGAAGTGGGCCCTTGAGTCGGCCAAAATCGTAGTAATAATTCATAAGCGACATGTGGGCATTGCCCATAATTTTGAACGTACTTGACATGATTAAATCCATAAGAAAACAATCATGATAGCATGAGAAATCGAAACTTGAAGACTTGCTTGAAAATGTAAGGGAAATTTGTTCATGCTTTCGGAATCATCTTGACCATGAAATTCACTAAAAATTTCCCCATAATTGGGCATCCATTCTTTTACAGATTTAAATCATGAAATATAAAAAATATATATATATATATATAAGTAAAATCAGTCCAAACACTTCAAACCCACAAATTTAACATAATATCACAAGTTCATGTAAGCTTTTGAGGAGTCATGCAAACGGGGTTGAGACCCACAAGAATTTAGCAAATTAAACATAGGAAATGGGAATAAATGGGCATGGGTAGGGACTAAACTACCCAGTCAAACCCCACATACCTGGAAATTTCGTGATTCCCTACTCCCTTGAAGAACCCTAAGTGAAAGCTTGATGAACTTGAAGAAAATGGCTTGAAACCTTTCCCACTCCTCTTCTCTAACACTTGTAATTGCTAAAATGAACTTAACAAGAGTTTTCATCCATTAAAGACCCTGTTTCAACCTTAAAACGATGTGGTTTAGGGCTCAAAAGCATAGAAAAGTTGAAATTGCCCTTACTGAAATTTCCCTGAAAAGCAGTTCTGGCACCGACCACGAGTCATACAATCAAGTCAAGACTCGTGGTTACCTCTCGTGGTCACTTCACCCTTTTTCCCAACTTTCTAAATTTGGCCACGATTGGTACACCACGACTCGTACCACCATCCTACGGGTCATATTGTCGACCGTGGCACCATCCACCCAAACCACTACGACTTAACCACAACCCTTCACCATGACTCGTTGCTACATCCTATGAGTCGTACCATGACCCGTGATGACTCACTCTGGCACCACAGAGATATTTCACCATGACTCCTAACAACGAGTCGTACCTTCTTACCACAGTTCATAGGAATACCCGTGACACAACCTCAGGCTCCCAATTTCATCATGACTTGAGTCACGAGTCGTAGGTCCCCACCATGACTCGTACCTCGAGTCGTACTGGTGCAAGTTCCAAATTTTCTGCAGTTTTAAACTTCAACTCCCGGGTCTATATGTAGGCCCTTCTGGGGTGTTACAATATCTCCCCCTTGGAAACATTCATCCTCGAATCTAGGGTAACAAGCAACAAACAGAAACATACAATCACTATATATAGATGCTAATCATCGACTTTAAGCCGAAAACTAACGGAACAACTACCCCCAAAGAGAACCACATAGATGGTCTGAATTCAGACATCACTTGCATACATCATATAATAAAACAAACTAATACACATGAATAGAACCTGAACAACTGAATAGAGGTTTTAGGGAAGAAATTGATACCTCAAACTGAAGCTGAGTCGGTAGGGAACAAATGGGGGTATTTAGCCATCATATCCGCTTCGGCCTCTCCCGTGGCTCCTTCGACATGCTAGTTCCTCCATAACACCTTTACTAAGGATACTTCCTTATTCCTCAGTCTGCGAACTTGATAATCCAAGATTTCAACAGGAATTTCCTCATAATTGAGACTATCCTTCACACCAACACTTTCCACCGGAACCACTAACGCTGGGTCCCCCAAGCACTTTCTCAACAGTGATACATGAAATACGGAGAGAACCGAATCCAACTCTGAGGGTAAATCTAACTCACAGGACTATATACCAACTCGCCTCATAATCTTGTATGGGCCAATATAGCAGGGACTGAGTTTTCCTTTCTTTTCGAATCTCATTACTCCCTTCATGGGATATACCTTTAGAAACACCCAATCATTGACCTCAAACTCAAGCTCCCTTCTCCTCATATCTGCATAAGACTTTTGGCGACCTTGAGACGTTTTCAGCCTTTCCCTTATCAACTGAACTTTCTACATGGCCTCATGGACTGAATCGGGTCCCACTAACATAGCCTCACCGACTTCAACCCACCCAATGGGCGACCTACACCGTAGCCCATAAAGAGCCTCGAACGGTGCCATTTGTATTCTGGAGCGATAGCTATTGTTGTAAGTGAACTCAACAAGAGGAAAATTCTCGTCCAAACTACCCTTCAAGTCGATATTAAAAGATCTCAACATGTCCTTGAGAGTCTGGAGAGTCTGTTCTGCTTGACCATCTGTTTGAGGATGGAATGTCGTGCTAAGCTTGACCTTGGTGCCAAGTCCCTTTTGAAAAGATCTCCAGAACTGAGAGGTGAACTAGGTACCTCTATCTGATATAATGGACAAGGGCACTCCGTGTAGTCTGACCAACTCTTGGATGTATAACTTTGCATAATATTCTGGTGAATCGGTGGTCTTGACCGGTAGGAAATGAGCAACCTTGGTCAACCTGTCCACCACTACCTAAATGGAGTCATACGGTCTACGAGTGTGGGGAAAACCTCCTACAAAGTCCATGTTGATCTCTTCCCACTTCCAAGTAGGAATGCTGATGTCTTGAAGTACACCCCCAGGTCTTTGATGCTCGACTTTCACCTGTTGGCAATTCGGGCACTTGGCTACAAATTTTGCAATATCCCTCTTCATGCCATTCCACCAGTAGATTTCCCGCAAGGCATGACACATTTTGGTGGAACCTGGATGGATAGAAGATATGGATCCGTGAGCTTCATGAAACATCTGACTCCTCAAATCCCCCACGTTCGGAACACATAAGCGACCCTTGTACCGAAGCACACCATCTCCCCCTATGGAGAAGACTTCTACTTTCTGACTTTGAACAGCGTCTTTCAACTTTACCAATGTTGGATCTTCATCTTGTTTATCCTTCACCTACGCTACCAAGAATGACTCTGACCCGTTCTGAACTACTACCCCACCAGCGGTCGAGCCGACTAGTCAAACTCCAAGTCGTGCAAGTCGATGCCATTCCACCTGTTGGCAATTCAGGCACTTGGTATGGATCCGTGAGCCTCATGCAACATACAACTCCTCAAATGCCCCATGTTCGAAACACATAAGCGACCCTGGTACTGAAGCACATCATCTCCCCCTTTGGAGAACACTTCTACTTTTTGACTTTGAACAACGTCTTTCAACTTTACCGATGTTGGATCTTCATCTTGTTTAGCCTTCACCTCCATTACCAAGAATGACTCTGACCCATTCTAAACTACTACCCTACCATCGGTCGAGTCGACTAGTCTAACTCCCAGTCGTGAAAGTCGATGCCATTCCACCTGTTGGCAATTCGGCACTTGGCTACAAATTTTTCAATATCCCTCTTCATGCCATTCCACCAGTAGATTTCCCGCAAGGCATGATACATTTTTGTGGAACCTGGATTGATAGAATATATGGATCCGTGAGCCTCATGCAACATCCGACTCCTCAAATCCCCCACGTTCGGAACACATAAGCGACCATGGTACCGAAGCACACCATCTCCCCCTTTGGAGAAGACTTCTATTTTCTGACTTTGAACAACGTCTTTCAACTTTACCAATATTGCATATATTCATCTTGTTTAGCCTTTACCTCTGCAACTAAGAATGACTCGACCTGTTCTGAACTACTACCCCACCATCGGTCGAGCCAACTAGTATAACTCCTAGCTGTGCAAGTCGATGCCATTCCACTTGTTGGCAATTCGGGCAGTTGGATACAAATTTTGCAAAATCCTCTTCATGCCATTCCACTAGCAGATTTCCCAAAAGGCATCATACATTTTGGTGGAACCTAGATGGATAGAATATATGGATCTGTGAGCCTCATGCAACATTCAACTCCTCAAATCCCCCATGTTCGGAACACATAAGCAACCCTGGTACCGAAGCACACCATCTCCCCCTTTGGAGAAGACTTCTATTTTATGACTTTGAACAACGTCTTTCAACTTTACCACTGTTGGATCTTCATCTTGTTTAGCCTTCACCTCCGCTACAAGGAATGACTCTGACCCATTCTGAACTACTACCCCACCATCGGTCGAGCCGACTAGTCTAACTCCCAGCCGTGCGAGTCGATGACATTCCACCTGTTGGCAATTCGGGCACTTGGCTACAAGTTTTGCAATATCCCTCTTCATGCCATTCCACTAGTATATTTCCCGCAAGGCATGATACATTTTGGTGGAACCTTGATGGATAGAATATATAGATCTGTGAGCCTCATGCAACATTTGGCCCCTCAAATCCCCATGTTCGGAACACATAAGCGACCCTGGTACCGAAGCACACCATCTCCCCCTGTGGAGAAGACTTCTACGTTTTGACTTTGAACAGCGTCTTTCAACTTTAACAATGTTGGATCTTCATCTTGTTTAGCCTTCACCTCCGCTACCAAGAATGACTATGACCCGTTCTGAACTATTACCCCACCATCGGTCGAGCCGACTAGTCTAATTCCCAGCCGTGCAAGTCGATGTACCTCCCTTGCCATCTCCTTCCCATCTTCACTCACATGTGACAAACTTTCCATATAAAGTCTACGAAGGGCGTCTGCTACCACATTGGTCTTACCTGGGTGGTAAAGGACACTCATGTCGTAATGCTTGAGTCGCTACAACCACCTCCGCTGCCGAAGATTTAGTTCCTTCTGTGTGAACACATATTGTAAAATCTTGTGATCTGTGAATACATCTACATGAACCCCATACAAGTAGTGTTGCCATATCTTCAAAGAAAATACCACCGCGACCAACTCCAGATCATAGCTCGGGTAGTTCTTCTCATGAGTTTTTAATTGCCTGGAAGCATATGCTACGATTTTCCCGTGCTGCACAAATACACATCCTAGTCCGACCCTTGAAGCATCACAATATACAACGAAGCCATCGGTACCCTCCGGTGAAGTCAACACTAGTGCTGAAGTGAGTCTGACCTTCAATTCCTAAAATCTCTTCTCACAAGCCTCCAACCATTAGAACTTTACCTTTTTCTGAGTCAACCTAGTCAGTGGGGCTGCAATGGATGAGAAACCTTCCACGAACCTATTATAGTAACCTTCTAAGCCCAAAAAGCTCCTGATCTCCGAAGGATTTACTTATATGGGCCAGTTCTTAACTGCTTCTATTTTTTGGGAGTCCACCCTTATACCTTTGCTTGACACTACATGTCCCAAGAATGTAATTAATTTCAGCCAGAATTCACATTTTCTGAACTTAGCATATAACTGGTTATCCTTAAGAGTCTGGAGTGCTTACCTCAGGTGTGCGGCATGTTCCTCCTTGCTCCAGGAGTATATTAGTATGTCGTCGATGAACATGATCACAAACATATCCAAATATGCCTTGAATACCCTGTTCATCAGGTCCATAAAAGCTGCAGGGGCATTGGTTAGTCCAAAAGACATATTAACGAAATTCAAAATGGACATACCGGGTCCTAAAAACAGTCTTTAGGATGCCTCTCTCCCGAACCCTGAGCTGGTGATATCCAGACCTGAGATCTATCTTGGAGAAATATTTGGCACCCTGAAGCTGATCGAATAGGTCATCGATCCTGGGTAGAGGGTATCTATTCTTGATGGTGACCTTGTTCAACTGTCTATAGTCAATACACATTCATAGGGAACCTTCTTTCTTTCGGACGAACAACATTGGGTCACCCCATAGGGACTTACTCGATCTAATGAAACCCTTATCTAGCAAATCCTTCAACTGCTCCTTTAACTCTTTTAGTTCTGATGGGGGTCATATGGTAAGGAGGGATTGATATGGGTTACATGTCAGGAAATAGATTAATTTCAAAATCAATCTCCCTCTCAGGAGGAACACCTGGTAGGTCATCTGGAAATACCTTGGGATATTCACACACCATGGGACTGACTGAATGGTCGGGGTCTCAAATGTGACATCCTTAACCCTAACCAAGTGGTAAATAAAGCTCTTCAAAATCATTTTTCTAGCCTTGATATAGGAGATAAAGCGACCTATAGGTATCACTAAACCACCCCTCCATTCTAAAACGGGTTCATATGGAAACCGAAACTCCACTGCCTAAGTTCTACAATTAATAGAAGCATAACATGCAAACAACCAATCTATGCCTAAGATGATTTCAAAATCAGTCATAGCTAACTCTACTAAGTCTTCGGAGGTAACCTTATGCAACACTGTGATAAGGAAACCTCTATATCCCTCCTCACTACGACCGAATCACCAACTGGGGTAGAGACAGAAAATGGTTCGGACAAGATTTAAGGATTGACTCCAAAGTAACTAGCAATGTTAGGTGTCACAAAAGATAGTGTGGCTCCCAGATCTAATTAAGCATAAGCATCAATGTGCAAAACTCGCAACATACTTGTAACCACCTCAGGAGAAGTCTCTTGTTCCTGCCGAGAGCCAAGTGCATAAAATCGATTCTGGCGCTGGTCGCCAGCTGAGCCAGTAGGAGCACCCTGCTGAGTCTGACGTGCTACTGGAACGGCTGAACTGGCTACTGAAGTATGATCCCCACTACCCCCTAACCTAGCTGCAGGGCAATCCCTAAGTCTGTGTTCGGGTTTTCCACACCCGAAACAAGCGTCTGAGCCTATCAAACATTTCCCTGGATGGTTTTGGCCACAAGTAGCACAAGATGGGAATGTGCACATGCTGTTCTGACTCCTGGAACCTGAGGCCTTGCTCCTCTAACTATCCTGTGGCCTGGATGGAGTACTGGGGTGCTGGCATAATGGACTTGGGCTAGGACTGCTAGTGAAATTCACCCCTTGGCTTAGGCTGGGAGAACCTGTGGCTATCAGTTTTGGCCCTCTTGTCCTCTTTCTGCCTCATATGAGCTACTTCCATTTGCTGAGCATAGAGGACCATCTGTGGGTAGTCCATATCCTAATGAATCATGGCGGTTTTGCAGTCTTTATCCAGATACTCAGCTACTCCCAGCTCGAATCTACTCACCCGCGCCATTTGATCCCTAACTAACTCCGGGGCATATTTTGAAAGGCGAGTGAACTCAAGTGAATATTCTAGCACCGTCATCTTTGTCACACCCCACCTTAGAGGGTATGATAGACACCTGGTGCCTGCTAGACCCTGGCTCTATTTTAAGAAACGAACCGGCTATATAGAGGCTATAAATATAGCCCCCGGCCGATTAGGCCTATAGCCACCTGCAATGCACAATAGCTAACCAGAACGATGACACTATAATCTGAAACAACTGATATTCACATTTGTGACCGACATGGTCACTAACTATAAAAGAAGGCCCCACGCGGCCATCATCAACAACTAAACACATATATACATGCACGACCCCACACGACCGGCTCCACCACCACAGGGAAACATCAGACTGCAAGCCTCTAGAAAGTAATAATAGAATGGTCGTGACAGGGCCCCGACCTACCCAAACTGTAATAAAAAACAAAATAGGAACAACCTCCGACTGTCTAGCTCCGGAGGATAGGAGTTGATAACTCTGCTGACTGGATCACGAGGCATCGACTCCTCGTCTATGTGTACCTGCAGGTAAGCAATGCAGCGCCCCCACGAGCGTCAGTCCCACTAGTACTGAGCGTGTAAAGAAAATTGAAATATACAACTGAAATGGGTAACAACAATAACATGACATATAAGCAGGAAGTAGCTGAGTCTATCTTGCTAAGGATAACTGGGGAGAGTTTACCTATTCTGTAACTAAACTGAGCGTACCTGACGACGTGTTGTCCTACTGTCTATCAGTATCTAATAGCACATATAGATATACATATAAATACACACAATACCTGATCGACCCCCATAAACCGGAAGGTGCCAACCAATAAAACAATCTATTTACCCCTACCCAGGTTTAAACCAACCAAAAATAAGTCACTGCACTCATCTGATAACTGTGAGCTCCTCCTACCGGCCCCCTTGGGTACGTAGCTCAGGCCTTGGCCTCTGACAATGAACTGTGTCTGAGTCCGAAGACTCCTGCCTTTGGGTGCTAGCGCTCAACGGGGTAATCTGCTGCTGTATCTGTGACTGAAACTGCCCCTGGGTGTAAACACGCAATAGGATAATTTTATAAAAATCTGTACCTAAAACTGCCCCCGGCCACAAGCGCACACAGAGTAGTCTGCCCTGTAAACAGGGTAATCTAGCTCTGCGCTGAGTGAACTGAACTGTCCCTGCAAGCAAGGTAATCTGGACCATATTATTATTATGGTGGTCAGCCATCATCGTCCTCTAGGCGGACGGCATCGCCCGGCTGGGGGCGGTATCTGAATCTGGTATCGACACAGCTATAACCCAGGGGCGGCGGGGATGCTAAAGGATGCCCACATGCCATAACAAGTCTCAACATGCAAAACACATACACAGCAAGCATGCTCAAATGAAAAATACTAATCATATTCTCTTCTTTTATTTCAAGGCCAGTCCGTATTAAACAACTGATGTTATATTCTGTTTTACACTATTTCTGATTGCTGGACTAACTACTAGTTGGCTTTTATCTGTTTATCTGATTAGTGTTATCCATGATCTGAAGCTATACCAGTTTCTAGAGCCATATCTATTTCTGGAGCTATATCTGTATCTGGAGCTATATCGGTGTCTGAAGCTATTTCTATATCTGATTACGGATCTGTTTATACCTGGATATAACTCAATAACATAAAACATGCCATCTATAACTGGATATAGCTCAATAATATAAAATGTGCCATCTATTACCGGATATAGTCTCAACAAATGTAATACATACTATCTGTAATCTTGCTAATTCATTATACTGCTTTTACAACTTCCATTCTGGGTATTACGTAAGAACATGCTGAGCTACTAGCAGATACCACATTACTATCTGAAATCATCTGACTATCCATTATTCTGATTATCGCATGATACGTAATGATATACTAGCATGCTTGCTGGATATTGTACTGAAATCGTTCCTGTACGCTGGGTATCTGTTAATAGCCTTTATTCTATTTATTTTCTAAACTGTACTTCCTGGTTTGCCGAAAGAATAGCTTTACACACCTGGTTTCTGAGTACCCGACTGACCGATGTGATTTCCGTCGGTACTTCTGTTGTTTCTCCCAACTACATTCATATACATGTCAATTAGAACAAAATACATTAATATCCGGGAGAAATTATCACTTTTGATATATTTATTTATCCCAAGCTTCGACTTATCGGAAAATGGTCGAAAACTCGTTATTTCTCGATAGTCCAGAAGGGATAAATGCTCACTGTAAGGCTAGGAACTCATTGGTACTAATTTAAAGCAATTCTATTTACTTTACCTCGGTAGCACGACGTTTCGCCGGCCAAATTTCATGAAACCAACTACGTAGGATTGCTCTCTGCAGCTTTATACCTCGGTATTTAAGCCCAAATGGAGTTTAGACCACGTTTCGTAGCGTAATCGGCAAGAAATATAAGTAAATAGTAGTGGGTTTCCTCTTCCCTATCTATATTCCCTTGTTTTCTGGAAATTATTGATATGTATATGAAAAAACTGACTTCTCCCCTTTTTTTTTCCTAAATCCCTTAACCAACATGCCATTAGGCTATTTATTCATTTAAAATTTACGGGGTGTAACAATCTTTCCCTGCTTAAGGTTGACAAACACATTTGCTTTCAGTTCCCTCATCTCCCGAGGGAAGAACCTATTGAGAAAGGCTATGTTGGAACTCATCCCAGCTGATAGGGCCTTCTCCCACTGCCCTGCTATCCCTCCATTGCTTGAACCAAATGTAAGCAACCTCTTTCAGCTGATAAGAGGCCAAATCAACACATTCCTTACTTGTCACTCCCATGACCCGAGTGACCTTCAAAATCCCTTCGATGAACTCGTGTGGATCCTCGTCCACCTTTGCCCCTGTGAACTCGAGAGGGTTTATCCTTAGAAAGGCTCTGATCTGGGCCGCCGTTGCATTGCCATTCTGAGGAACAAGCATAAATGCCTGTTGGTTGACCTGAGGGGTGAAGGCATACGCCAGCATTTGGATAGCTGCCCGAAACTCGGCATGGGCAACTGGCTTGGGTGCCTGGGGCTCCTGAACAGGTGGGCCTCACTGACGCCCATCATCATTGTAACCCCCGTGGCCTTCATCATTTTTGTTCCTTCTTCTGATTATCCTTCTGGGAGCCATAAGTTTCTTCAATCGCAAAATGCATGAATTAGAAAGAGGGAGAGATTTTGACCGCACGACATAGATCATGAAAGAAGGGAACATTTCCTAAATGTTTAGTAGCCTCTTCGTCATAAGTGTGGCATGCATCACACTATTGAAAAATACTCTACCTAACGCGACTTTCAGACGCCCTAGGACACCTCTGAACCTAGTGCTCTTATACCAAGTTTTTTACGACCCGAGAGTACACCCGGATTATAGACACAGGACAAGGAGTCCCGAGAGACCCCAAGTCAACCCATGGTGTGAGCATAACACTAATTCATTCATATACAACGGAAAACTTAACTCACAAATCGTAAACTAACTGAAAATCATATCATGAGAGATAAAAGAAACAACAATACAAGATCAAAACATAAACGATTGAGTACTACATATAAGTCTGAAAGCCTCTAATCATAAAATGATGGGTTGAAAGGAGAAGACCCTAACTAACCCAAACAATCTAGAAACATAAGACAAGTAAACAAGTTTGAACATGAAGCCCTCGAATCATGAGGACTCACCACTGAAGACTGAGAAAAACTGAGCGCAAGCTAAGAATGATGCTGAACCCGCGAAACAGATCCTGAAAATATATGGGTCAGTACTCGAAAAGTAGTAAGTATGTAAGGTATGCAAAACAATGCTTAAAACATAAAACTTATAGGAGTGGGGACATCATGATCATAAAACTGAAACATAAGTATATTATAAGGCTCAATATTTCAATAAAATATCCATAAACCCATCAAGTCATAACATGCGGAGAAAACATTTCACAAATCATAACCTGATCCGAAATAACATAATCATGCATATTTCAAAATCATGAGGAACAAGGGGAGATTTCTATAACCGACATACTTCACATGAGCTCACATGAAGTCCGACTTGTACCCCTAGTCGGGAGGCCGTTCATATCTTGCCAAGGGTATGAACCATGAAAGGCGTGATATCACTCATGAAGGCCCCGTAGGGCACAGGGGACAGTCACTGAGGAGGTCCCAAGCATAATCCTACAGTGGCACGTAGTTCTGAGACTCGAGGTATAACCTAGGGCCCGAACCTACTCGGTGTTAAGTAATACTCCCAAAACATGCAACGTGTTCATAACATCCATAACATAACATGCATGGCTAGTGAAAACATGAAAATCATAACATACATGAGGGTTTGTAGTTCTATCCATGGAATTGGGCCCGTGAGTCGGCCAAAATCGTAGTTATAATTCATAAGCAACAAGTGGGAATTTCCCATAATTTCAAACGTACTTGACATGCTTAAATCCATAAGAAAACGATCATGATAGCATGAGAAATCGAAACTTGAAGACATGCTTAAAAATTTAAGGGAAATTCATTCATGATATCAAAATCATCTTGACCATGAAATTCACTAAAAATTTTGCCATAATTGGGCATCCTGAAACTTTTAGAGATTTAAATCATGAAATATAAAATATATATAAGTAAAATCAGTCCAAACACTTCAAACCTGCAAATTTAACATAATATCACAAGTTCATGTAAGCTTTTGAGGAGTCATGAAAACGGGGTTAAGACCCATACGAATTTAGCCAATTAAACATAGGAAATGGGAAGAAATGGGCATGGGTAGGGACTAAACTACCCATTCAAACCCCATATACCTGGAAATTTCGTGATTCCCTACTCCCTTAAAGAACCCTAAGTGAAATCTTGAAGAACTTGAAGAAAATGGCTTGAAACTCTTCCCGCTCCTCTTCTCTAACACTTGTAATTGCTAAAATGAACTTAACAAGAGTTTTCATCCATTAAAGACCCTGTTTCAACCTTAAAACAACGTGGTTTAGGGCTCAAAAGCATAGAAAAGTTGAAATTGCCCTTACTGAAATTTCCCTGAAATCATAAATCGATTCATCATGGGACATGCATAATAAAGCTTAATTGTTAGAAATTCAAAATCAACAATATTATACTCAATTTAAATCTCAAAGATGATCAAAATTAGTAGATAATGATAAGGTTTCAAAATCACAAGACCTATAATTAATCCATTAAATTTTATACAAATCAAATACAAAACCCCATGAGATTTAAATGAAATTTAAGTAAAATAGTGGAGTAGGAGAATGGGTGTGGAAGAATCCACCCATTGAAGACCTTACATACCTTGGATTATCAACTCCTTACCCTCCTTAAAAGCCCAAGAATGAAATTGAAGGAATTGAGGTGAGAAGCTTGAAATCTCCCCTTGAATCCCCTCTCAAAGTTCTTTCATGCATGAATGGGAGTTTAGAATAGGTCATCCTCTTAATACCCAGCTTTTCTGAAGCCAAAATGACATAGTTTAGGGCCTTATATCATAAAAAGTCAAAAATACCCTTAATAACCTGCCTTGAAAACTGGCAGGGTGACACCCACGAGTGGAATCAATGATTCGTGGGAACCACCAACTACCCATCACTTCCCTTGTTGAATGGGTTGCTAAATGCCTTCTCTCGGGACTAACCAATGGACGGATAGGATGACTCGTCTTTTGAAACCACGGTTCGTTACATCGTCCGTTGTTTGCTCATCATAAAATCTGAACCCATTTACCATGAGCCTCACCACGACTCGTGGTTCCTTCCAATAAGTCATTGTCTCAACCCCTCACCTCCACTGGAAATTATTATCCTCCAACAACGACCACAACCGACGACCCATGTTACTTCTAATGGGTCGTTGGGTCTCCCATTGCATGCCTTCTGAAGAACCTAACCGCTTCCCACGATGGCTAACAATGACTCGTCGTTTCCCTCAACGAGTTGTCATGTCTCCTTTTGTTCACACAACCACCCAGCCTGATCCTAACCACGACCGCATACAATGACTCGCGGTTTGATACCACGAGTCGTCCCATGGCCTGTCCTGCAACCTTTTCGCCAATTTCTGCAGTTTTTAACTCTCAACTTCCCAGGTCTATTCTTACACACTTCAAGGGTATTACAACCAACATCATCAATCGATAAATCATGAGATCCATCTCATAAATCATAAATCATTCCTGAATATGTGGGCATTGCCCAATACTTTATCATGCTTCACAATACTCAATTCATTTGAAAACAAGCTTATAAAGACGGGGAACTTGAAAACATGCTTTTCATCATTAATAATTCATCATACTTGATCATTCATCATAAACTTTGGCTTTCATGAATTTTTCATAAATGGGATATTTGACTTATAAAACTTGAAAAATGATTTTTAATAAAAAACAACATAAAACTTGCCCACAATTCGTAATTCAACAATAGTAACTCAATTAGACAAACCCATGTAGAGAAATTGAATTTTCATGCATTAGTTAAAAACCCATAGACTTTTTATAGGAATTTTATGAATTGAAAGATATTGGGCATGGGTGTGAAAAGGATTCACCCATTCATAACCCTACATACCTGGGGAAAATCAAATCTCACCGCCGCTTGAAAGCTCAAAGAAAATTGATGATGAAAACCTTGAAGACAAGCTTGATCACCTCTTCAACCCTTTAACTTTTCATAAAAGAGAATGAATAGGCTATAAGGGATTAACCTATCATAATACACTCAAAAAATAACTCAAAACGACGTAGTTTAGGACCTTAGAGCGTATGAATGATGAAAATACCCTTAATGATAAACCCTGAAATATCTGTACTGGTGGACTAATGGAAAGACTAACGGGTTGTTGGAGGGTACCATGAATCGTGGTATCCATCCATCATCTTCACTACCAAAATCCCTGATATCAGATTTAACTCCACGACTCGACAAGTCGAGTCTTCCTATCAGACAATAGGTCGTTACATCATCCATTATTTCATCCTTCAAGTCCTATATGATCCTTCTAACGAGCCTCACCACGACTCATTACATCCTCCAAAAAGTCGTGGTTGCATTCTGTTAGGTCTACTAGAAAAATATAGCGATCCCCATTCCACGACTAGTGACCACGACCCGTTACTTCTCACGACGGGTCGTGGGATGACCCATTACCTTCCCTTAAGCTAAGGTCCATTACCCACCACGGCTCCAAACAATGACTCATTGTAACCAACAATGATTTGTTAGTTTGCTCATTATTTCCACTATCACCAGGCCTAGTCTTTCCCACGACTTCTTCCCCTGGGTCGTTGGTTGGACCAACGCTCCGTTGGGTCGTCCGTCCTGTGGGATTTTTCCCAGTTTCAGCCAATTTTTATTTAAAATCCCGGGTCTAATCTTAGGCACTTTCGAGGTATTACACCCTCATTAAAGCATGGAAGTAGCTAGTATTTGCATCACATTCTTTGAACCTATGAAGCTGAGATTTTTGTTTGAGGATGGATTCTTCTACCTTCACATATCTAATATATTCAATATCCAAGCCATGAATCTTATCTCTATTCATCTCATTATTGTTCTTCAAGATCTCTTCTTCAGTAATTCTGACTTTTTCTTCGAAGTCTTTCACAGTAGCATAAATTTTCCCATATTCATACCTTGACCAGTTACAAAGTGTGGAAGAAAGTCTCTTCATTTTCATATGAAAAACCCACATTGGATTTTCCTCCATATCTCTATTCCAACCAGTTTGAAGAGTAGTTAAGAAGGACTGATTATCCACCCAACAGTTCAAGAATTTGAAGTACTTAGTGATATTCTAACAGAAAGCTCCAACAGAAGAGGGTAGTGATTTGAACCCACAGAAGGTAAATGAGTAACTGTAGTGTGAGGCATGAGCTCAACCCATTTTTCATTAACCATATCCCGGTCTAATATCTTCCATATTCTAAAATCTGCTACTATTTGATTGCACCAAGTTAATTTTTTCCCATGAAACCCAAGTTCTGTAAGGCCACAAGCTTAATAAAACCTATGAGGTCAAAGCTTTTGTTCACGTTGTAAGGAAGACCCCCTATCTTCTCCTCAGGATCTGTGATAACATTGAAAGTCCCCCACAGTACACCAAGGAATATCTGTGTTTGCATAGTTCAGTAATCTGTCCCAAAGGGCTCTTCAGAGGTAATCTCTGCACTTAGCATAGATGAAAGTAATGAGGAAAGAGGTAAGATGTTCCACATATTTGATGTCAGAAGTAATCTGTTGGTCATCAGATTCCACGACTCTGCAATTGACATCTTGAGTCCAAAAAATCCATATATTCCTATTAGGATCACAAGTTGCTTCCTTCATGTTGAGATGCATTCTGAAAAAAGTTGATTTAGGAGTTGTCTGCAAATGGTTCCAAGATGGCAATCATTGACAACTTGTGAAGCTTAGAGATTTTGAATTCTTTCCATAGCACCTTGGGTATGAATACCTCTAGCATTCTAAATCATTGTACTAATCATTATAAACTTTGGCTTTGAGATCTAGTGAATGCTCTGCCAGATTTGACAGAAGTGCTAGTAGTAGCATGTTTGGTGGAGAGAGTTTTTTCTGGTGTTTTCTTGAAGATAAACCCTCGCTGTTAGTAACTTGGTGAATTTCCTTCTGTAGCTCTGAGTCGATAGCGGGACCAAAATCTTTAATCAAGTGCTCACTTGTTTCTTCATCTTCCTCATCATCTTCTTCTTGAGCCCCAATATATTGAGTATCTTGATCAAACTCATCTTCATAGTGTGTTAATCTATAATCATAATTCGTATCATCAGACATTACAGGGATGGAATTAAGAGTGCAATACAGACTTTAGGGGATTTGATCTTCAGCTTCAGGTGTTTGGAATAGAATGAGGGGTTATACTAAGTATAATCCGCTAATAAGCCCCTTAGGAAACCCAAAATGACCTTACTTAGAAGTTAAAAACATAACAAGTTGCAAAAATACCCTTTGAAACTCGCATTAAAAATCTGCCCGATAGTGACCATGACCCATACAATAGCCCATTGGTTCTTCCAATGATCTGTACCTTGCCTTGTGGTCACCCAACCCTACCTAGAAACGGCCCACTGGTTCTTCCAATTACCCATACCTTGCCCCGTGGTCACCTAAACCTGCCTGGAACAGTTCACTAAATCTCATCCAAAGACTCATCTAGTGACCTTTCCTATCTAACTACGACTCATCTAGTGACCTATCCTATCTAACTATGACTCATCCCTTGAGTCATTGCTTTTGTGACTTAAAAATTCCATCTTCCTAACACGAGTCTGACGACGACTTGTGGTATCCTCCAAGGAGTCGTTCCTAGGCTCGTCTTGAGGAAAATGCCAAATTTTTTTGCTGGTTCATACTCTATATCCAGGGTCTAGTCTTAGGGACTTTTGGGGTATTATAACTAGATCTTGTGAAGATTAAAAGATTCATATGGAGGAAATCTCACTCTCAATCTGGTGGTCTCTCCCTAATGAGTTATGTTTTTGAAATTACATCTATCTCTATGATTGGGCCGCTACTAAATGTGTATGAAAGTATATCACACCACTCATGACTTGTTCAGATGACCTGGTGGTGGTACATGTGGTACAAATGTTGTTGTAGATACAAGTGGCACATGAGCCATAACAGGCCCTTCTACATTGGGAAACTATAGACTTGGACAGGTCAGACTAGATGAGTTCTCTTGAGCTTTGGTCTGAGTCTCACTAATTGGTGATCTTTATCTAAATGCTGCCTCTTGGCAGTACTAGTGTTTTCTCTTTGGACAAATATGTTCTTACATTTGGCGGCCATAATACGTATGACTATAAGCATAATACGAGTTAGAAGTGACTATTTATGACTTAGCTCTATTGCGTGATCTAGATTATGAGAGAAAGTAAAATTTCCTAAATGTCCAAGCAGCCCCCGATATCAATGTGGTGTGAAATATATTCTTAAGGCTGTACTAGAAACAACTTTATTACTAGAAACAACTTTATAGACTCACCAGTGTAATACCGCGGAAGTGCCTAAGACTAGACTCGGGAATTTGAAATGAGAAGCAGCAGAAAATCTAAGATTTGACTTAGAAAAATTAATGGTATGAGTCATTGGAAGGTGGAACAGCCCATGGGAACTACCCGTAATCAGATTCTGTAGAAGGAGGCTTAGTGGTAACAGGTCCAGGGATGACCCGTTGGGTGATGTAGCGGGTCATAGCTTGAAGTCATTTCACCCCTAAAGTGCTAGAGTGGGATGATATTAGCCGTGGTATGACTCGTTGTAAGGAACAACTGGTCATGGTAAGTGCTCATGAGAAGGTGCAGAGAAAATTAGCCTAGAGGCAACAGATGGGTCCAAGGAGCCGTGGTTGGGAGGTACGATCCGTTGGTTGATTCATGGTGGGAGTTTTAGAAATCTTACATGTGGAGTCAGTGGTGATGACGAGAGGACACAACGGGTCGTTGTGTCGAGTAACGACCCATTCTATCGAGTCCTTGTCACAGGACCAGAGAACTGAAGAGATGCCAAAAAGGAAGTAACGGATGGATACCACGAGTGATGGTATCAAAGGATGACTCGTGGTATTAGTTGTGGTCACTAGTAGTGTTAAATTTCCAGATTTTCCATTAAGGGTATTTTCATAATTCCTAAGGTCTAAGGTCCTAAACTACGTCGTGTTAAGCTCAGTTAGAAGGATTTTAAGAGTGCTAAACCTATCCTAAGCCTTACCATTCCATGCATGCATGGTTCGAGTTCTTCGTTGGAGATCAAGCTTGATAAATTCTCAAATTTTCTCCAATTCCCTTTGGGTTTTCAAAGAGGAGTGTAAATTAAATTTACCCAGATATGTAGGGCTATGAATAAGAGTTCCTTTAACTATCATGCTCAAGCTTCCTCTCAATTCCATGAATTTAAATTCTAGATTCAAGTTCATGATCTCATGGGGTTTATTCCAAATTTGTGAAATTCTTTATGATCTATCTATGGGTCGATTCCCTTCATATATCAAATCATGTTTTAAGATCTATGGGCAGATTTTATATCTATTTTTATTATTTAATTCATAGTTTCAAATTTTAATTATATTATGCCCAATTATAAGTTTCATGAAAAGTCAAGTTATGATTCCATTATGATGTTAATCTTCCTAAGCCCTAAATTATGAATTTTGATTTATGATATGATTTCTCTCAAGTACTGTCCATGGATTTATGAATATCAAGTATATGTATTTTCACAAGTATACATGTTCTTCATGATTTATGAATTTATGACTATTGGCCGACTCACGGGTCCGTACACATGGCTAAACTGTACTTCAAGTATGATCAAGTATGTTATGTCTTAATTGGCCATGAACTTCATGAATAAATCACCATTACGATATAAGCCTCATGTGCATGTTTTTCGGAGCAGCGTATAGCACCGAGTAGACCCCACATTCAGATAAACCCCATGGTCTCAGAACTACGTGCCACCATAGGTATATTGTCACGACCCGAACAAAGGCCCAGATTGATAAAACGGGACAAAGAACCCTGAGAGTCTCTAAGTCGACACATGACATGAACATAACATCTACGTTCAACATTTTAAATGCGGAAATCTAACATATAACATAGAAAAAGTATGAAAATCTCATAACATCTTAATACATAGCACAAGTATGAAGCTGAATACATACTATGTCTGATAAGCCTCTACTACTGACGAGTTGATGGAACAAGATCCTAACTAACTCACTAAAGTCTGAAGCTGAAAATACTAAATATAACTAAAAAGAAGGGCCCTCGAAAGATGAGGACTCACCAACTCTAACTGGGAGACACTAACACTGATGATCTGGCTAGCGGCGGAACTGAGCCTGAATATTTGAGCCTGTATCATTAAACGATACAACATAGAGTATGCGGTTAGTATGTGGAATATACCGAGTATGCAAGGTAATTAAAACCACCAAGTAAGAAAAATCAGAGATCATGCAGATCATAAACATTTCATCATAGGAGTCTGAGAGTAGGGCTTGCATGCTATTATCTGAAAACATGACTTAACATAACTGAATATCATAACTGAATCGAATGACCCAAAGTTGAAAACTGATAATCATAAGTAAAACTGCACATTGGGTCAAACCTTCTAAAAACATAATATCTTAACTAATGAACATGCATAACTAAAATCATGAGGAACAATGGGAGACTCGTCATATAAACGACATTACCACGATAGACCTTATGTGGTCTCAACTATTACACTCAAGTGGACAGAGCTATCTAAAACCTTGCCAGGGCTAAGGACGCTACCATGATATCGGTATCAAGCTGAAGGCCCCTTGGAGGCAAGGGAAGCTCACAAGGGAGGTCCAAAATAATCTGAACATACCTACGTTGGCACGTGGTTCTGAGGCATAGGGTTCACTGACCCTTAGACTACTCGGTGCTAGACACTACTCCCAAAAACATGCATATGCTCTCCATCATTTTCAATGAAGCTGAACCATCATCTAGTGACAAAGCTAAATCAAGACATGACATACATATTCTGAAAACATAACATGAAGAGCCCTGGTGCAAACTAAACCAAAAGCTGAACAAGAGTGGGAGTCTAGACTCCAAAACCATGTGGTAGCTAATAACACGAAATTTAGATAAATCATGAAACATACTTGATCGAATGGGCTTGCCCAATACTTAAACATTCTTGAAATAGACTTTGATTACTCACATGAACATAGACATGGGTAATTCGACATCATACTTTCATCATGAACATCTCATCATAACTAGAAGCGTAGATCATAATCTCATCTTCTCAAGAACTTCCATAGATGGGCATATTATTTGTAAAACTTTGAAATCATAATTTGTAATTCTAAATATTATAAAACATTCCCATAAATCATAATTCAACATTAGAAACCTGCATAGAGAATACCCATGATAGATACTTAGAGTATTCATAAGTTGGGTTAAAACCCCATACATTAATCAACTTAGAAATAACATGAAATTGAAGAGGAATTGGACATAGGAGTGGATGGATACACCCATTCATAACCCTACATACCTGGGAAATTCTGATTAGAAAACCCTCTTGAATACCCAAATGAGTATGGGGAAGAACTTGATGAATCTTAATCTTTATCATCCATAGAAACTACAAGGCTTGCATGCATTGAGAGGAATAGGTTTAGAATGAGCTAAACCCTCTTAAAACACACTTACCTGAGCTTAAAACGATGTAGTTTAGGTCTTAGGAGCCTAGATTTTATGGATTTACCCTTACTAAATTTGCAGGAATTTGGGTATTGTCCGGAGCAACGACCAATACAACGGGTCGTCCTGAGCTCTAATGAGTTGTTACTCTACTCGTTGCTTCACCCCATTCCAGACTCAGGTCCACTACCATGACCAAATAGGATGAGTCGTATCTAGCTCCAAGGACTCGTCCTGTCCGTCCGTTGTCACCACTGCTCCCTTCCTGGAAATCCTCCCAACGAAACCATACCACAACTCATGGTCCCAAACAACAAGTTGTGTCGTGACTCGTGCCATCTTCCTGGACAAAAACCACCCTCACATCGACCCCCTTACCAGGACCCATTATGTCAACCAATGAGTCGTCCTTAGACTCATTGTCACAGAACCTCTTATTGCAGAACCAAACAACAATTGACTTCCACAGGTCGTTTGACCTTTCAATGAGTCATTCTGAGTGCAAAATCTCAGATTTTCAGCTGCTTTTCATTTCAAATCCCGAGTCTAGTCTTAGGCACTTTCGGGGTATTACAATATCTCCCCCTTGGGAACATTCATCCTCAAATGTGAATGAACATAATGAACAACTGGGGAAAAATAACTGACATCTCACATACAGAACATCGAAGGCTGAAATCTGATGGAGTGACTGTCTTCGGACTGAACTACATGAACGAACTTAATTCATGAATCATAGATACATACATTGACATGAAAGAAACTGGAGTACATGAACTAAACATGAAACTGAATAGAGTACTAGGGAGGAAACTGATAGCTCAAGCTGAAACTGAGGCGGAAGGGAATAGATGCGGGTATTTAACCATCATGTCTGCTTCGGCTTCCCACGTAGCTCCCATGACATGCTAGTTCCTCCATAAAACCTTGATTGATTCCACTACTTTATTTCATAGCTTTTGGATCAGACGATCAAGAATTTGCATCGGAACCTCTTCATAGCTAAGGCTATCCTTAACACCTACACTTTCTACTGGTAAAACCAAAGCCGGATCACCCAAGTACTTTTTTAGAAGCTACACATGGAATACCGGATGCACTAAAGCCAATTCTGAGGGCAACTCCAACTTATAGGCCACTTTGCCAACATGTCTCACAATCCGGTACGGGCCAACATAACGGGGACTAAGTTTCCCTTTCTTTCCGAACCTCATCACTCCCTTCATGGGAGATACCTTCAGAAACACCCAATCATCAACTTCAAACTCAAGTTCTCTTCTCCTCATATCCGCATAGGACTTTTGGCGACTTTGAGCTATTTTCACCCTTTCCCTTATAAGCTGAACTTTCTCCAAAGCCTCATGAATCGAATGTGGTCCTATCAGAGTAGCTTCACCAACTTCAAACCATCAAATAGGTGACTTACACCTCTGCCCATAGAGAGCCTCAAATGGAGCTATTTGAATATTGGAATGATAACTGTTGCTATAGCAAACTCAATAAGAGGTAAATGATCATTCCAACTACCTTTGAAATCAATCACACACTCTCTCAACATATCCTATAGAGTCTGAATGGTCTGCTCCACCTGCCCATTCTTCTGCGGGTGAAAAGCTGCACTGAGCTTAACCTGAGTGCCAAGCCCTTTCTGAAACGATCTCCAAAACTGGGAGGTAAACTAAGTACCTCTATATGTATGATGGACAAGGGCACTCCATGCAACCAAAATAACTCCAAAATATACAATTTGGCATAATCCTCCACTGAACTGGTAGTTTTGACCGATAGGAAATGAGCTTCTTTAGTCAACCTGTCTATAACCACCCAGATAGAGTCATACTTTCGGTGAGTGTGAGGAAACCCTGTAATGGAGTCCATATTGATATCCTCCCACTTCTAAGTAGGTATACTAATATCTTGAAGCAAACCTCCAGCTCTTTGATGCTCAACCTTTACTCGTTAATAATTCGGACACTTAGCGACAAACTCTGCTATGTCCTTATTCATGCCATTCGAACAATGGACTTCCCGTAGGTCACGGTAAATCTTGGTGGCACCTAGATGAATAGAATATCTGGAACCATGAGCCTTATGCAACATCCGCTCCCTCAAGTTGTCAACTCCTGGTACACACAAACGACCCTGATATTGTAACACACTTTCTCTCCCCTGGGAGAAGACCTTCACCTTCTGATTCTTAACGGCTTCCTTCAAATTTACCAGAATAGGATCCTCTTCCTACCTAGCTTTGACCTTGATCAGCAAGGAAAATTCTGATCCATTCTGAACAATGACACCACCATCCGTCGAGTCATTAAGATGAACTCCTAGTTGTGTAAGCTGATGCACATCCTTCACTAACTCTTTCATCTCCTCATCTACATGGGTCACACTCTCCATAGAAAGCCTGCTAAGAGTGTCTACCACCACATTAGCCTTGCTCGGATGAATAAGAACACTAATATTATAATCTTTCAAATTCTCCAACAACCTCCTCTGACGTAGAAATTCAAATCCTTTTGGGTAAACACATACTGTAGGCTTTTGAGGTCCATCAACACATCCACATGGACCCTATACAGATAGTGTCTCCAAATCTTCAAGGCAAATACTACTGTCGCCAATTCGAGATCGTGACTCAAATAGTTCTTTTCATGGACTTTCAGCTTTCTAGAAGCATAGGCTATAACCTTATCGTGTTGCATTAGTACACAACCAAGGATGATCCTCGAGGCGTCGCGATACACCGCAAACCCATCGGTACCCACATGTGGGGTCAATACTGGTGTTGAGGTGAATCGAATTTTCAACTCTTGTAAGCTCTTCTCACAGGCCTCTGACCATTAAAACTTCACTTTCTTCTAGGTCAACTTAGTCAATAGTGCTACAATGGATGAAAACCCCTCAACAAACGTCCGATTATAACTAGCTAAACCCAAGAAACTCCTGATATCCAAAGGATTCACTAGTCTAGGCCAGTTCTTTACCGCTTCTATCTTTTGGGAGTCCACCTGCACACCCTTACTTGACACCACATGACCCAAAAATGCCACTATGTCTAGCCAAAACTTGCACTTTCTAAACTTAGCATATAATTGGTGATCCTTTAGAGTTTGTAATACCACCCTCAAATGAGCAGCATGCTCCTCTTCGCTCTGAGAGCATAGGAGAATATCATCTATGAACACAATCACGAACATATCCAAATATGACTTGAAAACCATGTTCATCAAATCCATAAAAGCTACAGGAGCATTTGTTAGTCGTAAAGACATAACTATAAACTCATAGTGACCATACCGAGTCCTAAAGGCTATCTTCGAAATGTCACTCTCCCAAACCCTGAGCTGATGGTATCCAGATCTAAGGTCTATCTTTGAAATGCACTTAGCACCCCGAAATTGGTCAAAAAAATCATCAATCCGGGGGAGAGGATACTTGTTCTTGATCACAACCTTGCTCAGTTACTGATAATCAATGCAAATCCGAAGGGAACCATCCTTTTTTCGGACAAAGAGCACTGCTGCACCCCATGGGGATTTTCTAGGTCTGATGAAACCCTTGTCTAAGAGTTCCTTCAACTGCTCCTTCAACTCTTTTAACTTGGATAGATCCATTCTGTAAGGAGGAATAGATATAGGTTGCATATCGGGAAGAAGGTCAATACCAAAACTGATCTCCCGCTCGGGAGGAATTCCCGATAAGTCATCTAGAAATACTTTTGGATATTTACACACTACAAGAACTAACTAGAAGTTGGGGTTTCGGATGTAGCATCCTTAACCCTATCTAGATGGTACACTTAACCTTTAGAGATCATCTTCCTGGACTTATGGTAGGAATTGAAACGACCTACAGGCATAACTGAACTACCCTTCCACTCTAAGACTGGCTCACCCGAAAATCAAAACTCTACTACATGGGTTTTACAATTTACTAAGGCATAACATGCATGTAGCCAATCCATGACAAGGATAACATCAAAATATGTCATGGCTAGCTCTACCAAATCTGCTGAGGTGACTTTCTGATGGACTGTGACAGGGAAATTTCTATATACCCGTCGAGCTATAACTGAATCACCGACTGCAGAAGAGATTGAGAAGGGTTATGATAGGATTTCAGAATTGACTCTGAAACTACTAGCAACATAAGGGTATCACAAAAGATAAAGTAGCCCCTAGATCTAACAATGCATATACATCAAGATGGAATACTCTTAACATATCAGTGACTACAACTGGGGAGACCTCATACTCCTAACGAGATCTGAGGGCATAAAATCTATTCTGACCCTGACTACCACCCACACCAATGGATGCACCCTACTGAGCTATGCCTGCTGTTGGGGCTGCTAAACTAGTGGCTGGGCCTTGGCCCCTATCATGGCCCTGTCTGGCTACTGGACAATCTCTAAGCGTATGTCCAGGCTTCCCACACCCATAACAAGCACCTATACCTGCTAAGCACTGACCCGTGTGTCTGCGGCCACACCTTCCACACTCTGGGATGCTCCACATTGGGGGCCTGCTCCCCTGACCTTGGGAGCTTGATGCTCGTCCCCTCTGGTCGTTCCTAGACCTAGATGGTACACTCATAGTTGACGGTGCTAGGCTAAAGATCTATGGTGGGACTGCTAATGGTGCCCACCACAAGGTCTTTGTTGGGAGAATCAGTCCTGGCCCTCTTAGCCTCTCTCTCCCGCTCACTCACATGTACCGCCTCTATCTGTGGGGTGTACAGAACTATCTGAGGAAAGTTAATGTCCTGATAAATCATCGCGGTCCAGCAATATTTGACCAAGTAGTCTGTTATCCCATGTATGAACCGACTCACTCGAGCTCTCTGATCTGCCACCATCTCAGGTGCATACTTTGACAAGCGAGTGAACTCTAAAGCATACTCTTGGACGGTCATCTTTCCTTGCTTCAGGTTCACGAACTCACCTGCTTTAACTCCCTCATCTCATGAGGGAAGAATTGATCCAGAAATGCGGTATGGAACTCATCCCAATCAATAGGGCATGCTCCAATTGCTCTACTATCCTTTCATTGCTTGTACTCGATGTGCACAACCCCTTTCAACTAATACGAGGCTAGATTTGCGCACTTCTCCCTAGAACATCATCAATAAACTCATATGGATCTTTATCCACCTTTAACCAATGAACTCTAGAGGGTTCATCCTCAGAAAATCTCTAACTCTTGCTGCTGCCACATTCCCATTTTGAGAGGCACGCACCACTACCTATTGGTTGACCTAGGAGGTCAAGGCCTGAGCTAACATCTGAATGGCAGCCCTAAACTCTGCATGGGCCACCTGCTCGGGTACATATGATCCTCGGGGGCTGGTGGGGCTTGTTGGTGCGCATCCCTATTGCCATTCTCATGGCCATTTCTGTTTTCGTTCCTTCTTCCATTAACTCAGTGAGGAGGCATGATTCTAGAAACGCATGTAGCATGAGTTAGAAGAATAGAGAGACATTTCATCGCACGATATTGATAATGAAAGAAAGGAACATTTCCTAAATGTTTCATAGCCTCTCCGTCATAAGTGTAGTGAGCTTCATACCTATGAAAAAGACTCTACTTAATGCGTATTTCAAACACCCTAGGACACTTTAAAACCTAAGGCTCTGATACCAAGTTTGTCAAGACCCAAACATAGGCCCAGATCGAGACACAAGTTAAAAGAACCCTGAGAGGCTCCAAGTCGACCTATGGCATGAACATAACATCTAAGCTCAACACTTAAATGCAGAAATATAACATATAACATAACATTAGTGTGAAAATCTCATAGCATCTAAACATCTGAATACATAACACAAGTCTGAAGCTGAATATGTATGATGTCTGATAAGCCTCTACTATTGACGAATTGATGGGGCAAGACCCCAACTAACTTACTAAAGTCTGAAGCTAAAAATACTGAATATAACTGATAAGAAGTTCCCTCGAAAGATGAGAATTCACCAACTCTGACTGGGAGATGCTAACACTGAAGATCAGGCTAGCGGCGATACTAAGCCTAAATATCTGAGCCTGTATCATGAAACGATACAACATAGAGTATGTGGTCAGTACATAGAATGTACCGAGTATGCAAGGTAATTAAAATCGCAAGGTAATTAAAAATCAGAGATCATGCATATCATAAACATTCCATCATAAGATTCTGAGAGTAGGGCTTACATGTTATTATCTAAAAACATGACTTAACATAACTAAATATCATAACTAAATCAAATGAAGCAAAGCTAAAAACTGATAATCATAACTGAAATGGCACATTGAGTCAAACCTACTAAAAATATAATATCTTAACTAATGAACATGCATAACTAAAATCATGAGGAACAATGGGAGACTCGTCATTTAACCGACATTACCACGATAGAGCTTACGTAGTCTCGACTATTACTCTCAAGTGGACAGTGCCATCCAAATCCTTGCTAGGGCTAAGGATGCTACCATGATATCGATATCAAGCTGAAGGCCCCTTGGGGGCAGGGGAAGAACACAAGGGAGGTCCTAAACAATCTTAACATACCTAAGTTGGCACGTAGTTCTGAGGCATTGGGTTGACTGACGCTTAGCCTACTCGGTGCTAGAAACTATTTCTAAAAACATGCATATGCTCTCCATCATTTTTTAACGAAGTTGAACCATCATCTAGGGACAAAGCTGAATGAAGACATGACACACATATTCTAAAAACATAACATGAAGAGCCTTTGCTCAAACTATACCACCTGCTGAACAAGAGTGGGAGTCTAGACTCAAAAATCATGTGGTAAGCTAATAACAGGAAATTTAGATAAATCATGAATCATACTTAATCATATGGGCTTACCCGATACTTAAACATGGTTGAAATAGACTTTGATTACTCAGAACATGAACATAGACATGGGTAATTCGAAATCATACTTTCATCATGAACATCTTATCATAACTAGAAGCATAGATTATAATCTCATCTTCTTATGAAATACCATAGATGGGCATCTTATTTATAAAACTTTGAAATCATAATTTTTAATTGAAAATATTATTAAACATGCCCATAAATCATAATTCAACATTAGAAACATGTATAGAGAATACCCATGATAGATACTTAGAGAAATCATAAGTTGGGTTAAAACCCCATAGATTCATCAACTTAGAAATCACATGAAATTGAAGAGGGATTGGGCATGGGAGTGGATGGATACACCCATTAATAACCCTACATACTTGAGAAATTTTGATTACACAACCCTCTTGAATACTCAAAGGAATTTGAGGAAGAATTTGATGAATCCTAAGCTTGATCTCCCTTAGAAACTACTAGGCTTGCATGCATGGAGAGGAATAGGTTTAGAATGAGCTAAACCCACTTAAAACACACTTACCTGAGCTTAAAACAATGTAGTTTAGGTCTTAGGATCTTAGAAGTTTCAGATTTACCCTTACTAAATTCGTAGGAATTTGGCTACTGTTCGGAACAACGACCAATACAATGGGTCGTCCTGAGCTCCAACGAGTTGTTACTCTGCTCATTGCTTCACCCCATTTCCAGACTTAGGTCTTCTACTACGAATGCACAGGATAAGTAGTTGCTACTCCAACGACTCGTCGTGTCCATCCGTTGTCACCACTGCTCCCTTTCTGGAAATCCTCCCAACGGAACCATACCATGACTCGTGGTCTCAAACAACAATAGGTCATGCCGTGACTCATGCCAGCTACCTGGACAAGAACCACCCTCATAACGACCCCGTTACCACGACCTGTTATGTCAACCAACGGGTCATCCTTGGACCTGTTTTCATAGAACCTCTTACTACAGAACCCAACAACGATTGACTTAGACGGGTCGTTGGACCTTTTAATGACTCGTACCACGAGTCGTTCTGAGTACAAAATCTCAAATTCTCTGTAGCTTTTCATTTCAAATCCTCAGTCTAGTCTTAGGCACTTCCAGGGTGTTATATATATACATATATTTATGGATCCCTTGTGATATCACATTATGCACGTCCCTTGCCTAGCAAGCCTGGGATGGTCCTTTCCACTTGGGGAAAATAGTGGGGCATCATGAAAGCTCTATCATGATGGTGTCGGTTAAGATGAGTCCTCTCATTGTTCATCATGATTTATGCATGGATATGTTTATGTTGCTTTGGCTCAAGTTATGTTTTATAAAGTTTCTTTTATGCTTCTGATTATAACTGGATTATGAATGGTTTGAAAACATTGAGCCCTTATGTTTACATTATGATATTTACTTCATGATCATGCTATCCTACTCTTATGAATTCTAACGTATTTTAATTTTCCATTTTCGCTTATCTTACATACTCTGTACATTCCAAGTACTGACCGCATACTCTATGCTGTATCGTGCCACGATATAGGCTCAAACTTTAAGGTTCAATCTCACCATTAGTCAGACCTTCAGAGTTAGCATTATCCAACTTTTGGTGAGTCCTCATCTTTCAATGGCCATTGTTTATCAGCTCGTACTAGTATTTTCTATTTCAGTTTGTAATGAGTTAGTTGGGGGTCTTGTCCCATCAACTTGTCAGGTTATAGAGGTTTATCAAACATAACATTTATTCAACTTTGGATCCGTATTACGTTTTTGTTTTTAATATGTTGTTGGATTTTTAGACTTCCACTTAAGCATGTTTTATGGTTTCAATTTCCACATGTTGTATGCTCTTAGCTATTATGTTAATGCCATGGTTTGACTTAGAGCTTCTCAGGATTCCTTATCCCATCTCTATATTCGGGTCTCAACTCGGGTCATGACAAACTTGGTATCAGAGCATTAGGTTTTGAAGTGTCCTAGGGTGTTTGAAAGCCGCATTAAATAGAGTCCTTTTCATGGGTGTGAAGCGCGCCAAACTTATGAAGACGATGATATGAAATGTTTTAGGAAACTTCCCTTATTTCATGATCTATTTCATGTGATGAAATGTCTCTCTATCCTTCTAACTCATGCTATACGCGTTTGTAGAATCATGCCTCCTTCCTGAGTTAATTGAAGAAGAAATGAAAATAGGAATAGCCATGAGAATGGCAACAAAGATGGGCACCAGTAGGTCCCACCAGCCTCCAAGGATCATGTGCCCGAGCAGGTTGCCCATGCGGAGTTTAGGGTAGCCATTCTAATATTGGCATAAGAATTGACCACCCATGTCAACCAGCAGGCGGTAGCCGATGTGCCCCAGAATAGGAATGCGATAGCGGCAAGAGTCAGGAACTTTCTCAGGATGAACCCTCTGGATTTTCTTGGATCGAAGGTGGGAGAGGATCCACATGAGTTTATTGATGATATTCACAAGATCCCCCAGATCATGGGGGTGACATGGGCGAAGTGCGCAGACCTAGCCTCGTATAAGTTATAAGGGGTTGTGCATATCGGGTTTACACAGTGGAAGGATAGCAGAGCTTTTGGAGCGGGTTCCATTGGTTGGGATGTGTTTCTTACTGCATTCTTGGATCGGCTCTTTCCCGGTGAGATGAGGGAAATCATGGCAGCTGAGTTCATGAACCTAAGGCAGAATAATATGACAGTCCAGGAGTATGCTTTGGAGTTCACTGATTTGTCCAAATATGCACCAGAGCTGGTGGCTGATTAAAGAGCTCGGGTGAGCAGGTTTGTTCACAGAGTAGGGGACTACCTGGTCAATGATTGTAGGACTGCTATGCTTCATCACGACATTGACTTTCCTTTGATTGGTTTTGTATTCCCAGCAGATGGAGGCAGTGCATCTAAAAGAGAGAGAGTCCAAGAGGGCCAAGACAGACAAATATGGGTTCTCCCAGCAGAAATTGGGAGGCAGACATCATCAGCAGTCTCATCAGAGGTCATTAGCTCCAGCGCTCCAGCTAAACCGCGAGGTTACCAAAGGAGCAGTGCATCAGGCTCGAGGGAATAGAGGAGCATGCACACAGAGCGTACCTTTCTGGTCTATGGGAATGTAATACACCGGAAGTGCATAGGAGTAGACCCGGAAGTGAAAAGTCAAAAACTGCAGAAATTGGGAAAAAATTACAGGACAGGCCATGGAACAACTTATGGTATCAAACCACGAGTAGTTATATATAGTCGTGGTTAGGATCAGGCTGGGTGACAGCGTAAACCACAGGAGACATGATGACTTATTGTGGGAAACAATGAGTCATCATTAGCAGTTGTGGGAAGGAGTTAGGTTCTTCAAGAGACATTCAACGGGCGTCCCAATGACCCGTTAGGAGGAACCACGAGTTGTGGGTTATAGTCATTATTGGAGGTCGAGTTTTCTAGTGGGCTTGGCGGAGGGAAACAATGACGTTTTGTTCGTAGGGACGAGTTGTTGTGTGACCCGTTAGAAAATGAGATGCCAAGGTTCATGGGGGCAAACCATAGACGATGTAACAAGTCATGGGTTGAAGGGACGGGTCGTCCTGACCATCCGTTGGTTGGTTCTGAGAGAATACTTTCATCAGTTCATTCCACGAGAGACATGACGGGTCATTGGTGATTCCCACGACCCATTGGTACCAATGGGTTCCATTCGGCCAGTTTTCAGGGCAGGTACATTAAGGGTATTTTCAACTTTTTCATGATATAAGGCCCAAAACTACATTGTTTTGGCTTGGGAAAGCTGGGTTTTTAAGAAAATAATCCTTCCTAAACTCGCATTCATGCACGCAAGGATTTTGATAGGTTATCTAAGGTAGATTTCAAGCTTTTCACCTCAATGCTTTCAATCTCATTCTTGGGCTTTTAAGAAGGGTTAGAATTGGATAATCCCAGGTATGTAAGGTCTTCAATGGGTGGATTCATCAACACGCATGCTCCTACTCCATGATTTTACTCAAAACTTATTTAAAAACTCATGGGGTTTTGTGTTTGAATTGTATAAAATTAAATGATTTAATTATGGGTCTTGTGATTATGAAATCTTATTATAATCTACTGATTTTTGATCATCTTTTGAGTTTTAAATTGATCATAATATTGTTAATTTGAATTTATAAACAATTAAGCTTGATTAGGCATGCCCCCATGATGAATCAGTTTATGATCCTTTGATCCCTTGATGTTATTGATTAGCCCAACATGAATTATGAATTTATTTATGAATTTATTTTGTATCTATTATGATCTTATGAAATTCAAGCTATATTCATGATTTATAAGTATGTATTGATCTTATTAATTATGAATTATGTTTTTGGCCGACTCACGGGCCTCAAGTCATGGCTAGTTCACATATGTTCAAGCACGTTTATGATTATTATGATTTAACTAGCCCATGAACTCATGTATGTATTATTATGAGAACTATATATGTTTTGGGAGTAATATCTAACACCGAGTACGTTCGGGGCTCAGGTTAAGCCCCGGATCTCATGAACTACATGCCACCGTAGGTATGTTGGGACCTCTTTCATGTTTTTCCCTGGACCAAATGGCCCTTTTAATATGTTATCACACCCTTCATGGTTCCTACCCTTGGCAATGTACGAACACCCTCCCGACTAGGGCTACAAGTCGGGCTTCATGTGTGCTTATGCGAGGTATGTCGATTAAGAGAATCTCCCGCTATTCCTCATGATTTATGCATGTTACCATTATGTATGTTGGCTCAAGTTATGTTAAGTAAAGCTCTTCCATTATGAATATGACCGTGTTTATGTTATGAATGTTTTGAAAACTTCGAGCCGTATGATATGTTATAACGATTTATGATATGAGCATGCTGTCCTACTCTTATGATCTTTTATGAACTTTATATATATTTTAAATGTCCATTTTACTTACCTTTCATGCTCAGTACATTCCACGTACTGAGCGCATACTTCCTATGTTGTATCGTTTCATGATACAAGTCCAGTTCTCATGCTCATCCTTACCTGTAGCTAGTTTCATCCTTTCTCTCAGCGTACTTGGTGAGTCCTCATGTTTTGAGGGCTACATGTTCACACTCTTTGTAATTTCTTTCAGTTTCTAGATGTTGTATTAGTTGGGGAGTTATCCCATCAATCCGCCTTTCATGTTTAGAGGCTTATCAGACTACACGTTGTATTCCGTCGTATTGTATAAGTCTTCCACTGGTTTTCGGCTTATGTTATGTCATGATTACATTCTTCATGTTAAGTCTTCCGCTCATGTGATTGAATTAGATGTATGCTCATGTAATGGGTCGACTTGGGGTCTCTCGGGGCTCCTTGTCCCGTGTCTACGATTCAGGTGTACGTTTGGGTCGTGATAGGGAAGTGTGGCAAGAATCATATAGGGGAGTGCTTTATTGGGTCAGATATCTTTTTTGGTGTGGTAGACCCAGGAAAAGATGCTGGGAGTGTCCTTTGGCTAGGCAGGATAATGGTATAGGCCATGCTCAGGATACCAGTTCAATAGCAGCACTAGCATGCCAAGCTCAGCAGGGTGCATCCACCAGCGCAGGTGGTGGTCAATGCTAGAATCGATTTTATGCCCTTGCATCTCGTCAGGAGCAGGAGACTTCCCCAGATGTGGTGACTGGTATGTTATAAGTATTCCACTTTGATGTATATGCATTGTTAGATCTAGGGGCTACTTTATCTTTTTGTGATGCCCTATGTTGCTAGTAGTTTTGGAGTCTGTCTTGAAATCCTATCAGAACCCTTCTTAGTCTCCTCTATAGATGGTGATTCAGTTATAGATCGACGGGTATTTATATTTTTCCCTGCCACAGTCCTTCAAAAAGTCACCTCAGCAGATTTAGTAGATCTAGCCATGGCAGATTTTGATGTTATCTTTGGCATGGATTGGCTACATGCATGTTATGCCTCAGTAAATTGTAGAACCCGTGCGGTAGAGTTCTGATTTCTAGGTGAGTCAGTCCTAGAGTGGAAGCATAGTTCAGTTGTACCTGCAGGTCATTTCATTTCCAACCTTAAGGTTACAAAGATAATTTCTAAAGGTTTCATATACCATCTAGTTAGGGTTAAGGATGGTACATCTAAAACCCCAACTATCCAGAAGGAGAGAACTTGAGTTTGAAGTTGATGGTTGGGTGTTTCTGAAGGTATTTCCCACGAAGGGAATGATGAGATTTGGAAAGAAAGGGAAACTCAGTCCTCGTTATGTTGGCCCATACGAAATTGTGAGACGGTTTGGCAAGGTAGCGTATGAGTTGGAGCTACCCCCAGATTTGGCTTCAGTGCATCCTGTGTTTTATGTATTGCTTTTGAAGAAATGCATGGGTGATCCAACTTTTGTTCTCCCGGTGGAGAGCATGGGTATGAAGGATAGTCTTAGTTATGAGGAGGTTCTGGTGGAAATACTTGATCGTCAGGTTCGAAAGCTAAGAAACAAAGAAGTAGCTTCAGTAAAGGTTTTATGGAGGAATCAGCACATTGAGGGAGCTGATCTTGGGCATATTTGTATGCCCAAGTGATACTCAAATGAGTCATTTTTCCTTGTTTATCTATCGATGTTTGTACATTCTCATGTGAATTGTAATAAAATGTGAATTTATAGTAACCAACATGATTAGCGTGGTTTTGCAGGAAAAATATAATTTTACGAAGCTAAGATGCATGTGGGGAGAAATCGGGATTGGACTCGGAAGCTAGGAAGGAAAAAAGCACAAGGAAAGCATGAATTAAAGGGGCTCCGTGATGGAGCCGTGTCACGCTACCATCGCGGATGCATTCTGCCTGGATGCTGAAAATATGCCAAATTCCAGTGAAGGTGCGCGTTGGGGCCGTGGCACGTTGGCCTAGCCCTGCGTTGCATGTCGTGCCACGTTGGGCTTTAATACTTGGATGACCGGATTCCAATGAGGGTCCGCGTTGGTGGCGTGTCACAGAGGCAGTGCTCCGTGATGCACTCCGTGACACGTTGCTTGTTATTCCGGGAAAAATTCCCACTAGTATAAATAGAACACTTAGGTTCATTTTTAATAATTCTGACTGGGTGGAGCAAGAACGTGGGTTACAGGCAGTTGAGGGGACGAAAATCTTAGGGTTTTTCTCTATCTCCTTCTTCTTTATTTCAGTTTCTTGAATGATTAACACTCATTTAACGATGTTTAATCCACAAATGAGTGGCTAAATTCCCTTCTTGCTGAGGTTAAGAACATTTGTATTGAAATGTAATTATTGATAAATTGGTTTTTCATCTTTTCTTCCATGGTTGTTCTATTGATTCTTGTTCTTACTGCATTAATGTGTGGCCAACATTAATGTATATCTAAAAAGTCCGGTTTCACTCGAGAGACAACAAGAAATTGGAAAGTTGTGAATTGATAGGATATGATCTTTTCTTAGTTTGGGAAAATTGATAATTAATTTACCTTTAGGATAGAGATATACCTGAAAGTCGTATTAGTCAATTAAGGAATCCGTTTTGTATGGCTAGAACATGAATTTCTTTTTATCACAGAGATGTAGGTGGAAGGTTCACGATTCTTAAGTTGGGTTAAATACGAGAGTTTTAATCCATAGGTAATAATTCTTGACTAGCAACCGGAGGAAAGATTAATCAAATTGTATCGATAATTTATTTCTCTACATGTTCATTTTAGCCTCAGCATGCTCATACTTATAGTTCAGACTCAAATTGTATATTCGTTTTAGACTTAGTATAAAATTAGGAAACAAAATATCAAAATATTCTTCACACTGTTGTCTGCAGTTTAGAGTTAAAGTTATTGATACTTGATTAGATTGATACCTTAGTCTAATCCTTGTGGGATCGATACTTGGCTTACTTGAGCCACTTTACTACTTGTTCGACCATGTGCACTTGCGTGTAGTTATTCCAAACGCACCGAACAAGTTTTTGGCGCCATTACCGGGGACTGGCAATTGGTAAAATTTTCTTAAGTTAGTTTACTATTTCCTCTAAGTGTTGAAAACTTGGTCTTAGCCTGTATTTTGCAGATACTAATTTATGTTGAACACTGGCAAGAGACAAGGAGCTGGTGGACTCATCTTTAGAGCCGGAAAGAAAATTCCATCGTCAAAGGAGAGAAGCTCTAGAGAAAAAGCTGCAGTTGCTCAGACAAACAATCCTGGAGCAACAACAGAATCCACCAATTGTAAGGGCAATGTTAGCACTCGAGGAAATGGCAGCTAGGCCGATTCGCGAGGTGGCAATCCCACATGCTAACAATGTCACATCTAGCATTCGCAAACCTGAGCCAGGAGGGAGGTTCGAGCTTAAACAGAACATGGTGCAATTGCTGCACACCAGCGGGCAGTTCATAGGTCTCCTTCATGAGTATCCACAGTAACATCTCCAAAATTTTTTGGAGATAAGTGACACTTACATCCCCGCTGGAGTGTCATCAGATTATGTCAGGCTTACATTGTTCCCATTTTCACTTTTGGGAGAAGCTAAGAGGTGGTTGAAAGCTTAGCCACCTAATTCCATCACCACGTGGGATGATCTTGCAATGAAATTCTTGATACGGTTCTTTCCATCCGGTAAAACAGCAAGACTTAGAAGTCAAATTATAAGTTTTAAACAGAGAGAGGGAGAGAATCTGTATCAGGCCTGGGAGAGATTTAAATCTATGTTGCGGGATTGTCCTCATCATCACCAATCCAATGATGTGCTGGTGCATACTTTCATAGAGGGTTTGGAACCCCACACAAAAATCTTGCTAGACTCAGCAGCTGGGGGACAAGCATTAGAGAAGACTTATAAGGAGCTGTATAACTTGTTAAATCATATTTCGCAGGGGAATCCGGAGTGGAATGCGGACTCGTCAAGAGGGGGAACAAGGAAAGCAGCAGGAGTTTTAGAAGTGGATGGTTTTACAGCTATTGCTGCACAGATAGCTGCGTTACAAAATCAACTCAACACCCACTTCAGTAACATGAGCATGAACCAGTCTCAAGCCCCAGTGAATGTAGTGCAGCAGATTTGGTGTGAAGTGTGCAGGAGTAATGAACACTCAGCTGAGTGTTGCGGTGCAAATCCTGAATCGGTGAACTTTGTTGGTAATGTACAGAGAAATAACCACCTATAGTATGGCAACAACTACAATTCAAACTAGAGGAATCACCCGAATTTCTCTTGGGGTAGCAACAACCATCAAGGGCAAAGTTCGAGTCAGGGGGCGCAGAGAAATCAAGGAGAGCAGCAGAACTATCAGTCGCAATACAGAAGCAACAATGCACCTTTTCCACCACCATCACCCAGCATTGAGGAGATGTTCAAGATAATGATAGCTAACCAAGCACAATTGCAGGCTGATTACGTGAAATTGGCAGCCGATGTAAAGAACAATCAGTTAGCTACAAAGGCGCTGGAGTACCAATTTGGGCAATTTGCTGGAGCTCAAAACACCGGGCCTAGAGGAGGACTTCCAAGTGACACTGACCCCAACCCAAGCAAGTAAATGCAGTGACCACGAGGAGTGGTTTGCAACTCAAGGAGGTGGAACCAGAAAGACCACCACAGCAGTCGGGAGCAGTGGAGAAGGAGAGGGAGCACAATGATGATAGGGGGAAGGAGAAGGAAGCTGAACCAGAAAGACCACCACCCCCGTTCCCTCAAAGACTAAGGAAACACAAGGAGGAAGCGTGTTTCAAAAATTTCATGGAGGTGCTTAAGCAGGTACACATTAATTTACCTCTTGTTGATGTTTTGCAGGGAGTGACGAAGTACGCAAAATATATCAAGGACAACGTGGCAAACAAAAGCAGGTTGACTGAGTACGCTCGCTTATGGAGGAGTGCACTTCACGGATACAAAATAGGTTGCCCACAAAGCTCAAGGACCCTGGGAGCTTTACAATTCAAATTACAATCAGGAAGAGTATCCGAGCTCGTGCATTATGTGATTTGGGAGCGAGCATTAACTTGATGTCGACATTGGTATTCAAGAAATTGGGGCTAGCCAGTCCTAGACCGACAACAGTGATCTTGCAACTAGGGGATCGTTCTTTGGCCAAACTAGATGGAATTGTGGAGGACGTGCTGGTGCAAGTGGGCTCCCTTATTTTCCCGATTGACTTCATTGTGCTGGATTTTGAGCCGGACGCGGAAGTCCCATTTATTTTGGGACGTCCTTTCTTGGCGACCGGGAAAGCACTTATTGATGTAGCGGCAGGGCAGCTACTATGCGGGCCCATGACAAGGTGGAGGTGTTTGAGGTGTACAAGGCTGCAAAGCTTCCAGCCGTGTACGAGGAACTCTCAGTGATCAACGTGCTTGATCGAGCGGATACTGCTCAAAGCATTGAGGAGCCATTGGGGAAACCACCGGAGAAGTGTAAGCATGACATGGGTGAGGCCGGTAGTCGAGAGAAAACGTCTGTCACCCTAGAGGATGACTGAGCTTAATGACGTCGAGCCGCGACGGTAAACCAGGCACTGCACGGGAGGCAACCCGTGACATTTTTGTAATATTTGAATAGATTTCGTAGAAGAGAAAAAAAATGAGAAAAAGAATAAAAATAAAAACAAAAAAATTGTATTTTATGTGAAACGTATAAATTCTAACCAATTTGTTGTTGTGAGATGAATTTCAGGTTGAACGGAAAAATGCAAAGGATTCCAAAGGAAAAATCGAGGTGAGAAAAATAATAAAAACTAGCAAAACAGTGAGCCTGCGCGATGGCTCCGTGTCACGGAGGAGGGCCTCTGCGTTACCCTCCATGACACGTTGAAGGGTTCTAGAATTTTTTTACAAATTCCAGAACCCCTGCGCGATGGCTCCGTGTTACGGAGGGTGTGCTTCACGTTACCCTCCGTGACACGTTGAAGTGTTATTCGCGACGGGTCACACCGGGTCGCCGGGTGACCCGCGCGAAAAACCTCCTTTTTAACCCCGAAAACACCCAATTTTTCCCATTTTTCACTCCCCTCCACGACAAACAACCCAAAATCCCCCCTTCCCCAACGTTACACGGACCTAGGAGCTAAAATTCTTCAACTTTTCTTCGATATCATCGAATTGAAGGTATGTTCGTTAACTTCACCTCATTTCTTGACTAAATTTTCCGATTTTGAGCATGTGAAGTGAGGAAAACTTGCCCTAATTGTAAATTGAGCTTGAATTCATGTAAGCTATTGTTAATTGATGTTCGTAGTATCGTTGTGATTATATGAACTCGATAAATACATGGGTGATTGAAATTCTTGTGAAATTGTAGCTAGGGTTAGAATTTGAATATGAAGAAGTTAAAAATTGAGTTGAAATGTGAAATTCTTGTTGGTTTGTGCATGTTGAGTGAGGTAAATTATGTTGTGCTTAACGTAATAAGCTAAAGGCGCGACGGATTTTCGGGATAATAAAATTGTTGAAATTGCATAGAAATTGGGGGAATTGCATCGGTTTTGTTGATAGAAATTTTCGCCAAGTGCTATGTGATGAAATGTTATCGATGGAATAGTGGATTAGCTATAAGAAGTCTGAGTAGTACATAGAATTTATACCGTCGAACCCTCTGAATGCACGAGGCATTTTTGTTATTATTATTTTATTTTATTTTGAAAGTTAGAAAAAGAGGATTGTCTTGTTGTAATGTTGTGATTGTGGCTAAAGACTAAGTGTGGGGTGGCCTAGTTTAACCCAACCTTAGTCGAAGCTAATTTTAATTTGAATAACATTGGAACTGTCTGTTTGGTTTGACAGAAACAATGGCAAGCAGGCAAGATAAAGGGAAGGGCGCATCTACATCGGGTGCCGGAAGGAAAAGAATCAGACTGGGAACAGCAGTCCCAGCAGCACCAGTGGTTCCATGTGGCCAACGCCGTCAATACGGAACCCGATGGGTGACAGAGGAAGGGAAGAAATGGTACGCAAAGCATAAGGAAAGCAAATACTTCCCCGAGGATCACATTGCTAGGGAACCGTTGGCACAAGAATTCCCCAGAATTGTCCATAGGATTGATGCAGCCGGGCTGAACTTCATCTTTGAAGAGCCCAAGGAGTGCAATCTTCACCTGATTCGGGAGTTCTACGCCAACTGGAACCCGACATTTAGAAGTCACACCATAAAGATAAGGGGGAAGGTAGTCACTTTTGAGCCCCATCACCTTAATGCCATATTGGGGGCGCGGGACACAGACGCCCATGTACTCCGGCAGCTGAATATCACTCCACCATATGCGAACATCAGACGCACTCTGTGTGGAGCCCGGTCTATAGCACGGTGGAGCAGGCATAAGGAGAGGGGCTACCATCAGAAATTGCCCTACTCACAGATGAACAGGGAAGCCAGGATATGGCTTAAGATTGTGTGTTCCTGCCTGATCCTGGGGGTGCATATGATAGATATCACCCGGGATCGTGTGTGCTTGGTCTATGCCTTGATGAAAGGGCTGGAGATCAATGTTGGGGTGGTGATTATCTCCGCCATGAAGAAAGCCCGTTTGCATCAAGGGCACGGGTATGGGTTTGGTGGTTTACTGACCATGTTCCTGAGGGGCCTAGATGTTGAGGAGGAGGCCCTTGACTACATCTTGCAGATGGAGAGGCGGGCCTTAGACGTCACCAAAACTATGGCCCCGACACCACTCATGGGCCAGTTCTTACACTAGCCGAGCGACATGCTCGGGATGATCAGTACATGGCCCGCATGTTCGGGATGCAGATGCTCCAGCTGCGCATAGGCGGGAGGCCGGCAATAGAAGATGAGCTGTGGCAGCTCGAGCTAGACTACCCTTTTGGCTAAAATGCTAGGGCTCTATGCCGAGTGGGGCCAGCTTTTGTGGAGACCACTGATGATGACGTCCCCACCGATTAGAAGACACATTGTGAGGACTCAGATGTTGAGTCATATGATGATGACGGGGGCGATTCAGACATGGGAAACGAGGCAGCGGCACCTGACGAAGAAGTGGAATACTTCAATTGATCAGGGAGTTTCACCACCCACTTTTGTGCTATGCTGAATTTTGTGAACACTGGGGAAAGTGTTCGATTTAAGTATGGGGTGGGAGTAGTTAGGTGCTGGTTGTTGTTGTTATTAATGTCTCTGTTCTGTTGTTGTGCTTGGAAAAACTTGTGACCCTGTGATTTTTGTGTGTATGTCTGTATTGTAATTAATGTGAAGCTGTTGTGTGCCGTTGAATGTTGTTAGTTGGTTGTGTAAATATTTTTGTTTTTTCGAAATGATCGATATTTTTAAAATTTTTCGTGAATTTTTTTATTTTTGGGTTTCTCGGCGTTTGTTCTCGATTCTTTTACCGAGAATAGTCCCATTGAACCGAAGTCGTAATTAGTGACCGTTTCCTATGATGGATGGATGACGACCTTCTTAAGGGAAATGTAGTCGATAGGAGTAGATTACTTTTGTTCGTTTTAATTTTTTTCTTTTATGTGTTTGTATCCCAAACGTGTCGTTACTTTATGGTTGTGAAATTCTTGTTGTGTGTTGTACATGATATTTAAAATGCAAAGGTGATTCGTATGAAAGCATGCAACTTTGTAAATATGATGAGATACCTAGGCCATAGAGTTCGATTTGGTGTGATTGAGGCTTAATGTTTGAATTCTTGTAATTAGCTGACTGAAGAGTCTGTGAATATGTCTTGAGTTGAGCATGTGCAATGAGTGTGTGGTGAGGTTTCTTTCTTCCATGCTATTGTGAAGTGTCTAGAAATTGCCTGGTGTGTGTACGAAACAAAATGAAGGATGTGTATTGTAGGAAAGGATGTAGGCATTTCTTTGCTTTAACCGAAAGTTTTTTTCAGTATCGTACCTACCTTGAATATACATCCTAATTAGCCCATTGAGCCTTTAGCCTATTCTTTTTCTTTTGTCAAAAAGGTGTAAACTGAGTTGAACCCCTTCTTTTCATTATCCGCAAATTTGATCCAAAACTCTTAAGCGCTCAAGAAAAAAATAATTTTCCCATAGTGTCAAGGAGTGAGAATTGTGAAAAGAAAAGAAAAAGCAGAGTGATGAAAGGAAAGAAAAGGTCAAAGGTGCACTCGCTATAAATTAAATATAATGGATACGTATAACTAATCTTTGTTATCAAGTCGAGTGTGCTTAAAGATATGGGAACAAAAATAAAGACAGACTTCAAGAATGGGAGGATGAAGGAAGAAACAATGCCCATAAGGTTGATGAGATGTATTGAAAAAGCGCTTAAGGAGGCTAGTTTTTATTATTGGTTAGCCCAGTATTTGCTAGTTCCGTAGCTTACACTACAACCCGTTAAGTCCTACGTGATCTTACATCACGCGTCCTTATATTAGTGGAGTAATACACTAAAGGCAAGCCTATGGTTCATGACATGATGCATGTGAATTCTTTTGGGAGAGAGAGCGAAATCGTGTTTATATGCCCCTGCATGTAATGTCTTTGAGTTCATGTGATTAAAAAGGGGAAAATTATCTTGTGTTGTGAGGGAACATGCTCGACGAGAGATTGAATTTCATGTCAGATATCTTGATCTGCTGATTTGCATGAGTTTGCCGATATCGAGAGTCGATTCTTGAGTCTAGGAGGTCTTAATGTGTTGAAGGTCATTGTATTGATAAGACTATGCATGTTTTCTTGATGATTTGCTATATTAAATAATCGGTATAACCGTAGCTTGAATTGTTGAGCCAAAGTAGCCAGGATTGGGTGTCAATCGCATGAGGTGTAAGATTATTGTTCGGGGACGAACAAGGATTTAAGTGTGGGGTAAGTGATCTTGGGCAGATTAATATGCCCAAGTGATACTCAAATGTGTCATTTTGCCTTGTTTATCTATCGATGTTTGTACATTCTCATGTGAATTGTAATAAAATGTGAATTTATACTAACCAACATGATTAGCATGGTTTTGCAGGAAAAATATTATTTTACGAAGCTAAGAAGCATGTCGGGAGAAATCGGGATTGGACTCGGAAGCTAGCAAGGAAAAAAGCACAAGGAAAGCACGAATTAAAGGGGCTCTCTATGGAACCGTGTCACGCTTCCATCGCGGATGCATTCTGCCTGGATGCTGAAAATATGCCAAATTCCAGTGAAGGTGCGCGTTGGGGCCGTGGCACGTTGGCCTAGCCCCGCGTTGCATGTTGTGCCACGTTGGGCTTTAATACTTGGACGACCGGATTCCAGTGAGGGTCCGCGTTGGTGGCGTGTCACGGAGGCAGTGCTCCGCGATGCACTTCGTGACACGTTGCTTGTTATTGCGGGAAAAATTCCCACTAGTATAAATAGAACACTTAGATTCATTCTTAATAATTCTGACTGGGTGGAGCAAGAACGTGGGTTACAGGCAGTTGAGGGGACGAAAATCTCAGGGTTTTTCTCTATCTCCTTCTTCTTTATTTCAATTGCTTGTATGATTAACACTCATTTAACGATGTTTAATCCACAAATGAGTGGCTAAATTCCCTTCTTGCTGAGGTTAAGAACATTTGTATTGAAATGTAATTATTGATAAATTGGTTTTTCATCTTTTCTTCCATGGTTGTTCTATTGATTCTTGTTCTTACTGCATTAATGTGTTCCCAATGTTAATGTATATCTAAAAAGTCCGGTTTCACTCGAGAGAACAAGAAATTGAAAAGTTGTGAATTGATAGGATATGATCTTTTCTTAGTTTCGGAAAATTGAGAATTGATTTACCTTCAGGATAGAGTTATACCTGAAAGTTGTATTAGTCAATTAAGGAATCGGTTTTGTATGGCTAGAACATGAATTTCTTTTTATCACAGAGATGTAGGTGGAAGGTTCATGATTCTTATGTTGGGTTAAATACGAGAGTTTTAATCCATAGGCAATAATTCTTGACTAGCAACCGGAGGAAAGATTAATCAAATTGTATCGATAATTTATTTCTCTACGTGTTCATTTTAGCCTCAGCATACTCATACTTATAGTTCAAACTCAAATTGTATATTCGTTTTAGACTTAGTATAAAATTAGGAAACAAAATATCAAATTCTTCTTCACACTATTGTCTACAGTTTAGAGTTAAAGTTATTGACACTTGATTAGATTGATACCTTAGTCTAGTCCTTGTGGGATCGATACTTGTCTTACTTGAGCAACTTTACTACCTGTTCGACCATGTGCACTTGCGTGTAGTCATTCCAAATGCTCCGAAGAGGAGCTATGTGGGAAGCCGAAGTAGATATGATGGACAAATACCCGCATCTATTCCCTCACAGCTCAGTTTCAGCTTGAGGTATCAGTTTCCTCCCTAGCACTCTATTCAGTTTCATGTTTAGATCATGTGCGACAGTTTCTTTCAGATCAATGCATGTATGTATGATTCACGAATTCAGTTCAGTCATGTAATTCAATTCAGAGTCAGTCACTTCATCAGTTTTCAACTTTAAATGTTTAGTCTTTGGTATGACAGATACATTTCTCAGCATTTCAGCATGTTTATCCACATTCGAGGAAGAACGTTCCTAAGGGGGGATATTGTAATACACCGAAAGCCCTAAGATCAGACTCGAGGGTTGAAACGTAGAAAATACAAATTCCTGCACCAGGTCACAGGACGAGTCATCCAGTGACCTGTAAGGTGCACCACTAGTCTTTAGGTGACTCATGGAGTGGAGGGAGAGTTGGATGGTTTTTGAAATTTGGGGTTGACCACGGGACAAGCCATGACTCGTGGTCAGGGTAACGAGTCGTGGAGTCAGCCATGGTTATGAGCTGGCTTGATGATGGAAATTTTGGGTAGTAAACATAGCAACTAGTCACCACGAGTCGTTAGGCACACCATTTGTCGTGCTGTCCCTTATGGGTGACCAGCAGAGGTACATTTTTCCAATGCTAGCGGTGATTGGAGATGATGAGTCATCCCCTCAGGCAATGATTCTTCCAGTCCCTCACTGGGATGGGCAGACTGTATTTTTCTGCGAATTTATTAAGACCTTTTCTGTAATTCCTAAGTTCCTAAGACCTAAACTACATCATTTCAAGCTCAGATAGGTGTGTTTTAAGAGGATTTAACTCATTCTAAACCTATCCCTCTCCATGCATGAAAGCCTAGATGTTTCTAAGAGTGATCAAGCCTAGAAGTTCATCAATTCTTCTTCAATTTCCTTTAGGCATTCAAAAGGGTTGTGAAATCCGATTTACCCAAGTATGTACGGTTATGAATGGGTGTATTCATCCACTCCCATGCCCAATCCCTTCTCAAATTCATGGAAATTCCTAGTAGATAAATCTATGGAGTTTTAGCCCAACTTGTGAATTCTCTAAGTATCTATCATGAGTATAATCTATTCATGTTTCTAATGTTTAATTATGATTCATGGGCATGTTTTACGATTTTTCAAATTACAAATCATGTTTTCAAAGTTTCACAAATTATGATGCCCAATTATGACAGTTTTTGAAAAGATGAGATTATGATCTATGTTTCTAAGTATGATGAGATGTTTATGATGCAAGTATGATTTTGAATTACCCATGTCTATATTGATGTTTTTGGCTATAAAAGTCCATTTCAAGAATGTTTAAGTTTGGGCAAGCCCGTATGATCATGTATGTTTCATGATTTCATGTTATTAGCTTACCATATGGATTTTGGAGTCTAGACTCCTACTCTTTTCAGCTTGTGTTATGGTTTGAGCCCAAGGCTCCTCATGTTATAATTTCAAATTATGCATGTATGTTAAGATTCAGCTTCATTGAAAAATGATGATAGTTTAGCTTCGTTGATTTATGATGAAATTCATGGAAATTCCTAGTTGATGAATTTTTCAAGCCCCACTCTCAGAATCTTATGATGAAATATTTTATTATATGAATTATTTCTGTTTTTACTTACTTAGTGGTTTGACTTACCTTGAATACTCGGTACATTCCACATACTGGCTGCATACTCCATGTTATATCATTTCATGATACAGGCTCAGATATTTAGGTTCAGCCCCGCTGTTAGCCAGATCCTCAGAATAGCACCTTTCAGCCAGGTTGGTTAGTTCTCATCCTTCGAGGACCCTATTTTCAGTTGTATTTAGTATTTTCAGTTTCAATCTTAGTGAGTTAGTTGGGGTCTTGTCCCATCAACTCGTCAGTATGTAGAGGCTTATTAAACATAGTATGTTTTCAGTTTCAAATTGTTGATATGTATTCAGATATTTGATGTTATCAAACTCTCAGATTTCCGCTATTTTATATATGTTAGACTTTTGCATTATTTTGTTGAACTTTAGATGTCATGTTCATGCCATGGATCGACTTGGAGGCCTTCGGGGTTCTTTGTCCCATGTCATTGATCTGGGCCTATGTTTGAGTCGTGACATTAATCATGTGTTGAATGAACCTGAGGATGGAAACAAGGTCAGCATAGGCATGACCATGAATCTTATTATACTTGGAGGAGAAAGGACTCCACTGCATGCATTACGTCGCTATGCACCTTATATGATGACATCCTAAGGGAGTTCAATGATCACCAAAGGGCTATGGAACTTTGGAATGCTTTGAAGAATAGGTTTGATACTTGGTCTACTGCAAAGATAAGATCCCTCACAATCAAGTTTGATTCATACAAGAAATATCTAGAACATTCAAGCTAAGATCCAAATATTATTGGAGAGTTGAAAGCTTTCAGTCATGTGTTGACTGACGAGAAACAGATCTAAGCAGTAATACATTTTTTACCTAGTTCTTGGGATCATATGAAAATTCATTTGACCCACAATTAGTTTATCACAACTCTGGAAGATGTTTGGAAGCATCTTGAATTAGAGGAGGAACGACTTCAAGCTGCAAAGCCAACAGCTGAGTTGCACATGGCAAAAATCTCCAAATTCAAAAGTGATTCAAAGATAAAGAACTGGGGAAAGATAAGAGGGCCATCTCAGATTTATCCATCTTGCCTTCTAAGAAAATAAGGATGGAAAATGGCAAGAACAAGCATCCCAAACATGTCGAGATTGCTAAAGTAAAATGTTTTAATTGTAACAAAAAGGATCACTATGCCAGAGACTGCTCTAAGTCTCCTAGAAAGGTATTTCACAAAATTTGAATCAGTGAACTTTGTGTTTCTAGTTCTATTTTACTAACTGAATCTAATCCTTTGTTGATTGTAGACTCAGGAGCATAGGACCACATAGCATGAGAGTGTACTACCTTTGTTGAATTTTGACAAGTTTTACGTGGAGCAAAGTGAGTATATACGGGCTACAACAATAAAGTTGTTGTTGAAAGAATCAGTCATGCAAGTTAGTCCTGTGTGGCGATCGAGACCTTATCCTACATGATCTCCTCTATGCACCAATGATTTGTCAGAGCGTTATTTTAGTTTCTATTTTGCTTAGGCTAGGATTTTATTTATTTTTTTATGACAATTTTATTAAGTTGACTTTTGGATCAACTTTATTTGGTTTTGGATGTTACTGGAGGGTTATTTATTATGTATTTGAATTTTAAGTCATTTAATAATAATTCCAGTTTTTCAATGTTTGCTTCTTCAAATAAATATAATTGTGATGTAATCATATGGCATGCTAGACTTGGTCATATAGGCCAACGAAGAATGCAACGGCTAGCAAAATAAGGTTTGCTTACCAGCATTGAACATGTGAAATTGTCCATGTATGAAATTATTTAGATGGAAAATTTGCAAGATCTTTTGGTGAAGCAACCAGAGCTGAATATCCTTTGCAATTAGTCCATTTGGACATCTGTAGGCCCATGACTGTAAGGGTTAAGCACGGAGCAAGTTATTTCATTACATTTATTGATGATTTTACCCGTTAGAGTTATGTCTATTTAATTTCCCACAAATAAAAAGTGATAAGTTGTTTCAAACGCTATATGAGCTTAATGGAAAATCTGTAAGACAAGAAGATAAAAGCTCTTCGAACTGATCATTGCCGGAGATACTTATCGACTCAATTTAATGAGTTATGTAATAAAAAGAAAATAGTTCATCAGTTGATTGTTCCAAATACTCTGCAATAAAATGGTTTTGTAGAGAGAAGAAACAGAACACTCTTAGAAATGGTTAGGTAAATGATGGCACAAGCCAGTCTCCTAATTAATTTTTGAGGTGATGCTTTACTTACTGCTACCTTGTACTTAATTGAGTGCCTACAAAATTAGTTGTAGTCACTCCATATGAGTTGTGGACTGGAAGACATCCCCCTATGAGTGTACTAAGACCTTGGGGTTATGTTGCTGCCTATACACATGATTCCTCTCACAAATATTACAAATTGGGTCCAGAGGAAAGAAAAGCATCTTTATAAGGTACTCAGAAACCTCTAAAGGTGTTTATAGGTGAGTGAAACAGTGAGAATTTAACTGAATTTGAATCACAAGATGTCACATTCTTAGAGAATGAGTTTCCTAAGAAGGGAGATATAGGTGAAAACCTATCCTTATTTGAGATAAGGGATAAGGACGTGCAATGATCACTTTATTCGAGTGGGAGATTTTAGCAGATGATGAATTAGTTCTCATAAGCAGCCTCTTTCATCATCAGATGCGAATAAAAGTAATCCTTATACATTTAATGAAAACCACCAAATGGATATTGTTTCGAGTGGGAGTGAGATGGTCACCGATCTTGTTTCAAGTGGGAGCGGGATGAATGTTCCCGATCTATGTGGGAGCAACATTAATCTAATTGGGAACAATAATGAATGAAAAATTAGATGTTGTTCTCATGAAAAGACTCCCCACCAATGAAATGACATTGAAGGCATGATTTATGATGCTCCTACAACATGAAAACGAGCCTAAAAATATAAAAGAGGCTCTCTCATGCCCTTCTAAGGATAGATGGACAAAAAATGAAGGATGAATTGGACTCTATGAGAGTCAACAATGTTTGAAAACTAGTTGATCTTCCAGCAGGACGCAAAGCCATTAGAGAAAATGGGTTCTCAAAATTAAGCTCAAGGCTAATGGAACAGTTGAGAGATATAAATCTCGGCTTGTAGCAAATGGGTATACAAAGTAGAAAGGAATAGACTACGAAAAGACTTTCTCAACTGTTGTACGATTTACCTCTATTCTCTTGGTTCCAGCTATAGTTGCAAGCTTGGATCTTGAATTACATCAGATGGATGTAAAGACTACCTTTCTTAATGGAGAATTAGATGAAGAAATTTATATGGAACAACCTAAATGTTTCATTAAAAAGGGTCATAAACAAAAGGGATACTTCTAAAGTCAATTTATAGCCTCAAACAATCTTCAAGGCAGTGGTACATACACTTTCACAAGTTGTCATATCTAGTGGTTTTACCATGATGGATGAAGACCATTGTGTTTATAACAAAAAATCAAGAAACAAACTTGTAATTTTACATTGCATGTAGATGACATACTTATAGCTGGAAATGATAAGGAGTTCATAACCAAAGTTCTGTCATGGTTTTCATCCCAATTTGAGATGAAAGATATAGGTGAAGCAACATATATTCTTGGAGATAAGATTTCAGGAGATCGTCCAAAGAAACTATTGTATCTCTCCCAAGAGAATTACATTATAAAAGTTTTTAAACGATTCAATATGCAAAATAGTAGCTCTGTTGATACTCCTATCAATAAAGGCCAATCCTTGAGTAGTCGGACGTGTTCTAAGACTCCTAAAGAGAAGGAAGAATGAGTCGATTTCCATATAAGAGCGTAGTCGAAAGTCTAATGTATGCTATGGTACGTACCAGACCTAATATTTGTTGAGCAGTTGGCTTGGTAAGGTGATACCAAACTAACCCAGGATTAGTACATTGGCAAGTAGTAAAGAGAATCATGATATATTTGAAGGGAATTGTTGAATATACATGTTACACCCTATAAGATATTAGCAGTTAATGTGCGTGCACGTGGATTTATGGTGAGTATTGAGAGGTTGACACGTGTGGGAAGAGTCTCGGAGTCAGGATGAGCGAGGAAATCATTGAGTGGATTAGCAAGATCAGTCGAGGCTAGGCCACGAGGGCCTGCGCGAGGCGTCGGCCTTGCCTGTGCAATGGGCAGCGCGAGGCGCTGGCCTTGCCTGCACCATGTGCAGCGTAAGGAGCCAGCCTTTCCACCACCCTATGCCTATATATAAGCCTCCTTTGTTAATTTAAGTCATTTATAAAATGAACCATCAGCTAAGAATAGAGAGCACACACAAATTTCATTCAAATTCCATCAAATTACATCATCAAATGCCGTCCAAACACAAAGAACTTCGGGTAACAAGTTCTAGGCCTAGGGGAAGCATCTCTGTGGAGTTATTTCTTGAAAATTCGCCTGGTACACCGGAATTCCGCCAAGTAAGGGTTGTCGGAATTGCTCCAAATTAGATTCTAAATGGCCACAAGCAATAGGTAAGCATTTCTCCCTTCTAAACTCTCAAGAAATTATAAGTTTTTAGCAAAACGAAATGGAGTTGAAGTTATAGTTAACCCTATTAAAAGATATTGTTATTCACCGATTCCTACTATTGAAATAACTTTATTTTCTCTGTATAAAGGCCGCAATTGAAAGGAATCACCGGATACTGGTTGAAACTAATCAAATGGGAATCGAAATTTGAGGTATGTCAAGGCTTATTACTTCAGCAAGTTATTCTCATCGTATAATGATATGACCTATGTTCTTGAACAGAAACAACGATCCTATACGTTGTAATTTGCTGCTACTAGTTGATAAAGTTTATATATGTGGTGATTAGCTATTGTCAGTAGAATATGATTATATATATTGTGGTTATCTACTAAAAGACATTTTTGAGAGTATATTGCAGTATCCCTCGTCGGGAAAGAGTATGTTAAGTGTGACTCACGCTAGGAGTGTCATAGAAAATCCTATGTCCTTCTTATCACTATATTAGTAAGATTCTAATATTTTTTTTGTCATGCCAAGGACTTAAAAGGTTATGGTTAACTATTGGGCATGATTTGGTAAGTTGGACAGCATCGGGCGCAGCAGGGTGAGATAACTTTCAGTTTGACACCTGTGTTGTCAGTAAAGCTCACCTAGAGGCCATTGGCGTACCTTTACGCCTCCAGGGAAAGAATTTGGATAGGATGGTCATACATTAGTATCAGCGCCACTAGGGTTTCCTAGGGAACTAAGTGACAGTCTGCTATCTAATTAGCTATTGCCTGTGACTATTAATTTCAGTCGACTTAGTGCTTGCCATACAGGTCGCTTAGGAAGCCATCCCAGTTGCATAGTCAGATAGACCCGTGGGTACCCTAAGGAGGGAACCATATCATTAGTTGAATATGGGGTTAACGCCCCAGCCTGCCCTTATAAGATACTCGGGTACAGGTTGCCCTGAGCGGCTAAGTTCAGATAAACTACCTACAAGGTTAGGAATCGCCAAGGAAGATATATGAAATCTGAATAGACCAAGTTAAGATCTAAAGTACTAGAACCACAGTAGTACAATATTACCTTCAGGCTAAGAATTATAGTAAACCACCTGGGGAAGGTTAGGGGCTGACTGCGCAAGAGCATGTCCGATTAATTAGCAGCCCTACAGTTGTTCTAGGCAAAGAAACTAAATAGTTGGTCGTTCGCGACCTTACGGTTCTCTTATGAGCTATCACTGCCCTGGAATGACATTCAGATATTGTTTAGGCCACTCCATATCTCTCCCTATCCGTTCTAGACCGTTAAAGATTATGATCACTATCAGGATCATCTGATCAGATATAGGCACACGAGGTGTGCCTGTTAGCAACTATACAGACTATTCTAGGGGCGTGTAGTAGTCACACTAGGCCTTAAAAGCCAGATACACCTTTTGAGTGGCTAGATGGAGACTAAAATGTTGTATATTGGTTAGGAATGACCTGCCCTTATAGCCTTTCGTTGTCCAACCTCAGGGTTACTAGTTGTGTTGTTGCCTACGGGGCTATATAGATCGCTCCAAGGAGCTATATGTTTTCCCAAGGTACTATGCTGAGGCCCAAGGGCCGTATTATAGTCCATTCCATGGTTGGAATTTTATATTTATGTCGTACCAGCATCACTGCCCCTCATCGAGCCTGGTTCCCAGGGTGCATTTACAGGAGTCCACCAGACTCAAACACAGCTATAGGGGCCGAGCGAGCTCAGTTGCGGACCCAAGGGACCGGCAGGTTGGCTATAGTTACTTGTTGACTCATTTTGACCTAGTTAGGGGTATATAGATTGAAGTGAGCTCATCAGGACTTATGGGGGCCCCGGACGGGTTATTCTATTTTGGTTGTACTTTCCAGGCTTATGGGGGCCAAGTGAGATTCTTGTTTGTATTCTTGCCTGCTAATTATAGCTTATGAGTGTGTAGTTGTACCTTCTTAGCTCATATACCTGTAGTGTTTTACTAGATGCAGGTTGTGGATAAGAAAGCTTACAGGTTTAATTTCTGCCCCATCTCGTTATTCATTTTTAGTTCTTTATCAGCATGTATTCAAATTTTTATTACTGCCTTACATATTCGGTACATATTATATTGACGCCCAACTATGGGGCGCTACATACTTAACTGCAGGTTTAGACAGATAGGTTTCAGGATCTCCTAGCAGCCGTTCAGAGTCAGCAGTTCGTCCAGCTCCTTTTGTTTGTAGTTTCTAAGTTGTAAATGTTATCTATTTTCTATTTGTCTAGCATTTTGGTAGGCGTAGGCCCTGTCCCGACCAATATTTCCACTCCGAGAGTCTTGCAGACAATAGTATTCAGTTAGTTGGTTGTTGTTGGTCGTGTGGGTCCCATGTATGTGTTGTTTTATGCATTGGCCGTGTAGGACCTAGTATAGCAACTTATTTTCCTTTTCGTTATAACTAGATAGCATGGTGGTCTTGTCAGACTGCATAGGATCCCTATTAATGTTACGTTGGTTGGGTTAGCTGTTTTCTTTTACGGGTGTTACGCGGCCTTATCGACCCGAGGCTGTGTTTACAACTGAGATATAACAGCTTATTTCCTTGATTTTGAGTCGCTGGTAGGAACCAAAGGTGCCCATGCCCAGCCAGGTCAGCGCAGATCCCAGTGTGGCATTAGGTGCCAGTTATGCCTCCCAAGATGGGGCGTGACAAACTTGGTATCAGAGAAGGTCGTATCTCAGGGCTTGCTGCCGATTATTTATGATCAAAAAAATTATATTATGAAAACTCCTTTTTCTTATTTATACTCTTCTTCAAAATCTACATACTATGTGGTACAAGGGATTCCCAGCATTTACCAATAATGGTAGCCGTTTCAGTATCTTAAGGATACATATGTTTCCACGATTGAAAATAAATTGATAGTACAAGTGTCTAGTAGAGTCTTGTTTATAAATGTGTTGTGCACCACATTCTATAAATAGGAGGCACGAGGCATGATAGTATGGTTACCCCTCCTTCTTCTTAGATCGTGCGATAGAGTCGAGTTGAATAGGGTTGAGTCCCTAAGCTTCCGTTGCTATGTTTGTCTAGAGTAATATCTGATATAAGATAGACTCCAGCCAGCCGAAAGTTAGCTGCAGCAGTAGGAAGAGGTACCAATAAGGGGCCACAGTTGGGAGACAATCAGCCTGAAGCGGAAGCAGACGTCTTTTAGTCTCCCAAGCATCCTCCCGAGGCACTAGAACCTCATAAGGTGATAGATATGCCAGCACCGTCCCCAGTTCCTTCTTCATCCTCGGAATAGGAGGTCAGGAATATAGTACATATATGAGTTGGCTTACTTAGTAGATATTTAGAATTAGGCAGGGGCAACAGTTGACGTTGGACTACTTGAAATACACGAATGATTGTGTGAAGTTTGTACCTCCAGCCTTTAGAGTTGTTGAATTTCATGCCCTATCCCTATTATAGAATGATAGGGTTACTTCCTACTTCCCAGTTTGTTCTTTCAGTACAACAGAAAGCATAGGTAGAAATGCCATGTTGCCCAGAATAAAGAGTAAAGTAGGGCTTGAATTGTTAACTCCAAGAAGGGTTAGAAAGTGGTTAAGACCCATAGTATTTAAATAAGTCAACTAGACCCTCACGGTAGTGAATCAGGAGGGCAGTTAAGATTGCTAATAGTAGCCAAGTACGTGTGAGAGTCCATAAGCAATAAAACCCCTAGCAGTAGTAAAGCTTAGGTCAGAAAGAGGCTATTCCGCCACACTGAGCTGATGACAATAGTGAATACCTAAAGAATAATGGCTATGGCCCTAGTTTGTTATGTCAAAGATAGAGAGATTATATGAATGAAATTAGCCCTAGTGCAGGTCAAAACGATACAGGTTGGTAGACTTGGTCAGTACTATCCTTGTCAGTACAATGCAGGGGGCATGAACCCCAGATCTCAGCCTATAGAAGTAAGGGGAAGGCACGAGTATCTAACTTTGGAGGAAAATAGAATCACCTCCAGGCCATAGTAGGTTGACAAAGCATGGAATCACCACTGAATATCGAGAAGTAAGCATCGAGCTGACATCTAAAGGATAGTGAGGTTGTAACCTAAAATACTGTAATGTTAGCACCAGTTGTGGAGGCAAAGGAGTGATAGTACGGGGACCTTAGACTAGTGTATCCAGAGATAAGGCCCAGCATAATGAGTCACCAGCCTTTACAATAGTAGGGGATAGAGTCTTGAGACCCAGAGGTCGACTCTATGTTCTAAATGTGGTCAGGCCTCATTAGTAGACCATAACAAGGTGCACCATGTTTGTTATTTCCCCTACCCAAGTTTGACAAAAATGTGTTAGATTATAAAAGAAATCTATTGTTGGAACAGGAAGAAGAAGGATATACCGAGTTGTGGCATAAAGCTTCAATGGCTAGCAAAGAAAGGTTGAACATCAGAAACCGAGTAGGCTAATTCAGGGGATAGTCGTGCCTATGTGGAAGTGAGAAATAGACAGTATGAATATAGTTACAGGTAAACTCGTACTAGGTGTAAATTCGATCCTACTCAAGTCAGTTTTCGAAAGACAAATGAGATTAGTTCATTTCTTGCTGGTCAGAATTATGTTTCAGCGAAAGGCAACACTGGATTAAATACTGAATAAATATTTCAGCTATGTGGTGTCTCAGTGTCTATTAACTTCTGACAAAGGGGCACAATTTACAGCTAGGTTTTGGAAAAGCTGTCAAAACAGATTGGGACGCATGTTAATTTAAGTACGACTTCTCTTCCCCAAATAAATAGCCAAGCAGAGCACACAATTCAGAAAAATGTAAGCCCCCTAAATGATGACCTGAAGAAGATAAATTAGGGATAGTTGAACCAGGCATACTAATACATTAGCCAAATGAAGGAAGTTAAGCTTATCGGGAAGATGTACCAGCAACCCAGGATTATCAGGGGTACCACCCTAACGTGTGGCGTGGGGAGTTAAGGATTGAAGTAGCGATTGGGTATTCCCGAAAACTTCACCAATAAAGGGCATTATGAGATCTGATAAGCGGGGCAAGCCTAGCACTAGATTCATTAAGCCTTACCGGATCCTCCGGAAGATTGACCAAGTGACATATGAAATAGACTTACCTTCAGGGCTAGGATCTGTTCATCAATACTATGCAAGCACATAGAAGACCTTGTCTCAAATTAATCCAATTAGGGAAACTCAAGGACAAAAGCACTGTTCCACAGCGAGACTCTAATAATTATAAGAGCCATCTTGAGAACCAAGGAAGCTGAGGATGATATGAGATCTAGGTATCTTCACTTATTCCAAGATTTACCCATAATATGCAGTAGGGGAGGTTGTTGTTTAGTTGGTATTTACATACTTATATCATTAGTGTTGTTTAGTTGGTTACCTCTTTGTTGTGGAATAACTGTTTATAGCATCCTGTGACATGCTTATGTTGGATTTTTCTGCGTTTCATGTATCCTGATAGTCCATAATATAGAGGAGACTCTACCAAAACTTTTCTAAGTATTAGTTAAAAGAGTTAACTCCTTTAAACCTGAAGATAACATTCAAGGATGAATGTTCCTAAAGGGGGAAGGATGTTACACCGCATAAGATGTTAGTGGTTAGTGTGCATGCGCATGGATTTGTGGTGAGTAATGAGACCTTGATGCGTGTGGGAAGATCCTCGGAGGTAGGACGAGCGAGGACATCATCGATTGGATTAGTAGGATTGAGCGAGGCTAGGCTACGAGGGCCTGTGCAATGGGCAGCACGAGGCGCAGGCAAGGGCAGCGTGAGGCGTCGACCCTACCATCACCGTATGCCTATATATAAGCCTCCTTTGTTAATTTAAGTCATTTATGAAATCAACCCTTGGCCAAGAATAGAGAGAACACACAAATGTCATCCAAATTTAATCAAATTATGCCGTCAAATGCCATCCAAATGAAAATTGACTTTGGTAATAAGTTCTAGGCCTACCGGAAGCATCCCTTCGGAGTTATTTCTTGAAAATTCACCCGGTACACCGGAACCCCACCGAGTAAAGGTTGTCTAAATTGCTCCAAATTGGATTCTAAATGGCTATTGGCAATAGGTAAGCATTTCTCCCTTCTAAATGCTCGAGAAATTATAAGTTTTATGCCAAACGAAATGGATTTGAAGTTATAGTTAACCCTATTGTGATATTGTTATTCACTGATTCCTACTATTGAAATAGCCTTATTTTCTCAGTATAAAGGCCTCAATTGAATGGAATCGCCACCTACAGATTGAAACTAATCGAATAAATGAGAATCGACATTCGAGGAACGTCAAGGCTTATCCCTTCGTCAAGTTATTCTCGTCATATAATGATACAGCCTATGTTGTTGAACAAAGATAACGATCCTATACATTGTAATTAGTTATTGCTAGTTGATAGGGTTTATATATGTTGTGGTTAGCTACTGCTAGTAGAATATGATTATACATATATTGTGGTTAGCTGCAAAAAGACATTTTTGAGAGTATATTGCAGTATCCCTGGGTCGGGAAAGAGTATGTTAAGTGTGACTCATGCTAGGAGTGTCATAGAAACTCCTCTGCCCTTATGCTCACTATATTAGTAAAATTCTGATGTTTTGCTATCATGCGAAGGCCTTAGAAGGTTATGATTAACTATTGGGCCTGATTTGATAAGTTGGACAACATCGTGCATAATCGAGCAACATAACTTTCAGTTTGACGCCTATATTGTATGTAAAGCTCGCCTAGAGGCCGTTGGCGTACCTTTACGCCTCCAGGGAAAGAATTTGGATAGGATGTTCATACATTAGTATCAGCGCCACAAGGTTTTCCTAAGGAACTAAGTGACAGTCTACTATCTAGTTAGCTACTGCCCTGTGACTATTAATTTCAGTCGACTTAGTGCTTGCCATACAGGTCGCTTAGGAAGCCATCCCAATTGTATAGTCAGATAGACTCGTGGGTATCCTAAGGAGGGAACCATATCAGTAGTTGAATGTGGGGTTAACGCCCCAGCCTGCCCTTATAAGATACTCGGGTACAGGTTGCCCTGAGCGGCTAAGTTCAGATAAACTACCTACAAGGTTAGGAATCGCCAAGGAAGATATATGAAATCTGAATAGACCAAGTTAAGATCCAAAGTACTAGAACCACAATAGTACAGTATCACCTTCAGGCTAAGAATTATGGTAAACCACCTGGGGAAGGTTAGGGGCTGGCTGTGTAGGAGCATGTCCGATTAAGTAGCAGCGCTACAGTTGTTCTAGGCAAAGAAACTAAATAGTTGGTCGTTTGCAACCTTACGGTTCTCTTATGTGCTATCACTGCCCTGGAATGACATTCAGATATTGTTTAGGCCACTCCAGATCTCGCCCTATCCGTTCTAGACCGTTAAAGATTATGATCACTATCAGGATCATCTGATCAGATATAGGCACACGAGGTGTGCCTGTTAGCAACTATACACACTATTCTAGGGGCGTGTAGTAGTCACACTAGGCCTTAAGAGCCAGATACACCTTTTGTGTGGCTATATGGAGACTAAAATGTTGTATATTGGTTAGGAATGACCTGCCCTATATAGCCTTTCGTTGTCCAACCTCAGGGTTACTAGTTGTGTCGTTGCCTATGGGGCTATATAGATCGCTCCAAGGAGCTCTATGTTTTCCCAAGGTACTATGCTAAGGCCCAAGGGTCGTATTATAGTCCATTCCATGGTTGGACTTTTATATTTATGTCGTATCAGCATCACTGCCCCTCGTCGAGCCTAATGCCCAGGGTGCAGTTATAGGAGTCCACCGGACTCAAACACATCTACAGGGGTCGAGCAGGCTCAGTTGCAGACCTAGGGGACCGCAGGTTGGCTATAGTTACTTGTTGACTCCTTTTGACGTAGTTAGGGGTATATAGATTGAAGTGAGCTCTCCAAGGCTTATGGGGACCCCGGGTGGGTTATTCTATTTTGGTTGTACTTTCCAGGCTTATGGGGGCCAAGTGAGATTCTTGTTTCTATTCTTGCCTACTAATTATAGCTTATGAGTGTGTAGTTGTACCTTCTTAGCTCATATACCTGTAGTGTTTTACTAGATGCAGGTTGTGGATAAGAAAGCTTACAGGTTTAATTTCTGCCCCTTCTCGTTATTCACTTTCAGTTATTTATCAGCATGTATTCAGATTATTATTACTGCCTTACATATTTAGTACATATTGTACTGATTCCCAACTATGGAGCGCTACATACTTACCTACAGGTTTAGACAGATAGGTTCAGGATCTCCTAGCAGCCGTTTAGAGTCAGCAGTTCGGCCAGCTCCTTTTGTTTGGAGTTTCCAAGTTGTAAAGGTTATCTATTTTCTATTTGTCTAGCATTTTGGTAGGCCTGGGCCCTGTCCTGACCAGCATTTTCACTCCTAGAGCCTTGTAGACAACAGTATTCAGTTAGTTCGTTATTGTTGTCCGTATGGGTCCCATATATGTGTTATTTTATGCATTGGCCATGTGGGGCCTAGTATAGCAGCTTATTTTCCTTTCCGTTATAACTAGATAACATGGTTACCTTGTCGGTCCGCATAGGATCCCTATTAGTGTTACGTTGGCTGGGTTAGTTGTTTTCTTTTGCGGGTGTTTCATGGCCTTGTCAGCCCGAGATTGTGTTTACAGCTGAGATATAGCAATTTGTTTCCTTGATTTTGAGTAGCCGGTAGGCACCAGAGGTGCCCATGCCCAGCCAGGTCAGCCAGATCCCAGTGTGGCATTAGGTTCCAGTCATGCCTCCCAAGGTGGGGCATGACAATACACTTTTTTACCAAGGGCACAAAGATCTGCAATTAGTTAAATACAGTGACTTTGATCATGGAGAAGATATAAATGAGAGGAGGTCTAGCTCAGGATATGTTCTCTTAGTGATGGCACCATATCATGGAGTATAAAAAACAATCATGTATATCACTATCTACGACGGAAGCTGAATATGTGGCTCTTGCATTAGCAATAGAAGAAGATATTTGGTTGAAAAAGTTCTTGAATACATATTGGATATAGCAAAAAATGTTGAATCAGTGTTAGTCTACTGTGATAATGAGATTGAAATATCCCCTACCAAGGATCCTAACTTTCTTTGTAAAACCAAACACATAGATATCAAGTATAACTATTTGAGAGATATGGTTACACACAAGGTAGTTAACGTGAAGTATGTGTTTACAAAGGATATGTTAGCAGATTTTTTAACCAAGCCTTGTTCTAGAGATGCATTTGTGAGACACACTAGGTCTCAAGGCTTCCGTAGATTTTAAGATACTTTGTTTTGCCTTTTATTTTCCCATGTTCAAAAGGCATATGTTCTTTAATTATCAATAAAGTTGATTTACATACATATATATTTTAGTTGTTGAATGTTTTGTGCATTGTCTATTGATAATGCTCAAATCATACTCCTGTAAAAGTATGATGTGGACGTTTTCGTTAAAGAACCCAACTAGGTTGGGGTCAATCCCACAGAGAATATGGTCAAGATGTAGAATAATGCTTAGTATTTATGCTTTTAGTTCTGTTATTTCCTAATGGGGGGTTTAAAGAAATAATCACATAAGAGTATTGTACACTGATGTTGTTGTCAAGTTTATGCAATTAACTAGGGAGGTGTTCCCCATGGATTCATAACAACTTTGGGTGATTACACTAGTGATCTATCCCAATACTTAGCCATTAGAAATGATAAAATAAGTTCATCCAAACAACTTGTTCTTCCCTATTGGATAACTATACTCAATCACCGGATTAGGTTTCTTGAGTATTTCACATTAACCATTATCAATTATTTCAAATTAACTATCCTGCGATCGCATTTCAAGTTATTCAATGAAACATAAAGTTCAAGGCTTTGATCTTCTCTTTTCCTAATCTCTTCCTCTCTAGGTTAAAGCAAATAGAGAATTCGGGCAAGTCCTAATGTTGTGCTTCGTTAAGAAACGTTTAACATGAAGAGAAGACAATACAAGAATAAGTATTGGTCTAGAATCACTATGTGGAAACCCTAGTTAGTTATTCCACCATAGTTCCCACAACCCTAGTTGTGGAGGTTTTTGCCTCTCATATTTGTAAGAGAAGAATTAGAATCTATAAAAGAAAATATAATTTAATACTTACAATGATCATTGAATAAAAAATCCAATTGATTATTGCACAATTCAACTTTGAACAAATCAAGAACAACGATTAAATTCTTCAAGAAATTTCATGTAATTAATCTCCAAGAATGAAGGCTCAAGAATCATGAATACAAAACCTAGAAAGTACTTATACAAATAATTAGACACTTTTTCTAAATTAACATGAAATCTATTGAGTATGTTGCCGCCAGATCTTGCGAGTCATACCTTCCATCCGTACAATGCTAGGTAGTCTTGAAATTGGTTAAGTCCTTGGAGTTGGTACAACTCGTACAATGTTATCACGAGTCGTACGTCTGTATCCTAGTCTGATCCTGTAAAGTCTGGCATCCTCTGAAGTTTTCCAGGATCCTTGGGTACGCTTCATGCATTGATAGTACCACTCTTGGCATTCTCTTGTACCATGAAATCTGCCAATCAACATTTTCTCTAAATTTCTCCACGACTGTTGTGGTACGGCTCGTAGCAAGAGTTCTACTTGGCTAGTGCATTGTGCAGTTCCTCTAAATTTTTTCATGAAAGCATAGTATGGCTTGTACCACCAAGGTACGGCTCATACTGAGGCCTGCAACTTCACCATTTTCTGCATTTTTTCACTTCTTTTACAGAATTCAACTCCATCACATGATTTTCCTGAAAACACAACAAAAGTGCATCTTATCAGTATAAACACACCTAAGGCCATGCATCTTTCCTCCGTTTTAAGTGTCGAGAGTGTTGTAAACCCACAACACATTCACACCCTCAACTTAAAGCTTTTGCATGTCCTCAAGCAAACAAGATAAAACTATAAAACGATGCTTAACTAGAAAATAAAATAGAAGACCTACAGCCAAGTCATCAAAATTTGGACACACAACTATTATCATATATTGACCCCTTTTTCATTCAAAATCAAGTCAGCTATGCATACATACAACTACAACTTATGACACATAGGGATCTAGGTATGGAATCTAACTATTAGCAATGAACTGAGCTATCACTAATGCTATTTACACATACAACCAGTAGAATGCAATGCAAACCATGTACTCTCACAGCAAATGAAGTCCCTAACACTCACACACACACACACACACATATATATATATATATATATATATTATATGAAACTTGGGACTAACAAGCAAGACTCTCACTCTTACAAAGAAGTTTCAAATACTGCACAGCTGATACCAAAGGTTTGGCCTTATTTTTTCTACTTTAGTTTTTCGGATAGTCATCTAGGATCACTATAGGACTTTCATCGGCTGGTAATGTAGGTTTCGGGTTGGGTATGGTAGATATGAAAATAGTGACTAACCCTCCTTGGAACTACACAATTTTTCTTTACTTTTTACTTTTTACCATTTTTTTCCTTTTTCAACTTTTTTCTCCCTTTTTCTTCATTCAATTTTCATTTATGGATGTGGTGAATTTTTTTCTTTTTCAGCTTTATTTATTATATATTTTCTTTTTATTTTCCTTTTCTCTTTTTCTTTTCACCACATCAAACCTTTCATTAACTAGCTTTTTCTATTTTTCTCCTCACCTCATCTATGCACCCCTACAATAGCTGATCTTGGGAAGATTTATATGCTCAAGTGATACTCAAACGTATCATTTTCGTCTTGTTTGTTGTGCAATGTGTATATATTCTCATGTAATTGGTAATAAAATGTGAATTTATACTAACCAACATGATTAGCATTTGTTTTGCAGGTAAATATGATTTTTAGGAGCTAAAATGCGTGTTGGAACAATATCGGAGTTATACTCGGATGCGAGCGTGGAAAAGACATTGGAATGCACAAAGTATAGGGGCTCCGCGATGGAGCTGTGCCACGCTACCATCGCGGAGGCACACTGCCTGGAGAGGAAATTAAATGGCAAATTCCAGTGTGGCCTCGCAATAGCTCCGTGGCACAGAGATAGGGCTCCGTGTTGGCCTCTGTGCCACGTTGAGGCTATTTTACCGGACCCTGGATTTTTAGTGAAGGTCCGCATCCACGTCGTGTCACGGAGGCGGTGCTCCGCGTTGACCTCCGTGACAGGTTGCTTGTTATTCCGGGAAAAATTTCCCACTAGTATAAATAGCACACTTAGGTTTATTTTAATTAGTTCAGACTTGGTGGAGCTAGGACGTGGGTTAGGAGCAGTTGAGGGACGAAAAAGCTAAGGGATTTCTTCTCTTCCTTTCTTCTTTCTATCAATTGTATGCATGATTTACACTTGTTTTAGGATGATTAATCCACAAATGAGTGGCTAATTCTCTTCCTTGCTAAGGTTTTGAACAATGGTGATGAATTTTGATTGTTAATGATATGGTTTTCTTCTTCTTCTTTCATGTTGTTCTATTAATTCTTGTTCTTACTGCATTAGTGTGTGGCCGACATTAATGTACATCTAAAAAGTCCAATTTCACTCGAGAGAGCAAGAAATTGGAAAGTTGTGAATTAATAGGGTATTGTTCTTAACTTGATTTGGGAAAATTGGGTTTTGATGTGCTTTCCTGATAGAAATATACTTGAAAGCCGTATTAGTCAGTTTAGGAACCGGAATTGTATTGCTAGTTCATAAATTGCATTTGATCACAGAAATGTAGACGGATGGTTTATGATTCTAAAGTGAAATTAAATACGAGAGTTTTAATTTCTAGGCTACTGTTCTTGGCTAGCAACATGAAGAAGAGAATAACCAAATTATTATTATAATCGAATTCATTACTTGTTCTTAACCTTGGCATGCTCATATCCATAGTTTAAATTCACAGTAAATAATTGTTAATAGTTTTAGTATATATCTTTTATAACCAAAAACTTATTTAACTGCTGGTTACGCTGTTGTTAGCATAATTAGAAGTAAGATAAGAATATAGTATACTTAGGCAATTTTACTTATCCTGAGTCTCCTTGGATCGATACTTGGCTTACTTAGCCACTTTATTACTTGTTTGACCACGTGCACTTGCGTGTCGGTTTTACATATACCGAACAAGCCGGACAAGTTTTTGGCGCCGTTGCCGGGGAGACAAGGCAATTGGTGAAATTGTGTTAAGTGTAAATTTACTTTATTTTTGTTTTTATTCTCTTAAGTGTTAACAACTTGGTCTTAGCCTGTATTTTGCAGACTTGATTTCTGTGAACACTGGCAAGGGACAAAGAGCTGGTGGAATATTACTTAGAGCCTGAACGTGAATTTCATAGTCAACGTAGAGAAGCTCTACAAAAGAAGCTGCAGTTGCTCAGACAATCTATTATGGAGCAACAAAATCCACCAGTTGTGCGGGCAGTGTTAGTGCCCGATGAAGCAGCAGCAAGGCCGGTTCGCGAGGTGGCAATCCCACATGCCAACAATGTACATTCTAGTATCCGCAAACCAGAGCCTGGAGGGAGGTTTGATTAAAGCAGAACATGGTGCAACTTTTGCACACAAGCGGGCAATTTACCGGTCTCCCTCATGAAGACCCACAACAACATGTCCAGAATTTTTTGGAGATAAGTGACACTTATATACCCGCTGGAGTGTCACCCGATTATGTTCGGCTCACCTTATTTCCGTTTTCCTTACTTGGTGAAGCCAAGAGGTGGTTAAAAGTTGAACAACCCAATTCTATATCAACGTGGGATGATCTTGCACGGAAGTTTTTGATTAGATTTTTCCCTTCTGGTAAAACAGCCAGACTTAGAAGTCAAATTCTAAGTTTTAAATAGAGGGAGGGGGAAAATCTATATCAAGCCTGGGAAATATTTAAATCCATGTTGCGGGACTGTCCTCATCATCATCTGTCCAATGAGGTGTTGGTACACACATTTATTGAGGGTTTGGAACCCCATACTAAAATTCTGTTAGACTCAGCAGCTGGAGGGCAAGCACTGGAAAAGACCTATGAGGAGTTGTACACTTTGCTCAACCGAATTTCACAGGGCAATCCAGAATGGAATGCAGATTCATCAAGAGGTGGAGCAAGGAAAGCAGCAGGAGTGCTTGAAGTGGATGGATTTACAGCTATCGCTGCACAGATAGCTGCCTTGCAAAATCAGTTAAACAACCACTTCAACAATATGAATTTGAACTAGCCTTCAGCTTCAGTCAATGCGGTCCAACAGATGTGGTGTGAAGTGTGTGGTAGTAGTGAGCATTCAGCCGAGTGTTGTGGTGCAAATCCTGATTCTGTTAACTTTTTGGGCAATGCACAGAGAAATCAGCAGCAGTTTGGTAGTGGCTACAACTCAAATTGGAGGAACCATCCAAATTTTTCGTGGGGTAGCAACAACCAACAAGGCCAAGGTTCTGGTCAGGGTATGCAGAGAAATTAAGGAGGGCAACAAAACTATCAAACTCAATTCAGAAATCACAATGCCCCTCCTCCACCACCATCACCGACCATTGAGGAGATGTTCAAAACCATGATCGCTAATCAGGCACAATTGCAGGCTGACTATGTTAAATTGGCAGCCGAAGTGAAGAAAAATCAGTTGGCGACCAAGGCTCTTGAATATCAGTTTGGGAAATTTTCCATTGCCCAAAATACAAGACCCAGAGGAGGACTGCCTAGCGACACGGATCCTAATCCGAAGCAGGTAAATGCAGTGACCATGAGGAGTGGTTTACAGTTGAAGGAGGTGGAACCGGAAAGACCGCCTCAAAAGTCAGGAGCAGCAGAAGTTGAGGAGGAACAAAGTTCTGATAGGGGGAAGACCAAAGAAGCAGAAGCAGAAAGACCTCCACCCCCGTTCCCTCAACGACTCAAGAAACACAAGGAGGAGGCGTGTTTCAAGAAATTTATGGAGGTGCTTAAACAGGTACATGTTAATTTACCTCTTGTTGATGTCTTGTTGGGAGTGCCCAAATATGCAAAATATATTAAAGACATCGTGGCTAACAAAAGTCGCTTGACTGAGTATGCCACGGTAGCTTTGACGGAGGAATGCACTTCCCGGATTCAGAATAGACTGCCCACGAAACTGAAAGACCCTGGAAGTTTTACTATCCAGCTGACTATTGGGAAGAGTATCCGAGCTCGTGGATTATGTGACTTGGGGGCGAGCATAAATCTGATGCCATCTTCGGTATTCAGAAAGTTAGGTATGGGGAGTCCTAGACCTACAACCGTAATCTTGCAGTTAGCAGACAGATCCTTAGCTAGGCCGGATGGCATTGTTGAGGATGTTCTAGTGCAAGTGGGCTCCCTTATTTTTCCGATCGATTTTATTGTTCTGGACTTAGAACCAGATGCTGAAGTCCCATTTATTTTGGGACGACCCTTTTTGGCAACCGAAAAGGCATTAATTGACGTAGCTGCGGGTCAACTTACAATGCGAGCACATGACAAGGTCGAAGTGTTTGATGTGTACAAAGCACCTAAGCTCCCGATGGTAAATGAGGAACTCTCGGTGATCAATGTGATTGATCATGGGAACGCTAATCGAATAAATGATTCCCGAGAGTTAATAGGAAGGCCACCTGATAAGGTTGAGAACTACTGGGGGGAGGACAACGATCGTGACAAATCGTCCATAACCCTAGTAGATAATTGAGCAAAAAGGACGTCGAGCCGCGACGGTAAACCAGGCGCTGCACGGGAGGCAACCCGTGAAAAATATCTTCTTTCTTTCTTTTTTTTAGTGTAAATAATTTTTATTTTTATTTTTCTTTTCTTGATTAGGTTTAGATTCTTGTTTTAGTTAATATTTTTCATTTTAGTTAGGGAAATCTATTAATCTAACCAATTTTGTTTAGTGAGGTGATTTTCAGGTCTAACGGAGAGAAATATGCATGGAATTGGGAAGAATAAGGCAAGGTATGAAAAAATAATTAAATGGAAGAAACAGTGCACTGGCGCGTTGGCTCCGTGTCACGGAGGAAGGGCTCCGCGTTACCCTCCGTGACACGTTGAAGGCAAAATCCGAATTTTTTTTAAAATTTCCAGTAAGCCAATGCGTTGGCTCCGTGTCACGGAGGAGGGGCTCCGCGTTACCCTCCGTGACACGTTGCCTTACATTTGGTGCCGGGTCATACCGGGTTGCCGGGTGACCCGCGTGTTTTCTTTAAATAAACCCCCGATTTTCACCCAAATCTCCCCATTCCCTCTCCCTTCCACGACCAAAACACCCATTTCCCCCTCCCCAAGCACCGTGCCACGTTACTAGGCAAGGAATTCGTCAAGTTTCTTCGGTTCTTCAATTCAAAGGTATGTTTTCCTCATTTCTCTCAAATTTTTGGCGATTTTAGTCGACTTTGGGCATGCGAGGTGAGATATATCACCCTAAGTAGAAATTTAACATGATGTTGAGTTATTTGTGATGGATAAATGTTCGGATTGTTCTAATTAGCGTTTGAACTTATCGGTTACGTAAATAATTCGAATTTGATTGTAGAATTGTATTCTAGGGCATGGGTTGTTGAATTTGACTTGGGTGACTTGATAATTTGGTAAATTAGATGTCGGGGTGTGTTTGTAAATAGAGATAAGTCGTTGTAAATATTGTATGAATGTTAAGACGACGAATTCTCGAATTGTTGGGGAAAATGCGAAAATTGTGCAAATTGGTTTGATTATTTGGATTCGTTTGTATATAGAATGTTTTGTCTTTATTTTTTTTATTTGTTGTTTTTGTTGCTAAGTGTGATGGTTGAATTGTTAGCGATAGTAGGATTGAAATTAGCTGTATGAAGTCTGAGTAGTACGCTAAGAGTTATGCTGTCGAAATTCTTTTGTGAACGCACTAAGCATAAATTGTATAGTTGTTGTCTTTGGTGTAAATTGAGTTGTCCTTGCCGTAGTTTCGTAAAAGTAGCTAAGGACTAAGTGTGGGGTAAACGTTGTGTAACCCGACCTTAGCCGAAGTTAACATGTTTATAGCTTAACTTTGTGCTTGTTTGTGTATATTGACAGGTACAATGGCGAGTAGGCAAGATAAGGGCAAGGGTGCTTCTACCTCAGGCACCGGTAGAAAGCGAATGAGACTAGGTACCGCAGTCCCAGCTGCACCAGCTGTTCCGCGCGGCCAACGCCGCCAATACGGAACAAGGTGGGTAACCGAGGAAGGGAAGAAGTGGTATGCTAAGCATAAGGAAAGCAAATACTTCCCGGAGGAACATATTGCACGGGAACCACTAGCACAGGAGTTCCCTCGTATTGTGCAGAGGATTGAAGCAGCTGGGCTCAACTTTATATTTCAGGAGCCCAAGGAGTGCAACCTATATTTGGTCCGGGAGTTCTACGCAAATTGGAACCCGGCCATCAGAAGCAACACAATAAATATCAGAGGGCAGATTGTTACTCTGGAACCCCAGCAGTTCAATGCCATCATTGGAGCGCGGGACACAGACGCTCATGTTCTCCGCCAGCTAAACATCACCCCACCGTACGCCGACATCAGACATACGTTGTGTGGGGCTCGATCTATAGACCGATGGAGTAGACATAAGGAGAGGGGTTACCACCAGACTCTGCCTTATTCGCAGATGAACAGGGAGGCCAGAATATGGCTGAAGATTGTGTGTTCTTGCTTGATCCCGGGAGTTCACATGACAGATGTGACTCGGGACCGTGTCTGTTTGGTGTATGCCCTTATGAAAGGGCTTGAGATTAATGTTGGGGCGGTCATTATATCCGCCATGAAGAGAGCCAGACTACACCAGGGCCACAGATACGGGTTCGGCGGACTCATCACCACCTTCCTCCGAGGCCTTGATGTCGAGGAAGAAGCCTTGGATTACATCCCGCAGTTGGAGCGGAGGGCCCTCGATGTGACAAAAACTAAGGCCCCCGACACCACACACGGGCCAGTGCTGACTTTGGGCGAGCGACATGCTCGTGACGATCAGTACATGGCACGTATGTTCGGCATGCAGATGCTTCAGCTACGGATTGGTGGGAGACCAGCCACCGAGGAAGAGTTATGGCAGTTGGAGCTGGATTACCCATTCGGCGAGAACGCCAGAGCTTTATGCCGAGTGGGACCAGCCTTCGTTGAGCCTACTGATGACGATGTCCCTACTGACGAGGAGACACGTCGGGAGGACTCCGATGTGGAGTCCGATGACGATGATGGGCTGACTCAGACATGGGCGACGAGGCAGCAGCACCGGATGAAGAAGTCGAATATTTCGACTGAGCAAGGAGTTCCACCACCCGAAATTTTGTGCTTTGTATTTTTTTGTGAACACTGGGGACAGTGTTCGATTTAAGTGTGGGGTGGGGAGTAGCTAGGTGCTGGGACTTAGGCTCTAATCTACTGTATGCTTTTTCCTTGGTTTGTATGTATGTTTGTGCTACCCTGCTGTGAACTGATTTGTGTGTATCCGTATATATTTTTGTGGTTACTGATATGTGTTATGCAAAGTTGTGGTTGCCAGTGTAAATAGTTTGTAAATATTTCTGTATATCGAAATGATCGGTATTTTTTTTCAAAATTTTTTGCGAAAATATTTTGTACTTATCAAAATCTTTTGTAAATATTTTTCTAGCGAAATGATCGATGTGTTGCAAAATTTTTCGGTTTTTATTTTGGGTTTCTCGGAGTTTGTTTTCGGTTCTTTTATCGAGAATAGTCCCATTGAACCGATGTCATAGTTAGTGACCGTTCCCTATGATGGATGGATGACGACCGTCTTAAGGGAAATGTAGTCGATAGGAGTAGGATTTTAATTTGTTTTCAGTTTTTTTCTTTGGTGGATTGCATCAATGAACCTGTAGTTGCTTTATGGTTGCAAAATTTCGTTGCGTGTTGTAACTGATGTTCAAAATGTGAAAGTGATTCGTTTGAAAGCATGCAATCTTGTAAATATGTTGAGTTACCTAGGCTATAGAATTTGATTCGGTATGATTGAGGCTTAATTTTTGAATTCATGCAATTGGCTAATTAAAGAGTCTGTGAATGCATCTTGATTCGAGCATGTGCATAAAGTGTGTGAAGTGAGGTATTGTTATTCCATGCTATTGTGAAGTGTCTAGAACTTGCCTGGTGTGTGTACAAAACGAAATGAAGGAGGTGTAGTGTTGGAAAGGATGTAGGCATTTCTTTGTTTTAACCGAGAATTTCTATTTTTTTCTTGTCAATCTCTACCTTCTTATATGTTTGTATACCCTAGTCAGCCCGTTGAGCCTTTAGCCGATTTGTTCTTTCTTTTTTCCAAAATTGTATAAACTAAGCTTTATTCCTTCTTTTCATTAGCCGTAAAGTCTATACAAAACTCTTAAGAGCTTACGAAAGAAAAAATTTTCCCGAAGTGTCAAAGAGTGAGAAGAGTGGAAAGAAAAAGAAAAGCAGAGTGAAGAAAGAAAAGAAGAGGTTGAACAGGCACTTGGTATAATGAAGTGATAATAAAGGTGCATGAAAACCCTTTGTTGTTGTGTCAAGTGTGTTTGAGGAAATGAGCCATACAAAAGGAAACCAGCATGAAAAAGAGAAAAAAAAGAAAAAAAATAATATCCATGAGTCGATGGGAATGTGTTGAAAAAGGCGCTTAAGGATGCTAGTGACTATTATTGGCTAATCCAATATACATACTAGTTCCATAGCCTCCGTTACAACCCATTAAAGTCCTACGTGATCCTACATTGCATTTCTTTATATTAGTGGAGTAATACACTAAGGGCAAGCCTATGGGTCATGACATGATGCATGTGAATTCTTTTGGGAGAGAGAGTGAAATTAATTTCTACATGCCCCTACTTGAATGTTTGTGTGTTGCATGAACATAAAGGGGAAGCTTCTCTTGAATTGTAAGGGCACATGCTTGATGAAAGATTGATTTTCGTGTCGGATTTCTTGATTAGATAATGTGCATGAGTTTGCCGATCTCGAGAGTCAATTCTTAAAGTCTAGGAAGTCTTGATGTATGAAAGGTCATTGCATTGTAAGACCATGCATGTTTTCTTGATGATTTGCAAGAATTGAATAATCGGTATGACCGTAGCGTAAATTGTCGCATCATAGTGACAAAGGTTGCGATGTAATTTGCATGAGCTGTGTATGTGTTGTTCGAGGACGAACAAGGATTTAAGTGTGGGGTAAGTGATCTTGGGCAGATTTATATGCCCAAATGATACTCAAACATATCATTTTCGTCTTGTTTGTTGTACAATGTGTATATATTCTCATGTAATTGGTAATAAAATGTGAATTTATACTAACCAACATGATTAGCATTTGTTTTGCAGGTAAATATGATTTTTAGGAGCTAAAATGCATGTTGGAACAATATCGGAGTTGGACTCGGATGCGAGCGTGGAAAAGACATTGGAATGCACAAAGTATAGGGGCTCTGCGATGGAGTCATGCCACGCTACCATCGCGGAGGCACACTGCCTGGAGAGGAAATTAAATGGCAAATTCCAGTGTGGCCTCGCGACAGCTCCGTGGCACGGAGATAGGCCTCCGCGTTGGCCTCCGTGCCACATTGAGACTATTTTACCGGACCCTGGATTTCCAGTGAAGGTCCGCGTCCACGCCGTGTCACGGAGGCGGTGCTCCGCGTTGACCTCCGTGACACGTTGCTTGTTATTCCGGGAAAAATTTCCCACTAGTATAAATAGCACACTTAGGTTTATTTTAATTAGTTCAGACTTGGTGGAGCTAGGACGTGGGTTAGGAGCAGTTGAGGGACGAAAAAGCTAAGGGATTTCTTCTCTTCCTTTCTTCTTTCTATCAATTGTATGCATGATTTACACTTGTTTTAGGATGATTAATCCACAAATGAGTGGCTAATTCTCTTCCTTGCTAAGGTTTTGAACAATGGTGATGAATTTTGATTGTTAATGATATGGTTTTCTTCTTCTTCTTCCATGTTGTTCTATTAATTCTTGTTCTTACTGCATTAGTGTGTGGCCGACATTAATGTACATCTAAAAAGTCCAATTTCACTCGAGAGAGCAAGAAATTGGAAAGTTGTGAATTAATAGGGTATTGTTCTTAACTTGATTTGGGAAAATTGGGTTTTGATGTGCTTTCCTGATAGAAATATACTTGAAAGCCGTATTAGTCAGTTTAGGAACCGGAATTGTATTGCTAGTTCATAAATTGCATTTGATCACAGAAATGTAGACGGATGGTTTATGATTCTAAAGTGAAATTAAATACGAGAGTTTTAATTTCTAGGCTACTGTTCTTGGCTAGCAACATGAAGAAGAGATTAACCAAATTATTATTATAATCGAATTCATTACTTGTTCTTAACCTTGGCATGCTCATATCCATAGTTTAAATTCACAGTAAATAATTATTAATAGTTTTAGTATATATCTTTTATAACCAAAAACTTATTTAACTGTTGGTTACGCTGTTGTTAGCATAATTAGAAGTAAGATAAGAATATAGTGTACTTAGGCAATTTTACTTATCCTGAGTCTCCTTGGATCGATACTTGGCTTACTTAGCCACTTTATTACTTGTTTGACCACGTGCACTTGCGTGTCGGTTTTACATATACCGAACCAGCCGGACAATAGCCACCTTCAACTTAGGCATTTTGCTTGATTTAAGGTTCACAATGTCCAAGGAGGGACCAGGGTCAAAACAAGTTCATTATCAACAAAATAGAGAAGGTGAATGCACTAACCAATGAAAAGGTCACTCTTAGTCTCAAACATGGGATCAATTCATTTTATTTAGTAGGACAATATAAGATAAAAGTAGGCTTAATAAAAGTGACCTATGACCCTTTACTAATCAACTGTCTTACAACCTATGTAAAGACTAATCGGGCAAGTTCTAGATCCTCTACACAGTATTGAACTAAGTAAGAATCCTTACTCACTCATGGTACAAGTTTGCATTATTCTACTTATCTGGTTCATGCACAGCTAAGCTACAAGTACACATGCTAATCTATCAAATACCATAAAAAGATCCATATTAGCCATGCTTCACAATCAACATACACAGCTAAACACAAAATTTTAAAAAGGGCCATTTTTTCAACAATTTCTAAAACATCAAACACATGTGCATTTATTGGTTGTAAAGTACTCATAAGCTACTTTTAGTTAAACAAAAATACAAAACAACATCCTAAACATGTTGATTCTAATACATAGCATATCCGAGGAAAAAGAAACACAACATCAAAAACCCTCATACGAAATCCAAAACACAATTAGTACACCCCCCCCCCCCTTCAAAAATCATGTTTTTACCCCAAAAGCAATCAAGAATGAAAAAAAAACTAGGAGAGGGACATACCATGGCGCTCTAAGAGCTCCTATCAGCTACTCAAACTTCACCGACCATTCATGGGTTGTCTCCCATGTAGTGCCTATTTTAACATCACGGCATGATGCAACTTTCTTGACTATTCAGGCCTCATCAAGATAGACCAACTCGATTCTCTTTACCTCATCGGTGTTTCCTAGATACAGCTTCACTCTCTGCCCATTTACTTTAAACCTCTTGCCATCTTTTTTCTCTAATCCAATGGAACCACATGGGAACACTTCTACCGCTCAATATGGTCCTATCTATCTAGACTTCAATTTACCTAGATGCAAGCAGAGCCTCGAGTTAAATAGGAGTACCAAGTCACAATCATTGAACTCCCTTTTTGCAATCTTTTGATCATGATAGATTTTCATTATCTCCTTATTGATGGATGCACTCTCGTAAGCTCAGTGTCGAAATTCATCCAACTCATTCAGCTAATCTAGCCTCAACTTGGCTACTTCACTCCAGTCCAGGTTCAACTTCTTTAGTTCCCATAATGCCTTATGCTCCAGCTCCACCAGCAAATGACATGACTTTCCATAAACTAGCTGATAGGTGAGGTGCCAATAGGGGTCTTATAAGTTGTCTGATATGCCCAAAGCGCATCATCCAACTGCCTAGACCAGTCTATCTAATTGGTGTTCACTATTTTTTCCAGGATTGTCTTGATCTCCTAGTTGGAGGCTTCCACTTGTCCGCTTGACTGAGGATGGTAAGGTGTTGCCACCTTATGCTTTACACCATATTTCTCAAGTAGATCTTTGAAGATACGATTACTAAAGTGTGATCCACCATCGCTGATGATGGCTCTAAGAGTAACGAATCTGGAAAATATGTGCTTCCGTAGAAATGATGTGACATTTTTCCCTTCATTGTTAGGGAGTGCAATGGATTCCACCCATTTTGAGACATAATCCACAGCCATCAAAATATACATCATCCTATATAAGCTCACAAATGGGCCCATAAATTCAATACCCCATACATCGAATAGCTCTACTTCTAGAGTTGGGGTTAATGGTAGCTCATGCTTTGGAGTGATGTTTCCTTGTCTTTGGCATTGATCACAGGACTTGGAAAAATCATACGCTTCCTGGTGGATTATGGGACAATAGTACCCGCACTACATAATTTTATGTGCAGTTCGAATACCACTATGATGATCCTCAACTGGAGATGAGTGGAAGGCCTCAAGTATGCTCAATAAATCAACCTCTAGAACACACCTATGAATCAATCTATCTGCACAAATATGAAACAAATATGGATCATCCCTGTAGTACCTCTGTGCATCAAACAGGAACTTTTTCCTTTGCTGCGAAGTCAGATCTGCCGGGATCATGTCACTCACCAAATAATTTGCATAGTCGGCAAACCATGGGATCAAATATTGAGATGCAGCCAACACCTGCTCAGCTGGGAAAGCATCATCAATGTCAATCTCATCTTTCAATCTTACCTCTGCCACCAATTTGGATAAGTGATCAGCCACCTAATTTTTAGTCCTTTTTCAGTCCTTTACCTCGAACTCAAATTCCTATAAGAGAAATACCCATCTAATTAGTCTCGGTTTAGAATCCTTATTTGATATCAGATACCGAAATATAGCAAGGTATGTATAGAAAATCACCTTAGTTTTGAGAAAGTATGCCCAAAACTTTTTGAATGTGAAGACTACTGCTAGTAGCTCCTATTCAGTCACCATGTAATTCTTCTGAGATGTGTCGAGTTTCTTACTGCTAATAATGCTCAAACTCACACTTCTTGGGAAAGAATGAAGCAGACACTATCAATAAAGAACCCAACAAAGAGGTTAGGGTCGAACCCACAGGGAATAGGATAAGATCTAGACTAATGCCGGTACTTGAACTTGTTGGTGAGTTATCTCCAAATTGGGGGGTTTCAAAGAAAATCAACATTAGAACAAGATTATTATTGTTATTGATATCAAGATTTGCAAATGACTAGGGTAAGTGTTCCCCATGGGTTTATAAATACTTTGGGTATACACACGTGATCAATCCAATGCTTACTTGTAGAACTGATAACTAAGGTTCATCCAAATACTAGTTCGTCCCTATTGGATTACTATACTCAATTACTAAGTCAGGTCTCATGATCGATTTTAAACTAACCATTATTAATATGTTTCAAATTTAACTATTATGTGACCACAGCTCAAGTTAATACAATGATCATAAAGACCAAGACTTTGTTGTAATTATCTTTTCGTAATCTCTACTTCTCTAAGTTCAAGCAAGTAAAGAATTCAGGCAAGTCCTAATGTTGTACACCATTAAGAAATGTTTAGAGATGAAGAAAATACAATACAAGCATTTAGAATTGGTTTTGAATCACTTTTGTGTAACTCTATTTCGTTAATCTGCCATGGTTCCCATAACCCCTAGTTGTTGAGGTTTTAGCCTCTCATGATTGTAAGATTATAATTTGCATTCATAGACAAACACATAATAAAATATTTAAAACAATAATTGGGAGAAAACCTTATCTGGATATCAAAGAACAATCTCAAGAAAAACTGATAAAATCAAGAATTTAACCCTAAGAATTGCTTTCCCGAAATTTGATAAAAATACACAAATAATATTATTCACACATCTCTACTACTTCCTTTCTATATTTTCTCACTAAAATAAAATATAAAAGCTATCTATGCAGACATTAGAAACCTTTTCCTAAGCTAACAGGAGTTTTCCATATTTGGCGCTGACTGTATCACCACTGATCATAGGATTGTACCAGTCGTACTTGTTTCTCATACTTCCTTGGCTGCTACAAATTTCTCTAAGTGTTAGCAGGCTGGAATGACTCATACCACAGTCCTACGAGTCGCACAATGCACTCATGGTTTGGTCTTGCGAACTCTGATATCTTCTGAAGTTTTCCACGAGTGTTGTGGTACACCTCGTACCTTTCTCCTATAACTCGTACTACTTGTTGTATCTGAAGTTCTGCCAAGTATTGAAGAATTACTTGAATCTTACCATGGCTCACGGTATGGGTCACATGTGAGTGCTATGATCCATGAGTCCATTTGTACCAAGAGTCTGCCTTTGTGCAAATTTCTCCAAACAATTTCACGACTCTAGTTACAGCTCATACCATCTTGGTACTACTCGTACTAAGAGTCGTATTGCCTTCCTCTTAGTCTAGCCTTCTGAATTTCACCATGATTCTCAGTACGGCCTGTACAATCAAGGTCTGGCTTGTACTGAGACTTGTACATGGCTGACTTTCTGCATTTTGATGCCTCTTTTGCACATTTTTGCTCCAATACTTACTTTTCCTGAAATCAAAGTAAAAGTGCCTCATATCCATATAAACATACCTAAGTCCATGCTATTTTCTAAGTTTTAACTATCGAAAGTTCTATAAACTCACAGCACATCAGCACCCTTGCATGTCCTCAAGCAAAGAAAACTAAACACGACGCTTAAATGCTACAGCCAACATAAACCAAAACTTGCACTATAAACTCAAAAAGCTTTTGGCCCTTTTTTCCCGTGAATGAAATTAGCACATGCACATCAAGAAACCACAGAACATGATAAACAGGGATCAAGATATTTCATCTAGCTATTAATAGATAGTAAGTCATCACCAATGCTTTTCACACAGACAACTGGTAGATTTTAACACAAACCATGTACCCTCACAGCAAATTAAGTCCCCTACTCACAGATATAGTAAAATAAGAAATATGGGACTAAAAAAGTAAGACTCTCACTCTCACAAAGAATTTCCAAATAGTGCACATCAGATATCATAGGCTTATCCTTATTTTCTCTACTTCAGTTTGTCAGATAGTCAGGGTAGGATCACTATAGGACTTGCTTTGGCTTGTAATGTAGGCTTTTGGGTTGGGTATGGTAGAGATGGAATCTTTTAAGTGACTAAACCCCTCCTTGGCACTACATATATGTGTCTCTATTTTTTTTCACTTTTTCACCCTTTTTGATTTTTCCACTTTTTCCTCCCTTTTTCACCTTTTTTATGCACTTGTATGAGTGTGATGTGCTTTCACAAATTTTTCATGCATCATTCTCTGTTTTGTATTTTCTTTTTCACTTTTTCTTTCTTTTTCTTTTGTCACATCACACCTCATTTTTCACCTTTTTCTTTTCCCTTCCTTTTTCACCTTCCCATTATTTATGCACCCCTACTCTTAGACACCATCAACTTAGGCATTTTTCCTATATTGAGGTTCACAATGTCCAAGGAGGGACCAGGGCCAAAAAAGGTTCATTATTAAAAAAAATGGTATGGTTAAATGGTTAATCAAAGAAAAATAGTTCATTTATGGCTCAAAATTGGGATCAAGGGAATGATATCATTTTGCTAGGGTAATTTAAGCTAAAAATGAGCTAAACAAAAATGGCCTATAATTCTTTCCTAACCAACCATCCTAAAACCTATATAAAGACCAATCGGGCAAGTTCTAGATCCTCTACACAGTATTGAACTAGGTATCAGACCTCACCCACTCATGGTACATGTATTTCATTCACTCTACCTATCCGACTTATACATGGCTAACAAAAACTATTCATGCTAATACACTAAATGGCATAAAAAGATCCATAGAAATCATTCTTTGCAATCACAAGTACATAGCTAATCATCAAAAATTTTTAAACAGGGTCAATTTTTACAAATTTAAAACTAGTGCAACTTATTGGTTGAGGACTCCTAAGCTACTTTCTAATTAAACAAAAATCACAAAAATAAAATCCTAAACATTCCGGTTCTACTAGATAGCATTCCATAGGGAAAAGAAATTCGGTACGAAAAACCCTCGGACAAATCAAAATTTCAAAAATACAAATACACCCCTTCCCATTTTTAAAAAGCATGCTTCATCCTCGAAGCATAGAATGTAAAAGAAGAAGGAAGGAACATACCTGCATCGTCACTAAACATTCGTGTCATCTTCCAAAGGAGGTACCTCTTTTGCAATCGTGGCGCTGGCAGTGGCCGACGCATAGGGGAGTGGCTACCCTCTCAATAGTGACGGTCGCCTTTACGACCTCTGGAATTATCATGGCTGAATGTGGCTCGCCCAAAAGGTCCTTGCCACCCGCAATCCCTGTCTGGTCTGTGGTGGAGCTACCCGCTCCTCTAGCTCTCTCAAGTAGCTCCGACTAATGCACGCCGTGAGTCCGCAAACTCTCCAATCTTGCCAGCTTGCATTCTCTCTTCTCTTTCTTTCTTTTCTTCTTTTAGGTCTCATCTCCAACATCCCTAGAGAACCTCTTTTTCCCTTTCTCCTTGTCAACTCCTATGGGCTCCCAATAAGCTATCAGATGAAGCTCCTCGTCAACACCAACATCGTGGTCAGGAAAAGTGGGGGAGCCTATGATTGCCGACTGCCGGTATGACAACTCAGCCATTTGACTCTGAAGAGCCCCCAACTCCTCATGGAGGCTGCTCGTGTCAGTCTTCTCGTCTATACGCATGTTGAATCTACTCTCAAGACCATCTAATCTGACGGGGAGGGACTTTCCGGCTGCCTCAATCTCAGCCTTTACCCAAGGCTTGACATTCTCCATCATCGACTAAACCTTCTTCTCAGCTATGGTCAGTCTCTTGGCCGGTTTCTGGAGAAATTCCTGAGGCACTAGCACGTACCCAACTGGAGTCTAACTCGGGAGGCTCATAGGTGGTGCGGAGGAGGTGCTAGGAGCTGCATCTAAATGACTGATATCTATAGCTGGTGTCTCTCCCTGCTCCTGTGAAGTGGGGTCATTCACTTTTGTTCCCCAAACTGTCCATGATAATAGGACTGCGGTGGAAAGTCGTGCCCGACTTACCAGGTTCATCTCATCCTGAATTAGGCCAATATTAGTGATCCGTTGTCCTCCAATCAGGTACTCCTCACCATGATGCACCTTGATGCCCGCCTTTGTGCGCAATCTAAAAACGAGACTCAGGAATGGGATGGTAGTGCTCAATCCCATGGCCCGATCCCATATCTCCTCTACAATGACCCTCGGGATGTTGATAGGGTATCTTTACATAACACAAGACACAAAAGTTGCGCTGTCTGCGCTTAGGGTATTATCATTTACAATCGTGGCTAATTGGTGGCACACAAACGTCTGATAACGCTCAAACCATACCTCCTACCGAAGTATGAAGCGGATGTTGTCAATAAAGAACCCAACTAGAGGTTGGGGTTGATTCCACAGGGAATGTGGAAGGATATAGAAGAATGCTAGTATTTAAAATGTTTAGTCAATTATTTCCTAAGGGGGGAATTTGTAAAATTAATAAGTAACAATGTTGAGAAATTAATGGTTATTTCTAAATCAATATAATTAACTAGGGTAGGTGTTCCCCATGGATCCTTAACTACTTTGGGTTTTATACTAGTAATCTATCTCAATACTTTCTTTGTAGAACTGATAACATATGTTTATCCAAATGACTAGTTCGTCCCTATTGGATAACTATACCCAATCTCCGGGTCAGGTCTCATGAGCGATTTCATTTTAACCGTTATCAATTTATTTCAAATATAACTATCCTGCGACCACAGCTCAAGTTAATACAATGATCATCAAGACCGAGGCTTTGTTGTAATTCTCTTTTCCTAATCTCTACCTCTCTAGGATAAAGCAAGTAAAGAATTTAGGCATGTCCTAACGTTGCGCACCATTAAGAAACATTTAAGCATGAAGAGAATACAATACAAGCATTTAGTATTAGTTTAGAATCATGTCGTGCAAACCCTAGTTCGTTAATTCACCATGGTTCCCACAACCCTAGTTATGGTAGTTTTAGCCTATCATGTTTATAAGTAACTTAATAGAATTCATAGAGATAAACACAAATTAATACTTACAACAATGATTAGAAGAACCTTCACTTGATTAATGCAAAGATTTTGAAAGAACTTTACAATCGTGTCTCAAAGTATGTCTTTTAAAATTTATTGTAAACTTGAAAAATTTTAAAACTTCAAGACCTAAAAACATGGCTATTACATAAAAATAAAAGGGTATTTATAGTAGTAGATTTATGTTTTCCTTTTTCCTCGATGAATTTGACTTTGGACTTAAAGTTCCTCTTCCTAGTTGAAGGGAGATCCACTTTTGGGCCATTTGAAACACCTTGTGCGTCGCCTCATGCTACTGTCGCGTCGCATGCCTTATCGCGCTAGGACAAGGGCTGATGCACGCCTGCCATCACATAGGAGAAGGGCTGTTGAGCGCCTACCATCACCTAGGAACAGTGGCACCTCGCACCTGGCCATGTGCTAATTCCCTGTCGCGCCGCGCCTGGCCTTGCGCCAGTGTGCTGTTGTTTCACCCGATTGTGTTCCAAACTTCAATCCTTGCATCATTCACTCCAACTTCTTCACATTTGATCAAAAAGATCATTTTTAGCCCTGAAAACATCTAATCACATGCGTAAGCCATTTTCACAAATATATAACATAAACACATACGAACACACATAATTTGTTCTCAAGATATAGTAAAGTATGGGAAAAATAATATCTATGAAGTGCGTAAATACGCCCTTCATGAACACCCCACACTTAATCTATTGTTCGTCCTCGAACAATCTACTACTTTCCTTCTCACATTTAAGCACAAAATTCATCCTATGAATAGGTCTACTTGCATAGAGAATTATGAGACACATAAATAAAGCTCTAACAATTCACTCGCATGCATATAGGATCAACATTAAAATGTCAAAGTTCGAAATCACTAAGCTTTTGAAAACTAACTCATCAAGACATATTTTGGGCGAACATGAATTATATGAAATTTAGCAATCAAGATTTACCAAAGTCATATCATTGTGACCCTCACAATTTGGAGAGATGTCCGTTCTCACACAAGATATAAAATAAGATTAACTTGGGCATAAATATAACAAAATCCAAGGCATAAATATAACAAAATCCACTTACTCTCCCAAAGAACTCAACATACATGGAGACGATGACCCATAGGCTTGCCCTTAGTGTTATACTCTGCTAATACAGAATTATGAATCAAGGATCAATTAGGACTTAAATTTGGTTATAATGTAAGCTAAGGGATGGGTAGAAACTATTTGGACAAGATAGTGACTATCCTCCCTAAGCACTTTAATACTTCACAACACTTTGATTTTTAGCACTTTCCTCAATTTTCGAATTTTCTCCTTATACCTCCTTTTATTTTTCAATTTTCAACTTAGGTGACTAGTAGAGATTTTTCTTTTAATATTGAGCTCATTCACACAATTTTTTTATCATCAATTTTTTCTCAAAGCTCTTTCTTCTTTTTGTTTTCCCACTAACAATCACCCTCCTTGTTTAGCAAAATTTTACCTTTTTCTTTTCTTCCAATTCACCACACATTTTAGTTTTTCCCTTCATTTTTCCAATTATGCTCCTTTCCTGCAAAAATTTTCATTAAAGTACTCCAGGAGTCATTTGGATCAAATATAAGTCAATACAACAAAAAGAGATTCAAGATTATAATATGGCTATAAAAAGAATAGGCTAAGGCTCAACATGGTTAACTAGGATAATTACAATCAAGGTAGGTAAAATAGGACAAAAATAAGGTTAGCAAAGAAATGCCTATATCACTTCCTAAATCATCATTCATATTTCGCTTTGCACACACATCAAGAAAGTTCTAGAAATCAATTCACAAGCATAGAGTATATAAACAATTCCTCACATTTTGGCACAAAATGGTTTGACAATGGAAATCAAGATCACATAAACAATATATTCATATTGCATGCATAACATAATTAAGCCCATTTTTTTAAGTACAAGAGTCAAGTTCCCAAAAGACTAAGTGTTTCTACCTTTTTCAGGCATTTTTCAGTGAATTTAATAAAGTCTCAATGATGCCTAAAGTGAAGCACCTAGCATTCGTAGGGTCCAAGCTTTTGTTCTTCCTAATGACTAATTTACCCTTAAAATAGTCGTCATCCATTCATCATCAGGAAAAGTCATGACTCAATAACTAAAAATCTAAATAATCTAGACTCTATAATCGGTTCTAAGGGACTATCCACCGGAAAAGTATTGAAAACAAAAATCGGAGGAACCCAAAATAAAATAAAATTAAAAAAAATACTACAAACTAATTAAACATGAAAGATTAGTCATAACTCCCAAAAAAACTAGGCCTACCATGTGTAGACTTAGCAATTAAAGAATGCATGATAATATGAAGTTCACTTCTCCCACCCCACACTTAATTAGTAACATTATCCCCAGTGCTAAAACAATAAAGCATAAAGTAAAAAAGTGAAATAAGAACTCCATGAGACTCTACTCCTCATCATCTGTGGAGGCAAAAGCAGCTTCTTGATCTTGGGCAGAATTGCATGCCCAAGTGATACTCAAACGCTTCATTTCGACTTGTTTGTCTATCATTATTGTGTACATTCTCATGTGATTTGTAGTTAAATGTGAATTTATACTAACCAACATGATTAGTGTTGTTTTGCAGGTAAAATGGAATTTTGGGAAGCTAAGATACATGTTGGTGAAATCGAGAATGGACTTGGAAACAAGGAGTGGAAAAGGACATGGAAGATCAGCAAAAACAAGGGCTCCGCGATGGAGCCGTGTCACGTTTCCATAGCAGAGGTACTCTACCTCAGATGAAATAATTTTGGCAATTTTCAGTGAAGGTGCGCGATAGCACCGTGTCACATTGGCTAGGCTCCGCAATGCAGGTCGTGGCACGTTGAGGTTAAATTGCCTGGGGGCCGACTTCCAGTGAGGGTCCGCGATAGTGAGGGTCCGCGATACACTCTGTGCCACGTTGCTTCTTATTCCAGGAAAAATTTTCAATAGTATAAATAGCACACTTAGGTTTTATTTTAAAGAATTCTAACTTGGTTGAGCAAGAACGTGGGTTACAAGCAGTTGAGGGGACGAAAATTTTAGGGTTCTTCTCTATCTCTTTCTCTTTTATCTCAATTGTTTGTATGAATTCTACATATTTGATGATGTGTAAAGCCCAAATGAGTGGCTAAATTCACTTCTTGCTGAGGTTAAGAACAATTGTAGTGGAATGCAATTGTTAATCATTTCAGTTTTCATCTTTACTTCAATGGTTGTTCTATCAATTCTTGTTCTTACTGCATTAATGTTTGGCCAATGTTAATGTATATCTAAAAAATCCAATTTTGATTTTGAAAAGGAAATAAATTAGAAAGATGTGAATTGGTAGGATATGATCTCTTCTTAGTTTGAAAAATTGAGAATTGATTTACATTCAGAATAGAAATATATCTGAAAGTCTTATTCGTCAATTAAGGAATTGGGAATGTATGGCTAGAACATGAAATTCTTTTGTCACAGAAATGTAGATTAAGACTCATGGTTCTTAAGTTGGATAGGAGTCGAAAGTTCCAATCTATAGGCAATAATTCTTGACTAGCAACCGAAGGAAAGATTAACTGAATTGTATTGATAAATTAATTCCCTGCATGTTCGTTTTAACCTCAGCTTGCTCATTACTATTGTTCAGACTCACTTTATAATTTTGCCTTAGATTCTTATTAATTAGTAAACCCAAACTCTCAAAATATTATTTATTTGGTTGTCTGCATTCTTAAAGATATAGTTCATTAACACTTAAGTTAATTATTACCGTAGCTCAGTCCCTGTGGGATCGATACTTGGCTTTACTTAAGCCACTTTACTTCTTGTTCGACCACGTGCACTTGCGTGTAGTCACCAAACCACCGAACAAGTTTTTGGCGCCGTTGCCGGGGACTGGCAATTGGTAAAATTATTTTCTTAGTGTTAGTTTACAAATTCTATTTAAGTGCTGACAACTTGATCTTAGCCTTTCTCTTGCAGATATTGAATTCTTCTGAACACTGGCAAGAGACAAGGAGTTGGTGGATCCATATATAGAGCCGGAAAGACAATTTCATCGTCAAAGAAGGGAAGCTCTAGAGAAAAAGCTACAGTTGCTCAGACAGACACTCCTGGAGCAACAACAGAATCCACCATTTGTGAGGGCAGTGTTAGTGCCCGAGGAAATGGCCGCTAGGCCGGTTTGCGAAGTGGCAATCCCACATGCTAACAATGTTACATCTAGTATTCGCAGACCAGAGCCAGGAGGGAGGTTTGAGCTTAAACAGAACATGGTGCAATTGCTGCACACCAGCGGGCAATTCACAGGTCTCCGTCATGAAGATCCATAACAACATCTCCAAAACTTTTTGGAGATAAGTGACACTTACATCCCTGCTGGAGTATCATCCGATTACATAAGGCTTACATTATTCCCATTTTCATTATTGGGGGAAACAAAGAGGTGGTTGAAAGCTAAACCACCTAACTCTATCACCACTTGGGATGATCTTGAAAGAAAATTTTTGATAAGATTCTTTCCATCCGGTTAAACAACGATACTTAGAAGTCAAATTCTATGTTTTAAACAAAGAGAGGGGGAGAATCTGTATCAATCTTGGGAAAGGTTCAAATCATTATGAAGGGATTGTCCTCACCATCACCAGTCCAATGATGTGTTGGTGCATACTTTCATAGAGGGTTTGGAACCCCACACAAAATTTTGCTAGACTCAGCAGCTGGGGGACAAGCATTTGAAAAGACTTATGAGGAGCTGTATACTTTATTAAATCGTATTTCGCAGGGAAATCAAGAGTGGAATGCGGACTCTTCAAGAGGAGGAACAAGGAAAGCGGCAGGAGTCTTTGAGGTGGATGGTTTTACAGCTATCGCTGCACAGATAGCTGCATTGCAAAATCAACTCAACACCCACTTCAGCAATATGAGCTTGAATCAACCACAAGCCCCAGTTAATGTAGTGGAGAAGGTTTGGTGTGAAGTATGCGGTAGTAATGAACACTCAGTTGAGTGTTGTGGTGCAAATCCAGATTCAGTGAACTTTGTTGGGAACATCCAGAGAAATAATCACCAGCAGTATGGCAATAATTACAACTCAAATTGGAGGAATCATCCGAATTTCTCTTGGGGTAGTAACAACCATCAAGGGTAGAGTTCGAATCAGGGTGCGCAGAGAAATCAAGGGGGGCATCAGAATTATCAGTCTCAATACAGAGGAAACAATGCACCTCCTCCACCACCCATCAACATTGAGGAAATGTTTAAAACTATGATAGCTAACCAAGCTCAAATGCAGGATAATTATGTGAAATTAGCGGCAGACTTAAAAAACAACCAGTTAGCTACAAAGGCGTTGGAGTACCAGTTTGGACAACTAGCTGGAGCTCAAAACACCAGGCCCAAAGGAGGAGTACCGAGTGACACTGACCCGAATCCCAAGCAGGTCAATGTTGTGACCACAAGAAGTGGATTACAACTCAAGGAGGTGGAACCAGAAAGGCTACCTCAGCAATCAGGAGCAGTGGAGAAAGACAAGAAACATGATGATGAGAGGGGGAAGGAGAAGGCAGTCGAGACAGAAAGACCACCACCCCCGTTCCCTCAAAGATTAAAGAAACACAAGGAGGAAGCTTGTTTTAAAAATTTCATGGAGGTGCTTAAATAGGTACACATTAATTTACCTTTGGTTGATGTTTTGCAGGGAATGCCTAAATATGCAAAGTATATCAAGGACATCGTAGCCAACAAAAGCAGATTGACGGAGTATGCTACAGTGGCACTTACTGAGGAGTGCACTTCCCGGATTCAGAACAGGTTGCCAACAAAGCTCAAGGACCCTGGGAGCTTTACATTTCATATCACAATCGAGCAAAGTATCCGAGCTCACGGACTATGTGATTTGGGAGCAATCATAAACTTGATGCCGATATCGGTGTTCAAGAAGTTGGGGCTGGGCAGTCCTAGACCAACTGCAGTGATCTTGCAGTTAGCGGATCGTTCTTTGGCCATACCAGATGGCATTGTGGAGGATGTGCTGGTGCAAGTGGGCTCCCTTATCTTCCCGGTAGATTTTATCGTCTTAGATTTTGAGCCAGATGCGGAAGTCCCATTTATTTTGGGACGTCCTTTCTTGGCAACCGGGAGAGTATTGATTGATGTAGCTGCAGGCCATCTAACCATCTGAGCGCATGACAAAGTGGAGGTGTTTGATGTGTATAACTCAATGAAGCTTCCGGCCATCTATGAGGAGCTTTCAGCAATCAATGTGCTAAACCAAGAAGAAATTCTTCAGATTGTTGATTCTCAAGATCCATTGGAGAGAGCGTTGATGAGCTCCGATCATTTCGGAGATAGAGATACTTATGAGATGGTGCAAATGTTGAATGAATCAAAATGGTATCTCAGGAAGCAAGACTTTCAGCCATTGATGAGGTCCCTGGAACCATTGCCAAAACCATCTATTGAGGAAGCACCAAAACTGGAGTTGAAGACATTGACTCCACATTTGAATTATGTTTTTGGGGGGGAAGATGACACCTTGCCAGTCATCATCTCCTCAGAATTGACGGAGGCACAGGTAAAGGATGCATTGGTGGTTCTCAAGAGGAGGAAGAAAGCAATGGGCTGGCAAATGTCAGACATTCGGGGTATCAAACCAGCTTTTTGCACATACAGTATTTTTATGGAGGAAGGGGCAAAGACAACTGTACAACATCAGCGGAGGTTGAATCCGATGATGAAGGATGTGGTTAGGAAGGAAGTTATTAAGTGGCTTGATGTAGGTGTGGTCTATCCTATTTCAGACAGCTAATGGGTCAGCCCCATTCAGTGTGTCCCAAAGAAAGTAGGGATGACCGTGGTCACCAATGAGAAAAATGAGTTGATCCCTACACGCACAGTCATAGGCTGGCGGATTTGCATGGACTACAGAAAGCTCAATGAGGCCACAAGGAAAGATCACTATCCTATCCCATTTATTGATCAGATATTGGACAGATTGGCAGGTCAAGAATATTATTGTTTCCCTGATGGCTCTTCTGGCTATAACCAGATAGTCATAGCACCGGAGGACCAGGAGAAGACTACTTTCACATGTCCTTATGGGACATATGCTTTCCGGCGGATGCCATTTGGATTATGCAATGCACCTGCCACATTCCAGAGATGCATGATACCGATCTCCACGATATGGTGGAAGATTTCGTCGAGGTATTTAGGGATGATTTCTCTATTTTCGGTAATTCGTTTGTTACTTGTTTGAAGAATCTTGACAGGGTGCTAGCTCGTTGTGAAGAATCCAACCTTGTACTCAACTGGGAGAAATGTCATTTCTTAGTCAAGGAGGGTATCGTCCTTGGCCATAAAGTGTCTTGCAAGGGGTTGGAAGTCGATCATGCAAAGATCGAGGTTATTGAAAAGCTACCACCACTTGTGTCAGTGAAAGGTGTTCGCAGTTTTCTCGGACATGCAGGGTTCTACAGACGGTTTATCAAGAACTTCTCTAAAATTTCTAGACCAATATGCAGGTTGCAAAAAAAAGAGGTGAAGTTTGAGTTTGATGAGGATTGTGTCAAAGCATTCGAGGAGTTGAAACAGAAGTTGATAGAAGCACCTATCCTCATTTCTCTGGATTAGGAGCAACCGTTTGAATTAATGTGTGATGCAAACGATGTGGCTATAGGAGCTGTATTGGGTGTTCACGCTCTGCTGCTCGGTATATATTATACACCGACACGCAAGTGTACGTGGTCAAACAAGTAATAAAGTGGCTAAGTAGCCAAGTATAGATCCAAGGAGGCTGCTCTAGATATGCAAAACTGCCTAGTTTACTTTATCTCTATTCTATTTCTAACTATGTTAACAACAATCCAACCAAGATTTGAGTAAGTTTTGTTTCTAAACTAATTATCTACTAAAATTAATAACTACTATTTACGTTGAGTTTAGACAATGGATATGCACCTGCCAAGGTTAAGAACGAGTAATGAACTTGATAATCATGATAATTTGGTCATCTTCTTCTTCATATTGCTAGCCAAGAACGTTTGCCTAGAAATTAAAACTTCCGTATTCAATTTCACTTTAGCTTCATAAACCATTCATCTACATTTCTGTGATCAAATGCAATTTATGACCAAACACTACAATTCCGGTTCCTAAATTGACTAATACGGCTTCCAAGTATGTTTCTATCAAGAAAGCACATCAAAACCCAATTTTCCCAAATCAAGTTAAGAACAATACCCTATTAATTCACAACTTTCAAATTTCATGCTCTCTCGAGTGAAATTGGACTTTTTAGATATACATTAATGGTGGCCAGTCACGAATGTAATAAGCACAAGAATTTATAGAACAACATGCAAGAAGAAGAAGAAACCATATCAATTATTACCAACATTCATTTCACAAGTTCAAAACCTCAGCAAGAGAGGAATTAGCCACTCATTCTTGGATTAATCATCCTAGAATGAGTGTGAATCATGCATACAATTGAAGGAAAAGAATAAGGGAAGAGAAGAAAACTCTTATCTTTTCTATTCTTCAACTTCCACAAAACCACGTTCCTGCTCCCACTTCTGAACTCAGGCTAAAAAACTAAAACTAAAAAAAACTCCTTAAAAATAACCTAAGTGTGTTATTTATACTAGTGGGAAATTTTTCCCGGAATAACAAGCAACGTGTCACGGAGGCCAACGTGGAGCACTGCCTTCGTGACACGGCGTGGACGCGGACCCTCTCTGGAAATTGCATGGTCCGGATAATTAGCCTCAACGTGGCACGGAGGCCATCGCGGAGGCCTGTCTCCGTGCCACGGAGCTGACGCGCAGGCACACTGGAAATTGCCACTTTTATTTCTGCCCAGGCAGTGTGCTACCGCGATGGCAGCGTGGCACGGCACCATCGCGGAGCCACTGCAAAATATGCCATCCGAGGTCTTTTCCACGCTCGCATCCAAGTCCAACTCCGACATAGTTCCAACACGCATTTTAGCTCTTAAAAATCACATTATCCTGCAAAACAAATGCTAATCATGTTGGTTAGTATAAATTCGCATTTTATTACCAAATACATGATATCATATACACATTGCACAACAAACAAGGTAAAAATGATACGTTTGAGTATCACTTGGGCATATAAATCTGCCCAAGATCACTTACCCCACACTTAAATCCTTGTTCGTCCTCGAACAACACATACACAAATCATGCACATCACATCTCAACCTTTGTCACTATGGTGCAACCATTTATGTTACGGTCATACCGATTATTCGATTTTTGCAAATCATCAAGAAAACATGCTTGGTCGTACAAGACAATGACCTTAATACATCGAGGCTTCCTAGACTTTTAAGAATTGATTCTTGATATCGGCAAACTCATGCAAATCAACTAATCAAGAAATCCGACACGAAAATCAATCTTTCATCAAGCATGTACCCTCACAACTCGAGAGAAACTTCCCCTTTTATGCTCGTGCAGCACACAAACATGCACGTAGGGGCATATAGAAATTAATTTCACTCTCTCTCCCAAAAGAATTCACATGCATCATGTCATGACCCATAGGCTTGCCCTTAGTGTATTACTCCACTAATATAAAGAAATGCAGTGTAGGATCAAATAGGACTTTTAATGGGTTGTAACTGGGCTATGGATCTAGTATATATATATTGGATTAGCCAATAATAGTTGCTAGCATCCTTAAGCGCCTTTTCAACTCATTCCCATCGACTCATGGACATTGTTCCTCTCTTTTCTCTTTTTCTCCCATTCATGCTGGTTTACTTTCTTACAGCCCATTTCATCAGGCACACTTGACCCGAAACGGAAGGTTTTCATGTACCCTCAATTTCATTTAATTACAACTAGTGCCTCTTCAACACCATCTTTCCTTTCCTCACTTTGCTTTTCTTTTCTTTTCACTCTTTTCACTCTTTAACACTTTGGGAAACAATTTTTTTTTGTTCTTTGTAAGCGCTTAAGAGCTTCTTATAGACTTTAAGGCTAATGAAAAGAAGGAATAAAGCTTAGTTCATACAATTCTAGACAAAAGAAAGAAATCGGCTAAAGGCTCAACGGGCTGACTAGGGTGTACAACATATAAAAAGGTAGAACTTGACAAGAAAAAATGGAAACTAACGGTTAAAACAAAGAAATGCCTACATCCTTTCCGACACTACACCTCCTTCATTTCGCTTTGTATACACGCCAGGCAAGTTCTAGACAATTCACAATGACATGGAATAGCAAAACCTCACTCACACTTCATGCACATGCTCGAATCAAGATGCATTCACAGACTCTTTAATTAGTCAAGTACATGAATTCAAGATTAAGCCTCAATCATAATGAACCAAATTCTATAGCCTAGGTAACTCAACATATTTACACAATTACATGCTTTCAAACGAATCACTTTCATATTTCGAACATCAATTACACACGCAACAAAATTTTAGCAACCGTAAGCAACTACAGTTTATTGATGCAATCCACCAAAGAAACTAAAAACAAATCATCTACTCCTATCGACTAAATTTCCCTTAAGACGGTCGTCATCCATCCATCATAGGGAATGTTCACTAACTATGACATCGATTCAATGGGACTATTCTCGGTAAAAGAACCGAAAACAAACTCCGAGAAACCCAAAAATAAAACTTCAAAATTTTTGCAACACATCGATCATTTCGATGAAAAAATATTTACAAAATATGTTGATAAGTGCAACATCCTTTCGCAAAAATTTTGAAAAATATCGATCATATCGATAGAGAAAAAAAAATATTTACAAAATTTACAAAATATTTACAAAGGCAACCATAACTTTTTAAAGACACACATCATTAGCCACAAACAAATATATACACATCATTCACAAGTCAGTTCACAACAACAGTGAAAGCACAGACATACACAAACGTCAAGGAAGAATATACAGCAGATTTAGAGCCTATGACCCAGCACCTAACTACTCCCCACCCCACACTTAAATCGAACACTGTCCTCAGTGTTCACAAAAATACAAAGCACAAAATTTTGGGTGGTGAAACTCCCTGCTCAGTCGAAATATTCGACTTCCTCATCCGGTGTTGCGGCCTCGTCGCCCATATCTGAATCAGCTCCCTCGCCGTCATCGGACTCCACATCAGAGTCCTCACGACGTGTCTCCTCATCAGTAGGGACGTCGTCGTCAGTCGGCTCCACAAAGGCTGGCCCCACCTTGCATAAAGCTCTGGCGTTCTCGCCAAAAGGGTAGTCCAGCTCCAGCTACCATAATTCATCCTCGGTGGCTGGTCTCCCACCTATCCGTAGCTGCAGCATCTGCATACCGAACATACGGGCCATATACTGGTCGTCACGAGCATGTCGCTCGCCCAGAGTCAGCACAGGTCCGTGTGTAGTGTCGGGGGCCTTGGTCTTTGTCACATCAAGGGCCCGCCGCTCCAACTGTGGAATGTAATCCAAGGCTTCTTCCTCAACGTCGAGGCCTCGGAGGAAGGTGGTGATGAGTCCGCCAAACCCGTATCTGTGGCCCTGGTGTAGTCTGGCTCTCTTCATGGCGGATATTATAACCGCCCCCACATTAATCTCAAGCCCTTTCATAAGGTCATACACCAGGCAGACACGGTCCCGGGTCACGTCTGTCATATGTACTCCTGGGATCAAACACGAACATATAATTTTTAGCCAGATTCTGGCCTCCCTGTTCATCTGCGAATAAGGCAGAGTCTGGTGGTAACCCCTCTCTTTGTGTCTACTCCATCGGGCTGTGGATCGAGCCCCGCACAACGTACGTCTGATGTCGGCGTACGGTGGGGTGATGTTGAGCTGGCGGAGAACGTGGGCGTATGTGTCCCGCGCTCCAACGATGGCATTCAGCTGCTGGGGTTCCAGAGTGACAATCTGCCCTCTGATTTTAATAGTGTGGCTTCTGATGGCCGGGTTCCAGTTGGCATAAAATTCCCAGACCAAGTGAAGGTTGCACTCCGTGGGCTCCTGAAAAATAAAGCTGAGCCCAGCTGCTTCAATCCTCTGTACGATGCGAGGGAACTCCTGTGCAAGTGGTTCCCTTGCAATATGTTCCTCCGGGAAGTACTTGTTCTCCTTATGCTTTGCGTACCACTTCTTCCCTTCATCGGCAACCCATCGTGTCCCGTATCGGCGGTGTTGACCGCGTGGAACAGCAGGTGCAGCTGGGACAGTAGTGCCCAGTCTCATTCTCTTTCTGCCGGTGCCTGAGGTTGAAGCACCCTTGCCTTTATCTTTTCGGCTGGCCATTGTACCTGTCAATTTACACAGACAAACACAACGTTAAGCTAAAAACTTGTTAGTTTTGGCTAAGGTCGGGTTAAACAAAATTTACCCCACACTTAGTCTTTAACAATATTTACAACATGTTAGCAAGGATAGATCTATTTACGCCCCAAACACAATCACTATAAACATATTGCTTAGTGCGTTCACAAAAATTCGACAGCATAACGGCTAGCGAACTACTCAGACTTCATACAGCTAACCCAATCCTACCATCGACAGCTATTCACCCATGGCACTTAGCAACAATAACAACAACCAAATAGAAACAACAATACAAACATTTTATATACACTAATCTAAGCAATTCAACCAATTCACATATTACGCAATGTCCCACTAAAAATCGAGAATTAGTCGTCTTTCACCAATTATACAATATTTACCACGACTTATCTCAAATAATAAACATACCCCAGCATCAATTTCGTCAAACTATCAAGTTACCCAAGTTAAAATTCAACAACCCCAAGCCCTAGAACTCAATTCGACAATCAACAATGAAATATTCAATCAATCGATAAGTTCACCCGTCAACTACAACAATCCGAACACAATCAATCGCAAAATAATTCACGTCATGTTTAATTTCTACCTAGGGTGATATATCTCACCTCACATGCTCAAAATTGACAAAAATCGCCAAAAATTTGAGATAGACGATGAAAACATACCTTGGAATTGAAGAATTGATAAAGACTTGACGTTTTCCTTGCCTCTTAACGTGGCACGGAGCTTGGGGGTAGGGGAATGGGTGTTTGGTCGCGGAGGGAAGAGGGAATGGGGAAAATAGGGGCGAAATTGGGGGGTTTTATTAAGAAAACACGCGGGTCACCCGGAAACCCGGTGTGACCCGGCACTGGAATAAGGGCAACGTGTCACGGAGGGTAACGTGGAGGCCCTCCTCCGTGACACGGAGCCAACGCGTTGGCTTACTGGAATTTTAAAAAATTCCAGATTTGCCTTCAACGTGTCACGGAGGCCAACGCGGAGCATTGCCTCCGTGACACGGCGCCAACGCTCCAGTGCTCTATTTCACTATCAAATTTTATTTTCCATACCTCGCCTCGTTTTCTCGATTCCACGTATTTTTCCTCCGGTATACCTGAAAATCACCCCACTAAACAAAAATTGGTTAAATGACTAGATTCCCTACTAAAAGAATAAAAATTACTAATTAAAATGCACATTTAAACCTAGTCAAGAAAAAGAAGAGAAAATAAAATAAAAGAAAAACTTTACACTAAGGAAAAAGAAAGAAAAATATTTTTCACGGGTTGCCTCCCGTGCAGCGCCTGGTTTAACATCGCGGCTCGACAGCCTTTACGCTCAATTTTCTACTAGGGAGATGGACGGTTTGACCCGATCATGGTCATCTCCCCAGTAGTTCTCAACCTTGTCTGGTGGCCTACCTAGTAACTCTCGGGAATCACTCAATCCATTTGCATTCCCATGATCAATCACGTTGATCACCGAGAGTTCCTTATAGACAGTCGGAAGCTTAGGTGCCTTGTACACGTCGAACACCTCAACCTTGTCGTGTGCTCGCATCGTGAGTTGAACCGCAACTACATCGATCAATGCCTTTCCGGTTGCCAAAAATGGTCATCCCAAAAGAAATGGGACTTCTGCATCTGGCTCAAAATCCAGAACAATGAAATCTACCGGAAAAATGAGGGAGCCTACCTGCACTAGCACATCCTCCACAATGCCATCCGGCTTAGCTAAAGACCTGTCTGCTAGCTGCAAGATCACTGTTGTAGGTCTAGGACTCCCTAGCCCTAACTTTCTGAATACCGAAGATGGCATCAGATTTATACTTGCCCCCAAGTCGCATAACCCACGAGCTCGGATACTTTGCCCAATCGTCAGCTGGATAGTAAAACTTCTAGGATCCTTTAGTTTAGTGGGCAACCTGTTCTGAATACGGGATGTGCATTCCTCCGTTAAAGCCACCGTGGCATACTCGGTCAAGCGACTTTTGTTGGCCACGATGTCTTTGATATACTTTGCATATTTTGGCACACCCTGCAAGACATCAACAAGAGGTAAGTTAACATGTACCTGTTTAAGTACCTCCATGAATTTCTGGAAACACGCCTCCTCCTTGTGTTTCTTAAGTCGTTGAGGGAACAGGGGTAGAGGCCTTGTTGGTTCAGCTTCTTTGGTCTTCCCCGTATTTGAGGTTTGTTCTCCCTCAACATCTGCTGCTCCTGACTTCTGAGGCGGTCTTTCCGGTTCCACCTCCTTTAATTGTAAACCACTCCTCGTGGTCACTGCATTTACCTGCTTAGGATTGGGATCCGTGTCGCCAGGTAGTCCTCCCCTTGGTCTAGTATTTTGGGAACTGGCAAATTGCCCAAACTGATATTCAAGAGCCTTGGTTGCCAATTGATTGTTCTTTACTTCGGCCGCCAGTTTGACATAGTCAGCCTGCAATTGTGCCTGGTTGGCAATCATGGTCTTGAACATTTCCTCAATAGTCGGTGATGGTGGTGGAGGAGGGGCATTGTGATGTCTAAACTGATTCTGATAGCCTTGTTGCCCTCCTTGGTTTCTGTGCAGACCCTGCCCTGAACCCTGGCCTTGTTGATTGTTGCTACCCCATGAAAAATTTGGATGATTCCTCCAATTCGAGTTGTAGCCACCACCAAACTGCTGTTGATTCCTCTGTGCATTGCCCACAAAGTTGACAGAATCAGGATTTGCACTACAGCATTCAGCTGAATGCTCACTACTACCACACACTTCACACCACATCTGTTGGACTGCATTAACTGAGGCTGACGGCTGGTTCAAATTCATATTGCTGAAGTGAGTGTTTAACTGATTTTGCAAAGCAGCTATCTGTGCAGTGATAGCCGTGAATCGATCCACTTCAAGCACTCCCGCTGCTTTCCTTGCTCCACCTCTTGAAGAATCTGCATTCCATTCCGGATTTCCTTGTGAAATTCGGTTGAGCAAAGTGTACAGCTCCTCATAAGTCTTCTCCAGCGCTTGCCCTCCAGCTGCTGAGTCTAACAAAATTTTAGTGTGGGGTTCCAAACCCTCAATAAAAGTGTGGACCAACACCTCATTTGACTGATGATGATGAGGACAGTCCCGCAACATGGACTTGAATCTTTCCCAGGCTTGATAAAGATTTTCTCCTTCCCTCTGTTTAAAACTTAGAATCTGACTTCTAAGTTTAGCTGTTTTACCTGAAGGGAAAAATCTGATCAAGAACTTCTTTGCAAGATCATCCCACGTTGATATAGAGTTGGGTGGTTCAGCTTTTAACCACCTCTTGGCTTCACCAAGTAAGTAAAACGGAAATAAGGTGAGCCGAACATAATCAGGTGACACTCCAGCGGGGATGTAAGTGTCACTTATCTCCAAAAAGTTCTGGAGATGTTGTTGCGGATCTTCGTGAGGGAGACCGGTAAACTGCCCGCTATTGTGCAAAAGTTGCACCATATTTTGCTTTAACTCAAATCACCCCCCAGGCTCTGGTTTGCGGATGCTGGAATGTACATTATTAGCGTGTGGGATTGCCACCTCGCGAACCGGCCTGGCTGCTACTTCCTCGGGCACTAACACTGCCCGCACAACTGGTGGATTGGGTTGCTCCATCATAGACTGTTTGAGCAACTGCAACTTCTTCCGAAGAGCTTCTCTACGTTTACTATGCAATTCACGTTCTGGCTCTAAGTAAGATTCCACCAGCTCCTTGTCCCTTGCCAGTGTTCACAGAAATAAAAATCTGCAAAATACAGGCTAAGACCAAGTTGTTAACACTTAAAAAGATAAAAATACAAATACAGTAAATTTACACTAAACAAAATTTTACAAATCGCCTAGCCTCCCCGGCAACGGCGCCAAAAACTTGTTCGCGCTCTGCTGCTCGGTATATATTATACACTGACACGCAAGTGTACGTGGTCAAACAAGTAATAAAGTGGCTAAGTAGCCAAGTATCGATCCAAGGAGGCTGCTCTAGATATGCAAAACTGCCTAGTTTACTATATCTCTATTCTATTTCTAACTATGTTAACAACAATCCAACCAAGATTTGAGTAAGTTTTGTTTCTAAACTAATTATCTACTAAAATTAATAACTACTATTTACGTTGAGTTTAGACAATGGATATGCACATGCCAAGGTTAAGAACGAGTAATGAACTTGATAATCATGATAATTTGGTCATCTTCTTCTTCATATTGCTAGCCAACAACGTTTGCCTAGAAATTAAAACTTCCGTATTCAATTTCACTTTAGCTTCATAAACCATTCGTCTACATTTCTGTGATCAAATGCAATTTATGACCTAACACTACAATTCCGGTTCCTAAATTGACTAATACGGCTTCCAAGTATATTTCTATCAAGAAAGCACATCAAAACTCAATTTTCCCAAATCAAGTTAAGAACAATACCCTATTAATTCACAACTTTCCAATTTCATGCTCTCTCGAGTGAAATTGGACTTTTTAGATATACATTAATGGTGGCCAATCACGAATGTAATAAGCACAAGAATTAATAGAACAACATGCAAGAAGAAGAAGAAATCATATCAATTATTACCAACATTCATTTCACAAGTTCAAAACCTCAGCAAGAGAGGAATTAGCCACTCATTCTTGGATTAATCATCCTAGAATGAGTGTGAATCATGCATACAATTGAAGGAAAAGAAGAAGGGAAGAGAAGAAAACTCTTATCTTTTCTATTCTTCAACTGCCACAAAACCACGTTCCTGCTCCCACTTCTGAACTCAGGCTAAAAAACTAAAACTAAAAAAAACTCCTTAAAAATAACCTAAGTGTGCTATTTATACTAGTGGGAAATTTTTCCCGGAATAACAAGCAACGTGTCACGGAGGCCAATGCGGAGCACTGCCTCCGTGACACGGCGTGGACGTGGATCCTCTCTGGAAATTGCATGGTCCGGATAATTAGCCTCAACGTGGCACGGAGGCCTGTCTCCGTGCCACTGAGCTGACGCGCAGGCACACTGGAAATTGCCACTTTTATTTCTGCCCAGGCAGTGTGCTACCGCGATGGCAGCGTGGCACGGCACCATCGCGGAGCCACTGCAAAATATGCCATCCGAGGTCTTTTCCACGCTCGCATCCAAGTCCAACTCCGACATAGTTCCAACACGCATTTTAGCTCTTAAAAATCACATTATCCTGCAAAACAAATGCTAATCATGTTGGTTAGTATAAATTCGCATTTTATTACCAAATACATGATATCATATACATATTGCACAACAAACAAGGTAAAAATGATACGTTTGAGTATCACTTGGGCATATAAATCTGCCCAAGATCATTGGGGCAGCGGAGGAATAGAATTTTTCATTCTATTTATTATGCAAGCAAAACACTGGACGCAGCCCAAGTCAATTATACAGTCACTAAAAAGGAGATGCTAGCATTGGTGTTCGCTTTTGATAAATTCAGGTCCTATTTGGTGGGTTCTAGAGTAGTTGTGTACACCGATCATGCAGCGATTCGGTATCTGTTTAACAAGAAGGATGCAAAGCCCAGGCTGATTAGATGGATCTTGTTGTTACAAGAGTTTGACCTAGAGATTCGGGACAGAAAGGGGAGCGAGAATCAAGTGGCAGATCACCTATCACGATTGGAAAGTCGGTCGCATGTGAAGGAAGGTGACAGCATCAAAGAAGAGTTCCCGGATGAGCAGCTCTTGGCAATAAGGGAAGCTGAAACCCTTGGTATGCAGACATTGTGAATTTGCTAGTGAGTGGAGTTTATCCACCGGAGGCTACGCCTCAGCAAAGAAAGAAGTTGAGGCATGATTGCTGGTATTATATTTGGGATGAGTCATACTTGTTTAAGCAGGGAGCGGATCAGGTGACGAGAAGATGCATCCCGTAGAGCCAGATTGCAGAAGTTTTGAGGAGTTGTCACTCTTCATTATATGGAGGGCACCACAGAGGCGAGCGGACAGCGCACAAGGTGCTACAGTCAGGTTTCTTTTGGCCTACACTGTTTAGAGACTCTATAGCATACGTAAAAATGTGTGATAGATGTCAAAGAACAGGCACAATTGGTGGAAGACAGGAGATGTCGCTGCAGCAGATATTAGAAGTGGAGATCTTTGATGTATGGGGTATAGATGTCATGGGCCGTTCCCACCGTCAGTTGGTAATCGTTACATCTTGGTGGCCGTTGATTATCTATCAAAGTGGGTTGAAGCAACAGCTTACCCCAGGAATGACAACAAGGTGGTAACAAAATTTGTGAAAAAGAACATTTTCACCAGGTTCGGGACACCCCGAGCCATTATCAGTGATGGAGGGGCTCATTTTCTAAATGCAAGTTTCAAAAATTTGCCAACTAATTATGGGGTGCGCCACAAGGTGGCAACATCATATCATCCCCAAACTAGTGGGCAAGTGGAGGTGTCGAACAGAGAAGTGAAGCAGATTCTACAGAAAATAGTGAATGCACAACGTAGTGATTGGTCAAGCAAACTCGATGATGCGTTGCGGGCTTATAGAACAGCGTATAAGAAACCAATTGGGACTTCTCTGTACAGATTGGTCTATGGAAAGGCGTGTCATCTGCCTGTGGAGCTAGAACACCAAGCTTTCTGGGCCGTGAGGAAATTGAATATGGATCTAGAGCTAGCGGGGAAGAAGAGGCTGATGCAACTCAGCGAACTTGATGAGTTTCATTGGCATGCCTATGAAAGTGCCAAGTGCTACAAAGAGAAAACAAATAGGTGGCACAATAAGCATATGGTGCATCGGATCTTTGAGCCGGGGCATAAAGTATTGCTATTCAATTCAAGATTGAGGCTTTTTCCAGGAAAATTGTGGTCCAAATGGTCAGGGCAGTTTGAGGTGGTAAGAATGACCCCGCACGGGGCGGTGGAGTTGTGGCAAGAAGATAGAAGTGCCATGTTCTTAGTAAATGGGCAGCGATGTAAGAATTATTGGGGTAAGGACGTTATTCGAGAAAAGACGTCCATCACTCTAGAGGATGATTGAGCAATGAATGACGTCGAGCCGCGACGGTAAATCAGGCGCTGCACGGGAGGCAACCCGTGAAATTTTTGTAATAGATGAGTAGAACTATTTGAAAAGAAAAGAGAGAAAAAGAAAACAAAAAGAAAATAAATAAATAAATAAATAAATAAAAAATTTTGTGTTGAAACCTATGAATGCTAACCAATTTCTTATGGTGAAGTGATTTTTAGGTGGAACGGAGGGCAAAAATGCAAAGAAATGCAAAGAAAAAAATTGAGGTGAGAAAAATAAAAATTGACAAATTACAGTGGGCCTACGCGATGACTCCGTGTCACGGAGGAGGTGCTTCGCGTTACCCTCCATGACACGTTGAAGAGTGTTTCGGATTTTTTTAAAAATTCAGAACATTGGCGCGATGGCTCCGTGTCACGGAGGGGGTGCTCCGCGTTACCCTCCGTGACACATTGAGTGTTATTTCGCGTCGGGTCACACCGGGTCCGGTAACCCGTGCGAAATATCACTTTAAAACCCCGATTTCCCTCAATTTCTTCATTATTTTCCCTTTCCTCTGTGATCAACACCCCAATTCCCTTCTCCCCCAATGTGACACGAACCTAGACATCAATTTTCTTAGAGTTTTCTTCATCGGATTAAAGGTATGTTCTTGAACTTTACCTCATTGTTGCTTGAATTTTCGATTCTTGAACATGTGTAGTGATTGAAACTTGACCTAAGTGAGAATTAAGCTTGAATTTAATTAAGTTATGATTGATTGATGTTCATAGTATAGTTGTGAGTATATGAACTCGATGAATGCATGTTTTATTGAATTTTTGTGAAATTGGTAGGTAGGGTTGGAAATTGAATAGGAAGAAGACTAAAATTGTTTGAAATGTTGAACAAAATTGGCTTGTTCATGTTGGGTAAATTGAATTATGTTACGATTAATGTTGAATATGCTAAGTAGACAAGGGATTTTCGGGAGAATGAAATTGGTGACTTGCATAGGTTGTTGAGAACAAAAATTTAGCTAAGTGTTATGATGTTGAAAGTGAATTGGTGGTGATAATTTTATTCATTGTACGAAGTCTGAGTAGTACATAGTAAGTGTTCCATCGATTTATATGAATTCACTAAGCCGGTTGAATGTTAAGAATGAGGAAAATCATGAATGTCTTGTCGAATTGTTTTGATTGTGGCTAAAGACTAAGTGTGGGGTGACCTAATTAAACCCAACCTTAGTTAAAGATAATTGTGACTTGAATAACATTGGGACTGTCTGTTTGATTGTACAGGAACAATGTCAGGAAGGCAAGACAAGGGAAAGGGCGCATCCACATCGGGCGCTGGTAGGAAAAGGATAAGATTGGGAACAACGGTTCCAGCAGCACCAGCAATTCCGAGAGGCCAACGCCGACAATATGGAACCCGATGACTGACGAAGGGAAGAAATGGTATGCAAAACACAAAGAAACCAAATACTTCCCGGAGGAGAAAATATCAAGGGAGCCGCTGGCACAGGAATTCCCGCGGATCGTACACCGGATTGACACCGCTGGGCTTAACTTCATCTTCTAAGAGCCCAGCGAGTGCAATCTCGATCTGATTCAGGAGTTCTATACCAACTGGATCCCGACCCTCCGCAGTCACACCATCAAAATCAGGGGGCAGGTTGTCACTTTTGAGCCCCATCACTTGAATGCTATATTGGGGGCGCGGGACACAGATGCCCATGTCCTCCGGCAGCTGAACATGACTCCACCTTATGTGGACATCAGACGCACTCTATGTGGAGCTCGATTGACAGCAAAGTGGAGCAGGCACAAGGAGAGGGGCTACCATCAGACACTGCCTTACTCTCAAATGAATAGGGAAGCCAAGATCTGGCTGAAAATTATGTGTTCTTGTTTGATCCGGGGGGTGCACATGAAAGATGTCACCCGGGACCGAGTCTGCTTGGTGTTTGCCCTGATGAAGGGGCTTGAAATAAATGTTGGGACAGTGATCATCTCTGCCATGAAGAGAGCCCGACTGTATCAGGGGCACAGATATGGGTTCGGTGGTTTGCTTACCACGTTCCTGAGGGGCCATGATATCAAGGAGGAGGTCCTGGATTACATCCCACAGATTGACAGGCGTGCCTTAGAGTCACCGAAACCAAGGCACTGGACACTACTCATGGGCCGGTGCTAACAATAGCCGAGCGACATGCTCGGGATGATTAGTATATGGCCCGCATGTACAGGATGCAGATGCTGCAGTTGCACATTGGCGGGAGGCCTGCAATGGAGGATGAGCTGTGGCAGCTCGAGCTAGATTACCCATTCGGCGAGAATGCCCGAGCTCTATGCAGAGTGGGGCCAGTGTTTGTGGAGCTCGTAGATGATGATGTCCCCACTGATGAGGAGACACGCCGGGAGGACTCAGATGTTGAGTCAGATGAGGACAGCGGGGGCGATTCTGATATGGGAGACGAGGAAACGACACCTGATGAAGAAGTTGAATACTTCGATTGATCAGGGAGTTTCACCACCCACCTTTGTGATATGTTTAAATTTTGTAAACACCGGGGATAGTGTTCGGTTTAAGTATGGGGTGGGAGTAGTTAGGTGCCAGTTGTTTCATTTTTGTTTTTGTTTTTGTTTATGTTTATGTTTTGTGTTGTTGTTGTGCCAGTGAAAAATGTGACCCTGTGAGTTTGGGTGGTGTGTCTGTAATTAAGCTGGTATTGTAATGAATGTTAAGCTGTTGTGTGCTGTGTTGAGCTGTTGTTGAATGGTTGTTGTGTAAATATTTTTGTTTTCCATCGAAATTATCTAAATTTTTAAAATTTTTTGTAAATTTCTTTTATGTTGGGTTTCTCGGCCTTTGTTTTCGGTGCTTTTACCGAGAATAGTCCGATTGAACCGATGTTGTAGACATTGATTGTTCCCTATGATGGATGGATGATGACCGTCTTAAGGGAAATGTAGTCGATAGGAGTAGTTTTTTCTTTCTTTTCTTTCTTTTGTTTGTTTCCCAAACGTGTTGTTACTTCATGGTTCGGAATTCTTGTTATGTGTTGTACATGATATTAAGTTGCAAATGTGATTCTGATGAAAGCATGAAAATGTGTAAACATGTTGAGATACCTAGGGCATAGAGTTCGATTTTGTGTGATCGAGGCTTAATAGTGAATTCTTGTAATTAGCTGGTTGAAGAGTCTGTGAATATGTCTTGAGTTGAGCATGTGCAATGAGTGTGAGATGAGGTTTCGATTATTCCATGCTATTGTGAAGTGTCTAGAACTTTTCTGTTGTCTGTACTAAACGAAATGAAGGATGTGTATTGTAGGAAAGGATGTAGGCGTTTCTTTGAATAAACTGAAAGTTTCTCCATTATCATACCTACCTTGAATGTATATTCTAGTTAGCCCCATTGAGCCTTTAGCCTATTTTTTTCTTTATTTGAAGAGGTACAAACCGAGCTTAATCCCTTCTTTTCATTAGCCATGAATTTATCCAAAACTCTTAAGCGCTCAAGAAAAATAATTTTCCCACAGTATAAAGGAGTGAGAATTGTGAAAAGGAAGGAAAAGCGGAAGTAGTGAAAGTTAAAGAAAAGGTCAAAGGTGCACTTGCTGAAATTAAAGAAACTAAAGATGTATAACTGTTCGCGCTATTTGTTTGGGTATATAGCTACACGCAAGTGCACGTGGTCGAACAAGTAGTAAAGTGGCTCAAGTAAGCCAAGTATCAATCCCATAGCGACTGGACTAAAGTAACAATCTACTCAAGTGTCAATGAACTTTAACTCTAAAATACAGACAACAGTGTGAAGAAGAGATGTTGATAGTTTGTTTCCTAATTTTATACTAAGTCTAAAACGAATATACAAATTGAGTCTAAACTATAAGTATGAGCATGCTGAGGTTGAATGAACATGTAGAGAAAGAAATTATCGATACAATTTGATTTATCTTTCCTCCGGTTGTTAGTCAAGAATTATTGCCTATGGATTAAAACTCTCGTATTTAACCCAACTTAAGAAGCATGAACCTTCCACCTACATTTCTGTGATAAAAAGAAATTCATGTTCTAGCCATACAAACCCAATTCCTTAATTGACTAATACGACTTTCAGGTATATCTCTATCCTGAAGGTAAATCAATTCTCAATTTTCCCAAACTAAGAAAAGATCATATCCTATTAATTCACAACTTTCCAATTTCTTGCTCTCTCGAGTGAAACCGGACTTTTTAGATATACATTAACGTTGGCCACACATTAATGCAGTAGGAACAAGAATCAATAGAACAACCATGGAAGAAAAGATGAAAAACCAATTTATCAATAATTACATTTCAATACAATTGTTCTTAACCTCAGTAAGAAGAGGATTTAGCCACTCATTTGTGGATTAAACATCATTAAATGAGTGTTGATCATACAAGCAATTGAAATAAAGAAGAAGGAGATAGAGAAAAACCCTGAGATTTTCGTCCCCTCAACTGCCTGTAACCCACGTTCTTGCTCCACCAAGTCAGAATAATTAAAAATGAACCTATTTATACTCCAATGTGTCACAGAGTGCATTGCGGAGCACTGCCTCCGTGACACGCCACCGGCGCGGACCCTTACTGGAATTCAGATGTCCAGGTATTAAGGCCCAACATGGCACGGCATGCAACGCGGGGCTAGGCCAACGTGCCACGGTCCCAACGCGCACCTTCCTGGAATTTGGCAAAAATTCCATATCCAGGCAGAAGTCATCAGCGATGGCAGTGTGACACAGCTCCATCGCAGAGCCCCTTTAATTCATGTTGTCCTTGGCCTTTTCCTTGCTTGCTTCCGAGTCCACTCTTGATTTCTCCCAACATGCCTTTTAGCTTCCCAAAATTATATTTCTCCTTCAAAACAACGCTAATCATGTTGGTCATTATAAATTCACATTTTATTACAAATCACATGAGAATGTATAAACATCGATAGATAAACAAGGCAAAATGACACATTTGAGTATCACTTGGGCATATAAATTTGCCCAAGATCACTTACCCCACACTTAAATCCTTGTTCGTCCCCGAACAATAATCTTACACCTCATGCAATTGACACCCCAACCTGGCTACTTTGGCTCGACAATTCAAGCTACGGTTATACCGATTATTTAACACAGCAAATCCTCAAGAAAACATGCATAGTCTTATCAATACAATGACCTTCAACACATTAAGACCTCCTAGACTCAAGAATCGACTCTCGATATCGGAAAACTCATGCAAATCAGCTGATCAAGATATCTGACACGAAATTGAATCTCTCGTCAAGCATGTGCCCTCACAACACAAGAGAATTTTCCCCTTTTTAATCACATGAACTCAAAACATTACATGCAGGGGCATATAAACACAATTTCTCTCTCTCTCCCAAAAGAATTCACATACATCATGTCATGAACCATAGGCTTGCCTTTAGTGTATTACTCCACTAATATAAGGACGTGTGATGTAAGATCACGTAGGACTTAACGGGTTGTAATCTAGCTCCGGAACTAGTAAATACTGGGCTAACCAATAATAACAACTAGCATCCTTAAGCGCTTTTTCAATACATCCCATCAACCTAATGGCATTGTTTCTTCCTTCATCCTCCCATTCTTGAAGTCTGTCTTTATTTTTGACCCCATATCTTTAAGCACACTTGACTCAATAACAAAGATTATTTATACATCTTCATTATATTTAAGTTATAACGAGTGCACCTTCGACCTTTTCTTTCCTTTCATCACTCTGCTTTTTCTTTTCTTTTCACCATTCTCACTCCTTGACACTGTGGGAAAATTATTTTCTTTTCTTGAGCACTTAAGAGTTTTAGATCAAATTCACGGATAATGAAAAGAAGGGGTTAAGCTCAGTTTACACCTTTTTGACAAAAAGAAAAATAATAGGCTAAAGGCTCAATGGGCTAACTAGGGTGTACATTCAAGGTGGGTACGATAATGAAACAAAACTTTCGGTTAAAGCAAAGAAATGCCTACATCCTTTGCTACAATATACATCCTTCATTTCGCTTCGTGCACACACCAGGCAAGTTCTAGACACTTCACAATAGCATGGAAGAAACGAAACCTCACTATACGCTCATTTCACATGCTCAACTCAAGACATATTCACAGTCTCTTCAATCAGCTAATTACAAGAATTCAAATATTAAGCCTCAATCACACTGAATCGAACTCTATGGCCTAGGTATCTCAATATATTTACAAAGTTGCATACTTTCATACGAATCATCTTGGCATTTCAAATATCATGTACAACACGCAACTAGAATGTCGCAACCATAAAGTAACGACAAGTTTTGGGATGCAAACAAACAAAAGAAAAACTAAAAATAAATGAACAAAAAAATCTACTCCTAACGACTACATTTCCCTTAAGACGATCGTCATCCATCCATCATAGGGAACGGTCACTAACTAAGACTTCGGTTCAATGGGACTATTCTCGGTAAAAGAACCAAAAACAAACGCCGAGAAACCCAAAAATAAAAATAATTCACAAAAAAATTGTAAAAAATAAAAAATTTGTAAAAAATATTGATAATTTTGATAAAACAAAAATATTTACGAAAACCAGCTAACAATATTCAATAGCACACAACAGCTTCACCTTAATTACAATACAGGCATACATAAAAATCACAGGGTCACAAGTTTATCCAAGCACAACAACAGACAGAGGCATTAATAATAACAACAACAACCGACACCTAACTACTCCCACCCCACACTTAAATCGAACACTGTCCCCAGTGTTCACAAAATTCAGCATAGTATAAAAGTAGGTGGTGAAACTCCCTGATCAATCAACGTATTCCACTTCTTCGTCAGGTGCCGCTGCCTCATCTCCCATGTCTGAATTGCCCCCGTCGTCATCATCTGACTCTACATCGGAGTCATCACAACGTGTCTCCTCATCTGTGGGGACATCATCATCAGTGGGCTCCACAAAAGCTGGCCCTACTCGGCATAGAGCCCTGGCATTTTTGCCAAACGGGTAGTCTAGCTCGAGCTGCCACAGCTCCTCTTTTGTTGCCGGCCTCCCGCCTATGCGCAGCTGGTGCATCTGCATCCCAAACATGCGAGCCATGTACTGATCATCCCGAGCATGTCGCTCGGCTAGTGTAAGAACTGGCCCGTGAGTGGTGTCGGGTGCCTTAGTTTTGCTGACATCTAAGGCCCGCCTCTCCATCTGCGGGATGTAGTCAAGGGCCTCCTCCTCAACATCTAGGCCCCTCAGGAACGTGGTCAGTAAGCCACCAAACCTGTACCTGTACCCTTGATGCAAACGGGCTCTCTACATGGCGGAGATAATCACCGCCCTGACATTGATCTCCAGCCCTTTCATCGGGGCGTATACCAAGCATACACGATCTCGGGTGACATTTTTCATATACACCCCCGGGATCAGGCAGGAACAAACAATCTTCAGCCATATCCTGGCTTCCCTGTTCATTTGTATGTAGGGCAAGGTCTGATGGTAGCCCCTTTCCTTATGCCTGCTCCAACGTGCTGTAGACCGGGTTCCACACAAAGTGCGTCTGATATCCGCATATGGTGGAGTGATATTCAGCTGCCGAAGCACATGGGCGTCTGTGTCTCGTGCCCCCAAGATGGCATTAAGGTGATGGGGCTCAAAAGTGACTATCTGCCCCCTTATCTTGATGGTGTGACTTCTGAGAGTCGGGTTCCAATTGGCGTAGAATTCCCGAATCAGGTGCAGGTTGCACTCCTTGGGCTCTTCAAAGATGAAGTTCATCCCGGCTGCCTCGATCCTGTGGACAATCCTGGGGAACTCCTGTGCCAATGGTTCCCTAGCAATGTGTTCCTCGGGGAAGTACTTGCTTTCCTTATGCTTCGCGTACCATTTCTTCCCCTCCTCTGTCACCCATCTGGTTCCATATTGACGGCGTTGGCCGCGTGGAACCGCTGGTGCTGTTGGGACTGCTGTTCCCAGCCTAATTCTTTTCCTTCCGACGCCCGATGTAGATGTGCCCTTCCCTTTATCTTGCCTGCTTGCCATTGTTCCTGTCAAACCAAATAGACAGGTTCAATGTTAAGCCAAATCAAATTAGCTTCGCCTAAGGTTGGGTTAAGCTAGGCCACCCCACACTTAGTCTTTAGCCACAATCACAGCATTACGGCAAGATCCTATTTATTTCCAATTTACAAAAAGAAAACAAAAACAAAAACACAACAAATATGCCTCGTGCATTCAGAGAATTCGACGGTCTAAATTCTTCTGTACTACTCAAACTTCGTACAGCTAACCCACAACATTACCATCGTTCATATTTCATCACATAGCACTTAGAAAGGAGAAACAAAGAAAAGAATTTATCTACATGAACCTATACAATTCACCCATTTCTTGCAATTTCAACAATTTCAATCCCCCGAAAATCTGTCTGTTTTTTACCATACTAACAGTTAGCACAACCAACTCATCTCACCCAACATACACAAACCAGCAAGAATTTCAAAGTTCAACTAATTCTCCCTTTTTAAACTCAAATTCAAGCCCTAGCTATCATTTCGCAAGAATTTCAATCAAACATGTATTTATCGAGTCCATACCATCTCAACAATACTAGGAACTTCAATCAATAATTATTTACATGCATTCATGCTCAATTTACACTTAGGGCAAGTTTTCATCACTTCCTATGCTAAAAAATCGGAAAAATAAGGTAAGAAATGAGATGAAGTTAACAAACATACCTTAAATTCGATGATATCGAAGAAAAGTTGATAAAATTGAGCTCCTAGGCCGTGTCACGTTGGGGAAGGGGGGAATTTTGGGTTGTTTGTTGCGGAGGAGTTGAAGAATGGGAAAAAATGAGGGAAAACGGGGTTAAAAAGGGGGGGTTTTCGCGCGGGTCACCCGGCGACCCGGTGTGACCCGTCGCAAAATACACGTCAACGTGTCACGGAGGGTAACGCGGAGCATGCCCTCCATTACACGGAGCCAACGCGCAGGTGTTCTGGAATTTGTAAAAATTCCAGAATTACCTTCAACGTGTCACGGAGGGTAACACGGAGCATGCCCTCCGTGACACGGAGCCATCGCGTAGGTGTTCTGGAATTTGTAAAAATTCCAGAATTACCTTCAACGTGTCACGGAGGGTAATGCGGAGGCCCTCCTCCGTGACACGGAGCCATCGCATGGGCTCACTGTTTTGCCACTTTTTATTATTTTTCATACATCGATTTTTCCTTTTCGATCCTTTGCATATTTATCCTCCGTTCAACCTGAAATTAATCTCACCACAAGAAATTGGTTAGAATTTATAGGTTTCACATAAAATACAAATTTTGTTTTTATTTTTATTTTTCTCATTTTTTTGTTTTTTATTTTTTCTTTTTCTACGAAATCTAATAAAATATTATAACAAAAATTTCACGGGTTGCCTCCCATGCAGCGCCTGGTTTACCGTCGCGGCTCGACGTCATTTAGCTCAGTCATCCTCTAGGGTGATGGACGTTTTCTCTCGACCACCGTCCTCACCCCGGTAATGCTTACATCTTTGCCCATTGACCAAGAACGTGGCACTCCGATCTTCTTGCCACAACTCTACTGCCCCGTGCGGGGTCATTCTCACCACCTCAAATGGCCCCGACCATTTGGACCGCAGCTTTCCTGGAAACAGCTTCAATCTTGAATTGAAGAGCAATACTTTTTGCCCCGGCTCTAAAATACGATGCACCACATGCTTGTCATGCCACCTCTTCATTTTTTCTTTGTAGTACTTAGCACTTGATCTTGGGCAAATTTATATGCCCAAGTGATACTCAAAAGTACCATTTTAGCCTTGTTTATCTTTCAATGTGTATACATTCTCATGTAATATTTAATAAAATGTGAATTTATACTAACCAACATGATTAGCATTGTTTTGCAGGTAAAATGTAATTTCGGGAAGCTAAAATGCATGTTGGAGGATATCGGGGTTGGACTTGGATGCGAGCAAGGGAAAAGGCATTGGACAGCATGAAATAAAGGGGCTCCGCGATGGAGCCGTGTCACGCTGCCATCGCGAAGGCATTCTGCCTGGATAGGGAAATTTCGCCCAAATTCCAGAGAGGGTCCGCGTTCGTAGCGTGGCATGGTGGCTTGGCTCCGCGTTGCACGCCGTGCCACGTTGAGCCTTAATTCCTGGACCCCCAATTCCAGTGAGGGTCCGCGTCCGTAGCGTGTCACGGAGGCAGTGCTCCGCGATGCACTCCGTGACACGTTGCTCGTTATTCTGGGTAAAATTCCCAACAGTATAAATAGAACACTTAGGTTCATTTTTCAATATTCTGACTTGGTGGAGCAAGGACGTGGGTTACAGGCAGTTGAGGGACGAAAATATCAGGTTTTTTCTCTCTTTCTTTCTTCTTCACTTCAATTGCTTGTATGATTAACACTCATTTAAAGATGTTTAATCCACAAATGAGTGGCTAATTCCTCTTCTTGCTGAGGTTATGAACAATTGTGATGAAATTTTATCATTGATTCTTTGATTTTTCATCTTTTCTTCCACGTTGTTCTATTAATTCTTGTTCTTACTGCATTAATGTGTGGCCTACGTTAATGTACATCTAAAAAGTCCGGTTTCACTCAAGAGAGCAAGAAATTGGAAAGTTGTGAATTAATAGGATATGTTCTTTACTTGGTTTGGGAAAATTGAGTCTTGATTTGCTTTCAGGATAGAAATATACCTGAAAGTCGTATTAGTCAATTTAGGAACCGAAATTGTATGGCTAGAACATGAATTGCATTTGATCACAGAAATGTAGACGGATGGTTCATGATTCTTAAGTGAGGTTAAATACTAGAGTTTTAATCTCTTGGCAAATGTTCTTGGCTAGCAACTGGAGGAAAATATTAACCAAATTATAAGGATCATTAATTTCATTACATGTTCGTTTAACCTCAGCATGCTCTCATTCATAGTTCAGATTCAAAGTAGATAATTATTTTAGCTTTAGTATAAAAAATTATAAAACAAACTATCAAACTTTTGGTTACACTGTTGTCTGCATTTTTAGAAGTAAAATATAGTATACTTGAGCAGATTGCACTTCATCCAAGTCTCTGTGGGATCGATACTTGGCTTACTAAAGCCACTTACTACTTGTTCGACCACGTGCACTTGCGTGTCGTTTTATACCCCACAAATCACGCGAACAAGTTTTTGGCGCCGTTGCCGGGGACTTGGCAATTGGTGAATTTGTTTTAAGTGTTAATTTACTGTATTTTTATTTTCTTAGTGTTGACAACTTGGTCTTAGCCTGTATTTCGCAGACTTAATTGTTGTTGAACACTGGCAAGAGACAAGGAGCTGGTGGAATCGTATATAGAGCCAGAAAGGATATTTCACAGTAAAGGGAGAGAAGCTCTACAAAGAAAGCTGCAGTTGCTCAGACAAACGATCATGGAGCAACAACAGAATCAACCGTTAGTACGGGCAGTGTTAGTGTCCGAAGAAGTAGCAGCTCGGCCGGTTCGTGAGGTGGCAATCCCACATGCCAATAATGTTACATCTAGTATCCGCAAACCTGAGCCAGGAGGGAGATTTGAACTTAAACAGAATATGGTGCAGTTGTTGCACACTAGCGGGCAGTTTACCGGTCTCCCTCATGAAGATCCACAGCAGCATCTCCAAAATTTTTTGGAGATAAGTGACACTTACATACCCGCTGGAGTGTCATCAGACTTTGTCCGGCTTACATTGTTCCCATTCTCATTATTGGGAGAAGCCAAGAGTTGGTTGAAAGCTGAGCCACCGAATTCTATTTCTACGTGGGATGATCTAGCACGGAAGTTTTTGATACGGTTTTTTCCCTCTGGTAAAATAGCAAGACTTAGAAGTCAAATTCTAAGTTTCAAACAGAGAGAGGGAGAGAATTTATATCAGGCCTGGGAGAGATTTAAATCCATGTTGCGGGATTGTCCTCATCATCATCAGTCCAATGATGTGTTGGTGCACACTTTTATAGAGGGTTTGGAACCCCACACCAAAATATTGCTAGACTCAGCAGCTGGAGGGCAAGCGCTGGAGAAAACTTATGAGGAGCTGTACACCTTGTTGAACCGTATTTCGTAGGGCAATCCAGAATGGAATGCTGATTCATCAAGAGGTGGGACAAGGAAAGCAGCAGGAGTGTTAAAAGTGGATGGGTTTACAGCTATCGCTGCACAGATAGCTGCATTGCAAAATCAACTTAACAACCACTTCAGCAACATGACATTGAACAAGCCTCAAGCCCCAGTTAATGCAGTACAGCAAATGTGGTGTGAAGTGTGTGGAAGCAGTGAGCAATCAGCTGAGTGTTGTGGAGCCAATCCTGACTCGGTAAACTTTGTGGGTAATGCGCAAAGGAACCACCAACAGTATGGTAGTAGCTACAACTCCAATTGGAGGAATCACCCTAATTTCTCATGGGGTAGCAATAACCATCAGGGCCAAAGTTCGGGTCAGGGTGTGCAAAGGAACCAAGGAGGGCAGCAGAATTATCAAGCACAATTCAGAAACAACAATGCACCTCCTCCACCACCATCACCCATCATTGAGGAGATGTTCAAGACCATGATAGCTAACCAAGCTCAATTGCAGGCTGACTATGTGAAATTGGCAGCCGAAGTGAAAAACAACCAGTTAGCTACCAAGGCGCTTGAATATCAATTTGGGCAATTTGCGAGTGCCCAAAACACAAGGCCTAGAGGAGGACTGCCGAGCGACACGGATCCCAATCCCAAGCAGGTAAATGCAGTGACCACAAGGGGGAACCAGAAAGACCACCTCAACAGTTGGGAGCAGCAGAAGTTGAGAGGGAGCACAATACTGAAAGGGGGAAGAATAAGGAAACTGAATCAGAAAGACCTCCACCCCCGTTCCCTCAACAACTGAAGAAACACAAGGAGGTTGCGTGTTTCAAGAAATTCATGGAGGTGCTGAAATAGGTACATATAAACTTACCTCTTGTTGATGTCTTGCAGGGAGTGCCGAAATATGCTAAGTATATAATGGACATCGTGGCAAACAAAAGTCGGTTGACTGAGTATGCTACGGTGGCTCTAACGGAGGAGTGCACTTCCCCGATTCAAAATAGACTGCCCACAAAGCTAAAAGACCCTAGGAGTATTACTATCCAGATTACTATTGCGCAGAGCATCCGAGCTCGTGGATTGTGTGATTTGGGGGCGAGCATAAATTTGATGCCTTCATCGGTATTCAGAAAGTTGGGTCTAGGGAGTCCTAGACCCACAACGCTAATCTTGTAGTTGGCGGATCGATCCTTAGCCAGACCTGATGGCATTGTAGAGGACGTTCTGGTGCAAGTTGGCTCCCTAATTTTCCCGGTAGATTTTGTCGTGCTGGATTTTGAACCAGACGCGGAAGTCCCATTTATTTTGGGACGTCCTTTCTTGGAAACCGGGAAAGCACTAATTGGCGTAGCTGCGGGGCAGCTAACAATGCGAGCACATGACAAGGTGGAGGTGTTCGATGTGTACAAGGCACCCAAGCTCCCGACGGTGCATGAAGAACTCTCGGTGATCGATGTGATTGATCAAGGTGATGATAAGCAGATGAAGGATTCCCGAGAGTTAATGGGAAAACCACCGGAGAGGTGTAAGCACTACTGGGGGCAGGACGGTGATCGATAGAAATCATCCATCACCCTAGAGGACAATTGAGCTAACGACGTCGAGCCGCGACAGTAAACCAGGCGCTGCACGGGAGGCAACCCGTGAAAAATTTTTCTTTCTTTTTGTAAAGTGTAAATAGATTGTTCTTTTTCTTTTTTTTGATTTACAACAAAAATTTTTGTTTTAGTTTTTGTTTATTTGTATTTAGAGTGAAACCTATAATTCTAACCAATTTTGTATAGTGAGACGAATTTCAGGTCAAACGGAGAAAAACATGCATGGAATCGCGAAGGAAAAGTTGAGGTATGAAAAATTAATAAAAAGTGGCAGACAGTGAGCTGAGGCGACAGCTCTGTGTCACGGAGGTGGACCTCCGCGTTACCTCCGTGACATGTTGAGGTACAATCTGGATTTTTAAAAATTTCCAAAACAGTCTCGGGATGGCTCCATGTCACGGAGGTAGTGCACCGCGATGCACTTCGTGACACGTTGCCTTGTATATCGCGACGGGTCCCACCGGGTTGCCGGGTGACCCACGCGATTTCCTTACTTTTTAACCCCGAAAACCCTCCCTTTTCCCTCATTCTTTAATCCCTCCGCGACCAAACCTCCCAAAACCCATCCCCCATCAATGTGACACTGAGTAAGGCAAGAAATTCAACAAGTTTTCTTCGATTCTTTAAAGTCAAGGTATGTTTTCCGATTTCCTCTCAAATTCATGTCAATTTTCTTCGATATTGAGCATGGGAGGTGAGCTAAATTGACCTAAGTAGAAATTAAGCATGAATTCAAGTTTAATTGTTGTTGATGAGTGTTCGGAATGTCGTTATGATTGCTTGAACTTGTCGATTGCATAAATTAATCGAATTTGCTTGATAATATCAATTTTAGGGATTGTATGTTGAATTTGGAGTTGAAAATGTATTGAACTTGTGAATTTCATGCCGGGATGGATGTGTTGAATGAGATGAGTCGAGGTACAAATTGTTAGGATGTTAATAGAATGACTGATTCTCGGGTTAAGGGAATGTTGAAATTTGTAAGAATTTGGTTAGTTGTATAGGTTCGTGTAGATAAATTTTTGTTGTTGTTTTTGTTTCTTTGTTTTTCTTTGCTAAGTGCGATGGTTCAGATGTTAGCGATGGTAGTGATTGTGATTAGCTATACGAAGTCTGAGTAGTACGCAGAAGATATACCGTCGAATTTTTCGAACGCACTAAGCATGATTATATAGTTGATTATTGTGTGTAAATAAAGATAATCTTGTCGTAGTGTTGTACCTGTAGCTAAGGACTAAGTGTGGGGTAACCTAGCGTAACCCAACCTTAGTCGAAGTTAATATCCGTTAGCTTAACATTGATCTTGTTTACTTGGGTTGACAGGTAAAATGGCAAGCCGGCAAGAGAAAGGAAAAGGCGCATCAACTTCGGGCGCCGGAAGGAAGCGAATCAGACTGGGCACAGCAGTCCCAGCTGCCCCAGCAGTTCCACGCGGCCAATGCCTCCAATACGGAATGAGATAGGTGACTGATGAGGGGAAAAAGTGGTACGCAAAGCACAAAGAAAACAAATATTTCCCCGAGGAGCACATAGCACGGGAACACTTGGCACAGGAGTTGCCTAGGATGGTCCACCGGATCGAGGCAGCTGAGCTCAATTTCATATTTGAGGAACCCAAGGAATGCAATTTGCACCTGGTTTGGGAGTTCTATGCCAATTGGAACCCGACGATCAGAAGCCACACCATCAAGATCAGAGGGCAAATAGTCACCTTGGAGCCCCACCACCTCAATGCCATCATAGGAGCGCGGGACACAGACGCCCACGTACTCCGACAGCTGAACATTACCCCACCGTATGCGGACATCAGACGCACATTGTGTGGGACCCGATCGACAACTAGATGGAGCAGACACAAAGATAGGGGCTACCACCAAACTCTGCCATATTCACAGATGAACAGGGAAGCCCGAATCTGGCTGAAGATAGTCTGCTCATGCCTAATCCCAGGGGTACATATGACAGATGTAACCCAGGATCGTGTATGCCTGGTGTACGCCCTGATGAAAGGGCTGGAGATCAACGTGAGGGCGGTAATTATCTCCGTCATGAAGAGAGCCCGGTTGCACCAGGAGCACAGGTATGGCTTTGGTGGACTAATCACCACCTTCCTCAGGGGCCTAGATGTTGAGGAGAGTCCCTTGACTATATCCCGCAGATGGAGCAGCGGGCCTTAGATGTTACTAAAACTAAGGCTCCCGACACCACCCACGGGCCAGTGCTTACACTTGGCGAGCGACATGCTCGTGATGACCAGTATATGGCTCAGATGTATAGGATGCAGATGCTCCAGCTGAGGATAGGAGGGAGGCCGGCGACAGAGGAGGAGCTATGGCAGCTCGAGCTAGACTACCCTTTCGGCGAAAACGCCAGGGCTCTATGCCGAGTGGGGCCAGCATTTGTAGAGCCCACAGATGATGATGTCCCTACAGACGAGGAGACACGTCGGGAGGACTCTGATGTGGAGTCCGATGATGACGATGGAGGCGACTCGGACATGGGAGATGAAGCAGCAGCACCCAACGAAGAAGTAGAATACTTTGACTGATCAGGAAGTTCCACCACCCGATTTTGTGCTATTTTAAATTTTTGTGAACACTAGGGACAGTGTTCGAACTAAGTGTGGGGTGGGAGTAGTTAGGTGCTGGGCTGGGCTGTTTTGTATGTATGCTTTATTCTGTTGTCGTGTATGTGAAAATTTGTTTGTCCCTGTGAGTTGTGAATTGTTAAGTTTTGTTCTGTATTTGTAAATGTTTGTTAAATTGATGTGTGTTGCTGAATGTTGCTAGCTGATTCTGACTCTATACATATTTTTGTTATCGAAATGATCGATAATTTTTCTTTTAAATTGTACATATTTTTTTCTATCGAAATGATCGATATTTTCAACATTTTTTTTACTTCTTGGGTTTCTCGGCGTTTGTTTTCGGTTCTTTTACCGAGAATGGTCCCATTGAACCGAAGTCATAGTTAGTGACCGTTCCCTATGATGGATGGATGACGACCGTCTTAAGGGAAATGTAGTCGTTAGGAGTAGTTTTTTTCAATTATTTTTCAGTTTTTTTCTTTGGTGGGTTGCATCCCAAAACCTGTAGTTACTCTATGGTTGCAAAATTCTGGTTGCGTGTTGTACATGATATTTAAAATGCAAAGGTGATTCATATGAAAGCATGCAACTTTGTACATATGTTGAGATACCTAGGCCATAGAGTTCGATTCAGTGTGATTGAGGCTTAATGTTTGAATTCCTGTAATTAGCTGATTGAAGAGTCTGTGAATACATCTTAAATTGAGCATGTGCAAAAAGTGTGAAGTGAGGTGTTGATATTCCATGCTATTGTGAAGTGTCTAGAACTTTCCTGGTGTGTGTACAAAACGAAATGAAGGAGGTGTATTGTAGGAAAGGATGTAGGCATTTCTTTGTTTTAACCGAGAGTTTCTATTTTTCCTTGTCGTACACACCTTGATTGTATACCCTAGTCAGCCCGTTGAGCCTTTAGCCTATTATTTTTTTTCTTTTGTCATAAAGTGTAAACCGAGCTTAATTCCTTCTTTTCATTAGCCGTAAAGTCTATACAAAACTCTTAAGCGCTTAAGCAGAGAAAATCATTTTCCCGAAGTGTCAAGGAGTGAGAATGATGAAAAGAAAAAGAAAAGCAGAGTGATAGAAGAAAAGAAAAGGTTGAAGGTGCACTTGCTATAAATAAACGATAATGGAGGTGCATGAATAATCTTTGTTGTTGTGTCAAGTGTGCTTAATATGATGGTCCATACTAAAGAAAATCATCAAGAATGGGATGATGAAAAAAAAAAGAAACAATGTCCATGAGTTGATGGGATGTGTTGAAAAGGCGCTTAAGGATGCTAGTGGCTATTATTGGCTAACCCAATATTTACTAGTTCCGTAACTTCCATTACAACCCGTTAAAGTCCTACGTGATCTTACATCGCACTTCTTTATATTAGTGGAGTAATACACTCAGGGCAAGCTTATGGGTCATGACATGATGCATGTGAATTCTTTTGGGAGAGAGAGCGAAATTGTTTTTACATGCCCCTGCTTGAATTCTTGTGAGTCATATGAGCAAAAAGGGGAAGATTCTCTTGTGTTGTGAGGGCACATGCTTGATGAAAGATTAATTTTCGTGTCGGATATCTTGATCAGCTGATTTGCATGAGTTTGCCAATATCGAGAGTCGATTCTTAAAGTCTAGGAGGTCTTGATGTATTGAAGGTCATTGCATTGATAAGACCATGCATGTTTTCTTGATGATTTGCTATATTGAATTATCGGTATGACCGTAGCCTAAATTGTCGAACCAAAGTAGCGAGGTTGGGATGTAAATTGCATGAAGTGTAGGATTGTTGTTCGAGGACGAACAAGGGTTTAAGTGTGGGGTAAGTGATCTTGGGCAAATATATATGCCCAAGTGATACTCAAAAGTACCATTTTAGCCTTGTTTATCTATCAATGTGTATACATTCTCATGTAATTGGTAATAAAATGTGAATTTATACTAACCAACATGATTAGCATTGTTTTGTAGGTAAAATGTAATTTCGGGAAGCTAAAATGCATGTTGGAGGATATCGACGTTGGACTTGGATGCGAGCAAGGGAAAAGGCATTGGACAACATGAAATAAAGGGGCTCCGCGATGGAGCCGTGTCACGCTGCCATCGTGGAGGCATTCTGCCTGGATAGGGAAATTTCGCCCAAATTCCAGAGAGGGTCCACGTTCATAGCACGGCACGGTGGCTTGGCTCCAAGTTGCACGCCGTGCCACGTTGAGCCTTAATTCCTGGACCCCCAATTCCAGTGAGGGTCCGCGTCCGTAGCGTGTCACGGAGGCAGTGCTCCGCGATGCACTCCGTGACACGTTGCTCGTTATTCCGCGAAAAATTCCCAACAGTATAAATAGAACACTTAGGTTCATTTTTCAATATTCTGACTTGGTGGAGCAAGGATGTGGGTTACAGACAGTTGAGGGACGAAAATATCAGGGTTTTTTCTCTCTTTCTTTCTTCTTCACTTAAATTGCTTGTATGATTAATACTCATTTAAAGATGTTTAATCCACAAATGAGTGGCTAATTCCTCTTCTTGCCGAGGTTATGAACAATTGTGATGAAATTTGATCATTGATTCTTTGGTTTTTCATCTTTTCTTCCATGTTGTTCTATTAATTCTTGTTCTTACTGCATTAATGTGTGGCCTACGTTAATGTACATCTAAAAAGTCCGGTTTCACTCGAGAGAGCAAGAAATAGGAAAGTTGTGAATTAATAGGATATGTTCTTTACTTGGTTTAGGAAAATTGAGTCTTGATTTGCTTTCAGGATAGAAATATACCTGAAAGTCGTATTAGTCAATTTAGGAACTAGAATTGTATGGCTAGAACATGAATTGCATTTGATCACAAAAATGTAGACGGATGGTTCATGATTCTTAAGTGAGGTTAAATACGAGAGTTTTAATCTCTTGGCAAATGTTCTTGGCTAGCAACTGGAGGAAAAGAATAACCAAATTATAATGATAATTAATTTCATTACATGTTCGTTTAACCTCAGCATGCTCTCATTCATAGTTCAGATTCAAAGTAGATAATTGTTTTAGCTTTAGTATAAAAAATTATAAAACAAACTATCAAACTTTTGGTTACACTGTTGTCTGCATTTTTAGAAGTAAAATATAGTACACTTGAGCAGATTACACTTCATCCAAGTCTCTGTGGGATCGATACTTGGCTTACTAAATCCACTTACTACTTGTTCGACCACGTGCACTTGCGTGTCATTTTATACCCCACAAATCACGCGAACAAGTTTTTGGCGCCGTTGCCGGGGACTTGGCAATTAGTCAATTTGTTTTAAGTGTTGATTTACTGTATTTTTATTTTCTTACTGTTGACAACTTGGTCTTAGCCTGTATTTTGCAGACTTAATTGCTGTTGAACACTGGCAAGAGACAAGGAGCTGGTGGAATCGTATATAGAGCCAAAAAGGATATTTCACAGTAAAGGGAGAGAAGCTCTACAAAGAAAGCTGCAGTTGCTCAGACAGACGATCATGGAGCAACAACAGAATCCACCGGTAGTACGGGCAGCGTTAGTGCCCAAAGAAGTAGCAGCTCGGCCGGTTCGTGAGGTGGCAATCCCACATGCCAATAATGTTACATCTAGTATCCGCAAACCTGAGCCAGGAGGGAGATTTGAACTTAAACAGAATATGGTGCAGTTGTTGCACACTAGCGGGCAGTTTACCGGTCTCCCTTATGAAGATCCACAGCAGCATCTCCAAAATTTTTTGGAGATAAGTGACACTTACATACCCGCTTGAGTGTCATCAGACTATGTCCGGCTTACATTGTTCCCATTCTCATTATTGGGAGAAGCCAAGAGGTGGTTGAAAGCTGAGCCACCGAATTCTATTTCTACGTGGGATGATCTAGCACGGAAGTTTTTGATACGGTTTTTTCCCTCTGGTAAAACAGCAAGACTTAGAAGTCAAATTCTAAGTTTCAAACAGAGAGAGGGAGTGAATTTATATCAGGCTTGGGAGAGATTTAAATCCATGTTGCGGGATTGTCCTCGTCATCATCAGTCCAATGATGTGCTGGTGCACACTTTTATAGAGGGTTTGGAACCCCACACCAAAATATTGCTAGACTCAGCAGCTGGAGGGGAAGCGCTGGAGAAAACTTATGAGGAGATGTACACCTTGTTGAACCGTATTTCGTAGGGCAATCCAGAATGGAATGTTGATTCATCAAGAGGTGGGACAAGGAAAGCAGCAGGAGTGTTAAAAGTGGATGGGTTTACAGCTATCGCTGCACAGATAGCTGCATTGCAAAATCAACTTAACAACCACTTCAGCAACATGACATTGAACCAGCCTCAAGCCCCAGTTAATGCAGTACAGCAAATGTGGTGTGAAGTGTGTGGAAGCAGTGAGCACTCAGCTGAGTGTTGTGGAGCCAATCCTGACTCGGTAAACTTTTTGGGTAAGGGGCGCAAAGGAACCACCAACACTATGGTAGTAGCTACAACTCCAATTGGAGGAATCACCCTAATTTCTCATAGGGTAGCAACAACCATCAGGGTCAAAGTTCGGGTCAGGGTGTGCAAAGGAACCAAGGAGGGCAGCTGAATTATACAGCACAATTCAGAAACAACAATGCACCTCCTCCACCACCATCACCCAGCATTGAGGAGATGTTCAAGACCATGATAGCTTACCAAGCTCAATTCCAGGCTGACTATGTGAAATTGGCAGCCGAAGTGAAAAACAACCAGTTAGCTACCAAGGCGCTTGAATATCAATTTGGGCAATTTGCGAGTGCCCAAAACACAAGGCCTAGAGGAGGACTGCCGAGCGACACGGATCCCAATCCCAAGCAGGTAAATGCAGTGACCACAAGGAGTGGTTTGCAGCTGAAAGAGGTGGAACCAGAAAGACCACCTCAACAGTTGGGAGCAGCAGAAGTTGAGAGGGAGCACAGTACTGAAAGGGGGAAGAATAAGGAAACTCAAACAGAAAGACCTCCACCCCCGTTCCCTCAACGACTGAAGAAACACAAGGAGGAGGCGTGTTTCAAGAAATTCATGGAAGTGCTGAAACAGGTACATATAAACTTACCTCTTGTTGATGTCTTGCTGGGAGTGCCGAAATATGCTAAGTATATAAAGGACATCGTGGCAAACAAAAGTCAGTTGACTGAGTATGCTACGGTGGCTCTAACGGAGGAGTGCACTTCCCCGATTCAAAATAGACCGCCCACAAAGCTAAAATACCCTGGGAGTTTTACTATCCAGATTACTATTGGGCAGAGCATCCGAGCTCGTGGATTGTGTGATTTGGGGGCGAGCATAAATTTGATGCCTTCATCGGTATTCAGAAAGTTGGGTATAGGGAGTCCTAGACCCACAACGGTAATCTTGCAGTTGGCGGATCGATCCTTAGCCAGACCTGATGGCATTGTAGAGGACGTTCTGGTGCAAGTTGGCTCCCTAATTTTCCCGGTAGATTTTGTCGTGCTGGATTTTGAACCAGACGCAGAAGTCCCATTTATTTTGGGACGTCCTTTCTTGGCAACCGGGAAAGCACTAATTGACGTAGCTGTAGGGCAGCTAACAATGCGAGCACATGACAAGGTGGAGGTGTTCGATGTGTACAAGGCACCCAAGCTCCCGACAGTGCATGAAGAACTCTCGGTGATCAATGTGATTGATCAAGGTGATGATAAGCAGATGAAGGATTCCCGAGAGTTAATGGGAAAACCACCGGAGAGGTGTAAGCACTACTGGGGGGAGGATGGTGATCGAGAGAAATCGTCCATCACCCTAGAGGACAATTGAGCTTAACGACGTCGAGCCGCGACGGTAAACCAGGTGATCTTGGGCAGATTTATATGCCCAAGTGATACTCAAACGTATCTTTTTTACCTTGTTTGTTGTGCAATGTGTATATAATATCATGTATTTGTTAATAAAATGCGAATTTATACTAACCAACATGATTAGCATTTGTTTTGCAGGATAATGTGATTTTTAAGAGCTAAAATGTGTGTTGGAACTATGTCGGAGTTGGACTGGGATGCGAGCGTGGAAAAGACCTTGGATGGCACATTTTACACTGGCTCCGCGATGGAGCCGTGCCACGCTGCCATCGCGGTAGCACACTGCCTGGAGAGGAAATTAATGGGCAGATTCTAGTGAGGCCTCGCGACAGCTCCGTGGCACAGAGACAGGACTCCGCGATGGCCTCCGTGCCACGTTGAGGCCAATTATTCGGACCCTGCAATTTCCAGAGAGGGTCCGCATCCACGCCGTGTCACGGAGGCAGTGCTCCACGTTGGCCTCCGTGACACGTTGCTTGTTATTCCGGGAAAAATTTCCCACTAGTATAAATAACACACTTAGGTTTATTTTTAATCAGTTTTTAGTTTTTAGACTGAGTTCAGAAGTGGAGAGCAGGAACGTGGGTTTGTGGCAGTTGAAGAATAGAAAAGCTAAGAGTTTTCTTCTCTTCCTTTCTTCTTTCCTTCAATTGTATGCATGATTTACACTCATTTTAGGATGATTAATCCAAGAATGAGTGGCTAATTCCCTTCTTTGCTGAGGTTTTGAACTTGTGTAATGAATTTTGGTGATAATTGATATGGTTTCTTCTTCTTCTTGCATGTTGTTCTATTAATTCTTGTGCTTACTACATTATTGATTGGCCACCATTAATGTATATCTAAAAAGTCCAATTTCACTCGAGAGAGCACGAAATTGGAAAGTTGTGAATTAATAGGGTATTGTTCTTAACTTGATTTGGGAAAATTGGGTTTTGATGTGCTTTCTTGATAGAAATATACTTGAAAGCCGTATTAGTCAATTTAGGAACCGGAATTATAGTGCTAGGTCATAAATTGCATTTGATCACAGAAATGTAGACGGATGGTTTATGATTCTAAAGTGAAATTAAATACGAAAGTTTTAATTTCTAGGCAACGTTCTTGGCTAGCAACATGAAGAAGAGGATGACCAAATTATCATGATTATCAAGTTCATTACTCGTTCTTAACCTTGGCATGTGCGTATCCATTGTCTAAATTCTAAAGTAAATAGTTGTTATTAATTGTAGTATATAAATAGTTTAGAAACAAAAACTCACTCAACTCTTGGTTGGATTGTTGTTAACATAGTTAGGGATAGAATAGAAATATAGTAAACTAGGCAGTTTTACATATCTAGAGCAGCCTCCTTGGATCAATACTTGGCTACTTAGCCACTTTATTACTTGTTTGACCACGTGCACTTGTGTGTCGGTTGATAATATTTAATACCAACCCGAGCAGTACAAGCCGCGAACACCAGGCGCTGCACGGGAGGCAACCCGTGAAAAATTTTTCTTTCTTTTTGTAAAGTGTAAATAGATTTTTCTTTTTCTTTTTCTTGATTTACAACAAAATTTTTCGTTTTAGTTTTTGTTTATTTGTATTTAGAGTGAAACCTATAATTCTAACCAAATTTGTACAGTGAGATGAATTTCAGGTCAAACGGAGAAAAACATGCATGGAATCGCGAAGGAAAAGTCGAGGTATGAAAAATTAATAAAAAGTGGCAGACAGTGAGCTGAGGCGACAGCTCCGTGTCACGGAGGTGGACCTCCGCGTTACCTCCGTGACATGTTGAGGTACAATCTGGAGTTTTAAAAATTTCCAGAACAGTCTCGCGATGGCTCCGTGTCACGGAGGCAGTGCACCGCGATGCACTCCGTGACACGTTGCCTTGTATATCGCGACGGGTCACACCGGGTCGCCGGGTGACCCGCGCGATTTCCTTACTTTTTAACCCTGAAAACCCTCCCTTTTCCCTCATTTTTTAATCCCTACGCGACCAAACCCCCCAAAACCCATCCCCAATCAACGTGACACGGAGTAAGGCAAGAAATTCAACAAGTTTTCTTCGATTCTTCAAAGTCAAGGTATGTTTTCCGATTTCCTCTCAAATTCTTGTCGATTTTCTTTGATATTGAGCATGGGAGGTGAGCTAAATTGCCCTAAGTAGAAATTAAGCATGAATTCATGTTTAATTGTTGTTGATGAGTGTTCGGAATGTCGTTATGCTTGCTTGAACTTGTCGATTGCATAAATTAATCGAATTTGCTTGATAATATCAATTTTAGGGATTGTATGTTGAATTTGGAGTTGAAAATGTATTGAACTTGTGAATTTCATGCCGGGATGGATGTGTTGAATGAGATGAGTCAAGGTACAAATTGTTAGGATGTTAATAGAACGACTGATTCTCGGGTTAAGGGAAGGTTGAAATTTGTAAGAATTTGGTTAGTTGTATAGGTTCGTGTAGATAACTTTTTGTTGTTGTTTTTGTTTCTTTATTTTTCTTTGCTAAGTGCGATGGTTCAGATGTTAGCGATGGTAGTGATTGTGATTAGCTATACGAAGTCTGAGTAGTACGCAGAAGATATACAGTCGAATTTTTCGAATGCACTAAGCATGATTGTATAGTTGATTATTGTGTGTAAATAAAGATAATCTTGCCGTAGTGTTGTAACTGTAGCTAAGGACTAAGTGTGGGGTAACCTAGCGTAACCCGACCTTAGTCGAAGTTAATATCCGTTAGCTTAACATTGATCTTGTTTACTTGGGTTGACAGGTAAAATGGCAAGCCGACAAGAGAAAGGAAAAGGCGCATCAACTTCGGGCGCCGGAAGGAAGCGAATCAGATTGGGCACAGCAGTCCCAGCTGCACCAGCAGTTCCACGCGGCCAATGCCGCCAATACGGAATGAGATGGGTGACTGATGAGGGGAAAAAGTGGTACGTAAAGCACAAAGAAAACAAATATTTCCCCGAGGAGCACATTGCACGGGAACCATTGGCACAGGAGTTGCCTAGGATGGTCCACCGGATCGAGGCAGTTGGGCTCAATTTCATATTTGAGGAGCCCAAGGAATGCAATTTGCACCTGGTTCGGGAGTTCTATGCCAATTGGAACCCGACGATCAGAAGCCACACCATCAAGATCAGAGGGCAAATAGTCACCTTGGAGCCCCACCACCTCAATGCCATCGTAGGAGCGCGGGACACAGACACCCACGTACTCCGACAGCTGAACATTATCCCACCATATGCGGACATCAGACGCACATTGTGTGGGACCCGATCGACAGCTAGATGGAGCAGACACAAAGAGAGGGGCTACCATCAGACTCTGCCATATTCACAGATGAACAAGGAAGCCCGAATCTGGCTGAAGATAGTCTGCTCATGCCTAATCCCGGGGGTACATATGACAGATGTAACCCGGGATCGTGTATGCCTAGTGTACGCCCTGATGAAAGGGCTGGAGATCAACGTGGAGGCAGTAATTATCTCCGCCATGAAGAGAGCCCGGTTGCACTCGGAGCACAGGTATGGCTTTGGTGGACTAATCACCACCTTCCTCAGGGGCCTAGATGTTGGGGAGGAGGCCCTTGACTATATCCCGCAGATGGAGCGGCGGGCCTTAGATGTTACTAAAACTAAGGCTCCCGACACCACCCACGGGCCAGTGCTTACACTTGGCGAGCGACATGCTCGTGATGACCAGTATATGGCTCAGATGTATGGGATGCAGATGCTCCAGATGAGGATAGGAGGGAGGCCGGCGACAGAGGAGGAGCTATGGCAGCTCGAGCTAGACTACCCTTTCGGCGAAAACGCCAGGGCTCTATGCCGAGTGGGGCCAGCATTTGTAGAGCCCACAGATGATGATGTCCCCACAGAAGAGGAGACACATCGGGAGGACTCCGATGTGGAGTCCGATAATGACGATGGAGGCGACTCGGACATGGGAGATGAAGCAGCAGCACCCGACGAAGAAGTAGAATACTTTGACTGATCAGGGAGTTCCACCACCTGATTTTGTGATATTTTAAATTCTTGTGAACACTGGGGACAGTGTTCGAGCTAAGTGTGGGGTGGGAGTAGTTAGGTGTTGGGCTGGGCTGTTTTGTATGTATGCTTTATTCTGTTGTCGTGTATGTGAAAATTTGTTTGTCCCTGTGAGTTGTGAATTGTTAAGTGTTGTTTTGTATTTGTAAATGTTTGTTAAATTGATGTGTGTTGCTAAATGTTGCTAGCTGATTCTGATTCTTTACATATTTTTGTTATCGAAATGATCGATAAATTTTTTTTAAAATTGTACATATTTTTTTCTATCCAAATGATCGATATTTTCAACATTTTTTTTACTTCTTGGGTTTCTCGGCATTTGTTTTCGGTTCTTTTACCGAGAATGGTCCCATTGAACCGAAGTCATAGTTAGTGACCGTTCCCTATGATGGATGGATGACGACCGTCTTAAGGGAAATGTAGTCGTTAGGAGTAGATTTTTTTCAATTATTTTTCAGTTTTTTTCTTTGGTGGGTTGCATCCCAAAACCTATAGTTACTCTATGGTTGCGAAATTCTGGTTGCGTGTTGTACACGATATTTAAAGTGCAAAGGTGATTCATATGATAGCATGCAACTTTGTAAATATGTTGAAATACCTAGGCCATAGAGTTCGATTCAGTGTGATTGAGGCTTAATGTTTGAATTCCTGTAATTAGCTGATTGAAGAGTCTGTGAATACATCTTAAATTGAGCATGTGCAAACAGTGTGAAGTGAGGTGTTGATATTCCATGCTATTGTGATTTGTCTAGAACTTGCCTGGTGTGTGTACAAAATGAAATGAAGGAGGTGTATTGTAGGAAAGGATGTAGGCATTTCTTTGTTTTAACCGAGAGTTTCTATTTTTCCTTATCGTACACACCTTGATTGTATACCCTAGTCAGCCCGTTGAGCCTTTAGCCTATTTTTTTTTCTTTTGTCATAAAGTGTAAACCGAGCTTAATTCCTTCTTTTCATTAGCCGTAAATTCTATACAAAACTCTTAAGCGCTTAAGCAGAGAAAATCATTTTCCCGAGACCAAAAAGTGGATATTTTGTATTATAGATTTTTATACTAAAACTAAGAACAATTATCTACTTTGAATTTGGACTATGGATAAAAGCATGCTGAGGTTAAAGAACATGTAATAAAACTGATTATCATCATAAATTGGTTAATCTTTTCTTCCAGTTGCTAGTCAAGAACATTTGCTAAGAGATTAAAACTCTCGTATTTAATCTCACTTAAGAATCATGAACCATCCGTCTACATTTCTGTGATCAAATGCAATTCATGTTCTAGCCATACAATTCCGGCTCCTAAATTGACTAATACGACTTTCAGGTATATTTCTATCCTAAAGGTTCATCGAAACTCAATTTTCCCAAATCAAGTAAAGAACAATATCCTATTAATTCACAACTTTCCAATTTCGTGCTCTCTCGAGTGAAATCGGACTTTTTAGATGTACATTAATGTAGGCCACACACACCAATGCAGTAGAAACAAGAATTAATAGAACAACATGGAAGAAAAAGATGAAAAATCATATAATTAATAATCAAAATTCATCACAAGTGTTCATAACCTCAGCAAGGAAGGGAATTAGCCACTCATTTGTGGATTAATCATCATAAAACGAGTGTTAATCTTACAAACAATTGAATTAGAGAAGAAAGAAAGAGAGAAAAAACCCTGAACTTTTCGCCCCTCAACTGCCTGTAACCCACGTCCTTGCTCCACCAAGTCTGAATTATGAAAAATACACTTAAGTGTTCTATTTATACTAGTGGGAATTTTTCCCGGAATAATGAGCAACGTGCTGCCTCCGTGACACGCTGTGAACGCGGACCCTCACTAGAACTGGGGGTCCGGTAATTCAAGCTCAACGTGGCACGGCGTGCATTGCGGAGCATTGGCTCCGTGCCACGGAGCAAACGCGGAGCTCCACTGGAAATATGGTGAATTTTCACCCTCCAAGCAGAATGCCTCCGCGACGGCAGCGTGACACGGCTCCATCGCGGAGCCCCTTTAAATCATGTTGTCCAATGCCTTGTCTCTTGCTCGCATCCAAGTCCAACTCCGATATCGTCCAACATGCATTTTAGCTTCTCGAAATCGCATTTTACCTGCAAAACAATGCTAATCATATTGGTTAGTATAAATTCACATTTTATTACCAATTACATGAAAATGTATACACATTGCTAGATAAAGAAGGCGCAAATGATACTTTTGAGTATCACTTGGGCATATAAATCTGCCCAAGATCAAAATACATAACCACACACTCATAATGGCCATACAGTGTTCTGAAGGCTGTCTTCGGGATATCACACTCCCGAACCCTGAGCTGATGATACCCGGACCTGAGGTCTATCTTCAAGAAACATCTGGCACCCTGGAGCTAGTCAAACAAATCATCAATCCTAGGTAAGAGGTACCTGTTCTTAATGGTGACCTTGTTCAATTGCCGATAGTCAATGCACATCCGAAGCGACCATCCTTCTTCCGGAGAAATAACATTGGTGCACCCCATGGAGACTTGCTCGGTCTGATGAAGCCTTTATCTAATAGGTCCTTCAACTAATCATTTAATTCCTTTAGCTTGGCTAGAGCCATCCTATATGGAGGAATAGAGATAGACTGCGTATCGGGTAAGAGGTCAATGCCAGAATCGATTTTTCTCTCAAGAGGAACACCTAGCAAATCATCGGGAAAAACCTCCGGGTATTCACACACCACCGAAACTAACTGGATAGTCGGGGTCTCGGACTCAAAATCCTTAACCCTAACTAGGTGATACATGCAACCCTTAGAAATCATTTTCCTGGCCTTAAGATATGAACTAACCCGACCGACTTGTACAGCTGAATTACCCTTCCACTCCAAAACTGTTTCACCCGGAAATCGGAATTCCACCACACAGTCCTATAATTAATCGAAGCATAACATGAAAACAAACAATCCCTGCCCAGAATGATGTCAAAGTCAGTCATAGCTAATTCTACTAAGTCTGCAGAGGTGACCTTATACGATACTGTAATGGGGAAACCTCTATACACCCGCCTAGCTACAATTGAATCATCGACTGGAGTAGAGACAGAGAACGGTTCTGACAGGATTTCAAGGCTAACCCCAAAACTACTAGCAATATAAGGAGTCACAAAATAAAAAGTAGCTCATGGATCTAACAGGGTATAAGAACCAATATGGAAGACTTGAAACATACCAGTGACCACATTTGGTGAAGCCTCCTGCTCTTGGCAAGGTATTAAAGCATAAAACCTGTTTTGGAGTTGACCGCCTGCTGAACTAGTAAAGGCACCCTGATGAGCGGGACATGCTGCTGGAGCAGCAGAACTGGCTGCTGTCACACGGGCTCCACTGACCCCTGATCTGGCTGAGGGACAATCCTTAAGTCTGTGCCCCGATTTGCCACACCCGAAGCAAGCATCCAAGCCCACTAAGCACCTCCCGAGGTGATTCTGGACACACCCTGCATAAACTGGAAAAGTACACTGCACCTGCATGCTACCCTGAGTTCTCAGCTCTGAAGCTATGCCCTTTTGATCTCCTCTGAATCTAGATGGCGTGTTGGTCGATGATGGAGCTAGAACAGCAGACCTGTCTTGGGACTGCTGACACTGTCCACCCCCTGACCTGACCTGAGAAGTCCCATAGCTGTCGGTCCTGGCCCTCTTGGCCTCCCTCTGCCTCCAGTAGACCGACTCCATCTGCTGAGCATGCAACATAATGCGGGGAAAATCGATATCCTGATGTAGCATGGCGATCCTGCAGTCCTTATCCAAATAATATTCCACCCCATGAACAAAATGACTTACCCGAGCCCTCTAGTCCGCCACCAACTCTGGAGCATACTTGGATAAACGGGTGAACTCTAATGCATACTCCTGAATGGACAAGTCACCCTGTATCAGATTCACAAACTCGGTCGCCTTAAGCTTCCTCATCTCCGATGGAAAAACCAATCCAAAAATGCCACGTGGAACTCTTCCCAACCTATTGGGCCTGCACCCACTTCCCTGGCATCTCTCCACTGCTTGAACCATATGTGAGCCACCCCCTTTAGCTGATAGGAGGTCAAGTCAACACACTCCCCATTGTTCACCCCCATAACCTGGGTGATCTTTAGAATCTCCTCAATGAAATCGTGTGGATCCTTGTCCACCCTCGACCTCGTGAACTTAGGAGGGCTCATCCTCAAGAAATCCCTTACACTAGCATACACTGGATTTCCATTCTAAGGGTAATGCACCACGGTCTGATTTTGAACCTGGGCAGCCATAGCCTATGCCAGCATCTAAATCGCTGCCCTAAACTCAGCGTGGGTAGCTAGCTCTGGTGCATGCTCCTCGTGAACGGGTGGGGCTGGCTGATGCTCCTCACCATTAGCACCTTTATGATCATTGTCATTACCATTTCTTCTGGCGTTCAATCTGCATGGAGGCATGATTTTGCAAATGTGAAAAACACGAATTAGAAGGCTAAAGGACTTTCATCGCATGACATAGATCATGAAAGAAGGGAACATTTCCTAAATGCCTCGTAGCCTCTTTATCATAAGTGTGGAGCGCTTCACACCTATGAAAAAGACTCTACTTGACGTGGCTTTCAAATACCCTAGGACACTTCAAACCTATGGCTCTGATACCAAGTTTGTCACGACCCGAACATAGACCCCGATTGTAACACGGGACAAGGAGCCCCGAGAGACCCCAAGTCGACCCATGGCGTGAGCATACATCTATTTCATTCACATAATCGGAAGACTTAACATACAAAAATGAAATCATGACATAATAACAGAGATAAGGAAACACATAACCCATACATGACAGCAAAATAAAACTTATAATCTGAAAAGCCTCTAGTCATGAATGATGGGTTGATGGGACAACACCCCCAACTAACCCTGCAATACTGAAACTAAAAGTGAACAATAGAGTCTAAACATATGACCCTCGGAACATGAGGACTCACCAATTAAGCTGATAACGATCTCAGAAGAACTACTGAGGAGGATGAGCTCAGAGCCGGGTCTTGTATCATGAAATGATACAACATAGAGAGTATACGATCAGTAGGAGAAGTGTACTGAGCAAGCAAGGTAAGTAAAATAGACATTTAAAATATATAAAACTCATAAATGATTAAGAAAGTAGGACATCATGCTCGTATTGTAAACATCATAACATAACATAAGGCTTAAGGTTTTCAAAATAGTCGAAATACATTGCAACCATAATCATAAAAGAAAAGCTTTACTCAACATGACTTGAGCCAAAATACATAATCATAACATGCATAAATCATGAGGAACAGTGGGAGATTCTCTTAACCGACATACCCCATATGAGCACACATGAAGTACAACCTATAAACCTAGTCAGGAGGCCGTTCGTACCTTGCCAAAGGTAGAACCATGAAGGGAGTGATATCACTATGAAAAGGGCCAATTTGGCCGGGGACAGTCACAAAGGAGGTCCCAACATACCTACGCTGGCACGTAGTTAATGAGATTCTGGGCTTAACCTGAGCCCCGAACCTACTCAGTGTTCGATACTTCTCTCAAAACATATATGTAGTGCTCATAGTATGACATGCATAAATTCATGGGCTAGTAAACCATGATAATCATAAGCATACCATTACATGCGGGAACTAGCCATGAAACAAGGCTCGTGAGTCAGCCAAAACATAATTCATGAATCGTAAAGTTCATACATACTTGTAGATCATGCATATAGCATAAAATCCATGAAATCATAATGGGTAATTGATTAAATACATAATTTAAATCATAATTCATGTTGGTCTTGTAAATATCATTAATGGACAAGTAGATCATAAATCAATTCATCATGAGCCATGCATAATTAGGCTTATTTTCATAGAAATTAAAATCGATAACATTATATACAATTTAAATCATAAAAGATGATCGAAAACCCATAGAATATGATAAGATTCAAAAATCACAAATCCCATTAACAAATCATTAGATTTTTATATAATACGACTTCAAAACCCCATAAACTTTTGATAGAATTTTCATGAAATCTTAGAGAGTGGGCATGGGTGAGAAAGAAAACAATTGATAGCCTTACGTACCTGGAAACAACTAATTCTTAATCCCCCTTGAATGCCCATGAAGGAATTGGAAGAATTTGAAGTGAAAAGCCTTGAATCACCCTTTGATCACCCCTCTATACTCTTGCATGCATGAATGAAGACTTAGAATAAATATTCCCCTAAAAACCACCTTTCCTAGGCTAAAATGATATAGTTTAGGGTCTCATAGCATAGAAAAGTCGAAAATGCCCTTAATGAATCTGCCTTGAAAACTATCCAGATTGGACCAACGGATGGAACCAACGGGTCGTTGGGAGGAATGATGACCTGTTGTGTTTCTTGTCGTTTGCACTACTGAGACTTTCCTCTTGAACTTAAGAAAGGACGGACAGGACGACTCGTCCTCTGAAACAACGGGTTATTACATTGGCCATTGATTGCCCCTTCACAAAATCTGACCATTCTTACCACGAGCCTCACCACGACTCGTGGTTGCTTCCAACGAGTCGTGGTCTTGATCTGTCACATACACTGGAAATCTTGGTAACCAAACATCAATTGGTAACCACGAGTCATTGGAAGACCTGTTGTATCTCATCTGCTGAAGTCCATAATTCACCACGACTGCAAAGGATGGCCGTTGTATCCCACAATGGGTCGTTACATCCCTCACTGTCTCCACTTTCACCAAAACTCCTCATCCCTACAACTACATAAAAGGTCCCGTGGTTTTATACCACGAGTCGTTAGGTCACCTGTTTTGTGATATTTTCCTAGTTTTAGCAGTTTTCAACTTTTAGCTGCCGGGTCTACTCCTAGGCACTTTCAGGGTATTACACCATCCTCCACATCTACTAATGCTCTCGCAGTGGCAAGGAATGGTCGCCCCGAAATGATGAGGACCTCAAAATCAACATCGCAATCAAGGATCATGAAGTCCACTGGGAATATGAATCTATCAACTTTAACAAGCACATCGAACAAGATCTCCACAGTTTTCTTCATAGTTCGGTCGACCATCAGCAACCGCATAGTAGTCGGTGGAGGGGATCCCAAGCCCAGCTACTTAAACACAGCTAACGGCATCAGATTAATGCTTGCTCCTAAATCACAGAGTGCCCTCACGAACTCAACATCGCCGATTGTACATAGAATGGTGAAGGCACCTGGATCTTTCTTCTTCTGGGAAAGGACCGGTGAGGCTATAGCACTACAATGATGCGCATTACCACAAGCTCATAGCTCATGGATATTTTCTTTGTCACAAGGTCCTTCATGAACTTGGACTTTCCCGGCATTTGTTCCAATTCCTCGACCAATGGTATGTTTATAGATAATTGTTTTACCATTGACAGGAACTTCTAAAACTTACCATTCTCCGCCTTCTTCTTCATTCTTTAAGGTACCGTTGGCGGTGGTCGTGGAATAGCCTTGTAAATTTGTATAGCTCCTTGCTTCTCTCCTTGTTCAACTTTAGGCCCCTTTTCAACAACTATAGCCTCAGTCAACTCAGCATTCTCATGTGCTCACTCTCAGCAACATCTTCTGCATCATCGATCATGCTCTCTTTCTTTCTTTCAACTACAACCAATAGAGGGGGATCAACCGTGGCCTTTCCACTCCTAGCCATCACAGCCATGTAGTGACCATCATTCGTTGGATTCTAGACTATGTTTCTAGGTAGTGTACCCTTTTGCACAGGGTTCATGGATGCTGAAAGTTGCCCTAGCTTCTGTTCGATCTGTTTGATAACTGTAGCATGTGACTCAACTCTCTGACCCATGCTTAATAGATCACTACGGATGTCTTTCAGCTAATCATTTGTGGATCTCACCTTATTTAGCATCTCAACCATCCTGCTCTCTAACTTTGACTATCCAGCCTCCCCCTCTCATGCATTCAGAGGCACGTATAATCCTGCTCAGTCATTGTGGTAATCGTCATTCTTTCTTCAATCTCCCTTGTGCTCAAGACCTCGAGTTCTTTCTCTGTACCCATTCTGATTGTAATTGTTGTTATATTAGTTCAGACCTTGGTTCCTAGAACCTTGGCGCCAAGTGTTTTGTCCAGACCCTTGGATGTTGGCTCAGAAACCCACCACTTGATTGTCCAAGAAGTTTGCCTCCTCCTCGGAATCTGAGAGGTCAGGCCTTGTCTCCTTGTGTCCCCACTGCATTAACTTTTATAGCTTCAGCTCCCATGATATGCTTAGTGAGCAAGTCTAATATGTGCGCATATGAGCCAATTCCTAGTCACGTTCTTCTTCCTTCTTTCGTTGTTCTGCAGTCAAACCAATAGCATATATACCAGCCACTGCTTCTGCTTCTCGAGTGTGCCATGCTCTGTTTGTTTTGGTCACTCTATCTAGAATAGTGGCAGCTTGCTCCCAAGTGTGGATCATCAGTGCTCCTCCCATCACTATGTCTGCTACAACTGTTGTACTGCTGTTCGATGATCTATAGAAAATCTCCAACAAGATGTCATTAGGAATTTTGTGGTTCGGCCACTTGGTCAACTTCTTCTTGAACCTCAACCAAGTTTCATGAAGTGCCTCAGTCTTCAGTTGTCAGAAATTATCGATTTCATCTTTAAGCTGCAGCATCCTGAGGGTGGAAAGAATCTCTCTAGAAAAGCTTGATTGAGCTCCTTCCAGTTAGTTGGTAATGGAGTTGTTGGGCAACTCTGATAACGATAAAGTGGCCTCCCCAAACAGAGAGAAGGCAAAGAGTCTTAGCCTTATAGCATTCTGGCTGACTCTGAGCAACTTGTACGCCTTGCATATTCCCGCAAAGTTCATCAGGTGTAGGTTGGCATCATTAGTTGTGTGACCACTAAACACCCCTTTCATGTTCAATAATTGGATAATAGTGCTAGTTATGTCAAAGTTTGCCCTAGAAGGCAATAGTGGTGGTACAATAGCTCTGGTTGACCCGACTTCATCAATGTCCGGGTCATCTTCATCTAAGAATTGAGGGGCACATCTTTGGCCTCTGTTGCCCATCCATGGTAACCAGCATTAACAACCTCATCTTGGGAATCCTCCGCATCTTGAAGTGCAACTTGCCGAGCTAGCTCGGCTTGCTAGCTTCTTCAACAATACAGGCATCTCTTTGCTCTTGGTTCTCCATTCTTCGCAGTGTTCTTTCAAGTTCGAGACCCAAAGGAATCAGGGGTTCTCCACTCCAACAAGTACTTGGCATTCACCAAGCGACAACCTGTGGATATCTAAAAACAAAAAGAAAATGTAATTCATGAAATAACAATCAAAAGTCAAATACCAAACAATTAATCTAATCTTAGCCGTATTCCCTGACAACAGAGCCACTTTTTGATAATGCTCAAAACTCACACTTTCTAGAAAAGTATGAATTGGACCTTGTCAATAAAGAGCCTAACAAAGAGGTTGGAGTAGAACCCACAAGGAATAGGGTAAGGTCTAGACTAATGCCGGTGCTTGAACTTGCTAGTGAGTTATCTCTAAATTGGGGGGTTTCAAATAAAATCAATATTAAAACAAGATTATAATTGTGATTGATATAAATATTTGAAAATAACTAGGGAAAGTGTTCCCCATGGGTTCATAACTACTTCGGGTATACACACGTGATCAATCCCAATGCTTACATGTAGAACTGATAACTAAGGTTCATCCGAATGACTGGTTTGTCTCTATTGGATGACTATACTCAATCACTGGGTCAGGTCTCATGAGCGATTTCAAACTAACCATTATCAATATGTTCCAAATTTAACTATCCTACAATCACAGCTCAAGTTAATACAATGAACATAAAGACCAAGGCTTTGTTGAAATTATCTTTTCCTAATCTCTACTTCTCTAGGTTCAAGCAAGTAAAGAATTTGGGCAAGTCCTAACGTTGTAAGAAATGTTTAAAGATAAAGAGAACACAATACAAGCATTTAGCATTGGTTTTGAATTACTTTTGTGTAACACTATTTCGTTAATCTACCATGGTTCCCACAACCCCTAGTTGTGGAGGTTTTAGCCTCTCATGATTGTAAGATTTTAATTTGCATTCATATACAAACACATAATTGCTCACAACAATAATTGGGAGAAAACCTTATTTGAATATCAAAGAACAATCTTATGAACAATTGATAAAAACAAGAGTTTGATCTAGAACTGCTTTCCTAAAACTTGATAAAAATTCACAAATAATATTCTTCACACGTCTCTATTACTTCCTTTCTATATTTTCTCACTAAAATAAAACATAATAGCTATTTATATAGACATTAGAAACCTTTTCCTAAGCTAACAGGGAGTTCTCCATATCTGGCGTCAACTGTATCACAACTGATCCTACGACCTGAAGCAGAATTGTATGGGTTGTACCTGCTTCTCATACTTCCTTGGCTGCTACAGATTTTTCTAACTGGTGGCAAGTTGGTATAACTCGTACCACAGTCCTACAAGTGGTATAATGCATCAGTGGTTTGGCCTTGAGAACTCTGACATCTTCTGAAGTTTTCCACGAGGGTTGTGGTATGTCTCGTACCTTCCTCCTACGACTCATACTGCTTGTTTTATCTAAAGTTCTTCCAAGTCTTTAAGAATTACTTGAATCTTAATACAACTTATGGTATGGGTCATATGTGAGTGCTACAATTCGTGAGTCCACCCGTACCAAGAGACTACCTTTGTGCAAATTTCTCTGAACAATTCCTCGACTCCAGTTATGGCTCGTACCATCTTGGTACGGATTGTACTAAGAGTCGTAAGTTTCCTTTCTCTTATTCTAGCCTTTTGACTTTCACCACGATTCTCAGTAAGGCTCATACAATCAAGGTATGGCTCGTACTGAGACTTAAACTTGGCTGATTTTCTACATTTTTATGCCTTTTGCACAATTCTTCTCGAACACTTATTTTCCCTGAAATCAAAGTAAAAGTGTCTCCTATCCATATAAACATACTTAATTCCATGCTATTTCACAGTTTTAAGCGTCGAAAGTGTTGTAAACTCACAGCACATCAACTAGCGTAATAGATTGAGTGAAATACCTTTGCTCTCCATTGGCCCAAGACAGCACCAAGAGCCACCCCGCTAGCATCACACATTACCTCAAATGGAAGATACCTATCTGGGGCTACAATAATGGGGGTTGAGGTGAGTCTCTCCTTCAGGAATTCAAAGGCTTTCAAACATGCTTCATCAAACACGAATTTCACTTCCTTCCCAAGTAGTTTGCATAATGATTGTGCAATTTTTGAGAAGTCCATGAATAACCTTCTATAGAATCCTACATGCTCCAAAAATCTTTGGATACCTTTGAAAGAGATAAGTGGGGGCAATCTAGCTATTACCTCAATTTTATCTTTGTCTACCTCTATCTCTTTTCCTTAAATTCTATGGCCCAGCACAATCCCCTCTTTGACCATGAAATGGCATTTTTCCCAATTGAGGACAATATTGGTTTCTTCAGCCTGCTTAACACTTTACTTAAATGCTCAAGGCAATCTTCAAATGAATCACCCACAACCCAGAAGGTTCTCATAAATACTTCGATGGTGTCCTCCACCATGACTGGAAAGATGGACATCATGCAACACTGAAATGTGCCCAGTGCATTGCACAATCCAAAGGGAATCCTCCTAAAAGAAAAAGTCCCATAAAGACAGGTAAAGGTGGTCTTCTCTTAATCCTCTAGAGCTATGGAGATCTGATTATACCCCAAGTAACCATCAAGAAAATAGGACCATCCTCTACCGGCCAGCCTGTTAAGCATCTGGTCCATTAAAGGCATTGGGAAGTGGTCCTTTTGGATCCAATGATTAACTTTTTGGTATTCCATGCAAACATTCCAACTTGTAATCAGCCTTGTTGATATTAGCTCATTTCTCTCATTTGGCACTACTGTGATCCCGCCTTTCTTTGGTACACACAATACCGGAATCACCCACTTACTATCAGCAATATGGTAAACTACACTAGCATCTAGCCATTTGATACTTACTTTCTTCACCACCTCTTTCATAGGTGGGTTCAGTCGTCGCTGGTGCTCTATACTCGGTACACAATTTTGTAATACCCCAAAAAGGCCTAAGTATAGACCCGAGAGTTGAAGTTGAAAACTGCAGAAAACCTGGAATTTTGCACCAGCACGACTCGAGGTACAAATCGTTGTGAGGACCTATGACTCGTGACTCAAGTCGTTATGAATTCGGGAGCCTGAGGTCATATCATGAGTGGTCCTACGAGTCGTGACGCATTGGTACGATTCTTGGTTAGGAGTCCTGATGAAATTCTCATTGGTGCCAGAGTGAGTTCTCACGAGTCATGGTACGACTTGTAGGATGTAGCAACGAGTTGTGATGAGGAGTCGTGGTTAAGTCGTGTTTGGTATGGCTAGATGGTACCACGACCGACAGTACGACCCATAAGATGGTACTACAAGTCGTGATATGTGAGTCATGGACAGATTCAGAAGATCGAAAAGTGGTGAGGTGACCACGAGTCGTGGCTTCGTGGTGCCACTCGTGGTACGAGTCGTGGTCGGGGCCAGATATGTTTTTTAGGGAAATTTCATTAAGGGAAAATTTGACTTTTCTACACTTTTGGACCCTAAACCACGTTGTTTTAAGATAAGGACGGGGTCTTTTAAGGAGGAAAACTCATGCTAAGTCTCATTTTGGCATTTGCAAGAACTAGAGAAGGGAGTAGGAGGAGATTCAAGGGTTCTTCTTCAATTCTTCAAGTTTCCACCTAGGGTTCTTCAAGGGAGTTAATAATCACGTAATTCTAGGTATGTGGGGTTTTGAATGGGTAGTTTAGTCCCTACCCATGCCCAATTTCTCCCTAATTCTATGTTTAATTTACCAATTCTTGATGGGTCATAACCCAAATGCATGTTTCCTCAAAAATCGATATGAGCATGTTGTAGTATGACTAAAATCATGGGTTTCAAACTATTGGGCTATTTTCACTTATTCTATTCAATATTTTATGATTTAAATCCTTAAAATCACATGTGCCCAAATCATGGGGTTTTTAGTGAAATTCATGGTTATGGTGAATTCTCAAGCATGATACGAACTTTTGAATTTTAAGCACATTTTCAATTACCATGTTATTATGATCATGTTTCCTATAAATTTAACCATTTCATGTATTATTGAAAACTATGGGCAATGCCCACATGTCACTTATGATTTATAAATTATGATTTTGGCCTATCCACGGGCCCAATTCCATGGCTAGTATTACGAATTCTCAAGCATGTTATTATTGTCACGATTTAACTAGCCATGCATGTCATGTATGGATTTCTATGAGCACGTTGCATGTTTTGGGAGTAGTACTTAACACCGAATAGGTTCGGAGCCTAGGTTACGCCCCGAATCTCAAAACTACGTGCCACCGTAGGTTATGCTTGGGACCTCCCAGTGACTGTCTATGCCCTATGGGGACTTCATGAGTGATATCATGCCTTTCATGGTTCATACCCTTGGAAAGGTATGGACGACCTCCCGACTAGGTTTACAGGTCGGATTCCATGTGTGCTCATATAGGGTATATCGGTTGTAGAAATCTCCCATTGTTCCTCATGGTTTTAATGCATGTATGATTATGTTCTTTTGGATCAAGTTATGTTTTATGAAATGTTTTTCCCACATGTTACGACTACGATAGGTTTACGAATATTTTGGTAACCTTGAGCCTTATGATATACTTACAATTTCAGTCTTATGATCATGATGTCCCCACTCCTACAACTTTTATGTTTTTTTGTATTGTTTTGCATACCTTACATACTTAGTACCTTCCAAGTACTGACCCCCATATTTTTAGGATCCAGTTCGTAGGTTCAGCATCATTCCTAGCTTGCTCTCAATTCGGCTCTCAGCTCTCAATGGTGATTCCTCATAATTCGAGGGCTTCATGTTTGGACCTTTCTTATATTTTATTTTCATAATTTTGGGGTTAGTTGGGGTCTTGTCCCTTCAACCCATCTATTATGATTAGAGGCTTTCAGACTTAATTGTAGTATTCCGCTATTTATGCTTGGATTATGTATTACCGTTCTTATATTTCATGTCAGATTTCCTTTAAATTCATGATTTTCAGTTAAGTCCTCCACCTTATGTTGATGAATTATATATATGCTCACGCCATGGGTTGACTTGGGGTCTTTCAGGGCTCCTTGTCCCATGTCTATAATTCGGTGTACTCGCGGGTCCTGACAAACTTCATATTAGAGAAATAGGTTCAGATGTGTCCTAAGGAGTCTGAAATTTGCGTTAGGTAGAGTCTTTTGTATGGGTGTGAAGCGCACCACACCTATGATGAAGAGGCTACTAAATGTTTTAGGAAATGTTCCCTTCTTTCATGATCTATGTCGTGCGGTGAAAATCTCTCCATCCTTCTAATTCATGTTATTCACGATTGCAGAAAATTATGGCTCCTAGAAGGATAAACGAAAGGAGGAACAGAAATGATGAGGGCCACGAGGGTGGTCATGATAATGGGCGTCAGCAAGCCCCACCTGTTCAGGAGCCCCAGGCACTAGAGCCAGCTGCCCACGCCGAGTTTTGGGTGGCTATTCAAGTGTTGGCGTAGGCCTTGACCACTCAGGTCAACCAGCAGGATGTTGCACATGTTCCATAGAATGGTAATGCAGCGGTATCCTGGATCAGGAACTTTTTAAGGATGAACCCTCCCGAGTTCACAGAGGAAAAGGTGGACGAGGATCCACATGAGTTCATTGTAGGGATCTTGAAGGTCACTCAGGTGATGGGGGTGACGAATGAGGAGTGCGTTGACTTGGCCTCTTATCAGCTGAAGGAGGTCTCTTATATTTTCTTCAAGCAATGGAAGGACATCAGGCCAGCGAGAGCGAGCCCTATCAGCTGGGATGAGTTCCACATGGCCTTTCTCGACAGGTTCTTCCCTCAGGAGATGAGGGAATTAAAGGCAACCGAGTTCATTAACCTCAAACAGGAAAGATGACTGTGCTAGAATATTCACTTGAGTTCACTAGCCTGTCAAAGTATGCCCCAGAGTTAGTGATGGACCAGAGGGCGCGGGTGAGCGGATTTGTGCAAGGAGTAGTCGATTATCTGGACAAGGACTGTAGAACGGCCATGCTTCATTAGGATATGGACTACCCACGAATAGTCCTCTATGCCCAGTAGATGGAGGCAGCTCATATGAGGCAGAGAGAGGCCAAGAGGGCCAAACCTAATAGCCACAAGTTCTCCCAACCGAGGCCAGGGGGTGGGCCTCACTAGTAATACCAACATAGGTCCATTACATTGGCACCATCTTTAGCCAGTAACCCATCTAGGCCTCGAGACGATCAGAGGAACAGGGCCTCAGGTTTGAGGGGTCAGAATAGCATGTACATAAAGCGCACTTTTCCACCTTGTGCTAACTATGGTAAGAATCAACCAGGGAAATGTTTGGTGCGCTCAGATGCTTGTTTCGAGTGTGGCAAACTCGGACACAGACTCAGGGATATCCCCGCAACTAGGTTAGGGGGTGGTGGAGCTCGCACTTCAGCAGCTAGTACAGCAGTTCCAGTGTAACGTCAGACTCAGCAGGGTGCTCCAACTGGTTCAACTGGCGGCTAGCGCCAGAACCGATTTTAAGCACTTGGCTCTCGACAGGAGCAGAAGACTTCTCCCGATGTGGTTACGGGTATGTTACAAGTATTTCATATTGATGCTTATGCTTTGTTAGATCTGGGAGCTACACTTTATTTTGTGACACCTTAAATTGCTAGTCACTTTGGAGTCAGTCCTAAAAAATTTTCAAAATCATTTTCTGTATCTACTTCGGTTTGTGATTCGGTTGTAGCAAGGCGGGTATATAGAGGTTGCTCCATGAAGGTATTACAAAAGATTACCTCCACAGACTTAGTAGAATTGGCTATGACTGATTTTGACATCATTTTGGGCATGGATTGGTTGTTTGCATGTTATGCTTCTATTAAATGTAGAACTCGAGCGGTGGAGTTTCGATTTCGAGGTGACCGGTTTTAGAGTGGAGGGGTGGTTCAGAGGTACCTATAGGTCGGTTTATCTCCTATCTCAAGGCTAGGAAAATGATTTCCAAGGGTTGTATTTACCACTTGGTTAGGGTTAAGGATGTCACGTTCGAGACCCCGACCTTTCAGTCTGTCCCTGTGGTATGTGAATATCCCGAGGTATTTCCAAATGACCTACTAGGTGTTCCTCCTGAGAGGGAGATTAATTTGAGATTGATCTTTTACCCAACACGCAGCCCATATCAATTTCTCCCTACCGAATGTCCCCAGCTAAGCTAAAAGAGTTAAAGGAGAAGTTAAGGATTTGCTGGATAAGGGTTTCATTACACCGAGAAAGTCCCCATGGGGTGCCCCGGTGTTGTTCGTCCAGAAGAAAGATGGTTCTCTTCAGATGTGTATTGACTATAGCTAGTTGAACAAAGTCACCATCAAGAATAGATAACCATTACCTAGGATTGATGAACTATTCGATCAGCTTCAGGGTGCCAAATATTTCTCCAAGATAGATCTCAGGTCTAGGTATCACCAGCTCAGGTTTCGGGAGAGTGACATCCCGAAGACTGCTTTCAGAACCCGATATGGCCATTATGAATTCATTGTTAGGTCTTTTGGACTAACCAACGCCCCAGCAGCTTTTATGGATCTAATGAACAAGGTATTTGAGGCATATCTGGACATGTTCGTAATTGTGTTCATTGACAACATACTAATATACTCTAGGAGCAAGGAGGAGCATGCCGCACACCTGAGGGTAGCACTTCAGACCCTCAAGGATAACTAGTTATACGCCAAGTTCAGCAAATGTGAGTTCTGGATGAAATCAGTTGCATTCTTGGGACATGTAGTGTTAAGCGAAGGTATAAGGGTGGACTCCCAGAAAATAGAGGCGGTAAAAAACTAGCCCAGACAGGTAAACCCTTCGGAGATCGGAAGCTTTTTGGGCTTAGCCGGTTACTATCGGAGGTTCGTGGAAGGTTTCTCATCCACTGCAGCCCCACTAACTAGACTGACTCAGAAAAAGGTGAAGTTTCTGATCTTGGGCAAATTCATATGCCCAAGTGATACTCAAAAGTACCATTTTAGCCTTGTTTATCTATCAATGTGTATACATTCTCATGTAATTGGTAATAAAATGTCAATTTATACTAACCAACATGATTAGCATTGTTTTGCAGGTAAAATGTAATTTCGGGAAGCTAAAATGCATATTCGAGGATCTCGGGGTTGGACTTGGATACGAGCAAGGGACAAGACATTGGACAGAATAAAATAAAGGGGCTCCGCGATGGAGCCGTGTCACGTTGCCATCGCGGAGGCCTTCTGCCTGGATGGGAATTTTCAGCCCAATTCCAGTGTGGGTTCGCGATGGGCCCGTGGCACGGTGGCTTGGCTCCGCGTTGCACGCCGTGCCACGTTGGGATTTATTTCCTGGACCCCCAGTTCCATTGAAGGTCCGCGTCCGTAGCGTGTCACGGAGGCAGTGCTCCACGATGCACTCCGTGACACGTTGCTTGTTATTCCGGGAAAAATTCCCACCAGTATAAATAGAACACTTAGGTTCATTTTTCAATATTCTGACTTGGTGGAGCAAGAACGTGGGTTACAGGCAGTTGAGGGGACGAAATTATCTGGGTTTTTCTCTCTTTCCTTCTCCTTGTATTCAATTGCTTGTATGTTTTACACTCATTTAATGATGTTTAATCCACAAATGAGTGGCTAAATCATCTTCTTGCTGAGGTTATGAACAATTGTAATGCAATGTGATCATTGATTCTTTGGTTTTTCATCTTTTCTTCCATGGTTGTTATATTAATTCTTGTTCTTACTGCATTAATGTGTGGCCTACGTTAATGTATATCTAAAAAGTCTGGTTTCACTCGAGAGAGCAAGAAATTGGAAACTTGTGAATTAATAGGATATGATCTTTTCTTGGTTTGGGAAAATTGGGAATTGATTTACTTTCAGGATAGAAATATACCTGAAAGTCGTATTAGTCAATTTAGGAACCGGGTTGGTATGGCTTGAACATGAATTGCATTTAATCACAGAAATGTAGGTGGATGGTTCATGATTCTTAAGTGAGGTTAAATGCGAGAGTTTTAATCTCTTGGCAATAGTTCTTGGCTAGCAACCGGAGGAAAAGACGAACCAAATTATGTCGATAATTAATTTTATTACATGTTCGTTTAACCACAGCATGCTCTCATTCATAGTTCAGACTCAAATTAGATAGTTATTTTAGATTTAGCATAAAATTTATAAAACTAAATATCAAACTTTTGGTTACACTGTTGTCTGCATTTTTAGAATCGAAATATAGTACACTTGAGCAGATTGCATGTTATACCCCGTTGAATTCCCGGCACCTAGACGACCTATTCGCACGTTGGTTAAGCATATTTGAAGGCCATACGTGCTGGAGAAAGGCCCGGGAAAAGATCAGACGAGAAACCTGTCGAACCATCGCGGAAGGAGCCGAGGCAGAGCCCCTCCGCGATGGCAGCGTGTCACGGAGGAGAGGCCTCCGCATTGGCTCCGTGACACGTTGGCCTTGTCCAGGCCCAAGTATATAAAGCCCATCTCGGTTTTAAATCATTTATACACTTATAAATTTCCAGAAAACAGAGAGTAAGCAGCAGAGAGAAGGTAAGAACGAAGGAGGTATTATAATTTTCGTCCGATTACGCTGCTAAACGTTGTCCAAACTTAAATTAATTTCAGATACTGAGGTATTTAGCAGCAGAGATCATTCCTACGGATTCAGTTTTGTGAAATACGGCCGACGAATCGTCGAGCCACCGAGCTAAGGTAAGTGGAATTGCTCTAAATTAGTGTCTATGTGTTCCTAGTTGTGAAGTGAATATTTCTCCCTTCTGGACCTCTGAAAAATAGCGAGTTTTCGACCGTCTTTCGATAAGCCTAAGTTTAGTCTAGAAACTATATCGAAAGTGACGTTACTCTTTAAAGTAAAGTTGTATTTAGTATTGATTGACATATTTATGAATGCAGTTGGGAGAAAACAGTTGAAGTACCGGCCGAGCCTCGTCCGACAGACGAATAGTTCAAGGATAAGGTAGTTCAGAAGGGTCAATCAGGAACAGTGTCGCCGGGACAGGCCAGTTGAGTTACAGAGGGAGACCCGGGGAGGACCCAGGCCACGATTGTTAGACAGGCCGCCCAGGCCCCCGCCTCTGCCACAGTCGCAGGGGGGTAGATTCAGCCGCAGGGGCCAGTCAGAGACTGGTAGAGGCTCGCAGATGGAAGATTCACCAGTACAGAGGAGGGCGGAGCAGAGTAGGTATACCCTACCACTTTGCCCTATATGCAGTCGACGCCATCCTGGAGCATGCAGATATGGCTCCACTGCGTGTTATATTTGTGGCCAAGAAGGCCATTTGATGAAAGATTGCCCAGCCAGAGGTCGAGAGGACCGGGATAGATAGGATAGGGTATCTGCGGGGTCACGAGCCACAGCATCCTCGGCAGGGCGCAGGCCCTCAGGTTCAGCAGGCAGGGGTCGGGGCAGATCAGAGACCTCCAGTACAGGTGTGGGTCCAAGCCGCACATATGCCTTACCAGGGAGGCAAGATTCAGAAGCGTCGCCTGATGTTGTGACAGGTATGTTAACTATCTGCTCGCACCCTGCTTATGTGTTGATTGATCCAGGGTCTACTTTATCCTACATTACTCCATTCGTGGCACGAAAGTTTAGTATTGCACCAGAATCATTGCAGCAGCCCTTCCTAGTATCCACGCCCATCGGTGACTCTATCACAGCCAGCCGAATCTACCGCGGGTGTACAGTAGAGGTTGCTGACCGTCAGACCACAGTAGATCTGGTCGAGTTAGAAATGATAGACTTCGATGCCATAATGGGTATGGATTGGTTAGTACCGTGTTTTGCCAACGTTGAATGTTGGACCAAGACGGTCCGATTCCACTTCCCGGGAGAAGCAGTACGGGAGTGGAAGGGCAGCACCGCTACGCCAAAAGGTAGGTTTATTTCCTACCTTCAGGCGAGAAAGTTGATATCTAAAGGATGTATTTACCATCTGGCCAGAGTCCAGGATGTCCAAGCAGGACCTCCGACACTCCAATCTGTTCCGGTAGTGAATGAATTCCCTGATGTGTTCCCAGATGAGTTACCTGGTATTCCCCCAGAAAGGGAAATGGACTTTGTTATTGACTTGTTACCAGGCACTCAGCCGATATCGATTCCTCCTTACCGCATGGCTCCTGCAGAACTCAGAGAATTAAAGGAGCAGTTGAAAGATTTATTGGATAAAGGTTTTATCAGGCCGAGTACTTCACCGTGGGGTGCGCCAGTCTTGTTTGTGAGGAAGAAAGATGGCTCGCTCCGAATGTGCATAGATTATCGGTAACTAAACAAAGTTACAGTAAAGAACAAGTACCCGCTCCCCAGAATTGATGACTTATTTGATCAGTTGTAGGGAGCCAGATACTTTTCTAAGATTGACTTGCGGTCCGGATATCACCAGGTCCGAGTACGTGAGAGAGATATTCCTAAGACAGCGTTCAGGACTCGATATGGACATTTTGAATTTCTAGTTATGTCCTTCGGGTTAATGAATGCCCCAGCAGTCTTCATGGACCTGATGAACAGTATTTTCAGACCTTTCCTGGACTTGTTCGTGATAGTATTCATTGATGACATTTTGGTGTATTCTCGCTCTGAAGCAGATCACCGGACTCATTTGCGGACAGTGCTCCAGATCCTCAGGGACCGCCAGTTGTATGCTAAATTTTCTAAGTGTGAATTCTGGCTTAACTCAGTGGCCTTTTCAGGGCATATCGTGTCGGATGCTAGTATACATGTAGACAAGCAGAAAATAGAAGCAGTTAAGTCATGGCCTAGGCCTACCACTCCGACTGAAGTTCGTAGCTTTCTGGGGTTGGCAGGATATTATAGGAGGTTCGTTGAAGGGTTCTCGACCATTGCGGCACCTCTAACCAAATTGACATAGAAAGCAGCAAAGTTTCAATGGACAGAGGCATGTGAGCAGAGCTTCCAGGAACTGAAAGACAGATTAACCTCCGCCCCAGTACTGGCATTGCCGAAAGGCACCAAAGGTTATTCAGTCTATTGCGATGCGTCAGGCGTCGGGTTAGGTTGTGTGTTGATGCAGCATGGTAGAGTAATTGCATATGCTTCCAGACAGCTGAGGAAACACGAAAAGAATTACCCTATCCACGACCTGGAATTGGCTGCGGTAATCCACGCCTTAAAAATGTGGAGGCATTACCTGTACGGCGTCCATGTTGACATTTACACAGATCATAAGAGCCTACAGTACATCTTCACTCAGAGGGAGTTGAATCTACGGCAACGCCGCTGGTTAGAGCTGTTAAAAGATTATGATGTGAATATTCTGTATCACCCGGGAAGAGCTAATGTTGTAGCAGACGCCCTGAGCCGTAAGTCAATGGGGAGTTTGGTGTATTTGCAACCTGAGAAGTGGAAGTTAGCCAAAGAAATTCATCAGTTAGCTGGTTTAGCCGTTCGAGTAATGGAAACAGAAAATAATAGAGCAGTAATTTAGAATTTTGCTGTGTCATCATTAGTCACAGAGGTAAAAGAACGACAGTACGAGGATCCTGATTTAGTCCAACTCAGAGATAGAATTTAGAGAGGTAAGGAGTCAGATTTTCAGATAACTGAGGATGATGTGCTACGCTGTAAGGGCCGCCTTTGTGTCCCGAATGTTTCAGGGCTTCGTGGGCGGATCATGCATGAGGTACATTACGCTCGTTATTCCCTCCATCCAGGAGCGACGAAAATGTACCACGACATCAGAGACATCTACTGGTGGCCAGGTATGAAAGCTGAGATAGCTGAATTTGTATCTAGATGTTCTAACTGTCAGCAGGTGAAAGCAGAGCACCAAAAACCGGGCAGTTTGATGCAAGATATAACGGTGCCTATGTGGAAATGGGAAGCGATAAACATGGATTTTGTAACAGGGTTACCCTGTACTAGATGCAGAAATGATTCCATTTGGGTAATAGTTGACAGGCTGACAAAATCAGCTCATTTCTTGCCAGTGAAGGCTACCTTCTCAGCTGAGGATTATGCCGAATTATATATTAGAGAAATAGTTAGATTACACGGAGTGCCAGTATCCATTATTTCAGATAGGGGAGCACAGTTCACAGCTAGATTCTGGCAGTCATTTCAGAAAGGTTTGGGAATGCAGATCAATTTGAGCACAACATTCCACCCTCAGATAGATGGGCAGGCTGAGCGGACTATCCAAACGCTCGAAGATATGTTGCGAGCGTGTGTATTAGATTTTGGGGGTAACTGGGATGAGCATCTTTTGTTGATTGAATTTGCTTATAATAACAGCTACCATTCAGCTATTCAGATGGCGCCTTTCGAGGCATTATACGGCCAAAAATGTAGATCGCCGGTGGGCTGGTTTGAAGTGGGGGAATCAGCATTGGTTGGCCCAGACATTGTTCGGCAGTCAGAGGAAAAGATAAAGCTTATCCGAGAACGTTTACTGACTGCTCAGAGCCGCCAGAAGTCTTATGCAGATATGCGGCGCAGAAATCTAGAATTTGCGTTAAATGACTGGGTATATCTGAAAGTTTTTCCAATGAAAGGGGTAATGAGATTCGGCAAGAAAGGCAAGCTTAGCCCGAGATTCATTGGGCCATATCAGATTCGGCGAAGAATAGGCCGAGTTGCATACGAATTGAACTTGCCTCCAAAGTTAGCATCTGTTCACCCAGTATTCCATGTCTCTATGTTGAGAAAGTTTGTAGGGGACCCTTCTACAGTAGTTCCAGTTCAGGATGTCCAGGTCACAGAAGAGTTAGCATATGAAGAGGTTCCCGTAGCTATCTTAGACAGACAGATTCGCAGGTTGAGGACTAAAGATGTTGCATCTGTCAAAGTATTGTGGCGTAACAGGAACCGTGAGGAAATGACGTGGGAAGCTGAAGAAGATATGAAAGCCAGTTACCCTCACCTATTTTAGGCCTAGTCAGGCGACAGGTATGTCCGTATTATTACTTATGCAGTACCTTATAGTTGTATGTGTGTGAATAAGAAAGATTGATACTTCGTTATCCAGTGGATCATAAAATATTACCTGCAGTGCCTGTGTTGGACTTTTCTGCATTTCAGGTTTTTGCTATAGTCCATATTATAGGGGAAACTCTGCCGAAAATTTTCTAGAAAGTAAGTTAAGTAGTCCTCTAGATAGCAGTGTACATTCGAGGACGAATGTTCTTAAGGGGGGGAGAATGTTATACCCCGTAGAATTCCCAGCACCTAGATGACCTATTCGCACGTTGGTTAAGCATATTTGAAGGCCATACGTGCTGGAGAAAGGCCCAGGAAAAGATCGGACGAGAAACCTATCGAACAATCGCGGAAGGAGCCGAGGCAGAGCCCCTCCGCGATGGCAGCGTGTCACGGAGGAGAGGCCTCCGCGTTGGCTCCGTGACACGTTGGCCTTGTCCAAGCCCAAGTATATAAAGCCCACCTCAGTTTTAAATCATTTACACACTTATAAATTTCCAGAAAACAGAGAGTAAGCAGCAGAGAGAAGGTAAGAACGAAGGAGGTATTATAATTTTCGTCCGATTACGCTGCTAAACGTTGTCCAAACTTAAATTAATTTCAGATACTGAGGTATTTAGCAGCAGAGATCATTCCTACGGATTCAGTTTTGTGAAATACGGCCGACGAATCGTCGAGCCACCGAGCTAAGTTAAGTGGAGTTGCTCTAAATTAGTGTCTATGTGTTCCTAGCTGTGAAGTGAATATTTCTCCCTTCTGGACCTCCGAAAAATAGCGAGTTTTCGACCGTCTTTCGATAAGCCTAAGTTTAGGCTATAAACTATATCAAAAGTGACGTTACTCTTTAAAGTAAAGTTGTATTTAGTATTGATTGACATATTTATGAATGCAGTTGGGAGAAAACAATTGAAGTACCGGCCGAGCCTCGTCCGACAGACGAATAGTTCAAGGATAAGGTATGTAAAGTTAGTTTCCTTGGCAAGTTAGTAATCTTGGTACAGTACAGTAATTTAAAGGCCAGTAGAATGTTCAGAAGTCATGTTTTATGCTTATTATGAATGTTGGTACGGTATTAGAAGTATCGAGTTACAATTTGCGCAAAACTTGCTAGCCCGATATAGATCCTAATACCAGTGTTAGAATCTGCACAGTATGCTCAGTATGTGATGTGACACAGAATGTTAGGGTATCATTGTATTCAGTTGAAACCCAGTAAAGCAATGTAATATCTGTAAGACATCTCAGAAATAGAACGATAAGTTAAAGTGAAGCTAGGGAGCGTATTAGAATTAGTAAATCTTGTTACTATAGAAACTCAGTATACAGCGTAGTTTCAGCAGAAAGACTATATCATGTTCAGCATTAGACCCAGTGTAGTCTGGCAGAAGACTATATTTATACATATATACAATTACCAGCCTCAGCACGTGTTAAGTACGTACATATTACTGTCACTACCTCAGCATATAGTATATACAAATACTTTACCACTATTAGCTTCAGTATGTGGGACATGCAGATAGTATTACTAGTTGAGACCGTTGTATTGTTTGGGGTTGGACTACCTAGCATCCATGACCGCCCCAGGGTTGATAGCTGTATCGACTCATCCGCCAGAGGATGAGGATACATCGCACCACGGAGTGGCATGCCGTCCCACAGGGGACGAAGATGGGATGCTAGTTTTCCCCATATTATGCCTTGGTCGGCTCTTACACACCCCTATCGAGCGGATACGCCCAGGTGTTAATTCAGGAGTCCTTCGGACTCAGATGCAGTTATAGTCAGGGGCTCAGCGAGCCCAAGTGCATACCTAGGGGACCGGCAGGACGCTTACAGGGTTATAGGAGATGGGATGACTGGGGTAGGGGTGTAGATTCCGTGCTGGTTGTACCTCCCGGCTTATGGGGGCCGGGTAAGGTTTGTGTGTGCTATATATGTTAAGATATGTTATACCGTGTTACAGTAGATAAGAGTAGATCGACAGTAGAACGATAAATCCTCAGGTATGACTCCTACTCCTTCCAGTATGATTAAGAGAAGGTATGACTTACATTATCAGACAGTTAATCTATTCCTTTCTACTTCAGTTTCATCAGTTATATTATTGTTTCCAGATATTTCTTTCAGTTATTTCTTTACATACTCAATACCAGTGGTACTGACGCCCGATGGGGCGCTGCATTACTTGTCTGTAGGTACTCATAGACGAGCAGGCGATACTACGTGATTCCTATCAGCGATCGAGTATTCAGCTCCTGTCATCCGGAGACTGAATTCCAGAGGTGTATTTCAGTTTTCTTTTGTTGTATAGTACGGGTAGGTCGGGGCCCTGTCCTGATCATTTCTATTGCTATTCCTAGAGGCTTGCAGTCTGTGTATGTTTCCCTGTGGTCAGATGAGCCGGTCGTGTGAGGCCGTGCAGTTGTTTAGCTGTTAGTACTTCTGTTTCTTTCATGTTGGCCGTGTGGGGCCATAGCTTGACAGTAGTGGTGACCTTACCGGTCACGTAGCTTTTTAATATTCTATGATTAAGTTACAGATAACTAGACAGCATGGTGGCCTTGTCGGCCCGCATAGGTTTCCCTATATTGACATGTTTCTGGTCAGCTGTTAGTACAGGTACAGGAGGCTATAGGCCAATGGGTCGGGGGCTGTGTTTACAGCCGTTATATAGCCCTTTGTTTCCAGAAATGTGAGTTAGAGCCAGCCAGGCACCAGATGTGCCCAGGCTTAGCAGTCCAGCAGTTCAGGTCCTAGTAGGGCACCAGGTGCCAGTCATACCCCCTAAGGCGGGGTGTGACATTGCACTTCATCCCAGTCCCTGTGGGATCGATACTTGGCTTACTTAAGCCACTTTACTACTTGTTCGACCACGTGCACTTGCGTGTAGTTATATACCCATATAACAAACAGACCGAACAAGTTTTTGGCGCCGTTGCCGGGGACTTGGCAATTGGTTAGTTTGGTTTCAGTGTTAATTTGCTGTATTTTTATTTTCTTAGTGTTGACAACTTGGTCTTAGCCTGTATTTTGCAGACTTAATTTCTGTTGAACACTGGCAAGAGACAAGGAGATGGTGGACTCGTATATAGAGCCAAAAAGGATATTCCATAGTAAGCAGAGAGAAGCTCTAGAAAGAAAGCTGCAGTTGCTCAGACAGACGATCATGGTGCAACAACAGAATCCACCGGTAGTCCGAGCAGTGTTAGTTCCCGAAGAAGTAGCAGCTCGGCCGGTTCGCGATGTGGCAATCCCACATGCTAATAATGTCACATCTAGCATCCACAAACCTGAGCTAGGAGGGAGGTTTGAACTTAAGCAGAATATGGTGCAATTGCTCCACACTAGCGGGCAGTTTACCGGTCTCCTTCATGAAGATCCACAGCAGCATCTCCAAAATTTTTGGAGATAAGTGACACTTACATCCCCGCTGGAGTGTCATCAGATTATGTCCGGCTTACATTGTTCCCATTTTATCTATTGGGAGAAGCCAAGAGGTGGTTGAAAGCTGAGCCACCGATTTCTATTTCTTCGTGGGATGATCTTGCAAAGAAATTCTTGATACAATTTTTTCCCTCCGGTAAAACAGCAAGACTTAGAAGTCAAATTCTAAGTTTCAAACAGAGAGAGGGAGAGAATTTATATCAGGACTGGGAGAGATTCAAAACCATGTTGCGGGATTGTCCTCATCATCATCAGTCCAATGATGTGCTGGTGCACACTTTTATAGAGGGTTTGGAACCCCACACAAAAATATTGCTAGACTTGGCAGCTGGAGGACAAGCGCTGGAGAAAACTTATGAGGAGCTGTATACCTTGTTGAACCGTATTTCGCAGGGCAATCCGGAATGGAATGCTGATTCATCAAGAGGCGGGACAAGGAAAGCAGCAGGAGTGCTAGAAGTGGATGGGTTTACAGCTATTGCTGCACAGATAGTCGCATTACAAAATCAACTTAACACCCACTTCAGCAATATGACAATGAACCAGCCCCAAGCCCCAGTTAATACAGTGTAGCAGATGTGGTGTGAAGTGTGTGGAAGCAACGAGCACTCAGCTGAGTGATGTGGAGCCAATCCTGACTCGGTAAACTTTGTGGGTAATGTACAAAGGAACAATCACCAACAGTATGGTAATAGCTATAATTCCAATTGGAGGAATCACCCGAATGTCTCCTGGGGTAGCAACAACCATCAGGGGCAAAGTTCGAGTCAGGGTGTGCAAAGGAACCAAGGAGGGCAGCAGAATTATCAAGCACAATTCAGAAACAACAATGCACCTCCTCTACCACCATCACGCAGCATTGAGGAGATGTTCAAGACCATGATAGCTAACCAAGCTCAATTGCAGGCTGACTATGTGAAATTGGCAGCCGAAGTGAAAAACAACCAGTTAGCTACCAAGGCACTTGAATATCTATTTGGGCAATTTGCTAGAGCCCAAAACACAAGGCCTAGAGGAGGACTTCCGAGCGACACAGATCCCAATCCCAAGCAGGTGAATGCAGTGACCACAAGGAGTGGTTTGCAGCTGAAAGAGGTGGAACCAAAAAGACCACCTCAACAATCGGGAGCAGCAGAAGTTGAGAGGGAGCAAAGTACTGAAAGGGGGAAGACTAAGGAAGCTGAACCAGAAAGACCACCACCCCCGTTCCCTCAACGATTAAAGAAACACAAGGAGGAGGCGTGTTTCAAGAAATTCATGGAGGTGCTGAAACAGGTACATATTAACTTACCTCTTGTTGATGTTTTGCAGGGAGTGCCGAAATATGCTAAGTATATAAAGGACATTGTGGCAAACAAAAGTCGGTTGACTGAGTATGCTATGGTGGCTCTAACGGAGGAGTGCACTTCCCGGATTCAAAACAGACTGCCCACAAAGCTCAAAGACCCTGGGAGCTTTACTATACAGATTACTATTGGGCAGAGCATTCGAGCTCGTGGATTGTGTGATTTGGGAGCGAGCATAAATTTGATGTCGTCATCGGTATTCAGAAAGTTGGGTCTAGGGAGTCCTAGACCCACAACAACAATCTTGCAATTGGCGGATCGATCCTTAGCCAAACCTGATGGCATTGTGGAGGACGTTCTGGTGCAAGTTGGCTCCCTAATTTTCCCGATAGATTTTGTCGTGCTGGATTTTGAACCAGACGCGGAAGTCCCATTTATTTTGGGACGTCCTTTCTTGGCAACTGGGAAGCACTAATTGACTTAGCTGCGGGGCAGCTAACAATGCGAGCACATGACAAGGTGGAGGTTTTCGATGTGTACAAGGCACCCAAGCTCCCGATGGTGCATGAAGAACTCTCAGTGATCAATGTGATTGATCAAGGTGATAATGAGCAGATTAAGGATTCACGAGAGTTAAGGGGAAAACCACCGGATCGGTGTGAGCACTACTGGGGGGAGGACGGTGATCAAGAGAAATCGTCCATCACCCTAGAGGACAACTGAGCTTAACGACGTCGAACCGCGACGGTAAACCAGGGGCTGCACGGGAGGCAACCCGTGAAAAAAAAATTTCTCTTTGTAAATTATGAATAGATTTTTTTCTTTTTCTTTTTCTTAATTAACAACAAAATTTTTTGTTTTGGTTTTTGTTTTTATTTTATTTTTTTAGTTAGAGGAAACCTATAATTCTAACCAATTTTGTATAGTGAGATGAATTTCAGGTCAAACAGAGAAAAATATGCACGGAATCGCAAAGGAAAATTCGAGGTATGAAAATTAACAAAAAGTGTCAAAACAGTGAGCTGGGGCGATAGCTCCGTGTCACGGAGGTGGACCTCCGCGTTACCCTCCGTGACACATTGAGGTTTAATTCGAAAACTTTAAAAATTTCCAGAATGGGTTCGCGACAGCTCCGTGTCGCGGAGGCAGTGCATCGCGATGCACTCCGTGACATGTTGTAATGTATATCGCGACGGGTCACACCGGGTCGCCGGGTGACCCGCGCGATTTTCCTACTTTTTAACCCCGAAAACCCCTCCCTTTCCCTTATTTTTCAATCACTCCGTGACCAAAACCCCCCAAAACCCATCCCCCTTCAACGTGACACAGAGTAGGCTAAGAAAATCATCAAGTTTGCGTAATTTCTTCAACTTCAAGGTATGTTCTTTGATTCCATCTCATTTCTTGTCGATTTTCTTCGATATTGAGCATGTGAGGTGAGCTAAATTTCCCTAAGTAGAAATTAATCATGAATTCAATTTAATTGTTGTTGATGAATGTTCGGAATGTCGTTATGATTGCTTGAACTCGTCAATTGTATAACTGAATCGAATTTGCTTGATAATATCATTTCTAGGGTTTGTTTTTGAATTTGAAGTGAAAAATGTAGTGAACTTGTGAAATTCATGCTGGGATGTACATGTTGAATGAGATGAGTCGATGTACTAATTGTTAGGATGTTAATAGAACGACGGATTCTCGGGTTAGAGGAATATTGAAATTTACAAGAATTGGGTTGGTTGTAAAGGTTCGTGTAGATAAATTTTTGTTGTTGTTTTCGTTTCTTTGTTTTTCCTTGCTAAGTGCGATGGGTTAAAAGGTTATCGATGGTAATGATTGTTGTTAGCTGTATGAAGTCTGAGTAGTACACAGAAGATATACTGTCGAATTCTTCGAACGCACTAAGCATGATTGTATAGTTGGTTATTGTGTGTAAATAAAGATGATCTTGCCGTATTATTGTAACTGTAGCTAAGGACTAAGTGTGGGGTAACCTAGCTTAACCCGACCTTAGCCGAAGTTGATATCCATTAGCTTAACATTGATCTTGTCTACTTGGGTTGACAGGTAAAATGGCAAGCAGGCAAGAAAAAGGGAAAGGCGCATCAACATCTGGCGCCAGAAGGAAGCAAATCAGACTGGGCACAGCAGTCCCAGCAGCACCAGCAGTTCCACGCGGCCAACGCCGCCAATACGGCACAAGAAGGGTGATGGATGAGGGGAAGAAGTGGTACGCAAAGCACAAAGAAAACAAATATTTCCCCGAGGAGCATATAGCACGGGAACCGTTGGCACAGGAGTTCCCTAGGATGGTCCACCGGATCGAGGCAGCTGGGCTCAACTTCATCTTTGAAGAGCTCAAGGAATGCAATCTGCACTTGGTTCGGGGATTCTATGCCAACTGGAACCCGACTATCAGAGTCACACCATAAAAATCAGAGGGCAAATAGTCACTTTGGAGCCCCACCACCTCAATGCCATCATAGGAGCGCGGGACACAGACGCCCACGTACTCCGAAAGCTAAACATTACCCCACCGTATGCGGACATCAGACGCACCTTGTGTGGGACTCGATCGACAGCTAGATGGAGCAGACACAAAGAGAGGGGCTATCACCAGACTTTGCCCTATTCACAGATGAACAGGGAAGCCAAAATATGGCTGAAGATTGTTTGTTCCTGCCTAATCCCTGGGGTACATATGATAGATATAACCCGGGATCGTGTATGCCTGGTGTACGCCCTGATGAAAGGGCTGGAGATCAACGTGGGGGCGGTGATTATCTCTGCCATGAAGAGAGCCCGGTTGCATCAGGGGCACAGGTATGGCTTTGGTGGACTACTCACCACCTTCCTCAAGGGCCTAGATGTCGAGGAGGAGGCCCTTGACTATATCCTGCAAATGGAGCGGCGGGCCTTAGATGTTACTAAAACTAAGGCACCCGACACCACCCACAGGCTAGTGCTCACACTTGGCGAGCGACATGCTCGTGATGATCAGTATATGGCTCGCATGTATGGGATGCAGATGCTCCAGCTGAGGATAGGAGGGAGGCCGGCGACAGAGGAGGAGCTATGGCAGCTCGAGCTAGACTACCCCTTCGGCGAGAACGCCAGGGCTCTATGCCGAGTGGGGCCAGCATTTGTAGAGCCCACGGATGATGACGTCCCCACAGACGAGGAGACACGTCGGGAGGACTCCGATGTGGAGTCCGATGAAGACGACGGGGGCGATTCAGACATGGGAGATGAAGCAGCAGCACCCAACGAAGAAGTGGAGTACTTTGACTGATCAGGGAGTTCCACCACCCGATTTTGTGCAATTTTAATTTTTGTGAACACTGGGGACAGTGTTCGAGCTAAGTGTGGGGTGGGAGTAGTTAGGTGCTGGCTGTGCTGTTATGTATGTATGCTCTAATCTGTTGTCGTGCATGTGAAATTTTGTTGTTCCCTGTGATTTATGAATTGTTAAGTTGTTGTTCTGTATGTATAAATTTATATGTAATTGATGTGTGTTGCTGAATGTTGCTAGCTGATTTTGTACATATTTTTGTTATCGAAATGATCGAATTTTTAAAAAATATTTGGTACATATTTTTCTATCGAAATGATTGATATTTTCAACATTTTTTTACTTCTTGGGTTTCTCGGCGTTTGTTTTCGGTTCTTTTACCGAGAATGGTCCCATTGAACCGAAGTCATAGTAGTGATTGTTCCCTATGATGGATGGATGACGACCGTCTTAAGGGAAATGTAGTCGTTAGGAGTAGTTTTTGTTTTATTTTTCAGTTTTAATCTTTGGTGGGTTGCATCCCAAAACCTGTAGTTATTGTATGGTTGTGAAATTCTGGTTGCGTGTTGTACATGACATTTAAAATGCAAAGGTGATTCATATGAAAGCATGCAACTTTGTAAATATGTTGAGATACCTAGGCCATAGAGTCGATTCAGTATGATTGAGGCTTAATGTTTGAATTCCTGTAATTAGCTGATTGAAGAGTCTGTGAATACATCTTGAATTGAGCATGTGCAAAAAGTGTGAAGTGAGGTGTTGTTATTCCATGCTATTGTGAAGTGTCTAGAACTTGCCTGGTGTGTGTGCAAAACGAAATGATGGAGGTGTATTGTAGGAAAGGATGTAGGCATTTCTTCATTTTAACCGAGAGTTTCTATTTTTCCTTCTCGTACCCACCTTGATTGTATACCCTAGTCAACACGTTGAGCCTTTAGCCTATTAATTTCTTTCTTTTGTCAAAAAGTGTAAACCGAGCTTAATCCCTTCTTTTCATTATCCGTAAAGTCTATAAAAAACTCTTAAGTGCTTAAGAAGAGAAAATCATTCTCCCGAAGTGTCAAAGAGTGAGAATGGTGGAAAGAAAAAGAAAAGCAGAGTGATAGAAGAAAAGAAAAGGTTGAAGGTGCACTTGTTATAAATAAACTATAACGAAGGTGCATGAATAATCTTTGTTGTTGTGTCAAGTGTGCTTAATAAGAGGGGCCAAACTAAAGAAAAACATCAAGAATGGGATGATGAAAAAAGAAACAATGTCCATGAGTGATGGGATGTGTTGAAAAGGCGCTTAAGGATGCTAGTGGCTATTATTGGCTAACCCAATATTTACTAGTTCCGTAGCTTCCATTACAACCAGTTAAAGTCCTACGTGATCTTACATCGCACTTCTTTATATTAGTGGAGTAATACACTAAGGGCAAGCTTATGGGTCATGACATGATGCATGTGAATTCTTTTGGGAGAGAGAGCGAAATTGTGTTTACATGCCCCTGCTTAAAATTTTGTGAGTCATATGAGCAAAAAGGGGAAGATTCTCTTGAGTTGTGAGGGCACATGCTTGATGAGAGATTAATTTTCGTGTCAGATATCTTGATCAGCTGATTTGCTTGAGTTTGCCAATATCGAGAGTCGATTCTTAAAGTCTAGGAGGTCTTGATGTATTGAAGGTCATTGCATTGATAGGACCATGCATGTTTCTGGATGATTTGTTGTATTGAATAATCGGTATGACCGTAGCCTAAATTGTTGAACCAAAGTAGCGAGGTTGGGATGTAAAGTGCATGAAGTGTAGGATTGTTGTTCGAGGACGAACAAGGATTTAAGTGTGGGGTAAATGATCTTGGGCAAATTTATATGCCCAAGTGATACTCAAAAGTACCATTTTAGCCTTGTTTATCTATCAATGTGTATACATTCTCATGTAATTGGTAATAAAATGTCAATTTATACTAACCAACATGATTAGCATTGTTTTGCAAGTAAAATGTAATTTCGGGAAGCTAAAATGCATGTTGGAGGATCTCGGGGTTGGACTTGGATATGAGCAAGGGACAAGACATTGGACAGCATAAAATAAAGGGGCTCCGCAATAAAGCCGTGTCACATTGCCATCGCAGAGGCCTTCTGCCTGGATGGGAATTTTCAGCCCAATTCCAGTGTGGGTTTGCGATGGGTCCGTGGCACGATGGCTTGGCTCCACGTTGCACGCCATGCCATGTTGGGATTTATTTCCTGGACCCCCAGTTCCATTGAAGGTCCGCGTCCGTAGCGTGTCACGGAGGCAGTGCTCCGCGATGCACTCCGTGACACGTTGCTTGTTATTTCGGGAAAAATTCCCACCAGTATAAATAGAACACTTAGGTTCATTTTTCAATATTCTGACTTGGTGGAGCAAGAACGTGGGTTACAGGCAGTTGAGGGGACGAAATTATCAGGGGTTTTCTCTGTTTCCTTCTCCTTGTATTCAATTGCTTGTATGTTTTACACTCATTTAATGATGTTTAATCCACAAATGAGTGGCTAAATCATCTTCTTGCTGAGGTTATGAACAATTGTAATGCAATGTGATCATTGATTCTTTGGTTTTTCATCTTTTCTTCCATGGTTGTTCTATTAATTCTTGTTCTTACTGCATTAATGTGTGGCCTACGTTAATGTATATCTAAAAAGTTTGGTTTCACTCGAGAGAGCAAGAAATTGGAAAGTTGTGAATTAATAGGATATGATCTTTTCTTGGTTTGGGAAAATTGGGAATTGATTTACTTTCAGGATAGAAATATACCTGAAAGTCGTATTAGTCAATTTAGGAACCGGGTTTGTATGGCTAGAACATGAATTGCATTTAATCACAGAAATGTAGGTGGATGGTTCATGATTCTTAAGTGAGGTTAAATGCGAGAGTTTTAATCTCTTGGCAATAGTTCTTGGCTAGCAACCGGAGGAAAAGACTAACCAAATTATGTCGATAATTAATTTCATTACATGTTCATTTAACCTCAGCATGCTCTCATTCATAGTTCAGACTCAAATTAGATAGTTATTTTAGATTTAGCATAAAATTTATAAAACTAAATATCAAGCTTTTGGTTACACTGTTGTCTGCATTATTAGAATCGAAATATAGTACACTTGAGCAGATTGCACTTCATCCCAGTCCCTGTGGGATTGATACTTGGCTTACTTAAGCCACTTTACTACTTGTTCGACCACGTGTACTTGCGTGTAGTTATATACCCGTATAACAAACATACCGAACAGTTTCAATGGTCAAAGGCTTGTGAGAAGAGCTTCCAGGAGTTGAAGGCCAGACTCACTTCAGCACCGGTGTTGACTTTACCGGAGGGTACCGATGGCTTCGTGGTATATTGTGATGCTTCGAGAATTGGAATGGGATGTGTATTGATGCAGCATGGGAAGGTCATAGCATATGCTTCCAGACAGGTGAAAATTCACGAGAAAAATTACCCAACCCATGATCTTGAGTTGGCCGCAGTGGTATTTGCTTTGAAGATATGGCGACACTACTTGTATGGGGTTCATGTAGATGTATTCATGGACCATAAGATCTTAGAATATGTGTTCACATAGAAGGAACTAAATCTTCGGCAACGGAGGTGGTTGGAGCTACTTAAGGACTATGATATGAGTGTCCTTTACCACCCGGGTAAGGCCAACGTGGTAGCAGATGCCCTTAGTATACTTTCTATGGAAAGTCTGTCACATGTGAGTGAAGACAAGAAGGAGCTGGTAAAGGAGGTACATCGACTTGCACGGTTAGGAGTTAGATTAGTTGGTTCGACCAATGGTGGGGTAGTAGTTCAGGACACGTCAGAGTCGTCCTTGGTAATAGAGGTGAAGTCTAAATAAGATAAAGATCCAATATTGGTAAAGTTGAAAGAAGCTATCCAAAATCATAAGATAGAAGTCTTCTCCAAAGGGGAAGATGGTGTGCTTAGGTACCAGGGTCGCTTATGTGTTCCGAACATGGGGGATTTGAGGAGTCGAATGTTGCATGAGGCTTAAGAATCCAGATATTCTATCCATCCAGGTGCCACCAAAATGTATCATGCCTTGTAGGAAATCTACTGGTGGAATGGTATGAAGAGGGATATTGCAGAATTCGTAGCCAAGTGCTCGAATTGCCAGAAAGTGAAAGTCGAGCATCAGAGACCGGGGGATGTATTCCAAGATATCAGCATTCCTACTTGGAAGTGGGAAGAGATCAATATAGACTTTGTAACAGGTTTACCCTGCACTCATAGACAGTATGACTCCATTTGGGTTGTGGTCGACAGGTTGACCAAGGCTACTCATTTCTTACCGGTTAGAACCACTGACTCAGTAGAAGATTATGCTAAGTTATACATCCGAGAGTTTGTTTAGATTACATGGAGTGCCCTTGTCCATTATATCAGATAGTATGGAGATCTTTTCAAAAGGGACTTAGCACCCAGGCTAAGCTTGGCATGGCATTTCATCCGCAAACAGATCGTCAGGCGAAGCGGACTATCCAGACTCTTTAGGAAATGTTGAGAGCTTGTGTTATTGACTTCAAGGGTAGTTGGGACGATCATTTGCCTCTTATTGAGTTTGTCTACAACAATAGCTATCACTCCATCATTAAGATGGCACAGTTCGAGGCTCTTTATGGGCGAAGGCGTAGATCGCCCATTGGGTGGTCTAAAGTCGATGAGGCTTCATTAGTGGGTCCAGATTCAGTCCACGAGGGTATGGAGAAAGTTCAGTTAATAAGAGAAAGGTTGAAAACGGCTCAAAGTCATCAATAGTCTTATGCGGATGTGAGGAGAAGGGAGCTTGAGTTCGAGATCGATGATTGGGTGTTTCTGAAGGTATTTCCCATGAAGGGAGTAATGAGATTTGGAAGGAGAGGGAAACTCAACCCCCGCTATATGGGCCCATACCGGATTGTGAGATGAGTGAGCAAGGTAGCTTATGAGTTAGAGTTACCTTCAGAGTTTCCTTCAGTTCATCCCATATTTCATGTATCACTCTTGAAAAAGTGCATAGGAGATCAGGCCTTGGTGGTTCCGGTGGAAAGTGTTGGAATGAAGGATAGCCTCAATTATGAAGAAATTCCTATTGCAATCTTGGATCATCAGGTTCGAAGGTTGAGAAATAAGGAAGTATCTTCAATAAAGGTGTTATGGAGAAATCAGCATGTTGATGGAGCTACGTGGGAAGCTGAAGCGGATATGATGGCTACATACCCCCACTTGTTCCCTACCGGCCCAGTTTCAGTTTGAGGTATCAGTTTTTGCCCTAAATCTCTAATCAGTTTTTTTTCATGTTTCGTTCATGCGTACAAGTTTTTTTTATGATATGATATATGTATGTGATGTCTGAATTCAGTCCAGCTATATAGTCCTTTTCGGGGGTAGTCACTCCATTAGTTTTCGGCTTAAATGATCAGTATTTGCATGTTCTAATTATATGTTTCTGTTTGCTACTTGTTTCCTACATTCGAGGACGAATGTTTCCAAGGGGGAGATATTGTAATACCCCAAAAAGGCCTAAGTATAGACTCGGGAGTTTTAGTTGAAAACTGCAGAAAATCTGAAATTTTGCACCAGTACGACTCGAGGTATGAATTGTGGTGAGGACCTACGAGTCGTGACTCAAGTCGTGATGAATTTGGGAGCCTGAGGTCATATCACAGGTGGTCCTATGAGTCGTGATGCGTTGGTACGACTTGTGGTTAGGAGTCTTGATGAAATTCTTAGTGGTGCCAGAGTGAGTTGTCGCGGGTCATGGTACAACTCGTGGTTAGGAGTCTTGATGAAATTCTTAGTGGTGCCAGAGTAAGTTGTCGCGGGTCATGGTACGACTTGTAGGATGTAGCAATGAGTCGTAATGAGGAGTCGTGGTTAAGTCGTGTTTTGTATGTCTTGATGGTACCGCGACTGACAGTACGACCCGTAGGATGGTACTACGAGTCATAATATGCGAGTCGTGGCTTCGTGGTACAACTCGTGGTACTGCCGTGGTTGGGGCCAGATCTGTTTTTCAGGGAAATTTCATTAAGAGAAAATTTGAGTTTTCTACGCTTTTGGACCCTAAACCACGCCGTTTTGAGGTCAGGACAGAGTCTTTTAAGGAGGAAAACTCATGCTAAGTCTCATTTTGGCATTTGCAAGAACTAGAGAAGAGAATAGGGGGAGATTCAAGGGTTCTTCTTCAATTCTTCAAGTTTCTACCTAGGGTTCTTCAAGGGAGTTAAGAATCATGTAATTCCAGGTATGTGGGGTTTTAAATGGGTAGTTTATTCCCTACCCATGCCCAATTTCTCCCTAATTCTATGTTTAAGTTACCAATTCTTGATTGGTCATAACCCAAATGCATGTTTCCTCAAAAATCGATATGAGCATATTGTAGTATGACTAAAATTGTGGGTTTCAAATTATTGGGATGTTTTCACTTATTCTATTCAATATTTTATGATTTAAATCCTTAAAAACACATGTGCCCAAATTATGGGGTTTATAGTGAAATTCATGGTTATGGTGAATTCTCAAGCATGATGCGAACTTTTGAATTTTTAAGCACGTTTTCAATTACTCATGTTATTATGATCATGTTTCCTATAAATTTAAGTATTTCATGTATGATTGAAAACTATGGGCAATGCCCACATGTCACTTATAATTTATGAACTATGATTTTGGCCGATCCACGGGCCCAATTCCATGGCTAGTATTACGAATTCTCAAGCATGTTATGATTATCACGATTTAACAAGCCATGCATGTCATGTATGAATTTATATAAGAATGTCGCATGTTTTGGGAGTAGTACTTAACATTGAGTAATTTTGGGGCCTAGGTTTAAGCCCCGATCTCAAAACTACGTGCCACCGTAGGTTATGCTTGGGACCTCCTCAATGACTGTCCCCTATGCCCTAACTGGACTTCATGAGTGATATCACGCCTTTCATGGTTCATACCCTTGGAAAGGTATGGACGACCTCCCGACTAGGTTTACAGGTCGGGCTCCATGTGTGCTTATATAGGGTATGTTGGTTGTAGAAATCTCCCATTGTTACTCATGGTTTTAATGCATGTATGATTATATTATTTTGGCTCAAGTTATGTTTTATTAAATGTTTTTCCCACATGTTACGACTACTACAAGTTTACAAATATTTTGGTAACCTTGAGCCTTACGATATACTTACGATTTCAGTCTTATGATCATGATGTCCCCACTCCTATAATTTTATGTTTTTTTGTATTGTTTTGCATACCTTACATACTTAGTACCTTCCAAGTATTGACCCCTATATTTTTAGGATCTGGTTCACAGGTTCAGCATCGCTCCTAGCTTGCTCTCAGTTCGGCTCTCAGCTCTCAGTGGTGAGTCCTCATGATTCGAGGGCTTCATGTTCGGACCTTGCTTATATTTTGTTTTCAGAATGTTGGGGTTAGTTGGGGTCTTGTCCCTTCAACCCGTCCATTATGATTAGAGGCTTTCAGACTTAATTTTCGTATTCTGCTATTTAAGATTGAATTATGTATTACCATTATTATATTTCTTGTCACGTTTCCTTTAAATTCATGATTTTCAGTTAAATCTTCCGCCTTATATGTATGAATTAGATATATGCTCACTCCATGGTTTTACTTGGGGTCTTTCGAGGATCCTTATCCCGTGTCTATGATCCGGGTGTACTCGCGGGTCGTGACAAGTTTGGCTCAAGCTGAATTTTGTGCGTGTAAATGCATGGGGGAATACCGATGATATCAGCAATGGTACAACCAATTGCCTTTTTGTATCTTCTCAATACTGAAACCAGGCCTCCAGTTTCCATTCCACAAGATCTACAACAACAATTACTGGCAAGGTGTTGTTCTCCCCCAAAAATGCATATTTCAGATGTGGAGGTAGAGCTTTAAGCTCTAAAACTAGTGGTACCTCGATTAACAATTTTGCTGGAGGAGTTGCACAGTTCTTTAAATCAAGGTCCAACTTTCTTGGCGTGAAGTTGTAGGGCCCAATTCCCTCTAGGGTATTTACCATCTTCGTATACCCCTGGGCGTCATCCCCATCATAATTCATTAGGAAAGCTACCAGTGTCTCAACACTCATCCACTCCTCCAGAGGCACTAGCAGCCTCTTATTCTCTATCCTGGTGCTCACGGAAGTTGGTCTTGTATTAGGGTTTCCTTGCTATAGCCTGAATAGAACAAAAACAAAAGAAAAACGTAAACAAGGAAATAACGACTAAATGTTAAACACAAGCAAGCAATTAATCTAATCCTAGGTCATATTCCCCGGCAATGATATCACTTTTGATAACACTCAAATCACACTCCAGTAAAAGTATGATGCGGACGTTGTCAATAAAGAACCCAACTAGGTTGGGGTCAATTCCATAGGGAATATGGTCAAAATGTAGAATAATACTTAGTATTTATGCTTCTAGTTATGTTATTTCTTAATGGGGGATTTAAAGAAGTAATCATGTAAGAGTATTGTACATTGATGTTGCTGTCAAGTTTATGCAATTAACTAGGGAGGTGTTCCCCCATTAATTTATAACAACTTTTGATGATTACACTAGTTATCTATCCCAATACTTAGCAAGTAGAACTGATAACATAGGTTCATCCAAACGACTGGTTCGTTCCTATTGGATAACTATACTCAATCACCAGATTAGGTTTCTTGAGTGTTTTCACGTTAACCGTTATCAATTATTTTAAATTGACTATCATGTCATCATAGCTCAAGTTATTCAATGAAACTTTAAGTTCAAGGCTTTGTTGATTGTAATACCCTGAAAGCCCTAAGATCAAACCTAGGAGTTGAAACAGAGAAAATAGGATTTTCTATACCAGGTCACAGGACGAGTCATCCAGTGACCCATGGAGTGCACCACGAGTCATTGATTGACTCGAGGGAGGATGTTGGACATGGCTGAGATTTTGGAGTTTGAGGCTAACCACAGGTAGGACCATAAGTTGTGGTCACCACCACAAGTCGTCCAGTGGGTCATGGTGAGAGATTGGTTTTAAGGATGAATGTTCTGGCAGTGCACCTAACGACCAGTCACCATGAGTCGTCAAGTACACCACGAGTCGTGGTGTCACTCGTGATGACCAGTGAAGATGGAATTCTAGTGCAAGCAATGAGAGGTGACCACGAGTCGTGGTCAGACATGACAGGTCGTCTAGTCCCTCGTTAGGACTAGCAATGTGTTTTTCCCTGCGAATTTATTAAGGTATTTTCCGTAATTCTTAAGTTATAAGGCCTAAACTATGTTGTTTTAAGCTCAAAATAAAGTGTTTTAAGAGAGTTAAATTCATTCTAGGCTTATTCACTTCCATGCATGCAAGTGTAGAAGCTCCTTGTTGTACCCCGAAAGCTTAAGGACCATACCTGGGAGTTGAAATGGAGAAAAGTTTTAAAACTAGAATCAGGTATAGGATGGGTCGTGAGGTGACCTGTTGGTAAAGCCCACGAGTCGTGACATAAATCATGGTGAGGTCCAGGTGAAGAGTTGGGAATTTGGGAATTTGCCTCTCCACGGGCATGACCGCAAGTCGTGGTTAGACCCCACGACTCATTAGGTCAGTCGTGGGGAGTAGTGGTTGAGAGAAGTGAAGGAAAGAGGCAGTGTACATCACGGATGGTGACCATGAGTCATGGTCACTAGGTAACGAGTCGTTAAGTCATTCGTGAAGAGCCCAGGAGACCTGACAAGCAGTGTACCCAACGAATGACTCCATGAGTCGTGGCCCTTGATGACGAGTCATTAGGTCCCTCGTTGGGACCATCTGGCAGTTATTTTCTGTGACTTAGTTAGGGCTATTTCATAATTTCTAAGCTCCTAGGGCCTAAACTACGTCGTTTTGAGTTATGAATGATGACTTTTAAGGGGGTTAAGTTCATTTTAGGCCATTTTCATATTCATGCATGCAAGAGTGATAGACCAAGGAGGTGATCAAGTCAATACTTCAAGGTTTTCTTCAATTCCTTGGGCATTCAAGGGAGGGTAAGAATCAGCCATTTACAGGTATTTAGGGTTATGAATGGGTGTTTTCATTCACAGCCATACCCAATCTCTCCTAATTCATGAAGTTTGTTCAAAAATCTTATGGTGTTTTAACTTAAATCTTGTGGAATTCTAATGATCTATCAATGGGTTATTATTTTTCGTGATTTACATCATATTTTATGAATTGTGATCATATTCTACAACTATTTTTATTATAAATTTATTAAATTTTGATTTCTATTAAATTATGTCTAATTATGCATGTTCTATGATGAATTGAGTTATGATCTTTACCATAATTGTTGATATTCAGAAACCCATCATGATTTATGAGTTATAATATGGATTTATTAAATGTCCATTATAAATTCATGATTTACAAAGTCTATACATGATCAACAAGTATGCATGAATTCCATGATTTACTAATTATGTTTTTGGCTAACTCATGGGTCTTACCCTCATGGCTAGTTCACGTATTTACAAGCACGTTTATGATTATCATGATTTAACTAGCCCATGAATTTCATGCATATTATACTATGATCACTATGTACGTTTTGGGAGTAGTATTTAACACCGAGTAGGTTCCGCACCCAGGTTTTTTCCCCGAATCTCAGAACTATGTGCCACTGTAGGACATGATCGGACCTCCCTTGTCACTGTCCCCTTTGCCCAAATAGGCCCTTTCATGTGTGATATCCCTCCCTTCATGGTTCTGCCCTTAGCAAGGTACGAATACCCTCCCAACTAAGGATTTATAGTTCGGGCTCCATATGTGCTCATATCGGGTATGTCGGTTATAAGAATCTCCCACTGTTCCTCATGATTTATGCAAATTTATGATTATGAACTTTGGCTCAAATCATGTTCAAGAAAGCTTTTCTCTTATGATTATGATTACGACTGAATTACGAATGTTTGAAAACCTTGAGCCTTATGTTATCGTATGCTACTTATGTTATGAGCATGTTGTCCCACTCTTATGATCATTTATGAGCTTTTATGCATTTTTAAATGTCCATTTCACTTAGCTTACATACTCGGTACATTCTATGTACTGACCGAATACTCTATGTTGTATCGTTTCATGATACAGGACCCGGCTCTCAGGCTCAGCCCCGTCAGTAGTCCATTTCAGAGTTTAGCATCCATCCTTTTTGGTGAGTCCTCATTCTCCGAGAACCATATGTTCATATATTGATGTTCCTTTGTTTTCAGTTTTTCTGGGTTAGTTGGGGATGTTGTCCCATCAACCCATCTGATACGATAGAGGCTTTCAGACTAACTGTAGTACTCAGTTGTTATGTATTTAATTACGTTTCGCTTATCAAGTTATGCTATGTTATGTTTATGTTTTTTCTATATCGTTGTGTTAAGTATTTCGCTTAATGATAAGGAATTAGATGAATGTTCATGTCATGGGTCAACTTGGAGTCTCTCGGGGCTCCTTGTCCCATGTTACGGTCCGGGTCTACGTTCGGGTCGTGACACTTCTAAGGTGATCAAGCATAGATTCCTAATGTTCTTCCCCAAATTCTCATTGTGCAATCAAGGAAGTTGTGAAATCAGATTTTTACAGGTATGTAGGGTTATGAATGGGTGCAATTGTCCACACCCACGCCCAATCCCTCTCAATTCATGAAAATTCTAGTTGAAGAATCTATGGGGTTTTACCCAACATGTGAATTTTCCTAAGTATCAATCATGGGTATGATCTATGCATGTTTTTAACGTTGAATTATGATTAATGGGCATATTTTACAATGTTTTCAATTATAAATTATGTTTTCAAGTTTTATAAACTTATGATGCCCATCCATGAAAGTTCATGAAAGTTGAGATCTATGAAATATATGTTCAAGCCTGATGAGATGTTTATGAAAGTATGATTTCAAATTATGCATGTTTATGTTCATGTTTTCAAATGATCATGCCTCCTCTCCGAGTTAACGAAAGAAGAAATGGAAAAGAAAATGGCCACGAGAATGGAAATGGAGATGGGCACCAGCAGGCCTCACCAACGGATTAGGAGCATGTACCTAAGCCGGTTGTCAACACTGAGTTCAGGGCAGCCATACAGATGTTAGCTCAGGCTTGACCGCCTAAGTCAATCAGCAAGCGGTAGCGCATGTCCCTCAGTATGGGAATGTGGCGGCAGCCAGAGTTAGAGATTTCCTGAGGATGAACCCTCCAGAGTTTCTTGGATCAAAAGTGGACGAGGATACACATGATTTCATTGATGAGGTTCTGAAGATCACCCAGATCATGGGGGTGACTGAAGAGGAGTGCGCCGGTCTAGCCTCGTATCAGTTGAAAGGGGTTGTGCACATTTGGTTCAAGAAATGAAAGGATAGCAGGGCAATTAGAGTAGGCCCGATTGGTTGGGATGAGTTTTATGTCACATTTCTGCATCGGTTCTTCCCTCGTGAGATGAGGAAGATCAAAGCAGCTGAGTTTTTGAACCTAAAGCAAGGGAAGATGATAGTTTAGGAGTATTCCTTGGAGTTCACTCATCTGTCCAAGTATGCACCTGAGATGGTTGCAAATAAGAGAGCCCGGGTGAGCTGGTTCATGCATGGGGTAGCAGACTACCTAGTCAAGGGTTTCCAAACTGTGATGCTTCATCAGGACATTGACTTTGCTTGGATAGTCCTGTACGTCCAGCAGATGGAGGCAGTGCAGGTGAGTGAGCGGGAGAGAGAGGCCAAGAGGGCCAGTACTGATAGCTTTGGATTCTCCTAACAGAGACCTAGTGGGCACCGTCAGCAGTTCCACCAGAGATCTTCAGCCCCAGTGCCTTCAGCTATGAGTGTGCCATCCAGATCCAGGCGTGATCAGAGAGGATGAGCATCAGGCTCGAGAGGTCAGAGTAGTAGATCCACAGAGACCAGCCCTCCAGAGTGTAGCAGGTGTGGACAGAGACACGTGGGTCAGTGCCTAGCAGGTTCAGGTGCTTGTTCGGGTGCAAGATGCTCGGACATATTCTTAGAGATTTTCTAGCAACCAGATAGGGTCATGATAGGGGCCAAGTCCCAGCCTCCAGTTCAGCAGCTCCACCAGCACGCCTAGCCCAACAGGGGCATCTACTAGTGCGGGTGGTGGTCAGCGTCAAAACAGATTCTATGCCCAAGCATTCCATTAGGAACAAGAGGTCTCCCCAGATGTAGTCATTGGTATGTTACGAGTATTCCACCTTGATGTATGTGCATTGTTAGATCTAGGGGCTACTTTATCTTTTGTGACACCCTATGTCGGAGTCAGTCCCGAAATCTTATCAGAACCCTTCTCAGTCTATACTCCAGTTGGTGATTCAGTTATAGCTCGATGGGTATATATAAATTTCCCTGTCGCAGTCCTTTAGAAAGTCACCTCAGCAGATTTAGTAGAGTTAGCCAAGACTGATTTTGATGTTATCTTTGGCATGGATTGGTTATATGCTTGTTATGCCTCAGTCAATTGTAGAACCCGTGCAGTAGAGTTTAGATTTCTGGGTGAGCCGGTCTTAAAGTGGAAGGGTAGTTAAGTTGTGCCTGTAGGTTGCTTCATTTCCTACCTTAAGGCCATAAAGATGATTTCTAAGGGTTGCATGTACCATCTAGTTGGGGTTAAGGATGCTACATCTGAAACCCTGACCATCCAATCAGTCCCTGTAGTGTGTGAGTATCTGAAAGTGTTTCCAGGTGATTTACCGAGAATCCCTCTTGAGCAGGAGATTGGTTTTGGTATTGACCTTTTTTCGATACATAGATTATCTATTCCATCTTACAAAATGGCCCCAACCAATTTAAAAGAGTTGAAGGAGCAGTTGAAGGATCTGCTATACAAGGGATTCATCAGACCTAGCAAATCCCCATGGGGTGCACCAGTTCTCTTTATCTGAAAGAAAGATGGTTCTCTTTGAATGTGCATTAATTATCAGAAATTAAACAAGGTTACCATCAAAAACAGGTATCCTCTCCCTAGGATTAACGATTTGTGTGACTAGCTTCAGGCTGCTAAGTGCTTTTCGAAGATAGACCTCAGATCCGGATACCATGAGCTCAGAGTTCGGGAGAGTGACATCCCGAATATAGCCTTCAAGACTTGGTATGGTCACTATGAGTTTGTAGTTATGTCTTTTGGACTAACGAATGCTCCTACAGCTTATATGGATTTGATGAACAGGGTGTTCAAGCCATACTTGGATATGTTCGTGATTGTGTTCATAGATGATATCCTTATATACTCTCGGAGCGAAGAGGAGCATACTGCTCATTTGAGGATGCTGCTAAAGACTCTTAAGGATTGCCAATTGTATGTTAAATTCATTAAATGCGAGTTTTGGTTGAACTCAGTGGCATTTTCGGGTCATGTGGTTTCAAGTGAGGGTGTACAGGTGGACTCTCAAAAAATAAAAGCGGTGAAGAATTGTCCTAGACCAGTGAATCCTTTGGATATCAGGAGTTTCTTAGGATTAGTTGGTTGCTATCAAAGGTTTGTTGAAGGGTTTTCGTCCATTGCAGCACCGCTGACTAAGTTGACCTAAAAAAAAGTAAAGTTTCAATGGTCGGAGGCTTGTGAGAGGAGCTTCCAAGAGTTGAAGACTCGACTCACCTCAACACCTGTGTTGACCCTAACTGAGGTTACTGATGGGTTTGTGGTGTATTGTGCCACTTCAAGAATCGGCCTTGGTTGTGTACACATGCAGCACGGTAAACTTATAACATATGCTTCTAAGCAGCTGAAGGTCCATGAAAAGAACTACCCAACTCATGATATCGAATTGGCGGCGGTAGTCTTTTCCCTGAAGATTTGTAGACACTATTTGTACAGGGTCCAAGTAGATGTGTTTATGGACCACAACGGCCTACAGTACATGTTTACCGAAAAGGATTTGAATCTACGTCAGAGAAGGTGGTTGGAGCTTTTGAAGGATTATTATATGAGTGTCCTCTTCCATCCGGACAAGACTAATGTGGTGGCAGATGCTTTTAGAAGGCTTTCCATGGAGAGTGTGTCCCATATAGATGAGGAAAGGAAGGAGTTAGTGAAGGTTGTAGATCAACTTGCATGGCTAGGAGTCCATTTGGTTGACTCGATCGATAGTGGTGTCATTGTTCAGAATGGGTCAGAATCATCCTTAGTGACCAAATTCAAAGATAGACAAGATGAGGATCCTATTTTGGTAAAGTTGTGCCACGACCCAAACATAGGCCCGTATCGAGACACGGGACAAAGAACCCCAAGAAGCTCGAAGTCGACCAATGGTACGAACATAACATTTAACTCATTCATTAAAAGGGAAGATCAATCATGAATAATATAGAGGAAGTTTGAACAAAACATAACATCTAAATACATACATCAATCTAAAGTTGAATACAAAGTATGTCTGAATAAGCCTCTAATACTGACGAATTTATGGAATAAGACCCCAACCAACTCATTATAGTCTGAAAACTGAAAAGACGAAATACAACTGATAAGAAGGGCGTCGCAAGATGAGGACTCACCAACTGACACTGAGAAGTGGTAACTCCAGAAGTCTGACTAGCGGCGGGAATGAGTCTGGATATCGGAGCCTGTATCATAAAATGATACAGCATAGAGTATGCGGTCAGTACATGGAATTTACCAAGTATGAAAGGTAAGTAAAACCGCTAAGTAAGTAAAATCATTAAACATGAATAATATAAAACATAATCAAGAAAAGATTCTAAGAGTAGGGCTTGCATGTTATTTCCTGAAATCATGATCCGATCATAACTTAACATTATAACTGAATCGAATGATCCAAATTTGAAAACTGATAATCATAAGTAAAACTAAACATTGGGTCAAACCTATTGAAAACATAATATCATGACTGATTTACATGCATAACTGAAATCATAAGGAATAATGGGAGGCTTGTCATATAACCAGCATTACCACGATAGAGCTTACATGGTCCCGACTATCACACTCAAGTGGGCAGAGCCGTCCAAAGCTTTGTCTGAGGCTAAGGACGCTACTATGATATCGATATCGCAGGGGAAGCTCACAAGGGAGGTCCCAAATAATCTGAACATACCCACATTGGTGCGTAGTTCTAAGGCATAGGGTTGACTAACCCTTAGCCTACTTGGTGCTAGACACTACTCCCAAAAACATGCATATGCTCTCCATTATTTTTCGACGAAGCTGAAGCATCGTCTAGAGAAGAAGCTGACTCATAACATACATACATAAATATGAAATCATAACATGAGGAGCCTTGGCTCAAACCATACGACAAGCTGAAAATAATGGGAGTCTTGATTCCAAAATTCATGTGGTAAGCTAATTTATGAAATCGTAAAACATACTTGATATGGGCTTGCCCAATACTTAACACGGTTGAAATCAAATTGATTCACTTTGAAAACATGAACATAAACATGGGTATGTTGAAATCATACTTTCTTCATAAACATCTCATCATGCTTGTACACATACTTCATAGATCTCAACTTTCATGAACTTTCATGGATGGGCATCATAGTTTAGAAAACTTGAAAACATAATTTATAATTTAAAACATTATAAAATATGCCCATTAATCATAACTCATCATTTAAAACATGCTTAGATCATACCCATGATTGAAACTTAGGAATTCATGCATTGGCTAAAAACCCCATGGAATCATCAATTAGAACATCATGAATTGAGAGGTAATTGAGCATGAGTGTGGACTATTGCACCTGTTCATAGCGTTACATACCTGAATAGACCTAATTTACATACTTCCTTGATTGCCCACAGAAAATTGAGGAAGAACTTTGTAGAACTAGGCTTGATTATCTCTCAAACTTCTAAACTTGCATACATGAATTAGGATAGGCTTAGAATGACTTAACCCTTTTAAAAAAACTCTATTCTGAGCTTAAAACGCATAGTTTAGGCCCTAGGAACATAGAAATTACAAAAAAGCCCTTAATAAACTCGCATAGAAAAATAGACTGCCAGTCCCAACGAGGGATTGGATAAGTCATTACCAGTGACTACGACTCCTGGTCACCAGTCTTCATGAACACTACCCATTCTTCCTCTGAGGGTCATCATGAGGGACACAACGACTTGTGGCATACCCAACAACTCATGGTGACTAGTCATGCCAACACTGCCGAAGTTCTCTAATCTTCACCCAACCTTTGACCATAATCACCCAACAAATCATGGTGTTGACCATGACTCCTGATCACACCTGTGGCCAACTCCCAACTCAAAAACTCAACCATGGCTAGACCCCTCCCCACGAATCACTTAACGACTCATGGTGTTCCTGACGGGTCACTGGACGACTCGTCCTGTGACCTGGTGCAGGGAATCATGTTTTCTCCATTTAAACTTTCGGGTCTGATCTTAGGGTTTTGGAGGTATTACAATATCTCTCCCTTGGGAACATTCACCATAGAATATGGAAAAACATAGTGAAAAGTAGAGAAATGCAATCATCATACTCAAATACTGAACATACATGCAAAAAACTGACGGAGTGATTGACTCCGATTTGAACTACATGACTAAAATGAGTTCCTGAACCACACATACATCCATTTACACAAAAGAAACTGGGGTACATGAGTTGAACATGAAACTGAATAGAGTACTAAGGAGAAAACTGATACCTCAAGCTAAAACTAAGCCGGGAGGGAATAGGTACGGGTATTTAGCCATGATATCTGCTTTGGCTTCCCATGTAGCTCCCTCAACATGTTGATTCCTCCATAAAACCTTGACTAAAGCTACTTCTTTATTTCTTAGCTTTTGAACCTGATGATCCAGTATCTCCATAACAACCTCTTCATAAATAAGGTTGTCCCTTCACAGCGACACTGTCCACCGGAACAACTAGAGCTGGATCACCAAAACACTTCATTTAGAGCGATACATGGAAAACTAGATGGACTGAAGCTAATTCTGACGGAAACTCCAATTCATATGCTACCTTACCAACTTGTTTCATAATCCAATATAGGCCAACGTAACGGGGATTGAGTTTCCCTTTCTTTTTGAACCTCATCACTCCCTTCATAGGAGATACCTTTAGAAACACCCAAATCATCGACTTCAAACTCAAGTTCTCTCCTCCTCATATCTGCATAGGACTTTTGGTGACTCTGAGCTGTTTTCAACCTATCCCTTATAAGTTGAACTTTCTGTATAGACTCAAGGACTGAATCCAGTCCTATCATCACAGCTTCACTGACTTCAAACCAACCAACAGGAGATCTATATCTTCTCCCATGGAGAGGCTCAAACGGAGTCATCTGAATGCTTGAATGGTAGTTGTTGTTATATGCAAAGTCATTAAGAGGCAAATGATCATCCCAACTACTCTTGAAGTCAATCATACACGCTCTCAACATATTCTGAAGAGTCTGATAGTCCGCTCGGCCTGACCATCCATTTGTAAGTGAAATGTTGTACTGAGCTTGACCTGAGTACCAAGTCCCTTTTGAAACGATCTCCAAAATTATGAAGTAAATTGAGTACCTCTATCTGATATGATGGACAATGGCACTCCATGCAACCGAACTAACTCCCGAATGTACAACTTAGCATAATCCTCCGCTAAATTAGTAGTTTTGACTGGTAGGAAGTGAGTTGCTTTGGTTAACCTATCCACAACCACCCAAATGGAGTCATACTATCGACGAGTGCGAGGCAACCCTGTAATGAAGTCCATATTGATCTCCACCCACTTCTAAGTAGGGATACTGATGTCTTGAAGTACATCTGTTGGTCTCTAGTGCTCAACCTTCACTTGCTGACAATTCAGACACTTAACCACAAACTCCGCTATGTCATTCTTCATTCCATTTCACCAATAGACTTCCCGTAGGTCATGGTACATAGGCACCTGGATCTATGGAATATATGAAACCATGCACCTCGTGCAACATCTGATCTCTCAGATCATCAATATCTGATACACACAAATGACCCTGATATTGGAGCACACCATCTTCCCATTTGGAGAACGCTTCCACCTTATGACTCTGAACAGCTTCCTTTAATTTTACCAAGATAGGATCCTCGTCTTTCCTATCCTTAACATCGGTCACGAAGGATGATTCTGACCCATTTTGAACAATAACTCCACCATCAGTTGAGCCAACCAAATGAACTCCCAATCGTACAAGTCGATGCACATCCTTCACCAGCTCCTTCCTCTCCTCATCTACATGGGACACTCTCCATAGAAAGCCTACTAAGAGCGTCTGCTACCACATTAGCCTTGCCCGTATGGTAAAGTATACTCATATTATAATCCTTGAGTAGCTACAACCACCTTCTTTGACGTAGATTTAGATCCTTCTAAAGTAAACACATATTGTAGGATTTTGTGGTCCGTAAACACATCTACATGGACCCCGTACAAATAGTGTCTCCAAATCTTCAAGGCAAATACCACTGTCGCCAATTCAAGATCATGAGTCAGATAATTCCTTGAACCTTCAGCTGCCTGGAAGCATAGGACATAACCTTACCATGCTGCATTAATGCACACCCAAGGTCGATCCTCAAAGCATCACAATATACCACAAAACCATCGGTACCCTCAGGTAGGGTCAACATCGGTGTTGAGGTGAGTCGGGTCTTTAACTCTTGGAAGCTCCTCTCACAAGCCTCTGACCATTTAAACTTCACTTTCTTTTGGGTCAATCTGGTCAACGGTGCTGCAATAGATGAAAACCCCTCAACAAATCTCCAATAATACTTAGCTAAACCCAAGAAATTCCTGATATTCGAAGGATTCACCGGTCTAGGCCAATTCTTCATCGCCTCTATCTTTTGAGAGTCTACCTGTACACCCTCACTTGATACCACATGACCCAAAAGTGCTATTGAGTTCAATCAACTCACATTTACATAATTTAGCATATAACTGACTATCCTTCAAGGTCTGTAGCACCGCCCTCAAATAAGAGGCATGCTCTATCTTGCTTCGAGAATATATAAGGATATCATCTATGAACACAATCACGAACATGTTTAGATATGGCTTGAACACCCTGTTCATCAAATCCATAAAAGCTGCAGGAGCATTCGTTAGTTCAAAAGAGATAACTATAAACTCGTAATGACCATACCGAGTCCTGAAGGCTGTCTTCATGATGTCACTCTCCCGAAACCTGAGCTGATGGTATCCGTATCTAAGGTCTATCTTTGATAAGCACTTAGCACCATGAAGCTGGTCAAACAAATCATCAATCTTGGGGAGAGGATACCTATTCTTGATGGTGACCCTGTTCAATTACAGATAATCAATGCACATATGAAGAGAACCCTCTTTCTTGCGGACAAAGAGAACTGGTGCACCCTATGGGGATTTGCTAGATCTGATGAATCCCTTGTCTAAAAGGTCCTTCAGTTGCTCCTTCAACTCCTTTAACTCAGCTGGAGCTTTTCTGTAAGGAGGAATAGATATAAGATGCATATCGAGAAGAAGGTCAATACGAAAATCAATCTCTCGCTCGAGAGGGATTCCCGATAAATCATCTGGAAACACTTCTGGACATTTACACACTATTGGAACTGACTGGATAGTCGGGGTCTCAGATGTAGCATCTTTAACCCTAACTAGATGATACACGTAACCCTTACAAATCTTATTTTTGTCCTTAAGGTAGGAAATGAAACGACCTATAGGCACAGCTAAACTACCCTTCCACTCTAAGACTGGTTCACCTGAAAATCTGAACTCTACTGCACGGGTTATACAATTCACTAAGGCATAGCATGCAAATAGCCAATCATCCGAGGATAACATCAAAATCGGTCATGGCTAACTCTACTAAATCTGGTGAGGTGATTTTCTGAAGGACTATCAAGGCAGTTTCTATACACTCGTCTAGCTATAACGGAATCACCAACTGGAGTAGAGACTGAGAAGGGTTCTGACAAGATTTTGGGACTAACTCCAAAACTACTAGCAATATAGGGCATCACAAAAGATAAAGTAACCCTAGATCTAACAATGCATATACATCAAGGTGGAATACTCGTAATATACTAGTGACTACATCTGGGGAGACCTCCTGCTCCTGACAGGATACTAGGGCGTAGAATCTATTTTGGTGTTGTCCGCCACCCATACTAGTAGATGCCCCTATTGAGCTGGGAATGCTGGTGGAGCTGTTGAAATAGAGGTTGGGCCTCGGCCCTTATCATGGCCCTATCTTGCTGTTGGACAGTCTCTAAGCATATGTACGAGCTTCCCACGCCCGAAACAAGCGCCTGTACCTACTAAGCACTGTCCTGTATGTCTCTGGCCACATCTGCTACACTCAAAAGGGCTGGTCTCTAGGGTTCTCCTACTCTGGCCCCTTGATCTTGATGCTCGTCCACTCTGATCGCGCCTGGACCTGGATGGTACACTCATAGCGGAAGGCGCTAAGGCTGAAGATCTTTGGTGGAACTATTGACAGTGCCCACTAGGTCTCTACTGGGAGAATCCAAAGCTATCAATCCTGTTCCTCTTTTCCTCCCTCTCCCGCTCACTTATTTGTACCGCCTCCATTTGCTGGGCATACAGGACTATTGGAGCAAAGTCAATGTCCTGATAAAGTATCATGGTCCGGTGATCCTTGACTAGGTAGTCCGCGACCCCATGGACGAACCGGCTCACTCGGGCCCTCTGATCTAACACCATCTCAGGTGCATACCTGGACAAGCGTATGAACTACAACGCATACTCATGTACTGCCATCTTTTTGCCTTAAATTCACAAACTTGGCCGCTTTGATCTCCCTCATTTCCCAAGGGAAGAACCGATCCAGAAAAAAAGCATGAAACTCATCCCAACTGATGGGGCCTGCTCCAACTGCCCTACTATCCTTCCATTGCTTAAACCAAATGTGCACAACCCCCTTCAACCGTTGCAAAGCTAAATCAGCGCACTCCTTCCCAATTACCCCCATAATCTGGGTGATCTTCAGGATCTCCTTAATGAACTCATGTGGATCCTCGTCCACCTTCAATTCAAGAAGCTCGAGAGGGTTCATCCTCAGAAAATCCCTAACTCTTGCCATCGTCGCATTCCAGTTCTGAGGTACATGCACTACTGCCTACTAATTGACCGGGCGATCAAGGCCTAGGCTAACATTTGAATGGCAGCCCTAAACTCTGCGTGGGCAACCGGCTCGGGTATATACTCCTCATGGGCTGGTGGGGCCTGCTGGTGCCCATCTCTATTTCCATTCTCATGGTCATTCCCATTTTTGTTTCTCCCTCCATTAACTCTACGGGGAGGCATGATTTTGCAAACGCATATAGCATGAGTTATAAGGATAGATATAAATTTCATCGCATGACTTAGATCATGAAAGAAGGTAACATTTCCTAAACGTCTCATAGACTCTTCGTCATAAGTGTAATGCGCTTCACACCCATGAAAAAGATTCTACTACGCGGCTTTCGTACACCCTAGGACACTTCGAAACCTAATTCTCAGATACCAAGTTTTTCATGACCCGAACATTGGCCGGATCGAGACATGGAACAAAGAACCCCGAGATGCTCCAAGTCGACCCATGGCATGAACATAACATTTAACTCATTCATTAAAATGGAAGATCGATCGTGAATAACATAATGGAAGTCTGAACAAAACATAACATCTGAATACATACATCAATCTAAAGTTGAATAGAAACTATGTCCAAATAAGTCTCTAATACTGACGAGTTGATGGGACAAGACCCCAACTAACTCATTATAGTCTAAAAACTAAAAAGACGAAATACAACTGATAAGAAGGGCCCTCGCAAGATGAGGACTCACCAACTGATAATGAGAAGTGCTAACTCCGGAAGTTTGACTAGCGACGAGACTGAATCTAGATATCAAAGCCTGTATCATAAAATGATACAGCATAGAGTATGCGATCAGTATGTGGAATGCACAGAGTATGCAAGGTAAATAACACTGCTAAGTAAGTAAAATCATTAAACATGCATAATATAAAACATAATCAAGAAAAGATTCTGAGAGTAGCGCTTGCATGCTATTTTCTGAAATCATGATCCAGTCATAACTAAACATCATATCTTAATTGAATGAACCAAAGCTGAAAATTGATAATCATAAGTAAAATTGAACATTGGGTCAAACCTGCTGAAAACATAATATCATGAATGATTTACGTGCATAACTGAAATCATGAGGAATAATAGGAGACTCGTCATATAATCGTCATTACCACAATAAAGCTTACATGGTCCCGACTATCACACTCAAGTGGGTAGAGTTGTCCAAAGCTTTTCTAGGGCTAAGGATGCTACCATGATATCAGTATCAAGCTGAAGGGCCCCTTGGGGCAGGCGAAGCTCATAAGGTAGGTCCTAAATAATCTGAACATACCTACATTGGCGCGTAGTTCTGAGGCATAGGGTTGACTGACCCTTAGCATACTCGGTGCAAGACATACTCCCAAAAACATACATATACTCTCCATCATTTTTCTACGAAGCTGAACCATAATCTAGAGAAGATTCTCACTCATAACATACATACATAAATCTGAAATCATAACATGAGGAGCCTTGGCTCAAACCAAACCACAAGCTGAAAATAATGGGAGTCTTGATTCCAAAATTCGTGTGGTAAGCTAATTCATGAAATTATAAAACATTCTTGATCATATGGGCTTGCCCAATACTTAACACGCTTTAAATCAACTTGATTCACTTTGAAAACATGAACATAAACATGGGTATTTATAAATCATACTTTCTTCATAAACATCTCATCATGCTTGTATACATACTTCATAGATCTGAACTTTCATGAACTTTCATGGATGGGCATCATAGTTTAGAAAACTTGAAAATATAATTTATAATTTAAAATATTGTAAAATCTGTCCGTTAATCATAATTCATCATTTAAAACATGCTTAAATCATACCCATGATTGAAACTTAGGAATTCATGCATTGGGTAAAAACCCCATGGAAGCATCAATTAGAACATCGTGAATTGAGAGGGAATTGGGCATGGGTGTGGATTATTGCACCCATTTATAGCCTTGCATACTTGAATAGACCTGATTTTCACACTTCCTTGACTGCCCAAAGAGATTTGAGGAAGAACTTTGTAGAACTAGGCTTGATCACCTCTCAAACTTCTAAACTTGCATGCATGATTAGGATAGGCTTAGAATGACTTAACCCTTATAAGAACACTCTATTTTGAGCTTAAATGATGTAGTTTAGTCCTTAGGAACATAGAAATTATGGAAAAGCCCTTAATTAAGTGCAGAGAAAAACAGACTGCCAGTCCCAACGAGGGACTGGACGAATTGTTACCAGTGACCACGACTCGTGGTCACTAGTCGTCATGAACACTGCCCATTCTTCCTCTGAGCGTCACCACAAGGGACACCATGACTCGTGGCATACATAATTACTCGTGGTGAACAGTCGTTGCCAACACTGCCGAAGTTCTCCAATCTTCACCCAACCTTTAATCACGGACCACCCAATGAATCGTGGTGCTGACTATGACTCGAGGTCACACTCGTGGCCAGCTCCCTACTCAAAATTTCAACCATGGACAGAACCCTCCCCATGAGTCACTTAACGACTTGTGGTGTTCCTATTTTCTCCGTTTCAACTCCCAGGTCTGATCTTAGGATTTTCGGGGTATTACAATAATGCAGGGATGGAGATACATAATGCCTGGCTCACTTAGGCAAATCCCACATCGGAAAAGAGAAGAAGAGTCCTGGCTATTTGGTAAAGGACTGGACTTAATACTGTGAGGCGCCTTTTGGGTTTAAAATCCAAGGGGACAAAACCATGTTAGGTCAAGGCCCAAAAGTGGACAATACTTCATAGTGTTGCGCCAGGGTATTTACAGGTGGTATCAGAGCTGACTCTCGACTAGTACAGTGGTATGGCAAACCTCACCGAGGACGTTGAGTCCCACATCAGAAAAGAGAGGGAGAGTCTTGGGCTATTCAGTAAAAGGATGGACTTAATACTGTGAGGTGCCTTTTGGATTGAAAATCCAAGGGGACAAAATTGTGTTGGGCCAGGGTCGTTACAAGTTAAAGGAAGCTGTTTAGAATCAGAAGGTAGAAGTCTTCTCCAAATGGGGAGATGGGGTGCTTCGATACCAGGGTCGCTTGTGTATTTTGGGTGTTGATAATTTGAGAGATCGGATGTTGCACGAGGCTCATGGTTCTAGATACTCTATACATTGAGGTGCCACCAAGATGTATCGTGACCTACGAGAAGTCTATTTGTGGAGTGGCATGAAAAAGGACATAGCAAAGTTTGTGGTCAAGTGTCCAAATTGTCAACAGGTGAAAGTTGAGCACCAAAGACCTGGAGGTGTGCTTCAAGATATTAGTATCCCTACTTGGAAGTGGGAAGAGATCAATATGGACTTCATTACAAGGTTGTGTCGCACTCGTCGATAGTATGACTCTATTTGGATGGTTGTGGATAGGTTTACTAAAGCTCATTTCCTACCGATCAAAATTACCGATTCAGCGGAGGATTATGCTAAGTTGTACATTTGGGTGCTAGTTTGGTTGCATGGAGTGCCCTTTTCCATCATATTAGATAAAGGTACTCAGTTTACCTCCCAGTTTTGGAAATCGTTTCAAAAAGGACTTGGTACTCCAAGATTAGCACAGTCTTTCACCCACAAACAGATGGTTAGTTGGAGTGGACCATTCAGACTCTTGAGGATATGTTGAGAGCGTGTGTAATTGATTTCAAGGGTAGTTGGGATGACCATTTGCCTCTCATTGAGTTTGCAGATAACAACAGCTACTATTCCAGCATTCAAATGGCTCCGTTTGAGGCTCTCTATAGGCGAAGATGTAGATCGCCTATTGGTTGGTTTGAAGTCTGTGAAGTTGCGATGATAGGACCATATTCATTCCATGAGTCAATGGAAAATTTTCAGCTTATAAGCGACAGGTTGAAAACAACTCAGAGTCGCCAAAAGTCCTATGCAGATGTGAGGAGGAGAGAGCTTGAGTTTGATGTTGATGATTGGGTGTTTCTAAAGGTATCTCCCATGAAGGGAGTGATGAGGTTTAAATAAAGGAAAACTCAGTCCCTGCTATGTTGGTCCATACCGGATTATGAAATTGGTTGGCAAGGTAGCATATATCGCTCTTAAAGATATGTTTGGGTGATCCAGCTCTAGTTGTTCCGGTGGACAGTGTTAGTGTGAAAGATAGCCTTAGTTATGAAGAGATTTTGGTAGAAATACTTGATCTTCAGGTTTGAAATCTAAGAAACAAAGAAGGAGCCTCAGTCAAGGTTTTGTGGAGAAATCAGCATGTTGAGAGAGCTACATGGGAAGACGAAGCAGATATGATGGATAAATACTCACATTTATTTCCTTCTGGCTCATTTTCAGCTTGAGGTATCAGTTTCCTCCTTACTACTCTATTAAGTTTCATATTCATTTCATGTGCCCCAGTTTCTTTCATGTCAATGAATGTATGTGTGCTTCAGGAATTCAGTTCAGTCATGTAGTTCAATTCGGAGTCAGTCACTCCGTCAGTTTTCAGCTTGTACGTTCAGTATTTGAGTATGATGATTGCATTTCTCTTATCTTCAGTATGATTTTCAACATTCGAGGATGAATTTTCCCAAGGGGGAGATATTGTAATACCCCAAAATCCCTAAGTTCAGACCCGGAGTTGAAACGGAAAAAACAGGATTTTCTGCACCAGGTCACAGGACGAGTCGTCCAATGACCCGTGGGGTGCACCACGAGTCGTTGAGTCACTTGTAAGGAGGATGTTGGACATGGCTGAGATTTTGGAGTTTGAGGCTATCCACGGGTGGGACCACGAGTCATCCAGTGGATCATGGTTAGAGATTGGTTTGAAGGATGAATGTTCTGGCAGTGCACCTAACGACCAGTCACCACGAGTCGTTAGGTAAACCATGAGTCATGGTGTTCCTCTTGGTGATCAGTGAAGGTGGAATTCCAGTGCAGGCAACGAGAGGTGAATACAAGTCGTGGTTAGGGACGACGGGTCGTCTAGTCCCTCATTGGGACTGGCAGTGTGTTTTTGTCTGCGAATTATTAAGGGCTTTTCTATAATTTCTAAGTTCATAAGGTCTAAACTACGCCATTTTAAGCTCAAAATAGAGTGTTTTAAGAGGGATAAGTTCATTCTAGGCTTATTCACTTCCATGCATGCAAGTCTAGAAGCTCCTAAGGGTGATCAAGCCTAGATTCCTCAAGTTCTTCCCCAAATTCTTATTGGGCAATCAAGGAAGTTGTGAAATAAGATTTCTATAGGTATGTAGGGTTATGAATGGGTGCAATTGTCCACACCCATGCCCAATCCCCTCTCAATTCATGAAAATTCTAGTTGAAGAATTTATGGGGTTTTATTCAACATGTGAATTTTCCTATGTATCAATCATGGGTATGATCTATGCATGTTTTTAACATTGAATTCTAATTAATGGCCATATTTTACAATGTTTTCGATTATAAATTATGTTTTCAAGTTTTATAAATTATGATGTCCATCCATGCAAGTTCATGAAAGTTGAGATCTATGAAATATGTGTTCAAGCATGATGAGATGTTTATGAAAAAAGTATGATTTCGAATTACCTATTTTTATGTTCATGTTTTCGAATGATCAAGTCTATGTCAAGAATGTTTAAGTATTGGGTAAGCCCATATGATTAAGTATGTTTCATGATTATCTAAATTTCATGTTATCAGCTTACCACATGGAGTTTGGAGTCTAGACTCCACTATTTTCATCTTGTTGTATGGTTTGAGCCAAGGTTCCTCATGTTATGATTTTAGATTTATGTATGTATGTTATGAGTCAGCTTCATCACTAGATGATGGTTCAGCTTCATTGAAAAATGATGGAGAGTATATGTATGTTTTTGGGAGTAGTGTCTAGCACCGAGTAGGCTAAGGGTCAGTCAATTCTATGCCTCATAACTACGCACCAACATAGGTATGTTCAGATTATTTGGGACCTCCTTTGTGAGCTTCCCCTGCCCCTAAGGGGCCTTCAACTTGATATCGATATCATGGTAGCATCCATAGCCCTGGAAAAGCTTTGGACAGCTCTAACCACTTAAGTGTGATAGTCGGGACCATGTAAGCTCTATCGTGGCAATGTCGGTTATATAACGAGTCTCCCATTGTTCCTCATGATTTCAGTTATGTATGTTCATCAGTCATGATATTATATTTTCAGCAGGTTTGACCCAATGTTCAGTTTTACATATGATTACCAATTTTCAGCTTTAGGTCATTCGATTCAGTTATGATATTCAGTTATGTTACGATCATGATTTCAGAAAATAGCATGCAAGCCCTACTCTCAAAATCTTATCTTGATTATGTTTTCATGATAGGCATGATTTACGATTTTACTTACTTAGCAGTTTTACTTTCCTTGCATACCCGGTACATTCCACATACTGACCGCATACTCTATGTTGTATTCTTCATGATACAGGCTCGGACATTCAGGCTCAATCCCGTCATTAGCCAGACCTGCAGCTTTAGTACTTATCAGCCAGAGTTGGTGAGTCCTCATCTTTTGAGGGGCCTTCTTTTCAATTGTATCTATTACTTTAAGTTTCAGACTTTAGTGAGTTAGTTGGGGTCTTGTCCCATCAACTCGACAGCAGTAGAGGCTTTTCGGACATAGAATGTAATTAGCTTCAGTCTCAAATTATGTATTCCGATATTATGAGATTGTCAAACTTCCGTTATATTAATTATGTTGATCTAGTGATCTTGGGCAAATTTATATAACCAAGTGATACTCAAATGTGTCATGTTAGCCTTGTTTATCTATCAATGTTTATACATTCTCATGTGACTGGTAATAAAATGTGAATTTATACAAACCAACATGATTAGCATTGTTTTGCAGGTAAAATATAATTTTGGGAAGCTAAAATGTGTGTTGGAAGAGATCGGGGTTGGACTCAGATGTGAGAAAAGGACAAGGAATTGGAAGGCACAAAATAAAGAGGCTCCGCGATGGAGCCGTGTCACGCTGCCATCACGGAGGCCTTCTGCCTGGATAGGGAATTTTCGGCCTATTTCCAGTGAAGGTTCGCGTTGGGTCCGTGGCACGATGGCCTGGCTCCGCGTTGCACGTCGTGCCACGTTGAGCCTGATTACCTGGACCCCCAACTTCCAGTGAGGGTCCGCGTCGGTGGTGTGTCACGGAGGCAGTGCTCCGCGATGCACTCCGTGACACGTTGCTTGTTATTCCGGGAAAAATTCCCACTAGTATAAATAGAACACTTAGGTTCATTTTTCAATATTCTGACTTGGTGGAGCAAGAACGTGGGTTACAGGCAGTTGAGGGGACGAAATTATCAGGTTTTTTCTCTCATTCCTTCTCCTTGAATTCAATTGCTTGTATGTTTAACACTCATTTAACGATGTTTGATCCACAAATGAGTGGCTAATTCCTCTTCTTGCTGAGGTTAAGAACACTTGTAATGAAATGTGATTGTTGATCAAATTGGTTTTTCATCTTTTCTTCCATGGTTGTTCTATTGATTCTTGTTCTTACTGCATTAATGTGTGGCCTATGTTAATGTATATCTAAAAAGTCCGGTTTCACTCGAAAGAGCAAGAAATTGGAAAGTTGTGAATTAATAGGATATGATCCTTTCTTAGTTTCGGAAAATTGAGAATTGATTTACCTTCAGGATAGAAATATACCTGAAAGTCGTATTAGTCAATTTAGGAACCGGGTTCGTATGGCTAGAACATGAATTTTCGTTTAATCACAGAAATGTAGGTGGATGGTTCATGATTCTTAAGTTGGGTTAAATACGAGAGTTTTAATCCATTGGCATTAGTTCTTGACTAGCAACTGGAGGAAAGGTTAACCAAATTATATCGATAATTAATTTCTTTACATGTTCAATTAACCTCAGTATGCTCACATTCATAGTTTAGACTCACATTAGATACTTGTTTTAGACTTAGCATAAAATTTAGAATCCAAAAATATCAACTCTTGGTTACACTGTTGTCTTCATTGTTAAACTGAAAATATAGTAACACTTGATTAATTTTTACCTTATCCCAGTCCCTGTGGGATCGATACTTGGCTTACTTGAGCCACTTTACTACTTGTTCGACCACGTGCACTTGCGTGTAGTTATATACCCTAAATTAAGGTATGTTCCTAAATTCCATCTCATTTCTTGTCGATTTTCTTCGATATTGAGCATGTGATGTGAGCTAAACTTGCCCTAAGTAGAAATTAAGCGTAAATTCAATTGAATTGTTGTTGATGGATGTTCGGAGTATCATTGTGATCGCTTGAACTCGCTAATTTCATAATTTAATCGAATTTTTGTTGATACAATCATAGCTAGGGCTTGTTTTTGAATTTGAAGTGGAAAAATGTAGTGAACTAGTGAAATTCATGATGGGTTGTACATGTTGAGTGAGATGAGCCGATGTGCTAGTTGTTATTATGCTAAAAGACCGACGGATTCTCGGGTTAGGGGAATATTGAAATTTGCAAGAATTGGGTGAGTTGTATAGGTTCGTGTAGATAAATTCTTATTGTTTTCGTTTCTTTGTTTTTCCTGGCTAAGTGCGATAAGATAAAATGTTATTGATGGTAATGATTGTGGTTAGCTGTATGAAGTCTGAGTAGTACATAGAATACATACCGTCGAATTCTTCGAATGCACTAAGCATGTTGTATATTTGGTTGTTTGTGTGTGTAAATGGGTATGATCTTGCCGTAATGTTGTAATTTTAGCTAAGGACTAAGTGTGGGGTAGCCTAGCTTAACCCGACCATAATCGAAGCTAATACTCATGGGCTTAACATTGATCTTGTCTATTTGGGTTGACAGGAAAAAATGGCAAGCAGGCAAGAACGTCTGGCGCCAGAAGAAAGAGAATCAGACTGGGCACAGCAGTCCCAGCAGCACCAGCGGTTCCACGCGGCCAACGCTGCCAATACGGAACCAGGTGGGTGACAGAAGAGGGGAAGAAGTGGTATGCCAAGCACAAGGAGAGCAAGTACTTCCCCGAGGAACACATAGCTCGGGAACCGTTGGCACAGGAGTTCCCTAGGATTGTCCACAGGATCGAGGCAGCTGGGCTCAATTTCATCTTTGAAGAGCCCAAGGAATGCAACTTGAACCTGATTCGGGAATTCTATGCCAATTGGAACCCGACTCTCAGAAGTCACACCATCAAAATCAGAGGGCAAATAGTCACCTTTGAGCCCCACCACCTCAATGCTATCATAGGGGCGCGGGACACAGACGCCCACGTGCTTCGACATCTGAACATCACTCCACCATATGCAGACATCAGACGCACCTTGTGTGGAACCCGATCGACAGCTAGATGGAGCAGACACAAGGAGAGGGGCTACCATTAGACTTTGCCCTATTCACAGATGAACAGGTAAGCCAGGATATGGCTTAAGATCGTCTGTTCCTGCCTAATCCCGGGGGTACATACGACGGATGTAACCCGGGATTGTGTATGCCTGGTGTACGCCCTGATGAAAGTGCTGGAGATCAACGTGGGGGCGGTGATTATCTCCGCCATGAAGGGAGCCCGGTTGCATCAGGGGCACAGATACGGATTTGGTGGGCTACTCACCACATTTCTGAGGGGCCTAGATGTTGAGGAAGAGCCCCTTGATTATATCCCGCAGATAGAGCGGCGGGCCTTAGATGTCACTAAAACTAAGGCTCCCGACACCACCCACGGGCCAGTGCTTACACTAGGCGAGCGACATGCCCGTGATGATCAGTATATGGCTCGCATGTACGGGATGCAGATGCTCCAGTTGAGGATAGACGGGAGGCCGACAACAGAGGAGGAGCTATGGCAGCTCGAGCTGGACTACCCTTTTGGCGAAAACGCCAGGGCTCTACGCCAAGTGGGGCCAGCATTTGTAGAGCCCACGGATGATGATGTCCCCACAGACGAGGAGACACATCGGGAGGACTCCGATGTGGAGTCCGATGATGACGATGGGGGTGATTCAGACATGAGAGATGAAGCAGCAGCACCTGATGAAGAAGTGGAGTACTTTGATTGATCAGGGAGTTCCACCACCCAATTTTTGTGCTATTTTAATTTTTGAGAACACTGGGGACAGTGTTAGAGATAAGTGTGGGGTGGGAGTAGTTAGGTGCTGGTTGTGTTGTTATGTATGTCCTAATCTGTTGTTGTGCCTGTGAACAAAATTTTCTGACCCTGTGATTTGTGATTGTTAAGTTGTTGTTCTGTATTGTAAATATATGTGAAACTGTTGTGTGTTGCTGAATGTTGCTAGCTGAGTTTGTACATATGTTTGTTTATCGAATTGATCGATATTTGTAAAATCGAAATGATCGATATTTTTTTTAAAAAAAAAAATTCAATTCTTGGGTTTATCGGCGTTTGTTTTCGGTTCTTTTACCGAGAATGGTCCCATTGAACCGAAGTCCTAGTTAGTGACCGTTCCCTATGATGGATGGATGACGACCGTCTTAAGGGAAATGTAGTCGTTAGGAGTAGATTTTTCATTTATTTTTCTGTTGCTTTTCTTTTGTGGGGTGCATCCCAAAACTTGTAGTTACTTTATGGTTGCGGAATTCTGGTTGCGTGTTGTACATGATATTTAAAATGCAAATGTGATTCGTATGAAAGCATGCAATTTTGTAATTATGTTGAGATACCTAGGTCATAGAGTCGATTCAGTGTGATTGAGTCTTAATGTTTGAATTCCTGTAATTAGCTGATTGGAGAGTCTATGAATACGTCTCGAATTGAGCATGTGCAATAAGTGTGAAGTGAGGTTTTGTTATTCCATGCCATTGTGGAGTGTCTAGAACTTGCCTGGTGTGTGTACAAAACGAAATGAAGGAGGTGTATTGTAGGAAAGGATGTAGGCATTTCTTTGTGTTTAACCGAAAGTTTCTATTTTTCATTATTGTACCCACCTTGATTGTGTACCCTAGTCAGCCCGTTGAGCCTTTAGCCTATTAATTTTTTTCTTTTGTCAAAAAGTGTAAACCGAGCTTAATCCCTTCTTTTCATTAGCCGCAAATTTGATCCAAAACTCTTAAGCGCTTAAGAAGAGAAAATCATTTTCCCAAAGTGTCAAAGAGTGAGAATGGTGAAAAGAAAAGAAAAGCAGAGTGATGGAAGAAAAGAAAAGGGTGAAGGTGCACTTGTTATAAATAAACTATAATGAAGGTGCATGAATAATCTTTGTTGTTGTGTCAAGTGTGCTTAATAAGATGGGCCAAACTAAAGAAATACTTCAAGAATGGGAGGATGAAGAAAGAAACAATGCCCGTGAGTTTGATGGGATGTATTGAAAAGGCGCTTAAGGATGCTAGTGGCTATTATTGGCTAGCCCAATATTTACTAGTTTCGTAGCTTACATTACAACCCGTTAAAGTCCTACGTGATCCTACATCACACTTCTTTATATTAGTGGAGTAATACACTAAAGGCAAGCTTATGGGTCATGACATGATGCATGTGAATTCTTTTGGGAGAGAGAGCGAAATTGTGTTTTTATGCCCCTGCTTGAAATTTTGTGAGTTTATATGATCAAAAAGGGGAAAATTCTCTTGTGTTGTGAGGGCACATGCTTGATGAAAGATTAATTTTCGTGTCGGATGTCTTGATCAGCTGATTTGCATGAGTTTGCCAATATCGAGAGTCGATTCTTAAGTCTAGGAGGTCTTGATGTATTGAAGGTCATTGCATTGGTAGGACCATGCATGTTTTCTTGATGATTTGCTGCATTGAATAATCGGTATGACCGTAACCTAAATTGTCGAACCAAAGTAGCGAGGTTGGGATGTAAATTGCATGAGGTGTAATATTGTTGTTCGAGGACGAACAAGGATTTAAGTGTGGGGTAAGTGATCTTGGGCAAATTTATATGCCCAAGTGATACTCAAATGTGTCATGTTAGCCTTGTTTATCTATCAATGTTTATACATTCTCATGTGATTGGTAATAAAATGTGAATTTATACTAACCAACATGATTAGCATTGTTTTGCAGGTAAAATGTAATTTTTGAGAAGCTAAAATGCGTGTTGGAAGAGATCGGGGTTGGACTTGGATGTGAGCAAAGGACAAGGAATTGGAAGGCACAAAATAAAGAGGCTCCGCGATGGAGTCGTGTCACGCTACCATCGCGGAGGCCTTCTGCCTGGATAGGGAATTTTCGACCTATTTCCAGTGAAGGTTCGCGTTGGGTCCGTGGCACGGTGGCCTGGCTCCGCGTTGCACGTCGTGCCACGTTGAGCCTGATTACCTGGACCCCCAACTTCCAGTGAGGGTCCGCGTCGATGGCGTGTCACGGAGGCAGTGCTCCGCGATGCACTCCATGACACGTTGCTTGTTATTCCGGGAAAAATTCCCACTAGTATAAATAGAACACTTAGGTTCATTTTTCAATATTCTGACTTGGTGGAGCAAGAACGTGGGTTACAAGCAGTTGAGGGGACGAAATTATCAGGGTTTTTCTCTCTTTCCTTCTCCTTGAATTCAATTGCTTGTATGTTTAACACTCATTTAACGATGTTTGATCCACAAATGAGTGGCTAATTCCTCTTCTTGCTGAGGTTAAGAACACTTGTAATGAAATGTGATTGTTGATCAAATTGGTTTTTCATCTTTTCTTCCATGGTTGTTCTATTGATTCTTGTTCTTACTGCATTAATGTGTGGCCTATGTTAATGTATATCTAAAAAGTCCAATTTCACTCGCAAGAGCAAGAAATTGGAAAGTTGTGAATTAATAGGATATGATCCTTTCTTAGTTTCGGAAAATTGAGAATTGATTTACCTTCAGGATAGAAATATACCTGAAAGTCGTATTAGTCAATTTAGGAACCGGGTTCGTATGGCTAGAACATGAATTTTCGTTTAATCACAGAAATGTAGGTGGATGGTTCATGATTCTTAAGTTGGGTTAAATACGAGAGTTTTAATCCATTGGCATTAGTTCTTGACTAGCAATCGGAGGAAAGGTTAACCAAATTATATCGATAATTAATTCTTTACATGTTCAATTAACCTCAGTATGCTCACATTCATAGTTCAGACTCACATTAGATACTTGTTTTAGACTTAGCATAAAATTTAGAATCCAAAAATATCAACTCTTGGTTACACTGTTGTCTTCATTGTTAAACTGAAAATATAGTAACACTTGATTAATTGTTACCTTATCCCAGTCCCTGTGGGATCGATACTTGGCTTACTTGAGCCACTTTACTACTTGTTCGACCACATGCACTTGCGTGTAGTTATATACCCATATAACAATTGACTGAACATCTTCCTCTTTATTATGATTGGGTTAGATGATATGTTCATGCCATGGGTCGACTTGGAGCCTCTCGGGATTCTTTGTCACTTTTCTCGATCCGAGCATATGTTTGGGTCGTGATGTTGATATTCTTTTTTCCTAATATCTACCTCTCTAGGTTCAAGAAAGTAGAGAATTCAGGCAAGTCCTAACATTACGCTCCGTTAAGAAATGTTTAAGATGAAGAGAAGACAATACAGGCATAAGTATTGGTTTAGTGTGCAAACCCTGGTTTTAGTCTCTCATATTTGTAAGAGAAGAATTAGAATCCATAGAAGAAAATATAATTAAATACTTACAATGATGATTGAATAAAAATCTAATTGATTATTGCACAATTCAACTTTGAACAAATCAAGAACAATGAATAAATTCTTCAAGAAATTTCGTGTAATTGATCTCCAAGAATATTGGAAGGCTCAAGAATCACGAATACAACTCAAAAGAATTTCAAAAGTACCGGTCCCCTCACACAAATAACTTAGAAAAGTATTTATACAAATAATTAGAAATCTTTCCTAAATTAACAGGGAATCTGCCAAATTAGTCGCTGCCAGATCCTACGAGCCGTAGCTTATAGCTACAAGTGGTACCTTCCATCCGTACAGTTATAGGTAGTCTTGAAATTGGTTAAGTCCAAGGAGTTGGTACGACTCGTACAATGCTGTCACAAGTCATACAGCTGTGTTGTTGTCTGATCCTATGAAGTCGGGCATCCTCTGAAGTTTTCCACGAGCCTTGGGTATGATTCTAACATTCATAGTACAACTTGTGACATCCTCTCATACCATGGGATCTGCCAATCAATATTTTCTCTGAATGTTTCCACAACTGCTTTGGTACGGCTCGTACCAAGAGTCGTACTTGGTTGGTGCCTTGTGGAGTTCCTCTGAATTTTATCACGAAAGCATAGGGCTTGCACCACCAAGGTACGGCTCATACTGAAGCCTGCAACTTCACTATTTTCTTCATTCTTTTCACTTCTTTACAGGATTCAACTCCAACACATGATTTTCCTGAAAACATGGCAAAAATGCATCATATTTGTATCAACACACCTAAGACCATGCATCTTTCCTCAGTTTTAAGCGTCGAGAGTGTTGTAAACCCACAGTATATCATTTATTCATTTATTTATGATGAGTATGTCAAGTAGACAAGAGGTAGACCTTCTCACACAGGTAACGGCCTCCTTATCATAGTGATAAGTGGAGATGAAACTGGATTTTAAGCAAAATTATCGAATGGATAATTTGAGAGCTATAGTCTTAAAATCAAGAAAGTCATATAAATAATGACATAAGGTCGTTAACGTGAAAAATGTTCACCTAGTCTACTTAGTGAGCCAGATGAGTTATTGTAGATCAAGAAACTCAAACTTAGACATTTGTGGTGTCTAGATATCATTTGTACAACATTCTAAAAGAGACAAAGACATACACTTCATGGAAAAGGAGAAAATGTTGTAGCATGTGTTTCATATCATGTTTGCTAATGTTGACCAATTAGGTTAAACATAAGTTCATTCTCAACTTATTATTGTGTGAGACCCAGAGCCTTTATGCTGGCTCAATATGTGTGTCCTTAGCGACTCTAATCTGATACTTGAGACTTAGTTTGATGTAGCTATTAATGTGTTTCCAAAAGACCGTGAACACAGATTCGATTTGGAGGAGCATATCTATAAAAGAAGCTAAATTAATGTTGAGGGAATCATGAGAAGAGGAAGATAATTAATGGAATTTCATTGATTTGTATTCAAGGGTGCACCAGTTATAGCTAATGATTTAGGATTGTGAATACAAGAAATGATAATATATGAGATCATGAGAGTATATCAAATATGATTCATATGATCTGAGATACTGCATATTTTATGATCTACTTGCAGGTTTGCGCTTGCCGAGAGGTTATATACTCCTAATAGATGTATAGAACTTAGCTCTCAAAGTATGTTGGTCGCACGGTCTACTTCCCTCTATGAATGATTGTGGAGAGAAGAAGAAAATTTGTTTCTCAGATAAGAAAAATTCTCCCATTATGTGTGAGTGGGAGATATAGGAAATTCGGGTCTAAGGGATGCTTTAAGGCCCATTAGGGTAATTAAGTTATCCCTAATAATATCTCTATTATACACACATATGGTGTCTTTTCAAACATACGGAAGATTCTGAATATCCTAAAAGAAATAAACTTCTACACTATATTCTCTCCACAATCAATTAGGGTTTAGATTGTGAAATAGGGGTTGCTCCAACATATCGTGCCAAGCACCGTCGATGGTAATTCCAACCACGATTAAACCAAGCATTGTGCTTCTGCTACGCAAAAAATAAGTAAATTCTCATTTTATGATTTACTTATTAATATAATTAGTTTAGGTTAATGATATACATGTAGACTTTCATGGATATTACCCAAGACTTGTTCATCGCACCACTATCGCGCCAGGCATACTTTGGATGTTTCCTAGTCCCATGCAACACAAGATACTTCACATTTTGGAATACGTTGATTTGTGGCGCTATGACTATGCAACACACAATTCTTTTCTAAGTCCAAAAATATTAATTTTTCTTCATTCTTCTCATTTTTAAGTTAGTCCGACATTCTCGCCAAGTTAATGATGTCCAACACATTCATTAGCATGTCCCAGAGGTATTCTCGACTCCAAACAGACTCTAATGTCACGGGCTCGGACTCCAGCACGCTCCGGAGGCCCGTGCGGCGCCTCGCCCCGCGAGGCCAGCCTCTCTCACCGGGACAATACACTGGTTTCGCCCTGCCAAGGGCTCATCAGGAGAACGGCTCCAGTTCCCGACCAGGTTTGTGCAGGGTTGGCCAAGTCCCCTCTTCACCGTCAATTCAGGAAGGGGACACAGTCGTCCCTACGCCACACCTTTCTGAAGCCATTCTGTCAGCATCTCGATACATCCGCCAGCATATTGTCCGCCATAAGATACCCCAATCTTTAGGGCGTGACATCCTCCCCCACCCAACTCGGTGTACGCCCTCGTACACGGCCACTCGCCCGAGCTGCCCGATTTGCGGCCACCTGCCGCTCGGAGTGCACTCTGCACCGGGTGCCTCAAACACCACAACACACTCGGAGGCCGAGGGGAAGGTTTCCCAAGGATCGTCCGACAATGCTCACCCCTTGACAAACTCGACACTTCGTGATGTGAGGATCCCTCAACTCAACACCACCTTTCTCCATGCGAGCGCAGGACGCTATGAAACAATGCCGGCACCGCTCTGATACCATCTTGTCACGGGCTCGGACTCCAGCACGCTCCGGAGGCCCGTGCGGCGCCTCACCCCGCGAGGCCAGCCTCTCTCACCGGGACAATACACTGGTTTCGCCCTGCCAAGGGCTCATCAGGAGAACGGCTCCAGTTCCCGACCAGGTTTGTGCAGGGTTGGCCAAGTCCCCTCTTCACCGTCAATTCAGGAAGGGGACACAGTCGTCCCTACGCCACACCTTTCTGAAGCCATTCTGTCAGCATCTCGATACATCCGCCAGCATATTGTCCGCCATAAGATACCCCAATCTTTAGGGCGTGACACTAAGCTCATAATCATGCATTATTTCCGATTCACTAAGTTAATAATTAGTCGGAAATACATTAAGAAACTTACGAGATCAAAAAGATCTTGATTCAACAACATATTCAGATTGAGATAATGTTGCATCAACACAAAAGTTCCCATGGGGCTTTTCCACCGCTGGACGTTACGAGCCATTGAGAATAAGGTTCTAACTGTTCTAAGGAGCCGATTGAAAGAGAAAGGGCTTTTAAGGGTTCTTTTGAAAGTTTGGATATCACAAGTTCGGGTGCTGAGATTGTAATGTTGATTCTAAGTCTCGAGCCATTAACTGTGCTTTGATTCTATTCTTTTATTTTTTCCAAAAAAATTAAATAAGATATTCTGATAAAATTAATTACAAGTGTAATATTAGAAAAAGGTATAATAGTCAAATTATAACTATCATTCTTTTACATTGATGATAAATAGATTTTTTTTATTAAAAAAAACAAAATAAAGAAAATAAACGTGATAGCTAAAAACCCAGAGAATGCTCTCTATAAGTAAATCCCAAATAAGGGACAAAGCCAACCACAACATATCATGGTAAACTGATAACTGAGTTTAGCTTGCCACTAAGACTACATTTACATATAGCACATATTACAGGACAAATAATAGTTCAACAAGTCCTAAAGTAAATTCGAGTTGATAATGATGAGAGTGCATTAAACATTTCTATGGCAAAAGAACTCTACTACAAACACTTAGGTGAATGCTTCCAGATAATCTAATCCGGCATAGCTTCCTATTTGTGCAAGTGCAATTTCAAATGTAATTAAGGGGCCTCTTTTATTGATAGGTTAGTATATCTCACGTCCTCTAGGGGTCACCAATAACCTCGCTAACTTAGTAATCATCATCCAATAATCTAGGACGTATCACTATCAACTCCGTTACTAACTTAATCCCAATTTATCACATAGACATTGATATGCTGCACTGCAGGCCTTGAACTTCTCTTCTGCAACAACCTGTCAATTCATCAAAACTTGTTATCTACTGATTACAAAGAAACAGAATAAAATAGGTTTGAATACCATAAACTAATCTGACTTTCATGCTTGATATGAGAAAAGTGAGGCAATAATAAGCTCCGAGCATGCTACAAGAATGGAATTAGAGTGTTTGGTTCCTTTTCTTTTTTCTTTTTCCTCTTCTGCATGTGTGAATTGATATCTGATACATGAACTTGATAGTACATGCAAATGTCAGTATAATCCAAGGGCAAATATATTAACCAACACTTGGAGCTCCCCAATCATTCAGATGAAACAGCTAATCCAAAACCTATGAAGCATGATAACACAAGCTTGATAACAGATCATGAGACACAAGACAGATTCTTCCAAGCCAGCCTGTCCAAATGCTAAAGCAGCATATCGACCATAGGTGTGAGCTCATTGAGCTAAGCATAGGATTGAACATATTTAGTGAAGGAAGCACAGAGTAGTCTATGCTGTATATGCTTTGGGAAAAAGCCAAGTGGAGTATGATGGAAGCAGGCTAAGTTGTGCGGACTCTTCACTTTCGATGCCGCACCCGTGTCGGATTCTTCAAAAATACACTACTTTTGGAGAATCCGACACGCACCCATTGACATTTTTGAAGAATCCGAGAAACATAGGATGCAGGTGGAAAAGGGAAAACATCAAACTAAAAATATAATAGTAATGAAATAGATATACCTTAGATGAGCCTTGATGGCGATCAGGATGCCATTTCAGTGCACATACACGATATCTGCAAATGTAAAGCATGTACAATCAGTAATATAGACATTACTTTTGCCAATAAGGATATTAAAACACATCAGAAAGTAAAATTTTTCTAGCTGGCAATTCATTAAACACCCACGCATTCTTAACATCTTCCAGATTCAAAGGGCCAGATGCATTCAATCCAAGAGTCAAACGCTCTGAACTCAAATCTGATTCTGAATTGTCAGAGTCTGTTGACTCATCATAGCCCGAGTATTGATGTCTCCAATTCAACCGATGGCTGTTAGAGTAGCTTGATGAGTTCCTCCATTGTGGTTCTTCATTGATAAATGACCAGTAGTAGTATCTGTTTCCACCAAATGCTGAACGGAAAAAGGTCTCCATCTCAATATCATCATCCTCAAAGAATTGGAACCCTCCTGAGAAAGAGTTGATGAAAATCAGCTATTGCTCAATACTCAAAAGGCACAGGTGATAGCTAAATGGCATGGTCTGTCAAATGACATAGACGAAGAAAGAAAGTAGGCTCTTTACATGACACCTCTGGAGCTAAAAATGGTTGTATTTTACAAGATTGAACTCCAAAAAAAGTGAAGTTCTCCAGAAACTTTATACTGCATTCCATTACAAAAGGTGCACTTACTCTGTTGATGTTTTCCCTTGTTCCTTGATCTTCCCCCTTTGTGTCCACTGGCCCTGAAATCTCGTCTGAACCATGAACTGTCTCGACTTGAAGATGGGTCATATTCATCACAGTCATGCTGCCAGCTCTGAAATGGTGAAAAACAACCTTATACTTTCTTTAAAGCTAAGAATTAAATAGGATTGGACTACTCTGTGACTTTTAGCCTTCAAAGTCCAGAGTTCAAAATTAAGAAATTGTGTTTGTGAATATTGATAAGCCGGAAAGTGGCAACATATTCTTAGTTAAATTCCCTTGAAAAGTGATAGTCTAGTGATTCAGGCTTTGAAAACTGAATGCAATGTAAGAAGCTAATTGATAAGGCCAAAAATTTCCAAGCTTTTAAACTCAAAGCTCGCTTTCTAGGAAAGAGAATAATGCTGCCAGTAACACGAGAAGAAAATGTTACTGGAAAAGAGGAACCTCCATTGCAAAAAGTACTAAATGTATTCAATGTTAGCAATAACAATGAATGGAAATCATTAAACAATTACATTTCAATTCCATATCAAGCAAATTGCAGGAGGGGTCCTCAAAAGTCGTCTTGCACTTTACATGTTCAAATAAAAGACCTCAGCTTTATTCATTAATGATATACCCATAGCCCAAGAAGCTGAACAAAAGTCTTGCCCAACTACCAAACAAGCCTCAATGCCTCTATCAAATATCAAGTCTTGCAAATAAGTCGAGAGGGTAAGATGGAAACATTTTCCATTTTCTGCTTCCTTCCGATAAGTTCTATATTTTCCCAGTGTTTTCCCACTGGGGAGGTCCAGAAACAAAGACATATCTGATCCCCTTGTCATCTTTCTACTGCCAGCTCCCAGAAGAATAATGAAACAATTTTTCGGAAGCATCCACAATTCTAGAATTCACCATGAAACTGCACATCCACAATTCTAGAATTCGCCATGAAACTGCACATTCACCAGTTTCCCTCCTGAATGTGATTAAATGATCTTCCAGTAAGGATTCATATTGCTGCTTATATTGATCAGCAAGGAAAACCTTTGTTGGGGCATTCCCAAGCTAGATATCCAAAAAAAAAAAATTCAATTACAATCCAACTTCAGACTAATGAGATCTTCACGGTCATCTACACCTCCTTAGTTCATTCTGGCGGTGCACTCATAAGAGATAAAGGTGCACATGCAATACACATTGAACTGATAAATCAATCAAGGAGCTGATCCACAGTTCAAACAGCAGGTACTAACATGACCGGAACAGAAGAGTAACCCTTCAAATATGAAGCCATCCTTATCCAGTATTTAATACCTTCCTAGTCAACTAAATGGATTCCTGTCTCAACCCCTCCATCCCACTGAAAGTGATCATTAACTTCTTCAATATTCTCAATTCTAATGATCAAGCTGGAGTAGTTCTAACAGAACAGTCTCCGTTTTGTTAAGAGTTCAATTTTTTAATTAGAGTAGTTATTCAATGCAGTTGCTGATTTGTTCAACTAGCTAATACACATCTGATATTGGGGTGTATGCTAAGCCAAGTAAAATTATTCCACCATAAACTGATGTATCCGCCAACCAAGCCAACATATTCTTACACAAACTGGACTAATCATAGTATATTCTAATCTTTTCAGATATTTTTACATTCCTTAGATTTGCTACAGACTCTTTTCTAATACATAAGAACAGGAATTCTTAGGACATCTGGTATCACATAACTCTTTGAGCTAGGACTAAGCCTTGTTATATGCTATTGTTAATTGATAAAGTTACCTTGAAGATCCCCATTTTTTTGGGGTCAACTGGATCTTGAATGTGAAACCTTAGTAGCTCAATTAGTATATGGATTTACTTGCAGCCACAGAGATGCTTATCACAGAAGCATTCTTATTGACCAGTTGAAAAATAACCCAAGATAAACATTTCTTAGTGACCATTTGAAATGTAACCCAAGGGTAAACATGATCTGGCCTATGCTAAGTGCCAAGTTCCCATCAGTCAAACCTAAGTTATAGTCAACTCATAACAGCTTCCTTGCAAAGAACCATCTTAAACAGCCGAACTCAGTAACTGTGCCCTACCTGGCTTGGACTTTCCCTTTTTCCCTCTAAATGGACCTTCCATGACCATGTTACAACCATCAGACACTCACAAATCGCACACAAGAATATATCTTAGCATATAAAATGTTCTAATGACCATTCTATAAATTAGAAAAAATGGAAAAGAGCATTTATACCACTAGAAGCATTTTAAAGGAACATGAATTCAGTAATAAATAATCTATTTTGGCTCATGAATGACCTGAAAAAACTGTTCAGCAAATCCATCGACGCTCTCAAACAGTGCCTGCCTTGAGTTAAGCTTCCTATATCTTCTGGAATAGAAGTTTGATTTCTGCAACAATAGCCGGCAATCAATATAATAATTTATCTACAACATCATAAAATGAAGCGCATCACTGTAACTAAAATGGAATGCTGGCCGAGTAGGATTTCATATGCTTATCAGAACCTACTTGTACTTGTTTTAAAAGATTAAAAAAAATTTTGAAACAGAAATTAACAAACTTGTTTTAAAAGACAAATTATTGAGTATTGGGATGAAACTGATCCAGATGGAGCGGAATGGATATTGGAAATTCATGTAACACACCCAACTATTTTGGGGACATGGACTAGTTTTATTGAATCAGAATTAATTTTTGGTAACACTCCCATATAGCAACATATAAATCGAACCACACTGCAATTACAGGAAGATTCGCTCTGATCTCATAAAATCTATAGACTAAGACTAGGGGTGTTCACGATTTGGTTAAAAACCAATCCAAACTGAAAGTAGAACCAAATCGAGTTTTATCTGGTTTGGATGTAAGTGTTAAAATCAATAGTATTTGGTTCGGTTTGGTTTTATTAAAAACATACAGAAGAAAAATCGACCCAAACCGATAAATTGTATACACATTTTATAATTATATACATAAAATATATTAATTTTTATAAGTAATTTTAAATACTTTGTATACTTTTTCGTGAAAATTTTATTTCACTAATGAACTTTACACCTTAAGCTAATTTCTTACGAAGAAAGTCATGAATCCAAACCATTTATTCAAAGAAAAAACTATGAGATTAACCTACATATTTTTATGTATTTCTTATCAACTTTATTCACTTGATTGAAGCTTGTAGATCTTAAGACATTTTCTCCATAATCCAAAAAAATCATAGTTACACCACAATAACAGGTAATACCGGATTATAAGGTGGAAAAGGATGGAAATTATGATTAAAGAGAGAAAAACCGTCATGTTTCTTAAAAACCGAAAGAAAAACCGTACCAAACCAATGGATATGAATCATATTTGGGTTAGTTTGCTTATAATAATTTAAAAAATCGACTAAATTGGTATGATTTTGGTTTTAACTAAAAAGGGACCCAAATCGAACCATGGATACCCCTTAACTAAGACAAGCAAACACGACTCAGCACCAAAAAAAGAATCTTTCTAGCTTCTATATACCCAGAGAAACTGCATTATATTGGCTGAAATTCCGCAATCCCAACAGAATGAGCCCCTGCTGCATAGTTTAATCACAAGATGGATACATTTTTTTGCCAGTGAGAAACATGAATAGATCTGTCGTCTAACATCCATAAACATGCTATCATTTTCAATCTACAAGTTTCAATAAACTCAAAGCCTATATTCCCATTAAGACAACAGCCTAAAGATTTAATAGACTTAAGTAAACCCCACCCTGAAATCTAAGTTTCCTAAAGCCAAGAATCAACACAAGCAGAGGGGCAGAGTGTTATTGCCATTCTCTTTGGTCTAGTACAAAAGAAAGGTTTATGTCATGTAGTTGATTTTTAGGTTCGGTGTAGTAGGATGATTATGAAAGCTACTCAGTAGCAACAAATCATGTAGACAGAACACTGTTCAAAAGACATTTATTATGCTTTGACATTGGTATAGTTTGATGAAAAATGTGTATGCATGGATTGGTTACACATAGTTTTAACAGGATAAACTATGATTAGAGTTTCACATCATTCACTCCATCCACCATTGTCCATCCATCAAACTAGACTTTTTTCCCCTCAACTTTATCTTTAACTATTTGATAAATGTATACTAAAGATAGGATAATTCACATTTACTTTAAGTACAATGACCAGCTATGTTGTACGGAAGGATGGTCAAGAACTCACACACATCTAGAAGATGAAAGTAGCAAAAATGAGGATGTTGAGATGGATATTTGGGCATACTAGGAGAGATAGGATTAGGAATGAAGATATCCTGAATAAGGCGAGAGTGGCCTCTGTGGTGGACAAGATTGGGAGGCTGAGATGATTCGAACATATGAAGAGAGATGCGTGAATGCCTCAATGAGGAGGTGTGAGAGGTTGGGTATAGTAGGTATGAGAAGAAGTAGAGGTAGACCGAAGAAGTAATGGAGAGAAGGGAGAAGTGATTAGACAGGACATGACACACCTGCAGCTTATGGAGGAAATGACCTAGATAGAAAAATATGGAGGTCGAGGATTAGGGTAGAAGATTAGTAGGTAGTCTAGCATTGTCTAGTTTCCTTATCAGTGTTGTTATTATTACTCTCCTACTAACTTCTAATTCAATTTTAGTATTATATATTGTTCCTTGGCTTTGATTATCATATTATTTGTTGTTGTTATTGTTCTCTTCTCCATTGTTTTTCAGTATGGCTTCTTCACTAATGTATTTGCTTTACATACTTGATTTTTGATATGCATTACTTTAGTTGAAGGTCTATTGAAAATGGTCTCTCTACCTTCACAAGGTAGGGGTAAGGCTGTGTACACGCCGCCCCACCCCAAACTCCCCTTGTAGAAAGCTACAGGCCAAAACCTTCGACCCTTCTTTCTAAATGGGGGTGCCCTCCAACTACCGTCCATGTACGATCCATACTAGATCTGACCAACTGCCCATCCTACATCCTCTACGTTCTTGACAGCCCATCTTTGTCTCTTACACTAGGTATGTTGTTGTAAATGACAAGAGAACACATAAAACAAGTGATTTGTTGTAAATTAATAGTTTCACAATTCCACGGTTAAATAGGAATCAGAAATGACTCCAAAATGCAGAGACATAGAATGCTCAAGTAACCACGGAATGTTAAACTACTCAAGAATATGCATGATACATGAAATACTAACAAGTTAGGACAGAAATTAAGCATTCTCGATTTATTTTTCTTTTTAATTTTTTTATTTACAGTATATTTCTATGTTTTTACCAATTATTTAAAAATGCACAATCTTTTGCTATAAATTATTGTGTTAAACTCGGGGATTTTGCTGAATTCCATGTCAAGAAGAAATAAAACTTAAAATAACAAGGTTAGCCTCTTCCTTAATGTTCTTCACGCCCTAATGGCATGGTAACATAAGAAGCTAACCTTCACAAGCTATCATATAGGGTAGGTATTGAACTGGATTTTATTCCTCATTAACCAAACCAAAGGGATATACCTATTTTAAGAGACGAACTCAGAGTTTGAAGACGTTGGGGGCACCATTATCTTAATATAAATATTAATAAAATTTTCAATGAAGACTGAAGGATACCGTGCCGGACTGTAGTGATAGCGTGAGCAGTGACAAAAATACAAGTATATATAGGTCAAATATGATTATAAAAAAAACTTTAACACAAATAAAACAATTGAGAGATATAGATTAATGGTTAAGATTGTGCAAAATGTACTAAGAAGATGCAGGTTCGCATCCTTGCCCAATCACTTATGCGTTTTACTTTTTCTTAAAGTGCAAAGGCAGATATTTTAAAACAAAAAATCTGTTCAGCATGATGCTACAGGGACTTGAACCCCAGTCTCAAGCACAGCACTACTACTGCGTACCAGCGTGACCCCACGAACTTTCAATTTTTGAGGTGCACAATTTAATATCTAATGATTTCTCAATATATACACACATATATATACATAACTTTTTCCGAAGTTAACGGGTGCACGTGCACCCTGAGCTTTCATATGGGTCTGCCTTTGCCTATTTTGCAACATTAAATGTAATTCCACTAGTCATAATCCGAAGTAAAGCACAAATTTTTGTTTTTGAAATAGACAAGGAAAGAGTAAATCGAACATGTCATTCAGCAATTAGATGACATGATACAATGTGAAGAAAAATTCCTTGCACAATGTTATTAAAGAAACATAGTATATTTAACAATGGTATATTTAACAATGGCTCACCCTTGATAAGCCTCTATTAGCACTTCTCCCCTGCATAACAAGGAAAAGGAGCAAACTTCATCAAACTTTACAATAGCTATTCTTATTACCACAAGTGAAAATCCAGAGAGCACTAATCCGCATTCTTCAACCAAAAAAATAATAATAAGGAGAGACGGAAAGTGCATCGTTTGCCTTCTTTTCAACAATACAAAATAGTTCAGGTTATGTGAACAACTACCATCAATAGCTCACTTCCAAAACCAAACTTCTTGCAGATAGAAAATTTCATATATCGCAAAACCAAAGAACCCTACAAACTGAAAACTCGAGAAGAGCCAAATAAATAACAGGAATAAACGAAATTATATATGCAATAGAGAGAGAGAGAGAGACTAACAGAATCCCAATGAGTGCGTCTTCTGCGTTCCAAGATTGGCGAAGAATGAAAAAGAGAGGCCTTTAGCTGGAAAGGGTTTGCCTGAGAGCTGATTAACGCGGCTTTCGTGGCCCTATTCATAGCCGGAAATTCATGTAATCAAGACACAAGGCTGACGGATAAATTGAATTTGCGAAAGGAAACACAGGTGCCTGCTGGATGGAACGGAACATCTAAGAAAAATGTTCTGCTCCTTCCCTTTAAGATATTGGCTTCCAAAATGAGATGCAACTGGACTGCTTTGTGTGTTGTTTCACCTTCCTAACAAAAATGAGCAAAAAGTGCCACTTAAAAGTCAGTCTTCAATTAACACTTTGATTGGATTGTTACCCATGGTTTTATAAGGTATGGTACATTATGGTATGGTATTAAATTGTATAATAGTATAAATATAATATTTTGATAAATTATATCATTTGCTGTTGTTTAATAATATTCTTATTATTTGGTTTGACTGTGTCGTAATTGGTAAGTTTACTAAAATGGCTTAAATTTTTATATATGTTAAATTTACTGATCAATAATTATTAATAAAATAATTTAAAATAATTTTTCTGCTAATTTATCACAAATTATTCCTTGTAAATATATTAAGTTGTTAAATTCATGCAAATTCTAATAAAATTAATAAAAAATAGGTCAAAATAAAACGTACTCGGGTTTCAACAAAAAAGTAAGCAGACTTGTAAGAAGTTTAAGAAATCAAACCTAGAAAAAGAGAAGACTGAATGCAAAAAAGAACTGAACCGAGAAGACTATATAGGGTAGGAGTTTTGGGTAGAGTTAAATAATATAGGATAAAGGGTAAAATAGATTATGTAATATTAAGAAAGGGCTTAACTGAAAAGAAAAGAGAGAAAATACATAAAATCCTCCCTCAAGTTGTACCTTATTTTTAAGAAGACACTTCAACTTTGCGGGGGTCCTATTACTCCCCCAAACTAATTCAAAGTGAAATTAATTCAACCTTTTCAGTTCAATACCAATTTTAAAGAAGTGTGTGTACAACACACACCAATCGTAAATTAACACGTCATTTTCTATTTTTTAAAATTGTTTTTATATATCTTTTTATTTTCCTTATTTATATTTCCTTGTTTTTTTCCCTCTTTCTCTTTATCCCCATTTCTTGAAAAGTCTAGGGACTTCAATTCTTCACTTCTCCCACGTAATCCTTTCTTTTCTTTTATTTTTTTTATAGTCAAATTAATTGTTGGGTTTCGTAAATAAAGAGAGAAATGAGTAGCATGTGATTTTTTTTATTTGCCGGAAAATAAATTCTCCGGCTTCCACCATTTTTTCCGGCGAAATGGGTATGTTTTTTTTTAACACATTAATCTAAACACTTCCGGATCTTTTCTTTGTAAACTCAAACTCAATCTCTAATAGAAGAGACTGAAAACATCATATCTTTAACAAAATATTGACTACCAATGAACTTTTTTTTGCTTGATTTTTTTCGTTGCTGGCGAAGAATAGCCAAAAAAAAATTTTTGGGCAAAATTTGAGATTTTTTGGTATAGTAATAGGTAAGAAAAAGTCAAAATATAATATATAAGAAAGAAATCAAAAGTGAATCTCCAAATCTATAGCTCAAAGCTTTTAGACAATAATGGATATTGAGGTTCAACAAAGAGGAAGAAGAAGAAGAAGAAAAAGAATACAAGAAAAGAACAAAATAAGAAGGGAAAATATGAAAATAAAAAAGAAAAAAATAAGAAAATATAATTAATAAAAGAAAATATTATAAAAATGAAACTTTAATAATGTTTTCTGTTCCTCACTATCTTTTTAAGAGAGTGAATCACACATTCCATGCCAAGTAGGTTAAAAGGGACTATTAATTTCACTTTTAAATTGGTTTTGGGGGGTGATAGGACCCCGCAAAGTTAAAGTGTCTTCTTAAAAATAAGGTTCAAGTTCAGGAAGGACTTTATGTATTCTCCCAAAAGAAAAATTAGGAAACAATAGGATTACACCAAATTGGTGGTTTAATAAAGTGAGGTTTTTCATGGTTACCTAACCATGGAATCAAACTATATCATACCATATATTTTAAGCAACAATCAAAACAAACATGGTACTCTTAGTAACGATATCATACTATACCATGGCTAACCACCATCCAAATAAAGGGTTAGGAAAGGGTGATTAGTTAATTATATTAACTAAAAAGTTAATATGATTAGAGTGATTAAAAATTTTAATAATTTTAAAAAACTTCATTCCTAAATTTTCAATTTCAAAATTTAAGTTTCTGCTCTCTTTTTTTATCTTTTCCTGTCACTTTTTCTTCTTCTTTCTCTTCTCTCTTCAGATTTCTCTCTTCTTATTCTTCCTCCTCCTCCGTCTATGTCGCCATCGCCGTCGTCATCGTCGTCGCTACCGCCACCACTTCTTTTTCTTTTTCTTATTCCTTCTCCTCCTCCGTTTATATCGTTGTTGTCACTGTGTTCATCTTTTTTATTACATTATTCTTCTTCTCGTCTTTTTTCCTCTTATTTTACAAGTTGTTTTTTTTCTACTTATGAGTTTTGAAAAATATATATTTTTTCAAGTCATTAAAAAAATTCTGCAGAAAATCAAACAACTGTGGTAGTTGTTGCAATAACTATGTTGAAATTATTGCAACAACTATTATAGTTATTATAGAACTTCAATAGTTGTTTGATTTATTGCAACAAGTCAAACCAGTTGTGAAGCTGGTGTAGCAACTGTCGAAGTTGTTGCAGCAACTTCAATAGTTGTTTGAGTTGGTGCAACAACTATATTAAAGTTGTTGCAACAACTTTAATGATTGTTCGAGTTGTTGCAACAAATCAAACAATTACTGAAGTTGTTGCAACAACTACCATAGCTATTTGATTTTCTGTAGAATTTTTTCAATGGCTTAAAAAAATATATTTTTTCAAACACATGACCAAAGCAAAAACAACTCATAAAAATAAGAGAAAAAAAGAAGAGAATAAGAATAACACAATAAAAAAGATGAACACAGCGGCTGTGGCGATGGCAACGACAACGACGACAATGGCGACATAGACGGAGGAGGAAGAAGAAGAAAAAGAGAGAAGAAAAAAGTGACACCTTTTGCTCATTTTTCTCCACCAAGTTACGCTCTGTTGTACTTTATAAGTGAATGAAGTCAAATGAATCACAATAAATCGTGATTTAAATTCCAATATATGCAAAAGAGAATGTTAGATAAATCTTTTCACATCCATTTAAATTTTGATGGATAGAATTATTCGAAATATATAATTAAGAAAGGTAGTAATATTCAATAAATTAATCAAGGTGTGCATCAAACATACTCGTAAACAATGACTTGGTTACTTTGGTAATAATTGTAATACCTTTAGGACCTTTTGAATTAAGAAGAAAGTTAATAAAAGTTGGAAGGGGACCTTGTTTACTAAGAAATCAGTATAGTTAAATTTATTATAAGATCAAGGGCATGTGATATTATTAGACTCATGAAATAGATATTAAGTAGATGAGAATATTAATAATAAGATGGGTTAAAGTATAAATATGAACGAATAAAGAGAAAGAAATAGTAAACCATAAAGTTGATATGTAAACAATGCATGAGAATGTTGGTTAGTTATCTCCGAATACGGGAGGGGGGGGAGGGTTCGGTATCATCATTCTTGATAAATATTCCTTTAGCAAATAGAGAGAGAGAGAGAGAGAGAGAGAGAGAGAGAGAGAGAGAGAGAGAGAGAGAGAGCTTGAGAGGCAAGTAAGCACCTTGTATTGTATTAAAAATCCAATCGCTTTATAAGTGAATAGTGTCACTATTTATAGATATTAGCTAGAGTGCATTGGCTAATGAAATGACTTCATTGGGATCCTATAATACATCATTCAATGAAATCATTTAGCCTATATAATATTGTTTCATGTATCAGCTATTATCTCACCGCAGTTGGCGAGATCCTCGTACGAACTTGTCAACATGTTGTCCCTTTTTTCACCTTAACTTCGGGCTATGAGCCTAGTTTCAGGTCATGAGTCAGTGTTTTCCTTTAATGATTCTATTGACTCATTCTTGTAGCAGATGTATCTGGCTTCAAATATATGATGATCTCGAACAAAACTACCTGAATCTTATTACGATCTTTGAATTTTTAACTCGGCTTCTTGTAACACCCGAAAGGTTCCTAAGATCAGACTCCATACTTGAAGTAGAAACTAGTAGAAAAACTTCTCACAGAATGAATCATAGAACAACTCGTCATATGGGACAATGAGTCGTGGAGTGGCTCTGTCACGACCCGAACATAGACCCGTATCATAACACGGAACAAGGAACCCTGAGTGGTCCCAAGTCGACCCATGACATAAGCATACATCTAACTTCATTCACTTTAAGTGGAAGACTGAACATAAGACATAGTGGAAACGTAAACATAATCATGACATATCATAATGTATGAAATCTCTGGACATACACGCAACCTGAGTACTACATACTGTCTGAAAGCCTCTACTGCATATGATGGATTGATGGTGTACTAACCCGGCTAAGTACTGAAACATAAAATAACATAAATGTCTAGTCAAACAACCCTCGAAATATGAGGATTCACTAATAAGCTGAAAGTGAACTCTGAAATGATCTATATGTGAGGATGAGCCTGAGAGCCGAGTCCTGTATCATGAAATGATACAGCATAGAAAGTATGCGGTCAGTACGTGGAATGTACAAAGTATGCAAGGTAAGTAAAACGGACATTTAAAATACATGAAAACTCACAAAGCTTTATAAGAGTAGGACATCATGCTCATATCATAAACATCGTAACATAACGTAAGGCTCAAGGTTTTCAAATCATTTAATAACCGTTCATTATCATAGTTATAAGAGAAACTTTATCGAAACATCACTTGAGACAATATCATAAACATAACAATGCATGAAACATGAGGAATAATGGGAGGACTCGTCATAACCGACACCATCATGGTAGAGCCTTTCATGATGCCCCAACTATCTCACTCAAATGGGCAGAGTCGCCCCTGGCTTGCCAGGCGAGGGACGCGCATTATGTGATATTAAAAAAGGGAATTAATATCATTGTAATGTATTATTATAAACTCACGGTGGCAAGCGGTTATGAGACACCGGCGTAGTCCTTTGAACGTCGGGTTGCTCGGTGCTAGACACGACTCCCAAAAACATGCATAATAGGCTCATACATAAATCAATAACATCATTCATTAAGATTCATGGCTAAAAATAAACATTCATCATTCATTGATCCCCATTAAATCATGGTTAGCCAAGAATCAAAGGCCCTTTAGTCAGCCTTATCATAAATCGATAAATCATGAGATCTATTTCATAACTAAAATCATTCTTCACCATGTGGGCATTGCCCAATACTCTACCATTCTTTACAATACTCAATTCATTCGAAAACATGCTTATAAATATGGGTAACTTGAAAACATGCTTTTCATCATCAATAGTTCGTAAATATAAAGCCCATGCATACTTGAATATCATGCATATAGCTTGTAAATCATCAAATCATGTTGGGTATTTAAATAATTCCATATTTAAAATCATAAATCATGTTGGGTTCATAAATATCTACAATTGAAGAGAAGATCATAAATCGATTCACCATAGATCATGCATAATTAGGCTTAATTGAGTAGGAATCTACATCAATAATTTTATAAGTAAAATAAATTGTAGAATCTGATCAAAATCCGTAAAATATGATGTAATTCATAAATTCTAAAATCCCATTAGCAAATCATTAGATTTTTCACAAAATTGAATTCAAAACCCCCATGAGATTTTTGATAAATTTTTATAATTTAATAGAGAATGGGCATGGGTGTGAACGGAAACACCCATTCGTAACCCTACATACATGATGGAGGAAGATCCCTTGAATTCCCAAAAGAAGATTGAAAGAAATTGAAGATTTCTAGCTTGATCACCCTTTCAAATCTCTTTTACTTTGCATGCATAGATGGAAAATGAGCAATCTGTACTTAACACCATAAAAGGCCATTATTCATACCCCAAAACGTCGTAGTTTAGGCTTTAGGAACTTAGAAATTACGAAAAGGCCCCTAAATTTGCAAAAAATAACTGACAGGTGGCCCTAACGGGTGACCTGACAACTCATTATTAGAGGGCACGACTCGTTACTTCGCTCGTTAAGTGCACTGCCTCATCTATTCTCCTAGGCTCGTAACGGGTCACTTCACGACTCGTTATGGGTGACAACGACTTGTGGTCACCACTCCTGAAGTACATTGCCTTGACTTTGAACAATCTTCTACAGGCTTGCTGACGACTCACCCCACGAATCGTGGGTCCTGACCACGAGTCGTGGTCTCGCCCATGGGGTCTCAACTCCTCCAAGACTCCTCTCGAAACCAGGCATCCCCCCACGAGTCACCTGAAAACTCGTGGATGTCCTCAGGAGTCGTCTCATGACTTGTCCTGAGTCTGCAATGACAATCTTCACATTTTTCCCGTTTTAACTCTCGGATCTGATCTTTGGGCTTCCGGGTTATAACAATATCTCCCCCATGGGAACATTCGTCCTCGAATATTGGAAAACAAACAGGAAAGCAACGACTATCACATTCAAATACTGATTATTTAAACCGAAACTAATGGAATGACTACCTCTGATTCATACCAAATAGTTGAACTGATTTCATACTTAGCATACACATCCATACACATAAAAGAAACTTGAACACATGATTTGAACATGAAAACTAAATAGAGTTATAGGGAAAAACTGATACCTCAAGTCGAAACTGAACCGGTAGAGAATAAGTGTGGATATTTAGCTATCATATCCGCTTCGGCTTCCCACGCAGCTCCTTCAACATGTTGATTTCTCCATAGTACTTTAACCGAAGATACTTCCTTGTTCCTTAGATTTCGAACTTGACGATCTAATATTTCCACCAGAACCTCCTCATAGCTAAGGCTATCTTTTACACCAATGCTATCCATCGGGACTATTAGAGCTGGATCTCCCAAACATTTCTTCAAAAGCATTACATGAAATACAGGATGCACAGAAGAGAAATCTGAGGGCAAGTCCAACTCATACGCTACCTTACCAACTCTTCTCATAATCCGTTAGGAACCAACATAGCAGGGATTGAGTTTTCCTTTCTTCTCAATCCGTGTCACTACCTTCATAGGAGATACCTTCAGAAATACCCAATCCTCCTCCTCGAACTCCAACTCTCTCCTCCTCACATCAACATATGACTTTTGACGACTCTGAGCAGTTTTCAGCCTGTCTCTTATCAACTAAACCTTCACCACAGGCTCATGAACCAAATTTGGCCCTATCATAGCTGCCTCACCAATCTCAAACCATCCGATGGGCAATCTACATCTCCGCCCATAAAGAGCCTCTAACGTGTCATCTGAATGTTGGAGTAATAGCTGTTATTGTAAGCGAACTCGATTAGTGGCAAGTGATCATCCCAACTACCTTTGAAGTCCATCACACATGCTCTCAACATGTCCTCGAGAGTTTGGATTGTCCATTCTTCTTGACCATCACTCTGCGGATGAAATACTATGCTGAGCTTAACTTGAGTCGCAAGCCCTTTCTGGAAAGACCGCCAAAACTAAGAGGTAAATTGAGTACCTCGGTCTGAAATAATGGACAAGGGAACTCCATGCAATCGAACCAACTCTCGAATATATAGCTTGGTGTAACCCTCTGTTGAGTCCGTGGTCTTCATCGGTAGAAAATGTGCAGCCTTGGTCAACCTGTCCACCACCACCCATATGGAATCATATTGTCGGCGAGTACGAGGTAGTCCTATGATGAAGTCCATATTAATCTCTTCCCACTTCTAAGTAGGGATGCTGATATCTGAAGTACTCCTCCCGACCTTTGATGCTCAACCTTTACTTGATGTTAGTTCGGGCACTTGGCTACGAATTCTGCGATATCCTTCTTCATGCCATACCACTAATAGCTTTATCGTAAATCACGATACATCTTAGTAGCACCTGGATGGATGGAATACCTAGATCCATGGGCCTCATGTCCTTAAATCATCAACATCTGGAACACATAGGCGTCGCTAGTACCGAAGCACACCATCTCCCCCTTGGGAGAAAAACCTCCACCTTCTGACTACGAACGACTTCCTTCAACTTTACCAAAATTGGGTCCTCATCTTGTCCAGATATTACATCAGTCACTAATGATGATTCGGATCCTCTTTGCACAACAACACCGCCCTCGGTAGAGTCAACCAACCTAACTCTAACCTTGCGAGACAATGCACATCTTTCACCAACTCCTTTTTCCCTTCATCCACGTGGGATACACTCTTCATAGAAAGTCTACTAAGTGCGTCCGCTACCACAATAGCCTTACTCGGATGGTAAAGAACACTCATATCATAGTCTTTGAGGAGCTCTAACCACCTCCTTTGCCGTAGACTGAGGTCCTTTTGTGTGAACACATATTGTAAGCTCTTGTGGTCCGTAAACACTTCCACATGGACCCCATACAAGTAATGCCGCCATATCTTCAATGCAAATACTACCGCGGCCAACTCTAGATCATGGGTGTTCGGTCTGTTTCGCAACTACACGCAAGTGCACGTGGTCGAACAAGTAGTAAAATGGCTAAAGTAAGCCAAGTATCGCTCCCACAGGGACTGAACCAAGGTAATAATCGAAATAAATGTTAATGAACTCTAACTCTAAAAATGCAGACAATTTAAAAAGGATTTTTGAGAGTTTGTTTCCTAAGTTATACTAATCTAAGACAAAATTATAAAGTGAGTCTAAACTATAGCAATGAGCAAGCTGAGGCTAAAACGAATATGCAGGGAAGTAATTTATCGATACAATTCGGTTAATCTTTCCTTCGGTTGCTAGTCAAGAATTATTGCCTATGGAGAGAAACTTTTGTATTCTACCCAACTTAAGAATCATGAACCTTCAACCTACATTTCTGCGATAAAAGAATTCATGTTCTAGCTATACAAAACTGATTCTGTAATTGACTAATACGACTTTCAGATATATTTCTATTCTGAAGGTAAATCAATTCTCAATTTTCCAAAACTAAGAAGAGATCATATCCTACCAATTCACAACTTTCCAATATCTTTCCTTTTCAGGATAAAATTGGATTTTTTAGATATACATTAACATTGGCCAGACACTAAAGCAGTAAGAACAAGAATTGATAGAACAACCATGGAAGAAAAGATGAAAAACCAAAATGATCAACAATTACATTCCACTACAAATGTTCTTAACCTCAGCAAGAAGTAAATTTAGCCACTCATTAGTGGATTAAACATCATCAAATGAGTATAAATCATACAAACAATTGAAATAAAGGAGAAAGAGTTAGAGAAGAACCCTAAGATTTTCGTCTCCTCAACTGCTTGTAACCCACGTTCTTGCTCAACTAAGTCAGAATAATTAAAAATAAACCTAAGTGTGCTATTTATACTAGTGGGAATTTTTCCCGGAATACCAAGCAACGTGTCACGGAGTGCATCGCGGAGCACTGCCTCCGTGACACGGTGTAAACGCGGACCCTCATTGGAATTTTATGTTCCAGGTAAATATGGGCAACGTGCCACGGCATGTAACGCGGGGCTTGGCCAACGTGCCACGGCATCGACGCGCACCTTCACTGGATTTTGACAAAATAACTCATCCGGGCAGACTACCTCCATGATGGCAGTGTGACACGACTCCATCGCTGTCACACCCCGCCTTGGGGGGTATGACTGGCACCTGGTGCCCTGCTAGGACCTGACCTGCTGGACTATTAAGCCTGGGCACGTCTGGTGCCTGGCTGGCTCTAACTCATATTTCTGGAAACAAAGGGCTATATAACGGCTGTAAATACAGCCCCCGACCTATTGGCCTATAGCCTTCTGTACCTGTACTAGCAGCTGACCAGAAACATATTATCTCAGGAAAACCTATGCGGGCCGACAAGGCCACCATGCTGTCTAGTTATCTGCAACTCAATCATAAAGCACAAAAAGAAACTACGTGACCGGCAAGGTCACCACTACTGGCAAGCTATGGCCCCACACGACCAAAGTAAAAGAAAGCAAGAATACTGGCAACTAAACAACTGCACGGCCTCACACGACTGGCTCATCTGACCACAGGGAATATATAGACTGCAAGCCTCTAAGAATAGCAATAGAAATGATCGGGACAGGGCCCCGACCTACCCGTGCTGTAAAACAAAAGAACTGAAATACACCTCTGGAATTCAGTCTCCGGATGACAGGAGCTGAATACTCGACCGCTGACAGGAAGTCACGTAGTATCGCCTGCTCAGTTATGAGTACTTGCAGGCAAGTAATGCAGCGCCCCCACCGGGCGTCAATACCGCTGGTACTGAGTATGTAAAGCAATAACTAAAAGCAAAGTCTGAATACAATGATATAACTGAAGAAACTGAAGTAAAGAGAATAGACTAACTGTCTGATAATGTACATCATACCTTTTCTCAATCTTTACTGGGAAGGATAAGAGTCATACCTGGAAACGTATCGTGCTACTGCTGATATACTTGTATCTAACATAACATGGCATAACATGAAATAACATAACATAGCACACACAAACCTTACCCGGCCCCCATAAGCCGGGAGGTACAACCAGCACAGAATCTATACCTCTACCTTGGTCATCCCATCTCCTATAGTGGCTGTAAGCATCCTGCCGGTCCCAGGGTATGTACTTGGGCTCGTTGAGCCCCTGACTATAACTGCATCTGAGTCCGAAGGACTCCTGAATCTGCACCCGGGCGTATCTGCTCGACTGGGGTGTGTAAGGGCCGATCAAGGCACAAGTGTGGGGAAAAACTGGCATCCCATCTTCGTCCCCTGGAGGAACGGCATGCCACTCTATAGAGTGACGTATCCTCATCCTCTGGCGGACGAGTCGACACAGCTATTAACCCTGGGCGGTCATGGATGCTAGGTAATCCAACCCCAAACAACACAACGGTCTCAACTGGTAATACTGTCTGGGTATCTCACATGCTGAGGCTAATAAGGGTGAAGTTTTATATATATTACATGCTGAGTTAATGATAGTAATCTGTACGTATTTAATACATGCTGAGGCAGGTAAAGACGTATAAATATGAGTATAGTCTCCTGCCGGGCTGTACTGGAGCAAATGCTATATAAGACAATGTTTCTGCTGAAAACCCTGCTGTTTACTAAGTTTCTGTATACACTATATGCTGGACTAGTAATAGAAATGTGTACATACTTAATACATGCTGAGGCTGGAAGTAATATATATGTATGTATGAATATAGTCTTCCGCCAGACTATACTGAGGCTAATGCTGAACATGATATAGACTTCCTGCTGAAACTATGCTGTATACTGACTTTCTATAGTAACATGAGTTACTATTCCTGACATACTTTCTAGACTTTATTTTAGTCTACTATTCTATGTCGGAAATGCTTTACGGATACTATACTACACCGTGGGGTTTCAGCTGAACACAATAATATCTTAACGTAGCATATTACATCACATACTGATAGGTCTCGTATATGTTACAGCCCAATGCTTCTCATGTTGTACCAATGTTCATAATAACGCAATACTGAACTATACTGTATCTGAGATAGTATCTGACTGTCTGCCTATACTGTAACTGAGATATCATCTAACTATCTGACGTTGCTTTACTAACTTTGATTCTGAGTATATGTATATCATAATATCATAAAAACACGCTTACTAAATTCAAACTGGACTTAGTGCTTGACTTATAAGTTCTTTCTTCTGTACATCACGCTATCTATCGTACTGGATTACTAACTTGCCGAAGGAATTAGCTTTACATACCTTATCCTTGAATTATTCGTCTGTCGGACGAGGCCGGCCGGTACTTCAACTGTTTTCTCCCAACTGCATTCATAAACATATCAATTAACACTAAATACAACTTTATTTCAAAAGGCAACGTCACTTTCGATATAGTTTATAGCCTAAACTTAGGCTTATCGAAAGACGGCTAGAAACTCGCTATTTTTCAGCGGCCTAGAAGGGAGAAATATTCACTTCACAGCTAGGAACACATAGACACTAATCTAGAGCAATTCCACTTACCTTGGCTCGGTGGCTCGATGATTCGTCGGCCGTATTTTACGAAACTGAATCTGTAGGAATGCTCTCTGCTGCTAAATACTTCGGTATCTGGGATTAATTTGAGTTTGGGCAGCGTTTGGCAGCGTAATCGGATGAAAATATATAATTTCCTTCGTTCCTTTCCTTTCCTCTACGTTGCCCTCTGTTTCTCTGGAAATTTTTAAGGATATAATCATTTAAAACCGAAGTGGGGCTTTATATACTTGGGCCTGGACAAGGCCAACGTGTCACGGAGCCAATGCGGAGGCTCCTCCTCCGTGACACGTTGCCATCGCGGAGGGGCTCTGCCTCGGCTCCTTCCGCGATGGTTCGACAGGCTTCTCGTCCGATCTCTTCTCGGGCCTTTCTCCAACACGTATGTCCTTCAAATATGCTTAACCAACGTGGGAATAGGTCATCTAAGTGCCGGTAATTCTACGGGGTGTAACATTCTCCCCCCCTTAAGAACATTCGTCCTCGAATGTATACTGCCATGTAGAGGATTACTTAACTTATTTGTTTAGAAAAATTTTGGCAGAGTTTCCCCTGTAATATGGACTATACCAAGAACCTGAAATGCAGAAAAGTCCAATACAGGCACTGCACGATCCACTGGATAGTTAAATATCAATCTGTCTCACTTATACATACAGGACCATAAGATACTATATAACAATAATATGGACATACCTGTTGCCTAAATGGGTGAGGATATCTGGTCCTCATATCTGCGAACCTGTTTGTCTAGGCTAGCTACTGGAATCTCTTTGTGGGCCAGCTTTTTCGTAACCTGGATATTCTAGACCGGGACTATTCTGGACGGGTCTCCTATGCATTTCCTCAGCATAGTTACATAACAGACCGGATAAATAGGTTCTAATTCTGGAGGCAAATTCAATTAATGGTAAATGCTCATTTTGGCTATTACCGAAATCTAGCACATGTCTTCGAGCGTCTGAATTGGGCGCTCAGCCTGCTCATCTGTCTGAGAATAGGACGCTGTACTTAAATTAATCTGCGTGCCCAAGCCTTTCTGAAATGATTGACAGAATCTAGCTATAAATTGTGCTCCTTCGTCTGAAATAATGGATACTGGTATTCCATGTAATCTGATTACCTTTCTAATATACAACTCAACATAATCTTCGACCGAGAAAGTAGCTCTTACTGGCAAGAACTGAGCTAATTTTGTCAATCTGTCACCTATCACTTGTATAGAGTCATGTCTGTGTTTAGTACGGGGTAATCTTGCTACAAAATTCATATTCATCGCTTCTCATTTCCAAAGAGGTACAGCTACGTTCTAAACTAACCTGCCTGGTTTCTGATATTCTGCCTTCAATTGTTGGCAGTTAGGACACTGGGCTACCAGTAGTTCTTTTTAATGTCATGGTACCTCTTTGTCGTATCGGGATGAAGGGAATAGCGGGCGTAATGTACCTCGCTCATAAACTGCTGGCGATGCCCCAAAATATCTGGAGTACAAATGCGGCCTTTATATCGCCACACTTCATCCCCGGGTACCTGAAAATATGTCATCTCTCCTTACTAAACCTTGTGTTCAAGTTAAACCTGGATAGGGTTTCTATACTGCCGTTCCTTTACTTCCACCTCTAACCGCAATACTGCGATATTCTGTACTATCGTTCTGTTATCCTTTATTTCTGCTATGCGAACGGCTAGACCGGCTAACTAGTAAAATTCTCGGGTCTACTCCCGCTGTTCAGGCGGTAAGTATGCCAACCCCCCATAGATCTATGGCTAAGGGCATCTGCTACCATGTTAGCCCTTCCTGGATGATACAAAATTTTTGCTCTTGTAAGGCATAAGCTACTGCAGCTAAATGGGTAATACCCAAGTCGTGGGTGAGATAATTCTTTTCACGTTTCTTCAATTGCCTGAAAGTATAAATTGTTACTTTACCATGCTGCACCAATCCTCTGTACCTTCTGGCGATACTAACACTGGAGCTGATGTTAACCTGGCTTTTAACTCTTGGAAGTTCTGCTCACACGCCTCAGTCTACTGGAACTTTGCGGCCTTCTGTGTCAACTTAGTGAGAGGTGCTGTTTAAGGTGGAAAATCCTTCAACAGACCCTCTGCGGTATTCGGCTAACCGTAGGGACTGCGTACTTCGGTCGGAGTGGTAGGTCTGGCTATATCTTCGCTATTTCGATTTTCTGTGTATCTGTCTGTACACCAACCTTCGACACAATATGGCCAACAAAAGCTACTAAACTCAATCAAAATTTACATTTACAAAATTTGACATATAACTGACGGTCATACTGGTTTATTATACCGGAGAATCTGACAAGTAATCTACCGGTATAGTTAGAGCTTATCTGGCCTTCTGGCCGCATGCTAAGGCTACTTGTTGCCGGGATAACCTGAATGACTGTCTGCGCACCTTGTGCCTTTATCTGATCAGAGGGTCTTAATACTGACCATGATCTCTAATGATCTGGCTACATAACCTTAAATGACTGAATAGTCGGGTTGAATGACCCGAATGTGATAGTAGTCTAGTAATGCTCTAACTGTACTACCTGAGTACTTATAGTTCGTGCATCAGCGCCAACTCGTGGGCATCTAATTGCTCTGTTATTTTGCTTAAACCACTGTAAGGCTGGACTTAATCAACTTACTCCCAGGCGATCAGTCTCTGGATCTCCACAGGGAGTCTACTGATCCCCTAGTCTTAATAAACACTATGCTAGCAGGGTACCGTTAATTTCTTACGCCTCGTATGTATCACTTGGATTTATACTGCTATTATGGGGAATTCTCGGTCTTATGAGCTATTCTGTAAATACTGGCCCTCTGCTAGGGCTCTGTATCTAAATACCTTATGAAAACCAGCTGAAATACTAGTCTATCGCTGACTGCTGATGTGGACCCTTCCTTGGGGTACCCACGGGTATTCTGACTGGGACGGACGGCTGACTTATGAGGTGTTCTACATAACAACTGCTAGGTTGGCTAAGGCCGACTGTCGCCCACGAGGCTGGGAAAATGACGTATGACCACTTAGCATGCTAGAACAATTCTGGTATTGCTAATCTCTGAAATTTGCCTATTCGGTCTCTAATCCTGGTTCCGGCAAATGCACTACTGTTACCGATCTTCAGGGATGCCTCCCTGCTGATGTAGGCGACAGCTGGTCGGTAGACTGTCTAACTACGCCCTTATCATCTAGCCATCTGTCTTAGGTCAATAACTCTGGTAAGCTCCTAGAGCCTAAATCTGACAACAACACATGAATCTATCAACTTAATAACTGAGAACTGAGATAGTTTCTATGACTTCATACATAACTCACACTTAATCCGCCCTTTCTCTTCTTCTTTTCTTTCTTCTCCTTTTTTTTTTGGCGGGGGGGGGGGGGGTGTCCTGTAATGCAATCTGTATAGGCTTTCTATTACTAATCAGCATCTGTGATTGTGGCCCTTATAGGCAGCCACTTACAACATATCTATGATCTGTATACATATATACCGCTAGCTACGTACAATATGTACTGATTTCTGCAGTAGTTCATAATCTCTGACAGGTTCTGCTGAGTCTCACATCGTACATGATACATTGCTTCTACGGCCTAATACCATCTCTTACCCCGACTTATCATTTCATTGCATTGTTACCCCATTCTGAAAGTAACATCATAAACATCCTAGTTATTGTCTGCTGTTTGAAATTCCGCCACTCTTGCGATGTGGGGGTCAACGTTCGAATCCTGTAGCCTTACTAGGCATATATTGAGAGCCCATGTCTATCTGCTGGGCCTTATCTCTAGGCCACACTAGATTAGAATTGCTGTATCGGTAACTTCTTAACTTTTCCATAGCGGACATACTGCGGTATTCTGAACCGCGATCTTACTGTCAGCGCGAAGCTTAATCCTTAATACAATACTTTATCAATCCGGGGTAGTTCTAATTTTCCCACAAGATCTGACATTCCTGCTTCTTCCTCTCATCTTGCTTAAACTGAACTCTAGGGTTCAAGGTACCTGCCTTTCATTGCTAATGAGATTACTGATCCAGCCTCGGCCTATACTCCTTCTGGCGTATATTCAAGCCCATCTGATTCACCTGACCTCTATATCTTTCGAGGACACAACTAGATCATAACTATAATCTTACAGGTATGTCTTACTATCTGTTAGCGTACATGGCAGACTTGGCCTTTTTCTGACTCAAACTTGACTATTATTAGACATTCATCCCTAGCAGGTCTGTTACCCCTACTTCGGGTAAGCTAACAGTCTTACTTTCTTTACTGGCTTGTTATCATAAGGGTCTGCACAGCTTACGTAATCATAAGGGCTCTCTATATTTTCTACTACTTACTAGGATCAATCAACCCTTTTCGTATTGCAACAATAAAAGCTATCAATTGTACCACACCCAAAAAGATGTATCTGGGATTCCTGCATTTTTTTCTATTTCTTATACTTACCTGGTGGTCTGACCTTATCTGTAATCATAATCAGATCTTATATAACTAATAAGTAAATCAACTCATATGTATATTATACTTCTGACTTCCTATTCTGACGTTATCAACGTATACTAGGAATAATGCCAATAAAGGTATCACGCTGGGAGGTCTCTGATACCTCCTTCTGCTGCTGTAGTTATCATGTTACTGACTGATGCTCTCTTCCGTTGCTATTTCTGATCTTCTTCCTGTGATAGGATAATGCTGATCTACCTTTGTATCTGAAATCAAGAATACGGTGAGTTCTCAGGGACTCAACCCTATACTGTACCGCTCTAAAGCACGACTGACTGTGAAAGAAGGGTAACCATCATATCATGCCTCGCAGCCTCCTGCCTATAGTATGTGGTGCACAACACATCCATAGACAAGACTCTACTTAGCACGGCTTGCAGACTCCCTGGGATACGACCTGCTCTGATACCAAGTTTGTCACACCCCGCCTTGGGGGGTATGACTGGCACCTGGTGCCCTGCTAGGACCTGACCTGCTGGACTGTTAAGCCTGGGCACGTCTGGTGCCTGGCTGGCTCTAACTCATTTTCTGAAAACAAAGGGCTATATAACGGCTGTAAATACAGCCCCCGGCCTATTGGCCTATAGCCTTCTGTACCTGTACTAGCAGCTGACCAGAAACATATTATCTCAGGAAAACCTATGCGGGCTGACAAGGCCACCATGCTATCTAGTTATCTGCAACTCAATCATAAAGCACAAAAAGAAACTACGTGACCGGCAAGGTCACCACTACTGGCAAGCTATGGCCCCACACGGCCAAAGTAAAAGAAAGCAAGAATACTGGCAACTAAACAACTGCACGGCCTCACACGACTGGCTCATCTGACCACAGGGAATATATAGACTGCAAGCCTCTAAGAATAGCAATAGAAATGATCGGGACAGGGCCCCGACCTACCCGTGCTGTAAAACAAAAGAACTGAAATACACCTCTGGAATTCAGTCTCCGGATGACAGGAGCTGAATACTCGACCGCTGACAGGAAGTCACGTAGTATCGCCTGCTCAGTTATGAGTACCTGCAGGCAAGTAATGCAGCGCCCCCACCGGGCGTCAGTACCGCTGGTACTGATTATGTAAAGCAATAACTGAAAGCAAAGTCTGAATACAATGATATAACTGAAGAAACTGAAGTAAAGAGAATAGACTAACTGTCTGATAATGTACATCATACCTTTTCTCAATCTTTACTAGGAAGGATAAGAGTCATACCTGGAAACGTATCGTGTTACTGCTGATATACTTGTATCTAACATAACATGGCATAACATGAAATAACATAACATAGCACACACAAACCTTACCCGGCCCCCAAAAGCCGGGAGGTACAACCAGCACAGAATCTATACCCCTACCCTGGTCATCCCATCTCCTATAGTGGCTGTAAGCATCCTGCCGGTCCCAGGGTATGCACTTGGGCTCGCTGAGCCCCTGACTATAACTGCATCTGAGTCCGAAGGACTCCTGAATCTGCACCCGGGCGTATCCTCTTGACAGGGGTGTGTAAGGGCCAATCAAGGCACAAGTATGGGGAAAAACAAGCATCCCATCTTCCTCCCCTGGCGGAACGGCATGCCACTCCGTAGAGTGACGTATCCTCATCCTCTGGCGGACGAGTCGACACAGCTATTAACCCTGGGCGGTCATGGATGCTAGGTAATCCAACCCCAAACAACACAACGGTCTCAACTGGTAATACTGTCTGGGTATCTCACATGCTGAGGCTAATAAGGGTGAAGTATCATATATATTACATGCTGAGTTAATGATAGTAATCTGTACGTATTTAATACGTGCTGAGGCAGGTAAAGATGTATAAATATGAGTATAGTCTCCTGTCGGGCTGTACTGGAGCAAATGCTATATAAGACAATGTTTCTGCTGAAAACCCTGTTGTTTACTAAGTTTCTGTATACACTATATGCTGGACTAGTAATAGAAATGTGTACATACTTAATACATGCTGAGGCTGGAAGTAATATATATGTATGTATGAATATAGTCTTCTGCCAGACTATATTGAGGCTAATGCTGAACATGATATAGACTTCCTGCTGAAACTATGCCGTATACTGACTTTCTATAGTAACATGAGTTACTATTCCTGACATACTTTCTAGACTTTATTTTAGTCTACTATTCTATGTCGGAAATGCTTTACGGATACTATACTACGCCGCGGGGTTTCAGCTGAACACAAAAATATCTTAACGTAGCATATTACCTCACATACTGATAGGTCTCGTACACGTTACAGCCCAATGCTTCTCATGTTATACCAATGTTCATAATAACGCAATACTGAACTATACTGTATCTGAGATAGTATCTGACTGTCTGCCTATACTGTAACTGAGATATCATCTAACTATCTGATGTTGCTTTACTAACTTTGATTCTGAGTATATGTATATCATAATATCATAAAAACACGCTTACTAAATTCAAACTGGACTTAGTGCTTGACTTATAAGTTCTTTCTTCTGTACATCACGCTATCTATCGTACTGGATTACTAACTTGCCGAAGGAATTAGCTTTACATACCTTATCCTTGAATTATTCGTCTGTCGGACGAGGCTCGGCCGGTACTTCAACTGTTTTCTCCCAACTGCATTCATAAACATATCAATTAACACTAAATACAACTTTATTTCAAAAGGAAACGTCACTTTTGATATAGTTTATAGCCTAAACTTAGGCTTATCGAAAGACGGCTAGAAACTCGCTATTTTTCAGCGGCCTAGAAGGGAGAAATATTCACTTCACAGCTAGGAACACATAGACACTAATTTAGAGCAATTCCACTTACCTTGGCTCGGTGGCTCGACGATTCGTCGGCCGTATTTTACGAAACGGAATCCGTAGGAATGCTCTCTGCTGCTAAATACTTCGGTATCTGGGATTAATTTGAGTTTGGGCAGCGTTTGGCAGCGTAATCGGACGAAAATATATAATTTCCTTCGTTCCTTTCCTTTCCTCTACGTTGCCCTCTGTTTCTCTGGAAATTTTTAAGGATATAATCATTTAAAACCGAAGTGGGGCTTTATATACTTGGGCCTGGACAAGGCCAACGTGTCACGGAGCCAACGCAGAGGCTCCTCCTCCGTGACACGCTGCCATCGCGGAGGGGCTCTGCCTCAGCTCCTTCTGCGATGGTTCGACAGGCTTCTCGTCCGATCTCTTCCCGGGCCTTTCTCCAACACGTATGGCCTTCAAATATGCTTAACCAACGTGGGAATAGGTCATCTAAGTGCCGGGAATTCTACGGGGTGTAACAATCGCGGAGCCCCTTTATTTGCTGTTTTTCCATGACCTTTTCCACCGCTCGCTTCCAAGTCCATTCCCGATTTTTCACCAACATGCAACTTAGCTTCCTAAAATTACATTTTTCCTGCAAAATAACACTAATCATGTTGGTTAGTATAAATTCACATTTTAACTACAAATCACATGAGAATGTACAAATAACGATAGATAAACAAGACGAAATAGAGCATTTGAGCATCACTTGGGCATATAATTCTGCCCAAGATCACTTACCCCACACCTAAAACCTTGTTCGTCCTCAAACAATACTCTCATATCTCATGCAATTGACACCCACATATAGCTACTTTGGCTCGACAATTCAAGCTACGGTTATACCGATTATTTAATATAGCAAATCATCAAGAAAACATGCATAGTCTCATAAACACACTAACATTCACCATATTAAGACCTCCTAGACTCAAGAATCGACTCTCGATCTAGGAAAACTCATGCAAATCAGCTGATCAAGACATCCGACACGAAATTCAATCTCTCGTCAAGTATGTGCCCTCACAACACAAGAGAATTACCCCTTTTCCAATCATATAATTTCCAAAGCATTACATGTAGGGGTATATGAACACGATTTTGCTCTCTCTCCCAACGAATTCACATGCATCATGTTATGAACCATAGGCTTGCCTCTAGTGTATTACTCCACTAATATAAGGAAGCGTGATGTAAGATCACGTAGGACTTAACGGGTTGTAATGTAAGCTAAGGAACTAGTAAATACTGGGCTAACCAATAATAGCAACTAGCCTCCTTAAGCGCTTTTCAATACATCCCACCATCATTATGGGCATTGTTTCTTCCTTCATCCTCCCATTCTTGAAGTCTTTCTTTATTTTTGTTCTCATTTCTTTAAGCACACTCGACTTAATAACAAAGATTAGTTATGCATCTTCATTTTATTTATATTCGGCAAGTGCACCTTTGACCTTATCTTTACTTTCACCACTTCCGCTCTTCCTTTCTTTTTCACACTTTTCACTCCTTGACACTGTGGGAAAATTATTTTTTCTTGAGCGCTTAAGAGCTTTGGGTCAAATTCACGGCTAATGAAAAAAAAGGGATTAAGCTCGGTTTCTACCTCTTCAGTGAAAGAAAAAAATAGGCTAAAGGCTCAATGGGGCTAACTAGGATGTACATTCAAGGTAGGTATGATAAGAAAAAAAACTTTCGATTTAATAAAAGAAATGCCTACATCCTTTCCTACACTACACATCCTTCATTTTGTTTCATACACACACCAGGCAAGTTCTAGACACTTCACAATAGCATGGAAGAATCGAAACCTCACCTCACACTCATTTCACATGCTCAACTCAAGACTTATTCACAGACTCTTCAATCAGCTAATTACAAGAATTCAATATTAAGCCTCAATCACACCGAATCGAACTCTATGGCCTAGGTATCTCAACATGTTTCACATTTGCATGCTTTCATATGAATCATCTTTGCATCTCAATATCATGTACAACACGCACCAAGAATTCCAAACCATAAAGTAGTGACACGTTTGGGAAACAACCAAAAGAAAAAAAATAAAAGAAAGAAAAAAAACTACTCTTATCGACTACATTTCCCTTAAGACGGTCGCCATCCATCCATCATAGGGAACGGTCACTATTTACGACATCGGTTCAATGAGACTATTCTCGGTAAAAGCATCGAAAACAAAGGCCGAGAAACCCAATCATAAAAAAAATTCAACAAAAATTTAAAAATATCGATAATTTCAATAGGAAAAAAAATATTTACACAACCAGCTAACAACAACTCAACACAGCACACAACAGCTTAACATTCATTACATACCGAATTACAATACAAAACATACTCACAAAATCACAAGGTCACAATTTTTTTTTCACAGGCACAACAACAAGACATGAACATAAACAAAAACAAAAGAACTGGAACCTAACTACTCCCACCCCACACTTAAACTGAACACTATCCCCAGTGTTCATCAAATTCACATAGCACAGAAGTAGGTGGTGAAACTCCCTGATCAATTGAAGTATTCAACTTATTTGTCAGGTGCCGTTTCCTCATCCCCCATATCTGAGTCGCCCCCGTTGTCCTCGTCTAACTCAACATTTGAGTCATCGCGGCGTGTCTCCTCATCCGTGGAGACATCATCATCTACAGGCTCCACAAAAGTTGGCCCCACTCGGCAAAGAGCCCTGGCATTTTCGCCAAAGGGGTAATTATGCTCGAGCTGCCATAGCTCATCTTCTATTGCTGGCCTCCCGCCTATGCGCAACTGCAGCATCTACATCCCATACATGCGGGCCATATATTGATCATCCTGAGCATGTCGCTCGTCTAGTGTGAGAACTAGCCTGTGAGTGGTGTCGGGTGCCTTGGTTTTGGTGACGTCTAAGGCACGCCTATCCAATTGTGGGATGTAGTCTAGGGCCTCCTCCTCGATGTCAAGGCCCCTCAGAAATGTGGTCAGCAAACCACCAAACCTGTACATGTGCCCTTGATGCAAACGGGCCCTCTTCATGGCAGAGATGATCATCGCCCCAACATTAATCTCCAGCCCTTTCATCAGGGCATAAATCAAGCACACACGATCGCGGGTGACATCTGTCATGTGCACCCCCGGGATTAGGCCGGAACACATAATTTAAAGCCAAATCCTGGCTTCCCTGTTCATTTGAGAGTAAGGCAGTGTATGATGATAGCCCCTCTCCTTGTTCCTGCTCCACCGCGCCGTCGAACGGGCTCCACACAGAGTGCGTCTGATATCCTCATAGGGTGGAGTTATGTTTAGCTGCCGGAGTACATGGGCGTCTGTGTCCCGCGCCCCCAAGATGGCATTCAGGTGATGAGGCTCAAAGGTGACAACCTTCCCCCTTATCTTGACGGTGTGACTGCGGAGTGTTGGGTTCCAGTTTGCGTAGAACTCCCGAATCAAGTGGAGATTGCACTCCTTGGGCTCTTTGAAGATGAAGTTCAGCCCTGCAGCGTCAATCCGATGTACTATTCTGGGGAATTCCTATGCAAGTGGCTCCCTTGCAATGTGCTCCTCAGGGAAGTATTTGGTCTCCTTGTTCTTTGCATACCATTTCTTCCCTTTGTCCGTCACCCATCGGGTTCCATATTGATGGCGTTGGCCGCGTGGAACCGCTGGTGCTGCTGGGACTGCCATTCCCAGTCTATTCCTTTTTCTCCCGGTGCCTGATGTAGATGCACCCTTTCCTTTGTCTTGCCTGCTTGACATCGTTCCTGTCAAATCAAACAGACAGTCCCAATGTTATTCAAGTCAAAATTTTGCTTCAATTAAGGTTGGGTTGCGTTAGGCCACCCCACACTTAATCTTTAGCCACAATGAAAACAATTCGACAAAACAATCATTCTTTTCCAATTTTCATCAATCAACATGCCTCGTGCATTCAGATAAGTCGAGGGAATAATGACTAAGTACTACTCAAACTTCGTACAACTAATCACAATTTCACCATCGATTCCATTACATCACATAGCACTTAGCCAAAATTTTTCTCAACAACAACAACCTATGCCATTCACCAATTTCATTTTCCCGAAAATTCCCTTGTTTATTTAGCATATTCATCCATATTCACAACATCATTTACATTACCTAACATGCACAACCCAATCATTTTCAAATTTTCACCCAAATTTTGTTTCTTCCTATTCAAATTCCAACCCTAGCTACCAATTTCGCAAAAATTCAATCAAACATGTATTTATCGAGTTCATATAATCATAACTATACTACGAACATCAATCAACAATAACTTAAATGAATTCATGCTCAATTTACACTTAGGGCAAGCTTTAGTCACCTCACATGCTCAAAAATTGAAAATTTCGGCAAAAATTGAGGTTAAGTTCAAGAACGTACCTTTAATTCGATGAACTTGAAGAAAAGTTGAAGAAAATTTGATCCTAGGTCCGTGTCACGTTGGGGGAGGGGGGATTTTAGGGAGTTTTTTGCGTAGGGGAGTGAGAAATGGGAAAAAATGATGTTTTTCGGGGTTAAAAAGAGGATTTTTCGCGCGGGTCACCCGGCGACCCGGTATGACCCGTCGCGAATAACACTTCAACATGTCACGGAGGGTAATGCAGAGCACCCCCTCCGTGACACGGAGCCATCGCGCAGGGGTTCTGGAATTTGTAAAAATTCCAAAACACCTTCAACGTGTCACGAAGGGTAACGCGGAGGCCCTCCTCCGTGACCACGGAGCCATCGTGTAGGCTCACTGTTTTGCCACTTTTAATTTTTTTCTCAACTCTATTTTTTCCTTTGCGATCCTTTGTATTTTTTCCCTCCGTTCAAGCTGAAAATCATCTTATAACAAGAAATTGGTTAGAATTTATAGGTTTCAAACACGAACACAATTTTTTTTTTGTTTTTTTAAAATTTTTATTTTATTTTCTTTTTATTATTTTTTAACTACTTCTACTCATCTATTACAACAATTTTACGGGTTGCCTCCCGTGCAGCGCCTGGTTTACCGTTGCGGCTCGACGTCATTAAAGCTCAATCATCCTCTAGAGTGACGGACGTTTTCTCTCGAATAACGTCCTCACCCCAATAATGCTTATACCGCTGCTCATTGACCAAGAACGTGGCCCTTCGATCTTCTTGCCACAACTCCACTGCCTCGTGCGAGGTGTCCTCAATCGGTGGTTTTCCCACTGGATCTCGAGAATCAACAATCTAAACAATATCTACTTCATCAAGCACGTTGATTGCTGAAAGCTCCTCATATACGGCCGGAAGCTTCGTGGCCTTATACACGTCAAATACCTCCACCTTGTCATGTGCCCGCATGGTTAGCTTCCCTGCGGCTACATCAATCAAAGCTTTCCCGGTTTCTAAGAAAGGACGTCCCAAAATAAATGGGACTTCCGCATCCGGCTCAAAATCCAGCACAACAAAATCTACTGGGAAGATAAGGGAGCCCACTTGCACCAGCACGTCCTCCACAATGCCATCTGGTCTGGCCAAAGAATGATTCGCTAACTGCAAGATCACTGTAGTTGGTCTAGGACTGCCCAGCCCCAACTTCTTGAATATCGATGTCGACATCAAGTTAATGATCGCTCCCAAATCGCATAGTCCACGAGCAGAGGCTTTCAGATAGAATGTAGTACTCAACTTGCGTGTATGTCCAGAGATTTCTTACATTATGATATTTCATGATTATGTTTACATTTCCACTATGTATTATGTTCAATCTTCCGCTTAAAGTGAATGAAGTTAGATGTATGCTTATGCCATGGGTCGACTTGGGACCTCTCGAGGTTCCTTGTCCCGTGTTATGATCCGGGTCTATATTTGGGTCATGACAAACTTGATATTAGAGTCGTAAATTTGAAGTGTCCAAGGGTGTTTGAGAGCCACATTAAGTAAGGGTCTTATTCATAGGTGTGAAGCGCGCCACACTTATGACAAAGAGGCTACAAGACGTTTAGGAAATGTTCCATTCCTTCATGATCTTCATCATGCGATGAAAATTCTTTCTATCCTCCTAATTCATGTTATTCGCGATTGCAAAATCATGGCTCCCAAAAGAATGAACGGAAGAAGAAATGGGAACGGTGGAGGCCACGGAGATAGCAATGATCATGGGCATCAGCAATCCCCACCTGTTAAGGAGCCCCGGGCACCAAAGCTAGTGGCCCACACGGAGTTTCAGGCAGCTATACAGATGTTGGTGCAGGCCTTGACCGCTCAAGTCAACCAGCAGGATGTTGCGCATATTCCACAGAATGGCAATGTGGCAGCGGCCCGGATTAGAGATTTCTTGAGGATGAACCCTCTGAAGTTCCTTGGGTCCAAAGTGGATGAGGACCCGCATGAGTTCATTGACGAGATTATAAAGATCACCCAGGTTATGGGGGTGAATGGGGTTGAATGTGCAGAGTTGGCCTTGTATCAGCAAAAATGGGCCGCACATATCTAGTTCATGCAATGGAGAGACACTAGGGCCACTGGAGTAAGGCCAGTTCTTAGATCGATTTTTCCCTCGGGAGATAAGGGAGTTAAAGGCAACAAAATTTATGAATATGAAGCAGGGGAGAATGATAATATAGGAGTATGCTCTCAAGTTCACTCACTTGTCAAAATACGCCCCAGAGTTAGTGATGGATCAAAGGGCGCGGGTGAGCCAATTCGTTCATGGTGTGGTTGGTTATTTAGACAAGGATTGCAGGACTGGCATTCTTTATCAAGACATGGAATTTGCTCGTATAGTGTTGTATGCCCAGCAGATGGAGGCGGCTCATGCAAGGGAGAGAGAGGCAAAGAGGGCTCGGACATATAGCCATGGGCTTACACATCAGAGATCCAGTGGTGGTCACTGCCCGCAGTTTCAGCAGAGGTCACTAGCTCCAGTACAATCATCAGCTAGTGTTCCGTCTAGACCCAAGGGTGATCAAAAGAGCAGGGCTTCAGGATTGAGGGACTAGAGAGGCACACAGGTGGAGCGTACCTCCCCAGCCTGCGGGAAGTGCGGCAAGATCATACTGGGGAGTGTTTTCTCGGCTCAGATATTTGTTATGGGTGTGGTAGTTTTGTCCACATGCGTCGAGCGTGTCCATTTGCTTGATAGGATGGTGATAGAGGCCATGTGCAAACCACCAGGGCAGCAACAGCTCTAGCACATTCAGCTCCGCAAGGAGCATCTTCTAGTGGAGGTGGCGAACAATGCCAAAATAGATTCTACGCCCTCACCCCATGTCAGGAGCAGGAGACTTCACTGGATATGGTCACTGGTATGTTACGAGTTTTTCATATTGATATTTATTCTTTGCTAGATCCGGGAGCAACCTTGTCTTTCGTGACTCCTTACATCGCTAGTAGCTTTGTAGTCAGTCTGGAGACTCTGTCAAAACCATTTCAGTTTCTACTCCTATTGGTAATTCGATTGTAGCTAGGCGAGTGTATAGAGGATACCCGGTCACTATATTACATAAAGTCACCTCCGCAGACCTGGTAGAGTTAGCCATGACTAACTTTGATGTTATTCTTGGAATGAATTGGTTGTATGTGTGTTATGCTACTATAAATTGTAGAACCCATGCGGTGGAATTTCGTTTTCCGGGTGAATCAGTCTCGGAGTGGAAGGGTAGTGGTTGTACCAGCAGGTCGATTTATTTCATATCTTAAGGCCAGAAAGATGATTTCTAAGGGTTGCATGTATCATTTAGTTAGGGTTAAGGATGAGAGTCCAAGACCCCGGCTATTCAGTCAGTTCAGGTGGTGTGTGAATACCTAGAAGTATTTTCAGATGATTTACCAGGTGTTCCTCCTGAGAGGGAAATTTATTTTGGTATTGACCTTTTTCCCGATACGCAAGCTATCTTTATCCCTCCTTACAGGATGGCTCCATCCAAGCTAAAGGAATTGAAGGATTAGTTGAAGGACCTTCTAGATAAGGGATTCATTAGACCTAGCAAGTCTCCATGGGGTGCACCAGTCTTATTTGTTTGAAAGAAGGATGGTTCACTTCGGATGTGCATCGATTACCGATAATTGAATAAAGTCACCGTTAAAAATAGGTATCCTCTACCCATGATCGATGATTTGTTTGACCAACTTCAGGGTGCAAGGTGTTTCTCAAAGACAGATCTCAGGTCTGGGTATCATCAGCTTAGGGTTCGGGAGTGTGATATCCCGAAGACAGCCTTCAGGATGCTGTATGGTCATTATGAGTTTGTAGTTATGTCTTTCGGACTAACAAATGCTCTTGCAGCTTTTATGGACTTGATGAACAGGGTGTTCAAGCAGTACGTGGACATGTTTGTGATCGTGTTCATTGATGATATCCTTATATACTCTCGGAGCGAGGAGGAGCATGCCGCTCATTTGAGAGTGGTACTTCAGACTCTCAAGGATCACCAATTGTATGCCAAGTTCAGCAAGTACGAGTTTTGGTTGAACTCCGTAGCATTTTTGGGTCATGTGGTATCAGGCAAGGGCATAAAGATAGATTCTTAGAAAATTGAGGCGGTGAAGAATTGGCCTAGACCGGTGAATCCTTTGGATATTTGGAGTTTCTTGGGCCTAGATGGTTATTACCAAAGATGTTTTGAAGGCTTTTCATCGATTGCAACACCATTGACCAAGTTGAATCAAAGAAGGTAAAGTTCCAATGGTCAGAGGCTCGTGAGAAGAACTTCCAAGAGTTGAAGACTCAACTTACTACCGCACCGGTGTTGACCCTACCCGAGGATACGGATGGTTTTGTGGTGTATTATGATGCTTCGAGAATCGGACTCCGGTGTGTATTGATGCAGCGAGGGAAAGCAATTACATATGCCTCCAGACAGTTAAAGATCCATGAGAAGAATTACCCGACCCATTGATCTTGGGCAGAATTATAAGCCCAAGTGATGCTCAAATGCTCTATTTCGTCTTGTTTGTCTATCGTTATTTGTACATTCTCATGTGATTTGTAGTTAAAATGTGAATTTATACTAACCACCATGATTAGTGTTGTTTTGCAGGAAAAATGTAATTTTAGGAAACTAAGTTACATGTTGGTGAAAATTGGGAATGGACTCGGAAGCGAGCAGTGGAAAAGGTCATGGAAAAACAGCAAATAAAGGGGCTCCGCGATGGAGTCGTGTCACGCTACCATTGCAGAGGTAGTCTGCCCGAATGAGTTATTTTGTCAAAATCCAGTGAAGGTGCGCGTCGATGCCGTGGCACGTTGACCAACCCCTGCGTTACATGTCGTGGTACGTTACCCATATTTACCTGGAACATAAAATTCCAATGAGGGTCCGCGTTTACACCGTGTCACGGAGGCAGTGCTCCGCGATGCACTCCGTGACATGTTGCTTGTTATTCCGGGAAAAATTCCCACTAGTATTAATATCACATGTTTATTTTCAATTATTCTGACTTAGTTGAGCAAGAACGTGGGTTACAAGCAGTTGAGGAGACAAAAATCTTAGGGTTCTTCTCTAACTCTTTCTCCTTTATTTCAATTGTTTGTATGATTTATACTCATTTGATGATGTTTAATCCACTAATGAGTGGCTAAATTCACTTCTTGCTGAGGTTAAGAACATTTGTAGTGGAATGTAATTGTTGATCATTTTGGTTTTTCATCTTTTCTTCCATGGTTGTTCTATCAATTCTTATTCTTACTGCATTAATGTCTGGCCAATGTTAATGTATCTATCTAAAAAATCCAATTTTATCCTGAAAAGGAAAGAAATTGGAAAGTTGTGAATTGGTAGGATATGATCTCTTCTTAGTTTGAAAAAAATGAGAATTGATTTACCTTCAGAATAGAAATATATCTGAAAGTCGTATTAGTCAATTACAGAATCGGTTTTGTATAGCTAGAACATGAAATTCTTTTATCACAGAAATGTAGGTTGAAGGTTCATGATTCTTAAGCTGGGTAGAATACGAAAGTTTCTCTCCATAGGCAATAATTCTTGACTAGCAACCGAAGGAAAGATTAACCGAATTGTATCGATAAATTACTTCCCTGCATGTTTGTTTTAGCCTCAGCTTGCTCATTACTATAGTTTAGACTCACTTTATAGTTTTGTCTTAGATTAGTATAACTTAGGAAACAAACTCTCAAAAATCCTTTTTAAATTGTTGTCTGCATTTTTAGAGTTAGAGTTCATTAACATTTAATTCGATTATTACCTTGGTTCAGTCCCTGTGGGAGCGATACTTGGCTTACTTTAGCCATTTTACTACTTGTTCGACCACGTGCACTTGCGTGTAGTTGCAAAACAGACCAAACAAGTTTTTGGCGTCGTTGTCGAGGACTGGCTATTGGTAAAAATTGTTTTCTTAAGTGTTAGTTTTCGATTTCTATATTGTGCTGACAACTTGATCTTAGCCTGTCTTTTGCAGATATTGAATTCTGTTGAACACTGGCAAGAGACAAGGAGCTAGTAGACTCATACTTAGAGCCGGAAAGACAATTTCATTGTCAAAGGAGAGAAGCTCTAGAGAGAAAGCTGCAGTTACTCAGACAAACAATCCTGGAGCAACAACAGAATCCACCACTTGTAAGGGCAGTGTTAGTGCCCGAGGAAATGGCAGCTAGGCTGGTTCGCGAAGTGGCAATCCTACATGCTAACAATGTTACATCAAGCATTAGCAAACCCGAGCCAGGAGGGAGGTTTGAGCTGAAACAGAATATGGTGCAATTGCTGCACACCAGCGGGCAATTCACAGGTCTCCCTCATGAGGATCCACAACATCTCCAAAACTTTTTGGAGATAAGTGACACTTACATCCCCGCTGGAGTATCATCTGATTATGTAACGCTTACATTGTTCCCATTTTCACTATTGGAAGAAGCAAAGAGGTGGTTGAAAGCTGAGCCACCTAATTCCATCACCACTTGGGATGATCTTGCAAGAAAATTCTTGATATGGTTCTTTCCATCCGGGAAAACAGCAAGACTTAGAAGTCAGATTCTAAGTTTTAAACAAAGAGAGGGGGAGAATCTATATCAAGCTTGGGAAAGATTCAAATCCATGTTACGGGATTGTACTCACCATCACCAGTCCAATGATGTGCTGGTGCATACTTTCATGGAGGGTTTGGAACCCCACACAAAAATTTTGCTAGACTCAGCAGCTGGAGGACAAGCATTAGAAAAGACTTATGAGGAGTTGTATACTTTGTTAAATCGTATTTCACAGGGAAATCCAGAGTGCAATGCGGACTCTTCTTGAGGAGGAACAAGGAAAGCGGCAGGAGTCTTGGAAGTGGATGGGTTTACAGCTATCGCTGCACAGATAGTTGCATTGCAAAATCAACTTAACACCCACTTCAGCAACATGAGCTTAAATCAATCTCAAGCCCCATTTAATGTAGTGCAGCAGATTTGGTGTGAAGTATGCGGTAGTAATGAACACTCAGCTGAGTGTTGTGGTGCAAATCCAGATTCAGTGAACTTTGTTGGTAATGTACAGAGAAATAATCACCAACAGTATGGCAACAACTACAACTCTAATTGGAGGAATCATCCGAATTTCTCCTGGGGTAGTAACAGCCATCAAGGGCAGAGTTCGAATCAGGGTGCACAGAGAAATCAAGGAGGGCAGCAGAACTATCAGACTCAATACAGAAGCAACAATGCACCTCCTCCACCACCACCACCCAGCATTGAGGAAATGTTTAAAACAATTATAGCTAACCAAGCTCAATTGCAGGCTGACTATGTGAAGTTGGCGGCAGATGTAAAGAATAATCAGTTAGCCACAAAGGCGTTGGACTACCAGTTTGGGCAACTAGCTAGAGCTTAAAACACCAGGCCAAGAGGAGGACTACCGAGTGACACTGACCCGAATCCAAGCAAGTAAATGAAGTGACCACAAGGAGTGGTTTACAACTCAAGGAGATGGAACCAGAAAGACCACCTCAGCAGTCAGGAGCAGTGGAGAAAGAAAGGGAACACGATGATGAGAGGGGGAAGAAGAAGGAAGCTGAACCAGAAAGACCACCACCCCCGTTCCCTCAAAGATTAAAGAAACATAAGGAGGAAGCGTGTTTCAAAAAGTTCATGGAGGTGCTTAAACAGGTACACATTAATTTACCTCTTGTTGATGTTTTGTAGGGAGTGCCGAAGTATGCAAAGTATATCAAGGACATCGTAGCTAACAAAAGCAGATTGACAGAGCATGCTACGGTGGTGCTTACGGAGGAGTGCACTTCCCGAATACAGAACAGGTTGCCAATAAAGCTCAAAGACCCTGGGAGCTTTACAATTCAAATCACAATTGAGCAGACAACATTCCCAACTAACTCTGCCAAGTACTGAAACATAAAATAACATAAATGTCTAATCTAAAAGCCCTCAGAATATGAGGACTCACCAATAAGCTGAAAGTGAACTCTGAGATGATTTATATTTGAGGATGAGCTTGAGAGCCGGGTCTTGTATAATAAAATGATACAACATAGAAAGTATGCATTCAGTACGTGAAATGTACTATGCAAGGTAAGTAAAACGGACATTTAAAATACATGAAAACTCATAAAACATTATAAGAGTAGGACATCATGCTCATATCGTAAACATCATAACATAACGTAAGGCTCAAGGTTTTTAAATCATTTAATAACCGTTCATTATCATAGTTATAAGAGAAACTTTATCAAAACATCACTTGAGCCAATATCATAAACAGAACAATGCATGAAACATGAGGAACAATGGGAGGACTCATCATAACTGACACCATCTTGGTAAAGCCTTTCATGACGCCCCAACTATCTCACTCAAGTGGGTAGAGTCGCCCCTGGCTTGCCAGGCGAGGGATCTGCATTATGTGATATCATGAAAATAGGGGATCATGTGCCACAAAGATGTATCGTGACTTGAGGCAACTATATTGGTTGAATAGCATGAAAAATGACATCGCAAGTCTTGTGACTCAGTGCCCTAATTGCCAGCAGCTGAAGATTGAGCACCAGAGGCCTGGAGGTCTGATACACGATATAGAAATTCCAGCTTGAAAATGGGAGGTGATTAATATGGATTTTATTACAGGATAGCCTTGAACGAGTAGGAAGCATGATTCTATCTGAGTAATAGTTGATAGATTGACTAAATCAGCTCACTTCTTTCCAGTTAGGACTACATATGCTACAGAGGATTATGCTAGGCTTTATATACGGGAGATAGTTCGCCTACATGGCGTCCCCTTGTCCATTATTTTTAACAGAGGTGCTTAGTTCACAACAAACTTTTGGAAGTCTTTCCAGAAAGGCTTGGGCACTCAGGTAATCCTAAGTACTGCATTTCATCCTCAGACAGATGGATAGGCTGAACACACCATTGAGACGCTTGAAGATATGTTGCGTGCCTGTGTTTTAGATTTTGGTGAAAGCTGGGATGATCATGTTTCCTTGATTGAGTTCGCCTATAATAACAACTACTAGGAAAGTATTCAGATGACGCCATATGAAGCTTTATATGGGAGAAAGTGCAGGTCACCAGTGGGCTGGTTTGAGCTCAGTGAGGCAGAGTTATTGGGGCCAGACTTAGTGCAACAGACTATTGACAAGATGAAACTTATTAGAGATCAACTTCAAACGACCCAGAGCAGGCAGAAGTCTTATGCATATGTACATCGTCGAGCACTGGAGTTTGTTGTTAATAATTAGGTCTTCCTGAAAGTGTTACCTACGAAAGGCGTCATGCAATTTGGCCGAAAAGGCAAGCTGAGCCCTAGATTTGTTGGGCCTTACAGAGTTATCTGAAGAATAGGCAAAGTAGCCTATGAGTTGGAGTTTCCACCAAAGTTAGTGGCAGTCCACCCAGTATTTCATGTATCAATGTTGCGAAAGTGTATAGGAGACCCAACCCGTGTTATGCCTATCGATGATGTCCAGATTTCTGAGGAGATGACCTATACCGAGGTCCCAGTTGCTATACTTGACCGGCAAGTTAGGAAACCTCGGACCAAAGAAGTTGCCTCAGTTAAAGTATTGTGGCGAAGTAATAATATCGAGGAAGTCACTTGGGCGACTGAGGAGGAAATGAAGAAGAAATATCCTCAACTATTCACGATGTTGATGTGATATTGAGGTATATGTTTGATACCTAAGTTACTGAGTATCTATTTTGAAGCATATTAAGTAAAATTAATTTCCATTCTGGGATGAATTTTCCTAAGAGGGGGGGGGGGGAGAATATTATACCCCCAAAATATTTTTTGATGATTATATGAAGTTTTTATGCTAGGTTAAGGGAAGTACGGGTTGTATATTGGTTGTAGATGACAAGGGAAATGTGTACGAAGGGAAAACAAAAGAGTATGTGAAGTTCATAAGTAAGGGTAAAATTTAAATTACCATATCTCCCAATATATAATGAATTAGAAGCCACAACCTATTAAATTAAAGGTCTTTGAGTCTTGGTTTCATAACATCAAACGTCTTGTCAATTGGAGTTCGGAGTAAGAAGTTATAGGCAGTTTACAGAAGCACCCCGAGTGGTGACGCGGGCATGACTCCCTAGCGCCTCTACTGCCCTATTTACTTAAAATCTGATTTTTCACTTGTAGAAAACATTTTCATCTAAATTTAAATCAACCAGCTTGCTAAGAATTCTATTTCTCTCTCAATTCTAGCAACTTGGACAAAGAAAATCAAGGAGGAACATCAAGCAATTCAAGCAAATCACAAAATAAGTTGAGATTACTTTTCCAAGTGTGTTAGAGGCTGTTTTGGAGCTCATTTTGGCAAGGTTTTGAAGGAGTTTTTCTGCATTTCAAAATCTATTTGAACTGCCTATATATCCATCTTTGCGTAGGTGTTGATACCAGGAGGAAAGTTATGGATTTCGCCCCTTCTAAACCTCTCAAATTGCAAAGTGAAAATCTGGGAATTGAAAGCTAAGTGAGCTGCCGATGGACTATTTGTGAGCTGAGTTTTGGTCGTTTTCCTTAGGAGTTTTGGTGGTTTTTTTGCTGGAATTATAATTCATATTGAGGGGAAGAATTACAGTAGAACTAAGGTAAAATTTCCTCTTGTTTCTCCCTCAAAAGTTAGTGAAAACTAGTTGAGAAAATGGCTAAATGTTGTTGATGTTGCCGTGTGTTGTTGTTGCTATTGTGATTGCCTTTGGTTATTTATTTTGGGATGTATTTTGTGATACAGATTAAGCTTGTTGTTGGCCTATAAAACCACTGGATTAAGGAGGTTGAAGGCTGATCATTAAAATAGAAAATTGGCTAAAGAAAAGTTCATCGAAGAAAGGTATGTAAGGCGCCCCGTCTATCGCTCTTTTAAGCACGATTCATACGTTGTGAATTGGATGAACCAACAACCTCTTGCAAGTTTTGAGGAAGTATGCTAAGCTTCATTTAAGATTTAACGTTTCATATTTCATTGAGGTTAAATGTTAAAGATTATGCCTAGACGAAGTGGGGAATCTAAAGTATGATATTGTGTTGATTGTTGTAGTAGTTGTACATCGAATTGGAGACCCCTCAGCGTGGGCATTGTTAGCTGGTCCTTACTGTCCGTCATTTATATATATATGTGTGTGTGTGCACGCACACGGTGTTAAATTTGTTTATAGGTTTGTTTGCTAACTGAAATTGGTGAAAGATCTAAGACGATGACGTGTAAACGATTTTAAACCAAGTAAAGACGTCACAAGCTGTTAAGGGTAAATGAGCTTATTGAATTAGGATTACCTGTTTATGGTTTTCCTTTATCTTATGTTTATGTTATGAAATATGCCAGGCCAAGGGGAGATTTCATAATCCCTTTCCCTTAAGCTAAACGACAAGCTGGCGAGTCTCCGAGCTCTAATGTTCCTTGAACACAATCTATAAATTTTGTTGAAACTCTTAGGTCATATGCAGTTCCTTATGATTTATACAAGTTTTGAATGCATGTATTTTAAGTGCTATTTTCTAGCTTTACATGTTATATGTGCTCACTTGCAGTTATGTATTATGAAGGAGGCCCATGCAAGCCACATATTTAGTATTCACCATTTGTATACTAAACGTATTAAGTTGGTCCAGTATAAGCCATATCGGCTCCATTTATAATTTTGTTTAAGATTTATTGATTTTACCCCGACATCGGCTGGAGGTATTGTTATTTTACTCTAGTGTGATACACCGACTGGACGGATTTTACCCTGGTGTGGTACATCGGCTGGAGGCATTTTTATTTTTACCCCGGTGTGGTACACTGGTTGGACAAATTGTATATAGATTTTATGAATGGCTGGCCGCTAACATTTCAGTTATAGTCTTTGTTGTGCATTAGATAATTGTATTTAAATTTCAAAATGAGTTATTGTCAGGTTTTTATTTTTAGCATTTTGGGTTGTTACTATTCCTTATTTCTGGCCCAATTATCATTTTTATCTTATATGTTTACAACTTTCAACCTTACATACCAGAACATTTTATTTGTACTGATATCCCTTCATCTTGGGACCCTTCTTGCAATCATGTTGCAGGTACATGCCAAGGCTCAGATCATCGGATGTAGTAGGAGCCAGATTTCAGTGGAATAGTGGTATTCTCCTCTCTTCTATGAGCCATATCCTAATTTTGACTATTTTGAGTTTTGTGTATAGCATGGGTAGGCCGGTGCCCTGTCCCATGTGATTTAGTTTGTTTACTCTGTAGAGGCTGATGTAGACTAGTTTGTATAGTAGTGTTGGTTGTATAGACGTGTTGGTTTTCCATTTCCCTATTTAGCTTTATTGTAGCCTTGTCAGCTTTCCAGGTTGCATATTTATTATTGTCAAGGAATTATGGCTCCAGTATTTATCTTGGTTGGTTGTTACAGGTGGCTTGGTCAGCCTTAGTGTTACATTTATAGATGCTACATAGCCGACTTCTCGATTAATCATCAATCGAGTGCCAGTTGCGCCCTACCCTAGTTTTAGGGCATGACAATAAGAATGTAGTGGAGCCGCAAGTTGGAGTAAGTGAAGGCTCTGTGTGTATATATATCCAAAATGGGGTTTTTCTTAATTATTTTTCATACTTACCTTGACATTGAAACACCTTTGAGCTCTCAAGGTGATTTTTCACCATCTCCGTTGTAAGGTAAGTGATATCTATGTTAAGGCTCGTGGTTTTACTCATTATTAGTATTGGCTTCTTCACTAGGTTTTGGCATAGAAATTTTTAAAGATTAAAGTGAATAAAAACCTTATGATTTGGTCAATCAAGATATGATTTCACTTCCCTCCTCATCTATGAGTTTGTACGAGAGTGTGGAGACGATTCTATTAAGAACTCACAGGATATTAATCGAAAACTTTGAGTTTAAGTTATATGTATATACATACATACATACATACATACATACATACACACACACACACACACACACACACATATATATATATATATATATATATATGTGTGTGTGTGTGTGTGTGTGTGTGTGTTGGGGTATGTGCATATGGATTAAGTTTGGGGGAAGTGTTTGCGACCTCATGAGAGGGTCATTCGCCCATTTGGGTATGGAGAAGGAGGATGTGATGATAAACTATTTGTTTATAGTAATTGTCTAGCTTGTCACTCACTGAGTTAATTGTTGTGTTGCCGGCAGGTCCATGCTTCTTGTTTAGCTACTTATATTGCCCCTATATTGTTATTCTTTATAGATAAAGATTGTAACTCTAAGGGTGACGTTGAAGGCCTGACAGAGGTTATCATAACAAAGGTATGTGAAGCTAAAAATTTATACGTCGTTAAGGAATGACCATAAGTCACATGTTTTTCCAAAAATGTTCAATTCAGATTATATTATATAGGAAGATCATATGTTCATTCACTATATGCGATATACATGTCTATTTGATAAAGTTTACAGATATTCATTTTACTTCTTTCGAGCCAAGTATTCATAACGTTTCACATGATTGTATGTGTCTCCATTCGAGACTCTTAGGAGTCACATGGTATATCTCTCACGTGTTTTAAATGGAGAATAACTTTCCATAAGTATAGTCACACTTGTATATATTATATAACAATATAGTTCATATGCTAACATAAGAACTAGTGAATTACATGTTCTAATAGCCTAGTTTACACATACGAGATCATAACCGGGTGATTGAACAATCTATGGTATATATTACTGGTTATAGGCCATTAGGGAATCATTTGATAAAATTTACCGTTAATGGTGAGAGGTATTCATACTCCACTTGGCATATGCACGACACTAGTTTTGTGCACAGGGCTAAAACCCTACCACTATAGTATGCATAGAAGTGCGGCGAACCCACCCACTAAGGCAATTTTCACATATAGTAGTTAGTGAAGAACACGATGTATTCATTCTACTAACTATCCAACATATGTCATATAAGCTAGCGGGCAGACCATTACAACTAGCTTAGGGAGGCACACCTTATAGCTAGAGCGTGATATATAGTTCATTTATACATTGTGAGTTATAAGTACTCAGCAACATATGCCCTAATTTGTCATAGATCTTCTTTAGAAGCTATCATATGATCATTTATATTAGACATAGGAATAGGACGTCACTCATGCAAGCTAAGTAGGTACACCAATTAAAAATGATTCATAGGACCTGGTACAAGAATACATAAAGCTAATGCATAAGACATAGTGTGAAAAGCTAATAAGGTTAGTTCATACGATTATAGATTCATATTGTGCAATCAATATTCATGTGTTTGTAAGTGACAATTTTAGGGAAGAGTTTCTTAGATCCACCTATTTATAGTTTCCTATCATGTTCTATGATTCATTTGAGCATTCTCACTTGTCTACTTGTTATTCTATCTACTTTACACAATAGCACATGTTGTATATGTAATGATGTCCCTATACTTGGAGCGCTACATTTTTATAAATACAGTGTCAGGTTCACAAGACTACATACATATTCACTAGGCCCTATTGCTTCTCTCAGTTTATCTTTTGGTGAGCTCCACCTCTATCTAGAGCCTGTATATGTCTACTACTTTTGTACATGCTTATACGTTATCTAGTTGTGTAAGTTGGTACCCTATCCTAACCATTTGTCAGTTGTATAGTCCATAGACTCTTCAGACTGATATTAGACATAGTGTAGTCCTCATTTTGTATAGATTTTGCATAGTTGGCCCTGTATTATATATATATATAGTTCTTGTTAACTTTCTCATTTGTTTATTGTTTTATAGCTTTAATAGGATATTATAGAAGGTTTTTCAAAAGTTTCTCCATTGTAGTCTCTTCCTTGAGTACAATTCTAAAGAAGGAATTCAAGTTCGGGGGGAATGAAAAATGCCAAGAGAGTTTTGAAAAGCTCAAATCCTTGTTGACACAAACTCCTATATTTACTCTGCAAACTGAAGGGAAAGAGTATGTGATATGTAATGATGTTTCCCATCGTGTTTTAGGTTGTGTTCTAATAAAAAATTGAAAAGTGATTGCTCATGCCTCTCAAAAATTGAAACCACATCAGTCAAATTATCCTACTCACGACCTTGAACTTATTTCCATACTGTTTATTTGGAAAATTAGGAGGCATTACTTTTACGGAGAGAAATATCATATATTTACTAATCACAAGAGTTGGAAGTACTTAGGACGTAGAAAGAGTTGAACTTGAGATAAAGTAGATGGATTGTCATCCAGATAAAGAAAATATATTTGCTGATGATTTGAATAGAAAATATTTTACAAGTTTATCTTTGAGTTGTTTGCCCTTATTTCTCGAGTTAAGAGCCATGAAAACGTCTTCCATTTAATTTTGATGGTTCAGTTGTTGCTAATTTGGAAGTCAACATAGTTCTACTTGAGCAGGTGAAAGAAGCACAAAAAGTAGATGATAAGATCATGAAACTAACCAAAATAGTTCAAAATGAGAAAAATCTTGACTTTACATTTAGGGACGATGGTGTCCTAGTAACACAGATTATGTGTTCCAAAAGATGGCAACTTGTAGCAAGAAATTTTGAATGAAGAACATACTTCACCATATGAAATGCATACTAAAATGTACCAAACCATCAAGGAACACTATTGATGAAATAGTAAGAAGAAAGACATTGCGAAGTTCCTTTCTAAATGCTTGATTTGTCAACAAATAAAGGCCGATCATCAAATTTCAGTTGATTTGCTACAACCCTTGTTGATACCAGAATGGAAATGAGAAAGAATAATTATGGACTTTGTTTCTAGACTTTCTTGCACTCAAAGAAATCATGATGAAATTTGGGTTATAGTGTTGACCAAGAGTTCTCACTTCTTGGCAATTAGAATAAACTATTCATTTGAATTTTTAGCGAAATTATACATTAATAAGATCGTGAGGCATGAAATTCCTATTTCTATTGTATCTGACAAAGGCTCGAGGTTTACATTCAAATTTTGGCCATCTTTCTAAAAGTTATTGGGTACCATGTTTAACATTAGTACTTCATCCATCCTCAAATAGACGGTCAGTCCGAGAGGGTAATACAAATCTTAAAAGATATGCTTCAAGCTTGCATTATGAGGGCAGCTGGAACAAAAACTTGACTTTAGTATAATTTCCTTATAATAATAGCTACCAATCAAGTATTAGCATACATCCTTATGAAGCTTTATATGGGAGAAAATGTGAAACCCCCCTTGTTGGAGTGAAGTTGGTAGAAGAAAATTCATTGGTCCTGCAATTGTGCAACAAACTAAAGACAAGGTAAAAATCATCAAGGATCATCTAGAAATTACTTCAGATAGATAAAAGTCTTATTTTGATCTTAAGAGGCGTGAAACTCAGCATCTAGTTGGTGATAAGGTATTTTAAAGGTTTCTCCATGGAAGAATATTATGAATTTGGCCAAATAGGAAACTTAGTCCTTGATTTATTGGATCATATGAAGTACCTGAGAGAGTTGGTCCAATTATATATAAAATAACTCTACCACCTGATTTAGGCAAGATCCACAATATTTTTCATGTTTTTATGCTTAAAATATATCGCTCAGATCCATCTCATGTTCTTCCTGTTGAGGTCAATCCTGACTTGATGTATAAAATGAACCTATATAAATCTTAACACGTGAGGTAAAATAACTTATAAACAAGAGAATCCCCTTAGTAAAATTACTTTGGAGAAATCATTCTAGCAAAAACGATACCTGGGAGCGAGAGGTGGACATGGGACTGCCATATCCACATTTATTTGAGACCAGGGTGTAGGTAAATTTCAGGATGAAATTTCCTTAAGAAGGAGAGAATTGTAACATCCCAAAATTTTTAAACCAATATTTGCATTATCAATTGACTAGTTCTCATTAATAAGAATAAAATTTTACTTTGTACTTCCAAATTTTTTATATATGAAAATTTCTTATTTTAAATTATGATTTTATTTATAAGAAAGTTTCTTGGGCTATTTAGGTAGAATCTCTTACTATTTCTCTTAAACTTAATAATGGAATGAGAGAGAGATATTAGCATTTTGGGAAGCCATTTTTCCACTTAATCTAAGTGATATATATCACTTTTTTTTATATTTTACACCTTCTCTCCATATTTTCATTCTTAATGCCAAATAAAACCTCAATCTTCTCTTTTCATCAAGTTCTCCCACTAAATCAACCAACAAGACTTGTTTTCTTGAGTTGAAACTCAAAAGCTACTCTCTCCCGTGTGGTAAGTCTACCAAACCTCTTTTTTGAACTGTGTAGCTATTAGTATTTTATCTACTATTTCCCTGAAGAACACAATGTCTAACTTTTTCATTTATCTGTTAAAATCTTAGTCACAATACAAGATAATTGTGTTGTACAAATTTTCTGAAAAATTTAGTGTGAGTTACACTAATTAGGTTCACTTTGGATACCTATCTTATACTATTTCAAAATGCTGAAATCACTGAACATAGATAGGTATTTTATTGTGTCATGACCCAAGCTGGGATCCTGAATCGAGACTCGGAATCTAGAATCATGAATGGCTGCAAGCTAACCTATGGCATAGTATAATTCTAACATAGCAATAACTAATAGAACATATCTAAGCGGAAGCTTAACTGAAACATAAATAATAAAAAGGAAAGGATAAAAATCTGATTACAATACTGAGTCATAAGTTGAAACTAGTACTACACTGTCTTAAAGCCTCTACTAGTATGATGAGTTGCTAGGACAAGCCCCCAGTTAACTTCAACTTTTGAAACTAGAAATAAACTAAAATAAAACTCCCGTCCTCGAAAGATGAGGACTCACTACTGTCAGCTGATGGAGTCTTGAGCGTGTCTAACCGCAAGGATGAGTCTGAATATATAGATCTATATGATAAAATGATATAGCACATAAAGTATGCAGTCAGTACTTGAAATGTACTAAGTATGTAAGAAAAGTAGGTGAAGCTAGAAACATGCTAGTAAATTGAGAAGGACTGAACTGAATACATAACTGAGGTGAAGTACAATGACCCTATCTGAGATGCATAGCTACTGACATGATATGCTTATTTAAAAACATTTAATGAATACAAGCAAATCTAGTTTTTGGGTCATGTACATGTACTGACTACTGAATCTGAAATCATAAACTAAAACCTGTAACTGAAATAACTATACTGAAACTAAAATTGAACTGTACTGTGGGAGAGACTATTATCCGACAAACTCCAATATGAGCCATATGGAGCTCGACCTGTAACCCCGGTTGGAAGGGTAAGAACTCTAATTGGTGTGATATCACTTGTGAACTCAGGGAGACAATCTCTAATAAGGATGATCCCTACATGCACCCATTGAGGAAAGGGAGACACTCTCAAATAACGAGGATCCCATATTCCTCGGGCTAAGGGAAACCCTCTCTACTATTTAGAATCCCTATACTATGGTGGCACGTAGTTCCGAGACCTGGGTACACTTGGAACCCTGACCTACTCGGTTCTATGTACTACTCCCAACTGAACATAAAGATGCATATAACTAAAACTCTGCAGTTAATATCCTAAGACTAGTTGGAACGACTTTATCTAGCAAGAGTCCTGAGAGCCTAAAGGACCATAATATACTATTACTGAGGGCTCATAATTGATGTTCTAAGACTAGTCAGGGCTATTTTCAACTAGCAAGAGGCCTGAGAGTCTAAAGAACCATAAACGTGCTAATCAGACTAAATCCGTGAAAAACGTAAATCCAAATCATAGTGTAAATAATATGTACTGAACTCATCGTAAAATCATGTAACTCAAATAGACCATATTTTTTAAAACAATTAATTCATGGGATGAACTTTGGGAAATCATGCTAACATCAAATCATGGGAGTTCATCATGAAATTGAGAGTGAATTCATGAACATCATGTGCTATTTATCATAAGGACCTCAAAATCCATGGAATACATAGGAGAAAACATTCATGGAATAGAAACCATAAGACAAAACATTCATGGAATGAAAACCCTAAGCCATGCTTTCCTAAGGAATCAAAGTAGTTAGGGTTTTAACCATAAATTGGGACATAAGGATGAAAGAAGATCCTTATTGAAGTCCCACATACCTAATGAACAATCCCCTTACAGAACTTGAAGCTTGCAGCACCTTGGAGAGAAAACCCTAGTTCTTGAGCCTTGAGATAAGAAGGAAGAAGATGACTTAGGATGATTTTGAGTAGAATGAGGGATTGGGGAAGGAAAATCCCTTTAATTCATTCCAAATAAAGCCTAAAATGACCTATTTTAGGAGTTAAAAGCATAGAAAATTATAATAATGCCCTTGGGAAAAAGTTCTTAAAAATCTATTTGTCCAGTGCTACAGGTCATTCCATGACTTGTGGTGACATACCACGGGTCGTAGTATGCCATTTGTGGCTTTTGGAAGGCTTAAACAACTTACTGAAACTCTTGGTACAGGTGCCTGTTATGAGTCATACCATGACTCATGGTGACAAGGCTGGTCCTATCCGCCCAATCTGACAGTGCTTCACTAAACTGGCCATAACATTTTACTCTGAACTCTGATTGATGCAAGGTCAGATGCATTGGAAAGAAGACTCAAAGGGATACAATTGATATTCTGGATCATTCAAAAACACTTCATAAAATGATAGTTATGATAATTTAAAGTTGATCCTTGTAAGAACTTTCATGACAAACTCAATCGGTAGGAAAGCTCTCAACTCAACTTTATGGTAGAGGTCCCTTATGACCTTAACTTGTATCCAATGCATTTATCACACTTAAGAATTGATATTAACACCTTGTTTCCCTATAATGCATTGGGTTCGGGTCTATCCATATCCAATAATTGATCTTAACACCTTATTTTCATAAAATTTATCGGGTTCGGGTTTATCCATATCCCTAGAAGGGTTCCAAACTTAGCCCGAAAGTATGAGGCGTACAATATCTCAACTCACAACTGAAACAATGATTCATACCATCATATTACAATTCTTATTGATTCTTTCTAGATATTGATCCTTCCTTGTAAATGCTCGGAACCTTCTACCTACGATCCTTCTCTTTGACTTGTACCACCCTGGTACAGATTGTAGGATCTACTTGTGGTTTCCTTTCCATTTTCTGCTAATCTCTTTGAACTCATACTATGGGTCTTGATAAGGCTCGTACCATTCTCCTACGAGTCGTACTGAGAGTCGTCTTGAGGGAAATCAGTTTCTCTGCTAGTTCATACTCCACATCTGGGGTCTAGTCTTAGGGACTTTTGGGGTGTTACACTATCTCCCCCATGGGAATATTCATCCTGGAATGGAGACCTAATAAGCTGGAAAGATAGGGAAAGAGCTGCAATCCCAGAACCGAAGCTATAGACTGAGAACTGACGGAGTGACTGACTCCAGACTGAGATACATGACTAAACTGAAGTCATGAAACATACCTGCATGCTATGACAGTATAATAGATGCTATCACACATACAATCATACTCAATTCGATGAAATTGTTTGATATAGAAAGGAACTGAAAGATGTGAACTTGACATGAAACTGAATAGAGTACTAAGAAGGGATTATTCCCTCACACTAGAACTAAGCCGGTAAGGACAGAGTTATAAACCCCAAAACTAATTTCTAATATTTGAATAGCTGACATGATAACAGATCTAACTGAGAGTAAGACTGGGATCGCTATATTAAGAGGTTATCTATCATTCTGGAAATCTAAACATAAACGTAGGCATGAGTAGAGTGTAATACTGACTAAAACATAGGGGAACACACCTGAATAGGAATGGATCGACATCCCAAAGATACTGCATCTGGAACTTCCCTACTTGAACACTCAAGACTTGACTTGGCCCTTCAACTTTTCATCTCCCCCTTAGCTTAAAGCCATCATTCTAAGACTCTTGGATCCACTCTTAAGGCTGGGCTACATCACTAACTCTTGACTTTTCATTCACCTCTAAAGCTATTATTATAGGCTTCATACTTATAATCATTTCATACCATCCACAGACAAATCTCATACTAGGATGCAAAAAGAGTTTTACGCCTTATATTGCGACTCCTAGGTCTAACAATATGCAAAGATCAACATGAAAAGCTCATAATATATTTGTGGCTATTTCTTGTGAGCTTCCCTGATCCTGACTTGTTAACAGGGCATAAAACCAGTCCTGACATTCTCCACTACCCGTACCAATTGATGTGCCTTACTGAGGTGGGTAGGCTGTCGGAGCTACTGAAGAGGTGGTTGGGGCTCTACCTTTACCTTGTTTGGCTATTGGGAATCTCTAAGTTTGTGGCCCGACTTGCTGCACCAAAATCAAGCTCCCGAACTAGCCATGCACTCTCCCAAATGGTTCTTTCCACAGTTCTTGCCTTGCCCTGGGTCTTTATGGAACACTGGTTGTCGATGGTTCTAGGACTAATAACCTCTGACGAGATTGGGAACGAGGTCCACTTGTCCTCTGCTGGGAATACTCTGAGTCCCCTATCCTTACTCTGTTTCTCTCCCTTTCCAACTCCTTTAACTTTTTCCCCTCGATCTGTTGAGCATGGATTATGAGTCTAGAAATTTCTATGTCACTAATAAGCATTGCGGTCCTACACTCCTTGACTACTAAATTTGAGACTCCATTTACAAACCTACTCATGTGGGCCCTCGGATTGGCCATCATCTCTAGTGCATACTTAGACAACTGAGTGAACTTCAAAGCATACTCCTGCACCATCATATAATTCTATTTCGTGTCGACGAACTCCGCAACCTTTGCTTCCCTCAATTCACGGGGAAAGAACCTATCCAAGAAGGCTGTCACAAATTCGTTCCAATTCACCAGACCTGCACCTACCCTATAGTGTTCCTTCCATTATCTAAACCATATAAAACCACCCTCTTCAGCTGATAGAAGGCTAGGTCTGCACTCACCTCCTCGGACATCCCCATAATCTGAATAATCTTCTGAATCTCCTTTATGAACTCATGTGGATCCTCATCCACCTTCAACCCAAAGAATTCTGGTGGGTTCATTCTAATGAAACCTCTCACCCTTTCCGCCCTAGCATTCCTGTTAGGGTCCATGGGTGCCACTTCCTGATGGTTGGCCTATGTTGTGACGGCCTACGCTAATACCTCAAATGTAGCCCAAAACTCTACATGGGTAACCTGCTCATTTATCAGGTCTATTAGGGCTGGTGGGGCTGGATGGTGCCTATTACCGTTTCTCCTTCCATTTATTCATCTGGGAGGCATTGTCTGTGAATGCGTAAAGCATGAGTTAGAAGAGAAACTTTTAGAGTTTCATACTCTACACATGATAAGCATCATGAAGAAAGGGGATTTTCCTAAAAACGCCTTATAGCCTCTTCCTCTTAAGTGTGTCACGCTTCACACCCTTGAAAAATATGTTGTGACTGTGCCCAAGTGCACCCGCAAGCATACGTGGTCTTACAAGTAATACAGTGGCCCTTTTTAAGAGCTGGATGTCGAATCCACAGGGACCGGACCAATTCAGCTAATTATCATGTGCAAGTGTGATATTAACTTTCAGAAGTGTTGATTATAAAAGTTTTCGATAAATCCTATTTAAATCTAGGGGTGGTCACAGAAATACTCTGAAACAATATAAGAAGCAACTAGAGCCAAGGCCGGATAATCATGCAATGCTACCCTTTGTAATGGTTCAAGTATGAAATTATCAATTGTTGTCTCACATAGTTGAAAATGCGATGTTCATGGTCTCTCGAGCCTCCAAACATGACAACTAGCCTCACAACTACATCGTTGAGCGGTGATGTGACATTCTAGTTCGTGGGCAATTCAACTACATGGATGTGGTTTACGGGGTTTATGCTCTTGATTATGGACTTTCGTACCTCTAATCATTTAACTCAGCTTAGCTTCACAACTACTTCTACGAGTGGTGGAGTGACAATTCTAAGTCAGTGTCTCGCTATCATCCCGTTTTATCAACCAAGAAAGGCAAATGAGGTATAATTTCTATCCTAACTGCGAATCATATTGAAAGATAAGAACTTGCTCCCTACATTCTCTTGTTCTTGCCTAGGGTTGCTCTTTCGAGCTTTTGCCTAAGCTTAACACATTTGTTTTCATGGTGATCAAGCGTAAAAATAACCATAATGTAGAATGTAAGACAAAACAACAATTAACAACTCAAACCAAAACAAATTCATGCAATTTCAATCATATCACGTAGCCTCCACCCTAGAGGAAGGGTTTTATCCACTCATGTTCGTACAAATACTCAAAAACACAATTAAAATGATGTACTTACAAGAATAGATAAAAGACAAGGTAAATTTGGTGAACCCTAGGTGAGTTCTTCACTTCTCCCTTCGCTCCTTTACGGTTTTCAGAAAATATTTCGCGACAAAATGATTTTAGAAGTTAAGGGTTCAATTTATAGTAAATAGGGAATGTGCCAATTTTGGCCTGTCGTGGAATGGCTCCGTGGAACGGAGGTGGATGCGCCAGTTTGCCTATGTGACATGAAGGTAACGCGTATGCACACTGGAACTAGCCTAAAAAATAACCTTCGGCCGAGGCATGCCGCGATGGCAACGTGGCACCGCGCCCAGGCTGCGCAATGGCCTACGTGACACGGCCACCGGCGCGCACATGTGCATAGTGTGGCACAGCGCTGTCGCGCAGCCGGCCTATTTTGATACATTCTTCTCGCGCCTGGCATTAGCGTGGCATGGCACTGGGCGCGGCACACGCACAGTGTGGCACGCTGCCTGGCGCGGCCAGCCTTGCCATGGCATGCTTCCTTGCCGACTTTTGCATTTTGCTTCCAAATCTATTCCTCCACTTCACCCACCATTATTTAGTCCCACAATTGCAGTTTTTCACCTACAAAACAAGGACTAATCATGTTGGTGAGTACACATCCAAATTGACATAAAATCACATGATCATGTAAGTGTATAAATAGAAAAACAAGACTAAACTAAGTTATAAAATAGCACTTGGGCACGTAATTATGCCCAAGATCAAAATACTCTACTTGAGGTGACTTTAAAACACCCTAGGACACTCTAAACCTAATTCTTTGATATCAAGTTTGTCACGACCCGAACTGGGACCCTGGATCAAGACATCGGACCTAGAACCACGAATGGCTCCAAGATAATCCATGGCATAGCATATTATAACATATAAATAACTAATAGAACATATTTGAGAGGAAGCTTAACTGAAACATAACTAATAAAATGGAAAGGATAAAAATATAATTTCAGTACTAAGTCATAAGCTGAAACTAGTACTACACTATTTGAAAGCATCTACTAGTCTGATGAGTTGCTGGCACAAGTCCCCAGTTAACTCCAACTTCTGAAACTAGAAATAAGGAAAACAAAACTCCCGTCCTAGGAAGATGAGGACTCACCACTGTTAGTTGATAGAGTCTGGAGCATGTCTAACCATGAGGCTGAGTCTGAATACCTAGATCTATATCATAAAATGATATAGCACATAAAATATGAGGGCAGTACTTGGAATGCACTGAGTATGTGAGAAAAGTAGGTGAATCTATAAACATTCTAGTAAACTGAGAAGGACTGAACTAAATACATAACTAAGATGAAGTACAATTATCCTATCTGAGATGCATAGATACTAAAATGGTATCACGACCGAGTTCACACCCTGGACATGACACGGTACTTAGGATCACAAGTGACCCCAAGCAAACCCATGGTAAAGAATACTTCTACTAAGATTGATCTACTGAAAGTAATGATAATAATCTAGAAGATAACTAAACAATATAAACAAAAACTAAATAATAATAAAATCTAAACAAAACTGAAACCCAAATTTTATCTATAAATACTGTTGGAAAGCTTTCTAAAAAGAACTGATGAGTTACTGAGACCAACCACCAGCTAACTCTAATGATCGAAACTAAAACAAGAAATACAACTGAGAATGAAACTCCGGCTCTCAGCGAATGAGGACTCACCATTGAAGCTACTGGGAAATTGAGAGACTAGTTACGGTCCTGAGGCTGGGTACCTGAGCCTATATTATAAAACAATATAGCAGATAAAAGTATGTGATCAGTACTTTAAATGTATTGAGTATGCGAGAAGGAACTAAAATACACTTATACTGAGTAATAGTAAGCTGACTGTATTACTGCAAAAATAGACTAAAATCTGAAGATCTGGACTGGACTGAGAATCATGACTGTACTGGACTGAACTGTACTATGGGAGATACTATAATTGATATATAACCACGTGAGCTAAACGTGGAGTCAGATATATACCCCCCATCGAAAAAGGCCCACTGTACCTTGCCAGGATATAGTGGCTGAACTGAGTGATCACTGTTTGGGCCCATTCAAGCTAATAACCTACGATGGAAATGTAGTTTTGGGAACCTAGGTGTGCTGATCCTTGGCCCCTCTCGGTGCTAACTACTACTCCCACTTGAAATCCTAAATCTGTCTAATTGTGTTGATAGCTCAAAATTGATGTCCCAAGACTAAGTTAGAGCTACTAATCTTGAAGTGTTCAGAGAGTCTAAGGACCTGAAAGATTCTAACAAGACTTGTCAGAGCTGCTTTATCTCAAAGCGTCGTAATAGTCTAAAGAACGACTAGCAAGCTGATAAACTGATACTACTGAGTTTACTAAGTTTCTCAAAAGACTGATAAAAGTCAAACTGATCAGCTGAACTTTCCAGAGAATACTGAGCATACTGAGTACTGACTAAAATTCTAAGACTGAACATACTAAAGCATTAACTTTTTGTTCATGTATTTGTACTAACATTCATAATTTGAGTAAAACTATCATAACAATATAACATTCATATCTGAGTTCTAACTCATGCAAGTTTTATTCAAATATCATATTGAGGTCCAAGGTTAAGGAAGCAATATGTAAGAATAAAACTAAGACATGAATTTCAACTAGGAATGATCATACAGACTTAGAGATTTTAACAAGGTTTAATGAATTTCTTAATTGATTAAAAACCCTAGCTTCAAACTTCTACAGGGCTAGAATTTAGAAAGATTTCTGAAAATAGTTTGGGATGCAAGGGGGAAAGAAAACCCTTATGGATGTCCCACATACCTAAAGGAGGATCCCTGAGTCTTAGCTTGGAAGGTCTGAGAAAAGATGGATGCCCTAGCTCTTGCTTGGAACTAGTTGTCTAGGTTGTCTGTGTGTTTTCAAAAGAATAAGGAGAGAAGGTCATTAATCCCCTAAATCCCCTTCTAAGTATTCCCAATACAACGTAGTTTAGGAGTTAGGATCTTAGGGTTTTACAAAAATTCCCCTAGAAACTGTTATTAAAATTTTGCCCGTCATGTGGTACGACTCAACTTACGAGTCGTACCAGGATCATACGATTCATACTAACATTCATGGTTAGGGGACCTACTCAACACCTTTCTCTAAAGTTTTCCACGAAAGTCTACCATGCTCCTAGAGATTATACTACGGGTCTTACTATGATTTGTAACTTCCTCAATGCCTTTTGAACATTTCTTTGAAATTCAAATCATGACTGGATGGTACGATTCGTACCAGCCTACTATGAGTCGTACCATGTCGTGGTTTTTCCCAGAATTCCTAACCTTTTCTCTAAACTTTTCCATGACTGATCAGTACAATTCATACCATAGTGGTACGAATCATGACATACAGTCGTGGTTTCTCCCACTACCCATACTATTTTCCCTGACCCTTCTACTACGAGTCTTGGTATGACTCATACCACTGTCCTACAAGTTATACTACTGAGGCCTTTCTCCCAATTTTCTGCATGATCAAAGTTTAATTCTAAAGGCTAGTCCCAGGGATTTCTGGGGTGTTACAATATCTCCCCCTTGGAAAAATTCGTCTCAAATGAAGACTAAGTAAGCTGAAAAGATAAGGAAAGAGCTGTAATTGAAAACTAATAACTGATTACTGAAGGAATGACTGACTCCGAACCGAGATACACATATAGGCCGAGTTATGCTACTAGAGTGCACCTTAAAACATGAATAGAGTTGAATGGTAAGGAAATGTATAGAGTTCCGAGGAGGAGTTTAGTACCCAATGCTAAAACTGAGCTAGAATGGAATAGGTGAGAGTATTTATCCATCATGTCAGCTTCTGCTTCCCATATAGCTCCCTCAACTAGCTGGTTCCTCCATAAAATCTTTACTGAAGCTACCTCTTTATTCTTAGCTTACGAACCTAACGGTTTAGGATCTGAACTGGAACTTCTTCGTAAGAGAGGCTATCCTTTACACCAATGCTTTCTAGAGGCACTATTAAGTTTGGGTCACCAATGCATATCTTTAACAAGGACACATGGAAGACTAGGTGCACCGATGCTAACTCCGCAAGCAAATCCAACTCATAAGACACATTGCCAATGCGTCTCAGGATCCTGTAAGGACCAACATATCTGGAATTGAGAATTCCTTTCTTTTCAAATCTCATCACCCCCTTCATAGGTGAGATTTTCAGGTATACCCAATCATCCACAGCAAACTCTAACTACCTTCTTCTTACATCTGCATATGATCTTTGTTGGCTTTAAGCTCTTTTCAGTTGTTCCCTGATAAGCTGAACCTTCTGCATAGCCTCATGTACTGAATCAGGTCCCATTAAGGTAGCTTCACCAACCTCAAACCACCCTATGGGAGATCTGCACCTCCTACCATATAACGCCTCAAACGGGGCCATCTGAATACTAGAGTGGTAGCTGTTGTGGTACGCAAACTCGATGAGAGGTAGGTGATCATCCCAGTTGCTCTTGAAATGGATCATGCAAGACCTCAACATATCCTCTAAAGTATGAATAGTCCATTTAGCCTGGCCATCTGTCTCTTGGTGAAAAGTTGTGTAGAGCTTAACCTGAGTACCAAGTCCTTTGTAAAAAGACTTCCAGAAGTGTAAGGTGAACTGAGTACCCCTATCTGATATAATGGATAGTGGGACTACATGTAGTCTGACTAACTCCCTGATATATAGTCTAGTATAATCCTTTGCTGAGTCTATGGTCTTAACTAGTAGGAAATGTGCTGACTTAGTCATTCGGTCTATAACCACCCAAATTGAGTCGTTCTGTCAGCGCCTACGAGGTAAGCCCGTGATGAAGTCCATGTTTATCTCTTTCCACTTCCAAGTAGGAATGCTAATATCCTAAGTCATACCCCTAAGTCTCTGATGTTCAACATTGACCTGCTGGCAATTCGAAAACTTAGCCACAAAATCTGCAATGTCTTTCTTTTATGCCATTCCATTAGTAGACTTCCCGTAGATCATGGCACATCTTAGTGGCACACTGGTGGATAGAGTGCCTGGAGCTGTGTGCTTCCGTTAGTATTCACTACCTGATGTCACCCAAATTACACCTCATAAATGAGATATAAAGTTGTCGATGTCAAATATAGAACTTAACTAGGGTTGGGGTCGAATCCCACAAGGAATATGACGAGAGCTTGAGTTAATGCGTTTAACTAATACTATTGGCTTACTTATTTCCTAGGTGGGGAAAGATTTGAAAACAAAATAATAAACAAGAGTAAAGACTAGTAGATTTTTAAATCAATTTTGGTTGTATTCGATCAATAAAGTGACTAGGATTGTCTTCCCCATGACTTCATAACCAAAAGGCATTTACACTAATGATCTATTCCGGTGTTTAGTATGCAATATTGATAAGTTAAATTCACCTATATGGTTGGTCCCTTATCTAGATGATTATCACCACACAACTTGGTCCGTATATGGGTGTATGCTTAATTAACCCTTACCCTTAATATCGGATTAGCTATTCTTGGACAAGGTCAAGCTATTAGATGAGGGTTGATAGCCTCAAATCTCCGTTGTTAATTCCTTTTCTCATTCACTACCCCCTTGATCCGGTAAGTAAGAATAAGGCAAATTCCAACGTTTGCAACCATTAAGAAACAATTAAAACAAAGGGAAAAACAATACATGCATTAAATCCCGCTCAAGAATGACTAAGTCTTTTTACCTATGTGTGTTAATTCATCATGGTTCCCACAACCCCAGTTATAGATTTTATCTACTCATATTTGAATGATCACAATTACAAAATAACAAAGAAATCATAATTGTACTTACAAAGATTCGTAGAAGAAAACCAGATGAATTGAATAAATCTCCAAAACCGATGAACAAAACTTCAATGTTGTTTCATTCTCAAAATCAAGAGCCAAATTACAAACTTTGTTTCTTAAACCAAGAAGGATCATTAACAACACCCAAAATTATTCTTCAAAGCTGTAAAATTGTGTAACTTATAAAATAAACCTAAACAAATTATTTATAGGCATGAAACAAATCCTTTCGTAAATCAACTAGGATTCTGGTGTCGGTAGGTACCATGGTCTGTTGGTAGCTTCAACGGATCTTTAGAGTGTCCGTTGTTCCAATCGTTGCTTCCCTCAGACTTGTCTTCTTTCAGCATCTGGCCTCAAACAATGGCTCGTTGTGAGATCTACGAGCCATTGGTCCAATCCGTTGTTTCCTGTCCTCCTGATCATTGTTTCTGAACCTAAAGGTACGAGCACTCAGAATGACCCGTCCTTAGAAAGTACGACCCGTCCTGTTCGTCCGTTGGATGCAGCTCGATCTTGGTCAATTTCTCTAATTCATTCCATGACCGGACAGGACGGTCCTTTGTAAGTTCACATGACCCGTAGGAACCATCCGTCATATGAGACTTCAGTTTGACATTCTTTTCTATATCTTCCCATGGTCGATCAGAACGACCCATTATAAGCTAGTACGATCCGTGGGTTTCAGCCATTGCTTGGCACTCTTCTCTGAATTACATGCAACGGCTGACTAGGACAGCACGTGGTAAGGACCAACGGTCCGTAGTACGGCTCGTTTGAGGCATCATTTTCTGTGTTCTAGTCTTTTTCTCAATTTTTATTCCTACGGCTCGTTGTTCTTGTAAAACTACAAAAACACGTCATATTCACATAAATGTACCTAAAGTCATGCACATTCACAGAGTTTTAAGTGTTGCAAGTGCCGTAAATTCATAGCATATTGATCGTGGGCAAAAATAGCATGCCCGGGTGATACTTTATAACTTAGTTTTGCCTTGTTTATCTATTTATTTATATACATTTTCATGTGATTTTATATAAATGTGAATATATGTACTAACCAACATGATTAGTCCTTGTTTTGTAGGTTTCAATGATTTTTAGGAACTAATTCATAAGTTGGTGAAGTAGAGGAATGGAGTCGGGAGCAATTTGCGCAAGTCGGCAAGGAGCATGCCTTGGCAAGGCTGGCCGCGCCAGGCAGCGTGCCACGCTGTGCGTGTGCCACGCCCAGCGCCGTGCCACACCCATTCTAGGAACGCGAGAAGAGGCAGCAGGAAGGCAGGCTCCAGCGCGCCAGCGGCGTGCCACGCCAGGGGAGGTGTGCGCCATCAACAGCCCAACGCGCTGCTTGAGCAGCGTGTCACGCCGGCAGCGCGGTGACACTCGACAGTTTTGGCATCCGGAGGCAATTTCCAGAGAGACTCCGCGTTACCTCCATGTCACGGAGGTAATGCTCCGCGATACACTCCGTGACACGGAGCCATTCCATGACAGGCTAAATTGTGCACGTTTCTCATTTACTATAAATATGTTCCTTAGCTCCTAAAACCACTTTGTCACGATTTTATTCTGGAAAACCACCTAGGAGTGAAGGGAGAAGTGAAAGAACTCACCTAGGGTTTGGCAAATTCCCTTCTCTTCTAACAATTCTTGTAAGTATGTTAATTTAGTTGTCGTTTCTCGTAGTTTTACGAACATGAATGGCTAGAACCCTTCCTCTAGGGTTGAAACCATGAATTATGAATGTGTTTTTATGAAATTGTGTTGGAATTAAGTTATTGATTGTTGTTTTGTCTTGCATTCTGTATTATTGGTTGTTTTTATGATTGATCACCATGAAAACATACACGTTAACTTGGGCATTCGCTTGAGAAAACATTTACCTAGGTCAGAACATGAGAATGTGAGGAGCATGATTGTATCTCACGATATAATTTGTGTTAGGATAGAAATATACCTAATGCCTTTCTTGGTTGATAAAACGGGATTATTTAGAGACTGACTTAGGTTTATCACATCACCACTCGAAGAAGTAGTTGTGAGGCTAAGTTGAGTTAAATGATTAGGTGCACGAGAGTCCCTACTCATTTCCACGTAAACCACATCCACGTAATTAATTGCCCACGAACTAGAAGTAGCATCCTCGCTCACAATGATGCAGTGAGGATAGTTTGTCGTGTTTAGAGGCTCGTAAGGCCCTGAGCATGCAATTCTGATTATGTGAGACAACAATTGATAGTTTCATACTTAACCCATTGCAATTCGCAATAGCGCATGATTATCTGATTTTAACTCTATGTTGCTCCTAGAGTGAATTCAAAATATGTCGTTGACCAAAATTAGACTTAATTAAACCTTCTCGACAACTTCTATAATCAACATTTTCGGTGTTTAATATCACACTTGGAATAGATAGTTAGAGGAATGGGTCCAGTCCCTGTGGGTTTGACATTTCGGTTCTTAAAAAGAGCCACTATATTACTTGCACGACCCGTACACTTGCGGGAATCGCACAATAAGTTTTTGGTGCCGTTGCCGGGGACTCGACAAAGTTTTGATTTTATATATTTTTGTGTGATTTTTAAATTTCCTTAAGTTTTGAGAAACTTGGTCTTAGTCTGATCATTTGCAGGTGACAGGTTGTCCTGCCGAGCTGGCTAAAAATAGGGAGCTTGTGGAACCGTTGCTTGAACTTCAATGTCAAATCCATTTGCAAAGGAGAGTAGCTCTAGAGAAAAAGCTAAAGAGACTTCAAGAAAAGGTACAACAACAACCACCCGCGGGACAAGCACAAGTGTCATCGGAAGCAATGACAGCTAGACCAGTTCGCGATGTGGCAATCCCACAAGCGACTAATGTGAACTTTAGTATCCAGAAATCGGAGCCCAAAGGGAACTTTGAGCTTAAACAGAACATGGTGCAGCTGTTACATTCTAGTGGTCAATTCACTGGAATGGCACATGAGGACCCGAAGCAGCACTTACAGAACTTTCTTGAGATTAGTGACACGTTTGTCCCCACCGGCGTGTCCACAGATTATGTCCGACTGACCCTCTTCCAATTTTTATTGTTGGGAGAGGCAAAAAACTGGCTGAAGGCTGAGCCACCAAACTCCATAACTTCGTGGGATGACTTGGCTAAGAAGTTCCTTATCAGATTCTTTCCTTCAGGCAAAACAATAAAGTTGAGAAGTGAGATATTAAGTTTCAAGCAGAGGCCTGATGAGAATTTATATTTGTCTTTGGAAAGATTCAAGTCATTATTGAGAGACTGTCCCCATCACCAACAATCAAATGAAGTGCTTGCTCATACCTTTGTAGAAAGTCTAGACCCACATACGAAAATATTATTAGACTCTGCATCGGGTGGGAAAGCCTTGGAGAAGACGTATGATGAGTTGTACACTTTGTTGAACAGAATTGCTCAAGGAAATCCAGAGTGGCATAGCGAATCATCGAGAGGGGCAGGAAAGAGATCAGGGTTGATAGAGGTAGATGGAATGAATGCCTTGGCAGCGCAGTTAGCTTCGTTCCAACATCAGATGATGACTCAGTTCAATAAACTAAGGATGAACCAATAAGAGGGCCAGGTTATTAGCAGAGAATCAAGCGAGGATGGCAACAGACTTAAAGAATCAGCAAATGGCCACCCGCAATCTTGAAAAATAAGTGGGTCAGATAGCAGCTGCTCAAAACATGAGATCACAAAGGGGATTAAAAGCCTGTTTGAATAAGTTTATAACTTATGGTGTATAAATCCAAGAGACATGGATCCTAATCCCCGTCAGGTCTATATCATCAGTCTGAGAAGCGGCAAGCAATTAGCTGATGCAATGCCAAAAGAGCTAAGAAAGGAGGTGCAACCGGAGTTGGTTAGACCAGGACCATCCACCAACACGGGAGATAATCAGAGTGCGAGGCAACAAAATGCACAATCTTCATTGCAGCCAGCACAAAGACCACAACCACCATTCCCTTAGAAATTCAGAAAGAGCAAGGAGGAGGAATGCTTCAAAAAGTTCTTTGTGAGTTTCAAAGAACTTCACATAAACTTGCCTCTTATTGATGTTTTGCAGGGAATGCCCAAGTATGCTAAATACTTGAAGGACATGATGGCGAACAAAGTTAGGTTGGTGGATGTCCAGACTGTAACACTGACTGAGGAGTGCAGTCACCGGGTATTGAGCAAGATTCCGAAGAAGCTCAAAGACCCAGTGAGTTTTACCCTCCCCATACAAATTGGTAAAGATGAGGTGCTATGGGCTTTGTGTGATCTAGGGGCAATAGTTAACCTAATTCCCCTATCCTTATTCAACATCCTGGAGTTGGGAAAATCGAGGCCAACAAGGTTGATGCTGCAGCTCGCTGACAAGTCGCGAGTGACACCCGATGGAATAATAGAGAACCTTCTCATCAAAGTAGGTAAGTTTATTATACCTGCTGATTTTATTATTCTAGATTTTTAGGTTGATGACCAGGTACCCTTAATCTTGAGACGGCCATTCTTGGCCACCGGAGGAGCGGTGATTGATTTGAGAGCAGGGACCCTGAAAATGAGGGTCGAAGACGAAGAAGAACTCTTCCGTGTTTACCAAGAAATGAACCCATCCGCACACTGCAGAAACCTTTTTCAGGTTAGTGTGTTGTCTGAGGATGAGTATGGGGTGGAGGATTCCACAGGTGCAGGGCCAAAGGCAATGACAAGTGTTTAGCCCGAGTCTGATAAAGGGCTTCAAATTGAGAAGAAGTTGGAGGAAGAGAGGAACAGAGTGGAGGCTATTTCCTCTAAACAGCCAAAAAAAAGGAGATGGTTCTCGAAAGAGAACCCAGGTATGAGGATGTCCTGAAAAGGACAGTCCATGTCGTGCCGCGACATAAAATAAGGCGCTGCTTGGGAGGCAACCCAAGGGTACCTCAGGTACAAATTGTTTAATTTTGATTTTGTGTTGATTTTGTTGTTTTCATTATGTTTGTGTTTTTGGTGGAAAGTTAAGCACAGATGAAAGGGAAGTCTGAGTACCGAGAAGGAGGAAGCTAAAAAACATGAAATAGAAGAAGTGTGGGGTCAAACACCCACCTAGGAGAACTTGAAGAAAATCATGCTTTTAGCTTGGGATAGAGGCTCAGGGAGTATTTCTCGTCCTTTAAATTTTAATTTGATGCTATGAGGACATAGCATGATTTAAGTGTGGGGTGAGAAAAATTTCAAATTTTTTGTGCTTAACAAATTTTTTTTGGTGAATGTAATGCTTGTGAGGAATTTGTTAGAAATTTGAAAAATTTTTATGAGTTCAGCATGAATTCAGCACCCGTTGATTTTTCTTTTCGGTTCTTTTCTGATGGGGGTTCTTTGAACCAAAAAATAAAAATTTTCTTTATCTGTATATAATGTTTTTAGTCATAGTTAGGGACTGTTTCCGATGATGGATGGATGACGACCGTCTTGAGGAAAATTAGTCAATAAGTTTTGGTTTTTGAACTCGTAGCTAATCAATGCTTGATGTTCTTGTTATGGGCTATAAGTGATTGTAAGATGCAAGTATGTTCAGTGTTGAAGCATGAAAATGTATAACTTTGTGTGAGACACTTAGGTTCTTGAATTTGACTCAATATGATTGAAGCTTAGTTCTGAATTCTTGTGATAAGCTGAGTAAGAGTCTGCTGAATGTGTCTGGAATTGAGCATGTGCCATGAGTGTAAGGTTTTTGAGCATTCTGTACTATTGTGGAGTGTCTAGAACTTGCCTGGTGTGTTTATAAAATGAAATGAAGGATGTGAATTGTAGGAGATGATTTAGGCATTTCTTTGAATGAACCCAAATGTTATCCCTCATTTTACCTACCTTGAATAATTAATCCTAGTTAGCCCCATTGAGCCTTGAGCCTATTGTTTGATAGCTGCAACATAAGCTTAATCCTTTTTCTTTCATTAGCATTAAATTTGATCCAAAACTCCTAAGCGCTTAAGTGAATAATCCAGAAGAGTAAAGGAGTGAGAAAAAATGAAAAAGAAGGAAAAATGGAAGTTGTGAAAGTTGAGAAAGGTCAAGGGTGCACTGGTGTGAAAATGGCTGATTATTATAAGGAGTAAGAAAATAAATTAATGAAAAGTTACGTATAGAACTCCTTACTAATAAGCCAAGAGTGCCTAAAGAAATGGGGAAACAAAAGAGGAAAAAGAAAGCTGAAAGGAGAAAAAGGTGAAGTAAGAGAAGGGAAGTTCGTAATGAGGGCATGATGTATTGAAAGCGCTTAGGGAAGATAATCACTATTACTTGCCATAATAGTACCTACCCATCCCTTAGCTACATTACAACCTAAAAAGTCCAATTGATCTTACATTCATACATCCTTAAATTAGTGGAATAAAACACTAAGGGCAAGCTTATGGGTCATTACATGATACACATGAATTCTTTGTGAGAATGAGTGTAATTCTATTCATGTACCCACACATGTTGTGATTTACAATTTTTTTTTGCGTGTGAAAATGGGTAACTCTCTTGCCGTGAGGGCACATGTTGAATGAAGGATATAATCATGTTGGATTTCTTGATCAGTGATTCGCCTGAGTTTGCTAAAATTGAGAGTCGATTCTTGAGGATAGGAAGTCGTGGCAGGGTTGTATTATATTTCAATGTTCAAATCGTGCATGCTCTATTTGTAACTTGCTATCTTAAATAATCAGTACAGCCGTAGCTTGAATTCTCTTGCTAAATTAGCTATGGGTGAGTCTCCATAGCCATGAGATGTAAAAGGTTTGTTCGAGGATGAACAAGGCTTTAAGTGTGGGGTAGGTGATCGTGGGCAAAAATAGCATGCCCGGGTGATACTTTATAACTTAGTTTTTCCTTGTTTATCTATTTATTTATATACATTTTCATGTAATTTTATATAAATGTGAATATATGTACTAACCAACATGATTAGTCCTTGTTTTGTAGGTTTCAATGATTTTTAGGAACTAATTCATAAGTTGGTGAAGTAGAGGAATGGAGTCGGGAGCAATTTGCGCAAGTCGGTAAGGAGCATGCCTTGGCAAGGCTGGCCGTGCCAGGCAGCGTGCCATGCTGTGCGTGTGCCGCTCCCAACGCCGTGTCACGCCCATGCCAGGCACGCGAGAAAAGGCAGCAGGCAGACAGGCTCCAGTGCGCCAGCGCCGTGCCATGCCAGGGGAGATGCGTGCCATCAACAACCCAACGCGCTGCATGAGCAGCGTGTCACGCCGACAGCGCGGCGGCACTCGACAGTTTTGGCATCCGGAGGCAATTTCCAGAGAGCCTCCGCGTTGCCTCCGCATTACCTCCGTGTCACGGAGGCAATGCTCCACGATACACTCTGTGACACGGAGCCATTCCATGACAGGCTAAATTGTGCACGTTTCTCATTTACTATAAATATGTTCCTTAGCTTCTAAAACCACTTTGTCACGATTTTATTCTGGAAAACCACCTAGGAGTGAAGGGAGAAGTGAAAGAACTCACCTAGGGTTTGGCAAATTCCCTTCTCTTCTACCAATTCTTGTAAGTATGTTAATTTAGTTGTAGTTTCTCGTAGTTTTACGAACATGAATGGCTAGAACCCTTCCTCTAGGGTTGAAACCATGAATTATGAATGTGTTTTTATGAAATTGTGTTGGAATTAAGTTATTGATTGTTGTTTTGTCTTGCATTCTGGATTATTGGTTGTTTTTATGATTGATCACCATGAAAACATACACGTTAACTTGGGCATTCGCTTGAGAAAACATTTACCTAGGTCAGAACATGAGAATGTGAGGAGCATGATTGTATCTCACGATATAATTTGTGTTAGGATAGAAATATACCTAATGCCTTTCTTGGTTGATAAAACGGGATTATTTAGAGACCGACTTAGGTTTATCACATCACCACTCGAAGAAGTAGTTGTGAGGCTAAGTTGAGTTAAATGATTAGGTGCACGAGAGTCCCTACTCATTTCCACGTAAACCACATCCACGTAATTAATTGCCCACGAACTAGAAGTAGCATCCTCACTCACAATGATGCAGTGAGGCTAGTTTGTCGTGTATAGAGGCTCGAAAGGCCCTGAGCATGCAATTATGATTATGTGAGACAACAATTGATAGTTTCATACTTAACCCATTGCAATTCGCAATAGCGCATGATTATCTGGTTTTAACTCTATGTTGCTCCTAGAGTGAATTCAGAATATGTCGTTGACCAAAATTAGACTTAATTAAACCTTCTCGACAACTTCTATAATCAACATTTTCGGTGTTTAATATCACACTTGGAATAGATAGTTAGAGGAATGGGTCCAGTCCCTGTGGGTTCGACATTTCGGTTCTTAAAAAGAGCCACTATATTACTTGCATGACCCGTACACTTGCGGGAATCACACAAGACATATCACTGCCTTACGTCATCTACATGTAGAACACACAACCTGTGCTGATAATGGAGCACCCCATCTCCCCCTTTGGAGAATGCTTCCACCTCTTTCCTCAGGATTGCTTCCTTCAACTTAAGAAACACTGAGTCTTCATTCTTCTTTGACTTAACCTCTACCACCAGGGAGGATTCTGACCCACTCTGGACTACGACTCCACCTTCTGCTAAATCAACCAATTGGAACCCTAACCAAGCTAGTCTGTGGGTATCCTTTGCTACTTCTCTTTTACCCTCTTCGACATCAGCAACACTTCCCATAGACATCCAGCTAAGGGAATCAACCACCACATTGGCCTTGCTCCGGTGATATAAAATGCTCATGTCATAGTCTTTCAACAACTCTAGCCACCTTCTCTACGCAGATTCAGGTCCTTTTGACTGAATATATATTGTAGACTCTTGTAATCAGTAAAAACATCCACATGAACTCCATAAAGGTAATGCCTCCAAATCTTTCAAGCAAATACCACCACTGCTAATTCAAGATCATGAGTTGAATAGTTCTTCTCATGAACCTTAAGTTGTATGGAAGCATAAGCTATCACCTTACCATGTTGCATCAGAACACAACCAAGGCCAACTCTGGAGGTATCACAGTAGAACACAAACCCGTCTAAACCTTTTGGCAAAGTCAGAACTGGGGTTGTGGTGAGTCGAGTCTTCATGTCCTGAAATTTTCTCACATGTATCAGACAATTGAAACTTCACCTTTTTTTGACTTAGTTTGTGTCACGACCTGAACATAGGCTCGAATCAAGACACGGGACAAGGAGTCCCGAGAGACTCCAGGTCGGCCTATGGCATGAACATACATCTAACTCAATCAAATAAAGCGGAAGGCTTAACATAATAAACATAATGAAAGTCTAATAATAACATAGCATCAGAATTGGAATTCACTTCATACACGCCAAGTTGATTATTACATACAGTCTGAAAGCCTCTAACATATCTGATGGGTTGATGGGAAAACACCCCCAACTAACCCGACAAGTCTAAAAACTGAACACACAAGATAACTGGAAATAAGTGGTCCTTGAGAGATGAGGACTCACCACTGAAGCTGAATGCTAACCTAGAGAATTGGCTAGTGTCGGGGCTGAGTCTGAAGATCGGAGCCTGTATCATAAAATAATACAACATAGAGTATGCGGTCAGTACGTGGAATGTTCCGAGTATGCAAGGTAAGTAAAACAGATATTTAAAATACATAAAAGTTCATAAGAGTAGGACAACATGATCGTAACATAAATATCATAATGCAAACATAAGGCTCAAGGTTTTCAAAACATTCACAAATCATTTATAATCATACATAATTCACAAATCATTTGTAATCATACATAAATCATGAGGAACAATGGGAGATTCTTATAACCAACATACCCCATATGAGCACACATGGAGCCCGACCTGTAAACCCCTAGTTGGGAGGGTGTTCATACCTTTCCAAAGGTAGAACCTATAAAGCAGGTGTGATATCACAACAAAAGGCCCATTTGGGCAAAGGGGATAATATCATGGAGGTCCCATTGTTTCTACATTGGCGTGTAGTTCTAAGACTTGGGGTATTCTTGGACACCGGGATGATAGGGTAAAAAAATTGTCTTGGCGTTGTCCGCCACCTATGCTAGTAGAAGCCCCTTACTGAGCGGGGCGTGCTGGTGGAGTTGCTGAACTAGAAGATGGAGTGCGGGCTCCACCATTGGTTGAGCTGGCTGAAGGACAATATCTGAGCCTGTGCCTGGGTTTGCCACACCTAAAACAAGCGTCTGACCCAACTAAACACCTCTTTGGGTGGTTCTTGCCACAACTCGCACAGGCTGGAAAAGTGTGATCTCCTAAAATGCTCCCCCGGCCCCTCGAGCCTGACGCTCTACCCCTCTTATCACGTCTGGGTCTAGATGGAACACTAGATGATGATGGTGCTGGGGCTAAAGATCTCTGGTGGGACTGCCGACGGTGTCCACTAGTCCTCGGCTGGGAGAATTCAATGCTATTAGTACTGGCCCTCTTAGCCTGCTCTCCCGCTCACTCAACTTTACCGCCTCCATCTACTGGGCGTACAAGATAATTCAAGCAAAGTCAATATCCTAGAGAAGCATTGCGGTCCGAAAATCCCTGACCAAGAAGTCTGTTGTCCCGTGTATGAACCTGCTCACATGGGCCCTCTGATCCGCCACCAACTCGGGTGCATACTTGGACAGACGTGTGAACTCCAAGGAATACTCATGAACTGTCATCCTTCCCTGCTTGAGATTCACAAACTCGACCACTTTCTTCTCCCTCATCTCCCAAGGGAAGAACCGATCAAGAAAAGCAACGTGGAACTTATCCCAACTGATAGGGCCTACTCCGACTGCCCTACTCTCCTTCCATTGTTTAAACCAAATGTGTGCGACCCCCTTCAACTGATACGAGGCCAAGTCGGCACACTCCTCTCCAATCACCCCCATAATCTAGGTGATCTTCAGAATCTCATCAATGAAATCATGTGGATCCTCGTCCACCTTCAATCCAAGGAACTCGGGAGAGTTCATTCTCAGAAAGTCTCCAACCCTTGCTACTGCTGCATTCTCGTTCTATGGGACATGTGCTATCGCTTGTTGGTTGACCTATGCGGTCAAGGCCTATGCTAGCATCTGAATGGCTGCCCTGAATTCAACGTGGACAATCGGCTCCGGTGCATAGTGCTTATGGACAGGTGGGGCTTGCTGATGCCCGTCTCCATTGCCATCCCCGTGGCCATTACCATCTCCATTTATTCTGTTGTTAACTCTGGGGGGAGGCATGATTCTGCAAATGTGAATAGCATGAATTAGAAGGATAGAGAGACATTCCACCACATGACATAGATCATGAAAAAAGAGAACATTTCCTGAACGTCTCGTAGCTTCTTTGTCATAAGTGTGGCGCGATTCACACCCATGAAAAAGACTCTACTTAACGCGTCTTTCAGACACCCTAGGACACTTCAAACCTATTGATATGATACCAAGTTTGTCATGACCCAAACATAGGCCCGAATTGAGACACGGGACAAGGATCCCCTAGAGACTCCAAGTCGACCCATGACATGAACATACATCTAACTCAATCAAATAAAGCCTAAGGCTTAATATAATAAACATAACAGAAGTCTAATCATACATAGCATCGGAACTGGAATTCATTTCATACACGCCAAACTGATTACTACATGCAGTCTGAAAGCCTCTAACATATGTAATTGATGAGACAACACCCCCAACTAACCCAACAAGTATGAAAACTGAACATACAAGATAACTAGAAATAAGTAGTTCTTGATAGATGAGGACTCACCACTGAAGCTGAATGGTAACTCGGAGAACTGGCTAGTGTCGGGGCTAATTCTGAAGATCAGAGCCTATATCATGAAATGATACAACATAGAGTATGCAGTTAGTATGTGGAATGTATCGAGTATGCAAGCTAAGTAAAACGGACATTAAAATACATAAAAGTTCATAAGAGTAGGACAACATGATCATAACATAAATATCATAATGGAAACATAAGGCTCAAGGTTTTTGAATATTCATGAATTATTTATAATCATACATAAATCATGAGGAATATGGGAGATTCTTATAGCCGACATACCCCATATGAGCACACATGAATCTCGATCTGTAAACCCCTAGTCGAGAGGGGGTTCATACCTTGCTAAGGGTAGAACCATGAAAGAGGTGTGATATCACATCAAAAGTGTCACGCCCCACCTTGGGAGGCATGACTGGCACCTGGTGACAGACTGGGATCTGAACTAACCTGACTGGACTTATGCACTTCTGGTGCATGCCTGCTCTTCAAATCAAGAAAATGATAAGCTAACCAACAACAATAGTAAAAAAGGATCCTAGTGGGTTGACAAGACCACCATGTTGTCTAGTTATATCATAATGGAACGGGCAATCAAAACTATACTATAGCCGACAAGGCTGCTAACTAATAGTTAAACTAGGCCCCACACGACCATCACGCAAAAAAAACATACATAGGCCCCACACGGCCAACAACAAAACTAATACTAGAAATCTGTAGCCTACAAGCCTCTAAGAGTGGAATGATGGTCGGGACAAGGCCCTGACCTATCCATAAGCTATACAACAAAAGAACAAACCTTCTAACTAATAACTCTAAGGCAAAAGGAGATGATCAAAATACTGACTCGGTCGATGACTACGGAGGTCCTGAACTACATCTAACCATACCTATAGGCAAGTAATGCAGCGCTCCAAAGATGGGCGTCAGTACAACATGTACCGCATATGTAAAGCAATAAATAAAAATGAAACAATTCAATAGGAGGGATAGACAGATAACCTGAATAGCCTTATAACCTTCTGTATAACTAACAATAATTAATATAAACAAGAACTTCACCTGGCCCCCATAAGCCCAGAAGGTAAAACCAACACAAAATAATCCGCTTGGGGCCCCATAAGCCCTGACGAGCACACTTCAATCTATATACCCCTAAAAAGGTCAAAATAAGTTAATAGGTAACTATAGTCAACCTATCGATCCCCTGGGTCTACAACTGAGCCCACTCAGCTCTTGATCTGTAGCTGTGTCTGAGTTCGGTGGACTCTTGATAACTACACCCTAGGCACCAGGCTCGATGAGGGTTAGTGATGTTGATATGACATAAAAAATAATATTTCAGCCATAGAATAGACTGTAATATGGCCCTTGGACCTCTGTGTAGTGCCTTGGGACAACATCTAGCTCTTTGGAGTGATCTATATAGCCCCGTAGGCAATGACACAACTAGTAACCATGGGGTTGGTCACGAAAGGCTATATAGGGTAGGGTCCATCCCAATCTGAATAAAAAATGCTAATTTCAGACTAATGATAGCAGCTAACCACAACAATTATACTTCTGCTGTTCATACGAGAGTCTAGGTTGTATTACTACACGATAGGAATAACTTGCCGAAGGAATTTATCTTAACATACCTCGGATGCTGATTTCTGATTTAACCGACAAGGTTTAACTCGCAATCGATAGTTCTTTCCAATTGTAACCTTTATACTGAGGGAATAGAACTAATTTCAATACTAAATTCAGCAAATAGCGATAACTTTCGATAATAATATTAACTATAATCCAACATCAAATAACTCGGCAAAAAACCTATAATTTTCTAAAAGTTCAGAAGGGAGAAACACTCACTCAATGCCTGTGGCCGTATAGGAATTAATTTGGAGCAACTCTGACAAATTTTACTCGACAGAGTTTCGATTTGCAGAGCGAATTTTTGAGAAATAACTCCATAGAAATGCTTCTCGTAGGCTTAGGACTTGTTACCTGAAGTTAATTTACATTTGGATGGTGTTCAATAGCATAATCGGATGAACGTTGGATGAAAGTTGCGTCCTCACTTGCTTCTGATCGAGGGAGATATTAATATAATGAGTTACAATTGAACTAAGGGGGTATTTCTATAAGTTTGGGCAGTGGACTGGGGGGCGCCCTGCGCCAGCCAAGGCGCCACAATGCCCCCACGTTGTGCCTCTCAAAGCGCCAGCAGGCCTGGCGCATCGCGCTGGCCAGTGCACTGCCTGCTAGTGCGTCGCGCTGGCCCCTCACTGCCTAGCCTCACCTAACCCTGCTTCCGAGGCTTTTCCCATATGCGTCAAGCTCTCCATACCCATCAAAAATCCATGCGTAGGCCTAATAAATGTTAACATTTATGGGGTGTAACATCCTCCCTCTTTAGGAACATTCGTCCTCGAATGTCATCCTCAGGCTTAGAGGAGTTAACTCTTTTAACCAACAGTTAGAAAAATTTCAGCAGAGCCTCCTCTGTATTATGGCCTATCCGAAAACCTGAAACACAAAAGTGTCTAACATAGGCACCTCGCAGGACGCTATAAATAACTATTCCACAACCAAGAGGTAGCTAACTAAGTGGTACTGATAACATAAGCAGTAAAATAACAATTGAATAACAACATCACCTTAACTGCATAATCTAAATCAATCCTGAGCAAGTGAGGATATCTAGACCTCATGTCGTCCTCAGCTTCCCAGGTCATTGATGAGTTGGTAATTTACCAACTCATTAGACTCTAAAACTTGAGTTTTTGTCTAGTTCCCGAGTTGATTATGTGGATTTTATGCACTTTTTGCTTTTGTTGTGTGCAAATGCCTAAGTTTAAAGAAAAGAGCAAAAATGGAGTAAAAAGGAGGAAATGAGTATAAGCAGCAAATTGCAGGTGTAAACCAGAGAAACACCGGTTAAAAGCTAAAGGTCACTATCTCAAGGGAGGAATGCTACCGGTGGTTCACGAGTCACCAGTGGCGATACGACGGTGCAGTCATCGAATGATACTCGGAAAATTCTAGAATTGGCCTTAAAGATCTGGCGGTTCACAGATTGGCATCGGCGAAATGCAGGGTGAACCATCGAAGTCCACTGGAAATGAATTCAGAAGAAGAGCAAGTATCCAGCTGTTGACGGGTTTCATCGACTCCGGTACCTTCGCTAGTTTTAGAACGATGCTTTTAAGGGTATAACTATCCATTGCTGAAAAAGGAAGGAAAAGTACCCTGCTTTTCAAGGTATAAATAGAAAGAGAAGTACTCTGCAGAAGAGGAGAAAAAAGAGAGAGGAAGAAGTTATGGAGTTAGAGAGATTGAGAGAAAAGAAAAGTACACAACACATCATTATGTCCTCTTTTAGCTGAAGAAAATCTCTTAGCTGATAAAGGGATTTTGATTGAAATTTTTAGAAGATATTCTCCTCTATTTTCTTCTTTGATATTATTAAGTTTCAGCTGTAGTGAAGGATAATTGTGTTTCTGGTTTATCTACTCTTCTTATTAAATTCATTGATGATTATGTTTTTGAATTTCTTAACTATTAGTAGCTAAAAGCATTAACTAGAGGTGTGTGATGATGAATACTTAATTGGATTGGGTATTGCTTGAATCAACTTTATAATGTTCAATTAAGTGTAAATCTATTGGATTGCCTTCAATCTATTAATGAAGATCCATTGATGATGATATGGGTCTATCTATACTTTCTTGATTGTTGCTTAGGAGAGAATAATTAAGTATTGGAAAGGAATCTAGTAGTGGGTATGGATAAGAGATTGTAAAATTAAGCGAGTAATAGCTGAAATTACTTTCTCTTTACTAATTGGCAGCTAATAGCTAGGAATAGTGAAGTTGTTGATTCAAATCAATTCGGGTGAGCTAAATCGCAACTAGAGTTTGATAAACTCTAGCTAGGGGTAGTCAATAGGCTGGGAAGCTGAGGCTATCTATTTCCTGAGATTATTTACACTTGTTGAACTTATGAAATGACCTGGCCTAACCTGATCTAGTTAGTATTTTATCTACACCGCACCTCTAGCATTTCACAATATTGTAACTTAGCTGATCCTTTTACTTTTAGTTCACTAAAGCAACTTGTGTAATTCTCTGCAAAGTTTATTCCCCCCCATTTTCCTTGTTTTTATGTTAAATCTATATGGTGCTAGCTAATATCAATTTCTTAATCAACGCTTGAATTCATCACTCCCTAGTCCTCATGGGATTCGACCCTAGCACTCCTCGGGTTACTTATTTTGATACAACGACCGTTTATATTCTTTGACTTAAGAATATATTTTGAACGTTATCAAAAATGGTGCTATTGTCGGGGACTGGCGTTTGATGATCTTGTAATTGAATGTTAAGTTGAATTGGTATATACCATAGTGGTCGCTGACAATTATTGGTGTGTAGGTGATGCCGAGTGTCGGAGAATGGTCACATTACCCAAAGGGGTTACCTTATGTGGAGACCATTAAGCTAGTGGATAAAATGTGGCATAGGGAGGAGAAGAAGGATACAATGCTGCTAGTCATGATGAAGCAAATAGAGATTTTGATGAGTTATGTGACATGCTAAAAATAGTCATGCCATTCAGGATTATGATGGCGGATATTATGGGAACCAAGGTTGGAACAATGTCTAGTTTGTCGATCAAGGGAGCACTTAGGGACTTCCACCTCACATGGAGGGTACTCTCTAAGTAGTGCTTGAAAAGGTGCTGGCAACTGAAGAGGGGGTTCAAGATCTACGGGGTAAACTTTTGGATTTAACCACCATAGTAAAGAGTTATGAGGTTATTATTCAACAATTGGAGGAACGGATGAACGAGTTACCATCCCAAATGGCGACTCCAATAGCAGCAAACAACGCAGCCCCAAGGAAGGACATTATGGATGATGATGTTTTAGAGTGGGAAATGGAGGAAGAGGCTATCGAAGAACTGATCGTTGATGTTTTTTTTGAAATGTGAGGAACTCGAGGAGATCATCATCTGCATAAGGAAGTAAGAAATTATTCATTCCCACCAAGAAAGCTGGACCTTGATTTGAAGAATCGTACAACTCATCCGTCACAGCTGTTCGAGTGGTTTGTTGGGTGTTAAAAACCGACACGCAAGTGCACGTGGTCAAACAAGTAGTAAGTGGCTTAAGTAAGCCAAGTATCGATCCAAGGAGACTCTGGATAAGTAAAAATTGCTTAAGTATACTATATTCTATTTCACTTCTAAAGATGCTAACAACAACGTAACCAACAATTGAAAAGTTTGTTTTATAAATTATGTACTAAAACTACTAACAATTAGTTACTTTGAATTTAAACTATGGTAATGAGCATGCCAAGGTTAAGAACATGTAATGAACTTGATTACAATCATAAATTGGTTAATCTTTCTCTTCCAGTTGCTAGCCAAGAACATTAGCCAAGAGATTAAAACTCTCGTATTTAATCTCACTTAAGAATCATAAACCATCCGTCTACATTTCTGTGATCAAATGCAATTCATGACCTAGCAATACAATTCCGGTTCCTAAATTGACTAATACGGCTTTCAAGTATATTTCTATCAGGAAAGCACATCAAAACTCAATTTTCCCAAATCAAGTTAAGAACAATACCCTATTAATTCACAACTTTCCAATTTCATGCTCTCTCGAGTGAAATCGGACTTTTTAGATGTACATTAATGTCGGCCATACACCAATGCAGTAGAAACAAGAATTAATAGAACAACATGGAAGAAGAAGATGAAAAACCATATAATTCAATAATAAAAATTCATCACAAATGTTCATAACCTCAGCAAGGAAGGGAATTATCCACTCATTTGTGGATTAATCATCCTAAAACAAGTGTTAATCATACAAACAATTGAGTGAAAGAAGAAATAAAGAGAGAAAAAACCCTGAACTTTTCGTCCCTCAACTGCCTGTAACCCACGTCCTTGCTCCACCAAGTCTGAATTAATGAAAAATAAGCCTAAGTGTTCTATTTATACTAATGGGAATTTTTCTTGGAATAACAAGCAACGTGTCACGGAGTGCATCGCGGAGCACTGCCTCCGTGACACGGCGTGGACGCGGACCCTCACTGGAAATTTGGGGTCCGGGAATAAAGCTTCAACGTGGCACGGCATGCAACGCGGAGGCTTGCCTCCGTGCCACGGAGCTGTCGCGAGGCTCCACTGGAATTTGACTAATATTTCACCCTCCAGGCAGAGTGCCTCCGCGATGGCAGCGTGACACGGCTCCATTGCGGAGCCCCTTTATATTGTGCAGTCCAATGCCTTTTTCGTGCTCGAATCCAAGTCCAACTCCGATATTGTTCCAACATGCATTTTAGCTCCTCAAAATCACATTTTACCTACAAAACAATGCTAATCATGTGGGTTAGTATAAATTTACATTTTATTACCAATTACATGAAAATGTATACATATTTCTAGATAAACAAGGCGAAAATGATACATTTGAGTATCACTTGGGCATATAAATCTGCCCAAGATCACTTACCCCACACTTAAATCCTTGTTCGTCCTCGAACAACAAACACACAATTCATGTAAATTACATCCCAACCTTAGCCACTATGGTGCGACAGTTTGTGCTACGGTCATACCGATCGTTCAATATTGCAAATCATCAAGAAAACATACATGGTCTTAACAATGCAATGACCTTTAATACATTAAGACTTCCTAGACTTTAAGGAATCGACTCTCGGTATCGGCAAACTCATGCAAATCAGCTAATCAAGATATCCGACACGAAAATCAATCTTTCATCAAGCGTGTGCCCTTACAACTCAAGAGAATCTTCCCTTTTTTGCTCATGTGACACACAAACATTCAAGTAGGGGCATGTAGAAATTAATTTCACTCTCTCTCCCAAAAGAATTCACATGCATCATGTCATGACCCATAGGCTTGCCCTTAGTGTATTACTCCACTAATATAAAGAAATGCAATGTAAGATCACGTAGGACTTTAATGGGTTGTAATGGAAGCTATGGAACTAGTATATATTGGATTAGCCAATAATAGTCACTAGCATCCTTAAGCGCCTTTTCAACACATTCCCATCAACTCATGGACATTGTTTCTCTCTCTTTTTTTTTCATCATCCCATTCATGATGGTTTACTTTCGTATGGCCCATTTCATCAAGCACACTTGACACGACAACAAAGGTTTTTCATGCACCTTCATTAGCATTTATTTATAGCAAATGCACCTTCAACCTTTTTCTTTTCTTTCCTCACTCTGCTTTTCTTTTTCTTTTCACCATTCTCACTCCTTGACACTTTGGGAAAATTTTTGTTCTTCTTAAGCGCTTAAGAGTTTTGTATAGACTTTACGGCTAATGAAAAGAAAGAATTAAGCTCAGTTTATACATTTTTGGACAAAAGAAAGAAATAATAGGCTAAAGGCTCAACGGGCTGACTAGGGTATACAATCACATAAAAGGGGAGTATGACAAGAAAAAAAACTAGAAACTCTCGGTTAGAACAAAGAAATGCCTACATCCTTTCCAACACTACACCTCCTTCATTTCGTTTTGTACACACACCAGGCAAGTTCTAGACACTTCACAATAGCATGGAATAACAATACCTCACTTCACACTTCATGCACATGCTCGATTCAATATGCATTCACAGACTCTTTAATTAGCTAATTACATGAATTCAAAAATTAAGCCTCAATCATACCGAATCGAACTCTACAGCCTTAGTATCTCAACATATTTACAAAACTGCATGCTTTCATACGAATCACTTTTACATTTTGAATATCAAGTACAACACGCAACCAACATTTCACAACCATATAGTAACTACAGGTTCCTTGATGCAATCCACCCAAGAAAAAAACTGAAAATAAATTAAAATAACTACTCCTACTGACTACATTTCCCTTAAGACGGTCGTCATCCATCCATCATAGGGAACGGTCACTAACTATGACGTCGGTTCAATGGGACTATTCTCGGTAAAAGAACCGAAAACAAACTCCGAGAAACCCAAAAAAATAAAAATTGAAATTTTTTTGCAACACACCGATCATTTCGATGGAAAAATTATTTACAAAATATTTTTATATGAACAAAATATTTTCGCAAAATTTAAAAATATTGATCATTTCAATAGAAAAAAATAAGAGAATATTTACAAAAAAATTTTATCGATCATTTCGATAGAAAAAAATAAGAGAATATTTACAAAAATTTTTACAGACTTAGCTGGCAACAACAACATTCCACAACACACATCAATACCACAAATATGTACAGATACAGAACAGTTTGCAATTCACAAACACATGGAAACATACATACAAAACAGAGGAAAGCATACAAGCAAACCAGCCCAGCCCCAACACCTAACTACTCCCCACCCCACACTTAAATCGAACACTGTCCCCAGTGTTCACAAAAATTAAAAATCACAAAATTTGGGTGGTGGAACTCCCTGATCAGTCAAAATATTCAACTTCTTCATCAGGTGCTGCTGCCTCATCGCCCATGTCCGAGTCACCTCCATCGTCGTCATCGGACTCCACATCGGAGTTCTCCCGACGTGTCTCCTCGTCCGTGGGGACATCATCGTCAGTGGGCTCTACAAAGGCTAGCCCCACTCGGCATAGAACCCTGGCGTTTTTGCCAAATGGGTAATCCAGCTCGAGCTGCCATAGCTCCTCCTCCGTGGCTGGTCTCCCACCGATCCGAAGCTGGAGCATTTGCATTCCAAACATCCGTGCCATGTACTGGTCGTCACGAGCATGTCGCTCGCCAAGCATCAGCACTGGCCCGTGTGTGGTGTCGGGGGCCTTAGTTTTGGTCACATCAAGGGCCCTCCGCTCCAACTGCGGGATGTAGTCCAAAGCCTCTTCCTCGATGTCGAGGCCTCGGAGAAAGGTGGTGATTAGTCCCCCGAATCCATACCTGTGGCCCTGGTGTAGTCGGGCTCTCTTCATGGCGGATATGATGACCGCCCCAACATTAATCTCCAGCCCTTTCATCAGGGCATACACCAGGCAAACCCGGTCCCGGGTCACATCAGTCATGTGCACCCCCGGGATTAGGCACGAACAGACTATCTTCAGCCATATTCTGGCCTCCCTGTTCATTTGAGAATACGGCAGAGTCTGGTGGTAACCCCTTTCCTTATGTCTAATCCATCTGGCTGTGGATCGAGCCCCACACAATGTGCGTCTTATATCGGCATATGGTGGGGTGATGTTCAGCTGGCGGAGAACGTGGGCGTCTGTGTCCCGCGCTCCGATGATGGCATTTAGCTGCTGGGGTTCAAGAGTGACTATCTTCCCTCTGATCTTGATTGTGTGGCTTCTGATTTCCGGGTTCCAATTAGCATAGAACTCCCAGACTAGATGTAGGTTGCATTCCTTGGGCTCCTGAAATATGAAGCTGAGCCCCGCTGCCTCGATCCTTTGCACTATGCGGGGGAACTCCTGTGCTAATGGTTCCCGTGCAATATGCTCCTCGGGGAAGTATTTGTTTTCTTTATGTTTCGCATACCACTTCTTCCCCTCATCAGTTACCCATCTAGTTCCGTATTGGCGGCGCTGGCCGCGTGGAACTGCTGGTGCAGCTGGGACTGCTGTGCCCAACCTAAGTCTTTTCCTCCCAGTGCCTGAAGTTGATGCACCCTTACCTTTATCTTGCCTGCTTGCCATTTTACCTGTCAACACAAGTAAACAAGCGCAATGTCAAGCTAAATGAATATTAACTTCAGCTAAGGTCGGGTTAACTAAGTTTACCCCACACTTAGTCCTTAGCTACATTTATGATACTACGGCAAGAATCACTTTATTTACACAAAAAACAACCAACTATACAATTCATGATTAGTGCGTTCAACAAAGAAAAATTCAACGGTATAATTTTAGTGTACTACTCAGACTTCATACAGCTAATCCCAATCACTACCATCGCTAGCAATTCAACCATCGCACTTAGCAACTAAAAACAACTAACAAAAACAACAACAAAAATTCTATATACACACGAACCTATATAATCAACCCAATTTGAACAATTTTCAACATTTTCCCAAAAACCCGAGAATTCATCGTCTATTACATTCAAACAATATTCTACAACGACTTATCTCATTCAATACATACAACCCGGCATATAATTCACAAATTTAACAAGTTACCAATTTCGATTCGAACAACTAAGCCTAGAATTGAATTTCACAATCAAATTCGAATCATTCACGCAATCGACAAGTTCAAACGCTCATTACAACATTCTGAACATTTATCAATCAAGGAATAACTCAAATTCATGCTAAATTTCGACTTAGGGTGATTTAGTTCACCTCCCATGCTTAAATTCGAATAAAATCGACAAAAACTTGAGAGATAATTGGAAAACCTACCTCGTAGTTGAAGAACCGAAGAAAACTTGATAATTCTTTGCTTTATACCGTGGCACGTTGATGGGCAAGGGAATTTTGGGTGTTTGGTCGCGGAGAAGTGTAAAAATGAGGGAAAAAGGGGCAAACTCGGGGGTTTAAAATGAAGAAAACATGTGGGCCACCCGGCAACCCGGTGTGACCCATCACAATTTATATGGCAACGTGTCACGGAGTGCATCGCGGTGCACTGCCTCCGTGACACGGATCCATCGCGATAGCTTACTGGATTTTTAAAAAATTCTAGATTGAACCTCAACGTGTCACGGAGGGTAACGCGGAGGTCCTCCTCCGTGACACGGAGCTATCGCCCCAGCTCACTGTCTCTGCATTTTATTAATTTTTTCATACCTCGCCTTTTCCTTCACGATTTTGCGCACATTTTTCTCCGTTTCACCTGAAAATCACCTCACTAAACAAAATTGGTTAGATTAATAGGTTTCACCTAACTAAAATAAAAATACTAACTAACACAAAAATTTTGTACTAAATCAAGAAAAATAAAAATAAAATAAAATCTATTTACACTTTACAAAATGAAGTGAAAGAAAAAAAAAATTCCCACGGGTTTCCTCCCGTGCAGCGCCTGGTTTACCGTCGCGGCTCGACGTCCTTTATGCTCAGTTGTCCGCTAGGGTGATGGACAATTTCTCATGATCATTGTCCTCCCCCCAGTAGTGCTTACACCTATCCGATGGTCTTCCCATCAACTCTCGGGAATCATTCATTTGTTTAGCATTCCCATGATCAATTACCTTGATCACCGAGAGTTCTTCATTCACCATAGGGAGCTTGGGTGCTTTGTACACATCGAACACCTCTACCTTGTCATGTGCTCGCATTGTAAGTTGACCCGCAGCTACGTCGATTAATGCTTTCCCGGTTGCCAAGAAGGGTCGTCCCAAAATAAATGGGACTTCTGCGTCTGGTTCAAAATCCAGAACAATAAAATCTACCGGAAAAATTAGGGAGCCTACTTGCACAAGCACATCCTCAACAATGCCATCTGGCCTAGCTAAGGATCTGTCTGCCAACTGCAAGATTACGGTTGTAGGTCTAGGACTCCCTAGACCCAACTTTCTGAATACCGAAGATGGCATCAGATTTATGCTCGCTCCCAGGTCACACAATCCACGAGCTCGGATGCTCTGCCCAATAGTAAGTTGGATAGTAAAACTTCCAGGGTCTTTTAGCTTCGTGGGCAGTCTATTTTGGATCCAGGAAGTGCACTCCTCCGTCAAAGCTACCGTGGCATACTCAGTCAAACGACTTTTGTTGGCCACGATGTCTTTAATGTATTTGGCATATTTAGGCACTCCCTGCAAGACATCAACAAGAGGTAAATTAACATGTACCTGTTTAAGCACCTCCATGAATTTCTTGAAACACGCCTCCTCCTTGTGTTTCTTGAGTTGTTGAGGGAACGGGGGTGGAGGTCTTTCTGATTCAGCTTCTTTGGTCTTCCCCCTTTCCGAACTTTGCTCTCCCTCAACATCTGCTGCTCCTGACTTTTGAGGTGGTCTTTCTGGTTCCACCTCCTTCAGCTGCAAACCACTCCTTGTGGTCACTGCATTTACCTGCTTTGGATTCGGATCCGTGTCGCTAGGAAGTCCTCCTCTGGGCCTTGTGTTTTGGGCACTAGCAAATTGCCCAAATTGATACTCAAGAGCCTTGGTCGCTAATTGGTTATTTTTCACTTCGGCTGCCAATTTAACATAGTCAGCCTGCAATTGCGCCTGGTTAGCGATCATGGTCTTGAACATCTCCTCAATACTAGGTGATGGTGGTGGAGGAGGGGCATTGTGATTTCTGAATTGAGATTGGTAGTTCTGTTGCCCTCCTTGATTTCTTTGCATACCCTGACCCGAACTTTGGCCTTGTTGGTTGTTGCTACCCCATGAAAAATTGGGATGGTTCCTCCAATTTGAGTTGTAGCTGCTACCAAACTGCTGCTGATTTCTTTGTGCATTGCCCACAAAGTTAACTGAATCTGGGTTTGCTCCACAGCACTCAGCTGAGTGCTCACTGCTTCCACACACTTCACACCACATTTGCTGGACCGCATTAACTGAAACTGAAGGCTGGTTCAAATTCATGTTGCTAAAGTGGTTGTTCAATTGATTCTGCAAGGCAGCTATCTGTGCAGCGATAGCTGTAAATCCATCCACTTCAAGCACTCCTGCTGCTTTCCTTGCTCCACCTCGTGATGAATCAGCATTCCATTCTGGATTGCCCTGTGAAATCCGGTTTAGCAAAGTGTACAGCTCCTCATAAGTCTTTTCCAGCGTTTGCCCTCCAGCTGCTGAGTCTAGCAAAATTTTAGTATGGGGTTCCAAACCCTCAATAAATGTGTGTACCAACACCTCATTGGACTGATGATGATGAGGACAGTCCTGCAACATGGATTTAAATCTTTCCCAGGCTTGATACAAATTTTCCCCCTCCCTCTATTTGAAACTTAGAATTTGACTTCTAAGTCTGGCTGTTTTACCAGAGGGAAAAAATCTTATCAAGAACTTTCGTGCTAGATCATCCCACGTTGAGATAGAATTTGGTGGCTCAGCTTTTAACCACCTCTTGGCTTCACCAAGTAATGAGAACGGAAATAATGTGAGCCGAACATAATCAGGTGACACTCCAGCGGGTGTATAAGTGTCACTTATCTCCAAAAAGTTTTGGAGATGTTGTTGTGGGTCTCCATGAGGGAGACCGGTAAATTGCCCGCTTGTGTGCAACAGTTGCACCATATTTTGCTTGAGTTCAAATCTCCCTCCAGGCTCTGGTTTGCGGATACTTGATGTAACATTGTTGGCATGTGGGATTGCCACCTCGCGAACCGGCCTTGCTGCTGCTTCTTCAGGCACTAACACTGCCCTCACAACCGGTGGATTTTGTTGCTCCAAAATAGTCTGTCTGAGCAACTGCAGCTTCTTTTGTAGAGCTTCCCTCCTTTTACTATAAAATATACGTTCAGGCTCTATATAAGATTCCACCAGCTCTTTGTCTCTTGCCAGTGTTCACAGAAATCAAGTCTGCAAAATACAGGCTAAGACCAAGTTGTCAACACTTAAGAAAATAAAATAAAAATACAGTAAATTTACACTTAATACAATTTCACCAATTGCCTAGTCTCCCCGGCAATGGCGCCAAAAACTTGTTCGGGTGGTTTGTTGGGTGTTAAAAACCAACACGCAAGTGCACGTGGTCAAACAAGTAGTAAGTGGCTTAAGTAAGCCAAGTATCGATCCAAGGATACTCTGGATAAGTAAAAATTGCTTAAGTATACTATATTCTATCTCACTTCTAAAGATGCTAACAACAACGTAACCAACAAATGAAAAGTTTGTTTTATAAATTATGTACTAAAACTACTAACAATTAGTTACTTTGAATTTAAACTATGGTAATGAGCATGCCAAGGTTAAGAACATGTAATGAACTTGATTACAATCATAAATTGGTTAATCTTTCTCTTCCAGTTGCTAGCCAAGAACATTAGCCAAGAGATTAAAACTCTCGTATTTAATCTCACTTAAGAATCATAAACCATCCGTCTACATTTCTGTGATCAAATGCAATTCATGACCTAGCAATACAATTCCGGTTCCTAAATTGACTAATACGGCTTTCAAGTATATTTCTATCAGGAAAGCACATCAAAACTCAATTTTCCCAAATCAAGTTAAGAACAATACCCTATTAATTCACAACTTTCCAATTTTGTGCTCTCTCGAGTGAAATCGGACTTTTTAGATGTACATTAATGTCGGCCACACACCAATGCAGTAGAAACAAGAATTAATAGAACAACATGGAAGAAGAAGATGAAAAACCATATAATTCAATAATAAAAATTCATCACAAATGTTCATAACCTCAGCAAGGAAGGGAATTAGCCACTCATTTGTGGATTAATCATCCTAAAACAAGTGTTAATCATACAAACAATTGAGTGAAAGAAGAAAGAAAGAGAGAAAAAACCCTGAACTTTTCGTCCCTCAACTACCTGTAACCCACGTCCTTGCTCCACCAAGTCTGCATTAATGAAAAATAAGCCTAAGTGTTCTATTTATACTAATGGGAATTTTTCCCAGAATAACAAGCAACGTGTCACGGAGTGCATCGGAGCACTGCATCCGTGACACGGCGTGGACGCGGACCCTCACTGGAAATTTGGGGTCCGGGAATAAAGCTTCAACGTGGCACGGCATGCAACGCGGAGGCTTGCCTCCGTGCCATGGAGCTGTCGCGAGGCTCCACTGGAATTTGACTAATATTTCACCCTCCAGGCAGAGTGCCTCCACGATGGCAGCGTGACACGGCTCCATCGCGAAGCCCCTTTATATTGTGCAGTCCAATGCCTTTTTCGTGCTCGAATCCAAGTCCAACTCCGATATTGTTCCAACATGCATTTTAGCTCCTCAAAATCACATATTACCTACAAAACAATGCTAATCATGTGGGTTAGTATAAATTCACATTTTATTACCAATTACATGAAAATGTATACATATTGCTAGATAAACAAGGCGAAAATGATACATTTGAGTATCACTTGGGCATATAAATCTGCCCAAGATCAACAACCTTCTATTGTGGCACCACCAAAGTTGGATCTCAAATCCTTGCACGTTCACCTCAAATATGCATACCTGGGGGAGAATGAGTCACTCCCGATTATCATTTTAGCAAAACTTACGCCGCTGCAGGTAGAAAAACTTATTGGTGTGTTAAAAAGGCATATTCGAGCCATCGGATGGTTGACAACTGATATCATTGGTATCCCTCCAGGGATTTGCACCCACAAGATCAACCTCCAAGAAAATTACCTATGCAAGAGGTGGTTAAGAAAGAGATTATTAAATGGCTGGATGTAGGGGTAGTGTATCCCATTGCGGACAGTAGTTGGGTTAGCTCGGTGCAGTGTGTTCCCAAAAAAGGGGGAATTATGGTTGTTCCAAATGAAAAGAATGAGTTGATAACTACTCGTACGGTCACGGGGGTGGAGAGTTTGTATGGATTGTCGTAAATTAAACTCTTGGACAAAGAATAATCATTTTTTGGTGCCATTCATCGACCAAATGTTGGATCGTCTAGCTTGAAAAGAGTACTGTTGTTTCTTGGATGGATACTCGGGATATAACCGAATCTCGATTGCACCAGAGGATCAAGAGAAAACCACTTTTACATGCCCTTATGGTACGTTTGCATTTAAACAAATGCCTTTTGGTCTTTGCAGTGCCCTAACCATATTTTAAAGATGCATGATGTCCATATTTTCTGACATGGTGGAAGATACGATGGAAGTTTTTATGGATGATTTTTCAGTTGATGGGAACTCATTTGATGACTGCTTGTCACATTTAGATGAGGTATTAAAGAGATGTACGGAGACGAATTTGGTCCTAAATTGAGAAAAGTGTCACTTCATGGTCAAAGTAGGGACTGTGTTAGGACACAAAATTTCTGAAAAGGGGATTGAAATAGATCAAGCCAAAGTGGATGCCATTGCTCAGCTACCCCCACCATGTATTGTAAAGGGTGTGAGGAGTTTCCTCGGGCATGCGGGATTTTACTGCCGTTTCATTAAAGATTTCTCTAAAATAGCTCATCCCCTATTTAGACTGTTGGAAAAAGAGGCGACATTTAATTTTGATGAGGAGTGTTTGAAGGCCTCTGTGGAGTTGAAGGTGAGATTAATTTCTTTGCCAATCAATGTAGCACCTGATTGATCAAAGCCCTTTGAACTTATGTGTGATGCAAGTGGGGTCGCATAAGGAGCAGTCATTGGTCAATGAAGAGGTAAGAACTTCCACCCAATCTACTATGCTAGTAAAGCTCTGAATAATGCACAAACAAACTACACAGTGACCAAACAAGAGCTCTTGGCTATTGTGTTTGCATTTGAAAAATTTTGGGCATACTTGCTCGAAACCAAAGTGGTGGTGCACACGGACCACGCTGCACTCAGGTACTTAATGGCCACGAAAGATGCTACACCGAGATTGATTAGGTGGATTTTTTTGTTGCAAGAATTTGATTTTGAAGTGAAAGACCGTAAGGGCTGTGAGAATCAAGTGGCCGATCATTTGTCGCATCTAGAAACAAATGGGCAAAAAAGAGAGCAAGAGGAGATCAATGACGCCTTTTCGGATGAGCAAATCTTAGCTGCAGTGCATGACCTGACCCCATGGTTTGCGGATTTTGCTAATTACTTGACCAAAAACATTGTGCCCGAAGGTTTGGATTATCAGCAAAGAAAGAAATTCATGCATGATGTTCGGAAATTCTTTTGAGATGAACCTTACCTCTTCCAAAGTTGTGCTGATGGGTTAATATGAAGGTGTGTTCCAGAAGTGGAGATAATTCCAATTCTAGAGGCATGTCACTCTTCCCTTGTGGGAGGTCATTATGGGAGTGTGCAAACCGCAGCCAGGGTGTTGCAATGTGGATTCTATTTGCCCACCGTACATCAGGATGCACATGACTTTGTGAAGAAATGTGATCGATGCCAAAGGAAAGGGAGTATTTCATGGCGGCATGAACTTCCTCTAACACCGATCCTAGAGGTTGAATTGTTTGATGTGTGGGGGATCGACTTCATGGGTCCTTTTATAAGTTCTTATGAGAACAAATACATCTTGGTGGCGGTGGATTATGTTTCCAACTGGGTGGAAGCTATAGCATTACCAAACAATGAAGCAAGGAGTGTCAAAGCTTTCCTTAAGAAACACATCTTCTCACGGTTCGGTACCCCTAGAGCTATCATTAGTGATGGAGGGTCTCATTTTTGCAATCGGGTGTTCAACACACTACTAGCTAAGTATGGCGTAAAGCATAAAGTGGCCACTCCTTATCACCCACAGACCAGCGGACAAGTGGAAGTTTCAAACTGGGAAATAAAGTCCATCTTGACTAAAACAGTCAATTTGAACAAAACCGATTAGGCACAAAAGTTAGATGATGCATTTTGGGCCTATAGGACTTCTTTTAAAACACCAATCAGGATGTCCCCTTATCAGCTGGTGTACAGTAAGGCATGTCACCTCCCGGTGGAGCTAGAACAAAAAGCCTTGTGGGCATTGAAAAGCTTGAACCTGGAATGGGGAAAAGCTATCCAAGGTCGAATCCACAATTTACATGAGATGGAAGAGTTCAGAATGAAGGAATATTAAAATGCAGAAATTTACAAAGCCAGAGTGAAGCATTATTATGATAAAAAAGTGCTACAGCGTAATTTTATTCCAGGGGAGTGGGTACTATTATTCAATTCTCGACTAAAGCTATTCCCTGGGAAGTTAAGGTCTAAATAGTCAGGCCCTTTCAAGGTATCTCAGGTGTATGAAAATGGAGCCATTTAACATCACAATGAAAACCGGAGCACGTTCAAAGTAAATGGCCAGGGGGTCAAAAGATATCTGGGAGTGTTGGAAGGAGTGGGGCGAATAGAGGTGGTGCATTTGGAAGAACCATAGACCTAGACTCTCGTCGTTCAACGATGTTAAATAAGGAACTTCTTGGGAGGCAACCCAAGCATTTGTTATTCTTAAATATTTTGTTGTTTTGATTTTCTTTGTAGGTGAAGAAGGGTGAACAATGGGATGAAGACCAAATCGGTGAACCGCCGCTCAGAATTCGCAAGCGCAGTTCAAGCGTCGATAGAATCAGTGCACTGAAGGATTCAAGGTAAAGATGCGAACCAACCATAGGATCGCCAATGATAATTCATGAAGCGCCGCTGGGGCGCCAATCCCATCCAGTGAACTAAATGTTCCAAGAAGAACCGAAGAAACAACCGACGAAGCACCATGCAAATCCGCGATGGGACTCATGAAGCGCCGATCACCTGCTGATCTTGTAGGCAGAACTGTGTTTCAGGTAATACAAGTGGCGGCAATAGAGGTGACCCACCGGCCTAATTCGGCAATCGCCGATGTAACTCCCAATACACAATCCCAGATGGCAGAATTCCACAAAAGGCTATAGATTTCCAAAATTTTCACCCATTTTCCCCAAACTAACCCATTATTCCTCACCCAACACCTCTTAATATTCCCCATCCCAAGAACCCTTTCACCTTCCTCAAGTGTTTGTATCTTGTGCATCCTCCACAAATCTTCATAAGAACATTTCATTAAAGGTAAGCATCTTCTCACCCGTGCTAAAAAGGTCATAATCCCGTCGGTAAAGTGTTGTTCTACCCATGTTTCTCAAGTTTGGTTTTGTTTTCTTGTTTTATGTGTATGAATGTTGCTTTGTTGTGTTCACTCATATCTGGGTATATTCTACATACCCGAGTGGGTTGACCAATGACGGATTTATTGACACCTCTCTTAAGGGTACCCTTGTCTTTTTTCAGTGAAGTATGGGTATGATCTGTTAGTTGTCATATAGAGGTGATTTGGAGGGTGATCAGATGCATTTTTGCGGGTAGCGAATCATTAGTGGTGGTTCGCCGGTGAAAAGCTGATGTGCCCAGTTTTTAATCTTTCTCTGAGTCAAATGACGATTCATCAGCGACTCGCGAGATGCAACTGCTGCTCGCTGATGAGTCGCCGATGACACCTGAGCATTTACTAAGTTCCCTCTGCTACTTTAGTTTTGAGCTACATATACTAGCTTACTCTTGCAGCATTATGTCTATCGACCAGCATTTTCATATAGGCCAAGCATCTGTGCCCGCAAATTCCCATCAAGATAGATTTGGGATGAAAGGAATGGAGGATTTTTACATAACTTTCAAGGAAAAAAGTGTCATCCATGTAGAAGCCCAATTTGATGTAGAATCATTCAAAACTGCATGCCCAGATATATATCACCAGAATGGGATGCATGATTGGGGCCCATTTACCTTACCAGTTGACTCATACTTCTCGGAGCTAGTGTGGGAATTCTATGTATCATATAGAGCGAGGCAATAACTGATGAAGCTGGAGGATCGCACTGAAGCGTTCCCATGCTTAACATCAGTTTGGGTGCGATGGCAGGAGGTTCAAGTAACACCTCAAGCAATCAACTCATTGTATTGGAATATGCCAATCCACCACATTCAGTTCTCCGTCAGAAGGTAGAAGACAAGGTGAACCAATTCCAATGGGTAGCTCGCGTGATTGCACAAGGCCAACCATAATGGGTTGTGTCCAAAGGCCTAATTCATTGGCGTGATTTAAAATTCGACGCCTGCATATGGTTAGATTTGTTCTATTCAAGGTTGATGCCCTCTCGGAATACATCATAGGTGCCTATTGAAGTGGCGATTCTTCTTGCGTGCATAATGAAGCATGTGCACATTAATGTGGGAGAGATTATTGCTAATCAATTCAGGAGAAAAGCTAAACAACAAGCCACAACATTTCCCTTCCCTACCTTGGTAAGTATGTTGTGTATAAGGACTAAGTGTCCTTTGTTGTGCTCATTGGGTAAGACTATACAAGTCCACAGAGTGATTACTTTGGACACCAGACAGACAAAGAGGCCCCAATGATAAAGAGGGAAAGATATACAAGGAACATGACCCCACCATCACCCTTGACATCTTCTCACATAACTACTGCCCCAGCCAATGCAGATGAGTCCCAAACTTCTCCGCCCTCGGATTTACTCCATATTGCACAAAGGGAAAAGATGCATGAGAATCAGCTTGTACGACTAGACAAGGCTATCCCATCCATGATCCAAAGTGCCTTTAAGAAAGCCTTGCAGCCTGCTAAAGACAAGTTGACACACCTATGCTCGAAAATGGATATTCTTGAAAGTGAAATGACTATATTGCAGCAGGAGGTGGCCACACTTACTGCACCCACCAATCACCGACGCCTTGTGTCCCTGAGGCAGTGCCACCACAAGTCAAAGCACCCAGAGTCCCCCAAATGATTGGTGGATGGGATACCACAGTGATGCGGATATTATGTCTGATGAAGAGGACCACCACCGCCAACCTCCTCTGCCTCAAATACGTGGTGTATGAGGTTAATCCTTCGTGGGATCCGAGGGGAGTGGCAACAATATCTTATCATGATCTTCGAACCCTTCCGGATAGATGGGTTGCACCATGCCCTGGTCTACCTGTCACACTCCCACCAGATCCCATGCAACCCATAACAGAAGACATAACTTTTTGGGTTTTCGATGCTGTCACTTATACGTGGAAATCAAGACCAAATCACTAATATGATTAGGAAATCTCTTTTACCTTCTTGTCTTTTTGTGGTTTCCATTGGGGAAATATCTAATTTATGTTTAGGGGAGGGATTGATTATTGTCCTTGGGTAATTACATATTTATTCTGACTTGATAATTTTTGAATTGTGTTTCTTTTTTTTTTCCATTGTAAATAGTAGGGTAGAAATTAAAGCTCCTAGGGTTTTCTTTTGACCGCGGTTCTTTCCCAAGGAGCAGTTTTTTTTATAGTTATTTTTGTTGTCGAACCGGGTTGGATTTTCCCGATGATGGATTGAGTGGCAACATTCTTAAGGAAAATGCCATGTCACTTTGAGTTTGTTGTGAAGTTATTTCAAGAGGCACCAACTAAAATTTTTCTTGTGTTGAAATGACAATGTGAAAACAAGGGCATGAAGATGAAGATAATGAGAAAATGTGGACACCGTGGCATAGTAATCTTGGTTGTACATTGTAAATTCCTTGCTTGACTTATGATGTTTTCTTTCTTGGTGTCCTAATGTGATGTTTTTTTTGGGAAAATGACTCCTGTAGACCCTTTAAGGGTGATGCTTTGTGGCGAGGATATTTTTGTGAACTCATGAATTACATCATGTCTAGAACTTGCCCTATATGTGATTCAAGGCAAAATCCTAGATGTGGTTGCACTAAGAAAATGAGTTTAGGCCCTTAGTTGTCTAGCCACTTCAACCATACGTCCTCCATGATTATTAACTCTTGTTAGCCAATTTTGAGCCTTAAAACCTTTCCTTGGCAACCACATTGCAAGCCTTAAGACCATTCTTAATACCTCTTTTGTCCCCCATTCTCCCTAAATGCTAATTAAAAGAAAAGTGTTGAAGTAAGGCTCAAGTCCTAAGAAGAAGGGAGTGAGAAAAACAAGTATGGAAAATTAGGCAAGGCCTAAGTTTGGGGGTATGCAAAGCAAGGGGGGAAAGACAAGAATCATATGTGAAGGGAACATCACCTTTTGTCAAAGTGTGCAAAACGATGAATAAAAAAAAGAGAAAAACTATTTGTGTGAATTGGTGTTCCCTCTTGAGGTAATAAGGTTAGTTGTGGAAGCAAACGAGGGGTTATAAGGGAGAGTATTAAAGAAATAGAAGGCAACAACAAGAAGAGAAATGAAAAGAAGGTTGAGTGAGCAAAATTGTTGTAAGGAATGTCACGAAAAGCATTAGGGAGGATCTAGTCTCTATAGCCAAATCTTCATCCTACCCTAACCTTATGCCTACATCATAGCCCGTAAGTCCTAAATGACTCTAGGAGCAACTACTTTACATTAGTGGCGAACTACATGAAGGGCAAGCCTATGGGTCAAGTGTATGCATGTAGATATCTTTTAGGAGAGTGAGTGTGGGTGTCTCTTCCAATTAATCCCTGGTATGCATTCAAATGATCAAACAACTAAGAGAAGAGGGATCCTTATATTGGGTGAGTGGCGTCATTCCTTTTAGGGATGCAAGAGCATTTAGAGTTCATATGGACATAGAACAAGGAGTGCAAACTCTAAGGCAAGCTTTGAATTTTCAATGATTATAAATTGAGATGCTATGTGTGTTACTTGGTTGAGAAATTCCCTTGTCTGATTAATGATTCCTTGCAGCTTTACTGGATAAAAAGTTGTTGCCTTCCTGAAACATCTTCATTCTTTTGGTCTTTTGGGGTATTTTCTTCTCTTTTCGGTGAGTATGGTGAGTATTTTTGGGTTGTCATAATCCAGGTGATCGACAGTATAATTGTGAAGAAATGTGACATTTTCCTCAATGGTTAAATATTGCATTACGTGAGGACAAGCAATGATTCAAGTTTGGGGGTTTGATGAGTTGGTAATTTACCAACTCATTAGACTTTAAAACTTGAGTTTTTGTCTAGTTCCCGAGTTGATTATGTGGATTTTATGTCCTTTTTGCTTTTATTGTGTGCATATGCCTAAGTTTGAAGAAAAGAACAAAAACGGAGTAAAAAGAGGAAATGAGTATAAGTGGTGAATCGCAGGTGTTAACGGCAAAACGCCGATTAAAAGCTGAAGGTCATTGCCTCAAGGGAGGAATGCTACCGGCGGTTCACGAGTCACCAGTGGCGCAGTCACCGAATGACACTCAGAAAATTCTAGAATTGGCATTGAAGATCTGGTTGTTCACGAATTAGCATAGGCAAAACACCGGGTGAACTGCCGAAGTTCACTGGAAATGAATGCAGAAGAAGAGCAAGTATCCGGCGGTTCACGAATTTCATCGGTGAACCGCCGGTACCTTCGTCAGTTTCAGAACAATGCTTTTAAGGGTATAACTGTCCATTGCTGAAAAAGGAAGGAAAAGTACCCTACTTTTCAAGTATAAATAGAAAGAGAAGTACTCTACAGAAGAGGAGAAAAAGGAGAGAGGAAGAAGATATAGAGTTAGAGAGATTGAGAGAAAAGCCAAGTACACATCATATCATTATTTCCTCTTTTAGCTTAAGACAATCTCTTAGCTGATAAAGGGATTTTGATTGAAATTTGTAGAAGATACTCTGCTCTATTTTCTTCTTAGATATTATTAAGTTTCAGCTGTAGTGAAGGATAATTGTGTTTCTGATTTATCTACTCTGCTTATTAAATTCGTTGACGCTATTGATGATTGTGTTTTTTAATTTCTTAACTATGAGTGATGAAGGGCGTTCTCACGCACTTCATTGACATATTTTACCCGTACTTTACTATGTTTTGAGAACAAATTATGTGTGTTTGCATGTGTTTATGTTATATATTTGTGAAAATTAGCTAAAACATGTGATTAGATGTTTTCAGGGCTAAAAAGGATGGATTTGAATGTATTTGAGGCTTATGGAATAAAGATGAAAAGCAGCTAAAGTCGTGGGCAAAGGTTGAGTTTGGAAGATGCAGAAACAGTGTACCTAACGGGTTGAGGGAATGACTCGTTACATCTAGTAACGAGTCGTGAAGTCATTTGTGAAGGCTGGAAGAGAAATTATTGCCAAAGTAACCAGTAAAGATGATGACAGACTTAATGAGTCGTTAGTTGACTAAACGACTCGTTGGCAGATCACTGGAACCAGCCGCAAGGTGCACTGAAAATTTGAAGGAATTAGACCACGAGGGGCCTAACGACTTGCCCATGCACAACGAGGCGTTAGGGTAGTAGTTTTGTTTTCCACTTATTCTTTATTTATTCTCCCAGCTATACTTTTTTATATCTATTTTATTTGGATTCGATTTGTAGTGCCAATCCAACACAAGTCCTTTTTTTAAATCTTTTTTATTGTTTTCAATTGAAATTTCTTTTGTTTTTTTTCAATATTCAATATTTATATTGACAATGGTGTATCGAACAAATATAATTCATTGTGATAAATGAAGTGGATCTATTTAGTTTTATTTTATGTTTTAAATTAAGTAGTTTTAAATTTTAAATTAAGTAGAAACCCATTCCCACAACTGGCAACAAGGTAGTGGTTGGGGCGACACACAAGGCTCCCAAAATGGCAAAAATTGGCTCTCCTACTTCAACTAGGAAAAGGAAACATTTAAACCCCAAGTCAAATTCATCAATGAACAAGGAAAACATAAATCTACTACTATAAATACCCCTTATTTTCATGTAATAAGAATGTCTTCAAGATTTGAAGTTTTAAGTTTGAAATTAGAGTCTAAAGTTTTAGAGAACAATTAGAAGCCAAGTTTTAGACAAGTCTTAACACGTTTTGAAGACATACTTCGGGATACGATTGTAAAGTTATTCTTCTTTATGTTTTGCAATAATCAAGTTAGTTTCTTCCTACCATCATTGTAAGTATTAATTTATACTTTTGTCTATGAATGTTATGAATTTATTTATAAACATGATAGGCTAAAACCACCACAACTGGGGTTGTGGGAACCATGACAAATTAACACACATAGGTAAAATACTTAGTGATTCTTGAACAGAGTTTATGCATGTATTGTTTCTTCCTTCGTTTTAATTTATTTTTAACGGTTGCAAACGTTATAACTTGCCTTATTCTTACGTATCGTACCAAGGAGTTAGTGAATGGGAAAATGGATTAACAACAGAGGTTTGAGGCTATCAACCCTCATCTAATAGCTTGACCTTGTCGGGGAATAGCTAATCAGATATCAAGGGTAAGGGTTAGTAGAGAATACACCCATAGACAGACCAAGTTGCGTGGTGAAAATTATCTAAATAGGCGACCAACCATTTAGGTGAAATTAACTTACCGATATTGCATGCTAAGCACCGAAATAGATCATTAGTATAAAACGCCTTGTGGTTATGAAGTCATGGGGAACACTTACCCTAGTTAGTTGCATTAATTTGGAAACAATAATCAATTTCTCAACATTGTTATTTATTACTTTTACAAATTCCCCCCTCTTAGGAAATAATTAACTAAAAAACTTAAGCACTAGCTTTCTTCTACATCCTTCTGTATTCTCTGTGGGTTGACCCCAACCTCTAGTTGGGTTTTTTATTGACAACATCCGCTTCATACTTCGTAAGGAGGTGTGGTTTGAGTGTTATCAAAAAGTGGCACCGTTGCCGGGGAATACGGTTTAGGATTAGATTAATTGCTTATGTTTAATTTTTAGTCTTTATTTCCTATTTTTTGTTTTTCTTTTATTTTCTGACATGTCACAAGGCAGTGTGGTAAAACAAGTAACCAAGATGTGACCACGATCGTAACAGGTATCTTAATGAAGTCTTAGTAATCAAGATACATGTGTCGTGCCGCAGCGTTAAATCAGGCTCTACTTGGGAGGCAACCCAAGATAAATTTTTTGTTTTTATGTGTTTGTTCAAGTGTATAGGTGATAGGTCATGATTTTCAATAAAATTGAGCTTAAACATTGAAAATGATGAGTAGAGGCCAAGGGAGTTCTTCTTTCACTCTGTTACTTTATGCTTATTTATTTTAGCACTGGGGACAGTGTGACTAATTAAGTGTGGGGGTGGGAGGAGTGAACTTCATATTACCATGCATGCCTTAATTGCTAAATTTGGGCCTAGTTTTTTTTAGATTTATGATTTGTCATGCATGCTTGTTGGTTTGTAGTATGTTTTTTAGTTTTATTTTATTTTGGGTTCCTTCAATTTTTTTTTCGGTATTTTTCCGACGGATAGTCCCTTAGAACCGACTATAGAGTATAGATTTTTTTTATTTTCTTTATTTTTAGTCATTGAGTCATAACTTTGCCCGATGATGGATTAATGATGACTTTCTTAAGGGTAAATTAGTCATTAGGAAGAACAAGAACTTGGATCCTATGAATGCTAGGTGCTTCACTCTAGGTATCATTGGGACTTTATTAAATTCACTCAAGAATGCATGAAAAAGGTAGAAACACTTAGTCTTTTGAGAACTTGACTCATGTGCTTGAAAAGAGAAAATTGGGTTTACTTATGATATGCATGCAATATGTATATATGCATTTATGTGATCTTGATTTTCATTGTTAAACCATCTTGTACCAATGTGTGATGAATTATTTTTGATATGCTCCATGCTTGTAAATTGATGTCTGGAACTTGCCCGGTGTGTGTGCTAAGCAAAATAAGAATGATGGATTTAGAAAGTGATATAGGCATTTCTTTGGTAACCATATTTTTATCCTATTTTACCTACTTTGATTGTAATTATCCTAGTTAGCTATGTTTGAGCCTTAGCCTATTCTTTTGATAGCCATATTACAAGCTTAATCCCTTTTGTTCTATTGACTTGTATTTGATCCAAATGACTCCTAGAGCACTTTAATGAATTTTTTTTGTATGAAAAGAGCATAATTGGAGAAGTGAAGGGAAAAACTAGAAGGTGTGGTGAATTGGAAGAAAAGAAAAAGGTGAAATTTTGCTAAACAAGGAGGGTAATTTTTAGTGAAAAACAAAAAGAAGAAAGGTCTTTGAAAAATTGAATATGAAAAAAAATCATGATTTACCGATTAACCACACACATTTTTTTACAATGAACCTGTTTTAGCCCTGGTCCTTCCTTGGATATTGTGAACCTCAACATAAGAAAAAAATGCTTAAGTTGAGGGTGGCTAGAATAGGGGTGCATAAAGGGTGGGAACAGAAGAAGAAAAAATGTGTGTAAATGAGCTCAATGATGAAAAGAAAAATCCCCACTAGTCACCTAAGTTGAAAAATTGAAAAAATAAGGATTTATAAGGAGAAAATTTTGGAAATTGAAGAATGAGCTAAAAATCAAAGTGTTGTGAAGTATTAAAGTGTTTAGGGATATTAGTCATGTAATACCCTGGAAAGGCCTAAGAATAGACCCGGGAGTTAAAAATTGAAAAATGCAGAAAAATGGAAAAAATATCATAGAACGGATGACCCTACGACTCATGCTAGGATACCACGGGTCTTCCTAAACAATCATGGTTTGGGAAGTCACGGAAGAAGTGGTGACAACGGATGGTATAATGGCTCGTTGTTACGAACAACGAGTCGTTGTTACCAGTCGTTAGAAGGGCTGAACTTAGGCTGAGGAGGAAGCAACGGGCCATTCCACGATCTGTGGTGAGAGACAACTACCCATTGTTTCAAGTTGTTGCTTATTGGTTGAAGTTTCAAGTGCGTTCAATGGATGGATACCACGACTCATTAGATGCCACCACGAGTCATGGTGAGACTCGTGGAAAGAGAAGTCAGTTTGGTCAAGAAGTTGATGACGGTCGATTCAACGACCCATGGTTTGAAGTAACGACTCGTCTTGACGAGTCATGGGAAGGGATATGAGATGTGTTATAAGGAAGTGCACCCGACGAATTGATACCACGAGCCGTGGTATGTTACCATGACCCGTTGGGTCGGTCATGGGTCCGTCCGGAGTAGTTTTCAGGGAAATTATTTTAAGGGTATTTTCGACCTTTCCTCATTTAACCCCTAAACTACATTGTTTTGGTTATTTCCTGAGTGTAATAAGAGGAGTTAAGTCCCTATTGCATGCCCATTCTCATGCAAGGATTCCAGAGAGCTTTTGGGAGATTCAAGGCCTTCTTCCCCAAATTTTTCTTCAATTTTTTGTGGGTGTTCAAGAAGCTTTAAGTTCATCCATTCCCAGGTATGTAGGGTTTTAAAATGGGTGAAATTCTTCCTCACCCATGCCCAATTTCGATTAAAGTCATGAATCCTCCTATCCAAATTCCATGGGGTTTTACCCAAAGCATGTCAATGTGATTTCTCCTTATGGGTATATTTTAATTGAGTTTTATTTATGGAAATATGCATGATGGGAAGGTTTTACTATTATTTTCTTTAATTCATGTTTCAATCTTTTTAAATCTAAATTGCCCATTGATGGAAGTTCATGGAAATTATGATTTATGATGAATATTCATTATTTTAGGTTTATTGATTATGGAAATGCATGAATCTAAGTTACCCATGTTTATGGGTATATTTCAAAGAAATGAGTATGATGAAGTATTGGGCAATGCCAAACATAAAGAATGATTTATGATTTACGAAACGAATTTCATTATTTATCGATTTATAATGTTGGCCAATACAAGGGGCCTTAATTCTTGGCTAAGAATGTTTTAAAGGGGATCAATGATGATAAACGTTATATCTTAGCCAATGAAGTTTTATGCATGATGTTAATGATCTATGTATGAGCCTATATGCATCTTTTTTTGGGAGCCGTATCTAACACCGAGCAGCCCGACGTTCAAAGGACTACGCCGGTGTCTCATAACCACGTGCCACCGTGGGTTGTAAATGTTATGATGTTATGATAATGATCCCCTCAAATGTGATATCATGCCTTTTGCACGACCCTCGCCTGGCAAGCCAAGGTCGGCTCTGCCCACTTGAGCGAGACAGTGGGGCATCATGAAAGGCTCTACTATGATGGTGTCGGTTATGACGAGTCCTCCCGTTGTTCCTCATGTTTTTATGCATTGTTATGTTTATGTTCTTGGCTCCAGTTATATTATGATAAAGATATTTAAGTATATGATAATGAATGGTTATGTATGATTTGAATGTCTTTAGCCTTATGTTTATTTATGAAGAATTTTGATGCAAGCATGACGTCCCTCTCTTATATCTATTTATGAGTTTACTTTACTTTTAAAATTTCCGTTTTACTTACCTTGCATACTCAGTACATTCCACGTACTGACCACATACTTTCCATGTTGTATCATTTCATGATATAGGGTCTGGATCTCAGGCTCATCCTCATCCGTAGTCCATCCTAGCTTTTGATATTAGCTTATTGGTGAGTCCTCATGTTTCGAGGGCCGTTTGATAGACTTCCATATTGTTTATGTTTCAGTACTGGTCGGGTTAGTTGGGGATGTTGTCCCTCTTGAGTTCACAGGATCGAAGGTGGATGAGGATCCGCACGAGTTCGTTGAAGGGATCCTAAAGGTCACTCAGGTTATGGGGGTGACCAATAGGGAATGTGTGACTTGGCCTCTTATAAGCTAAAGGAGGTCGCTCATATTTGGTACAGGCAATGGAAGGACTGCAGGGCAGCGGGAGCAGGCCCTATCAGCTGGGATGAGTTCCACATGGCCTTTCTTGATAGATTCTTTCCTCGGGAAATGAGGGAATTGAAGGCAGCTGAGTTTGTTAACCTTAAGCAAGGAAAGATGACAGTGTTGGAGTATTCACTTGAGTTCACTCGCTTGTCGAAATATGCCCCAGAGTTGGTGATGGATCAGAGGGTGCGGCTGAGCCGATTTGTTCATGGTGTGGCTGGTTATTTAGACAAGGATTGCAAGACTGCTATGCTTCATTAGGATATGGAATTTTCCCGCATAGTGTTGTATTCCCAGTAAATGGAGGCGGCACATGCGAGGGAGAGTGAGGCAAAGAGAGCTCGGATAGATAGTCGTGAGTTTTAACATCAGAGGTCCGGCGGTGGCTATCATCCACAGTTTCAACAGAGGTCACTAGCCCCAGCACCATCATCAGCTAGTGTCCCATCTAGGCTCAGGGGTGATCAGAGGAGTAGGGCTTCAGGGTCGAGAGATCAAAGGGGCACCCAATAAAAGTACACCTCTCCAGCCTGCGGGAAGTGCGGCAAGAGTCACACCTGGGAGTGCTTGCTCGGTTCGGATGTCTGCTTCAAGTGTGGTAGATCTGGGAACATGCACCGACCATGTCCATATGCCAGACAGGGTGATGATAGGGGTCGAACACAGACCACCAAGACAGCAGCATCTCCAGGCCGTTCAGCTCCGCAGGGAGCATCTACTAGAGGGGGAGGCGGTTAGTGCCAGAACTGATTCTATTCCCTTGCCTCACGCCAGGAGCAGGAGACTTCGCTAGAGGTGGTCAATGGTATGTTGCGTGTCTTTCATATTGATGTTTATGCCTTGCTAGATCCGGGAGCTACATTGTCTTTCTGACTCCTTACATTGCTAGTAGTGTTGGAGTTAGTCCTGAAATTCTATCAGAACCATTCTCTGTGTCTACCCCAGTCTGTGATTTAGTTGTAGCTAGGGGGATATGTAGAGGTTTCCCCATCACTGTGTTGTATAAGATTACCTCCACAGACTTAGTAGAATTGGCCATGACTGATTTTGACATGACTTTGGGTATGGATTGGTTCTTTGCATGTTATGCTTTGATTAATTATAGGACCTGTACCGTGGAGTTACATTTTTCGGGTGAGTCAGTTGTGGAGTGGAATGGTAGTTCAGCGATGCTAGCAAGTCGGTTTACATCCTATTTGAAGGCTAGGAAGATGATCTCTAAGGGGGGCATGTACCACCTAGTTAGGGTTAAGCATGTAGAGTCCGAGACCCTGACTATCTAGTCAGTTCCGGTGGTGTGCGAGTATCTAGAGGTGTTTCCCGAGGATTTGCCAGGTGTTCCTCCGAAAAGGAAAATTGATTTCGGTATTGATCTATTGCCAGATACGCAGCCTATTTCTATCCCTTCTTATAGGATGGCTCCAGCTGAGCTAAAGGAATTGAAGGAGTAGTTGAAGGATCTGTTGGACAAGGGCTTCATTATACCGAGCTAGTCTCCATAGGGTGCGCCAGTTCTATTTGTTCGAAATAAGGACGGTTCCTTTCGCATGTGCATTGACTATCGACAGTTGAACAAGGTTATCGTTAAGAACAGATACCCCTTACCCAGGATCAATGATTTATTTGACCATCTCCAGGGTGCCAAGTGCTTCTCCAAGATCTATCTCAGGTCCGGGTATCATCAACTTAGAGTTCGGGAGAGTGACATCCCGAAGACCACTTTTAGGACTCGGTGTGGTCACTACGAATTTGTTGTTATGTCTTTTGGGCTAACCAATGCTCCTACAGCTTTTATGAACCTGATGAATAGGGTGTTCAAGCAATATTTGGATATGTTCGTGATCGTGTTCATCGACGACATTCTTATATACTGCCGGAGCGAGGAGGAGTATGACACTCATATGAGAATAGTGCTGTAAACCCTCAAGGATCGTCAGCTGTATGCAAAGTTTAGTAAGTGTTGGCTAAACTCGGTAGCATTTCTAGGACACGTAGTATCAAGCGAAGGCACAAGGGTAGATTACCAGAAGATCGAAGCGGTAAAGAATTGGCCTAGACAGGTGAATCCTTAAGAAATTCGGAGTTTCTTGGGCCTAGAAAGTTATTACCGAAGGTTTATGAAGGTTTTCTCATCTATTGCGGCACCTTTGACTAAGTTGACTTAGAAGAAGGTGAAATTCGAATTATCGGAGATTGTGAGAAAAGCTTCCAAGAGTTGAAGACCCGACTCACTTCAGCACCGATGTTGACCTTACCCGAGGGTACTGATGGCTTCATTGTGTATTGTGATGCTTTGAGAGTCGGACTGGGATGTGTGTTGATGCAGTGGAGGAAAGTAATAACATATGCCTTGAGACAACTGAAGGTTCATGAAAAGAATTACCCGACCCATGATCTTAAGTTGGCTGTGGTGCTGTTTGCATTGAAGATATGGCGGCATTACTTGTATGGGGTCAACGTGGATGTATTCATGGATCACAAGAGTTTGCAATATGTTTCCACATAGAAAGATCTAAATCTTCGGCAAAGGAGGTGGTTGGAGTTATTTAAGGACTATGACATAAGTGTCCTTTACAACCCAGGCAAGGCTAATGTGGTTGCGGATGCGCTTAGTAGGCTCTCCACGGAAAGTGTGTCCCACGTGGGTGAGGGAAAGAAGGAGTTGGTGAAGGATTCCCACCGACTTGCAAGACTAGGAGTTAGATTGATCGATGCGACCAGTGACGATGTGGTTGTACATAACGGGTTGGAATCATCCTTGGTAGTTGATGTTAAATCCAAGAAAGACGAGGATCCAATATTTAGGAAGCTGAAGGAGGCGGTGAGGAGTCAGAAGGTGGAGGTTTTCTCCCAAGGGGGAGATGGTGTGCTGTGATACCAGGGTCAACTATGTGTTTCGGACGTTGATAATTTGAGAGTCTGGATATTGCATGAGGCACATTGTACCAAATATTCTATTCATCCAGGATCCATGAAAATGTATCGGGATTTGCGAGAAATCTATTGGTGGGATGGTATGAAGAAAGATATTGCGGAGTTCGTAGCAAAGTGTCCAAACTGCCAACAAGTGAAAGTCGAACATCAAAGGTCGGGAGGCATACTTTAGGATATCAGCATCCCCACTTGGAAGTGGAAAGAGATTAATATGGACTTCATTACAGTCCTACCTCATACTCGCAGACACTATGACTCCATTTGGGTGGTGGTGGACAGGTTAACTAAGGTTGCACATTTCCTACCGATCAAGACCACGGATTCAATAGATGATTATGCTAAGTTGTATATTTGGGAGATAGTTTGACTTCATGGCGTTCCCTTGTCTATTATTTTAGACCGAGGTACTCAGTTTACCTCTCAATTCTGGTGTTCTTTTCAAAAAGGACTTGGGATGCAGGTTAAGCTCAGTATAGCCTTCCATCCGCAAACAGACGACTAGGCAGAATGAACCATTCAGACCCTTGAGGATATGTTGAGGGCATGTGTTATGGATTTTAAAGGTATTTGGATGACCATTTGCCCTTGATTGAGTTTGCTTATAATAAAAGTTATCACTCCAGTATCCAAATGGCCCTGTTTGAGGCTCTTTACGAGCGGAGGTATAGATATCCTATTGGATGGTTCGAGGTTGGTGAGGCAGCTATGATAGGCCCAAATTCGGTTCATGAGGCAATGGTGAATGTTCAGTTGATAAGGGACGGGCTGAAAACTGCTCAGAGCCGTCAAAAATCATATGCTGATGTGAGGAGAAGAGATTTGGAGTTTGATGTGGACGACTGGGTATTTCTAAAGGTATCTCCCATGAAGGGAGTCATGCGGTTCGGAAAGAAAGGTAAACTCAGTCCCCACTATATTGGCCCCTACAGGGTGGTGAAAAGAGTTGCTAAGGTGGCGTATGAGTTGTACTTGCCCTCGGAACTATCTTCGGTTCATCTCGTCTTTCGTGTGTCACTTTTGAAGAAGTGCTTGGGTGATCCAGCCTTGGTAGTTCTGGTAGACAACATTGGAGTGAAGGACAACCTAAGTTATGAAGAAATTCCTGTTGAAATCTTGGATCGACAGGTTCGGAGGCTGAGGAACAAGGAAGTAGCTTCAGTTAAAGTATTATGGAGGAAACAGCATGTTGAGGGAGCTATATGGGAAGCCAAAGCGGATATTATGGCTAAATACCCACATTTGTTCTCTACCAGCTCAGTTCCAACTTGAGGTATCAGTTTTGCCCTATGAATCTATTTAGTTTTCATGTTTAGTTTATGTGTGCAAGTTTTATGTGTGTGAATGCATATGTGAAGCATGAGATCAATTCAGCTATGTGGTTTGATTCAGAGGTAGTCATTCTGTGAAAATTTTTGTTAAAATGATCAGTATATAGCTATGATAAATTGTATGTTGCTGTTTGTTGTTTGTTTCCTACATTCGAGGACGAATGTTCCCAAGGGAGAGATATTGTAATACCCCGGAAAGGCTAAGAATAGACCCGGGAGTTAAAAATTGAAAAGTGCAGAAAACTGGCAAAAATATCATAGAACAGACGACCCTACGACTCGTGATAGGATACTACGGGTCGTCATAAACAATCGTGGTTTGGGAAGTCAGCGAAGCAATGGTGACAACAGAAGGTGTAACGACTCATTGTCAGGAGCAACGATTCGTTGTTACCAGTCATTAGAAGGGCTGACTTAGGCTGAGGAGGAAGCAACAGGCCATCCCAGGATCCTTGGTGAGAGACAACGACCCATTGTTTCAAGTCGTTGTTTGTTGGTTGAAGTTTCCAGTGCATTCGACGGATGGATACCATGACTAATTGGATGCCACCACAAGTCGTGGTGAGGCTCGTGGAAAGAGAAGTCAGTTTGGTCAAGAAGTTGACGACGGTCGATTCAACGACCCGTGGTTTGAAATAATGACTCGTCCTGACGAGTCGTGAGAAGAGATCTGAGATGTGTTATGAGGAAGTGCACCCGACGACTCGATACCACGAGCCGTGGTATGTTACCATGACCCGTTGGGTCGGTCGTGGATCCGTTCGGGGCAGTTCTCAAGGAAATTATTTTAAGGGTATTTTCGACCTTTCCTCATTTTTAACCCCTAAACTACGTTGTTTTGGTTATTTCCTGAGTGCAATAAGAGGAGTTATGTCCCTATTGCATGCCTATTCTCATGCAAGGATTCTAGAGAGCTTTTGGGAGATTCAAGGCCTTCTTCCCCAAATTTTTCTTCAATTTCTTTATGGGTGTTCAAGAAGCTTTAAGTTCATCCATTCCCAGGTATGTAGGGTTTTAAAATAGGTGAAATTCTTCCTCACCCATGCCAAATTTCGATTAAAGTCATGAATCCTCCTATCCAAATTCCATGGGATTTTACCCAAAGCATGTCAATATGATTTCTCCTTATGGGTATGTTTTAATTGAGTTTTATTTATGGAAATATGCATGATGGGCAGGTTTTACTATTATTTTCTTTAATTCATGTTTCAATCTTTTAAAATCTAAATTGCCCATTTAGGAAAGTTCATGGAAATTATGATTTATGATGAATATTCATTATTTTAGGTTTATTGATTATGGAAATGCATGATTCTAAGTTACCCATGTTTATGGGTATATTTGAAAGAAATGAGTATGATGAAGTATTGGGAAATTCCCTCATATGAAGAATGATTTATGATTTACGAAATGAATTTCATGATTTATCGATTTATGATGTTGGTCGATACAAAGGGCCTTAATTCTTGGCTAAGCATTATTTAAAGGGAATCAATGATGATAAATTTTATATCTTAGCCAATGAATTTTTATGCATGATGTTAATGATCTATGTATAAGCCTATATGCATGTTTTTTTTGGGAGCCGTGTGTAGCACCGAGCAGCTTGACGTTCAAAGGACTACACCAGTGTCTCATAACCACGTGCCACCATGGGTTGTAAATGTTATGATGTTATCATAATGATCCCCTCGAATGTGATATCACGCCTTATGCACGACCCTCGCCTGGCAAGCCAGGGTCGACTCTACCCACTTGAGCGAGACAGTGGGGCATCATGAAAGGCTCTACCATGATGGTGTCAGTTATCCCATTGTTCCGCATGTTTTTATGCATTGTTATGTTTATGTTATTGGCTCAAGTTATATTATGATAAATCGATTTACTAATATGATAATGAATGGTTATGTATGATTTGAAAGTCTTGAGCCTTATGTTTATTTAGAAAGAATTTTGATGCAAGCATGATGTCCCTCTATTATATCTATTTATGAGTTTACTTTACTTTTAAAATGTCCGTTTTACTTACCTTGTATACTCAGTACATTCCACGTATTGACCGCATAATTTCTATGTTGTATCATTTCATGATACAGTGTTTGGATCTCAGGCTCATCCTCATCCGTAGTCCATCCCAGCTTTCGATATTAGCTCATTGGTGAGTCCTCATGTTCCGACGGCCATTTGATAGACTTCCATGTTGTTTATGTTTCAGTAATGGTTGGCTTAGTTGGGGATGTTGTCCCATCAACCCGTTTTATGGTTTAGAGGCTTTCGGACAAGTATGTAGTATTCAACTGTGTAAACGTTTGGTATTCCTAGATGTTATGCCATGATTACATTTCCGCTATATCTTTATGATTATTGTTCTGCTTATTAAAATGGTATTAGTTGAATGCATGTGCTATGGGTTGACTTGGGGTCTCTCCGGGTCCCTTGTCCCGTGTTTACGATCCGGGTGTACGTTCGGGTCGTGACAAGTCACTATCTTGGCCAAATAGTTCCTACCCGTCCCTTAATCTACATTACAATCAAATTAAATTCCTATTTGATCCTTGATTCATAATTCTACATTAGTGGAGTATTACACTAGGGGCAAGCCTATAGGTCGTCTCTGCATGTATGTTGAGTTCTTTTGTGAGAATGAGCGGAAATTATTTTATTTATGCCCAAGTTAATCTTATTCTATATCTTGTGTGAAAACGGGCATCTCTCCAAATTGTGAGGGGCACAATGATAAGACTTTGGTTTAATCTTGATTGTTAAATTACATATAATTCATGTTAGCCCAAATTATGTCTTGATGAGTTAGTTCTCAAAAGTTAAGTGATTTCAAACTTTGACATTCTAATGTTGATCCTATATGCATGCGAGTGAATTGTTTGAGATTCATTGATGTGTCTCATGATCCTAAATGTAAGTAGACCTATTTGTAGGATGAATTTTTTGCTTAATTGTTAGAAGGGAAGTAGTAGATTGTTCGAGGATGAACTATAATTTAAGTGTGGGTGTTGATGAAGGGCGTACTCACGCACTTCATAGACATATTCTGCCCGTACTTTACTATGTTTTGATAATAAGTTATGTGTGTTTGCATGTGTTTATGTTATATATTTGTGAAAATTAGCTTACGCATGTGATTGGATATTTTCAGGGCTAAAAAGGATGGATTTGAATGTATTTGAGGCTTATGGAATGAAGATGAAAAGAAGTTGAAGTCGTGGGCAAAGGTTGAGTTTGGAAGATGTAGAAACAATGTACCTTATGGATTGAGAGAATGACTCGTTACATCTGGTAACAAGTCGTGAAGTCAGTCGTGAAGGCTGGAAGAGAAATTATTGCCAAAGTAACCAGTGAAGATGACGACAGACTTAACGAGTCGTTAGTTGATTAAATGACTCGTTGGTGGATCACTGGAACCAGCCGTAAGGTGCACTGAAAATTTTAAGGAATTAGACCATGAGGAGCCTAACGACTTATGCCCATGCACAACGCGGTAGTGGTTGGGGCGACACGCAAGGCTCCCAAAACAGCAAAAATTGGTTTTCCTACTTCAACTAGGAAAAGGAAAAATTTAAATCCCAAGTCAAATTCATCAAGGAACAAGGAAAACATAAATCTACTACTATAAATACCCCTTTATTTTCATGTAATAAGCATGTCTTCAAGAGTTGATGTTTTAAGTTTGAAATTAGAGTCTAAAGTTTTAGAGAACAATTAGAAGCCAAGTTTTAGACAAGTCTTAACATGATGACATACTTCGGGATACGATTGTAAAGTTGTTCTTCTTTATTTTTTGAAATAATCAAGTTAGTTTCTTCCTACCATTGTTGTAAGTATTAATTTATACTTTTGTCTATGAATGTTATGAATATATTTATAAACATGATAGGCTAAAACCACCATAACTAGGGTTGTGGGAACCATGAAAAATTAACACACATAGGTAAAATACTTAGTGATTCTTGAACAGAGTTTATGCATGTATTGTTTCTTCCTTCGTTTTAATTGATTTTTAACGGTTGCAAACGTTAGAACTTGCCTTATTCTTACTTACCAGACCAAGGAGTTAGTGAATGGGAAAATGGATTAACAACGAAAATTTGAGGCTATCAACCCTCATCTAATAGCTTGACCTTGTCCAGGAATAGCTAATCCGATATCAAGGGTAAGGGTTAGTAGAGAATACACCAGTAGATAGACCAAGTAGCGTGGTGAAATTCATCTAAATAGGGGACCAACCATTTAGGTGAAATTAACTTACCGATATTGCATGCTAAGCACTGGAATATATCACTAGTATAAAACTCCTTGTGGTTATGAAGTCATGGGGAACACTTACCGTAGTTAGTTGCATTAATTTGGAAACAACAATCAATTTCTCAACATTGTTATTTATTACTTTTACAAATCCCCCCCTCTTAGAAAATAATTAACTAAAAAGCTTAAGCACTAGCATTCTTCTACATCCTTCCGTATTCTCTACGGGATCGACCCCAACCTCTAGTTGGGTTCTTTATTGACAACATTCGCTTCATACTTCGTAAGGAGGTGTGGTTTGAGCATTATCAATGAGTAGCTAAAATCATTAACTAGAGGTGTGTGATGATGAATACTTAATTGGATTGGGTATTTCTAGAGTCTACTTCATAATGTTCAATTAAGTGTAAATCTATTGGATTCCCTTCAATCTATTAATAAAGATCCATTGATGATGATATGGGTCTATCTATACTTGCTTGATTGTTGCTCGGGTGAGAATAATTAAGTATTGGAAAGGAATCTAGTAGTGGGTATGGATAAGAGATTGTAAAATTAGGCGAGTAATAGCTGAAATTACTTTCTCCTTCCTAATTGGTAGCTAATAGCTTGGAATAGTGAAGTTGCTGATGCAAATCAATTCGGGTGAGGTAAATCGCAGCTAGAGTTTGAGAAAACTCTAGCTAGGGGTAGTCAATAGGCTGGGAAGCTGAGGCTACCTATTTCCCGAGATTTTTTACACTTGTTGAACTTATGAGATGACCTGACCTATCTCGATTTAGTTAGTATTTCATCTACACCGCACCTCTAGTATTTCACACTATTGTCAACAACTTAGCTGATCCTTTTACTTTTAGTTCACTAAAGCAACTTGTGTAATTCTCAGCAAAGTTTATTCCCCTCCCCCGCATTTTCCTTGTTTTTATGTTAAATCTATAAGGGGTAAATGATCGTCCCAACTTCCTCTTAAATCTAGTACACACGCCTGTAACATATATTCGAGCGTTTGAATTGTGTGTTTTGCCTGACCGTCTGTCTGAGGATGGAATGCTGTACTTAGATTAAGCTTTGTCCCCAATCCTTTCTTAAAAGACTGCCAGAATCTAGCTGTAAATTGCACCCTCTGTCAGAAATGATAGAGGCAGGGACACCATGTAGTCGAACTATCTCTTTAATATACAACTCAGCATAGTCTTCGGCGGAGAAGGTAGACCTGACTGGTAAGAAATGAGCCGACTTCGTTAATCTATCGACAATGACCCAAATAGAATCAAATCTATGCCAGGTATGGGGTAATCTTGTCACAAAGTCTATGTTGATCGCTTACCATTTCCATATAGGCACTGTTATATCCTTAGTTAATCCGTCGGGTTTCTAATGTTCAGCCTTTACCTGCTGACTGTTAGTACATTATGCTACAAATTCTGCTACACCCTTTTTCATTCCAGGCCACCAGTATATCTCCTTTATGTCATGATACATTTTCATCGAACCTGCATGAAGAGAGTTACGAGAATAATGTACCTCTGCCATGATCTGCTGGTGAAGTACTGCCACATCGGGAACGCAGAGGCGACCCCTAAATCTCAAGACCCCATGTTCTGTCAGCTCAAAAGTCATTAATTCCCCTTGCTGGACCTTATCTCTAAGCTGCACTAGGTTAGGGTCCTCATACTGCTGTTCTTTCACCTCTACAACCAGGGATGATATCGCGATATTCTGAATCACAGCCCCACTATCTTCTGAATCTACTATCTGGACGGTGAGACTAGCTAACTGGTACAATTCTTGAGCTAGTTCCCTTTGTTCGGGCCTCAAATGTGCTAAAATTCCCATAGACCTACAACTAAGAGCATTTGTTACAATATTAGCCTTCTGTGGATGATACAAAATATTCACATTGTAGTCTTTTAAGTAATTCTAGCCAGAGACATTGCCGTAAATTCAACTCTTTCTGAGTGAAGATATACTAGAGACTCTTATGATCAGTGAAAATATCTACATGCACACCATATAGATAGTGCCTCATTATTTTTAAGACATGAACCACTGCAGCTAACTCCATATCATGGGTGGGGCAGTTTTTTTCATATTTCCTCAACTGCCTCAAAGAATAAGCAATTACCTTACCATGTTGCATTAGAACACAACCCAACCCAATGCCTAAAGCGTCACAATATACAACATAACCCTCTGAACCTTTTGGAAAAGCTAACCCTGGTGCCGATGTCAATCAGTTTTTCAACTCCTGAAAACTCTGCTCGTAGGCTTCGGTTCACTGAAATTTGGCTGCTTTTGGAGTTAATTTAGTCAAGGGCGCTGATAGGGTAGAAAATCCTTCCACAAACCTCTGGTATTACTTGGCTAATCTGAGGAAACTGCGAACTTCCATTGGAGTTGTAGGCTAGGCCATGTCTTTACTACCTCAATTTTCTGCGAATCAACCTGCATACCAGCCTCTGATACAATATGGCGCAGGAAGGCCACGAAATTCATCCAGAACTCACATTTAGAAGATTTTGCATATAAATGGCGATCTCTGAGGGTTTGAAGTACCGTCCGCAAATGATTTCTATGTTCTACATGGGAGTACACCAGGATGTCATCGATAAATACTATCACAAATAGATCTAGATACGGCCTGAAGATGTTGTTCATCAGATCCATGAATATCGTTGGGGCATTTGTCAACCCAAAGGACATGACTAGGAATTCAAAATGACCATATCTGGTCCCGAAAGCTATCTTTGGGATATCTTTCTCCCAAACCCATACCTGGTGGTATCTCGACCTTAAATTGATCTTGGAGAAATATTTCTCCCCTTGCAATTGGTCAAACAAGTTATCTATTCTGGGGAGTGGGTATTTACTCTTAATAGTAACCTTGTTCAACTACCGATAGTCTATGCACATGCAGAGGGAGCTATCTTTCTTTCTCACAAATAAAACTGGCACACCCCACGGTGACATAATCGTCCTGATAAATCCCTTATCTAATAGATCTTTCAACTGTTCCTTCAATTCTGTTAATTCAATCGGAGCCATTCGATATGGAGGGATGGATATAGGTTGAGCTACCTATAGAAATCGATTTCCCATTTTGGGGGGGATGATGTGCTGTGAGTTTACAACATTTTTTATGCTCAAAACTAAGAAAATAGCATGGACTTAGGTATATTTATATGGATATAAGACACTTTTTCTTTGGTTACAAGATAAATAGATGTTGGAATAAGAATGTGCAAAAGATAGCCTAAAAGTGCAAAAAATAGGCTTAAGTCACAGTTCTCAATATGAGCCGTAGGATGGTGCTACGAGCAATACTACAGGTCGTGAGAAGTTTCAGGAGGATAAGGAGGAAGAGCGCATACTATGACACTCAGTACGAGTTGTACCATGCCTGTACGAGCCATATTAAAGAGCTCGTAGAAAGATCCAGAAGAATTGCACAAGAGGCTGACTCCTGATACAGATAGACAGTACGAGTCATGGCATCAAGGTATGAGTCGTACCATAACACTAGTGAAGAATTTTAGAAATGTTGAGAAGTCTCAGAGTCAAGCCATGGAAGCACAGTATGACTCATAGAAAACATGTACGAGTCATACCAAGGTCCAACACTTATCCAAATTTCAACCATCCAATGACATACAGGAAGCAGGTATGACCCATACATACCTGCTATGGGTCGTAGGACAGGTCGTGACACAGGCGGCTTCAGTTATGGAAATTCACCCTGTTAGCCTAAGAAAAGGATTTTTATGTCTGTATAAATATGTTTTATGTTTTATTTTCATTAAGGAGAGATAGATATAGTTGGAACGAATTAAAACTGATTGAAAGACGTGAGAATTGAGGGTTAGAAGATAGAATTGAGTTGTTCGACTTGTGATCAACCTTTTCTTGAGTTTCTCTTGATCTTTATATTTTGTTCTTGAAGATTTTTATGATTTATACAAAGAAGTTTTTCTCTCATCCATAATAGTAAGTATTGATTTATGTATTTATTATGAATGCAAATCACAATCTTGCAACTATGAGAGGCTAAAACCTCTATAGCTAGGGTTGTGGGAACCATGGTGGATTAACAAGCTAGTCTTGCATAAAAGTGATTCAAAACCAATGCAAAACACTTGTATTGTATTATCTTCATGCTTAAACATTTTTTAATGGTGTACAACATTAGGACATGCCTGAATTCTTTACTTGCTTGAGCCTAGAGAGGTAGAGATTAGAAAAAGAGAATTAGAACAAAGCCTTGATCTTAATGATCATTGTATTAACTTGAGCTGTGGTCGCGGGACAGTTAAATTTGGGATAAATTGATAATGGTTAGTTTGCAATCAGTCATGAGACCTGACCCGGTGATTGAGTATAGTCATTCAGTAGGGAAGAACTAGTTGTTTGGATGAACCTAAGTTATCAGTTCTACAAGTAAGCATTGGTGATGATCACATATCTATACCCGAAGAAGTTATGAACCCATGGGGAACACAAAGCCATGGTTATCTTTCATTCTTGATTTCAACCAAAGTTTTAACAATTATTTTTAATTATTATTTTCTTTAGAACCCCCAATTTGGAGTAACTACCCAACAAGTTCACTTACCGGCATTAGTCTAGCTTTTCCATATTCCCTATGGGATTGACCCCAACCTTTAGTTGGGTTATTTATTGACAACGTCCTCTTCATATTTTGATAGGAGGTATGGTTTGAGCATTATCAAAAAGTGGCATTGTTGCCGTGTTGATGTGTTGTGAGTTTACAACACTTTTGATGCTCAAAACTAAGAAAATAGCATGGACTTAGGTATATTTATATGGATATAAGGAACTTTTTCTTTTGTTACAGGATAAATAGGTGTTCGAGATAGAATGTGCAAAAGATAGCCTGAAATTGCAGAAAATAGGCTTAAGTCACAGTTCTCAGTACGAGCCATAGGATGGTGTTACGAGCCGTACTACAGGTCGTGAGAAGTTTCAAAAGGCTATGGAGGAAGAGTTCATCCTACGACTCTCAGTACGAGTCGTACCATGCCTGTACGGGCTGTAATGAAGAATTCATAGAAAAATTCAAACGAATTGCACAAGAGGCTGACTCCTGATATGGATAGATAGTATGAGTCGTGGCATCAAGATACGAGTCATGCAATAGCACTCATGAAGAATTTCAAAAATATTGAAAAGTCTCAGAGTCAAACCACAGAAGCACAGTACGACTCATAGAAAGCATGTACGAGTCATACCAAGGTCCATCACTTAGCCAAATTTCATCTATCCAATGACATACGGGAAGCAGGTACGACCTGTACATACCTGCTACGGGTCGTAGGACAGATCGTGATGCAGGCAACTTTAGTTATGGAAATTCACCCTGTTAGCCTAGGAAAAGGATATTTATGTCTGTATAAATACGTTTTATGTTTTATTTTCATTAAGGAGAGATAGATATAGTTGGAATGAATTAGAACTAATTGGAGGACGTGAGAATTGATGGTTAGAAGATAGAATTTAGATGTTCGACTTGTGATCAACCTTTTCTTGACTTTCTCTTGATCTTCATATTTTGTTCTTGAGGATTTTGTTGATTTATAAAAAGAAGTTTTTCTCTCATCCATAATTGTAAGTATTGATTTATGTATTTAATTATGAATGCAAATCACAATCTTGTAACTATGAGAGGCTAAAACCTCCATAGCTAGGGTTGTGGGAACCATGGCTGATTAACAAGCTAGGGTTGCATAAAAGTGATTCAAAATCAATGCAAAACACTTGTATTGTATTCTCTTTATGCTTAAACGTTCTTAACGGTGTACAACATTAGAACATGCCCAAATTCTTTACTTGATTGAGCCTAGAGACGTAGAGATTAGGAAAAGAGAATTACAACAAAGCCTTGATCTTAATGATCATTGTATTAACTTGAGTTGTGGTCGCAGGATAGTTAAATTTGGGACAAATTGATAACGGTTAATTTGCAATCGCTCATGAGACCTGACCTGGTGATTGAGTGTAGTCATTCAATAGGGACAGACCAGTTGTTTGGATGAACCAAACTTATCAGTTATACAAGTAAGCATTGGTGATAATCATGTATGTATACCCGAAGAAGTTATGTGTTATACCCCGTAGAATTCCCGGCACCTAGACGACCTATTCGCACGTTGGTTAAGCATATTAGAAGGCCATACGTGCTAGAGAAAGGCCGGGAAAAAGATCAGACGAGAAACCCGTCGAACCATCGTGGGAGGAGCTGAGGCAGAGCCCCTCCGCGATGGCAGCGTGTCACGGAGGTGAGGCCTCCGCGATGGCTCCGTGACACGTTGCCCAGGTTCAGGCTCAAGTATATAAGCCCCACTTCGGTTTAAATTCATTTTAATCAAAGGAAAATTTCCAGAAAACAGAGGGTACGACAGAGAGGAGTAAGAACGAAGGAAATTAAATAATTTTCATCCGATTATGCTGCTAAACGCTGCCCAAATTCAAATTAACCCCAGATACTGAGGTATTTAGCAGCAGAGAGCATTCCTACGGATTTAGTTTCGTAAAATACGGCCGACGAATCGGCGAGCCGCCGAACTAAGGTAAGTAGAATTGCTCTAAATTAATGTCTATGTGTTCCTAGCTGAGAAGTGAATATTTCTCCCTTCTGGACCGCTGAAAAATAACGAGTTTTCGACCGTTTTTTGAAAGGTTAAAGTTGGGGTAAATATATATATCTAAAGTGACAATTTCTCCCGAATATTAATGTATTTAGTTCTAATTGACGTGTATATGAATGTAGTTGGGAGAAACAGCAGAAGTACCGACGGAAATCACATCGGTCAGTCGGGTACTCAGAAACCAGGTATGTAAAGTTATTCTTTCGGCAAGCCAGGAAGTACAGCTTAGAAAGTAAATAGAATAAAGGCTATTAACCGATACCCAGCGTACAGGAACAATTTTAGTACAATTTCCAACAAGCATGCTAGTATATTAATTACGTATCATGCGATAATCAGAATAGTAGTTATTCAGGCAATACGTATTACATCTGTTGAGATTGTATCCAGTAGTAGGTGGTACATTTTATGTTATTGAGCTATATCCAGATATAATCAGATAGATAGATAAAGGCCAGGTAGAGTTAGTCCAGCAATCAAGAATAGTGTAACACAGAATATAGTTCAGTTATTTAATACAAACTGGCCTTGAGATACAAGAAGAGAATATGGTTAGTATTTTGCATTGAGCATGCTTGATGTGTATGTGTTTTGTATGTTGAGACTTGTTGTGGCATGTGGGCACCCTTTAGCATCCCCACCGCCCCTGGGTTATAGCTGTGTTGATACCAGATTCAGATACCGCCACCAGCTGGGCGATGCCGTCTGACTAAAGGACGATGATGGCCGACCACCATGATAATACGGTCCAGACCACCCTGCTTGCAGGGGTAGTTTAGTTTACTCTGCGCAGAGCTAGCACACCCTATTTACAGGGGCAGACCACTCTGTGTGCACACCTGTGCCCAGAGGCAGGAGTCTTCGGACTCAGACACAATTTATTGTCAGAGGCCAAGGCCTGAGCTACGTACCCACGGGGGTCGGTAGGAGGAGCTCACAGTTATCAGATGAGTGAAATGACTTGTTTTTGGTTGGTTTAGACCCGGGTAGGGGTAAATAGATTGCTTGCTTGGTTGGCACCTTTCGGCTTATGGGGGTCGGTCAGGTATTGTGTGTATTATTATGTATATTGATATGTGCTAGTAGATACTGATAGACAGAAGGACGACACGTCTTCAGGTACGCTCAGTTAGTTACAGAATGTATAAACTCTCCCCAATTATCCTCAGCTAGATAGACTCAGCTACTTCTTGCTTAAATGTCATGTTATTGTGCTATTCGTTTCAGTTGCATATTTCAGTTTGCTTTACATGCTCAATACCTGTGGTACTGACGCCCAGCGGGGTGCTGTATTGCTTTCCTACAGGTACTCACGGACGAGGAGCCGATCCCTCGTGATTCCAGCCAGCCAGTGAGTCATCAGCTCCTGTCATCCCGAGTTTGATTCCCAGAGGTGTAGCTCCTTTTCTTTTGTTGTGCAGTATGGGTAGGTCGTGGCCCTGTCCCGGTCATTTCTATTAGTTTCTTACAATATTCGTAGAGGCTTGCAGTCTGTATATATATTCCCTGTGGTTATTTGAGCCGGTCGTGTGGGGCTGTGCAGTCTGCTGTAGCTGTTTTGTATTCTAGTTTATGTTGGCCGTGTGGGGCCTTAGTTTGACAGTAGTGGTGACCTTGCCGGTCACGTAGTTGTACAACAGTCTTGTGTTGAGTTACAGATAACTAGACAGCATGGTGGCCTTGTCGGCCCGCATAGGTTCCTTGTGACAAGTCTGTCTCTGGTTAGCTGTTGTTACAGGTACAGATGGCTACAGGCCAGTTGGCCGGAGGCTGTAGTTACAGTCGTTATATAGCCGATTTGTTTCTTGAAATAGAGCCAAAGCCAGCCAAAGCACCAGATGTGCTCAGGTTGGACCAGTTAGCAGTCCAGAGTCTAGCCGGCACCAAGTGCCGTCATAGCCCCCAAGGTGGGGTGTGACAAACTTGGTATCAGAGCAGGTCGTATCCCAGGGAGTTTGCAAGCCATGCTAAGTAGAGTCTTGTCTATGGATGTGTTGTGCACCACATACTATAGGCAGGAGGCTGCGAGGCATGTTAGGATTGTCACTCTTCTTTCTTATTCAATCGTACTATAGAGCGGTATAGTATAGAGTTGACTTTTGAAACTCACCACCCTCTTTTCCTACAGATATTATGGCAGACCAGTGGCACTCAGCTACAGGTAGGAGATTGGATACAGCAGTGGGCGAAGGCACCAGTAGGATGCCTCAGTTACAGCCAGATTCCGCTCGGTCTGAGAGCAATACGGAGGCGTCATCTCGGCCCTCCCAGCAGTCTCCGCCTCGCCAGACACCATTCGAGGCAGCACCACCTCCCACAGCTCCTGCACCCATTTCATCTGATCAGGAGCTACGTAGTGCAGTGGTTATGTTGACCCAAATACTAGCTGCTCAGCGTCAGCCAGCACCACCTACAGTAGTAGAATCCCTAGGGGGGCCAGGTAGTTCCAGGGTTAGAGAATTCTTGGCGTTGGGACCCCCTCAGTTTACTGGATCGGATTCAGTGGAGGACCCTCAGGACTTTTTGGACCAGATGCAGAGGATCTTTAGAGTCATGCATGTAACCCCAGCAGAATTAGTTGAGTTAGCAGTGTTCCGGTTACGGGATATTGCTGTTTTGTGGTACGAAAGTTGGGAGAGGTCTCGGGGAAGAGATGCAGCCCCTCCTACTTGGTCCAGCTTTTCAGAGGCCTTCCTGGACCACTACTTACCCCGGGAGGTCAGACAGGCCCGGATGGACCAGTTCTTACATTTAGAGCAGGGGGCTAGGAGCGTCCGTGAATATTCCTTACAATTCGACTCCTTAGCCCGCTATGCTCCAGCATTTGTGGACACCATGTCGTCCAGAGTCCACCGCTTTATTATGGGCCTGAACCCAGAGTACATAGAGACATGCATGACAGCTACTTTGAGAGAGGACATGGACATAGCCAGGGTACAGGCCTTCGCACAGACAATTGAGGGCCTGAGGCAGCGACAGCAGGGTGACAAACAGGCGACTTCAGAGCAGCGCCGTAGGAGCAGACCTGCCGAGGTTCAGAGGGAAATTCCTAGGGGGCCGAGACCACGGTTTTCAGATAGGCCACCCATATCTTTACCACCGGTACAACAGCAGAGGGGCAGGTTTATTCGCCGGAGTCAGTCAGAGTCTGATAGCAGTTCATCGGACAGTAGCCTCACCTCAGCAGCGGAGGGTAGAACAGATTAGATTTGCATCTACCCCTTGTCCTATATGCCACCGACTACATTCTGGAGCCTGCAGGCAAGTCTTCCCAGGGTGCTATTACTGTGGACAGGAAGGGCATTTAATGAGAGATTGTCCAGCCAGGGGACAGGGTAGTCAGGATGATCTGGATAGAGCGTCAGCAGGGCCACGAGTTCCAGCAGCCTCAGCAGGGCGCAGACCCCCAGGTTTAGGAAATAGGGGCCGAGGTAGACCAGGAGCCTCTGGCTCAGGTGCAGGCCCCAGCCGTACCTATGCATTACCAGGGAGGCAGGATTCAGAGGCATCTCCCGACGTGGTCACAGGTATATTGACTATTTGCTCATGCCCTGTTTATGTATTGATTGATCCAGGGTTTACCTTGTCATATATTACACCATTTGTGGCCCGAAAGTTGGGCATCGAATCAGAATTGCTTAAGCAGCCCTTTTCAGTGCTTACACCGGTCGGTGACTCGATTACAGCTAAAAGAGTTTACCGAGGGTGTACGGTAGAGATTGTTGAGCGCCAGACCACAGTAGACTTAATAGAACTTGAGATGGTCGACTTCGATGCCATTATGGGTATGGACTGGTTAGTGCCATGCTATGCCAACTTAGAATGCTGGACCAAGACGGTCCGATTTCACTTTCCGGGGGAAGCAGTGCGAGAGTTGAAAGGGAGTATGCCTACGCCGAAAGGTAATTTTATTTCCTACCTTAAGGCAAGAAAATTAATAGCAAAGGGATGTATTTGCCACCTAGTTAGAGTCCAGGACGTTCGGGTGGAACCTCCGACTCTTCAGTCTATTCCAGTAATCAATGAATTCCCTGACGTATTTCCGGATGAGTTGCCTGGTATCCCTCCTGAAAGGGAGATAGATTTTGCGATTGACTTGTTGCCAGGGACTCAACCTATATCCATTCCCCCGTATCGCATGGCACCAGCTGAGCTTAGAGAGTTGAAGGAGCAGTTAAAAGATTTGCTCGACAAAGGTTTTATCAGGCCTAGTACTTCCCCGTGGGGTGCGCCAGTTCTGTTTGTAAGAAAGAAAGATGGCTCACTACGTATGTGTGTGGACTACCGGCGGCTGAATAAGGTAACGGTTAAAAACAAATACCCGCTCCCGAGAATAGATGATTTGTTTGATCAGTTGCAGGGGGCCAAATGTTTCTCTAAGATAGATATGAGGTCCGGATACCACCAGGTCCGGGTTCGTGAGAGAGACATTCCAAAGACTGCTTTCAGGACCAGGTTGGTCACTTTGAATTCCTAGTTATGTCTTTCGGGCTGACGAATGCTCCCGCAGTGTTTATGGACCTGATGAACAGCATATTCAGACCGTATTTGGATCTGTTCGTGATAGTATTTATCGATGATATTCTGGTATATTCTCGTTCAGAGACAGATCACCAGAACCATTTACGAACAGTACTCCAGATCCTTAGAGAACGTCGGTTGTACGCCAAGTTTTCTAAGTGCGAGTTATGGCTGAACTCAGTTGCCTTTTTGGGGCACATCGTGTCGGATGCTGGTATACAGGTAGACACACAGAAAATAGAGGCGGTCAAGACATGGCCCAGACCTACCACTCCGACCGAGGTCCGCAGTTTCTTGGGTTTAGTAGGATATTATCGGAGATTTGTTGAAGGATTCTCCACTATAGCAGCACCTCTGACAAAGCTGACACAGAAAGCAGCAAAATTTCAGTGGACGGAGGCATGTGAGCAGAGTTTTCAAGAGTTGAAAGACCGATTGACCTCCACCCCAGTACTAGCATTGACAGAGGGAACAGATGGGTATACGGTGTATTGCGACGCTTCAGGTTTGGGACTGGGTTGTGTGTTGATGCAGCATGGTAAGGTGATTGCTTATGCTTCCAGATAGCTGAGGAAACACGAAAAGAACTATCCGACCCATGACCTGGAACTGGCCGCAGTGATCCACGCTCTGAAAATTTGGAGGCATTATCTGTATGGCGTCCATGTAGACATTTTCACAGATCATAAAAGTTTGCAATACATTTTCACACAGAGGGAGTTAAATCTGCGGCAACGTCGCTAGTTGGAATTGTTGAAAGACTATGATGTAAATATTCTCTATCACCCAGGAAAAGCTAATGTAGTAGCAGATGCCCTGAGCCGTAAGTCAATGGGGAGTTTGGCGTATTTGCGGCCCGAGAAGCGGGAATTAGCCAAGGAAATTCATCAACTAGCTGGTTTAGCCGTTCGAGTAGTGGAGACAGTAAATAATAGATCGGTAATTCAGAATTCTACCGAGTCATCACTAGTTACAGAGGTAAAAGAACGGCAGTACGAGGACCCTGACTTAGTCCAGCTCAGAGATAGAATTCAGAAAGGTAAAGAGTCAGATTTCCAAGTGACTGAAAATGAAGTACTATGTTGTGAGGGCCGTCTATGTGTCCCGAATGTTTCAGGGCTTCGCCAGCAGATCATGCATGAGGTACATTACGCTGGTTATTCCCTCCATCCATGAGCAACGAAAATGTACCACGATATCAGAGACATCTACTGGTGGCCAGGTATGAAATCTAAAATAGCTGAATTTGTATCTACATGTCCTAACTGCCAGCAGGTGAAAACGGAGAACCAGAAACCGGGCGGTCTGACGCAGGATATAGCTGTGCCTATGTGGAAATGGGAAGCGATAAATATGGATTTTGTAACAGGATTACCCCGTACCAGACGCAGAAATGATTCCATTTGGGTAATAGTAGACAGGCTAACAAAATCAGCTCATTTCCTACCAGTGAAGGCTACCTTCTCAGCTGAGGATTATGCCAAATTATATATCAGAGAAATAGTTAGACTGCATGGAGTGCCGGTATCTATTATTGCAGACAGGGGAGCACAATTCACAGCTAGATTTTGTCAGTCGTTCCAGAGGGGTCTGGGAATGCAGATCAATTTGAGCACAGCATTCCACCCTCAGACAGATGGACAGGCTGAGCGAACTATCCAAACGCTCAAAGATATGTTACGGGCATGCGTACTAGATTTTGGGGGTAGCTGGGATGAACATCTGTCGCTGATTGAATTTGCTTATAATAACAGCTACCATTCAACTATTCAGATGGCGCCTTTCGAGGCATTATACGGGCAAAAATGTAGATCGCCGGTGGGCTGGTTTGAAATAGGAGAATCAGCATTAGTTGGCCCAAACATTGTTCGACAGTCCGAGGAAAAGATAAAGCTTATCCGAGAATGTTTACTGACTGCTCAGAGCCGCCAGAAGTCGTATGCAGATATGCGGCGTAGAAATCTAGAATTTGCGGTGAGTGACTGGGTATACCTGAAGGTGTCTCCGATGAAAGGGGTGATGAGATTTGGCAAGAAAGGCAAGCTTAGCCCAAGATTCATTGAGCCATATCAGATTCGGCGAAGAATAGGCCGAGTTGCATACGAGTTGAACTTGCCTCCAGAGTTAGCATCTGTTCACCCAGTGTTCCATGTTTCTATCTTAAGGAAGTTCGTAGGGGACCCTTCTATAGTAGTTCCGGTTCAAGATGTCCAGGTCACAGAAGAGTTAGCATATGAAGAAGTTCCTGTAGCTACTTTAGACAGGCAGATTCGCAGGTTGAGAACTAAAGATGTTGCATCTGTCAAAGTATTGTGGCGTAACAGGAATCGTGAGGAAATGATGTGGGAAGTAGAAGAAGATATGAAAGTCAGATACCCTCGCTTATTTCAGGCCTAGTCAGGCGACAGGTATGTCCGTATTATTACTTATGCAGTACCTTGTATGTCTGTGAATGATAAAGAGTGATATTTAGTTATCCAGTGGATCCTAGAATATTATGTGCAGTGCCTGTGTTGGACTTTTCTGCATTTCAGGTTTTTGTTATAGTCCATATTACAGGGGAAACTCGGCCGAAATTTTTCTAGAAAATAAAGTAAGTAGTCCTATAGATAACAGTGTACATTCGAGGATGAATGAACTTAAGGGGGGGAGAATGTTATACCCCGTAGAATTCCCGGCACCTAGACGACCTATTCGCACGTTGGTTAAGCATATTAGAAGGCCATACGTGCTAGAGAAAGGCCGGGAAAAAGATCAAACAAGAAACCCGTCGAACCATCGCGGGAGGAGTTGAGGCAGAGCCCCTCCGCGATGGCAGCGTGTCACGGAGGTGAGGCCTCCGCGATGGCTCCGTGACACGTTGCCCAGGTTCAGGCTCAAGTATATAAGCCCCACTTTGGTTTAAATTCATTTTAATCAAAGGAAAATTTCCAGAAAACAGAGGGTACGGTAGAGAGGAGTAAGAATGAAGGAAATTAAATAATTTTCGTCCGATTACGCTGCTAAACGCTACCCATTTTCAAATTAACCCCAGATACTGAGGTATTTAGCAGCAGAGAGCATTCCTACGGATTTAGTTTCGTAAAATACGGTCGACGAATCGGCGAGCCGCCGAACTAAGGTAAGTAGAATTGCTCTAAATTAATGTCTATGTGTTCCTAGCTGAGAAGTGAATATTTCTCCCTTCTGGACCGCTGAAAAATAACGAGTTTTCGACCGTTTTTCGAAAGGTTAAAGTTGGGATAAATATATATATCTAAAGTGACAATTTCTCCCGAATATTAATGTATTTAGTTCTAATTGACGTGTATATGAATGTAGTTGGGAGAAACAGCAGAAGTACCGACGGAAATCACATCGGTCAGTCGGGTACTCAGAAACCAGGTATGTAAAGTTATTCTTTCGGCAAGCCAGGAAGTACAGCTTAGAAAGTAAATAGAATAAAGGCTATTAACCGATACCCAGCGTACAGGAACAATTTTAGTACAATTTCCAGCAAGCATGCTAGTATATTAATTACGTATCATGCGATAATCAGAATAGTAGATATTCAGGCAATACGTATTACATCTGTTGAGATTGTATCATGTAGTAGGTGGTACATTTTATGTTATTGAGCTATATCTAGATATAATCAGATAGACAGATAAAGGCCAGGTAGCAGTTAGTCCAGCAATCAAGAATAGTGTAACACAGAATGTAGTTCAGTTATTTAATACAAACTGGCCTTGAGATACAAGAAGAGAATATGGTTAGTATTTTGCATTGAGCATGCTTGATGTGTATGTGTTTTGTATGTTGAGACTTGTTGTGGCATGTGGGCACCCTTTAGCATCCCCACCGCCCCTGGGTTATAGCTGTGTCGATACCGGATTTAGATACCGCCACCAGCTAGGCGATGTCGTCCGACTAAAGGACGATGATGGCCGACCACCATGATAATACGGTCCAGACCACCCTGCTTGCAGGGGTAGTTCAGTTTACTCTGCGCAGAGCTAGCACACCCTGTTTACAGGGGCAGACCACTCTGTGTGCACACCTGTGCCCAGAGGCAGGAGTCTTCGGACTCAGACACAGTTTATTGTCAGAGGCCAAGGCCTGAGCTACGTACCCAAGGGGGCCGGTAGGAGGAACTCACAGTTATCAGATGAGTGGAGTGACTTGTTTTTGGTTGGTTTAGACCCGGGTAGGGGTAAATAGATTGCTTGCTTGGTTGGCACCTTCCGGCTTATGGGGGTCGGTCAGGTATTGTGTGTATTATTATGTATATTGATATGTGCTAGTAGATACTGATAGACAGAAGGACGACACGTCTTCAGGTACGCTCAGTTAGTTACAGAATGTATAAATTCTCCCCAGTTATCCTCAGCTAGATAGACTCAGCTACTTCTTGCTTAAATGTCATGTTATTGTGCTATTCGTTTTAGTTGCATATTTCAGTTTGCTTTACATGCTCAGTACCTGTGGTACTGACGCCCAGCGGGGCGCTGTATTGCTTGCCTATAGGTACTCACGGACGTAGAGCCGATCCCTCGTGATTCCAGTCAGCCAGTGAGTCATCAGCTCCTGTCATCCGGAGTCTGATTCCCAGAGGTGTAGCTCCTTTTCTTTTGTTGTGCAGTATGGGTAGGTCGGGGCCCTATCCCGATCATTTCTATTAGTTTCTTACAGTATTTATAGAGGCTTGCAGTCTGTATATATATTCCCTGTGGTTATTTGAGCCGGTCGTGTGGGGTCGTGTAGTCTGCTGTAGCTGTTTTGTATTCCAGTTTATGTTGGCCGTGTGGGGCCTTAGTTTGACAGTAGTGGTGACCTTGGCGGTCACGTAGTTGTACAGCAGTCTTGTGTTGAGTTACAGATAACTAGACAGCATGGTGGCCTTGTCGGCCCGCATAGGTTCCTTGTGACAAGTCTGTCTCTGGTTAGCTGTTGTTACAGGTACAGATGGCTACAGGCTAGTTGGCCGGAGGCTGTAGTTACAGTCGTTATATAGCCGATTTGTTTCTTGAAATAGATCCAAAGCCAGCCAAAGCACCAGATGTGCTCAGGTTGGACCAGTTAGCAGTCTAGAGTCTAGCAGGCACCAAGTGTCGTCATACCCCCCAAGGTGGGGTGTGACATTATGAACCCATGGGGAACAAAAAACCCTAGTTCTTTCATTCTTGATTTCAACCAAAGTTTTAACAATTGTTTTTAATTATTGTTTTCTTTAGAACCCCCAATTTGGAGTAGCTACCCAACAAGTTCACTTACCGGCATTAGTCTAGCTCTTCCATATTCCCTGTCGGATCAACTCCAATCTCTAGTTGGGATCTTTATTTACAACATTCGCTTTATACTTCAATAGAAGGTATGGTTTGAGCATTATCAGGGGATACCAGGAAGTTCATCTAAAAACACGTCTGGAAACTCATTAACAACTGGAATGGACTATAGAGTCGGGAATTCTACTTGCATATCCTAAACCCTGATAATGTGATATATACAGCCCTTTGCTATCAACTTTTTCATCCGAAGATAGGATATGAACATACCTTTTGGCGTAGCTGCACTGCCCTTCCATTCTCGCACTACCTCCCCTAGGAAGTGGAATCGAACTATCTTGGTCCGACACTCTACATTGGCATAACATGACGCTAGCCAATCCATGCCCATAATTGCATCAAAATCAATCATTTACTAGTTCCACTAAATCTGCTAAGTCTGGCAACCAAAAACCTCTACTTTGCAGCCCCAATAGATCCTTTTAGCTATAATATAATCACCGATGGGCGTAGACACTGAAAAAGGTCGCTGAAGCAATTCTGGTGTTATACCAAACTTTCGGGCCACTAATGGGGTAACATAGGAAAAAGTGGAACCTAGGTCTATCAAAACATAAACTGAGTGAGAGAAAATGTCCAACATACCTTTCACAACTTCCGAAAATTACTTTGACTCATGTCACCCTTGTAAAGCATTAGTGCGATCCAGACCACTTCCTGAACTAGATACCGCTGACCTGCCTTGGCCTCTGCCGGTTGAAACTGAGGGCCTATACCCTGCTAAAGGTGTTGTCATGTCGGTCCCGATAACCCTGACCTCTAGCTGGACAATCCCTCATTATGTGACCCTCTTTTCCATAAGGGTAACAAGCGGTAGAACCATACCTGCATGCCCCAAAATGATGTTGACTACAAATAGCACAACGTGGCACAGTAGGCCTGCTTTGATCTGACCTCCTTTGCTACTGAGAACGTGATGCTCGTGAGCTCTCACGGGGTCCTAACTTCCCTCGACGGTTTGATCTACCACCCTGCTACCGCTGTGGAGGTGGGGGTCTAGGTGGCCTGCCTGATATTCGTGGTCTAGGTCCGCCCTAAAATTCTGCCTGCATGTCACTAGGTCTGGCCCTACGATACTGCTCTTGATTTGTTCTCTCTATCTCCCGTTGTCACTGATGTTGCCCAAATTGCACCTTGCAATTGAGATATAAAGCAGTTGATGTCAAATATAGAACCCAACAAAGGTTGAGGTCGATCCCACAAGGAATATGGAAAGAACTTAAGTTAATACGAATAGTTGTTACTGTCGAGTTACTTATTTCCTAAGGGGGAAAGAAATAGACTACTAAATATGAGTAAAAACTTTTAAATGCTTGGATCAAATTCGGTTTGTATTCAATTAACGACTTGACTAGGATTGTGTTCCCCAAGACTTCATAACCACAAGGCTTGTACACTAGTGATCTATTTTGGTGTTTAACATGCAATATCAGTAAGTTAGGTTCACCTAAATGGTTGGTCCCCTATCTAGATGATTATCACCACGCAACTTGGTCCGTATACGGGTGTACTTTTAATTGACCCTTACCCTTAATATCAAATTAGCTATCCCCGAACAAGTTCAAGCTATTAGATAAGGGTTGATAGTCTCAAATCTCTGTTGTTAATCGCTTTTCTCATTCACTACCTCCTTGGTCCGGTAAGTAAGAATAAGGCAAGTCTAACGTTTGCAACCATCAAGAATCAATTAAAACGAAGGGAAAAACAATACATGCATTAAACCCTGTTCAAGAATCACTAAATATTTAACCTATATGTGTTAATTCATCTTGGTTCCTACAACCCTAGTTATGGGTTTAACTACTCATACTTGTATGATCACAATCACAAAATATTAAATAAATCATAATTGCAACTTAAAAATTATCGTAGAAGAAAACCAAGTAAATTGGATAAAACTCCAAAATTGATGAATAAATTCCAATGTTGTTTTTGATCCTCAAATTGAAGAACAAAATTGTAAACCTTGTTTCTTGACCCAAGAATAATCGTACAACACCAAAATCCTACATAAAAAATATTAATAATAAGCTTGCTGTCAAAAATAAACCTAAACAGTGTATTTATAGTTCCAAGAAAACCTTTTCCTAACTAAAATTGGAAACCAGGTCGTCAGTGATCACTATCTTGGTGACGATTCGTTGGGACCTTTGATGAGTCGTGCGTTGCTAAAAATCAGTCGTCTTCAGCATTGAACCCAGTTGTGGCAATGGATCACCTAACAACTCGTTATGCCTGGGCACGAGTCATTAGTCCCCTTGTGTTCTAAATCCTTCAATTTTCCAGTGCACATTACGGTTGGGTCCTTTGATCTACTGATGAGTCATTTAGCCAACTAACGACTCGTTAAGTCGTCCGTCAACTTTACTGACTACTTCTTCACTAATTCCTTTCCTAGTCTTCATGACTGACTTCACGACTCATTACCAGATGTAACGAGTCGTTCCCTCAACCCGTCAGGTACACTATTTCTGCCTCTTCCAAAATCAATAATTGCCCACGACTTCATCAACAAGTCATGCTTCTTGCCAACGACTAGTGAAGTGCCTGGCAGTCACCTGTTCAGTTATTTTAAGCATTAATTTGCCAAGTTCACTTCCAAATCTATTTTCCTGCAACATTAAACACAAAACACATCATACCTATATAAACATACCTGGAATGTGCATAATTTCTTGGTTTTAAGCGTCGAAAGTGCCATAAAATCACGGAACATCAACACCCCAACTTAGAACTTTTGCATGTCCTTAGGAAAAAACAAAATAAATTAAAATAAAATAAACTACTTTGACGCTTCAATCGAAAGAACTCTAGGGAATTTACAGCAGCCACATTCATTCATCAAATCAAAATTTTCTAACCCCTCCCTCATCATATCAACTCAAATCACAATGCATATGCAAAATTTCCAACCATGACACAAAGGAATCAAAACATGGAAAAACACTGTCACGTGCAACCACGCACATAATTCTATAACACTGATCCAGACAATTTGTAGACAATTTTGTGTACCAAATGCTCTCACCTCAAAGAAGTGCCATACTCACACATGTATATATGATTATTTTGATATATTTCTCTTGGGACTAGGTAAGATTCACTCGCTCTCACAAAGAAATTCTAACTGTGTGCATTCAATACCATAAGTTTCCTTTACTTTCAATACCTCAATTTTCAGACAAGTAACCAAGATCACTATAGGACTTTCTAGGCTTGTAACGTAGGCTCAGGCTCGGGTATGGTACATATGGAATTAGTAGATTAACCCTCCTTGGCACTACACGTCTTGACTCCACTTTTCACCTTTTTTTTCCTTTACTTGCTTCTTCTTTTATTTGCATTTGCAACTACGGATGCGGTTTCTCTTTATCCAAGCATTCATTGATGTCACATCTTTCTTTTCTTTTCTTTTCTTTTCTTTCTCTTTGACAGCAATTTTTATTTCTTTCTTTTCTTTTCGTTATGCATACTGCACCCGCTCTTTCCTTTTTCATTACCCAATTTTCATTCCACCCGACTCTTCTGAATCACCCTTATAATAGCCACCCTCAACTTATGCGATTATCCTGAGTTGAGGTTCACAATGTCCAAGGAGGGACCAGGGCCAAAACAGATTCATTATTAATAAAAGCAGGAAAGTGAATTGGTGTAAACAGAAAGAAAGGTCGATTTAAGCTCAAATATTTGGATCAAGGGATTTTTATTCTCTTTTGGTATGTCTTTTAAGGATAAAGTGGGCTGATAAATCAAAAACGGCCTATGATCCTTTCCTAGTTTCCTATCCTCTATCTCGGTACGACTGAACAGGAAAGTTCTAGATTGACACACACAACTGAATTTAGCTATTAAACCTCACTCACACATAGCAAAGGTCAACATCATCATTTCTACTAACTGCTAGTTCAGGTACAACAATACAATGGTAAACATGTTCACAATTTCAATGCCATGTAAAGATTCACAAGGGTAATACTTGTCAACTTTAACATACATATATAAAAATTTCTAAGGGGTATCAACTTATAAATAAACAAAAATCAACAATTTAAGCTCTTGACTGCCTTCAGTTCACCTAACTTTCTTCCAACTGACACAAACAAACACAAAAAATAGAAAACCCTAAACGTGTCAATTCTACTAGATATATAACACCCGAGGGAAAAGATATCCGGTAAGAAAAACCCTCGGGTTATGTTCAGCAAAAGAATGCATAGGTATCCCTCCCCACCCCCATCAAGAAAAGAATGCGTCGTGCTTGACGCATATATATCAGACAAAACTAGGGAAATAGGGAACATACCTGTGTGACCTAGGTGTCAGCTACTTGGTCGGTGGAGGGTGTAGACACTCCTCCAATGTTATCTCAAATATTACCGGCTTGACCCGGTGCATTTTCAGATCAAATAGACTCATCCCTTCTCCACGAGCTCTCGCTACCTCAGTTTCAACTCTCTGTCGAGCCTCCTCTCTCGATACATGCAGGGCTCTCTCCATCTTACTCCGCTCTCATTTTTGCTGACGGAGCAGAGAAACATCTTCTTTAAAACTTGACTCCTCACAAGGCCTCTTTCCCTTATCATGTGCCACCGGCTCCTCGGTGATAAAATCAAAAATCGGTGGTAGCTCTTCTTTAAATTCATCATCTATCATAGGAAGTACCAGTGGAGGTACTGCAGCTACCTATCGTGCGGCCAAATCCCGTACCTCAGCTCTAAGTGTTGCTAGCTTTGCATACCATTTTTCCATTGCAGGTGCCTGTAACTGTGCAAGGCGCTCATCCATTCTTCTCTCAAAAGTGTCCAACCGGCCATGCACAGAATTAGATAATGCCCCCAACTCTTTCGACACCCAAGGCATTACCTACTCCATCATAACTTTAACCTGTAGAGCCGTGTGTGCCTACTGCTTTTCAGCCTTAGCTAGCCTCCTAGCCATATATACCAAAAACTCTTGAGAAATTGTAACCAAGCCAGCTGTAATGGCTCGTGGAGAAGAACTGGTGGTCTATGTGCTGCTGCGGTGGATAATGACTCGGGAACATCAGGAGGTGTGGAGGTGTCTGCTGCATCTGTAGCCTCAGGCTGGTTACCTGTCTCTCTTCCCTCAATAGGATATCATCGGTCTGCATACCGCTACCAAATGCCTCTGCTAATATGGTCGCTCCAACAGATGCAGCTGCCTAAGTCCTTGCTCTCAATACCGGGTTTGTGTCATCTCGAATCAACCCGATATCTATTATCTTTTGGAGCATTATTCTCTGGTCAACTGATGGAAATTCCGGCACCTTTGACTCCCGAAAGAGTCTGTCAATCAGATAAGGGAAGGGAATTATAGTACCGTCATTGATTTCCCGCTCTCTAATCTCCTCAGCAATGTACAGCGGGAAATTGATGGCATATCCTTCCATAATACTTGCTACCAATGTTGCTCTGTCATGTGAGAAGATGTTATCATTGCTGGTTGGTACCAGCCTGTGCCACACCAGTGACCACCAAATTTTAGCCTGAAAGTTGAGTGTGGCCTTCTTTATCTGAGACTCTGTGTTGTGCAACCATTCGACCAGCGAACCTATTTTAGCAATGATCAAAGACAGCCAAGTATATTGTCTGATGAGCTCCTGGCTATTCAGCTTTTTGGTCTTGACTTTCTTCAACTCATATAGCCTGTGGTCGAACTCGGCCGTGTTTATCGGAGCATGATAATCTGGCCCATATAGCATCTTGAGATTGTCCTCTCAGATATGTCTACGGGAGTCTCTCGAACCAACACCTGCGTCAAGGCAGGCCTCTTTTTCCAGTCCTAGCCCCCTAATGCCAAACGATGTAATGTGTCCACGTAGGCTACATAGAATTCTCGGACTAAACATGGTTTGTAGCTTCCTAATGGCTCGATCAACCACACGAACCTGTACTTGTCAAACATAGCTTGTAGCTCTGGAAGGTCTTTTTGCCCCGTAGTGACCAGCCTCAGCTCCTTGTATATGCTCCTCTTTGGATTTCCTTTATCATTTGGAGCAATATCTCTGTTATATATTGCCCTTATACCATGAACACACCATCTCTGCACGTTCCTTGTTTTCTTGTTTGATGTGTTTGATGTCTCAGTCAGTTCATCATCAGAGTCCCCTCGTTGAGCATGTGACTGTCAGCTATCTTTATGTTTTGCCCAGCTGTGGAGGCCTCGGGAGCAAGTGCAGTTGCACCTCTTGTATTATCATCAGTGCGGCTGGGTAGATCCCTCACTAATGGAGTGGGAGCATCGACTAGGGCTGTCGGATTTGAAGTTTGTTGAGCCCTAGCCCTGGTTGACCTCTTCACTAACTGCTCCTCTGATACGTCATATTCTTCCTCCGAGCTACTTAATTCTTCGGAGGAGAATGGCTCATCACGAAGTCTATGATACGAAGGTTGACTGTGCTCAAGTGCTTGTTTCTTTGGCGGACCTTTCTTCGGTGTACCTCTTGGAACCATTGTACCTGTGGAAACATTGTACCTGTGGAAACATTGTTAGTATATGAAAGGAGATGAAACAAAAACATTTTTAAACTGGCAACGACTCGTGAGGTCCCTAGCCATCACAAACTAGTCTTTCTTCATGTTGGGCCAATGTACTTGACGACTGGTCCCAACGAGTCGTTTCCAAAGGCAATGAGTTGTTAGGTACACTGCCTTATTGATTTAATTTTGCACTTAGGATGAGCTAATAATGAGTTGTTTGGTGATCTAACGACTCGTGATGTAGCTCATGCTCAAGAGTTTCAGTTTAACCAAGTTCGTTCATCTTCTCCTACACTTTTAATTCCTCAAGCACAGAATTTAATTTCTCAAATAAACACATGTAAGTTGAAACACGATTCAAGTGTTCAGTCTATCCAGGGTTTTGAAAAAAATTTTGTTCAATGGCTTACACCTAAATTTTTCATGAAATTTCACAAGATTAGGTCAAATGCAAACTCATTATATGTGAAAACTAATGGAGAAAAGAAGTCACAAGCGGTTACTCACAGTAATTTCGAGTTAGAGCAAGATAAGTAGAACTTTTACAATCTTGTGATACCTTGTCCAGGTGAGTGTGTTCGTGTGTGTGTGAGACTACAATGAGAGGGTACAATTTCATGGATTGTCTCAGTGACTGCAGGGTTGTGATGAGGATAGAAGAAGAAGAAGAGGAAGTTTGAACTTGTTGATTGCGGGTTTAAGCTTAGGTGAAAAATTAGGGGGCAACAAGGATGGGTTTCATTAGATTGAAATACATTTCCTTAACTATTTGCATGGGCTGGATCGAATGTCAGTTAATTGAAATACCTGACGACCTACCAAATGAGTCGTTACGTGTCGAATGACTCATTTTGACCCTACGTGCTTTAACTTATGTTCAACAAACTTACCTGGGACCTAACTAGTCAAGAAATTACTCGTGGTGTCATCCAACGAGTCATGGCCTGAGTCGTGGTCCTTGGACTAATGTCGCTACATGACGGGTCACTTAACGAATCGTTTGGTCTCCCAGCGATTCGTTTAGTGAGCCTTTATCACCCTTTTCCACTTGATTCTGCCTTTTGTCTAGTGTACATGACGGAGGACCTCACGATTCATTTCTTGAAGAGACGAATGGTTGAGTCACCCATTGCTCCCTTATTTTCTGTAATTCTCTTCACGATTTGACTAAACGAGTGGTCAGATCAAACAACGACTCATTCTGTGACATTTTGCACCAAAACTGAAGTTCCAGATTTCTGTTCCAATTTCAAATTTTCCATCGTAATCACCTGCACCCATCAACAAACGTAAACACTATATTTTTCTTACATTTACAACTTGGGTTGCATCCTAAGAAGCACTTGATTTAATGTCGCGGCACGACACAAGTCTCCTGAATACTCAGAATTCGTCAAGTAATTCGTCTCTGTCCTCCAGTGCTGAGACTATGCTGAATTCCCTTGGCTGTTTCATGGTCCGGCAAATGTTGAAGGTGACTTCTTCTTTATTTAACTTGAATTTTAACTGGCCTGCCTCCACATCTACTAGGGCCCTACCAGTTGCAAGGAATGGTCGCCCCAAAATGATGGAAACCTCAGAATTGACTTCGCAGTACAGAATCATGAAGTCTGCTGGGAATATAAATTTGTCCACCTTGACAAGCACATCAAATAGGATCCCCACTGGTTTTTTAATGATTCTGTCATCCATCAGTAGCCGCACAGTGGTCGGTGTGGGGGATCCCAAGCCCAATTTTTTAAACACTTCTAGTGGCATCAAATTTATGCTAGCTCCCAGTTCACAAAAAGCCCTTGCAAACTCAACATTCCAAATGGTGCAAGGTATAGTAAAAGCACCCTGGGTCTTCCTTCTTTTGAGCTAGGACCCGTGTAGTTATGGCACCACAGTGATGCAGATTATCAGCAGGTTTAAAACTTACAGTCCTTTTTCTGGTGACAAGGTCCTTCATGAATTTGGCATATCCGGGCATCTACTCAAGTGCCTCAACTAATGGGATGTTCACCAACAATTGCTTAAGCATAGAGATAAATTTGTGATACTTACCATCTTCGGCTTTCTTTTTCAAACGTTGTGGATAAGGAGGAGGAGGTCTAGGGATCGATGTAAATTTTTGTTGTGCCTCATTCTCCTTCCCATGGGCAGCTCCTTGCTCCTTTGCATTACTTGGAGTAGTTTTCACATCTGAATCTCCAACCAAAGTTGGGTTTTCAAAATATGCTACACTGTCATTATTCATCGAGATGGGCTTTTCTGACTCCTTGATTACAACCGGCCTCGGAGGATCAACTGTTGCCTTCCTGCTCCTAGTAGTGACTGCCATGCAATGACTTTCATTTTTTTGGATTTTGCACTGTGTTGCTAGGAAGTGTGCCTTTCTGCCTCTGATTCATTGCAATAGACATCTGACTCATCTGCTACTCAATCTGCCTGATAGCCATGGCATGTGACTCCACCTGTTGATTTAAACCAGAAATATCAACATGGAGCTTCTTAAAGTGGCCATCTATTGTCTCCATCTTCTTGAGTACTTTGGATAGCATGTCTTCAACCCTTGAACTACTGGACTCTGGCTCACGGTTTCTTGGAGGAACATACAGACCGCTTCTATCATTTTCGAACTCTTCTCACTTCTTCCAGTCTCCATTATCTTGGTATTGGCCTCGGTTGTAATTATTATCCTTGTAAAAGTTCCAACCTTAGTTCCCTTGACCTTGACACCAAGATTCTTGGTTAGACCCTTGGGTTTTGGTCCGAAAATCTGCCCTCTGATCATTTAAATAGTTAGCTTCCACTTCAGACTTAGATTCACATCCATCATTTCTTGGGGCCTTTCCTTGAGAACCCACAACATTTACTTTCTCCGCTTCGACTCCCATCAAGTGCTTGGCCAGCAACCCAATAGTGATATTTATTTCTGCAATATCTTGATCACGCTCCTCATCTTTTCTCCTCTGTTCTGCAGACTGATCTTGGGCATAATTTCTTGCCCAAGTGATATTTTATAACTTGATTTAGTCATATTTGTCTATTTATACACTTACATTATCATGTGATTTTATGTAAATTTGGATGTGTACTAACCAACATGATTAGTCTTTGTTTTGTAGGTGAAAAATGCATTTGAGGGACTAAATAATGGTGGGTGAAGTGGAGGAATGGATTTGGAAGCAAATTGCAAAAGTCGGCAAGGAAGCATGCCATGCCAAGGCTGGCCGCGCCAGGTAGCGTGCCACGCTGAGCGTGTGCCGCGCCCAGCGCCGTGCCACGCCAATGCCAGTCACGAGACAATGCAGCAAATCAGGCCGCCTGCGCGCCAGCGCCGTGCCACGCTAGGCACATCTGTGCGCTAGAGGCCGTGTCACGCAGGCCATCGCACATCCTAGGCGTCGTGCCACGTTGCCATCGTGCCATGCGTCTGCCGAATGTCATTTTAAGGCGATTTACAGTGAGCTTACGCGTTACCTCCGTGTCACGGAGGCAAATTGGCGTCCACCTCCGTGCCACGGAGCAATTCCACGACAGGCCAAAATTTGCAAAATTCCCTATTTACTATAAATTGAACCCTTAGCTTCTAAAATCATTAGTCATGAAATATTTTCTGAAAACCATAGAGGAGTGAAGGAAGAAGTGAAGAACTCACCTAGGGTTCACCAATTTTACATTCTCTTTTACCTATTCTTGTAAGTACACTACTCTAAACATGTTTTTGAGTTATTGTAGGAACATGAGTGGCTAAAATCCTTCCTCTAGGGTTGAGGCCATGTGAGATGATTGTAATTGCATGAATTTGTTTTGGTTTGAGTAGTTAATTGTTGTTTTGTCTTATATTCTTCATTATTGTTGTTTTTATGCTTGTTCACCATGAAAACAAATGCGTTAAGCTTAGGTAAAAGCTTGAAAGAGTAACCCTAGGCAAGAACATAGGAATGTAGGGAGCAAGTTCTTATCTTACGATATGATTCGCAATTAGGATAAATAATATAGCTAAATTGCCTTTCTTGGTTGATAAAACGGGATGATAGCAAGACACCCGTGCTTAGAATTATCACTCCACCACTCGTAGAAGTAGTTGTGAAGCTAAGTTGGATTAAATGATTAGAGGTACGAAAGTCCCTAATCAAGAGCATAAACCCCGTAAACCACATCCATGTAGTTGAATTGCCCACGAACTAGGATGTCACATCCCCCCTCGACGATGTCGTTGTGAAGCTAGTTTGTCGTATTTAGAGGCTCGAGAGACCATGAACATCGCATGTTTCAACTATGTGAGACAACAATTGATAATATCATACTTGACCCATTACGAAGTGTGGCGTTGCATGATTATCCGGCCCTAACTCTAGTTGCTTCTTATATTGTTTCTAGATTATTTTGTGACCACCCCAAAACTTAATTATAAAGTACCAAAAACTTTTATAATCAACACTTGTGAAGGTTAATCACACTTGAACTTCATAATTTGTTGAATTGGTCTAGTCCCTGTGGGTTCGACATCCGGCTGTTAAAAAGGGCCACTGTATTACTTTTACGACCGCGTACGCTTGCGAGTGCACTGGAGCGCAAACAAGTTTTTGGCGCCATTGCCGGGGATCTGGCGAAGTTTAGTAATTTTTTATATTTTTTTGTGATTTTTAATTTGCTTAAGTGTTGAGAAACTTGGTCTTAGTCTGATATATTGCAGGTGACAGGTTGTCCTTGCAGAGCTGGCAAGGAATAAAGAGCTAGTGGAACCATTGCTTGAACCAGAACGTCAAATTCATTTACGCAGGTGGGAAGCTCTAGAGCAAAAGCTAAAGAGACTTTAGGAAAGGTTACAACAACACCCACCGGCAGGTCAAGCAAAGTTGTTACCTGATATCATGGCAGCCTGACCAGTTCGCGAAGTGGCTATCCCACTAGCGACAAATGTGACCTCTAGTATCCGCAAACCGGAACCTGGAGGAAACTTTGAATTGAAACAGAATATGGTGCAGCTGTTACATTCTAGTGGCCAGTTCACTGGGATGACTCATGAGGACCCACAACAACACTTACAAAACTTTCTTGAGATTAGTGACAGGTTCGTCCCCACCGGAGTGTCCACAGATTATGTCCAACTTACCCTCTTCCCATTCTCATTGTTGGGAGAGGCAAAGTGGTGGTTGAAATCTGAGCCACCGAATTCCATAACTTCTTGGGATGATTTGGCAAAGAAGTTCCTTATTAGATTCTTCCCTTCAGGCAAGACTGCCGAACTCAGGAGTGAAATTTTAAGTTTCAAGCAGATGCCGGAGGAGAACTTGTATTTGGCTTGGGAGAGATTCAAGTCATTATTGAGAGACTACCCCCTTCATCAGCAGTCCAATGAAGTGATAGCCCATACCTTTGTAAAAAGTCTAGACCCACACACAAAAATTTTACTAGACTCTGCATCGGGTGAGCAAGAATTAAAGAAGACTTATGATGAGTTGTACACCTTGTTGAACAGAATTTCTCAGGGAAACCAGAGTGGCATAGCGAGTCATCGAGAGGGGCAGGAAAGAGCACAACAGGGATGATAGAGATAGATAGTGTAAATGCCTTGGCGGCACAGCTAGCATCATTTCAGCATCAGATGATGACTCAGTTCAATAAACTGAGTATGAACCAACAACAAGGACAAGTAAATGTAGTTCATCAAGCTCCGAGTTGGTGTGAAATCTGCGGCAATAATGGGCACAATGAAGAATCATGTGGGGCGAATCCTAAATTGGTCAATTTTGTTGGGAATGTTCAGAGGAACAATCAGAATTTTGGGAACAGTTACAACAAGAATTGGCAGAGCCACCCGAATTTTTCTTGTGGTGGAAATCAAAGGCAAAGTTACCAGCAACCTCAGCAACAACAGTATCAGCAGCAGAACAGGCAGAATGATGGCCAGTTGAGCAGAAACATTGAGGAGACGTTGCAGAAGATTATGGAGACACAGACCTAATTAGCAGAGAATCAGGCGAGGATGGAATCAGACTTGAAAAATCAGTAGTTGGCCACCCGCAATCTAGAGAAGAAGATGGGTCAAATTGCAGCTGCTCACCACACTAGACCACAGGGAGGATTACCCAGTGACACAGACACAAACCCCAGATAGGTCAATGCCATCAGTCTGAGGAGTGGCAAGAAATTGGCTGATGTAACACCGTAAGAGAGGAGAAATGAGGTACAGCCAGAGTTGGTTAGAAAGGGACCATCCACTGAAGAAGGAGAGAATCAGAGTGTTGTGCAACAAAATGCAAAATCATCATTGCAGCCAGCACAAAGACTACCACCACCATTTCCGCAAAGATTCAAAAAGAGCAAGGAAGAGGAATGCTTTAGAAAGTTCTTTGATATTTTTAAAGAACTTCACATAAATTTGCCTTTGCTTGATGTCTTGCAGGGAATGCCCAAGTATGCTAAATATTTGAAAGATGTGGTGGCCAACAAAGTCAATTTGGTAGATGTTCAAACAGTTGCACTGACTGAGGAGTGCAGCCACAGGGTAATGAGCAAAATACCTAGAAAGCTCAAAGACCCAGGTAGTTTTACCCTCCCCATACAAATTGGTAAAGCTGAGGTGATAAGAGCTCTGTGTGATTTAGGGGAAGCAGTTAATCTAATGCCCTTATCTTTGTTTAACACCTTGGGGTTGGGCCAACCGAGACCAACACGATTGATGCTGCAGTTGGCAGACAGGTCATATGTGGCACTAGAGGGAATAATTGAGGACCTTCTCATCAAAGTTGGTAAGTTCATTATACCCACTGATTTCATCATATTGGAGTTTCAAGTTGATGACAAGGTACCTATGATCTTGGGACGGCCATTCTTGGCCACTGGAGGAGCGATTATTAATGTAAGAGCAGGAACCCTGAAAGTGAGGGTTGACAATGAAGAAGAACTCTTCCGGGTCTACCAAGAGATTAACCCACCCACACATTACAGAGATCTTTGTAAGGTCAGTGTGTTAGCAGAGGCTAAGTATAGGGTGGCAGATTCCATAGGTCCACAGATACAGGAGATGATTGCTTTTCAGCCCGAATCTGATGAAGGGCTTCTTTTAGAGAAGGAGTTAGAGGAAGAGAGGGATAGAGTGGTGGATGTTCCCTCGAAAATTAGAAAGAGAAGAAGATGGTTCTCGAAAGGAACATGGGTATGAGGATATCTTGAAAAGGATAGTCCACATCGTGTCGTGACGTAAAATTAGGCGTTGCTTGGGAGGAAACCCAAGGGTACCACAGGTACAAAGTTTTTATTTTTAATTTGTGTTGATTTTGTTTATTTTCATCTTGTTGTTGTTTCTGGTAGAGAATTAAGCACTGATGGAGGGGAAGTCTGAGTACCCGTGGAGGAGGAAGCTAAGAAGCATGAAAGAGGGAAAGTGTGGGGTCGAATACCCACTTACTCAAAAATGAAGAAAAACATGCTGTTAGCTAGGCCTAGAGGCCCCAGGGAGCATTTCTCACCCTTTTTAAATCTTAATTTGATGTTATGGGAACATAGCATGATTCAAGTGTGGGGTGAGGGAAATTTCAAAAATTTTGTGCTTAATGACTTTGGGTGAATGTGGTGCTTAATATATTTGTTGAGGAAAAGTTTAAACTTTTTGATTTGAGCATGATTCACTCACCCGTTGGTTTTTCTTTTCGGTTCTTTTTCGACGGGGAGGCGCTTTGAACCGAAGAATAAAAAATTTTTGTGTTTGTACATAGTTGTATTTAGTCATAGTTAGGGACTTTTCCCGACGATGGATGGATGACGACCGTCTTGAGGGAAAATTAGTCAATAGGTTTTGGTTTTTGAACCTGTAGCTAATTGATGGTTGGATGTTCTTGTTATGTGTTGTACATGATTGTGTGATGCAAGTGTGGTTAGTGTTGAAGCATGTAAGAAGTTGTATAACTCTTTTTGAGACACCTAGGATCTTGAATGTGACTCTATGTGCTTAAAGCTTAATTTTGAATTCTTGTGATTAGCTGAGTTAAAAGTCTGTTGAATTTGTCTTGAATTGAGCATGTGCTGTGAGTGTAAGGTTTTTGGATATTCCATGCTATTTAGTGTCTAGAACTTTACTAGTGTGTATACAAAATGAAATGAAGGATGTAGATTGTAGGAGATGATTTAGGCATTTCTTTGAATGAGCCTAATTTTTAACCCTCATTTTACCTACCTTGAATGTATAATCCTAATCAGCCCCATTGAGCCTTAAGCCTATTCTTTGATAGCTACAACATAAGTGTAATCCTTTCTCTTTCATTAGCCTTGAATTTGATCCAAAACTCCTAAGCGCTTAAGTGAAAAATCTGAAAGAGTAAAGGAATGAGAATCGTGAAAACGAAGGAAAAATAATAGTTGTGGGAGTTGAGAAAAGGTCTAAGGTGCACTTGTTTGAAAATGCTTGAGTACTGGTAGGGAGTAAGAAAACAAATGAACGAAAAAGTTGCTTAAGTACTCCTTACTAATAACCTAAGTGTGCTTAAAGAAATGGGAACAAGAAGAAAAAAATTTAAGAGTGAAAAGAACGAGGGTGAAGTAAGAGAAGAGATGTCCGCAATTAACATGTAATGTATTAAAAGCGCTTGGGAAAGATAGCCACTATTATTATCCATAATAGTACATACACGTCCTTTAGCTTACATTACAACCCGATAAGTCCTACTTGATCTTACATTCAAACATCCTTAAATTAGTGAAGTAATACACTAAGGGCAAGCTTATGGGTCAATACACTTGGCATGTGAATTCTTTGTGAGACTGAGCTTAATTCTTATTTATATACTCATACATAGTATGATTTGAAAATGTGGGAGTAAAATGGGTAACTCTCTGGTTGTGAGGGCACATGTTTAATGAAGGATAAAATTCATGTTGGATTTCTTGGTCGGTTGATTTGCAGGGGTTGTTGAGATTAAGAGTCAATTCTTGAGGTTAGGAAGTCTTCACATAGTTATATTTTATTTTAAGGGTTAAATCTTGCATGCTCTATTTTAACTTGCTATCGATAAGCAATCGTTGTAGTCGTAGCTTGAATTGTCTTGCTCAATTAGCTATGTGTGAATCTTCCTGTGCATGAGATGTAAAAGGGTTGTTCGAGGACGAACAAGACTTTAAGTGTGGGGTAGTGATCTTGGGCGAAATTGCTTGCCCAAGTGATATTTTATAACTTGATTTAGCCATGTTTGTCTATTTATACACTTACATTATCATGTGATTTTATGTAAATTTGAATGTGTACTAACCAACATGATTAGTCTTTGTTTTGTAGGTGAAAAATGCATTTGAGGGACTAAATAATGGTGGTTGAAGTGGAGGATTGGATTTGGAAGAAAATTGCAAAAGTCGGCAAGGAAGCATGCCATGGCAAGGCTGGCCGCGCCAGGCAGCATGCCACGCTCTGCGTGTGCCGTGCCCAGCGCCATGCCACGCCAATTCTAGGAACGAGAGAATGTAGCAAATCAGGCCACCTGCATGCCTGCGCCATGCCATGCTAGGCACATCTGTGCACTAGAGGTCGTGTCACGCAGGCCATCACGCATCCTAGGCGTCGTGCCACGTTGCCATAGCGCCATGCCTCGGCCGAATGTCATTTTAAGGCGATTTCCAGTGAGCTTACGCATTACCTCTGTGTGATGGAGGCAAGTTGGCGCGTCCACCTTCGTGCCACGGAGCAATTCGACGACAGGCCAAAATTTGCAAATTCCCTATTTACTATAAATTGAACCCTTAGCTTCTAAAATCATTAGTCACGAAATATTTTCTGAAAACCGTAGAGGAGCGAAGGAAGAAGTGAAGAACTCACCTAGGGTTCACCAGTTTTACATTCTCTTTTACCTATTCTTGTAAGTACACTACTCTAAACATGTTTTTGAGTTATTGTAGGAACATGAGTGGCTAAAACCCTTCCTCTAGGGTTGAGGCCACGTGAGATGATTGTAATTGCATGAATTTGTTTTGGTTTGAGTAGTTAATTATTGTTTTGTCTTACATTCTTCATTATTGTTGTTTTTATGCTTGATCACCATGAAAACAAATGTGTTATGCTTAGGTAAAAACTTGAAAGAGCAACCCTAGGAAAGAACATAGGAATGTAGGGAGCAAGCTCTTATCTTACGATATGATTCGCAATTAGGATAAATAATATACCTAAATTGCCTTGCTTGGTTGATAAAATGGGATGATAGCAAGACACCGGCTTAGAATTATCACTCCACCACTCGCAGAAGTAGTTGTGAAGCTAAGTTGGATTAAATGATTAGAGGTACGAAAGTCCCTAATCAAGAGCATAAACCCCGTAAACCACATCCATGTAGTTGAATTGCCATGAACTAGGATGTCACATCCCCGCTCAACGATGTAGTTGTGAAGCTAGTTTGTCGTATTTAGATGCTCGAGAGACCATGAACATTGCATGTTTCAACTATGTGACACAACAATTGATAATATCATACTTGAACCATTACGAAATGTGGCGTTGCATGATTATCCGGCCCTAACTCTAGTTGCTTCTTATATTGTTTCCAGATTGTTCTGTGACCACCCCAAAACTTAATTATAAAGTACCGAAAACTTTTATAATCAGCACTTGTGAAGGTTAATCTCATGCTTGAACTTCATAATTTGCTAAATTGGTCCAGCCCCTGTGGGTTCGACATCCGGCTCTTAAAAAGGGCCACTGTATTACTTGTACGACCGCGTACGCTTGCGAGTGAGATGGAGTGCTAACACAGACATACCAACCGTATAAGAGCCATCCAGAAACTCTAACTTTCTAGTGTGCCAAGCGCGGTTGGTTTTGGTGATCCTGTCTAGTAGCTCAGTAGCCTCTGCATAAGTGTGGCTCATAAAGGTTCCGTCGGAGAAGGTATCAGCCACCGCCTTGGTGTTGGCATTCAGAGACCTATAAAAGATCTCTAACAATGTATCATCTAGAATCCTGTGATTTGGCACCCTTTTGAGCTTTTTCTTGAAACGCAACCAGGTCTCGTGAAGTGCCTCCGAATTTAGTTATCTAAAGTTATATATTTCATCTTTCAACTACAACTCTTTGGATGGTGCGAAGAATCTTTCAAGAAAAGCTCTCTTAAGTTCCCTCCACGTAGTGATTGAATCATTCGGCAGCTCAACCAACCACACCGTTGCCTCACTCCCTAGTGAGAATGGAAATAACCTTAGTCTGATTGCGTCCTGGTTCACTCACGGTTGTTTGTATGCCTTACATATACCCACGAAATTTGTCAAATAAGTGTGGGCATCATCAAATGCATGACCCGCAAATATTCCCTTCATGTTGAGCAGTTGGATCATTACACTGGTAATATCAAACTTTTCCCCAACAGGCAAATGAGGAGGGACTATAGCTCCAGTGGAACTGGCTTCGTCTATATCGGCATCATCCTCCTCATCAAAATACCGATGTATCTGGTGTTCTAGACCTCTTTGTTGTCTAGCTCGTTCTGCTTCTGCAGCTAGATATTGCTCTTCAGCAACTCTAGCTAACTCACAATCTCTAGCTCGAGGTTGCTCCTCAGCCAACATTCTCGCTGTGCTTGGTCCACAGTTTCCTGCTCTTGGATGTTGGCCATTCTTCTCATGTTTCTTAACTTCTTCTCAAGTTCGTGATCAATTGGAACTAGGGGATTTCCTTGGCTCCTAGTATCGGGCATGCACAATCCTAAGACCTGTTAAGCAAACAAAACAACAAATGAAAAATAAAAAATAAATAAGAACCAATAGCAAAGCAAACACAATTAACAAAAGCCTTAGCTGTATTCCCCAGCAATGACGCCAAAATTTGATGTCACCCAAATTACACCTCGCAATTGAGATATAAAGTAGTCGATGTCAAATATAGAACCCAACAAAGGTTGAGGTCGATCCCACAAGGAATATAGAAAGAACTTAAGTTAATGCGAATAGTTGTTACTATCGAGTTACTTATTTCCTAAGGGGGAAATAAATAGACTACTAAATATGAGTAAAAACTTCTAAATTCTTGGATCAAATTCGGTTTGTATTCAATTAACAACTTGACTAAGATTGTGTTCCCCAAGACTTCATAACCACAAGGCTTGTACACTAGTGATCTATTCTGGTGTTTAACATGAAATATCGGTAAGTTAGGTTCACCTAAATGGTTGGTCCCCAATCTAGATGATTATCACCATGCAACTTGGTCAGTATACGGATGTAGTTTTAATTGATCCTTACCCTTAATATCAAATTAGCTATCCCCAGACAAGTTCAAGCTATTAGATGAGGGTTGATAGCCTCAAATCTCTATTGTTAATCCCTTTTCCCATTCACTACCTCCTTGATCCGGTAAGTAAGAATAAGGAAAGTCCTAACATTTGCAATCGTCAAGAATCAATTAAAACGAAGGGAAAAAATACATGCATTAAACCCCATTCAATAATCACTAAATATTTAACCTATGTGTGTTAATTCATCTTGGTTCCCACAACCCTAGTTATGGGTTTAGCTACACGTGCTTGTATGATCACAATCACAAAATATTGAATAAATCATAATTGAAACTTAAAAATTATCGTAGAAGAAAACCAAGTAAATTGAATAAGACTCCAAATTGATGAATAAATTCCAATGTTACTTTTGATCCTCAAATTCAAGAATAAAATTGTAAACCTTGTTTCTTGACCCAAGAATAATCGTACAACACCAAAATCCTACGTAAAAAATATTAATAATAAGCTTGCTGTTGAAAATAAACCTAAACGGTGTATTTATAGTTCCAAGAAAACCTTTTCCTAACTAAAACTGAGAACCAGGTCGTCAGTGATCACGGGCTTGGTGACGATTCGTTGGGAACTTTGACGAGTCATTCCTTGCTAAAAATCAGTCGTCTTCAGCATTGAACTCAGTTGTGGCAACGGGTCACCTAACAACTCATTATGCCTGGGCACGAGTCGTTAGGCCCCTCGTGGTCTAACTCCTTCAACTTTCCAGTGCACCTTATGGTTGGGTCCATTGATCTACTGATGAGTCATTTAATCAATGTTCGGCTTGTTTGGTATAACTACACGCAAGTGCACATGGTAGAACAAGTAGTAAAGTGGCTCAAATAAGCCAAGTATCGATCCCACAGGGACTGGACTAAGGTAACAATCTACTCAAGTGTCAAAAAACTTTAACTCTAAATTGCAGACAACAGTGTGAAGAAGAGTTTGATATTTTGTTTCCTAATTTTGTACTAAGTCTGAAGTGAATATATAATTTGAGTCTGAACTATAAGTATGAGCACGCTGAGGCTAAAATGAACATGTAGAGAAATAAATTATCGATACATTTTGGTTAATCTTTCCTCCGGTTGCTAGTCAAGAATTATTGCCTATGGATTAAAACTCTCGTATTTAACCCAACTTAAGAATCATGAACCTTTCACCTACATCTCTCTGATAAAAAGAAATTCATGTTCTAGCCAAACAAAATCAATTCCTTAATTGACTAATACGACTTTCAGGTATATCTCTATCCTGAAGGTAAATCAATTCTCAATTTTCCCAAACTAAGAAAAGATCATATCCTATCAATTGACAACTTTCCAATTTCTTGCTCTCTCGAGTGAAACCGGACTTTTTAGATATACATTAACGTTGGCCACACATTAACGCAGTAAGAACAAGAATCAATAGAACAACCATGGAAGAAAAGATGAAAACCAATTTATCAATAATCACATTTCAATACAATTGTTCTTAACCTCAGCAAGAAGGGAATTTAGCCACTCATTTGTCGATTAAACATCGTTAAATGAGTGTTAATCATACAAGCAATTGAAATAAAGAAGAAGGAGATAGAGAAAAACCCTGAGATTTTCGTCCCCTCAACTGCTTTTCACCCACGTTCTTGCTCTACCAAGTTAGAAATATTAAAAATGAACCTAAGTGTTCTATTTATACTAGTGGGAATTTTTCTCGGAATAACAAGCAACGTGTCACGAAGTGCATCGCAGAGCACTGCCTCCGTGACACGCCACCAACGCGGACCCTCACTGGAATCCGGTCATCCAAGTATTCACACCCAACGTGGCACGGCGTGCAACGCGGGGCTAGGCCAATGTGCCACGGCCCCAATGCGCACCTTCACTGGAATTTGGCATAATTTCAGCATCCAGGCAGAATGCATCCGCGATGGCAGCGTGACACGGCTCCATCACGGAGCCCCTTTACTTCGTGCTTTCCTTGTGCTTTTTCCCTTGCTAGCTTCCGAGTCCAATCCCGATCTCTCCCAACCTTCATCTTAGCTTCGTAAAATTATATTTTTCCTGCAAAACCACGCTAATCATGTTGGTTAGTATAAATTCACATTTTATTACAATTCACATGAGAATATACAAACATCGATAGATAAACAAAGCAAAATGACACATTTGAGTATCACTTGGGCATATAAATCTGCCCAAGATCAATCAACTAACGACTTGTTAAGTCATCCATCAACTTTACTGACTGCTTCTTCACTAATTCCTTTTCCAGTCTTCACGACTGAATTCACGACTCATTACCAGATGTAGCGAGTCGTTCCCTCAACCGTCAGGTACACTATTTCTGCCTCTTCAAAACTCAATAGTTGCCCACGACTTCAGCAACGAGTCGTGCTTCTTGCCAATGACTCATCAAGTGCCTAGCAGTCACCTGTTCAGTTATTTTAAGCATTAATTTGCCAAGTTCACTTCCAAACCTGTTTTCTTGCAACATTAAACACAAAACTCATCATACCTATATAAACATACCCTGAATGTGCATAATTAATGGTTTTAAGCATCGAAAGTGTCGTAAAATCACGGCACATCAGTCGCTGCTTGATCCCTTCAATATTATGAACAAAAGCCTAAACGCGAGTAATGTCCATGTCCTCGTGCAGAGTAGTTGTAACACAAGTTTCCACGTATTCTAGATGCAACCCCATAATAAACTAATGTACTCTGGCTGGCATAGTGTCAACAAAAGCTGGCACATATTTGGCCAAGGAATCAAATCTCAAAGAATATTCCCGAACACTCATCGAGCCCTGCTCCAAGTTCAATAACTGATCTACCCAGGCCTGTCGAATTTCTCGCGGCAAATAGTGATCTAAAAAGGCCTCTAAGAAACTAGACCAAGTCAAAGGAGGAGCGTCTCTACCTCGGGACCTCTCCCAGCTCTCATACCATAACACTGCTATGTCCCGCAATCGGAACACCGCTAACTCAACCGACTCCACCGGCGTAGCATGCATTACCCTGAAAATCCGTTGTAACTGGTCCAGGAAGTCCTGAGGGTCCTCTTCCCAATCCGTCCCTATAAAATACAGGGGACTCATACCAAGGAACTCTCGGACCCTCGAATTCCCAGGTCCTCCCCAAGATTCAGCGACCACTGGTACCATAGGCTAGCGATGAGCGGCCATCATCTGTGCTAACATATAGACGACGCTCCTAATCTCCTGATCGGATGGTATAGGTATAGGAGCTACTAGGGGTGGTGTCGACATGTCCGCTGCCCAAGAAGACTCCTAGCGTGGCGGAGACTGCTGAGGAGATTGAGATGAAGTCTCCCTATTGTCCTCAGATTAGGATGGCTCTAATTGGGGCACCCTGCTAGTGCCCTCTCCTACCCAACATCTAACTTCCGATCGATCGTAGTCTGTCGCGTGTCCGACATTTATCTATAGGTAAGCAGAATAAGGTAAACTTAGGGACTCAACCCTATAAAACATAGCTTTACAGCACGACTGAAGAAGAAAGAAGGGTAACCACACTATTATTCCCCGTAGCCTCCTGCCTATGGAATGTGGTGCACAACACACCCATAGACAAGACTCTACTAGACACGGCTTGCAGACTCTCTAGGATACGACCTTCTTTGGTACCAATTTTGTCACGCCCCATCTTGGGAGGCATGACTAGCACCTGGTGCCATACTGGGATCTAAAATGACCTACCTGGACTTATGCACTTCTGGTGCATGCCTGCTCTTCAAACCAAGAAAAGGACGAGCTATATCCCGGTTGTAAACATAGACTCCGACTGACAAGGCCGCATAGCCACCTATAGAAAAAAACAGCTAACCAACAACAAGCAGTAAAAAGGGATCTTATGTTGACTGACAAGACCACCATGATGTCTAGTTATATCATAACGGACACAGACAATCAAAATTATGCTATAGCCAACAAGGCTGATAACTAATAGCTAAACTAGGGCCCACACGGACATCACACAAAAAAAAATATAAATAGGTCCCACACGACTGCTCGCGCTCTGCTGCTCGGTATATATTATACACCGACACGCAAGTGTACGTGGTCAAACAAGTAATAAAGTGGCTAAGTAGCCAAGTATCGATACAAGGAGGCTGCTCTAGATATGCAAAACTGACTAGTTTACTATATCTCTAATCTATTTCTAACTATGTTAACAACAATCCAACCAAGATTTGAGTGAGTTTTGTTTCTAAACTAATTATCTACTAAAATTAATAACTACTATTTATGTTGAGTTTAGACAATGGATATGCACATGCCAAGGTTAAGAACGAGTAATGAACTTGATAATCATGATAATTTGGTCATCTTCTTCTTCATATTGCTAGCCAAGAACGTTTGCCTAGAAATTAAAACTTCCGTATTTAATTTCACTTTAGATTCATAAACCATTCGTCTACATTTCTGTGATCAAATGCAATTTATGACCTAACACTACAATTCCGGTTCCTAAATTGACTAATACGGCTTTCAAGTATATTTCTATCAAGAAAGCACATCAAAACCCAATTTTCCCAAATCAAGTTAAGAACAATACCCTATTAATTCACAACTTTCCAATTTCATGCTCTCTCGAGTGAAATTGGACTTTTTAGATATACATTAATGGTGGCCAATCAAGAATGTAATAAGCACAAGAATTAATAGAACAACATGCAAGAAGAAGAAGAAACCATATCAATTATTACCAACATTCATTACACAAGTTCAAAACCTCAGCAAGAAAGGAATTAGCCACTCATTCTTGGATTAATCATCCTAGAATGAGTGTGAATCATGCATACAATTGAAGGAAATAAGAAAGGAAGAGAAGAAAACTCTTATCTTTTCTATTCTTCAACTGCCACAAAACCACGTTCCTGCTCCCACTTCTGAACTCAGGCTAAAAAAAACTAAAACTAAAAAAAACTCCTTTTAAAAATAACCTAAGTGTGCTATTTATACTAGTGGGAAATTTTTCCCGGAATAACAAGCAACGTGTCACGGAGGCCAACGCGGAGCACTGCGTCCGTGACACGGTGTGGACGCGGACCCTCTCTGGAAATTGCATGGTCCGGATAATTAGCCTCAACATGGCACGGAGGCCATCGCGGAGGCCTGTCTCCGTGCCACGGAGCTGTCGCGAGGCCTCACTGGAATCTGCCAATTAATTTCCTCTCCAGGCAGTGTGCTACCGCGATGGCAGCGTGGCACGGCACCATCGCGGAGCCAGTGTAAAATATGCCATCCGAGGTCTTTTCCACGCTCGCATCCAAGTCCAACTCCGACATAGTTCCAACACGCATTTTAGCTCTTAAAAATCACATTATCCTGCAAAACAAATGCTAATCATGTTGGTTAGTATAAATTCGCATTTTATTACCAAATACATGATATTATATACACATTGCACAACAAACAAGGTAAAAATGATACGTTTGAGTATCACTTGGGCATATAAATCTGCCCAAGATCACTTACCCCACACTTAAATCCTTGTTCGTTCTCGAACAACACATACATAAATCATGCACATCACATCTCAACCTTTGTCACTATGGTGCAACCATTTACGTTACGGTCATACCGATTATTCGATTTTTGCAAATCATCAAGAAAACATGCTTGGTCGTACAAGACAATGACCTTAATACATCGAGGCTTCCTAGAATTTTAAGAATTGATTCTTGATATCGGCAAACTCATGCAAATCAACTAATCAAGAAATCCGACACGAAAATCAATCTTTCATCAAGCATGTACCCTCACAACTCGAGCGAAACTTCCCCTTTTATGCTCGTGCAGCACACAAACATGCAAGTAGGGGCATATAAAAATTAATTTCACTCTCTCTCCCAAAAGAATTCGCATGCATCATGTCATGACCCATAGGCTTGTCCTTAGTGTATTACTCCACTAATATAAAGAAATGCAGTGTAGGATCAAATAGTACTTTTAATGGGTTGTAACTGGGCTATGGATCTAGTATATATATATTGTATTAGCCAATAATAGTCGCTAGCATCCTTAAGCGCCTTTTCAACTCATTCCCATCGACTCATGGACATTGTTCCTCTCTTTTCTCTTTTTCTCCCATTCATGCTAGTTTACTTTCATACAGCCCATTTCATCAGGCACACTTGACCCCAAACGGAAGGTTTTCATGTACCCTCAATTTCATTTAATTACAACTAGTGCCTCTTCAACATCATCTTTTCTTTCCTCACTTTGCTTTTCTTTTCTTTTCACTCTTTTCACTCTTTAACACTTTGAGAAACAATTTTCTGTTCTTTGTAAGCGCTTAAGAGCTTCTTATAGACTTTAAGTCTAATGAAAAGAAGGAATAAAGCTTAGTTCATACAATTCTGGACAAAAGAAAGAAATCGGCTAAAGGCTCAACGGGCTGACTAGGGTATACAACATATAAAAAGGTAGAATTTGACAAGAAAACAATGGAAACTAACGGTTAAAACAAAGAAATGCCTACATCCTTTCCGACACTACACCTCCTTCATTTCGCTTTGTATACACGCCAGGCAAGTTATAGACAATTCACAATGACATGGAATAGCAAAACCTCACTCACACTTCATGCACATGCTCGAATCAAGATGCATTCACAGACTCTTTAATTAGTCAATTACATGAATTCAAGATTAAGCCTCAATCATAATGAACCAAATTCTATAGCCTAGGTAACTCAACATATTTACACAATTGCATGCTTCCAAACGAATCACTTTCACATTTCGAACATCAATTACACACGCAACAAACTTTTAGCAACCATAAGCAATTACAGTTTATTGATGCAATCCACCAAAGAAACTAAAAACAAAACATCTACTCCTATCGACTACATTTCCCTTAAGACGGTCGTCATCCATCCATCATAGGGAATGTTCACTAACTATGACATCGGTTCAATGGGACTATTCTCGGTAAAAGAACCGAAAACAAACTCCGAGAAACCCAAAAATAAAACTTCAAAATTTTTGCAACACATCGATCATTTCAATGAAAAAAATATTTACAAAATATGTTGATAAGTGCAACATCTTTTCGCAAAAATTTTGAAAAATATCGATCATATCGATAGAGAAAAAAATATTTACAAAATTTACAAAATATTTACAAGGCAACCATAACTTTTTAAAAACACACATCATTAGCCACAAACAAATATATACACATCATTCACAAATCAGTTCACAACAACAGGGAAAGCACAGACATACATAAACGTCAAGGAAGAATATACAGCAGATTTAGAGCCTATGACCCAGCACCTAACTACTCCCCACCCCACACTTAAATCGAACACTATCCCCAGTGTTCACAAAAATACAAAGCACAAAATTTTGGGTGGTGAAACTCCCTGCTCAGTCAAAATATTCGACTTCCTCATCCGGTGTTGTGGCCTCGTCGCCCATATCTGAATCAGCTCCCTCGCCGTCATCGGACTCCACATCAGAGTCCTCACGACGTGTCTCCTCATCAGTAGGGACGTCGTCGTCAGTCGGCTCCACAAAGGCTAGCCCCAACTTGCATAAAGATCTGGCGTTCTCGCCAAAAAGGTAGTCCAGCTCCAGCTGCCATAATTCATCCTCGGTGGCTGGTCTCCCACCTATCCGTAGCTGCAGCATCTGCATACCGAACATACGGGCCATATACTGGTCGTCACGAGCATGTCGCTCGCCCAGAGTCAGCACAGGTCCGTGTGTAGTGTCGGGGGCCTTGGTCTTTGTCACATCAAGGGCCCTCCGCTCCAACTGCGGAATGTAATCCAAGGCTTCTTCCTCAACGTCGAGGCCTCGGAGGAAGGTGGTGATGAGTCCGCCAAACCCGTATCTGTGGCCCTGGTGTAGTCTGGCTCTCTTCATGGCGGATATTATAACCGCCCCCACATTAATATCAAGCCCTTTCATAAGGTCATACACCAGGCAGACACGGTCCCGGGTCACGTCTGTCATATGTACTCCCGGGATCAAACACGAACATACAATATTTAGCCAGATTCTGGCCTCCCTGTTCATCTGCGAATAAGGCAGAGCCTGGTGATAACCCCTCTCTTTGTGTCTACTACATCAGGATGTGGATCCAGCCCCACACAACGTACGTCTGATGTCGGCGTACGGTGGGGTGATGTTAAGCTGGCGGAGAACGTGGGCGTCTGTGTCCCGCGCTCCAACGATGGCATTCAGCTGCTGGGGTTCCAGAGTGACAATCTGCCCTCTGATTTTAATAGTGTGGCTTCTGATGGCCGGGTTCCAGTTGGCATAAAATTCCCGGACCAAGTGAAGGTTGCACTCCTTGGGCTCCTGAAAAATAAAGCTGAGCCCAGCTGCCTCAATCCTCTGTACGATGCGAGGGAACTCCTGTGCGAGTGGTTCCCTTGCAATATATTCCTCCGGGAAGTACTTGTTCTCCTTATGCTTTGCGTACCACTTCTTCCCTTCATCGGTAACCCATCGTGTTCCGTATCGGCGGTGTTGACCGCGTGGAACAGCAGGTGCAGCTGGGACAGCAGTGCCCAGTCTCATTCTCTTTCTGTCGGTGCCTGAGGTTGAAGCACCCTTGCCTTTATCTTGTCGGCTGGCCATTGTACCTGTCAATTTACACAGACAAGCACAACGTTAAGCTAAAAACTTGTTAGTTTTGGCTAAGGTCGGGTTAAACAAAATTTACCCCACACTTAGTCTTTAACAATATTTACAACATTTTAGCAAGGATAGCTCTATTTACACCCCAAACACAATCACTATAAACATATTGCTTAGTGCGTTCACAAAAATTCGACAGTATAACGGCTAGCGAACTACTCAGACTTCATACAGCTAACCCAATCCTACTATCGACAGCTATTCACCCATAGCACTTAGCAATGATAACAACAACAAAATAGAAATAACAATACAAACATTTTATATACACTAATCTAAGCAATTCAACCAATTCACATATTACGCAATGTCCCACAAAAATTCAAGAATTAGTCGTCTTTCACCAATTATACAATATTTACCACGAATTATCTCAAATAATAAACACACCCCAGCATCAATTTCGTCAAACTATCAAGTTACCCAAGTTAAAATTCAACAACCCCAAGCCCTAGAACTCAATTCGACAATCAACAATGAATTATTCAATCAATCGATACGTTCACCCGTCAACTACAACAATCCGAACACAATCAATCGCAAAATAATTCACGTCATGTTTAATTTCTACCTAGGGTGATATATCTCACCTCACATGCTCAAAATCGACAAAAATCGCCAAAAATTTGAGATAGACGATGAAAACATACCTTGGAATTGAAGAATCGATAAAGACTTGACGTTTTCCTTGCCTCTTAACGTGGCACGGAGCTTGGGGGTAGGGGAATTGGTGTTTGGTCGCGGAGGGTAGAGGGAATGGGGAAAAATGGGCGAAAATAGGGGGTTTATTTAAAAGAAACATGCGGGTCACCCGGAAACCCGGTGTGACCCGGCACTGGGATAAGGGCAACGTGTCACGGAGGGTAACGCGGAGGCCCTCCTCCGTGACACAGAGCCAACGCGTTGGCTTACTGGAATTTTTAAAAAATTCCAGATTTGCCTTCAACGTGTCACGGAGGCCAACGCGGAGCATTGCCTCCGTGACACGGCGCCAACGCGCCAGTGCTCTGTTTCACTATCAAATTTTATTTTTCATACCTCACCTCGTTTTCTCGATTCCAAGTATTTTTCCTCCGATATACCTGAAAATCACCTCACTAAACGAAAATTGGTTAAATGACTAGATTCCCTACTTAAAAAAAATAAAAATTACTAATTAAAATGCACATCTAAACCTAATCAAGAAAAATAAAATAAAATAAAATAAAAGAAAAACTTTACACTAAGGAAAAAGAAAGAAAAATATTTTTCACGGGTTGCCTCCCGTGCAGCGTCTGGTTTAACGTCGCGGCTCGACAGCCTTTATGCTCAATTTTCTACTAGGGAGATGGACGATTTGACCCAATCATGGTCATCTCCCCAGTAGTGCTTGCATCTGTGCCCATTTACCAAGAACGTAGCACTCCTATCTTCTTGCCACAGCTCTACCGCTCCATGAGGGGTCATTCTCACTACTTCAAACGGTCCAGACCATTTAGACCTCAGCTTACGAGGAAACAATTTTAATCTTGAATTAAAAAGCAAAACTTTCTGTCCTGGTTCGAAAATGCGATGCACCACATGCTTGTCATGCCATCTTTTGGTTCTTTCCTTGTAGTACTTCGCACTCTCATAGGCATGCCAGCGAAATTCATCAAGTTCGCTGAGCTGCATCAATCTCTTTTTACCCGCTAGCTCTAAGTCCATATTTAACTTTCTTACGGCCCAGAAAGCTCGATGCTCTAGTTCAACCGGGAGATGACATGCTTTGCCATAGACCAATCGGTATGGTGACGTTCCAATCGGTGTCATATAAGCAGTTCGGTAGGCCCACAACGCATCATCAAGTTTACCAGACCAATCATTCCGTTGAATGTTCACCGTTTTCTGAAGAATCTGTTTTACCTCCCTATTTGACACCTCTACTTGCCCACTAGTTTGTGGGAGGTATGCTGTGGCTACTTTATGGCGCACCCCATACTTAGCCAATAATTTCTTGAAGCTTTCATTGACAAAATGAGCTCCTCCGTCACTGATAATTGCTCGAGGTGTCCCAAACCTTGTGAGAATGTGTTTCTTCACAAACTTCGTTACTACCTTGTTATCATTCCTGGGGCAAGCTATTGCTTCCACCCATTTTGATACATAATCTACAGCTACCAAGATGTAACGATTTCCAAATGACGGTGGGAATGGACCCATGAAATCAATGCCCCATACATCAAAGGGCTCAACTTCCAATATGTTCTGCAAAGGCATCTCTTGTCTTCTGCCAATTGTTCCTGTCCGCTGACATCTATCACACATTTTGACATACTCCATAGAGTCTCTGAACAGGGTCGGCCAAAAGAAACCTGACTGAAGAACCTTATGTGCTGTTCTCTCACCTCCGTGATGCCCTCCATACAATGAAGAATGGCAGCCCCGTAGCACCTCTGCAACTTGACTCTCTGGGATGCATCTTCTCATCACCTGGTCTGGTCCCTGCTTGAACAAATATGGCTCGTCCCATACATAGTATCGGCTGTCATGCCTCAATTTTCTTCTTTGCTGGTCTATTGCTTCAGGGGGGTAAACTCCGCTCACTAGCAAGTTGACTATGTCAGCATACCAGGGAACTTCTGCTTCTCCCACTACCAATAGTTGCTCATCTGGGAAGTCCTCATTAATGTCATCACTTTCCATCACATGCGACCAACTCTCCAGTCGTGATAAGTGATCTGCTACCTGATTTTCACTCCCCATTCTGTCTCTAATCTCAAGGTCAAACTCCTGTAGCAATAAGATCCATCTGATCAATCTGGGCTTACCATCTTTCTTGTTGAATAGGTATCGAATAGCTGCATGATCAGTGTACACCACCACTTTCGAACCCACCAAATAAGACCGGAACTTGTCAAATGCAAACACCAGAGCTAGCATTTCTTTTTCTGTGACTGTGTAATTGCTCTGAGCCGTATTCAGCGTCTTGCTTGCATAATAAATAGAGTGAAAAACTCTATTCTTCCTTTTTCCCAATACAGCTCCCACAGCCACATCACTGGTATCACACATCAGCTCAAATGGTTGTTCCCAGTCCGGAGAAGTAAGTATGGGTGCTTCTATCAATTTCTGCTTCAACTTTTCGAATGCTACAACACACTCATTGGTTAATTCAAACTTGACCTCCTTTTCTAGCAGCCTGCATAGCGGTCTAGAAATGTTGGAAAAGTTTTTAATGAATCATGTGTAGAATCCTGCATGTCCCAGAAAACTGCGTACACCTTTCACGGATACTGGTGGTGGCAATTTCTCAATAACCTCAATTTTAGCACGATCGACTTCCAACCCCTTTTTAGAAACTTTGTGGCCCAGGACAATCCCCTCCTTCACTAAGAAGTGGCATTTCTCCCAGTTTAGCATGAGGTTGGATTCTTCACATCGAGCCAGCACCCTGTCAAGATTCTGCAAGCAAGTAGCAAACGAATTACCAAAAACAGAAAAATCATCCATAAATACCTCAACAAAGTCTTCAACCATGTCATGGAATATAGCCATCATGCATCTCTGGAATGTGGCGGGTGCATTGCATAACCCAAACGGCATTCGCCTGAAAGCATATGTCCCATAAGGACAGGTGAACGTCGTCTTCTCTTGATCCTCAGGAGCGATGGCTATTTGGTTATAGCCGGAGTACCCATCAAGAAAGCAATAATATTCCTGCCCTGCCAACCTGTCAAGTATTTGGTCAATAAAAGGAATGGGGTAATGGTCTTTCCTCGTGGCTTCATTTATTTTTCGGTAGTCCATACAAATTTGCCAGCCTGTGACAGTTCGTGTGGGAATTAACTCATTTTTCTCATTGGTGATTCCAGTCATCCCCCCTTTCTTAGGAACACATTGAACGGGACTGACCCACTCATTGTCTGAAATTGGGAGGACTACACCTGCATCAAGCCACTTAATTATTTCCTTCCTTACCACATCTTTCATTGCTGGATTAAGTCTCCTCTGTGGCTGAACAGTTGGCTTGGCTCCTGTCTCCATAAATATCCTGTGCGTGCAGAAAGCTGGATTTATACCCTAAATGTCAGACATTTGCCAACCCATTGCTTTCTTCCTCTTCCTTAAGACCCCCAAAGCTGCCTGTTCCTGTTCCTCTGTCAAGTCTGCAGAGATAATAACTGGTAACGTCTCTCCCTCCCCCAAAAAGATATATTTTAAATGGGGAGGCAATTCTTTCAGCTCCAATTTCGGTGCCTCCTCAACCGACGGTTTTGGCAACGACTCTAGTGATCTCATCAAGGACTGAAATTCCTGTCTTCTTGGATATTTAGGTGCTCCATCCAACAATTGAACCATTCCACAAGCTTCTCCATCCCCAAAATGATCAGAATACGTAAGCGCTCTCTCCAATGGGTCTTGAGATTCAACAGCCGGCGTACTTTCTACATGTTCAACCACGCTGATTTCCGAAAGCTCCTCATGTATAGCCGGCAGCTTCATGGCTTTTAACACATCAAATACCTCCACCTTGTCATGTGCTTGCATTGTAAGTTTACCCGCAACTACATCGATCAATGCCTTTCCGGTTTCCAAAAAGGGTTGTCCCAAAATAAATGGGACTTCCGCATCTGGCTCAAAATCCAGAACAATGAAATCTACCAGAAAAATGAGGGAGCCTACCTGCACTAGCACATCCTCAACTATGCCATCCGGCTTAGCTAAAGACCTGTCTGCTAGCTGCAAGATCACTGTTGTAGGTCTAGGACTCCCTAGCCCTAACTTTCTGAATACCGAAGATGGCATCAGATTTATACTTGCCCCCAAGTCGCATAACCCACGAGCTCGGATACTTTGCCCAATCGTCAGCTGGATAGTAAAACTTCCAGGATCCTTCAGTTTAGTGGGCAACCTGTTCTGAATACGGGATGTGCATTCCTCCGTTAAAGCCACCGTGGCATACTCGGTCAAGCGACTTTTGTTGGCCACGATGTCTTTGATATACTTTGCATATTTTGGCAAACCCTGCAAGACATCAACAAGAGGTAAGTTAACATGTACCTGTTTAAGTACCTCCATGAATTTCTAGAAACACGCCTCCTCCTTGTGTTTCTTAAGTCGTTGAGGGAACGGGGGTGGAGGCCTTGTTGGTTCAGCTTCTTTGGTCTTCCCCGTATCTGAGGTTTGTTCTCCCTCAACATCTACTACTCCTGACTTCTGAGGCGGTATTTCCGGTTCCACCTCCTTTAATTGTAATCCACTCCTCGTGGTCACTGCATTTACCTGCTTAGGATTGGGATCCATGTCGCTAGGTAGTCCTCCCCTTGGTCTAGTATTTTGGGCACTAGCAAATTGCCCAAACTGATATTCAAGAGCCTTGGTTGCCAATTGATTGTTCTTTACTTCGGCCGCCAGTTTGACATAGTCAGCCTGCAATTGTGCCTGGTTGGCAATCATGGTCTTGAACATTTCCTCAATAGTCGGTGATGGTGGTGGAGGAGGGGCATTGTGATTTCTAAACTGATTCTGATAGCCTTGTTGCCCTCCTTGGTTTCTGTGCATACCCTGCCCTGAACCTTGACCTTGTTGATTGTTGCTACCCCACGAAAAATTTGGATGATTCCTCCAATTCGAGTTGTAGCCACCGCCAAACTGTTGTTGATTCCTCTGTGCATTGCCCACAAAGTTGACAGAATCAGGATTTGCACCACAGCATTCGGATGAATGCTCACTACTACCACACACTTCACACCACATCTGTTGGACTGCATTAACTGAGGCTGAAGGCTGGTTCAAATTCATATTGCTGAAGTGAGTGTTTAACTGATTTTGCAAAGCAGCTATCTGAGCAGCGATAGCTGTGAATCCATCCACTTCAAGCACTCCCGCTGCTTTCCTTGCTCCACCTCTTGAAGAATCTGCATTCCATTCCGGATTGCCTTGTGAAATTCGGTTGAGTAAAGTGTACAGCTCCTCATAAGTCTTCTCCAGCGCTTGCCCTCCAGCTGCTGAGTCTAACAAAATTTTAGTGTGGGGTTCCAAACCCTCAATAAAAGTGTGGACCAACACCTCATTTGACTGATGATGATGAGGACAGTCCCGCAACATGGACTTGAATCTTTCCCAGGCTTGATAAAGATTTTCTCCTTCCCTCTGTTTAAAACTTAGAATCTGACTTCTAAGTTTAGCTGTTTTACCTGAAGGGAAAAATCTGATCAAGAACTTCTTTGCAAGATCATCCCACGTTGATATAGAGTTGGGTGGTTAAGCTTTTAACCACCTCTTGGCTTCACCAAGTAAGGAAAATGGAAATAAGGTGAGCCGAACATAATCAGGTGACACTCCAGCGGGGATGTAAGTGTCACTTATCTCCAAAAAGTTCTGGAGATGTTGTTGCGGATCTTCGTGAGGGAGACCGGTAAACTGCCCGCTAGTGTGCAAAAGTTGCACCATATTTTGCTTTAACTCAAATCTCCCCCCAGGCTCTGGTTTGCGGATGCTGGAATGTACATTATTAGCGTGTGGGATTGCCACCTCGCGAACCGGCCTGGCTGCTACTTCCTCGGGCACTAACAGTGCCCGCACAACTGGTGGATTGGGTTGCTCCATTATAGACTGTTTCAGCAACTGCAACTTCTTCCGAAGAGCTTCTCTACGTTGACTGTGCAATTCACGTTCTGGCTCTAAGTAAGATTCCACCAGCTCCTTGTCCCTTGCCAGTGTTCACAGAAATAAAAATCTGCAAAATACAGGCTAAGACCAAGTTGTTAACACTTAAGAAAATAAAAATACAAATACAGTAAATTTACACTAAACAAAATTTTACAAATCGCCTAGCCTCCCCGGCAACGGCGCCAAAAACTTGCTTGCGCTCTGCTGCTCGGTATATATTATACACTGACACGCAAGTGTACGTGGTCAAACAAGTAATAAAGTGGCTAAGTAGCCAAGTATCGATCCAAGGAGGCTGCTCTAGATATGCAAAACTGCCTAGTTTACTATATCTCTAATCTATTTCTAACTATGTTAACAACAATCCAACCAAGAATTGAGTGAGTTTTGTTTCTAAACTAATTATCTACTAAAATTAATAACTACTATTTACGTTGAGTTTAGACAATGGATATGCACATGCCAAGGTTAAGAACGAGTAATGAACTTGATAATCATGATAATTTGGTCATCTTCTTCTTCATATTGCTAGCCAAGAACGTTTGCCTAGAAATTAAAACTTCCGTATTTAATTTCACTTTAGATTCATAAACCATTCGTCTACATTTCTGTGATCAAATGCAATTTATGACCTAACACTACAATTTCGGTTCCTAAATTGACTAATACGGCTTTCAAGTATATTTCTATCAAGAAATCACATCAAAACCCAATTTTCCCAAATCAAGTTAAGAACAATACCCAATTAATTCACAACTTTCCAATTTCATGCTCTCTCGAGTGAAATTGGACTTTTTAGATATACATTAATGGTGGCCAATCAAGAATGTAATAAGCACAAGAATTAATAGAACAACATGCAAGAAGAAGAAGAAACCATATCAATTATTACCAACATTCATTACACAAGTTCAAAACCTCAGCAAGAAAGGAATTAGCCACTCATTCTTGGATTAATCATCCTAGAATGAGTGTGAATCATGCATACAATTGAAGGAAAGAAGAAAGGAAGAGAAGAAAACTCTTATCTTTTCTATTCTTCAACTGCCACAAAACCACGTTCCTGCTCCCACTTCTGAACTCAGGCTAAAAAAAACTAAAACTAAAAAAAAATCCTTTTAAAAATAACCTAAGTGTGCTATTTATACTAGTGGGAATTTTTTCCCGGAATAACAAGCAACGTGTCACGGAGGCCAACGCGGAGCACTACCTCCGTGACACGGCGTGGACGCGAACCCTCTCTGGAAATTGCATGGTCCGGATAATTAGCCTCAACGTGGCACGGAGGCCATCGCGGAGGCCTGTCTCCGCTGTCGCGAGGCCTCACTGGAATCTGCCAATTAATTTCCTCTCCAGGCAGTGTGCTACCGCGATGGCAGCGTGGCACGGCACCATCGCGGAGCTAGTGTAAAATATGCCATCCGAGGTCTTTTCCACGCTCGCATCCAAGTCCAACTCCGACATAGTTCCAACACGCATTTTAGCTCTTAAAAATCACATTATCCTGCAAAACAAATGCTAATCATGTTGGTTAGTATAAATTCGCATTTTATTACCAAATACATGATATTATATACACATTGCACAACAAACAAGGTAAAAATGATACGTTTGAGTATCACTTGGGCATATAAATCTGCCCAAGATCAACGACCAACAATTAAACTAATACTGGAAATCTATAGCTTGCAAGCCTTTAAGAGTGTAATAATGGTCGAGAAAGGGCCCTGACCTACATATAAGCTATACAACAAAAGAACAAACCTTCTAACTAACAATTCCGGGGAAAAAGGAGCTGATCAGAGTGCTGACTCGGCTGATGACTAGGGAGGTCCTGAAGTGCATTTAACCGTACCTGTAGGCAAATAATGCAGCATCCCAAAGATGGGCGTCAGTACAACATGTACCGAATATGTAAGGCAATGAATGAAAAATGACTGAGTAATACTAATAATGAAACTAAAATAATTTAGTAGGAGGGATAGAGAGATAATCTGAATTACCTTATAACCTGCTGTGTAACTAACAATAAGAAATACAAACAAGAACCTCACCTGGCCCCCATAACCCCGAAAGGTAAAACCAGCACAGAATAACCCCCCTGGGGCACCCATAAGCCCTAATGAGCAAACTTTAATTTATATACCCCTAATGTCACGACCCGAACGTACACCAGAATAGTAGACACTAGACAAAGGACCCCGAGGGACCCCAAGTCGACCCATGGCTCATGCATTCAACTAATCCCATTCAGATAAGCGGAACAATAATCATAAAGATATAGCGGAAACGTAATCACAACATGGCATCAAGAAATACCAAACGTTTACACAGCTGAATACTACATACTTGTCCGAAAGCCTCTATACATAAGATGGGTTGATAGGATAACACCCCCAACTAACCCGACCAAAACTGAACGTAACCAAAATGAAAGTCTGTAAAATAGCCCTAGGAACATGAGGACTCACCAATAAGATGAAGGCGTAAGCTAAGACAACTAAGGATGAGGATGAGCCTGAGATCCGTACCCTGTATCATGAAACGATATAGCATAGAAAGTATGCGGTCAGTACGTCAATGTACTAAGTGTGCAAGGTAAGTAAAACGGACATTTTAAAAGTAAAGTAAAACTCATAAATAAACATAGGAGGAGGACAACATGCTTACATCAAAATCTTCATAACAATCATAAGGCTCAAGACTTTCAAATCATTCATAATCATTCATTATCATATTCGTAAATATCTTTATCATAATATAACTTGAGCCAATAACATAAACATAACAATGCATAAAAACATGCGGAACAATGGGAGGACTCGTCATAACCGACACCATCATAGTAGAGCCTTTCATGATACCCCACTGTCTCGCTCAAGTGGGCAGAGCCGACCCTGGCTTGCCAGGCGAGGGTCGTGCATAAGGCGTGATATCACATTTGAGGGGATCATTATCATAACATCATAACATTTACAACCCACGGTGGCACGTGGCTATGAGACACTAACGTAGTCCTTTGAACGTCGGGCTGCTCGATGCTAGACACGGCTCCCAAAAACATGCATATAAGCTCATATATAAATCATTAACATCATGAATAAAAATTCATTAGCTAAGATATAACATTTATCATCATTTATCCCCTTTAAAACATGCTTAGCCAAGAATCAAGGCCCTTTTTATCGGCCAACAACATAAATCAATAAATCATGAAATTTGTTTCATAGATCATAAATATTCTTCATCTTTTGGGCATTGCCCAGCTTCATCATACTCAATTCTTTCAAAACATGCTCATAAATATGGTTAACTTGGATTCATGCATTTCCATAATCAATAAACTTAAAATAATGAATATTCATCATAAATCGTAATTTCCATGAGCTTCTATAAATGGACAATTCAGATTTAAAAAGATTGAAACATGAATTAAAGAAAAAAATAGTAAAACCTGCCCATCATGCATATTTCCATAAATAAAACTCCATTAAAATATACCTATAAGGAGAAATCACATTGACATGCTTTGGGTAAAACCCCATGGAGTTTGAGTAGGAGAATTCATGACTTTAATCGAAATTGAGCATGGGTGAAGAAGAATTCCACCCATTTTAAAAATCCTACATACCTGGGAATGGATGAACTTAAAGCTCCTTGAATACCCACAAAGAAATTGAAGAAGAATTAGGGAAGAAGGCCTTGAATCCCCCACAAACCCCTCTAGAATCCTTGCATGAGAATGGACATGCAATAGGGACTTAACTCCTCTTACTACACTCAGAAAATAACCAAAACGGCATAGTTTAGGGGCTAAAAATGGGGAAGGTCGAAAATGCCCTTAAAATAGTTTCTCTAAAAACTGCCCCGGACGGACCCACGACTGACCCAATAGGTGGTGGCAACATACCATGACTCGTGGTATCAAGTCGTCGGGTGCACTGCCTCATAACACATCTCAGATCCCTTCCCAAGACTCATCAAGATGAGTCGTTACTTCAAACAACGGGTCATCGAATCGACCGTCGTCAACTCCTTGACCAAACTGACTCCCCTTCCCACGAGCCTCACCACGACTCGTGGTGGCATCCAACGAGTCGTGGACTCCATCCGTCGAATGCACTGGAAACTTCAACCAACAAGCAACGACTTGAAACAACGGGTCGTTGTCTCTCACCACATATCATGGGATAGCCCGTTGCTTCCTCCTCAGCCTAAGTTCAGCCCTTCTAATGACTGGTAACAACGGCTCGTTGTTCCTAACAATGAGTCATTACACCATCCGTTGTCACCACTGCTTCCATGACTTCCCAAACCACGACTGTATATGACGACCCGTGGTACCCTACCACGAGTCGTAGGGTCATCCGTGCTATGATATTTTTGCCAGCTTTCTGTACTTTTCAATTTTAACTCCTGGATCTATTCTTAGGCTTCTCTGTGGTATTACAATACCTCCCCCTTGGGAACATTCGTCCTCGAACAAGTAGCAAATAGAAACATACAATTTATCATAGCTATATACTGATCATTTTAACCGAAATTTTCACAGAATGACTACCTCCGAATCAAACCACATAGTTGAACTGATCTCATGCTTCACATATGCATTCATACACATAAAAGAAACTTGCACACATGAACTGAACATGAAAACTAAATAAAGTCATTGGGAAAAATCGATACCTCAAGTCGGAACTGAGCCGGTAGAGAACAAATGTGGTATTTAGCCATCATATCCACTTCGGCTTCCCACGTAGCCCCCTCAACATGATGGTTCCTCCATAATACTTTAACTGAAGCTACTTGTTTGTTACTTAGCTTACAGACTTGACGATCTAAGATTTCCACCAGAATTTCTTCATAGTTGAGGCTGTCTTTCACCCCAATGTTGTCTACCGGAACTACCAAGGTTGGATCACCCAAGCACTTCTTAAAGAGTGACACATGAAAGACGGGATGAACCGAAGATAGCTCTGATGGCACGTCCAACTCATACGCCACCTTACCAACTCTTCTCACAACCCGGTAGGGGCCAACATAGCGGGGAATGAGTTTACCTTTCTTTTCGAAACACATGACTCCCTTCATGAGAGATACCTTTAGAAATACCCAGTCATCCACATCAAACTCCAAATCTCTTGTCCTCACATCAGCATACAATTTCTGACAACTCTGAGCGGTTTTCAACTAGTCCCTTATCAACTGAACCTTCACCATCGCCTCATGAACCGAATCTGGGCCTATCATAGTTGCCTCACCAACCTTGAACCATCTGATGGGAGATCTACACCTCCACCCATAAAGAGCCTCGAATGGTGTCATCTGGATACTGGAGTGGTAACTGTTATTATAAGCAAACTAGATCAAGGGAAAATGATCATCCCAACTACCTTTAAAATCCATAACGCTTGCCCTCAACATATCCTCAAGGGTCTGAATATTTCGTTCTGCTTGGCTGTCTGTTTGCGGATGGAAGGTTTTACTGAGCTTAACTTGTGTCCCAAGTCCTTTTTGAAAAGAACGCCAGAATTGAGAAGTAAACTGAGTACCTCGGTCTGAAATAATAGACAAAGGCATGCCATGAAGTCAAACTAACTCCCGAACATACAACTTAGCATAATCCTCCGCTGAATCCGTGAGCCTTGGTTAACCTGTCCACCACCACCCAAATGGAGTCATAGTTTCGACGAGTACAAGGTAGGCCTGTAACAAAATCCATATTAATCTCTTCCCACTTCCAAGTGGGGATGTTGATATCCTGAAGTATGCCTCCCGGCCTTTGATGTTCGAGTTTCACTTGTTGACAGTTGGGACACTTTGCTACGAACTCTGCAATATCTTTCTTCATACCATCCCACTAATAGATTTCTCGCAAATCCCAATACATTTTTATGGATCCTGGATGAATAGAATATCTGGTACCGTGTGCCTCATGAAATATCCAAACTCTCAAATTATCGACGTTCGGAACACATAATTGACCCTGGTATCGCACCATCTCCCCCTTGGGAGAAGACCTACACCTTCTGACTCCTCACCACCTCCTTCAGCTTCCTCAATATTGGATCCTCGTCTTTCCTGGATTTAACATCAACTACCAAGGACGATTCTGACCCGTTATGTACAACAACACCGCCATTGGTCGCATCGATCAATCTAACTCAAAGTCTTGCGAGTTGGTGGACATCCCTCACCAACTCCTTCTTTCCCTCATCCACATGGGACACACTTTACATGGAGAGTTTACTAAGCATATCCGCAGCCACATTAGCCTTGCCCGGGTGGTAAAGGACACTCATGTAATAGTCCTTAAGTAACTCCAACCACCTCCTCTATCGAAGATTTAGATTTTTCTGTGTGAAACACGTATTGAAAACTCTTGTGATCCGTGAATACATCCACGTGGGCCCCATACAAGTAATGCCTCCATATCTTCAATGCAAACACCACCGCGGCTAACTCAAGATCATGGGTCGAGTAATTCCTTTCATGGACCTTCAACTGTCTCGAGGCATATGTTATTACCTTCCCACGCTGCATCAACACACATCCCAGTCCAACTCTTAAAGCGTCATAATAGACAACAAAGTCATCTGTACCCTCGGGTAAGGTCAACACTAGTGCTGAAGTGAATCGAATCTTCAACTCTTGGAAGCTTTTCTCACAAGCATCCGACCATTGGAATTTCACCTTTTTCTGAGTCAACTTAGTTAAAGGTGCTGCAATGGATGAGAAACCTTCAACAAACCTCCGGTAGTAGCCAGCTAGGCCTAATAAACTCTCAATTTTTGAAGGATTCACCGGTCTAAGCCAATTCTTCACCGTCTCTATCTTCTTGGAATCTAACCTTATGCCTACGTTTGATACCACATGTCTTAGAAATGCTATCGAGTTTAGCCAAAATTCACACTTACTAAACTTTGCACATAGTTGGCGATCCTTGAGGGTTTGCAGCACTATTCTAAAATGAGTGGCATGCTCCTCCTTGTTTCGGGAGTATATAAGAATGTCGTTGATGAACACGATCACGAACGTACCCAAATATTGCTTGAACACCCTATTCATCAGGTCCATGAAAGTTGCAGGAGCATTGATTTGCCCAAAAGACATTACAACAAATTCGTAGTGACCATATCGAGTCCTGAAAGAAGTCTTCGGATGTAACTCTCCCGAACTCTAAGCTGATGATACCCGGACCTGAGATCGATCTTGGAGAAGCACTTGGCACCCTGAACTTGGTCAAACAAATCATCGATCCTGGGTAAGGGGTACCTGTTCTTAACGGTAACCTTGTTCAACTATCGATAGTCAATACACATGCGAAGGGAACCGTCTTCTTTTGAACAAATTGAACACGTGCACCCCATGGAGACTACCTCGGTCTAATGAAGCCCTTGTCCAACAAATCCTTCAATTGCTCCTTCAATTCCTTTAGCTCGGCTGGAGCCATCCTGTAAGGAGGGATAGAAATAGGCTGCATATCTGGCAATAGATCAATACTGAAATCAATTTCCCTTTCCGGGGGAACACCTAGCAAATCCTCGGAAAACACCTCCGGGTATTCTCCCACCACCGGAACTGACTGAATAGTCGGGGTCTCGGACTCCACATCCATAACTCTAGCTAGATGGTATATGCACCCCTTAGAGATCATCTTCCTAGCCTTCAGATAGGAAATAAACTGACCTGTTGGCACCACCGAACTACCCTTCCACTCCACAACTGACTCACTCGGAAAACGAAACTCCACAGTACGGGTCCTACAATTAATCGAAATATAACATGCAAACAACCAATCCATACCCAAAATGATGTAAAAATTAGTCATGGACAATTCTACTAAGTCTGCAGAGGTAACCTTATACAACACAGTGACCGGGCACCCTCTATATACCAGTCTAGCTACAATCAAGTCACCGACAGGGGTAGACACGGAGAATGGTTCTGACAGAATTTCAGGACTAACTCCAAAGCTACCAGCAATATAAGGAGTCACGAAAGACAATGTAGCTCTCAGATCTAGAAAGGCATAAACATCAATATGAAAGACACTCAACACACCACTGACCACATCTAGCGAAGTCTCCTATTCCTGGTGCGAGGCAAGGGCATAGAATTAGTTCTGGCACTGACCGCCTCCCCCACTAGTAGATGCTCCCTATGGATCTGAACGGGCTGCAGCTGCAGCTGTCTTGGTGGTCTGTGCTCGACCCCTATCATCACCCTATCTGGCGTAGACATGCTATGTTCCCAGATCTATCACACCCAAAGCAGACATCCGAACCGAGTAGGCACTCCCCAGTGTGACTCTTACCGCACTTCCCGCAGGCTCGAGAGGTATACTCTAACTGGGTTCCCTTCTGATCTCTCGACCCTGAATTCCTGCTCCTCTGATCACCCCTTGTTCTGGATGGGACACTAGATAATGATAGTACTGGGGCTAGTGACCTCTGCTAAAACTGTGGATGATAGCCACTGTCGGACCTCTGATGTGAAAACCCACGACTATCTGTCCCAGCCCTCTTTGCCTCCCTCTCCCTCGCATGAGCCACCTCCATCTTCTGGGAGTACAACAACTACACCTCAGAATTTTTTTTGATGATTATTTGATGGTTATATGACATATTAAGAGAATTATGGGTCGTATGTTGTCCATAGGTGAGGAGGGAAACATGCGCAAAGGGAAAAGCGAAGAGTATGTGAAGTTTGTAAATAAGGGTCAACTTTAAATGGACGTATCTCCAAATATATAATGATTCAGATGTCCTATAGCCTATCAAATGAAAGATATTTGAGTCTAGTTTACAGTAAAAAAACCACTCATTAATCGTAGTTCGGAGTAAAAAGTTATGCTCGTTTGAATACAGCACTGTCGGCTAGAAAAGCGCCCATGCGCGCGGGCGCCGAGACAGGCAAGCAGCAGGCGCGCGCGAGGGCACGTCGCATGGGCGCCGCACGCGGGCACCGCCCAGCCTGCCTATATGAAGTAATTTTGAGCTAAAAAGCTCATTTCTACTCCGTTTCACCTCTTTTTTTTTTTTTAAATTCGCAGAATTAAGATCTCTATCCAATGGTGAAAACAAATTCCAGGTAATAAATTGTATGTATATGGTCAAATTTCCTTATAGTACAAACTTGGAAAGGGTTTCTTATGTCGTGAGCTTCTAATCATCGAGTTGCTGCGTTTTTGTCTGCTAAACTACTATATTTTTCGGCAGTAGGTAGGTGAAGTTCTACCTCCATATTGGTGAGAGTTGAGTGCAAAAGGAGGTGGTGTTTTTACTCTTTAAATTATCATGAATTAACAAGTTATGTTGGAAGTGAATTTGGAACTTATGTGTTGCTTGGGTGTGTGTTGCTGCGGCGGTTTCGAAGCATGGTTGCTACATTTTTGAAACGTAATTTAGTTGAAGAGGAACCCTATATGGGCAGGGTTATACACAAGTGAAATGTAAGTGTTCCAACTTGGTTTATCCGCTCAAATTCACAAGCTAAAGTAAGGAAATGACATAAAGTCAATATGTGTTTTATGTGATATTTGACTGAGGTTTCTGCCCATTTTTGGGAGGTTGTTACAGCTGTATAGATGCTGGAATTTATCCAAAAGATATAAGAAATACACCACACCTTTGGGGAGGTTAAATACCAAAAGCACGTAAGCGAAACTCTCTTGAATTGCCTCAAGTTTAAGACGCCTAAGGTATGTAGGATTGCTGAAAATTATATTATGATGTGGCTATTTGGTTGTACGTTTTGGGACATGAATTGTGACTGGGAACTTGGAATAAATACTACTCATTCCATGTAGTGTAATTAAGGAAGTTGAAGGTGTCGGAGTTTCTATCAAGCGGAAGAAATTGGCTAAAAAGACACGACGAAGTGAGGTATGTAAAGGCGTCCCTTTCCTTGTTTTTCAAGCACGAAACTAAGTTATTGAAAGGATCAATATTCCTATGTTTTTAAAACCATATTGAGGCATGTATGATCCTTTTCAAAGGGTTGGAACTACTTGGCATAAAGCTTGAATCGTTAAGAATGGTTGAAGCGAACAAACATGAAGCGAAAGGCATAATTTTTATACAATTGTTTCCGTAGTTCTAAATTTAGTCTAAAGTCCCCTTAACGTGGGCACCATGAGCTGGTCCTTTTCAGTATACTGTATATATGATGTTGAATATATGTTAAGATCTGTTCACTTAGTGAAACTGGTACGAAATGCTAAGACGACGACATGTAATTGAACTTAAGCTAAGAAGATGACGCTAATCCGATTGAGGGTAAACAAGCTTATTGAAATGACGTTTTAATAATATTGTTAATCCCTCCTATATGTTTATGTTTTAAAGTGCTTAAGGTAAAAATTAGATTTTATATTTTTCCTCTTTAAAGCTAAGCAAGCGGCACATAGCAAATAAGCTAAATCGATACATGTTAACGGGGAAAGCGTCGCTAAGTTGTCAATTAGGCAAAGAGGTAAGTGCGTATAAGAATTGATGGAATAGTGAACACGAGGGTAAAAACTTGAGTGTAGAGTGGATAATTTTTTGTGCAAAGAAGTTAAGATGAATAAGGAAAGTAGAGCTAAATATTGTTAAATTAGACGATACGGGTTACGATGGTGAACGAGGTAGGCAACAACTAGGAAGATTAACCCTGTTCTAAAGACGTTTAGCAAAAGATTTATAAATTAAGTTGTTTATGTTCAATATGTATTATGTTGATGAATAACCACTAAAGTGTTAACCTTCTACGAAATAATTAGAGTTGAACGTCTGCAAAATAGTAACTTAAGTTGAAAAGCTCTCTGCTATACCCCTAAAGGATTATGTTAAGTTATCTATTCTAAGTTTTGAAATTTTCTACCATGTCTGAAAAGGGTAATCCTAGGATCTTCTAAGTCACTTATGATGATGTAAGCTTTCTTAAGCTCCACAGATAATTGCAAAGTTATGTAAGTCAATCCAGCATCACCCAAATTACGGCTATATATCTTTATTTGTCTATAAGGAATCACTTAGAGAGTTACTCACGAGTTCCTAAGTTATAGAGATCCAAGTATTAGATCCTTAAGTTATGTCTTTACGTCCCTAATTTATATTGAATGTGCTACCTGATCTAAGAAGTTTTTGAGAGATCATATTTCGAGAATTATGCTAATGTCTCGGTCAAGTATCTGATGTTGTATACGAGTCTAAAAACTCAAGTCTTTATATGTCTTTCCAGTAAGAAGTCTTAATGTATATGATTTTCATGTTATAACATACAGTTGAATTCTTTCAGTTATATTCAAGTCATGCATCTTTATGTTTAACTCTTGTTGAGATCAGTTGAATTTCCTAAATTCAGAGGAGAGATTCTCCCATATACCAATGTTCCTAATGTCTAAGTAAGTATAAGTGCAGGCTATGATAATGATCAGTTAAGCTCAGAACTTTGTATACCAGGAAGTCTCCTGGAGGTCACCTTTTTAACTAAATACGAGTTATACGTTATATAGAAGTCTCATACATTGTATGTCTGTAGTTAAGTTCTCAGCTCTATGTATATGACAAATAACTCCAAGTTCCTAGTTATAATTTCCATGTATTCCTGCATATAATTCAAATGAATTAAAAACTATATGTGCTTATCTACATGATAAATTTGGCAATGAAATTCCAATGTATAGTTGTCGATACAGGTAAAGGAACCACATGGTAGGCAGTATATATTTGCAGTTCCCAAATGTTAAAGAATTGTGTAGAAATGAGCTCAATGTGTTTCTATCCAAGTAATATGTTCAATTGGTAGGATTATTTGTAGGACATTGTTTGTAAGCCTACAAAAGTTCTTATGTTGTCTAAACCTCTTGAAGGTCCTTCAAGTAACTGAGTCGACATGTTCATGTATAATTTGACAACTTTACGTGATATATATACATATTTTCTAGCTTTACATGATATGGGTGCTCACTTGCATTTATGGGTTACGAAAGAGGCCTATTCTGGCCACAGATTTAACATTTGTCATTTATATGCCATATGTGTTAAATTGGCTCAATATAAGCCATATCGACCCTATTTATGATTATGATTGAGAATTATTTTTATTTTACCCCGGTGTGGTACATCGGCTGGAGATATTTCTATTTTACCCCGGTGTGGTACATCGGCTGGAGATATTTTTATTTTACCCCGATGTCGTACATCGGCTAGAGATATTTTTATGTTACCACGGTGTGGTACATCGGCTGAAGATATTTTTATTTTACCCCGGTGTGGTACATCGGCTGGAGATATTTTTATTTTACCCCGGTGTGGTACATCGGTTGGAGATATTTTTATTTTACCCCAGTGTGGTACATCGGCTGGAGGTATTTTTATTTTACTCTGGTGTGATACATCAGCTAAAGATACTTTTATTTTTCCTTGGTATGGTACACCGGCTGGACGAATTTTATATATGGATTTATGGTTGGTTGGTTGTTGGCATTACAGTTATAGTTTTTCTTGTGCATTACTTAGTTGCATTTGTACTTCAGTATTGACTTATTTTCAGGTTTCAGTTTCCAGGATTCCAGGTTGTTGTTATTCCTTATTTCTGGCTTAATTATCATTGTTATCTTACATGTTTACAGTTTTCTTCCTTACATACTAGTACATTTCATTCGTACTGACGTCCCTTAGCCTGGGGACCTGCGTTCGTGCCACAGGTGCAGGTAGAGGTCGGGATTGCCAGTTGCAGTAGCAGTTCATGAGATTAGCGGATGTGTTGGTATGCTCCTTTCTTTCTAGAGCTAAGAATGGTTTTGTTTCAGTTAGAGTTTGAGATGTATTTATGGGTAGGTCGGAGCCCTATCCCAACCATCAGTCAGTTTACTCTCTAGAGGCTTTGTGGACTTAGTGTGTACAATGGTATTCAGTTTGTGGCCTTGTCGGCTTTTTATTGTTTAGTTTGGCATACTCATAGCCTTGTTTGCATTTAAGTTGTTTACCCTATATTTTTGAGACATTATGGGTCCAGTTTGTGCTCCAGTTGATTTTGACAGGTGGCCTGGATGGCCTAAGTATTACAGTTACAGATGTCATATAGCCGACTTCCTAGTTAGTCTGGTATAGGGAACAAGTCGCGCCCTCCCCCCAGTTATGGGGCATGATAACAACACTATGTGAGGAATGTCCATATCCTAGTGAAGCATGGCAGTCCTGCAATCCTTGTATAAATAACCAACCACACCATGAACAAATCGGCTCACCCGCGTCCTCTAATCCATCACCAACTCTGGGGCGTATTTCGATAAGCGAGTGAAGAATACTCCAGCACTGTCATCTTTCCTTGCTTGAGGTCAACAAACTCAACTGCTTTCAATTCCCTCATCTCCCCAGGGAAGAACCTATCAAGAAAGGCCATGTGGAACTCATCTCAGCCGATAGGGCCTACACCCGCTGCCCTGATGTCCTTTCATTGCTTGTACCAAATATGAGCAACCTCCTTTAGTTGATAAGAGGCCAAGTACACACACTCCCCATTTGTCACTCCCATAACCTGAGTGACCTTCAGGATTCCTTCAATCAACTCGTGTGGATCCTCATCCACCTTCGATCCCGTGAACTCAGGAGGGTTCATCCTTAAGAAGTCTCTAATCCGAGCCACCGTCGCATTGCCATTCTGTGGAACCTGCGCAACAGCCTGCTGATTGACCTGAGCGTTCAAGGCCTATGCCAACATCTGAATCGCCGCACGAAACTCAGTGTGGGCAACTGTCTCTAATGCCTGGGGCTCTAGAATAGGCGGGGCTTGCTGATGCCCATGATCATTGCCATCTCCGTGGCCTTCATCATTTCCATTCCTCCTACCATTAATTCTTCTAGGAGCCATAATTCTACAATCGCGAGTCGCACGAATTAGAAGGATGGAAAAGCTTTTCATCGCACAACATAGAACATGAACAAAGGGAACATTTCCTAAAACATTTAGTAGCCTCTTCATCATAGGTGTGGCGCGCTTCACACCCATGAAAAAGACTCTACTTAATGTGGCTTTCGGACTCCCTAGGACACTTCAAACCTATTGCTCTGATACCAAGTTTGTCATGACCCGAACGTACATCCTAATCGTAGACATGGGACAAGGGACCCCAAGTCGACCCATGGCTCATGCATTCAACTAATCCCATTCAGATACGCAGAACAATAATCATAAATATATAGCGGAAACATAATCATAACATGGCATCAAGAAATACCAAACGTTTACACAGCTGAATACAACATACTTGTCCGAAAGCCTCTATACATAAGATGGGTTGATGGGACAACACCCCTAACTAACCCGACCAAAACTGAACGTAACCAAAATGAGAGTTTGTAAAACAGCCCTCGGAACATGAGGAATCACCAATAAGTTGAACGCGTAAGCTAAGACGACTAAGGATGAGGATGAGCCTGAGATCTGAATCCTGTATCATGAAATGATACACCATAGAAAGTATGGGGTCAGTACGTGGAATGTACTGAATATGCAAGGTAAGTAAAATGGACATTTTAAAAGTAAAGTAAAACTCATAAATAGACATAGGAGGAGGACATCATGATTACATTAAAATCTTCATAATAATCATAAGACTTTTGCTTTAAAATCATTCATAATCATTCATTAACATATTCGTAAATAACTTTACCATAATATAACTTAAGCCAATAACATAAATATAAAAATGCATAAAAATATGCGGAATAATGGGAGGACTCGTCATAACCGACACCATCACAGTAGAGCCTTTCATGATGCCCCACTGTCTCGCTCAAGTGGCCAGAGCTGACCCTGGCTTGCCAGGCGAGGGTCGTGCATAAGGCGTGATATCACATTTGAGGGGATCATTATCATAACATCATAACATTTACAACCCACGATGGCACGTGGTTATGAGACACCGACGTAGTCCTTTGAACGTCGGATTGCTCGGTGCTAGACACGGCTCCCAAAAACATGCATACAGGCTCATACATAAATCATTAACATCATGCATAAAAATTCATTGGCTAAGATATAACATTTATCATAATTGGTCCCCTTTAAAACATGCTTAGCCAAGAATCAAGGCCCTTTTTATCGACCAACATCATAAATCAATAAATCATGAAATTCGTTTCGTAGATCATAAATCATTCTTCATCTTATGGGAATTTCCCAATGCTTCATCATACTCAATTCTTTCAAAACAAGCTCATAAACATGGGTAACTTGGATTCATGCATTTTCATAATCAATAAACTTAAAATAATGAATATTCATCATAAATCGTAATTTCCATAAGCTTCCATAAATGGACAACTTAGATTTAAAAAGATTGCAACATGTATTAAAGAAAATAATAGTAAAACCTGCCCATCATGCATATTTCCATAAATAAAACTCCATTAAAACAATACCCATAAGGAGAAATCACATTGACTTGCTTTGGGTAAAACCCCATGGAATTTGAGTAGGAGAATTCATGACTTTAATCGAAATTGGACATGGGTGCTTTTTAGGAAGAATTCCACCCATTTTAAAAATCCTACATACTTGGGAATGGATGAACTTAAATCTCCTTGAACACCCACAAATAAATTGAATAAGAATTGGGGAAGAAGGCCTTGAATCTCCCACAAACCCCTCTAGAATCCTTGCATGAGAATGGGCATGCAATAGGGACTTAAATCCTCTTATTACACTTAGAAAATAACTAAAACGACGTAGTTTAGGGGCTAAAAATGAGGAAAGGTCGAAAATTCCCTTCAAATAATTTCCCTAAAAATTGCCCCGAACGGACCCACGACCGACCCAACGGGTGGTGGCAACATACCACAGCTCATGGTATCGAGTCATCGGGTGCACTACCTCATAACACATCTTAGATCCCTTCCCACGACTCATCAGGATGAATTGTTACTTCAAACAATGGGTCATCGAATCGACCGTCGTCAACTCCTTGACCAAACTGACTCCCCTTCCCACGAGCCTCACCACGACTCGTGGTGGCATCCAACGAGTCGTGGTCTCCATCCGTCGAATGCACTGGAAACTTCAACCAACAAGCAACGACTTGAAACAATGGGTCGTTGTCTCTCACCACAGATCATGGGATGGCCCGTTGCTTCCTCCTCATCCTAAGTTCAGCCCTTCTAATGACTGGTAACAATGGCTCGTTGTTCCTAACAACGAGTCATTACACCATCAATTGTCACCACTTCTTCCATGACTTCCCAAACCACGACTGTATATGACGACCCGTGGTACCCTACCACGAGTCGTAGGGTTGTCCGTTCTGTGATATTTTTGCCAGCTTTCTGTACTTTTCAATTTTAACTCCCGGATCTATTCTTAGGCTTCTCTAGGATATTACACCTAACAAGGTCAAAATGAGTCAACAGGTAACTATAGCCAACCTACCGATTCCCTAGGTCTACAACTGAGCCCACTTGACTCCTGATCTGTAGTTGTGTCTGAGTCTGGTGGACTCCTGATAACTGCACCTTGGGTACCAGGCTCGACGAGGATCAGTGATGCCGATACGGGATAAAAAATAATAGTCCAGTCATGGAATTGACTGTAATATGGCCCTTGGGCCTCTGTGTAGTCCCTTGGGACAACATCTAGCTCATTTGAGTGATCTATATAGCCCCATAGGCAACGACATAGCTAGTAACCTTGGGGTTGGTCACGGAAGGCTACATATGGCAGGGTCCATCCCAATCTGAGCAGAAAATGCTAATTTCAGACTAATGATCAGCTAACCACAACAAGCATACTTTTGGTGTTCATACGAGAGTCCAGGCTGTATTACAACACGAGAGGAATAACTTGCCAAAGGAATTTTCCTTAACATACCTCGGATGTTGATTTCTGATTTAACCGGTGAGGTTTAACTTGCAATCGGCAGTTCTTTCCAACTGTAACCTTTATGCTAAGTGAATAGAACTAATTTTAATAGTAAACTTGGCAAATAGCGATAACTTTTGGTAATAATATTAAATATAATCCAACTTTGAATAACTCGGCCGAAAACCTATAATTTCCCAAGAGTTCAGATGGGAGAAACACTCACCTAATGCCTGTGGCCAGGTAGGAATCAATTTGGAGAAATTCTGAGAACATCTACTCAGCAATGTTCCAGTTTGCCGAGCAAATTTTTGAGAAATAACTTCGTAGAAATGCTTCCTGTAGGCTTAGGACTTGTTACCTGAAGTTAATTTACATTTGGACGACATTTGATAGCGTAATCGGATGAATGTTGGATGAAAGTTGCGTCCTCACTTGCTTCTGGCCGTGGGAGATATTAATATAATAAGTTACAATTGAACTAAGAGGGTATTTATATAAGTGTGAGTGGTGTATTGGGGGGGCGCCCCGTGCCAGCCAAGCGTCGCGCCTCTCAAAGAGCCAGTAGGCTTAGCACATCGCGCTAGCCAGTGCACTGCTGGATAGGGCACAGCCTAGCCTCGCCCCATCCTGCTTCTGAGGATTTTCCCACACGCTTCAAGCTCTCCTTACCCGTCACAAATCCATGCATATGCCTACTAACCGTTAACATTTTACTAGGTGTAACAAAAAGGCCCATTTAGGCAAAGGGGACAATATCATGGAGGTCCCATCGTGGCTATGTTGGCATGTAGTTTTGAGACTCGTGGTATGATTGGACCCCAGGTCTATTCAGTGCTCATAGGATAATATACATGAGATTCATAGGCTAGTTTAAATTCAGGATAATCATAAGCATGCTTGAAATACGTGAACTAGCTATTAAAGTAAGGCCGTGAGTTGGCCAAAATCATAAATCGACAAATCATGAAGTTCATGCATACTTGTAGCACATGTATATACTTGATATTCATAAATTCATGATGAGCATTTGAGACAAATCATATCATAAGTCATAAATCGTAATGGCTTAATGAACATCAAAATCAAAGTAGGATCATAACTTGATTTATCATGAAACATACATAATTCGATATAGTTTTGTAGAAATTTAAATCTAAATAGCTATAAAATCTTCCCATGATTCATAAAACATGAATGTATACATGAGAGGAATTAACCCATAGATAGATCATAAGGATTTCATAAGAATTGGGATAAAACCCCATAGAATTATCGATAGAATTTCATGACTTAGAGAGAGATTGGGCATGGGTGTGAACAAATTCACCCATTCGTAACCCTATATACCTGAGAGAACCAGATTCTACAACTCCCTTAATTTCCCAATGAAGAATGATGAAAAATTTACAGGAATTAAGATTGATCAAAATTCTCTTGGCTTCTAACTTTGCATGCATGAATAGGAATAGCCTAGAATGAACTTACCCCTTCTTAACACTCACTATTCATAGCTCAAAATGACACAGTTTAGGCCTTAGGATAATAGAAATTACGAATAAGCCATTACTAAATTCGCAGAAAATAACTGACTGCCAGTCCCCACGAGGGATTGGACTAGTCATTACCCGGGACCACGACTCGTGGTCTCCAGTCATTGTGTGCACTGTCCAACATTCATCTAGGGGCTCATCACGGGGGACCTCATGGGTCGTTACTGGTAACCACGACTCGTGGTCTTCACTGCCAAAAAGTCTTCTTCCTTCACCCCTCCTGATCTGATGGTGAAGGCACAGGAGCTATCGGGGGCGGTGTAGTGCCCAATGGCTCCTGATGTGAGGGGGACTACTGAGAGGGTTGTGATGAAGCCTCTATATCGCCCTCAGATCGGGCTGACTCTAACTGAAGCTGAGGCATCCTGCTAGTGCCTTATCCTGCTGTTGTGTCTAGTCTTCTGCCTGTGGCAGGGTATAGCTGATCTGCCATTCTTATCTGTAGACAAAGGATACGATAAGTTTTAGGAACTCGACCCTATACTGTACTGTGCTATGGCACGACTGAGTATGAAAGAAGAGTAACCATCTTATCATGCCTCGCAGCCTCCTGCCTATAGTATGTGGTGCACAACACATCCATAGACAAGACTCTACTTAGCATGGCTTGCAGACTCCTTGGGACACGACCTGCTCTGATACCAAGTTTGTCACGCCCCACCTTGGGGGGTATGACTGGCACCTGGTGCCTTACTAGGACCTGAACTGCTAGACTACTGAGCCTGAGCACATCTGGTGCCTGGCTGGCTCTAACTCAAATTTCTGGAAACAACGGGCTATATAACGGCTGTAAATACATCCTCCGGCCGATTAGGCCTATAGCCACATGTATGAAACTTCAGCTAACCAGAAACATACTTATAAGGGGGAAACCTATGCGGGCCGACAAGGCCACCATGCTGTCTAGTTATCTGTAACTCAACAATAAAATGCTGGGTAACTACGTGACCGGCAAGGTCACCACTACTATCAAACTAAGGCCTCACACGGCCAACATAAACTGAAATGCTAAATAGCTATAACAAACTGCACGGCCCCAAACGACCGGCTCAACTGACCACAGGGAATTACAAACAGACTGCAAGCCTCTAAGATTACTGATAAGATGGTCGGGACAGGGCCCCGACCTACCCGTACTGTACAACAAAAGGAAATGGTATAAACCTCTGAAATATCAAGCTCCGGATGACAGGAGCTGATGACTCTGCGCTGGCTAGGATTACGAGGGATCGCCTCCTCGTCTATGAGTACCTGCAGGCAAGTAATGCAGCGCCCCACTGGGCGTCAGTACCACTGGTACTGAGTATGCAAAGCAACTGAAATAATACAACTGAATACAGATAACATAACTAACAAGTCTGTGAGCAGAAGATAACTGAATCTGAAGGGCTGATAGGAACTAGATCAAACCTTTCTGCACTGATAGGCAGGAGCGTGTTTGTAGTCACGGCGGCCTGCTGTCTATTAGCTAATATATATAAAGCACATAAATACATATACATTTAGCAAGCAAGAGCCAATACCAACCCCCATAAGCCGGATGGCGCCAAACAAGCAAACAATCTATATACCCCTACCCGAGTCAAAACCAGCCAAAAATAAGTCACTCCACTCATCTGCTCACTTCGGAGCTCCTCTACCGGCCCCCTGGGTCTTCGGCTCGGACCATGGCCTCCGATATAAGCAACCGTGTCTAGGTCCGGAGGACTCCTGTGTAGACAGTAATAGATAGGGTCTGGATCCCCAGACACAAACTCAACGGGGCTATCTAAACCGGAGCTACACCTATAATAACTGAATGTACAGACAGTAACAGATAGGGTGTGGTTCCCTGGACACAAAACTCAACAGGGCTATCTGAAACCGGAGCTGCACCTGTAATGCTGATCAAACTGCTATGGAGAAAGCTTCATCCCATCTTCTACCAAGCTGGAGACGGCATGCCACTCCTTGGAGTAACGTAAAACCCACCCGCTCAGTGGGCGACACGATTACCAACCCAGGGGAGGCGAGGATGCTCAATAAGATGCCCTCACGCCATATCAAGTCTCAACAAACAAATAGCACTTATAAATAGCAAGCATGTATAACTGAAAAAGACTATCTGAAATCTGATTTCTTATTCTGATTTGTTTCTATACTGAACTGATTCTTTACTAATTATACTGCTTCTGAAATCTTTCTTTAACTGTTGGCTAATCTATAGCCAGGGTACTATCTGTCTGAATGGCTAATCTATAGCCATAAAACTGTTTGTCTATCTGATTTTACTTTATTAGCTTTTATTCTGAAAATCTGTATCCTTTTTATTCTACAACATGCTAGCTAATCATACAATAGGCTATACTGGATCTGGAATGCTAACTCGCCCTTTGGTGCATGCTTTACTAACTTTCGGACTGAATACGATACGGCAGCATGACTCAGAATCTATCAGACTCGCTTAATTCTCAACACATTCAACTCCGAGAGTTTCGAATACGGAGTTTACTATGATTTACCAAGCTAAGGTTTACTAACTTGCCGAAGAACAACTTCACATACCTTAACCTCGAGTTATCCGACTGTCGGACGGGGCTCGGTCAGTACTCCAGTTATTTCTCCCAACTGCATTCATATACACGTTAATTAGTGCTAAATACAACTTTGTTCTGAAGGGCGATGTCACTTTCGATACAATTATAGCCTAAACTTAGGCTTATCGACAGACGGTCGAAGACTCGCTATTTTTCAGAAGTATAGAAGGGAGAAGTATTCACTTTACAGCTAGGAGCACATAGACACTAGTTTGGAGCAATTCTACTTACCTTAGCCTGGTAGAACGCCGATTTGTCGGCCGAATTTCGCGAAACTAAATCCGTAGGAATGCTCCCTGCTGCTAAATACTTCGGTATCTGGAGTTAATTTGGATTTAGACTACGTTTGGCAGCGTAATCGAATGATTATATAATAACCTCCTTCGTCCCTCTCTGTTTTGCTGCGTTTTCTCTGGAAATTATAGTGAATAATTGATTTAAAATCGAAGTGGGGCTTTATATACTTGGGCCTGGGCAGGCCCAACGTGTCACGGAGCCAACGCGGAGGCTCCACCTCCGTGACACGTTACCATCGCGGAGGGGCTCTGCCCCGGCTCCTTCCGCGATGGTTCAATAGGTTTCCTCGTCCGGTCTTTTCCCGGGCATTTTCCTAGCACGTATGGTTTTCAAATATGCTTAACCAACGTGCGAATAGGCCATCTAGGTGTCGGAAATCTTACGGGCTATAACATTCTCCCCTCCTTAGGAACATTCGTCCTCGAATGGAAACTGCTATCTAGAGGACTTCTCAACTTACTACTTAGAAAAATTTCGGCAGAGTTTCCCCTATAATATGGACTATACCAAAAACCTGAAACGCAGAAAAGTCTAATACAGGTACTGCACACAATACTTCAAGATTCACTAGATAGGTAAACATCAATCTTTCTCATTTATACATGCACAACCACAAGGTACTGCATAAGTAATAATACGGACATACCTGTCACCTGACTAGGCCTGGAATAAGTGAGGATATCTAGCTTTCATATCTTACTTAGCCTCCCACGTCATCTCCTCTCGGTTCCTGTTACGCCACAATACCTTGACAGACGCAATATCTTTAGTTCTTAATCTACGAATCTGTCTATCTAAGATGGCTACTGGAACCTCTTTAACAAACCTCCTGTAATATCCCGCTAATCCCAGAAAGCTACGGACTTCAGTCGAAGTGGTAGGCCTAGGCCATGATTTGACTGCTTCTATTTTCTGCTTGTCAACCTGTATACCAGCATCCGACACAATATGCCCTAGGAAGGCTACTGAATTGAGCCAGAATTCGCACTTGGAAAACTTAGCATATAATTGGCGGTCCCTGAGGATCTGGAGTACTGTCCGTAAGTGAGTCCGATGATCTGCTTCAGAGCGAGAATACACCAGAATATCATCAATAAACACTATCACGAACAGGTCCAGGTATGGTCTGAAAATACTATTCATTAGGTCCATGAATACTATTGGGGCATTCATTAACCCAAAGGACATAACTAGAAATTCAAAGTGTCCATATCGGGTCCTGAACGCTGTCTTAGGAATATCTCTTTCACGTACTCGAACCTGGTGATAACCGGACCGCAAGTCAATCTTAGAAAAGTATCTAGCCCCTTGTAGCTGATCAAACAAATCATCTATTCTGGGAAGCGAATACTTATTCTTTACTGTAACTTTGTTCAATTGCCGATAATCTATGCACATATGGAGTGAGCCATCTTTCTTTCTCACAAATAGAATTGGCGCACCCCATGGTGAAGTACTCGGCCTGATGAAACCTTTATCTAGCAAATCTTTCAACTGCTCCTTCAACTCTCTGAGTTCTGCAGGAGCCATACGATAGGGAGGAATTGATATAGGCTGAGTGCCTGGTAACAAATCAATAGAAAAATCTATTTCCCTTTCTGGGGGAATACCAGGTAACTCATCTGGAAACACATCAGGGAACTCGTTCACCACCAGAACAGACTGGAGTGTCAGGGATTCTGCCCGAACATCTCGAACTCTGACCAGATGGTAAATACACCCCTTAGATATCAATTTCCTCGCCTGAAGGTAGGAAATAAACCTACCTTTTGGCGTAGCTGTGCTGCCTTTCCACTCCCCCACTGCCTCTCCTGGAAAGTGGAATCGGACCGTCTTGGTCCAACATTCAACATTGGCATAGCACGGCACCAGCCAATCCATACCCATTATGGCATCGAAGTCTATCATTTCTAGCTCTACCAATCTACTGTAGTCTGGCGGTCAGCAACCTCCACTATACACCCTCGGTAAATTCTGCTAGCTACAATAGAGTCACCGACGGGCGTGGATACTGAAAAGGGCTGTTGTAATAATTTTGGTGCAATATTGAACTTCTGTGCCACAAATGGGGTAATATATGACAAGGTGGACCCTGGATCAATCAATACATAAGTAGGGCATGAACAAATAGTCAGCATACCTATCACTACATCTGGAGACACCTCTGAATCATGCCTCCCTGGTAGTGCATAAGTACGGCTTGAACCCATACCTGAACTAGAAGCTCCTAATCTCCCTCGGCCTCTGCCAACCAAACCTGATGGCCCACGCCCCGCTGAGGCTGCTGGGGCTCGTGGCCCCGCGGATCCCCTGTCCTGGCTGTCTCTACTCCCCTAACCTCTGGTCAGACAATCTCTCATCCGATACCCCTCCTGTCCACAAATATAACACCCAATGGAGCCATATCTACAAGCTCCGGTGTGAGGTCGGCCGCAATTAGGGCAGGGTGGGGATGTAAATCTGCTTTGCTCTCCCCTTCTCTGCTGCGGGAACTCTACTATTTTGGAACTGCCACTGGGCTCTGACTGCCCTCGTCGCACATATCTACCTCGCTGCTGCTGCTGTGGTGGAGGTGGGGGTCTAGGGGGTCTATCCGATAGTCGAGGCCTGGGTCCCCTCTGAACTTCCCTTTGTATGTCATCTGGTCTGTCTCTGCAGTGCTGTTCCTGAATGGTCTATCTACTACTCTGTTGTCGCTGTCTAAGACCCTCTATGGTCTGAGCAAAAGGCTGTACTCGGGCGATATCCATATCCTCTCGTAACGTAGCCGTCATACACGCCTCAGTATATTCCGGGTTCAGACCCATAATAAATATGTGAACTCTGGATGGCATAGTATCAACAAATGGAGCATAACGGGCTAAGGAGTCAAACTGTAAAGCATACTCGCGTACGCTCCTCGCCCCCTGCTCCAGATGCAAAAACTGATCCATCCGGGCCTGCCAGATCTCTCGTGGAAAGTAACGGTCCAGGAAGGCCTCCGAGAAGCTGGTCCAGGTCGGAGGGGTAACATCTCTCCCTCGGGACCTTTCCCAACTCTAGTACCATAGTACTGCTATGCCCCGCAACCGGAACACTGCCAACTCAACAGACTCTGAAGGGGTCACATGCATAACTCGAAAAATTCTCTGCATCTGATCTAGAAAGTCCTGAGGGTCCTCTGCCTGATCTGACCCTGTAAACTGCGGGGGACCCAGTGCCAAAAATTCCCGGATTCTGGAACTACCTGACCCACCTGAAGACTCTGCTGCTGTAGGTGGCACTGGCTGGCGCTGTGTGGCCATCATCTGTGCCAACATAACCACAGTGCTACGAACCTCCTGATCTGATGGCGAAGGCACAGGAGCTATTGGGGGCGGTGTAGTGCCCAACGGCTCCTGATGTGAGGGGGACTGCTGAGAGGGCTGTGATAAAGCCTCTATATCGCCCTCAGATCGGGCTGACTCTAACTGAAGCTGAGGCATCCTACTGGTGCCTTCTCCTGCTGCTGTGTCTAGTCTTCTGCCTGTGGCAGGGTGTCGCTGATCTGCAATTCTTATCTGTAGACAAAAGATACGATAAGTTTTAGGAACTCGACCCTATATTGTACCACTATGGCACGACTGAGTATGAAAGAAGAGTAACCATCCTATCATGCCTCGCAGCCTCCTGTCTATAGTATGTGGTACACAACACATCCATAGACAAGACTCTACTTATCACGGCTTGCAGACTCCCTGGGACACGACCTGCTCTGATACCAAGTTTGTCACGCCCCGCCTTGGGGTGTATGACTGGCACCTGGTGCCCTAGTAGGACCTGAACTGCTAGACTACTGAGGCTGAGCACATCTGGTGTCTGGCTGGCTCTAACTCAGATTTCTGGAAACAACGGGCTATATAACGGCTGTAAATACAGCCTCCGGCCGATTAGGCCTATAGCCACCTATATGAAACTTTAGCTAACCAGAAACATACTTACAAGGGGGAAACCTATGCGGGCCGACAAGGCCACCATGCTGTCTAGTTATCTGTAACTCAACAATAAAATGCTGGGTAACTACGTGACCGGCAAGGTCACCACTACTATCAAACTAAGGCCTCACACGGCCAACATAAACTGAAATGCAAAACAGCTATAACAAACTGCACGGCCCCACACGACCGGCTCAACTGACCACAAGGAAATATAAAACAGACTGCAAGCCTCAAAGAATACTGATAAGATGGTTGGGACAAGGCCCCGACCTACCCGTACTGTACAACAAAAGGAAATGGTATAAACCTCTGAAATATCAAGCTCCGGATGACAGGAGATGATGACTCTGCGCTGGTTAGGATCACGAGGGATCGCCTCCTCGTCTATGAGTTCCTGCAGGCAAGTAATGCAGGGCCCCACTGGGCGTCAGTACCACTGGTACTGAGTATGCAAAGCAACTGAAATAATACAACTGAATCTAGATAACATAACTAAAAAGTCTGTGAGCAGAAGATAACTGAATCTGAAGGGCTGATAGGAACTAGATCAAACCTTTCTGCACTGATAGGCAGGAGCCTGTCTATAGTCACGGCGGCCTGCTGTCTATTAGCTAATATATATAAAGCACATAAATACATATACATTTAGCAAGCAAGAGACAATACCAACCCCCATAAGCCGGATGGCGCCAAACAAGCAAACAATCTATATACCCCTACCCGGGTCAAAACCAGCCAAAAATAAGTCACTCCACTCATCTGCTCACTTCGAAGCTCCTCTACCGGCCCCCTGGGTCTTCGGCTCGGGCCATGGCTTCCGATATAAGCAACTGTGTCTGGGTCCGGAGGACTCCTGTGTAGACAGTAACAGATAGGGTCTGGATCCCTGGACACAAACTCAACGGGGCTATCTGAACCGGAGCTACACCTATAATAATTGAATGTACAGACAGTAACAGATAGGGTCTGGTTCCCTAGACACAAAAATCAACAGGGCTATCTGAAACTGGAGCTGCACCTGTAATGCTGATCAAACTGCTATGGGGAAAGCTTCATCCCATCTTCGTCCAAGCTGGGGATGGCATGCCACTCCTTGGAGTGACGTAAAACCCACCCGCTCAGTGGGCGACACGATTATCAACCCAGGGGAGGCGAGGACGCTCAATAAGGTGCCCTCACGCCACATCAAGTCTCAACAAACAAATAGCACTTATAAATAGCAAGCATGTATAACTGAAAAAGACTATCTGAAATCTGATTTCTTATTCTGATCTGTTTCTATACTGAACTGATTCTTTACTAATTATACTGCTTCTGAAATCTTTCTTTAATTGTTGGCTAATCTGTAGCCAGGGTACTATCTGTTTGAATGGCTAATCTATAGCCATAAAACTGTCTGTCTATCTGATTTGACTTTATTAGCTTTTATTCTGAAAATCTGTATCCTTTTTATTCTTACAACATGCTTGCTAATCATACAATAGGATATACTGGATCTGGAATGCTAACTCGCCCTTTGGCGCATGCTTTACTAACTTTCTGACTGAATACGATACGGCAACATGACTCAGAATCTCTCAGACTCGCTTAATTCTCAACATTCAACTCCGAGAGTTTCGAATACGGAGTTTACTATGATTTACCAAGCTAAGGTTTACTAACTTGCCGAAGAACAACTTCACATACCTTAACCTCGAGTTATCCGACTGTCGGACGGGGCTCGGTCAGTACTCCAGCTATTTCTCCCAACTGCATTCATATACACGTTAATTAGTGCTAAATACAACTTTATTCTGAAGGGCAACGTCACTTTCGATACAATTATAGCCTAAACTTAGGCTTATCGACAGACGGTCGAAGACTCACTATTTTTCAGAAGTCCATAAGGGAGAAGTATTCACTTCACAGCTAGGAGCACATAGACACTAGTTTGGAGCAATTCTACTTACCTTAGCCTGGTAGCATGCTGATTTGTCGGCCGAATTTCGCGAAACTAAATCCGTAGGAATGCTCCCTGCTGCTAAACACTTCGGTATCTGGAGTTAATTTGGATTTAGACTATGTTTGGCAGCGTAATCGAACGATTATATAATAACCTCCTTCGTCCCTCTCTGTTTTGCTGCGTTTTCTCTGGAAATTATAGTGAATAATTGATTTAAAATCGAAGTGGGGCTTTATATACGTGGGCCTGGGCAGTCCCAACGTGTCACGGAGCCAATGCGGAGGCTCCACCTCCGTGACACGTTACCATCGCGGAGGGGCTCTGCCCCGGCTCCTTCCGCGATGGTTCGACAGGTTTCCTCGTCCGGTCTTTTCTCGGGCCTTTTCCTAGCATATATGATTTTCAAATATGCTTAACCAACGTGCGAATAGGCCATCTAGGTGTCAGAAATCTTACGGGGTATAACACAAAACTCAGAAATTCCAAACTTAAGTCTAGCACCTTACCGCGAGTCACTTCACGACTCGTGGTCCACCCCACGAGTCACATAACGACTTATTTTGTTACCTGATGTAGAAAATTTTATTTTCTCCATTTCCACCCCCGAGTGTGATCTTAGGTTCTCGGGGTATAACAGTTTGGTCAAAGGGGAGTCAATGAAGGAGAACCCTTCAACAAATTGTCTATAATAACTATTTAGACCCAAGAAAATCCTAATGTCTGATGGAGAAGTGAGTCTTGGCCAATCCTTGGTTGCTGCTATCTTTTGAGGATCCACCAGAATACCCTCTCTGGAGACCACATGGTCGAGGATGGCAATTGATTTTAGCCAAAATTTACACTTGCTAAATTTGGTGAACAACTGGCGGTCCTTGAGAGTCTGCAAAACTATTCTCAAATGGTCTGCATGATCCTCCTCTATTTTGGAGTATTCTAGAATATTCGTCTATAAATACAATAACGAACATGTCCAGGTAAGGCTTGAATACCATGTTCATCATATCCATAAAATCTACAAGAGTATTGGTTAATCCAAAAGACATAACTATGAATTCATGGTGACCATACCATGTCCTGAAGGCTATTTTCGAAATGTCACATTCTCTGACTCTGAACAACTGGTATCCTTATATGTGATCAATCTTGGAAAAACAATTAGCTCCTGAAGTTGGTCGAACAAGTCATCAATCCTTGGTAGAGGATACATGTTCTTGACTGTGACTTTGTTCAGCTGGCAGTAGTCGATGCACATTACGAGTGTACCATCTTTCTTTCGCATGAATAGGATTAGAGAAACCCATGGAAGGTACTACGTATGATGAAGCCCTTATCTAAAAGGTCTTTCAGCTATTTATTCAACTACTTAAGCTCAGATGGAGCCACTCTGTAAGGAGGAATAGAGATAGGCTAGGTATTTGGAAGAAGGTTTATCCCGAAGTCTATCACCCGCTCTGGAGGGACGCTGGGAAGATCTTTAGGAAACTCATTTACAATTGGAACTGACTGAAGTGTCAGGGTCTCAGAACTATAATCTTTGACCCTAACCAAGTGATAGATGTACCCCTTTAGCGATCATCTTTCTTGCCTTAAGGTATGAGATGAACCGACCCTTAGGCGCTGACCTACTACCCTTCTAATCTAGGACTGGTTCATTAGGAAACTAAAATCTAACGACTCTAGTTCTGCAGTCAACTAAGGCATAGCAAGAATGTAACCAGTCCATGCCAAGAATAAGGTTAAAATCGATCATATCTAGCTCTACTAGATCAATTGAGGTGACTTTATGTAAACCTGTAATCAGACAATCCCTATACACTCGGCTAGCTTTAACTGACTCACCAACCTATGTAGAGACTGAAAATGAATTTGAGAGGATTTCTGGACTTATATCAAATTGTACAGCAATGTAAGGAGTCACAAAGGAAAGTGTGGTTCCTGGATCTAGTAAAGTATAAAAATCTATATGAAAGAGATGTAACATACCAGTCACTACATCAGGTGAGTTCTCCTGGTCCTGACAAGAGGATAAAGCATAGAAATGGTTTTGGTGTTGACCATCACCTGTACATGAGGTAGCACCCTGCTGAGCTGGACGACCTGGCGGTGTTGCTGATGTGGTGGACTAGGCCTTCCCCATCCTACTGAGGGGAAATCCCTCAATCTGTGACCCAACTGGCCACACCCAAAAAATCATTCTAGCCTAGATGGCACTCTCCTGGATGGTTCTTTCCACACTTAGGACATGCTGGAAAACTGCGGCTACTGGAGACATGGCTCTAGGACTGGGAGCCTGATGTCCTACCTCTTCTATCCTTACGGGGCTTGGAAGATAGAGCACTAGTTGAAGAAGGTGTTGGAGGCCTCTGTTGTTGCTGCTGGGGGTGATTACCACTGCCTGGCCTCTGCTGGGAATACTCAAATTGATCTGTCCTCGCCTGTTTACTTTCCCTTTCTATCTCCTTCAGTTTCTCCACCTCTATCTGCTGTGCATGGATGATGAGGCTGGAGATGTCTATGTCTTTGATGAGCATACCAGTTCTGCACTCCTTGACCACCAAGTCTGAGACTCCATTCACGAACTTGTGAATGCGAGCCCTCGGCTCAACAATCATTTCAAGAGCATACCTTAACATTTGAGTGAAATTTAATGCATAGTCCTGTACTATTATATCATTCTGCCTCAACTTCATAAACTCAGTAGCCTTAGCTTCCCATAACTCCCGGGGAAAGAACCTATCTAGTCACAAACTCATCCCATTCCACCAGACCTGCACCAACCCGCCTCCCCTCCTTTCACTACTTGTACCAAATCTAAGTCACCCCTTTCAACTGGTAGGCAGCAAAAATCAGCACTTTCTGCAGAGGTAACACCAATGATTTGGGTGATATTCTAAATTTTATCAATGAATTCCTATTGGTTCTCATCTACTTTAGACCGTGGAATGTTGGGGGATTCATCCGAGTAAAATCCCAGACTCTGGCAGCAGTTGCAGAGCCATTAGTGTTTACTGACACAATGACCTGCTGGTTAACCTGGTTGGTCATTGCCTGAGCTAGCATCTAAATAGCAGTCCGAAACTCTGCATGTGACACCTGATCGTCATGAGGGGCCGCTGGAGCTAGTGGGGTTGGCTGGTTAGAATTTTCGGTCCTTCTTCTATTTCCTCTTTTGGGAGGCATCATTAGTTGAAAAGGGTAGAGCACGAGTTAGGAGGACATATTAGAGAACATCAATCTACACACAATAAGAATATTCAAGAAAGGGAATTTTCCTAAAAATTCCTTGTAGTCTCCCCCCTCATAAGTGTGGCGTGCTTCACACCCATGAAAAGGACTATTTTTCACAGTTTTTAGACATCCTAGGATACTCTAAATTTGTGGCTCTAATACAAAGTATCTCATGACCCGAGTTCACACCCTGGACGTGACACGGTACTTAATATCACAAGTGACCCCAAGCAAACCCATGGTGAAGCATACTTCTACTAAGATTGATCTGCTGAAAATAATGACAATAAAGCGGAAGCTGACTAAAGAATATAAACCAATACTAAATTATAATAAATTATGAACAAGACTGTAACCCAAACTGAATCTATAAATACTGTTTAAAAGCTTTATAAAAATAACTAATGAGTTACTAGGAAAAACCCCTAACTAACTCTAATTTCCGAGACTAAAACAAGAAATACAACTGAGAATGAAACTCCAGCCTTGGCTAATGAAGACTCACCATTGAAGCTACTAGGAAATAATCGAGAGACAAGTTGCGGTGTTGAGGCTGGGTACCTAAGCCTATGTCATAAAAAGATATAGCACATAAAAGTATGCCATCAGTACTTTGAATGTACTGGGTATGCGAGAAGGAACTAAAACACACATATACTGAGTAAAAGTAAGCAGACCATAATAGAGTAAAATTAGACAGAAATCTAAAGATTTGGACTAGCCTGAGAATCATGACTAGATTGGACTGAGTTATACTGTGGGAGATACTATAACCGACATGCAAATATGTGAGTTAAACGTGGAGTCTGATGTATACCCTCAATCGGAGGAGACCCACTGTACCTTGCCAAGGTATAGTGGTTAAACTGAGTGATCATTGTTCAGGCCCATTGATAACTCTTAAACCATACTTCTTATCGAAGTATGAAGTGGACGTTGTCAATAAAGAACCCAACTAGAGGTTGGGATCGATCCCAAAGGGTATGGAAGAGCTAGACCAAAGCCGGTAAGTGAACTTGTTAAGCAGTTACTCTAAATAGGGGGTTCCAAAGAAAACAATAATTCAAAACATAGTTAAAACTTTAGGTGAAATTAAGAATGAAGGATAACTATAGTTTTATGTTCCCCATGGGTTCGTAACTATTTTGGGTATACATACGTGATCATCACCAATGCTTACTTGTAGAACTGATAACTTAGGTTCATTCAAATGACTAGTTCGTACCTATTGAATGACTATACTCAATCACCAAATCAGGTATCATGAGTGATTGCAAATTAACCATTATCAATATGTCCCAAATTTAACTATCCTACGATCACAGCTCAAGTTAATACAATGATCATCAAGATCAAGGCTTTGTTGTAATTCTCTTTTCCTAATCTCTTCCTCTCTAGGCTCAAGAAAGTAAAGAATTCAGGCATGTCCTAATGTTGTACACCGTTAAGAAACATTTGAGCATGAAGAGAACACAATAAAAGTGTTTTTCATTGGTTTTGAATCACTTTTATGTGACCCTAGCGTGTTAATCCACCATGGTTCCCACAACCCTAGCTATGGAGGTTTTAGCCTCTCATAGTTGCAAGATTGTGATTTGCTTTCATATTTAAATACATAAATAATACTTACAATTATAGATGAGAGAAAAACTTCTTTGTATTAATCATCAAAATCCTCAAGAACATATGAAGATCAAGAGAAAACCAAGAAAAGGTTGATCACAAGTTGAACAACTCAATTCTCATGTCTAATTCTCTCTAATTTGATTGTTAATCACTTCTAATCACTCCTAATCACCTCCCTTATAAAAATAAAACATAATACATATTTATAAAGATATAAAAATCCTTTTGCTAGGATAACAGGGTGAATTTCCATAACTGAAGTCGCCTGCGTCACGACTTGTCCTATGACTCATAGAAGGTATGTATCGGTCGTACCTGTTTCCCTTATGTCATTGGCTGGCTAAAATTTGGCTAAGTGTGGGACCCTGGTATGACTCGTACATGCTTCCTACGAGTCATACTGAGCATCTGTGGCTTGACTCTGAGACTTTGAAATTTTTCTGAAGTTCATCACGAGTGCTTTGGTACGACTCATACCTTGATGCCACGACTCGTACTGTCTATCCGTAGCAGGAGTCAGCCTCTTGTGCAAATCTTCTGAATCTTTCCACGACTTCTTCACTACGACCCGTACAATCTTTGTACTACTTGTACTGAGAGTCGTAGGATACACCTCTTCATCCTTAGCCTTCTGAAACTTCTCACGACCAGCAGTACGATTCGTAGCACCTTCCTACGGCTCGTACTGAGGACTGTGAGTTAAGCCTATTTTTGGCACTTTCAAGCTATTTTTTGCACACTTGTGCTCCAACACCTATTTATCCTATAATCAAAGAAAAAGTGTCTTATATCCATAAAAATATACCTATGTCCATGATATTTTCTTAGTTTTGAGCATCGAAAGTGCTGTAAAATCCCAGCACATCAACATCCTCAACTCAAGACTTTTGCATGTCGTTAGGCACAAGAAAAGAAAAACTAAATACGATGCTCATCTAGAAAATAAACCTAGGATACTACAGCCAATACTAAACAAAACTTGCACTATCATTCAATAATTTTTTGACCCTTTTCCATGAACCAACATCAGCTAATGTACCATAAGCAACCACAAAATATGATAAATAGGGATCAGGACATGTCATCTAGCTATAAACAGGCAATCAAGTCATTACCAATGTTCTTCACACAGACAAATGGTAAAAGTAAATATTATCCATGTATCCTCATAACAAATGAAGTCCCCACTCACATATATACTGTCAAATATTACATAGGACTAAACAAGCAAGGCGCTCACTCTTGCAAAGAAGTTTCAAGTATTATGTATTGGATATCATAGGCTTTCCCTTACTTTCTCTGCTTCGGTTTATCAGATGGTCAGATTAGGATCACTATAGGACTTGTTGTGGCTTATGATGTAGGCTTTAGGGCTGGACATGATAAATATGAAAGTGACAATCCCTTCCTTGGCACTACATACATTGGCTACACCATTCACCTATTTCATCCTTTATGCTTTTCATTCCTTTTCTTTCCTTTCCACCTCCTTTATGTACATTTGTATAGGTGTGGTGTATTTTCAACTTTTTCCAACAAATTTTTTTCTTTTAAATTTTCTTTTTCAAGATTTTCAAATTTTTTCATCTCTTTTTTTTTCTTTCACACCATACCTCATTTTTAACCTTTTCTCTTTTCTACCTTTTTCTCATTCCCATCATTTATGCACTCCTACTCTAGCCTCTCTCAACTTAGGCATTTTGCCTATGTTGAGGTTCACAATATCCAAGAAAGGACCAGGGCCAAAATAGGTTCATTATAAAGAAATGGATACGGTTAATCGGTTAATCAAAGAAAAATAGTCTATTAAAGGCTCAAAATTGGGATCAAGGGAATCATATAATTTTGGTAGGGTGATTTAGTCTGAAAGTGAGCTTAACAAAAATGGCCTATGATCATATCCTAACCAACCATCCTTAGCCTATGCAAAGACCAACCAGGCAAGTTCTAGATCTTCAACACAATACTGAACTAAGTACTACACCTCATTTACTCATGGTACATGACTTATATTCACCTCACTTGTCTGGTTTACACATGGCTTAACAAGACTCCTCATGCTAATAAACTAAATAACATCAAAAGATCCACAGAAATCACGCATGCAATCACAAATACATAGCTAATGCATCAAAAAAATTTAAACAGGGTCAATTTTTTTTAAAAATCAAAACATGTACATTTTCATTGGCTGAGTACTCCTAAGTTATTTCCTAATTAAACAAAAATCACAAAATAAAAATAAAATCCTAAACATGTCAGTTCTACTACATAGCATTTCCGAGGAAAAAGAAACACGGCAAGAAAAACCCTCGAGAAAATCAAAAATCCCAAAAATCACAAGTACACCCCCTCCCCTTCTTGAAAATTAAGATTCATCCCGAAAGCATGAACTATAAGATCATAGGGAAAGGAACACACATGTGGCGCTCTAGGAGCTCCTGTCGTCCTGTGGAGGAGGTACCTCCACTGTAATCATGGTGCTAGTGGTGGTCGGCGCACTCAATGAAGTATCCACAGGGGGAGTGGTTACCCCCTCAATAGTTTTGGCCGCTTCTATGACCTCAATTCAATATGGATTGAAGGTGGCTCACCCGAAGGGTCACGGCCACTGGCAAGATCGAGCTGAGTCATGGTGGAGCTGACTGCTCCTCTAGCTCGCTCCTACAGCTCTGACATATGTGCGTCATGAGTTTGAAGGCTCTCTACTCTAGCCCGCTTGCATTCTTTCCTTTCCTTCTTCCTCTTCTTTCTCAGACTCTCCTGTCCAACATCCTCAACAGCTCTTTTCTTTCCCTTATCTCCAGCAGCTATCGTTGGCTCCCAATAAGCCGCCAAGTTAATCTCCTGATCAAGCTCTACATCAAGGACTAGAAGAGTGGGGGCTGCTATGACTGCCGGTTGTCTTGATGAAAACTCAGCTTCTTTGCTCCAAAGAGCCCCCAACTCCTCATGGAGACTGCTGATGTCCATCTGCTCCGCCATCTGCACATTGAATTTGCTCTCAAATCTATCCAAGCGAGCATGTAGAGCCTGAGCTGTTGTATCTATATCCTCCTTGACCCATGGTTTTACGTTTTCCATCATAGCTTGAATTTTTCGTTCATCCATGGTCAACCATTTAGCCAGTTTCTAGAGGAAGTCATGAAGCACCAAAATATGCCATGTTGGAGTCTGAGTCTGCAGGCTAGGCTTAACTTTGAATGACCAACATTTGTAGCCGGTGTATCGTTCTGCTCCTGTAAGATGGTGACATTCACCTGTGCACCCCCTACTGTCTGGACTGATAGAATTGCAGTGGGAATTCTGGCTCAGCTTACTGGGTTCATCCCATCTCGGATAAGGCTAATGTCTATAATCCTCTAGCCTCCAATCAGCCACTCCTCACCCCATCGTATTGGCACCCCTGCCTCTGTGCCTAGCCTAAATACAAAGCTTGGGAATCGGATAGTAGTGCTCACTCCCACCGCCTGGTCTCATATCTCCTCTATGATGATCCTCTGGATGTTAATAGGATAACGGGACATGAGGCATGCCACCAAAGCTACTCTATCAGCACTCAATGTATTATCGTTGACCGTGGGTGCTAACCGGTGGCGTACTAGTGTATAGCAGGATTTTTCTATAAAGTTGAGTGAGTTCTTTGTCACCTTCTTCCACCAGTAACCCATTTAGCTTCATCTTTATTTTTAGCAATCACACCTGCCAAACATTGCAGTTGCCTCTGCCTTTTCTGCAAGCCCAAATTCCTGATCTGCTTCATTGGCTCCACCCTATACTCATACTCAGGCACCATCTGTGTAGGAATTAATTTTGGACCATACAGAACCCGAGATATGGTCTGCTCTAATATATCTACCTCTCGTCCTTGGACCATCACACTCTCCAGTCAGGGCTGGTCTTTTATTTTCTTCCCCTCCTTTGCCTTTTGCTCCATGGTGACCAAATAGTTGGTGTAGAACTCCCAGACCAATTCTACTGTATACTGAGCTAGAGTCTTGGCCATCCACTCAAAACCATAGAAGCTGAATATCCGTTTCATCTCCTCAACTTCATTCAGAGAGTTTGTGAGGATCCACAGTTCTTCCTAGATGCTCAGCCTTGACTTTTTCTTGGCGGTGAGAGAAATGCCTTGCTCATAAATCTCTTTAGCTCCCGGGACTCTCCACCGGACTGTGCGGTTCTCTCTGGATGGGGTCTCTACTTGTGCAGCATTTGGAGCCTCCTCCTCTGATTCATCGTTGCCACTTGCCTTACCTAATTGAGTCTCCGTATACCCTTCTCCTGCGTTTGAGTCATTTCCCGACTCCTAATTTCCTCCTCTAGCTCCCTACTCAGACTGGGGAGCTTGGGAAGATGTGGCAGTGGCTGCTTCAGCTTGTGCTCTTTCTTTTGCCCTAGTGGTTCTGGTTTTCTCAGTGTCTGAAGTATCTACCTGGTAATCCTCAACCGAACTACTAGGGGAGTTGCCTGCATGCTCAGCATCGGACTTGGACGTTTCATCAATTAATGTTCTTCGGGCTGTTTCTTTGGATGTTTTTTGTTTCATTGTCATTGTACCTGTAGAGAAGAAAGTTAGAATTCCATATTTGAGAAAAAAAACTAGAGAAGAACAATTTCAAATTCTTAACATGGGTCGACAGTACAGGTCATACCCTGAAGGTACGACTCGTATGAAGGCCTAGAAACGCTGTATGCATGTTACGGCTCACAGGTACGACTCGTACCACGAAGGTACAACCCATACCTTGAGTCTTCTAATGAAGCCCCAACACTACCATTTTCTCTATATTTTTCCACGACTCGTGGTATGACCTGTAGGTCAATTCCACGAGTCGTAGGAAGGACTCTTCTGCTTGGCCCTGTTCAGTTCTTGGGTACTATTCACAATACTACTCGTAGTGACAAACCACGAACCGCACTGTGTTTCATACCACTTTCTTGACTTATTCAAATTTTTTGTTCAGTTTGAAGGGATTCTTTTTTTTAACAAATTTGGGTACTCATATTTCTCAGGTCAGGACATATCATTCAATCAATTAACCACTACTCATCCCTTCCCTTTTTAATCATTACCCGTAACTCAACTTTGAAATGCTTCAATTCACAATTTTAACCCAACAAAAATATAATGTTTTCCCAGTCATACATGGTTCGATAACGTCCCTGATCATTGTATTTTAGAGATTTTTCGACCAAAGACCACTACGCAGAGGGGTTTTGACAGTGATAACTTCAAGCAAGTTAAAATTTTGATACTTAATGTATTACTTACTTGTTTCTTCTTTCTTCCACTGGTAATCACAAATGGGGGTTGAGACGCACTTAATTTAGCAAGAAATTGTTCATAGATTCCTTGCTCTTGAGTTATGGGTGTGAGGAATTCATGGTAGGGTTCGTAGTTTGATTTTATTTTCGTGGGAAAAAGGGTTGTGTGAGGTTTTTGGTTTAAAATAGGAAAACGGAAGATGTGAAACCTGGGTTGAGTAAGGTAATTTTTAAAATTTTGACCCTTCACGACTCGTACCACGAGTCGTACAAAGGACGTACGACTCGTTCCTTGGACCCGTAAGTCAGAGTTTTGAAAACTTACCTGGGGACCTACAAGTACATCCTACTACTCGTACCAGGTGGGTACGGTTCGTATGATGACTCGTAGGTTGTTGCTTTTGAATTACATCTCTGAACCTCACCACGCCTCCTGCTATGGCTCGTAGGATGCTGTCACAAGTCATACTAAGATCCATAGCAGCTAATTTTTCAGTAGCTTTTCTGCCTCCAGTTTTTGTTTTCCCTGCACACTGAGCACACATAGTTCAATAACTTGGGTTGCCTCCCAAGAAGCGCTTGATTTAATATCACGGCATGATGCAGGTAGCCCGGTTACTCAGACTTCAGCAAGCCACCACTTGGGTTGCCTCCCAAGAAGCTCCTGATTTAACGCCGCGGCACCATGCAAGTCTGTTGACTACTCAAAATTCATCAAGTAACTCATATTCATCCTCTAGTGTTGAGATCACACTGTATTCCTTGGGTTGCTGCATTGTCCGGCAGATGTGTAAAGTGACCTCTTCTTTGTTTAATCTGAACTTTAGTTGGCCAGCCTCCACATCTACTAAGGCCCTCCCAGTCGCAAGGAATGGTCTCCCCAGAATGATGGGAACGTCATAATCAACCTCGCAATCCAAAATCACGAAATCTACTGGGAATATAAATTTGTACACCTTGACCAGTACATCGAATACGATCCCCACTAGCATCTTCACAGTTCTGTTGGCCATTAGTAGTCGCATAGTGGTCGGTGTGGGGGCTCCTAAGTCCAATTTCTTGAATACTGCCAATGGCATCGGGTTGATGCTTGCTCCCAGATTACAAAGTGCCCTTTCGAACTCGACATTGCCAATGGTGCACGGTATAGTGAAAGCACCTGGGTCTTCCTACTTTTGAGCCAGGACCCATGTAGCTATGGCACTACAGTGATGTACATTGTCCAGCGGTTTATAGGTTACGGACCTCTTCTCCGTCACCAAGTCCTTCATAAACTTAGCATATCCTGGAATTTGTTCCAATGCCTCTAGTTGCATAAGCATCGAAAGGAATTTCTGGAACTTAACATTTTTTGCCTTTTTCTTCATTCTTTGAGGGAATGGTGGTGGTGGTCGCAGGATAGCTTTGTGTACTTGAGTTGCTCCTTGATCAATGTCAGGTTCTTTCTCCTCTAGCGGGGCCTCTGGCAACTCAACATTCTCCATCTCAATACTATTATCACTTTCCTTAATAATGCTCTCTTTCTTCCTTTCAATTACAACAGAAAAAGGGGAGTCAACTGTGGTCTTACCACTCCTAGTCATCACCACCATGCAGTGGCCATCATTCTTTGTGTTCTGAACGGTACCCGTAACTCAACTTTGAAATGCTTCAATTCACAATTTTAACCCAACAAAAATATAATGTTTTCCTAGTCGTACATGGTTCGTTAACGTCCCTGATCATTGTATTTTAGAGATTTTTCGACCAAAGACCACTACTCACAGGGGTTTTGACAGTGATAACTTCAATCAAGTTAAAATTTTGATACTTAATGTATTACTTACTTGTTTCTTCTTTCTTCCACTGGGAATCACAAATGGGGGTTGAGACACACTTAATTTAGCGAGAAATTGTTCGTAGATTCCTTGATCTTGAGTTATAGGTGTGAGGAATTCGTGGTAGGGTTCGTAGTTTGATTTTATTTTCGTGGGAAAAAAGGTCGTGTGAGGTTTTTGGTTTAAAATAGGAAAACGGCAGATGTGAAACCTGGGCTGAGTCAGGTAATTTTTAAAATTTTGACCCTTCACGACTCGTACCACGAGTCGTACAAAGGACGTACGACTCGTTCCTTGGACCCGTAAGTCAGAGTTTTGAAAACTTACCTGGGGACCTACAAGTACATCCTACTACTCGTACCAGGTGGGTACAGTTCATATGATGACTCGTAGGTTGTTGCTTTTGAATTACATCTCTGAACCTCACCACGCCTCCTGCTATGGCTCGTAGGATGCTGTCACGAGTCATACTAAGATCCATAGCAGCTACTTTTTCAACAGCTTTTCTGCCTCCAGTTTTTGTTTTCCCTGCACACTGAGCACACATAGTTCAATAACTTGGGTTGCCTCCCAAGAAGCGCTTGATTTAATATCACGGCATGATACAGGTAGCCCGATTACTCAGACTTCAGCAAGCCACCACTTGGGTTGCCTCCCAAGAAGCACCTGATTTAACGCCGTGGCACGATGCAAGTCTATTGACTACTCAGAATTCATCATGTAACTCATATTCATCCTCTAGTGCTGAGATCACACTGTATTCCTTGGGTTGCTGCATTGTCCGGCAGATGCCCGAGTGATGCTTTATACCTTAATTTAGTCTTGTTTATCTAATTTATTTTATACATTTTCATGTGATTTTATATAAATATGAATATATGTGCTAACCAACATGATTAGTCCTTGTTTTGTAGGTTTCAATGATTTTGAGGAACTAATTCATAAGTTGGTGAAGTAGAGGAACGGAGTCGGGAGCAATTGGTGAAAGTCGGCAAGGAGCATGCCATGGAAAGGCTCCAGCGCGCTAGTGTCGTGCCACGCTAGGCCAGCTGCACGACAGAGCAAGGCCAACGCGCTGCATGAGCAACGTGTCACATTGGCAGCGCAGTGACACTCGGCAGTTTTGGCTTTCGGAGGCAATTTCCAGAGAGCCTCCGTTTTACCTCCGTGTCACGGAGGCAGTGCTCCGCGATACACTCTGTGACACGGAGCCGTTCCATGACAGGCTAAATTGTGCACGTTTGTCATTTACGATAAATAGGTCCCTTAGCTCTTAAAAACACTTTGTCACGATTTTATTCTGGAAAACTACCTAGGAGTGAAGGGAGAAGTGGGAGAACTTATCTAGGGTTTGTCAAATTCCCTTCTCATCTACCAAATTCTTGTAAGTATGTTAATTTAGTTGTAGTTTCTTGTAGTTTTACGAACATGAATGGCTGGAACCCTTCCTCTAGGGTTGAAGCCATGAATTATGATTGTGATTCTATGAAGTTGTTTTGGAATTAAGTTATTGATTGTTGTTTCCGTCTTGCATTCTGGATTGTTGGTTGTCTTTATGATTGATCACCATGAAAACATATACGTTAGCTTGGGCATAGGATTGAGAAAGCAGTGACCTAGGTCAGAACATGAGAATGTGAGGAGCATGTTTATATCTCACGATATAATTTCATGTTAGGATAGAAATATACCTAACACCTTGCTTGGTTGATAAAACGGGGGTATTTAAAGACTGACTTAGGATTATCACATCACCACTCGAAGAAGTAGTTGTGAGGCTAAGTTGATTTAAATTATTAGACGCACGAAAGTCCCTAATCATTTCCACGTAAACCACAACATAATTGATTGCCCACAAACTAGAAGTAGCATCCTCGCTCACAATGATGCAGTGAGGCTAGTTTGTCGTGTTTAGAGGCTCGAAAGACCATGAACATGCAATTCTAATTAGGTGAAACGACAATCGATAGTTGCATACTTAACCCATTGCAAATCATAGCACCGCATGATTATCTGGTTTTAACTCTATGTTGCTCCTAGAGTGCATTCAGAATATTTTGTTGACCAAATTTAGATTTAATTAAAAATCTCCCTCGAAAACTTCTATAACCAACATTTTCGGTATTTAAGATCACACTTGTAATGGATAGTTAGAGGAATGGGTCCAGTCCCTATGGGTTCGACATTCCGGTTCTTAAAAAGAGCCACTATATTACTTGCACGACCCGTACACTTGCGGACGCGCGAATAAGGGCACATCAAGTTTTTGGCGCCGTTGCCGGGGACTCGGTGAAATTTTGATAATTTATCTATTTTTGTGTGATTTTTGAAATTTCCTTAAGTGTTGAGAAACTTGGTCTTAGTCTGTTTATTTGCAGGTGAGAGGTTGTCCTGCCGAGCTGGCTAGAAGTAGAGAGCTTGTGGAACCGTTGCTGGAACCTGAGCGTAAAATCCATTTGCGAAGGAGAGTAGCTCTAGAGCAAAAGCTGAAGAGACTTCAAGAAAAGGTACAACAACAACCACCCGCGGGACAAGCACAATTGTCATCAGAAGCAATGGCAGCAAGACCAGTTCGCGAAGTGGCAATCCCACTGGCGACGAATGTGACCTCTAGTATCCGTAAACCGGAGCCTGGAGGGAACTTTGAGCTTAAACAGAACATGGTGCAGCTGTTACATTCTAGTGGTCAATTCACTAGGATGGCACATGAGGACCTGTAGTAGCACTTACAGAGCTTTTTAGAGATTAGTGACACGTTTTTCCCCACCGGCGTGTCCACAGATTATGTTCGATTGACCCTCTTCCCATTTTCATTCTCGGGAGAGGCGAAACAGTGGCTGAAGGCTGAGCCACCGAACTCCATAACTTCATGGAATGACTTGGCTAAGAAGTTCCTTATCAGATTCTTCCCTTCAAGCAAAACTGCAAAGTTGAGAAGCGAAATACTCAGTTTCAAGCAGAGGCCTGATGAGAACTTATATTTGGCTTGGGAAAGATTCAAGTCATTGTTGAGAGATTATCCCTATCACCAGCAATCGAATGAAGTGCTGGCTCACACCTTTGTAGAAAGTCTAGACCCACAGACTAAAATTTTACTAGACTCTGCAGCGGGTGGGCAAGCCTTGGAGAAGACGTATGATGAGTTGTACACTTTGTGGAACAGAATTGCCCAAGGAAATCCAAAGTGGAACAGCGAGTCATCGAGAGGGGCACGGCCAAAGGCAATGTCAAGTGTTCAGCCCGAGTCTGATAGAGGACTTCAAATTGAGAAGAAGTTGGAGAAAGAGAGGAACAGAGTGGAGGTTGTTTCCTCTAAACAGCAAAAGAAAAGGATATGGTTCTCGAAAGAGAACCCAGGTATGAGGATGTCCTGAAAAGGATAGTCCACGTCGTGCCGCGACGAAAAATTAGGTGCTTCTTGGGAGGCAACCCAAGGGTACCTCAGGTATAATTTGTAATTTTCATTTTGTGTTGATTTTGTTATTTTCATTTTGTTTTTGTTTTTGGTGGAAAGTTAAGCACAGATGGAGGGAAGTCTGAGTACCGAGAAGGTGGAAGTTAAAGAGCATGGAATAGAAGAAGTGTGGGGTCGAACACCCACCTCTGAGAACTTGAACGGAAAGCATGCTTTTAGCTTGGCATAGAGGCTCAGGGAGTATTTCTCGTCCTTTAAATTTTAATTTGATGCTACGAGGACATAGCATGATTTAAGTGTGGGGTGAGAAAAATTTTAAAATTTTTGTGCTTAAAAAAATTTTTGGTGAATGTAATGCTTGTGAGGAATTTGGGAGAAATTTGAAAAATTTGAAAAAATTTTTATGAGTCAAGCATGTATTCATCACCCGTTGGTTTTTCTTTTCGGTTCTTTTCCGACGGGGGGTCTTTGAACCAAAGAATAAAAAACAAAAAAATAAAAAAACCAATTTTCTTTGTCTGTATATAATGTTTTTAGTCATAGTTAGGGACTGTTTCCGACGATGGATGGATGACGATCGTCTTGAGGAAAAATTAGTCATTAAGTTTTGGTTTTTGAAACCGTAGCTAATTGATGCTTGATGTTCTTGGTATGTACTATAAATGTTTGTAAGAGGCAAGTATGGTTAGTATTGAATCAAGCAAGTGGTATAACTTTGTTTGAGACACTTAGGCTCTTGAATTTGACTCAATATGATTGAAGCTTAATTCTGAATTCTTGTGATTAGCTGAGTTAAGAGTCTGCTGAATGTGTCTCGAATTGAGCATGTGCCATGAGTGTAAGGTTTTTGAGTATTCTGTGCTATTGTGGATTGTCTAGAACTTGCCTGGTGTGTTTATAAAACGAAATGAAGGATGTGAATTGTAGGAGATGATTTAGGCATTTCTTTGAATGAACCTAATTTTTATCCCTCACTTTACCTACCTTGAATGTTGAATCCTAGTGAGCCCCATTGTGCCTTAAGCCTATTCTTTGATAGCTACAACAAAAGCTTAATCCTTTTTCTTTCATTAGCCTTGAATTTGATCCAAAACTCCTAAGCGCTTAAGTGAAAAAAAAATCCAAAGAACGAAGGAGTGAGAAGAAGGAAAAGAAAGGAAAAGTAGCAAGTTGTAGAAGTGGAAAAAAGGACAAAGGTGCACTTGTGTAAAAATGGTTGATTATTATTAAGGAGTAAGAAAACAAATTAATGAAAAATTATTTATAGAGCTCCTTACTAATAAGCTAAAAGTGCCTAAAGAAAGGATGGAACATAAGAGGAAAAAGAAAGCTAAAAGGAGAAAAAGGTGAAGTAAGAGAAGGGAAGTTTGTAATGAGGGTGTAATGTATTAAAAGTGCTTGGGAAAGATAGTCACTATTATTGTCCAGAATAGTACCTACCCGTCCCTTAGCTTACATTACAACTCATTAAGTCCTACTTGATGTTACATTCACACATCCTTAAATTAGTGGAATAAAACACTAAGGGCAAGCTTATGGGTCATTACATGATGCATGTGAATCCTTTGTGAGAGTGAGCGTAATTCTATTCATGTACCCACACATGTTGTGATTTAAAAAGTTTTTGCGTGTGAAAATGGGTAACTCTCATTCCGTGAGGGCACATGTTGACTGAAGGATATAATTCATGTGGGATTTCTTAATCAGTTGATTTGCATGAGTTTGCTAAGATTGAGAGTCGCTTCTTGAGGTTAAGAAGTCTTAGCGGAGTTGTATTTCATTTCAATGATTAAATCGTGCATGCTCTATTTGTAGCTTGTTATCTTACGTAATCATTATAGTCGTAGCTTGAATTATCTTACTAAATTAGTTATGTGTGAGTCTCCATATGCATGAGATGTAAAAGGTTGTTCGAGGACGAACAAGAATTTAAGTGTGGGGTAGGTGATCTCGGGCCAAAATAGCATGCCCGAGTGATGCTTTATACCTTAATTTAGTCTTGTTTATCTAATTTATTTTATACATTTTCATGTGATTTTATATAAATATGAATATATGTCCTAACCAACATGATTAGTCCTTGTTTTGTAGGTTTCAATGATTTTGAGGAACTAATTCATAAGTTGGTGAAGTAGAGGAATGGAGTCGGGAGAAATTGGCGAAAGTAGGCAAGGAGCATGCCATGGAAAGGCTCTAGCACGCCAGCGCCGTGCCACGCTAGGCCAGCTGCGCGACAGAGCAAGGCCAATGCGTTGCATGAGCAGCGTGTCACGCCGGCAGCGCGATGACACTCGGCAGTTTTGGCTTCCGGAGGCAATTTCCAGAGAGCCTCCGTGTTACCTCCGTGTCACGGAGGCAGTGCTCCGCGATACACTCCATGACACGAAGCCGTTCCACGACAGGCTAAATTGTGCACGTTTCTCATTTACTATAAATAGGTCCCTTAGCTCCTAAAAACACTTTGTCACGATTTTATTCTGGAAAACTACCTAGGAGTGAAGGGAGAAGCGGGCGAACTTATCTAGGGTTTGTCAAATTCCCTTCTCATCTACCGAATTCTTGTAAGTATGTTAATTTAGTTGTAGTTTCTTGTAGTTTTACGATCATGAATGGCTAGAACCCTTCCTCTAGGGTTGAAGCAATGAATTATGATTGTGATTCTATGAAGTTGTTTTGGAATTAAGTTATTGATTGTTGTTTCCGTCTTGCATTCTAGATTGTTGGTTGTCTTTATGATTGATCACCATGAAAACATATACGTTAGCTTAGGCATAGGCTTGAGAAAGCAGTGACCTAGGTCAGAACATGAGAATGTGAGGAGCATGTTTATATCTCACGATATAATTTCGTGTTAGGATAGATATATACCTAACACCTTGCTTGGTTGATAAAACGGGGGTATTTAAAGACCAGCTTAGGATTATCACATCACCACTCGAAGAAGTAGTTGTGAGGTTAAGTTGAGTTAAATGATTAGACGCACGAAAGTCCCTAATCATTTCCACGTAAACCACAACATAATTGATTTCCCACAAACTAGAAGTAGCATCCTCGCTCACAATGATGTAGTGAGGCTAGTTTGTCGTATTTAGAGGCTCGAAAGACCATGAACATGCTATTCTAATTATGTGAAACGACAATCGATAGTTGCATACTTAACCCATTGCAAATCGCAGCATCGCATGATTATCTAGTTTTAACTCTATGTTGCTCCTAGAGTGCATTCAGAATATTTCGTTGACCAAATTTAGATTTAATTAAAAATCTCCCTTGAAAACTTCTATAACCAACATTTTCGGTATTTAAGATCACACTTGTAATGGATAGTTAGAGGAATGGGTCCAGTCCCTGTGGGTTCGACATTTCGGTTCTTAAAAAGAGCCACTATATAACTTGCACGACCCGTACACTTGCGGACGCGCGAATAAGGGCACGTCACCTGACAGTTTCCCAAGATTCTGCTCAATTTTCTTGATGGCGATTGCATGAGATTCCACTCTCTGACCCATATTTGATATGTCACCACGAATCTCCTTTAATTACTCGTCAGTGGACCTCACCTTCTTCAGCATCTCGGCCATCATGCTCCCTAACTTTGATTGCCCAGCCTCCCCCTCTTGTGCATTGGGAGGAACATAAACTCCAGCTCAGTCATTGCTATAGCCATCGTTTCTTCTCCATTCTCCATCGCTCTCAAGACCTCGGCTCCTATCTCTGTACCCATTTTAGTTGTAGTTTTCTCTGTATTGGTTCTGACCTTAGTTTCCAGAACCATGGCACCAATTTTCTTGTCCAAACGCTTGGGCGTTGGCTCAAAAATCCGCCACTTGGCTATCTAGGAAATTTACCTCTTCCTCAAAATTAGAGTGATCACCTCCGGTATCCATTCCTTGTGTCCCCACTGCATTTATCTTTTTGTCTCCTGCTCCCATGATGTGATTTGTAAGAAAATCCAACGATGTGCGCATGTAAGCAAACTCTTGGTTGTGTTATTCTTCCTTCCTATGTTGGTCTGCAGTCAAACCAATAGCATATGTACTGACCGCTGCATCAGCCTCCATTGTATGCCATGCCTTGTTTGTTTTAGTCACCCTATCAAGGATTGTAGCAGCTTTCTCCTAGGTGTGACTCATCAATGCTCCTCCTGCCACAGTGTCTGCAACAGCTTTTGTGCTATTATTTAAAGGCCTGTAAAAATTTCCAAAAAGCTGTCATCTGGGATTTTATGGTTCGGGCACTTTGTCAACTACTTCTTGAACCTTAGCCAGGTTTCATGAAGTGCCTCTGTCTTGAGTTGTTGGAAATTGTAGATCTCATCCTTTAGCTGGAACATTCTAGAGGGGGGAAAGAATCTCTCCAAGAAGGCTTGCTTGAGTTCCCTCCAGTTGGTTATGGAGTCGTTGGGCAACTCCGATAACCATAAAGTGGCTTCCCCTAATGGAGAGAAGGGGAAAAGTCTGAGTCGAATGGCATCTTGGCCAACTCCGTGCAACCTGTACGCCTTTCATATTCCTACGAAGTTCATCAAGTGCAGGTTGGCGTCATCCGCTGTGTGTCACCCCTTTCATGTTTAACAATTGAATCATGGTGCTCGTGATATCAAATTCAGCCCGAGCGGGTAGTGGTGGTGGCATAATTACTCCAGTTGACAGAACTTCATCAATGTCTGGGTCCTCATCATCGAAGAACTGAGGGGCAAGCATATAACCGTTGTTACCTCTCCCATGTCGACCAGCATTAACTAACTCTTCTCTGATATCTTCTGCATCCTGAAGTGTAGCTTGTCGAGCAAGCTTAGCTTGCCTAGCTTCTTCAGTTATGCGGGCATCTCTTTGTACCTAGTTCTCCATCCTGTGCAGTGTTCGTTCAATTTCTGGTTTCAATGGAATCAGGGGATCTCCACTACTCGGAGTGCTTGGTATTCACTGGCAAACAGCCTATGGATATCAAAAACAAAAAGAAAATGTAATTAAGGAAATAACTAACAAAAGAGTCAAATACAAGCAAATAATCTAGTCTTCGTTGTATTCCCCGGCAATGGCGCCACTTTTTGATAACGCTCAAACCATACATCCTACCAAAGTATAAAGCGGATTTTTTCAATAAAGAACCCAACTAGAGGCTGGGGTCTATCCCATAGGGAGTATGGAAGAGCTAGACTAAATTCGATAAGTGAACTTGTTAGGTAGTTACTCCAAATAGGGGGGTTCTAAAGAAAACAATAATTGAAAACACAGTTAAAACTTTAGTTGAAATCAAGAATGAAGGATAACTAGGGTTTTATGTTCCCCATGGGTTCATAACTGCTTCGGGTATATATACATGATCATCATCAATGCTTACTCGTAGAACTGATAACTTAAGTTCATTCAAAGGACTGGTTCGTCCCTATTGAATGACTATACTTAATCACCGGGTCATGTCTCATGAGTGATCGCAAATTAACCGTTATCAATATGTCCCAAATTTAACTATCCTGCGACCATAGCTCAAATTAATACAATGATCATCAAGATCAAGACTTTGTTGTAATTCTCTTTTCCTAATCTCTACCTCTCTAGGCTCAAGCAAGTAAAGCATTCGGGCATTTCCTAGCGTTGTACACCGTTAAGAAATGTTTAATCATGAAGAGAACGCAATACAAGGGTTTTGCATTGGTTTTGAATCACTTTTATGTAACCCTAGCTTGTTAATCCACCATGGTTCCCACAACTCTAGCTATGGAGGTTTAGCCTCTCATAGTTGCAAGATTGTGATTTGCATTCATATTTAAATAAATAAATCAATACTTACAATTATGGATTAGAGAAAAACTTCTTTGTATTAATCAGAAAAATCCTCAAGAACAATATGAAGATCAAGACAAAACCAAGAAAAGGCTGATCACAAGTTGAACAACTTAATTCTCACATCTAATTCTCTCTAACTTGATTGCTAATCACTTCTAATCACTCCTAATCACCTCCCTTATGAAAATAAAACATAAAACGTATCTATACAAACATAAAAATCCTTTTCCTAGGCTAACAGGGTGATTTTTCATAACTGAAGCCTCTTGCATCACCACTTTTCCTATGACCCGTAGCAGGTATGTACGGGTCTTACCTGCTTCCCGTTTGTCATTAGCTGGATGAAATTTGGTTGTGTTGTACCCTTGTATAACTCTTACATGCTTCCTACGAGTCGTACTAAGCTTCCGTGGCTTGAAGCTAAGGTTTTCAATCAGTTAAGAAATTTATTCAACCTTGTTAAATCTCTAAGTTTGTATGATCATTCCTAGTTGAAATTCATGTCTTCGTTTTATTATTACAGATTGCTTCCTTAACCTTGAACCTTATTATGATATTTGAATGAGACTTGCACAATTGAGAACTCAGATATGAGTGCTATATTGTTATGATATTTTTATTCAAATTATGAATGTTAGTACAGATACATGAACAGAAAGTTAATGCTTTAGTATGTTGAGTCTAAAAATTTTAGTCAGTACTCAGTATACTCAGTATTCTCCAAAAATATCAACCGATCAGTCTGACTGTTATCAGTATTTTGAGAAACTCAGTAAACTCAGTAGTATCAGTTTATCAGCTTGTTAGTCGTTCTTTAGACTGTTATTATGCTTTCAGATAAAGCAGCTCTGACAAGTCTTAGAACATAGTTTCTTTCAGGTCCTAGACTCTTAGAACACTTTTAGATAAGTAGTTCTGACTTAGTCTTGGGACATTAGTTTCGATCTATCAGCATAATTAGATAGATTTAGGATTTCCAGTGGGAGTAGTACTTAGCACCGAGTGGGTCGGGGTTCAACGCACCCAGGTTCCCAGAACTACGTTGCCACCGTAGGTTATTAGCCCGAATGGGTGATGTGCTATGAGTTTACAGCACTTTCGATGCTCAAAACTAAGAAAATAGCATGAAGTTAGGTATATTTATATGGATATAAGGCACTTTTTCTTTGATTATAGGATAAATAGGTGTTGGACCACAAGTGTGAAAAAGATAGCCTGAAAGTGCAGAAAATAGGCTTAACTCACAGTCCTCAGTACGAGCCGTAGGAAGCTGCTACGAGTCGTACTACTGGTCGTGAGAAGTTTCAGAAGGATAAGGATGAAGAGGTGTATCCTACGACTCTCAGTACGAGTAGTACAAAGGTTGTATGGGTCATAGTGAATAAGTCATGGAAAGATTCAGAAGATTTGCACAAGAGGCTGACTCCTGTTACGAATAGACAGTACGAGTCGTGGCATCAAGGTACGAGTCATACCAAAGCACTCATGATGAACTTTAGAAAAATTTCAAAGTCTCAAACTTCAACAAGGCTAGAATTTAGAAAGATTTCTGAAAATAGTTTGGGACAGAAGGGGGTAAGGAAACTCTTGTTGAAATCCCACACACCTGAAGGAAGATCCCTGAGACTTAGCTTGGAAGGTCTGAGAAAAGATGGATGCCTTAGCTCTTGCTTGAAACTAATTGGCTGGGTTCTTTGCGTGTTTTCAAAAGAATGAGGAGAGAGGACCATCTAATCCCCTAAATCCCCTTCTAAATATTCCCAAAACGACGTAGTTTAGGAGTTAAGCTCTCAAAATTTTACAAAAATGCCCCTATAAACTGTTATTAAAATTCTACCCGTCATGTGGTATGACTCAACCTACGAGTCATACCAAGATCATATGATCCATACTGACATCTGTGGTGGGGCCCTTCTCAACACCATTCTCTAAAGTTTTCCATGAAAGTCTACCATGATCCGTAAGATCGTACTACGAGTCTTACTACAATTCTAACTTCCTTGAAGCCTTTTGAATATTTCTTTGAAACTCAATCACGACTAGATGCATGACCCGTACCAGCCTACCACGAGTCATACCTTGGGTCATGGTTTTTCCAAGAATTCCTGACATCTTCTCTAAACTTTTCCACGATTGGTCAATACGATCCATATCATGGTGGTACAAATTATGACATGCAGCCGTTGTTTCTCCCAGCCACCCATACTGTTTTCCCTGACCCTTCTACTACGAGTCCTGGTATGACTCATACCACTGTCCTACTAGTCATACTATGACGTACTAAGGCCTTTTTCACAGTTTTCTAGCATTATATCATTTTACAAAGGCTAGTCCCAGGGATTTCTGGGGTGTTACATGTGACATGCTTATTTGAAAACATTTAATGAAAAACAAGTAAATCTAGTTTTTGGGTCATGTATATGTACTGAATACTGAATGTGAAATCATAAGTTGAGACCTGTAACTAAAATAACTGTACTGAAATTGAAACTGAACTGCACTGTGGGAGATACTATTAACCGACATACTCCAATATGAGCCTTATGGAGCCTGACCTGTAACCCCGATTGGAAGGGTGTTCGTATCTTACCAAGGGTAAGAACTCTAACTGGCATGATATCACTCGTGAACTCAGGAAGACAATTTCTAATAACGACGACCCCCGCATGCTCCCATTGAGTCAAGGGAGACAGTCTCAAATAATGAGGAATCCATATTCCTCGTGCTAACGGAAACCCACTCATCTATTAAGAATTCCTTATCCTACGGTAGTACATAGTTTTGAGATCTGGGTATGCTGGAAATTTGGCCTACTCGGTACTAAGTACTATCCCAACTAAACATAAGATACATGTAACTGAAATTCTGAAGCTAATGCCCTAATACTAGTCGGAACCACTTTATCTAGCAAGAGTCCCGAGAGCCTAAAGGACCATGACATACTAATATTGAGGGCTCATAACTGATATTCTAAGATTAGTCAGGGCTACTTTATACTATCAAGAGGCTTGAGATTCTAAAGAATCATAAATGTGCTAATCATACTAAATTTATGAAAAACGTAAATCCAAATCATAGTGTAAATCATATGTACTAAACTCATGGTAAAATCATATATCTCAGATGGACCATATTTTTTAAAATAACTAATTCATGGGCTGAACTTTGGGAAATCATGCTAACATCAAATCATGGGATTTCATCATGCAATTGGGAGTGAATTCATGAACATCATGTGCTATTTATCATGAGGACCTTGAAAACCATGGAAGACATGAGAGAAAACATTCATGGAATGGAAACCATAAGACATGCTTTTCTAGAGAATCAAAGTAGTTAGGGTTATGAGCATAAATTGGGACACAAGGATGAAATAAGATCCTTGTTGAAGTCCCACATACCTGGTGGAAGAATTCCCTTTGAGAAGTTGAAGCTTGCAGCCACTTGGAGAGAAAACCCTAGTTCTTGAGCCTTAAGAGAAAAATGGAGAAGATGACTTAGGATGATTTTGAGTAGATTGAGGGATTGGGATAGGAAAATCCCTTTAATTTGTCCCAAAGAAAGCCTCAAATGACCTAGTTAAGGAGTTAAAAGCGTAAAAATTATAAAAGCTCCCCTTAAAAAAGTTCTTAAAAATATGTTCGTCCAGTGTTGCTCGTCGTACCATGACTCGTGGTGACATACCATGAGTCATGGTATGCCATTCATGGATTTTGGGAGGCTTAAATAGCTAGCTGAAACTCCTAGTACTGGTGCCTGGTGTTCGGGAGGTTTTGGGGTTATAAAACCGACTCACAAGTGCACGTGGTCGAACAAGTAGTAAGTGGCTTTAGTAAGCCAAGTATCGATCCCACAGAGACTTGGATTAAGTGCAATTTGTTCAAGTATACTATATTTTTACTTCTAAATATGTTGACAACAAAGTAACCAAAAAGTGAATAATTTGTTTTATAAATTTTATACTAAAACTACGAACAATTATCTACTTTGAATTTGAACTATGGATAAGAGCATGCCGAGGTTAACGAACATGTAATGAAATTGATTATCATCATAAATTGGTTAATCTTTTCTTCCAGTTGCTAGCCAAGAACATTTGCCAAGAGATTAAAGCTCTCGTATTTAATCTCACTTAAGAATCAAACCATCCGTCTACATTTCTGTGATCAAATGCAATACATGTTCTAGCCATACAATTCCAGTTCCTAAATTGACTAATACGACTTTCGGGTATATTTCTATCCTGAATGCACATCAAAACTCAATTATCCCTAATCAAGTTAAGAACAATATCCTATTAATTCACAACTTTCCAATTTCGTGCTCTCTCGAGTGAAATCGGACTTTTTAGATGTACATTAATGTAGGCCACACACCAATGCAGTAAGAACAAGAATTAATAGAACAACATGGAAGAAAAAGATGAAAAACCATATAATCAATAATCAAAATTCATCACAAGTGTTCATAACCTCAGCAAGGAAGGGAATTAGCCACTCATTTGTGGATTAATCATCATAAAACGAGTGTTAATCATACAAACAATTGAATTAGAGAAGAAAGAAAGAGAGAAAAAACCCTGAACTTTTCGTCCCTCAACTGCCTGTAACCCACGTCCTTGCTCCACCAAGTCTGAATTATGAAAAATGAACTTAAGTGTTCTATTTATACTAGTGGGAATTTTTCCCCGAATAATGAGCAACGTGTCACGGAGTGCATCGCGGAGCACAGCCTTTGTGACACGCCATGAACGCGGACCCTCACTGGAACTGGGGGTCCGGAAATTTAATCTCAACGTGGCACGGCGTGCATCGCGGAGCACTGGCTCCGTGCCACGGAGCAAACGCGGACCTTCACTGGAAATTTGGTGAATTTTCACCCTCCAGGCAGAATGCCTCGGCGATGGCAGCGTGACACGGGTCCATCGCGGAGCCCCTTTAAATCATGTTGTCCAATGCCTTTTCCTTGCTCGCATCCAAGTCCAACTCCGATATCGTCCAACATGCCTTTTAGTTTCTCAAAATCACATTTTACCTGCAAAACAATGCTAATCATGTTGGTTAGTATAAATTCACATTTTATTCCTAATTACATGAAAATGTATACACATTGATAGATAAACAAGGCTAAAATGATACTTTTGAGTATCACTTGGGCATATAAATCTGCCCAAGATCACTTACCCCACACTTAAATCCTTGTTCGTCCTCGAACAACAAACATACAATTCATGCAATTTACATCCCAACCTCGCTACTATGGTACGACAATTTAAGCTACGGTCATACCGATCACTCAATATTGCAAATCATCAAGAAAACATGCATGGTCTTATCAATGCAATGACCTTCAATACATTAAGACTTCCTAGACTTTAAGAATCGACTCTCGATATCGGCAAACTCATGCAAATCAGCTGATCAAGATATCCGACACGAAAATCAATCTTTCATCAAGCATGTGCCCTCACAACTCAAGAGAATCTTTCCCTTTTTGCTCATGTGACACACAAACATTCAAGCAGGGGCATGTACACACAATTTCACTCTCTCTCCCAAAAGAATTCACATGCATCATGTCGTGACCCATAAGCTTGCCCTTAGTGTATTACTCCACTAATGTAAAGAAATGCAATGTAAGATCACGTAGGACTTTAATGGGTTGTAATGGAAGCTATGGAACTAGTAAATATTGGATTAGCCAATAATAGCCACTAGCATCCTTAAGCGCCTTTCCAACACATTCCCAACAACTCATGGACATTGTTTCTCTCTTTTTCTTTTTTTTTTCATCATCCCATTCTTGATGATTTACTTTAGTATGGCCCATTTCATTAAGCACACTTGACACAATAACAAAGGTTATTCATGCACCTTCATTATCGTTTATTTATAACCAGTGCACCTTCAACCTTTTCTTTTCTTCCCTTACTCCACTTTTCTTTTTCTTTTCACCATTCTCACTCTTTGACACTTTGGGAAAATTATTTTCTCTTCTTAAGCGCTTCAGAGTTTTGTATAAACTTTACGGCTAATGAAAAGAAGGAATTAAGCTCGGTTTACACTTTCTGGACAAAAGAAAGAAATAATAGGCTAAAGGCTCAAAGGGCTGACTAGGGTATACAATCACAGAAAAGGGGAGTATGACAAGAAAAAAATGGAAACTCTCGGTTAAAACAAAGAAATGCCTACATCCTTTCCTACAATACACCTCCTTCATTTCGTTTTGTACACACACTAGGCAAGTTCTAGACATTTCACAATAGCATGGAATAACAACACCTCACTTCACACTTTATGCACATGCTCGATTCAAGATGTATTCACAGACTCTTCAATCAGCTAATTACAGGAATTCAAACATTAAGCCTCAATCACACTGAATCGAACTCTACAGCCTAGGTATCTCAACATATTTACACGATTGCATGCTTTCATACGAATCACCTTTGCATTTTGAATATCATGTACAACACGCAACCAAACTCTCGCAACCATATAGTAACTACAGGTTCCGGGATGCAATCCACCAAGGAAAAATTGAAAAATAATTGAAAAAAACTACTCCTAACGACTACATTTCCCTTAAGACGGTCGTCATCCATCCATCATAGGGAACGGTCACTAACTATGACTTCGGTTCAATGAAACCCTTCTTGGTAAAAGAACCGAAAACAAACGCCGAGAAACCCAAAATTAAAAAAGTTGAAAATTTTGCAAAATATCGATCATTTCGATAGAAAAATTATATACAAAATATTTTAAATATGTACAAAATATTTTCAAAAATTTTAAAAGTATCGATCATTTCGATAATTAGAATATTTACAGAATCAGCTGGCAACATTCACAACACACAGCAATTTCACAAATATTTACAAATACAGAACAATTTGAAAACTCACAAACATAGGGAAACACAACATACAAAATAACAGAGGAGAACATACAAACAAATAGCCCAGCCCAGCACCTAACTACTCCCACCCCACACTTAATCCGAACACTGTCCCCAGTGTTCACAAAAATTAAATAACACAAAATCGGGTGGTGGAACTCCCTGATCAGTCAAAGTATTCCACTTCTTCATCAGGTGCTGCTGCCTCATCTCCCATATCCGAGTCGCCTCCATCGTCATCATCGGACTCCACATCGGAGTCCTCCCGACGCGTCTCCTCATCCGTGGGGACGTCATCGTCTGTGAGCTCTACAAATGCTGGCCCTACTCGGCATAGAGCCCTGGCGTTTTCGCCAAATGGGTAATCTAGCTCGAGCTGCCATAGCTCCTCCTCCATCGCCGGCCTCCCACCTATCCCGAGCTGGAGCATCTGCATCCCATACATCTGCGCCACGTACTGGTCATCCCGAGCGTGTCGCTCGCCAAGTGTCAGCACTGGCCCATGGGTGGTGTTGGGAGCCTTAGTTTTGGTAACATCCAAGGCTCGCTGCTCCAACTGCGGGATATAATCGAGGGCCTCCTCTTCGACATCGAGGCCCCTGAGAAAGGTGGTGAGTAGTCCACCAAAACCATACCTGTGCCCCTAGTGCAACTGGGCTCTCTTCATAGCGGATATAATAACCGCCCCGACATTTATCTCCAGCCCTTTCATCAGGGCGTACACCAGGCAAACACGATCCCGGGTTACATCAGTTATATGTACCCCCGGGATGAGGCAAGAGCAGACTATCTTCAGCCAAATTCGGGCTTCCCTGTTCATCTGAGAATATGGCAGAGCCTGGTGGTAGCCCCTTTCTTTGCGCCTGCTCCATCTAGCTGTAGATCGGGCCCCACATAGTGTGCGTCTGATGTCAGCATACGGTGGGGTAATGTTCAGCTGTCGGAGGACGTGGGCGTCTGTGTCCCACGCTCCTATGATGGCATTTAGCTGGTGGGGCTCCAGAGTGACTATCTGCCCTCTAATTTTGATGGTGTGGCTTCGGATTGACGGGTTCCAGTTGGCATAAAACTCCCGAACCAAGTGCAGGTTGCATTCTTTGGGCTCCTCGAATATGAAATTGAGCCCCGCTGCCTCGATCCGGTGAACTATCCTAGGGAACTCCTGTGCCAATGGCTCCCGTGCTATATGCTCCTCGGGGAAATATTTGTTCTCCTTGTGCTTTGCGTACCACTTTTTCCCCTCGTCAGTCACCCATCTTGTTCCATATTGGCAGCACTGGCCGCGTGGAACTGCTGGTGCTGCTGGGACTGCTGTGCCCAGTCTGAGTCTCTTCCTGCCGGTGCTTGAAGTTGATGCACCTTTCCCTTTATGTTGCCGGCTTGCCATTTTACCTGTCAACCCAAGTAAACAAGCTCAATGTTAAGCTAAATAAATATTAACTTCGGCTAAGGTCGGGTTACGCTAAGTTACCCCACACTTAGTCCTTAGCTACAGTTACAACAATACGGCAAGAATAACTTTATTTACATCAAAACAACCAACTATACAATCATGCTTAGTGCGTTCAAAAGAAAATTCGACGGTATAACTTCTGCGTACTACTCAGACTTCATACAGCTAATCACAATCACTACCATCGCCAACATTTTAACCATTGCACTTAGCAAAGAAAAACAAAGAAACAAAAATGACAACAAAAATTTATATACATGAACCTATCCAACCAACCAAATTCGAGCAAATTTCAACAATTCCCCCAAACCCGAGAATTCGTCGTCTATTCACATCCTCACACTTTGTACAACGACTCATCTCATTCAACACGTACAACCCGGCATAAAATTCACAATTTCAACACATTTCTAACTTCACATTCAACAACAAGCCCTAGAATTGATTTTCGCAATCAAATTCGAATAATTTATACAATCGACAAGTTCAAACAATCATAACGACATTCCGAACATTTATCAATCAACAAATAACTCGAATTCATGCTTAATTTCGACTTAGGGCGATTTAGTTCACCTCCCATGCTTAAAATCAAAGAAAATCGGCAAAAACTTGAGAAGGAATCGGAAAACATACCTTGAAGTTGAATAATCGAAGAAAACTCGGAAATTTGTTGCCTTAAACCGTGGCACGTTGATGGGAGAGGGGTTTTGGGACGTTTGGTCGTGGAAGAAATTGAAAATGAGGGGAAAAGGGGAGGTTTCGGGTAAAAAAGGGTAGAAAAACACGCGGGTCACCCGGCAACCCGGTGTGACCCATCGCGATATACAAGGCAACGTATCACGGAGTGCATCGCGGTGCACTGCCTCCGTGACACAGAGCCATCGCGACAGCATTCTGGAAATTTTTAAAATTTCTGGGTTATACCTCAACGTGTCACGGAGGGTAACGCGGAGGTCCTCCTCCGTGACACGGAGCTATCGCCCCAGCTCACTGTTTTCTACATTTTATTAATTTTTCATACCTCGACTTTTCCTTCACGATTTCGTGCACATTTTCCTCCGTTTGACCTGAAAATCATCTCACTAAACAAAACTGGTTAGAATAATAGGTTTCACCTAACTAAAAATAAAAAATACTAACTAGAATGAAAAATTTTGTAATAAATCAAGAAAAAGAAAAAGAAAAATCTATTTACACTTTACAAAATGAAAGAAAAAATTTTCACGGGTTGCCTCCCGTGCAGCGCCTGGTTTACCATCGCGGCTCGACGTCATTTAAGCTCAATTGTCCGCTAGGGTGATGGACGATTTCTCTCGATCACTGTCCTCCCCCCAGTAGTGCTTACACCTTTGGCCATTTACTAAGAACGTGGCACTCCGATCTTCTCACCACAATTCTACCGCCCCGTGCGGGGTCATTCTTACCACTTCAAATGGTCCTGACCATTTAGACCTCAGCTTCCCTGGAAACAACTTCAATCTCGAATTGAAAAGCAAAACTTTCTGTCCCGGCTCAAAAATGCGATGCACCACATGCTTATCATGCCATCTTTTAGTTCTTTCCTTGTAGAACTTGGCACTCTCATAGGCATGCCAGCGGAACTCGTCAAGTTCACTGAGCTGCATGAGTCTCTTTTTACCCTCCAGCTCTAAGTCCATATTTAGCTTCCTGACAGCCCAGAAGGTTCGGTGCTCTAATTCCACAGGAAGATGACATGCTTTGCCATAGACCAGTCGGTATGGTGAGGTTCCAATCGGTGTCTTGTAAGCAGTTCTGTAAGCCCACAACGCATCATCAAGTTTGCTTGACCAATCATTTCGTTGTGTATTCACCGTTTTCTGAAGAATCTGCTTCACTTCTCTATTTGACACCTCTACTTGCCCACTAGTTTGGGGGTGGTATGTTGTTGCCACTTTATGGCGCACCCCATACTTGGCTAGTAATTTCTTGAAACTTGCATTGACAAAATGAGCCCCTCTATCACTGATAATGGCTCGGGGTGTCCCGAACCTGGTGAGGATGTGTTTTTTCACAAACTTCGTTACTACCTTGTTGTCATTCCTGGGGCAAGCTATTGCTTCCACCCATTTTGATACATAATCTATAGCCACCAAGATGTAACAATTACCAAATGACGGTGGGAATGGACCCATGAAATCAATGCCCCATACATCAAAAGGCTCAACTTCCAGTATATTCTGCAGCGGCATCTCTTGTCTTCTGCCAATTGATCCTGTACGCTGACATCTATCACACATTTTGACATACGCCATAGAGTCTCTGAACAGTGTTGGCCAAAAGAAACCTGACTGTAGAACCTTGTGCGCTGTTCTCTCGCCTCCGTGATGACCTCCATACAATGAAGAATGGCAGCCCCTCAACACCTCTGCAATCTGACTCTCTGGGATGCATCTTCTCGTTACCTGATCTGGTCCTTGTTTGAATAAATATGGTTCATCCCAAACAAAGTGCCGGCTATCATGCCTCAATTTCCTTCTTTGTTGGTCTGTTGCCTCAGGTGGGTAGACTCCGCTCACTAGCAAGTTGACTATGTCTGCATACCATGGAACTTCGGCTTCCCCCACTGCCAAGAGTTGCTCATCTGGGAACTCTTCATTTATGTTATCACTTTCCATCACATGCGATCGGCTTTCCAATCGTGAGAGGTAATTTGCTACCTGATTCTCGCTCCCCTTTCGGTCTTTGATCTCGAGATCGAACTCCTGCAACAACAAGATCCATCTGATCAACCTCGCTTAGCATCCTTCTTGTTGAATAGGTACCGAATTGCTGCATGGTCTGCGTACACCACCACTTTCGAACCCACCAAATAGGACCTGAATTTGTCAAATGCAAACACCAAGGCTAGCATTTCCTTCTCCGTGACTGTGTAGTTGCTTTGGGCTGTATTCAGCGTTTTGCTTACATAATGGATAGAATGAAAGATTCTATTTTTTCTTTGCCCCAATACAGCTCCCACAGCCACATCACTGGCATCACACATCAGCTCAAATGGTTGTTCCCAGTCTGGAGAAGTGAGGATAGGTGCTTCTATCAATTTCTGCTTCAGCTCTTCAAATGCCTTAACACACTCATCATTCAACTCAAACTTCTACCTCTTTTTCCAGCAATCTGCAAAGTGGTCTAGAGATTTTGGAAATGTTTTTGATGAATCATCTGTAGAATCCTGCATGCCCAAGAAAACTGTGCCCACCTTTCACTGACACTGGTGGTGGCAACTTTTTAATAACCTCGATCTTAGCACGATCGACTTCCAACCCCTTTTGAGATACTTTGTGGCCAAGGACAATACCCTCCTTCACCAAGAAGTGGCATTTCTCCCAGTTTAATACAAGGTTGGATTCCTCACAATGAGCCAGCACCCTGTCAAGATTCTGCAAACAAGTAGCAAACGAATTACCAAAAATAGAAAAATCATCCATAAATACCTCAACAAAATCCTCCACCATGTCATGGAAAATAGCCATCATACATCTCTGAAATATGGCCGGTGCATTGCATAACCCAAAAGGCATTCGCCTGAAAGCATATGTCCCATAAGGACAGGTAAAAGTAGTCTTCTCTTGATCCTCCGGAGCTATGGCTATTTGGTTATAACCAGAGTACCCATCAAGGAATCAATAGTATTCCTGTCCCGCCAACCTATCCAGTATTTGATCAATAAAAGGGATGGGGTAATGATCTTTCCTCGTGGCTTCATTTAGCTTTCTGTAGTCCATGCAAATCCGCCAGCCTGTGATGGTTCGAGTAGGGATCAACTCATTTTTCTCGTTGGTGACTACAGTCATCCCCCCTTTCTTTGGAACACATTGAACGGGGCTGACCCATTCACTGTCTGAAATTGGGTAGACCACACCTGCATCAAGCCACTTGATTATTTCTTTCCTCACCACATCCTTCATTGCTGGACTAAGTCTCCGTTGCGGCTGAATGGTTGGTTTGGCTCCTGTCTCCATGAATATCCTCTGTGTACAGAAAGCTGGATTGATGCCCTGAATGTCTGACATTTTCCAACCCATTGCTTTCTTCCTCTTTTTGAGGACACCCAATGCTGCCTTCTCCTGTGCCTCCGTCAAGTCTGCAGAGATGATAACAGGTAACGTCTCACCCTCCCCCAAAAAGATATATTTTAAATGGGGAGGAAATTCTTTCAACTCCAGCTTCGGCGCCTCCTCAACTGATGGTTTCGGCAAAGGCTCTAGAGATCTCATCAATGATTGAAACTCCTGTCTCCTCGGATGATTCTGTGCTCCATTTAACAATTGGACCATTCCACACGCCTCTCTATCTCCAAAATGATCGGAGTGCATCAACGCTCTTTCCAATAGGTCTTGAGATTCAACAATCTGACGAATTTCTTCATGTTCAACCACATTGATTGCTGAAAGCTCCTCATTTATAGCTGGCAGCTTCATGGATTTTAACACATCAAATACCTCTACTTTGTCATGTGCTCACATTGTAAGTTGCCCCGCAGCTACGTCGATTAATGCTTTCCCGGTTGCCAAGAAGGGACGTCCCAAAATAAATGGGACTTCTGCGTCTGGTTCAAAGTCCAGCACAACAAAATCTACCAGGAAAATTAGGGAGCCAACTTACACTAGAACATCCTCAACAATGCCATCCAGCCTAGCTAAGGATCGATCCGCCAACTGTAATATTACGGTTGTGGGTCTAGGACTCCCTAAACCCAACTTTCTGAATACCAAAGATGGCATCAGATTTATACTTGCCCCCAAGTCACACAATCCACGAGCTCGGATGCTCTGCCCAATAGTAAGCTGGATAGTAAAACTTCCAGGGTCTTTTAACTTTGTGGGCAGTCTATTTTGGATCTGAGAAGTGCACTCCTCCATTAAAGCCACCGTAGCATACTCAGTCAACCGACTTTTGTTGGCCACGATGTCCTTTATGTACTTGGCATATTTAGGCACTCCCTGCAAGACATCAACAAGAGGTAAATTAACATGTACCTGTTTAAGCACCTCCATGAATTTCTTGAAACGCGCCTCCTTTTTGTGTTTCTTGAGTCGTTGAGGGAACGGGGGTGGAGGTCTTTCTGATTCAGCTTCTTTGGTCTTCCCCCTTTCCGAACTTTGCTCCCCCTCAACTTCTGCTGCTCCCGAATGTTGAGGTGGTCTTTCTGGTTCCACCTCCTTCAGCTGCAAACCACTCCTTGTGGTCACTACATTTACCTGCTTGGGATTCGGATCCGTGTCGCTTGGCAGTCCTCCTCTCGGCCTTGTATTTTGGGCACTAGCAAATTGCCCAAATTGATACTCAAGAGCCTTGGTAGCTAACTGATTGTTTTTCACTTCGGCTGCCAATTTCACATAGTCAGCCTGCAATTGAGCTTAGTTAGCTATCATGGTCTTGAACATCTCCTCAATGCTGGGTGATGGTGGTGGAGGAGGTACATTGTTATTTCTGAATTGAGATTGGTAGTTCTGTTGCCCTCCTTGATTCCTTTGCACACCCTGACCCGAACTTTGGCCTTGATGGTTGTTGCTACCCCATGAGAAGTTAGGATGATTCCTCCAATTTGAATTGTAGTTACTACCATACTACTGATGATTTCTTTGTGCATTACCCACAAAGTTTACCGAGGAAGGATTGGCTCCACAGCACTCAGCTGAGTGCTCACTGTTTCCACACACTTCACACCACATCTGCTGGACTGCATTAACTGGAGCTGAAGGCTGGTTCAAAGTCATGTTGCTGAAGTGGTTGTTCAATTGATTTTGCAAGGCAGCTATCTATGCAGCGATAGCTATAAACCCATCCACTTCAAGCACTCCTGCTGCTTTCCTTGCCCCACCTCGTGATGAATCAGCATTCCATTCTGGATTTCCCTGTGAAATCCGATTTAGCAAGGTATACAGCTCCTCATAAGTCTTTTCCAGCGCTTGCCCTCCAGCTGCTGAATCTAGCAATATTTTGGTGTGGGGTTCCAAACCCTCAATAAATGTGTGCACCAACACCTCATTGGACTGATGATGATGAGGACAGACCCGCAACATGGATTTAAATCTCTCCCAGGATTGATATAAATTTTCTCCCTTCCTCTGTTTGAAACTTAGAATTTGACTTCTAAGTCTTGCTGTTTTACCAGAGGGAAAAAACCTTATCAAGAACTTTCGTGCAAGATCATCCCATGTTGAAATAGAATTTAATGGCTCCGCTTTCAGCCACCTCTTGGCTTCTCCGAGTAATGAGAACGGAAATAATGTAAGCCGAACATAATCAGGTGACACTCCAGCGGGTATGTAAGTGTCACTTATCTCCAAAAAGTTTTGGAGATGCTGTTGTGGGTCTTCATGAGGGAGACCGGTAAATTGCCCGCTTGTGTGCAACAATTGCACCATATTTTGCTTGAGTTCAAATCTCCCTCCAGGCTATGGTTTGCGGATACTGGATGTAACATTACTGGCATGTGGGATTGCCACCTCGCGAACCGGCCTTGTTGCTGCTTCTTCGGGCACTAACACTGCCCTCACAACCGGTGGATTCTGTTGCTCCATAATGGTCTGTCTGAGCAACTGCAGCTTTCTTTGTAGAGCTTCTCTCCGTTTACTGTGAAATATACGTTCTGGCTCTATATAAGATTCCACCAGTTCTTTGTCTCTTGCCAGTGTTCACAACAATTAAGTCTGCAAAATATAGGCTAAGACCAAGTTGTCAACACTTAAGAAAATAAGAATACAGTAAATTAACACTTAAAAAAAATTCACCAATTGCCAAGTCCCCGGCAACGGCGCCAAAAACTTGTTCGGGTGGTTTTGGGGTTATAAAACCGACTCACAAGTGCACGTGGTCGAACAAGTAGTAAGTGGCTTTAGTAAGCCAAGTATCGATCCCACAGAGACTTGGATTAAGTGCAATTTGTTCAAGTATACTATATTTTTACTTCTAAATATGTTGACAACAAAGTAACCAAAAAGTGAATAATTTGTTTTATAAATTTTATACTAAAACTACAAACAATTATCTACTTTGAATTTGAACTATGGATAAGAGCATGCCGAGGTTAACGAACATGTAATGAAATTGATTATCATCATAAATTGGTTAATCTTTTCTTCCAGTTGCTAGCCAAGAACTTTTGCCAAGAGATTAAAACTCTCGTATTTAATCTCACTTAAGAATCATGAACCATCCGTCTACATTTCTGTGATCAAATGCAATTCATGTTCTAGCCATACAATTCCAGTTCCTAAATTGACTAATACGACTTTCGGGTATATTTCTATCCTGAATGCACATCAAAACTCAATTTTCCCTAATCAAGTTAAGAACAATATCCTATTAATTCACAACTTTCCAATTTCATGCTCTCTCGAGTGAAATCGGACTTTTTAGATGTACATTAATGTAGGCCACACACCAATGCAGTAAGAACAAGAATTAATAGAACAACATGGAAGAAAAAGATGAAAAACCATATAATCAATAATCAAAATTCATCACAAGTGTTCATAACCTCAGCAAGGAAGGGAATTAGCCACTCATTTATGGATTAATCATCATAAAACGAGTGTTAATCATACAAACAATTGAATTAGAGAAGAAATAAAGAGAGAAAAAACCCTGAACTTTTCGTCCCTCAACTGCCTGTAACCCACGTCCTTGCTCCACCAAGTCTGAATTATGAAAAATGAACTTAAGTGTTCTATTTATACTAGTGGGAATTTTTCCAGGAATAATGAGCAACGTGTCACGGAGTGCATCGCGGAGCACTGCCTCCGTGACACGCCATGAACGCGGACCCTCACTGGAACTGGGGGTCCGGGAATTTAATCTCAACGTGGCACGGCGTGCATCGCGAAGCACTGGCTCCGTGCCACGGAGCAAACGCGAACCTTCACTGGAAATTTGGTGGATTTTCACCCTCCAGGCAGAATGCCTCCGCAATGGCAGCGTGACACGGCTCCATCGCGGAGCCCCTTTAAATCATGTTGTCCAATGCCTTTTCCTTGCTCGCATCCAAGTCCAACTCCGATATCGTCCAACATGCCTTTTAGCTTCTCAAAATCACATTTTACCTGCAAAACAATGCTAATCATGTTGGTTAGTATAAATTCACATTTTATTCCTAATTACATGAAAATGTATACACATTACTAGATAAACAAGGCTAAAATGATACTTTTGAGTATCACTTGGGCATTTAAATCTGCCCAAGGTCACCTGGTACTAGTCGTACCATGACTCGTGGTGACAGGGCTTATCCTGTCTGCCAAACCTGATAGCGCTTCACTAAACTGGCCATAACTTTTTACTCCAAACTCCACTTGATGCAATGTCAGATTCATTGGAAAAAAGACTCAAAGGGATTCAATTTGATATGTTGTATCATCCAAAAACACTTCGTAAAATGAGAATTATAGTCATTTAAATTTGACCCTTATAAGAACTTTCATGACAAACTCAATCTGTAGGAAAGCTCTCAACTCAACTTTATGCTAGAGCTCCCTTATGACCTTAACTTGCATTCAATGCATTTATCGCACTTAAAAGTTAATTTTAACACCTGTTTCCATAAAATTCATCGGGTTCAGGTCTATCCATATTCCTAAAAGGGTTCCAAACTTGGCCCGAAAGTCCAAGGCATACAATATCTCAACTCACGACTGAAACGATGATTCATACCATCATATTATCATTCGTACTGAGTCTTTATAGCTACTGATTCTTCCTTGAAAATTCCCTGAACCTCCTACCTATGATCCTTCCCTACGACTTGTACCACCTTGGTACAGATTGTAGGATCTAGTCGTGGTTTCCTTGCCACTTTCTGCTAATATCTCTGAACTTATGCTATGAGTCGTGGTATGACTCATACCATGCTCCTATGAGTCGTACTAACAGTTGTCCTAAGTGAAATTTTCAGTTTCTCTATTAGTTCATACTCCATATCTGGGGTTCAGTCTTAGGGACTTTGGCAAGTTACAGATTGTGTATTCAAGGTAATTATACTCTTGTACAAGGTAAGAAAAATTGTTTAATAAAATTGAAAAAATTTTCTGGTCTATGGTATAAAATTGAACTCCTCAAGTTATGGTAGAACTTTTTATGTACTAAAATGCCAAGGTTTGTGTATAAACTCGAACTTGTGCTCTCTTTATTTGCTAGAATATTTTAAAATAGTTTGAGATTTTTTTCTCTTGCTCTTCACTTTATATCATTGTATTGGTATTATCTCAAGTATTGCAAGATATTCTCTAACTTTCCTATTTATACGAATTGCTTGATCATTTGCATTCTTGTTGGGACTTTTCCCTTCTTGTGGCGGTGAATTTGTTACTTGTATCGACATGCCTCTTGATTTGGATATTCTTACATCTTGACTTTTGAATTTGTGGTTCATCTTACTATGAAACTTGTCCATATTATTTATGAACTAGAAATCCATTTTCAATATGATTCTTCATTTTCTTGATTATTGAATTTCGGCCCTACTTGATTCAGAGTGCAGTCCATATCGATTTTTGATTTTGCTTAAAGTGATGGCATGATGTACTTACTAGGTAAAATTTATTATTTGACAGACTCTCTTGAAATAATTTTATGAGCTTTCTTAACACTTGAGTCTTTATATATTGATAATGATATTTGAAAACGCTTTAAGGTTTGATATTTGATACTTGTGATATATTTATTTACTTGATTTATACATATCTCTCATTTGAGATGCCTATAAATTAGAAGGAAAATGAAAAATCTAATGGCTTCAAGCCCAAAGTTTATGCATCACTAAGCTTTATGCTTAGAGATAGTTGTTTTCTGTTTTAGGTGATGTTTTGGAAGAGATTTGAAGATGGTAATTTAAAGTAGTCTTTTTGAAGTTTTTATGAAGATCACATTTTCACACACACACACACACACATATGGGGTAGGTAATTGAGACTTATACATGATCATACATGATCCACATGTTACACTTATATATGAATTTTTATAGGTCTGTTAGATCATAAGACTATAAATTTATAACTTCAATTTGATGGCTTGTTTGGATATTTTAGGGTGTGAAAACTCAAGAGTTGTAATGTAATAACCCTTACAATTTGCGCTATAATTATGTATGAAGGAGGAAACTAGTTTAACTTTTGATACTTGCATGTTTTAAAATTCATGTATAGTATGAGAGTGGAGTCAACTCTTTCTGCCCATTATTGCTACATGATCTAGCCAATTTCGGCTTATTATTTAGTACTCTACAAAACTCTATTATCATTCATGATATTTCCTATTTGTTGTCCTTAGGTATCTACTTGCTCCTTATGGATCATCTTGTCACATTCGTCGGCATTTTTATCTGTTATTTCTTAGATTGTTCCTTGTGAATACTGAGAGAATCTGCCTACATACTTGTGTCAATAGCTACTTTAGAGTTTGTGTCATTAGATATCACACCTTAATCTTGTTGTTGATTACATTGATTGTGCTCACCTCCTTATTTATATTGTCTCCTTTCACACCTTGATCCTGATGTCGACTTTCTGCTTTGTCTACAATAACAATATTATCTTCTTCTTACTTAGATAATGGGTCATATTTATTTTGAGTTTGCACTCCTAAAGAAGTGCCACTGTCTTCTGAATTTGGAATATGATTTCTATTGATGAATAGTCTCTTATTTGTCACCATATTCTAGTGTCCAAGACCACCAACTACCCTTCCACCAGATAAGATTCTTATTGTCAATTTAATAAGAGGTTTATTTTCATCTTTGTGTTGTCTCCCTTTCTTCTCTATCTCTGAGTTTGAACAACAGGACTATCTTGTGTTTTATCACTAGAATACTTCGGTAGCAGTTCTTGAGGATGATTCTAGCACTCATTTATTACATGTCCTTGTAACTTGTATTCAATATAATACTTTAGAATCATATCATACTAAATAATGATCTTGTGAATTTGCATCTCTCTAGTACTTTTACCATTGATTTTCATTTTTATAGATTTTGGAAGATCAACCAAGAGATCCACTAGACTTTCACTCATGAACAACTTGGCCTAGTCTTATTGATGGTCGCAAATCTAAATGCAAAAAATTTTCTATGGCATAAGCAATACTGAATAATGATTCTTTGATATAATACATAGAAGTAGATTGGGGAATGAGATATATGACATTCCCTTAGTAGTTTCTTAATTAACCTTAAATTTGGCATCATAAATTACTGGACACATTTGGTATTACAACCCAAATGTCGTTCAAGTGCACGTGGTCGTCAAGTAATATAGGATAGTGAAGTTTAGATTATCTCTCCGTTAGAGACTTGTCAGATTAATCACTTAATATTAACACTTTATTTCACTATTCTAATAAATACCAGATAAAAATGGGGAAATGGTTTGAATATTATGCTACTAAACTTGAAATGTAAATTAACTACTGAACTAAATTCATTTTAAAAGTGTTTGTACTTCAAATAATAATAAAAATCTATGGACATGGCACTTTTACTTCAGGTTGAATTTTCAAGACTTGAATACGCTAGATTAATTTATTCTAAGGTTGCTAGTTGCAAGTTACTATCCCATTTCTTGTCATTCTCCCAAACAACCAAGAACAATCCCATGAACCCTAACGCCTATATCCCTATGGTCGCAAGAGAAGCATGAGACAATGGTTGCGGCTACTTTTATTAAAGTAAACAAGGCTAAAGGGTATATTCCTATACTCATCAACAACTTCTATCTTGAGCTCAGTCGAATAAGAGTCTTTTAATACTTGTTATATTCTTACTTTTAGTCCTTTTATTTCCCTCTCCTAAGTTCAACCAAAAGTCAACAGATCTATCCGAAAGGTGATCAATCTAATGAATAAGCAATTAACATAAGTAAGAATAAACAACCTTTATGAACAATTCATACTAGCATAAACAAACTATCAAAATTCAACTATTATCTATGGTCAAAACCCTAGAATAGGAGTTTATCCACTCATGTTCGAGTGGAAAAATAAAGACATAATCATCATTTGAAGTATAAACGATAAAGAAAAGACGAAAAACCTAATTACTTGTCTCTCCTCCCAAAAGCTGCTTACAATGATCAAATACGATCCCAAAATATGATGTACGATAGCTAACTAATGACCTAGATTTTATATTTATAAGCAAGGCATCAATGATGCTTTTGCCCTCAAGTAATTAGCTTTAAAATCAGAAAAAATTCCATTCCAGAATGGCCTGGTGCGCCGAGCTCTCCAGTACACCAGGTTTGGCTTCGATTTCTCTTTGATGTTTTGATCCAGGCACCCCACGCCAGCCAATTCACCAGGGTGTTAGTCAAATTTCTGAGCCTCTAGACCCTTCTGGCGCACCACGCCACCCAAAGCACTAGAGTGTTGGAAAAATTTCCTAAGTCTGGGATGCTTCTGGCATGCCATGCCACTTATGTCACCAAGGTGTTGATCAAATTTTCTTCTCAAGTTAGGGGCCTGGCGCTTCATTCCACCCATAGAACCAACTTTTGTGTAGATTTCTCTAAAGTTTAGGGGTTGGCGCGCCACACCAGCCATCTCACCAAGCCAACTTTCGCGAACTCTTCTTTTTTCACACCTTGGGTCATTTTTGAGTCCTTTTTCCTTGGTTTCCTACTCAAAACATCTAAAAACATTTGTTAGCTCACAAGACACACATAAACATGAATTCATGTATTTCATAAGGATTATGAACTCAAAACAAGGCAAAACATGGGTAAAAATATGGCAAATGGGCATAAGAATATGCCCAATATCACCACCCCACATTTATACCATTGTTCGTCCTCGAACAAACCTTACTTATATGCACAAACACATCTTTTCCTCACCATTTGTCACCCCTATCAATCCTAACTCAAGAAGCTAGCACAGAGAACATGCATCAGTGGTTCATCAATTCATACAAATCACATTAAGCACACGCAGACGTTTTCATATTCAAGACTGTATAAACAACTCATATTTTCAAACAAGGGCAATATGATTAAGTATGAAAAATGCAACACATAGTACATCGACTTTAACAATCTTATGCCCACACTTATTTAGTGATGTTCCTTCCCTCATGTTATCAATCAAAGCTAGGAACATAATAAGCAAGACACACTCACTCTCAGAAATGATGTATCATACATATGCAATACACCATAAGCTTTCCCCTCATGTACATTTAGACTACTTAGTTTCTTCAACAAGAGTAAGATCATAAGGACATTTCTTGATTGTAATGTTGGCTAAGGAACGTGTGGGAATGATTTTCCTTTAGTAATGGCTACCAATCCTAAGAATTTTAAGACATTTTTTCATCTTTCTTGTCTACCATTTTCTCCTTTATTGTTCACCCTTGTCAAATTTTCTTTAGTTACTTTATGACTATAATCTAATTAATAGGGGTAGGGGCACTAACGAGCAAGAAAAGGGGGTCTTCTCGTGCGCTCGACTAGAAAGGTGGTTTTATAGGCGAACGAAATAAGTTTTTGGAGGCGAGCGGAGTGAGGCAATGAAATTGTTTAGGTGAAAGAAAGGAGAGAACGAGTGGAATTTCGAGAATGCGAATCATATATTTTCATCCTACTCACCTTTTTTCTTTTCTTTTCATACCCTTTTTGTCACGACCCAAACATAGGTATGGATAAAGACACGGGAAAAAAAATCATAAATGGCTCCAAGTCGACCCATGGCATGAACATCAAAACTAAATCTTAATGCAACAAATGCGGAAATCTAACATTAGAAATAGAAAAAGTCTGAAAATCTATTAACACCTTAACAACGGAAACATAATACTGATCTGAAGCCGAATACATGCTATGTCTGATACGCCTCTATAGCCTGACGATTTGATGAAAAAAGTCCCCAACTACCTCAATAAAGATTGAAATTGAAGATACTAAATGCAAGCTAATAAAAAGCTCCTCGAAGGATGAGGACTCACCAACCGGCTAAGTATGCTAGAACTTTGAGAATCTGGCTAGCGGCTGGACTGAACCTGAACGTCCGAGCCTATATCATGAAATGATACAGCATAGAGTATGTGGTCAGTACTTGAAATGTACTAAGTATGCAAGGTAAGTAAAACCGCTAAGCAAGTAAAACTAAAATTATGCATATCATAAAATATATTCAAGATAAGATTTTGAGAGTAAGGCTTGCATACTTTTTTCTGAAAAACATGATTTAAACATGACTCAATATCATAACTGATTCGAATGACCCAAAGCTGAAACTGATAATCATAAGTAAAACTGAACATTGGGCCAAACCTGCTGCAAACATAATATCATAACCGATGAACATACATAACTGAAAATCATGAGGAACAATGGGAGACTCATCATATAATCGACATTATCATGATAGAGCTTACGTGGTTCCGACTATTACACTCAAGAGGAAAGAGTCGTCCAAAGCCTTTCCAAGGCTAAGGGCACTACTATGATATCCATATCAAGCTGAAGGCCCCTTGAGGGCAGGGAAAGCTCACAAATAAGGTCCCATATAATCTGAACATACCTATGTTGGCATGTAGTTCTGAGGCACAGGGTTGATTGAACCCTTAGCCTACTCGGTGCTAGACACTACTCCCAAAAATATACATATGCTCTCCATCGCTTCTCAATGAAGCTGAACCATCATCTTGCACCGAAGCTGAACCATAATAGTACATGCATAATTTGAAAACATATCATTAGGAGCCTCGGCTCAACCATACCACAAGCTGTAAAATGGGAGTCTAGACTACAAAATCATGTGGTAAGCCAATCACATGAAATTGAAGTAAATTATGAATCATACTTGATCATATGGGCTTTCCCCAAATTTATACATGCCTTGAAATAGATTTGATAGTCAAATTCATGAATATAAGCATGAGTAATTTGAAATCATACTTTCATCATACTTGAAACATAGATCATAATCTCAACTCTTCATGAACTTTTATAATTGGGAATTATAATTGTAAAACTTTAAAATCATAATTTATAATTGAAATCATTATAAAACATGTCCAAGAATCTTAAAACGATATTAGAAATATGAATAGATTTTACCCATGATAGATACTTAGAGAATTTCACAAATTGCGTTAAAACCCCATAGATTCATCAACGTAGAATTACATGACTTTAGAAGAGGATTTGGGAAGGGAAGTGAAGGAATACTCCCATTTATAACCCCACACACCTGGGTACTTTGAATTTCACAACCTCTCTTGAGAATATAAGTGAATTGTGGAAGAACCTAAAGAATCCTCTAGTTGATCTTTAATATACTCCTTGATCTTGCATGCATGGAATGGGGAGGTTTATAATAGATTAAGAACCCTTGAAAACCTACTAACTAAGCTTAAAATGACGTATTTTAGGACCTAGGGGCTTAGGAATTATGAAAACATCCTTACTAAAATGCAAGGAAAATACACTCTGCCAGTCACAACGAGGGACTCCACGACTCGTGGCGACTCACTCGTGAAGTACACTACCCCAATTTCAAACTTCAAATCCTACTCCTGACCACGACCAACTCCATGAGTCATGGAATCACTTCACTACTCGTGGCTGCCTCTCGTGACATCTCTGGGAAATTAAACCTTGGACCATAGACCATCTTGACCACGACTCACTTAACAACTCGTTTCCCTGACCATGACTCGTTGTTTCTCTCGTGGTCACCCCCTGACCACGAGTTCCTTCCAATTCCCTTCACTTCAGGAGTCACTAAATGACTCGTGAAGTCTCCTCATGAGTCACTAGATGACTCGACCTGTGACCTAATGCAAAATTTCCTGTTTTCTTCGTTTGAACCCTCTAGTCTAATCTTAAGGCTTTTCAGGTATTACAATATCTCCCCCTTGGAAACATTCATCCTCGAATGTGAATGAACATACTGAAAAGATGGGGAATAGAACTGACATCTAAAATACTGAACATCTAAAGCTGAAAACTGCCGGAGTGACCGACTCCGGACTGAAATATATGACTGAATTGAATTCATGAATCACACATACATACATTGACATAAAAGAAACTAGAACACACGAACTGAACATGAAACTAAATAGATTACTAAGGAGGAATCTAGTACCTCAAGCTGGAACTGAACCGAAAGGGAATAGATGCGGGTATTTAGCCATCATATCTGCTTCGGCTTCCCATATAGCTCCCTCAACATGCTGATTTCTCCACAAAACCTTTACTGAGGTTACTTTTTTATTTATTAGCTTCCAAACCTAGCGATCAAATATTTCAATTGGAACCTCTTCATATCTAAGGTTATCCTTCACACTTATGCTTTCCACCAGAACAACCAAAGCTGGATCACCCATGCATTTTCTTAAAAGCGACACATGGAAAACTGGATGTACTGAAGCTAATTATGAGGGCAACTCCAACTCATAATCCACCTTGCCAACACGTCTCACAATCCTGTATGAGCCAACATATCGGGAACTAAGTTTCTCCTTCTTTCCAAACCTCATCACTCCCTTCATGGGAGACACCTTCAAAAACACCCAATCATCGACTTCGAATCAAGTTCTCTCCTCCTCATATCCGCATAGGACTTATTGCGACTCTGAGCTATTTTGAACCCTTATATTATAAGTTGAACTTTCTTTATAGCCTCATGAACTGAATCTGGTCCTATCAATATAGCTTCACCGACTTCGAACCAACCAATAGGCAATCTACACCTCCACCCATAAAGAGCCTCAAACATAGTCATCTGAATGTTGGAATGGTAGCTGTTGTTATATGCAAACTCGATGAGAGGAAAATCGTCATTCCAACTACCTTTGAAATCAATAACACATTCTCTCAACATATCCTTAGGAGTCTGAATGGTTCATTCAGCCTGGCCATCTATTTGCTGGTGAAATGTTGTACTAAGCTTGGCCTGAATACCAAGTCCCTTTTGAAACGATCTCCAAAATTGGGAGGTAAACTGGGTACCTCTATCTGATATAATGGACAAGGGAACCCCATGAAACCAAACTAATTCTCGAATATATAATTTAGCATAATCCTTTGCCGAGTCGGTAGTCTTGACTGGTAGAAAATGAGTTGCTTTAGTCAACCTATCCACAATCACCCATATAGATCCATAGACGAGTATGAGGCAATCCTGTAATGAAATCCATATTAATTTCCTCCCACTTCCAAGTAGGGATACTAATGTCTTAATGCACACCTCCAAGACTTTGATGCTCAACTTTCACCTGTTGACAATTCGGACACTTTTCCACAAACTCTGCTATGTCTCTCTTCATGTCATTCCACCAATAGACTTCCCATAGGTCACGGTACATCTTGGTGGCACCTGGATTTATAGAATATCTAGAACCATGAGCCTCTTGCAACATCCGCTCCCTCAAGTCATCAATACTCGAAACACACAAACGACCCTGATATCGTAGTACACCATCTCCCAATGGGAGAAAACCTCCACCTTCTGATTCTAAACAACTTCCTTCAACTTTACCAAAATAGGATCATCATCTTGTCTAGCCTTGACTTCAGTCACCAAGGAAGATTCTAATCCATCCTGAATAATGACACCACCATCTGTCAAGTCAATAAGACGAACTCCTAGTCATGCAAGCTTATGCACATCCTTCACTAACTCTTTCCCCTCCTCATATACATGGGATACACTCTCCATAGAAAGCCTGGTAAGAGCGTCTGCCACTACATTAGCCTTTCCCCGATGATAAAGGACACTCATATCATAATCCTTAAGAAACTCTAACCACCTTCTTTGACGTAGATTTAGATCCTTCTGGGTAAAAATGAGCTGTAAGCTTTTGTGGTCCATAAACACATCCACATGGACCCCATATAGATAGTGTCTCCAAATCTTTAAGGAAAATACTACCACCACTAACTCGAGGTCATGAGTCGGATAGTTCTTCTCATGGACTTTCAACTGCCTGAAAGCATAGGCTATACCCTTACCATGTTGCATTAATACAAAACCAAGGTCGATCCTCGAGGTTTCACAATATACCACAAACCCATCGGTACCCTCAAGTAGAGTCAACACTGGTGCTGAGGTGAGTCAAGTCTTCAACTCTTGGAAGCTCTTCTCATAGGACTCCGACCATTGAAACTTCACTTTATTCTGGGTCAACTTAGTCAACGGTGTTGCAATGGATGAAAATCCTTCAATAAACCTCCGGTAATAACCAACTAATCCCAAGAAACTCCTAATATCTAAAGGACTAACTGGTCTAGGCCAATTCTTCACAGCTTTTACCTTTTGAGAATCCACCAGTATGCCCTCACTTAACACCACATGACCCAAAAATGCTACTGAGTACAACCAAAACTCACACTTGCTGAATTTAGCATACAGATGGCAATCCTTAAGAGTCTGTAGCACCTACCTCAAATGAGTAGCATGCTCCTCCTTACTCTGAGAGTATATGAGAATGTCATCTATGAACACAATCAAGAACATGTCCAAATATGCCTTGAACACCCTATTCATCAAATTCATAAAAGTTGCAGGAGCATTTGTCAGTCCAAAAGACATAACTACAAACTCATAGTGACTATACCGAGTCCTGAAAGCTGTCTCTAGGATGTCACTCTCTCTAGCCTGGAGCTGATGATATTCAGATCTGAGGTCTATATTTGAAAAACACTTGGCACCCTGAAGTTGTTCAAAAAAGTCATCATTTCTGGGAAGGGGATACCTGTTCTTGATTGTGACCTTGTTCAATTGTCGATGGTCGATGCACATCCGGAGGGAACCATCCTTCTTCTGGACAAAGAGTACGGCGCACCCCACGGGGATTTGCTAGGTTTGATGAAACCCTTGTCTAAACGATCCTTCAACTCCTTTAGATCAGCTGGAGCCATTCTGTAAGGAGGAAAAGATATGTGCGGAGTATCGGGAAGAAGGTCAATACCAAAATTGATCTCCCGCTCGAGAGGAATTTCTGATAGATCATCTGAAAACACTTATGGATATTTGCATACTACAGGAACTGACTGGATAGTCAGTGCTTTGGATGTAGCATCCTTAACCCTAACTAGATGGTACACGCAACCTTTAGAGATCATCTTTCTGGCCTTAAGGTAGGAAATGAAGTGACCTACAAGCACAGCTTAACTACCCTTCTACTCTAGGACTGGCTCACCCAAAAATCGGAACTCTACCACTCGGGTTCTACAATTTACTGAGGCATAAAATGCATGTAGCCAATCCATACTAAAGATAACATCAAAATATGTGATGGCTAGCTCTACTAAATCTACTGAGGTGACGTTTTAAAGCACTGTGATAGCGCAATTTTTATATACCCGTCGAGCTATAACTGAATCACTGACTGGAATAAAGACTGAGAAGGGTTCTGATAGGATTTCGGGAATGACTCAGAAACTACTAGCAACGTAGGGCTTCATAAAAGATAAAGTAGCCCCTGGGTCTAACAATGCATATACATCAAAGTGGAATATTCGTAACATACCAGTGACCACATCTGGTGAAGTCTCCTACTCCTGACGAGATGCGACGGTATAGAATCTATCTGACACTGACCACCACCTGCACTAGTGGATGCACCATGCTGAGCTGAGCTTGCTAGTGGGGCTGAACTAGTGGTTGGGTCTTGATCACGGGCAAATATAGCATGCCCGAGATACGCTTTATGACTTAAATTAGTCTTGTTTATCTAAGTTATTGTATACATTTTCATGTAATTTTATATGAAGTGAAGATATGTGCTAACCAACATGATTAGCCTTTGTTTTCTAGGTTTTGATGACTTTTGATTAACTAATCCATGAGTTGGTGAAGTAGAGGCTTGGAAACGGAATTAACACGCGAACGTCGGCAAAGAGGAGGCACAAAACAGCCAACCTGCACGTCGGCAACGTGCCACGGCAGGTTGGCTGCGCGACCAAGAGGTGCCAATGCGCTGCCCAAGCAGCATGACACGCTGCCAACGCGGCAAGGTGCTGCTGGGGCCAAGTTCGGGTGATTTCCAGAGAGCTTCCGCGTTCATAGCATGTCATGGAGGCAGGGCTCCGCGATGCACTTCGTGACACGTTGCTTGTTATTCCGGGAAAAAGTCCCACTACTATAAATAGCACACTTAGGTTTTATTTGAGATATTCAGACTTGGTGGAGCAAGGACGTGGGTTACAGGCAGTTGAGGGACGAAAAGTTCAGGGTTTTTTCTCTCTTTCTTTCTTCTCTAATTCAATTGCTTGTATGATTAACACTCGTTTTATGATGACTAATCCATAAATGAGTGGCTAATTCCCTTCCTTGCTGAGGTTATGAACACTTGTGATGAATTTTGATTATTGATTATATGGTTTTTCATCTTTTTCTTCCATGTTGTTCTATTAATTCTTGTTTTTACTGCATTGGTGTGTGGCCTACATTAATATACATCTAAAAAGTCCGATTTCACTCGAGAGAGAACGAAATTAGAAAGTTGTGAATTAATAGGATATTGTTCTTTACTTGGTTTGGGAAAACTGAGTTTTGATGTGCCTTCAGGATAGAAATATACCTGAAAGTCGTATTAGTCAATTTAGGAACCGGAATTGTATGGCTAGAACATGAATTGCATTTGATCACAGAAATGTAGATGGATGGTTCATGATTCTTAAGTAAGGTTAAATACGAGAGTTTTAATCTCTTGGCAAATGTTCTTGGCTAGCAACAGGAAGAAAAGATTAACCAATTTATGATGATAATCAATTTCATTACATGTTCGTTTAACCTTAGCATGCTCTTATCCATATTTCAGATTCAAAGTAGATAATTGTTCTTAGTTTTAGTATAAAATTTATCAAACAAATTATTCACTTTTTGGTCACGTTGTTGTCAGCATACTTAGAAGTAAAAATATAGTATACTTGAGCAAATTGCACTTAACCCAAGTCTCTGTGGGATCGATACTTGGCTTACTAAAGCCACTTACTACTTGTTCGACCACGTGCACTTGCGTGTCATTTTATATACCCATATAACACACCGAACAGGTCTCAGCCACTACCATAGCCCTGTCTAGCTGCTGGACAATCTCTGATCATATGTCCAGGCTTTCCACACCTGAAACAAGCACCTGTACCTGCTAGGCGCTGACCAGTGTGCCTTCTGCCACACCTGTCACAACTTGGAATACTGGGCTCTACAGATCTGTTCCCCTGACCTTGAGAGCCTGATGTTCGTCCCCTCTGATCGCAACTAGATCTGGATAGCACACTTGCTGCTGACGGCGCTGGGGCTAATGATCTCCGATGGGACTGTTGATGATGCCCCCCACCAGGCCTCTGCTCGGAGAACCCAAAATTGTCGATCCTGGTCCTCTTGGCCTCTCCCTCTCCCGCTCACTTACCTATACCACCTCCATATATTGGGCGTACAAAACCAGCCTTGAGAAATAAATATCCTGGTGAAGCATAGCGATCCTGCACCCTTGACCAAGTAGTCTGCTATCCCATGTATGAATCTGCTCACTCAAGCCTTCTGATCAGCCACCATCTCTGGTGCATATTTGGATAGGTAGGTGAACTCTAAAGCATACTCCTGAATCATCATGTTGTTCTGCCTCAGGTTCACAAATTCAGCTACTTGATTTCCCTCATCTCCCAGGGAAAGAATCTATCCAAGAACGCGATAAGAAACTCATCCCAACCAATGGGACCCGCTCCAATTGCCCTGCTATCTTTCCATTGTCTAAACCGAATATGGGCAACTCCTTTCAACTGATAAGAGGCTAGGTCTGCACACTCCTCCCCTTTCACCCCTATAATCTGGGTGATCTTCTGAATCTCATCAATAAACTCGTGTGGATCCTCGTCCACCTTCGATTCGAGAAACTCCGGAGGATTCATCCTAAGAAAGTCCTTGACTCTTGTTGCTACCGCACTCCTATTCTGGGGAACATGCACTACCGCCTACATAATTTGTAATTGAAATCATAATTTGTAATTGAAATCATTATAATTTAAAACTTTAAAATCATTATTTGTAATTGAAATCATTATAAAATATGCCCATGAATCTTAAAATGACATTAGAAGAATGAATAGATTTTACCCATGATATATACTTAGAGAATTTCACAAATTGGATTAAAACTCCATAGATTCATCAACTTAGAATTACATGAATTTAGAAGAGGATTTGGGCATGAAAGTAAAGGAATACTCCCATTAATAACTCCACATACCTGGGTACTTTGAAATTTCACAACCTCTCTTGAGAATCCAAGCGAATTGAGGAAGAACCTAAAGAATCCTCTAGTTGATCTTTAATAGACTCCTTGATCTTGCATGCATGGAATGGGGAGGTTTAGAATAGGTTAAGCACCCTAAGAAACCTCCTAACTGAGCTTAAAACAACGTAGTTTAGGACCTAGGGGCTTAGAAATTACAAAAATACCCTTACTAAATGTAGGGAAAATACACTCTGCCAGTCACCAAGAGGGACACCACGCCTCGTGGTGTACCTAACGACTTGTGGTGACTCACTCATGAAGTACACTACCCCAATTTCAAACTTCAAACCCTGCTCCTGACCACGACCAGCTCCACGTGTCGTGGAGTCACTTTACAACTCATGGCTGCCTCTCGTGGCATCTCAAATATGAACTAAATAATTTTTTCCTCGCCTGATCATTGGTTACTGAGAGGTTAGAAGTATATCTTCGCTTGCCAGAGAGAGAATGCGAGGAAATTAAACCTTGAAACGTAGACCATCTTGACCATGACTCACTTAACGACTCATTGCCCTGACCACAACTTATTGCTTCTCTCGTGGTCAACCCTGACCACGAGTTTCTGCTAGTTCTCCCTTCACTTCATGAGTCAACGACTCGTAAAGTCTCCTCACGGGTCACTGGACGACTCATCCTGTGACCTGATGCAAAACTTTATGTTTTCTCCGTTTGAACCCTGGAGTCTGATCTTAGGGCTTTCAGGATATTACACCTTTATTCACTACTTGATTGATAATTTCTACTAGCAGAATCAATAAGAATATTCACTATTAAAACTCTTTCTTTCATTGTCCTAGCAGCAAGTAAACAACATATTTTGTGGGAACCCCTTTCTACTTTCTCTTCTTACTATTCACAATTTTCTTTATTTCCTTTCCCCTATCATTCATACATTGGTGGACCTTCAGTCTCAAACCTCAAAGTTCCTAAGACTATATTTTTGGACCAACAATTCTTGAGGTCACACAATAAAAGGGAATAGGCTACCTTTGTGGCTAAGAAAAGAATAAGGCTTATGGCTCAAGGGGGTTAACTAGGAAAAATATTCAGCAAGGTAAAACAAATATGGAAAACATGGCTTTTTTTAAAAAATGCCTTAATCATCTCTTGACTCTTTAACAACTATCCATCCTACATACACTAAGCTAAGGTTTAGATGCTACATTATGTATAAAACACAACAATTAAGCTCACCTCACATGGTATCAAGAATCTAGTCTGTTTCCTATATCTACATATTCATACAATGATATTGAATGACATTTTTCATTATTAAGCCCTAAGAGTGTCTTGAGTCAAGTCAAAGAACTTTATGTGTCTCTCATGGAATTCTCACTTATGCAATTAAGATGACCACTTCATTGCCTCTAGCTTAGCTTCTGAGTGGAATGTCATAGAGCACATAAATGGGTATGTCTGGCTCAATCATAAAAATGAAAAAAATCTGGACTAATTTTTCCGTAAGACGATCGTCATCCATCCATCATCGGAAGGATCACTACTCTATGACGATAATAAAAAAAATTATTCCAAAATAAAACCAAACAAACAAGCTACTAGAGACAAACAAATCATAAGAAAAAATCACAAGGCATCATCCAGGTTCACAATCATCATAATTACTATCTATTACATACCAGAGTTAACTAATCACAGAGCTACTACCATAGAGTATGACAACTAACGCTATAGCCCACTATAAATTTAGCAAAGAAAAGATAAACAAGAAATCTATTTCCTCCACCCATACTTAAACAGTGCATTGTCCTCAGTGCATAAACAAATATATCAAGCAGGGAGAGAAAAGAACTTCCTGGGCCTCTAAGCACAGTCGTCATCATCAGGATTGTACTCCTGATCATCATCATCATCATCCTTGCCATCAACCTACATGGCTCTTGTGGTAGCATCATCCTCATCATCATTATCCAAGTTATCAACACCATCAGTCAGCACCATGGGCTCATTATCATCCAACAGCTCTTCAAAAGTTGGTCCCACTCTACACATCAGCATCGCACTCTCAGTTAGTAGGTACCACTCCTCCAGGCTGACATCTCCTCATTAGTGGCAGGTCTACCTTCAATCCTCAGCTATAACTCTAGCATTCCAAACATGCGACCTCTCCAACTATCATCCTGAATCTGGCGATCAACTATAGTGAGAAGTGGAGATGTAGAGGTGATAGGCTCCTTGAACTTCGTGACATCAATCATCTTGTTCGCAAAGTGCCCTGCTAGAGGTAGATAAAGATCTGCCTCTTCTTCCTCAATGTAAGCCTTTCTCAAAAACTGAGTCAGGAGACTGCCATGACAATACTTCCATCGGCAGTTGTCCCTTGACCTCCTCATGTTATCTATAAGCACCACACTAAAGTTGATTGGCATCCCTTTCATTAGCATGTATACCAACATGATTCACTCTCTAGTGATATCTGTTATATGTGTCCCAAAGAGAATCACGACACAAACAAGCTTAACCCAAAATCTCACCTCCTTACCCAAGTAGGAGAACGAGAGTGTAGAGTGAGTGCCATTATGGTCCCTTTCCCGAAAGGCTGATGAATTCCCAACACATAGTGTATGACGAATGTCGCGATATGGGGGCTTCTCTATCAAAATGAAGTACTCTAACGGGTATACCATAGGTGTATCAAGGAAGGCATTGAATGTCTTAGTAGTGAAACGTACCACTTAACCCCGTATTTTGACCTTGGTGCTCTCTCCGAAGGAAGTGCCCCAGTTTGCATAAAATTCCCTCACCAAAGTGAGGTTGCACTCCTCAGGCTCGGCAAAAGACATATCCTAATCCCAACTCGCGGACCTTATCACAGATGGTTGGAAACTCAAGTGCAAGGTGACCTATGCGTCAATCCAGTTCTCCGGGGCATATTGTCCTTCTTTTGTGCATTGAACCACTTTAGCTCATGAGGCTCCACAGCTTTGGCTCCAAACCTCCTAGCAGGGGTTACCTTGGCAGTTGGTGAACTTGACCCTTTTGTTCCCTTTCAGAGTCACTTGAGACCTTTGTTAGTGGTCTTCACTTCCTTTCCTTTGTCGGCTTTTGATACCATGGCACCTACCAATTAAAAATTAAGAACTTCACAAGATTAGTTCATGAACAAAAAGGCTAGCTAATTAGGTGTAGTGGTGCAAAATGACCCCACACTTAATTTCGCTAGCATACTCATGAGAATTTGTCAAATAGGGTACTCAAGACTTCTCCTATTATCATCCCAAATCTCAACAACCCAAATTATTCACTAACTTCACACTACCAACAAGTTCATGAATTTTCCTCACATTTCTCCTCTATATCTTTTTCTTTTCAAGAATGACTCACCTTGGCCATTCCTTTCACCTTCCCACTTTTTTGTCATAATTCGAATGACCCACATATGGAAGTAGTCACAATAAATTCATTCAACAATCAACATGAAATTTACTATATTCCACAATGAATTATATGAATTTTTCAACAACTCGAGATCTTCACATTCAAGAATTTCAAAATTAAGCACTTTCTCTCTCTACAACAATGCTCTACCCACCAATTTCATGAAATTAAATTCATCATCCCCTTCATCCCCACAACTTAAAATTACTAAATTCAACCAAAAATAAGCAACCCAAATAAGGATAACACATTATTATGGAAGAACTTGAGAGATTAAAGCTAATGAAATTCATATTATGAAATTCAACGTTTTCACCAACAATGGTGATTTTGGGTCTTTAACTTAAGGAAGAAGGGCATGGGAGCATGTTCTTTACACTAAATAACACTTGAGATGAAGATATTAGCTTCACTAAGCTCCTTGGAGAAGACAACAATGGTGGGGAATGGGAGAGGGAGTTACGGCCTATGAAGGGAGAGAGAGAGAATTTTATTTGCTTTTTACTTTTGACATTTAGAGAAAGAAGATTAATGGTAATTTAAAATAAAGGTGTGGGGAATGATTTTTTTGTAATTTTAAGGTCCTTGGGTCAAATTTGACCCATTGACCAAAAAAAAATTCGGCTAAAACACACCTGGCTCGGCGTGCCAGTCACCTCGCCACACACTTAGAAAAAAATTTCTTTGTGGACTAGGTCTGGTGCGGCACGCCCCTAATGCACCAACATAGAAATTTTTTTCCTTTCTGAAGTTTAACACCTGGTGCCTCACGCCAGGTATCTCGACCCAGACATAGAATTTTTTAGCTCTTTTTTCCTCAAAAGCCTTGCTCATCTCTACAAAACCAAAAAAATTTTAGAAATATGGGTTTCCTCCCACCAAGAGCCTTAGTTATAGTCATGGCACGACATTCATAGGTTGCCTTACGTGTAGTGTCTAATTTAACATCGCGGCACAATGCAAGACTTCTCACTCCTTCACTCTAGTGAGATGATTAGTACCCTAATCACCTGTTGAACTTCTATGAATCACATACTACTCAACTGCTTTCTTAAACCCTCTAGGTTCTACTATTGATCTCACTGTAAAGTCCTCATAATGAGGTTGCAACCTTGCCACTCTAAACACATTGAAGACTACCTCCTGACCATCCACAGTCATCGACATCTTGACCGACTTTGCCTTTATAACTATATCGGCAGTGGCTAAGAATCCTCTCCCTAAAATGATGGGAACTGCTACATCTGCTTCATAATCCAGGATTATGAAGTCCACTGGTAATATGAAAGGTCCCACCTTGATCAAGTCGTCCTCATTGATTCCATCAGGATAAGCAAGAGGCTGGTCGGCAAGCTGCAACGTCACTATGGTAGGACGTGGTTCACCTAAACCCAAGGTTCTAAACAAGGATGCACGCATCAAATTAATGCTTGCACCCAAGTCACACAGTGCTGAACCAACTTCTCTGTTTCCAATAACCACTAGAATGGTGAAGCTCGTGGGGTCTTTTAGCTTCTTTGGTATTTTGTTCTGCACCCAGGAACTGCACTCTTCCATGAAAGCCACAGACTTGAACTCCATAAGCCTCCTCTTGTTTTCCACAATATCCTTTAGACACTTGGCGTATTTTGGAACTTCCTGCAATAACTCTACCAATGGTAAGTTAACATGTACCTACTTCAAAACATCAAGAAATTTCTAGCAAGCGGTGTCCTCCTTCTGCTTCTTAAACCTTTGTGGAAATGGAGGGGGTAGTCTGGCTTCTACCAATTTCGGCTGCAAGTTGCTTGACTCACTGGCCTCTTTCTTGGATGTCAAAACCTTCTCTGCATCAACTTTCTTATCTCTAGGGATCACCTAACCCAGCTCTTTTCCATTGCACAAAGAAATTGCGCTCACATTTCCCTTGGGGTTTTTCTCGGTGTTACTCAAAAGTTCCCCTTGCAATCTGTTACTCTACTGAAAGGAAAATTGCCCTATATATCTTTCTAGCTCGTGGATAGACTTATGAATCTCATTAACCACCTAAGACTGTTGAACTATCCACTGCTTCATCGTCTACTCTAGTGATCTACCAAGCTGCTGGACTTGAGGTCTTGGATAGTTATTCTGGGGCCTTTGAAAATTCTGATTCATAGTTATTCTAGGTCCTTTGAAAATTTTGATTACCTTCCCATGAGGGATTTGCTGAATTCCTCTACCCCTGGTTGTAATTGCTACCTGCAAACCTCCACCATGACCTTGTTGTCCCACAAAATAAATAGACTCCGGGTTTAGTGGACAATATAAATAAGCGTGGCCTTCTCCACACACCTCATATGATGGTGGTGGAGTCTGGACTTTGTGAACCTATTAAACCTGACTTCCTGCTAGTGTGGTCACAAGCTTACTGATCATATTCACCAACTGGCTAATATCTGCTCGGATTGCTGCTACACTATCTACCTCGAGCTTTCCTGGCACCTTGGCTGCTGTGAACCCTCCATCTGAGTACTGATAGTCTTGACTCCCTGCTGACATGAGATTTAAAAGAACCTCTATCTCATCATAGCTCTTAGAAAAAATTTGTCCCTGCGAGGTGGCATCAAGTAAGATCTTTGACTCTGGTTTCAACCCTTCTATAAAGTTGTGCCCAATAATCTCCTTCGGTTGCATGTGGTATGGGTAATATCTCAAGTAGCCCTTGAGCTAAGGTCTCACCATCTTTCTGCACAAAACAGGAGATCTTCCCTCTCAACTCTTTTAATCTTCTTGAAGAGAAGGACCAGTTGATGAATTTGTTGGAAAGAGCCTCCTGAGTGGTGATGGAACCTATTGGCTCATTCTGAAGCCACTCTTTGGATTCACCAATTAATGAGAATGGAAACAACGTAAGCTTAACACACTCAACTAATACGTTCTAATAGTAAAAGTTCTCACTCAACTCAACGAACGTCATCAAATGTTTTTGAGGATCCTTGTGTGGCTTGCTCTGATATTGGCAAGTATTTTGGACCAACCCCACAGTCCCTTCCTTCAACTCGAAGTTTCTAGTGATGGCTAGCTTGACGATCGCTTTGGAAGCATTCTCCAAGTTCGGCCTAGCAAAGTTAAGCACTGGAACGCTCTCCTGATTGTTGCCTTGTGCTTGCTCATTATTCATCATAGCTAACCTGCAAAAGGTTCTCTCAATTTTTGGATCAAAAGAAGCCAAGGGTGGTCCCTGACTTCTTGTAGTTGGCATACACGGAGCACACAACACTTGTAAACTTCAACAACCAAAAAGAAAATGTAAAATACAAAATAGCAAAATAAAATTCCTAACCTAAAAATGATTAATCAGTCTTCAAGTCCCCGAAAACGGCACCAAAAACTTGATGTCGCCTAAGTGCACGCAAACGCACATGGTCATCAAGTAATATATGACAGTGAATTATCGATCCCTCAGAGACTTGTCAGATTAATGGTTTAAGGTTAACACTTTATTTCACTATTCTAATAAACATAGATAAAAATGGGGAATGGTTTGAATATTATACTACTAAACTTGAAATGTAAATTAACTATTGAACTAAAATCGTTTCAAAAGTGTTTGTACTTCAAATGATGATGAAAATCTAGGGACATGGAAATTTCGCTTTAGGTTGAGTTTTCAAGATTTGAATACACTAGATTAATTCTTTCCAAGGTTGCTAGCTGCAAGTTACTATCACATTTTTTGTCATTCTCCCGAACATCCAAGAACTATCCCATGAACCCTAATACCTATATACCTATTATTGCAGGAGAAGCACGAGACAACGGTTGTGGCTACTTGCATTCTACTAAATAAGGTTAAAGGGTATATTTCTATCCTCATCAACAACTTCTATCTTGAGCTCAGTCGAACAAGAGTCTTTGAATACCTGTTCTATTCTTACTTTTAATCCTTTTAGTTCCCTCTCTCAAGTTCAACCAAAAGTCAACAGATTTATCCGAAAGGTGATCAATCTAACGAATAAGCAATTAACATAAGTAAGAATAAACAACCTTTATGAAGAATCCGTACTAGCATAAATTCAACAATTAGCTATGGCCAAAACCCTAGAATAGGAGTTTATCCACTCATTTTCAAGCGGAAAAATAAAGACATAATCATCATTCGAAGCATAAACAATAAAGAAAAGAAGAAAAACCTAATTACTTGTCTCTCCTCCCAAAAGTTGCTTACAATGATCAAATACATCCCAAAATATGATATACAATAGCTAACTAATGACCTAGATATTATATTTATAAGCAAGGCCTCAAATGACGCTTTTTCCCTCAAGTAATTAGTTTCAAAATCAGAAAAAATCTATCCAAGAATGGCCTGGCACGCCGCGCCCTCTAGTGCACTGGGTTTGGCTTCGATTTCTCTCTGAAGTTTTTATCCGGGAGCCCCACGCCAGGTAATGCACCAAGCTGTTAGTCAAATTTCTGAGCCGCTAGACCCTTCTAGCATGCTACGTCACCCAAAGCACTAGAGTGTTGGAAAAATTTCCTAAGTTTGGGATGTTTCTGGTGCACCACGCCACTTTTCTCGCCAAGGTGTTGATCCAAATTTTCTTCTGAAGTTAGGGGCATGGCACACCATGCCACCCATAGCACCAACTTTTGTGCAGATTTCTATAAAGTTTAGTGGTTGGCACGCCACGCCAGCCATCTCACCAGGCCAACTTTCGTGAACTCTTCTTTCTTCACACCTTGGCTCATTTTTGTTGGGCTTGTGGAGGCCTGATTAATTAGGCCCGTTAGAAACCCTAATAACCCTAATCTATTTCTATAAATAGATAGCTTGTACTTGTAATCTATACACTACAAGAGAGAGAGTAATAAAATTCCTCCTAGTTGCAGTTGTGGACTAGGTCGTGAGACCGAACCACGTAAATTCTTGTGTGTCGTTTGTGTTCCGTTTTTCTCTATTTTCTTGCAGTTAATTTGTGTGTGTGTGTTTATTGTTGTTATTCCACTGTCCCAACAAGTGGTATCAGAGCGAGGTTATACACACGAAAAAAATTGCGAGAGTTACCTAAAAAAAAAAAAAAAAAACAGAAACCAGTCGTGCAGGTCTCCGTTCAGCCGTTCAGTCGCACCGTCGCCGTCACGAGCAGCAGATCTGAACAGCCTCGAGCGCGCAGCACCGGAGAAAGAGAAACTCGCAGTCGCCGGCAGGTACTGTTCACCGGCAGAAAGTTTTTCAATTGGTTTTTTTTGTTGTTATTGGTCCGAGTTGCTTTGTTGCTGCGTATTGGTTTTGTCATTGAATTTCTGACGAAGTTACCAAGATCTGAGATCAGTTGTACCGGGTACCTCATCTAGTCGTTTGAGATGGCAGAAGATGGGAAGTATCGAGTTGAAAAGTTTGATGGTGCAGATTTCAGTTGGTGGAAAATGCAAATTGAGGATTTGCTGGTTCAGAAGGAGTTAGACATGGTATTGGGTGACAAGCCAGAAAAGATGTCTGATGCAGAGTGGGCAGGTTTGGATCGGAAAGCCATGGCGGTTATCCGACTCTCGTTGACCAAGAATGTTGCGTTTAACATTATGAAGGAGAAGACAGCGAAAGGTGTCATGGAAGCGCTGTCTAACATGTACGAGAAGCCATCTGCAGCAAACAAGGTCTTTATGATTAGAGAATTGGTGAACACAAAAATGAAGGAAGGCAGTTTAGTTACCGAGCACATAAATACAATGAATTCAATCTTAGCCAGACTTACATCAGTGGGCATTAAGTTCGATGATGAAGTTCAAGCCTTACTACTGCTATCGTCATTACCTGACAGTTGGTCCGGAACGGTTACAGCAGTTACCAGTTCAGCGAGACCCGATGGATTCACTTTTGAGAAGATTCGTGATCTCATTCTAGGCGAGGATGTCAGAAGAAGGAGTTCTGGGGAATCATCGAGTGAATTGCTAAATGTCAGCAGAGGAAGGATAAATAGCAGAGGTAGTGGGAGCAGGAACAGAAGAAGGAGTCAGTCGAAGACTCAGGATCGCTCACATGTAACGTGTTGGACGTGCAAGGAGGTGGGGCATTTCAGGAATCAATGCTCGAATAATAAACAAGTTAACATTGCAGGAGACTATGCTCATAATGATCTCTTGATATGTAGCGTGGAGAGTAGTGTGGATTCCTGGGTCATGGATTCTGGTGCTTCATTTCATGCTACCCACAGCAGTGAAGCATTGCAGAATCTGAAAGAAGGGGATTTTGGAAAGGTAAGACTAGCAAACAATAAAGTTCTTGATGTAACGGGCATGGGTGACATGATTCTGAAAACTTCAGTCGGTTCGTGGACTTTAAAGGATGTCCGAGTGATTCCAAGCTTGAAGAAACGGTTGATTTCTGTTGGGCAGTTGGATGATGAGGGACACGATGTTAAGTTCGGAAACGGGCAGTGGAAGGTGATGAAGGGGAACTTGGTCATAGCTCGAGGAAAGAAACGGAGTTCGCTGTATATGGTCTATTTACCATCTGAGGGAGTGACAGTCCCAGATCAGAAGAGAAACAAAATCCGGTTCACAGAGTCTCGTGGGCATAAGAAGATTCGTTTTGCAGGAGATAAACCCAGAGCCACAGGTCAGATTCAGGTTGAACGTGCTTGGAAAGGTTCAGGTAACCAGTCAGGGGTTCTCGTGGCAGTGGGAGCATCGGCAGTCAGCCAGTTAAAACTTCAGCCAGAGTTACCAGATAGTGGGTTAAGAGAACCAGTGTTCCAGCTGTCAAAGTCTCTCCGGATGATTACCTGCTAACTATGGAGAGTGTTGTTTGTTCTCAGAGTATCCCAGGATTCGGCAGTTCGTGCAAGTGGGAGTCGGTAGGGACAGAGGACGAGTCAGGGGCAGTTTTAGCCGTGACTGATGTTGGAGCTTGGGGAAGCTTCAACGGGCCTTCAGGTTAACTGATGAAAAGGCCGCTGCAACCAGGAAGATGAGGAGGAGATTACTAGACGTACAAGTGCTCACAGTGGATGGCAGTTGAAGATTATCATGCCTCCAAGTGGGAGATTGTTGGGCTTGTGGAGGCCTGATTAATTAGGCCCGTTAGAAACCCTAATAACCCTAATCTATTTCTATAAATAGATAGCTTGTACTTGTAATCTATACACTACAAGAGTCAATAATTTCTTTAAATTAGTAATTTGACTGCGGAAAGGCCTACTAAGGTCCGCTCGAGGTTATCTTCTTCCTGATTCAATCAATAGAAGCTCCTTCTTTTCTTGCTAACAGGTAATAAAATTCCTCCTAGTTGCAGTTGTGGACTAGGTCGTGAGACCGAACCACATAAATTCTTGTGTGTCGTTTGTGTTCCGTTTTTCTCTATTTTCTCGCAGTTAATTTGTGTGTGTGTGTTTATTGTTGTTATTCCGCTGTCCCAACAATTTTTTAGTCTTTTTTCCTTGGTTTCCTGCTCAAAACATCTAAAAATATTTGTTAGCTCACAAGACACACATAAGAAGGAATTCATATATTTCATTAGAATTATGAACTCAAAACAAGGTAAAACATGATTAAAAACATGGCAAATGGGCATAAGAATATGCCAAACATCAAACCCTTCATTGTATTTTACGTAATGAGCACTTTTGGACATCATATTGATGAAATATCCATTAAAGTAAATCAAATCAGCACATGAAGATTTTTGAAACAAATCAATTTTGCAATCATCTTTGACTCCCCATTGCATTGGGATGGATTTTCGAATTTTCCTATTATGGCGTATTGTATGTTCTGTATAATGTTTATCCCTGACACTTCTGCCTCCATCCACTTGACCATCGGTTCTCCATTTATATAGTGAAATTCTTTTATTAGAATGGAATCAACGTTTGCACTGGAATGATTTAACATGGAAGGTTTAACATGGTAACATAATTATGGGTAGGGATTGCAATGGGGTTCTAGTTTGTATGGAACTTTGCGGGAAGTTGTGAATGGACAAGATTGGAGAACTGTAATGATGAAGCTATAGAAAGAGACTGACTGATCGCTGAAGTAACCTGGCTAGTAGCCGGTAAGGCTATGAAATCTAGTGTATTGAATGGGATTTTAGAGATAGAAGAGAGTGTCTTCACTTCTATCAGCAATTAGATCACTTCAAAAAGGATAAGCATCAATGCCTGCTTTGAGAATCAAAACTAACAAAATCCAACAAACAAGAAATACATGCGAAGCAGAAGCAGATTTAAGATGAAGAAGAGCAAAGATTTTAGCTTCATTTGGTCAAGCACAACAACAACATACTTAATTAGTTTGATCTTGAATATTAGACATATAGACAGACTGATGGAAATACAAGCCAATATAGGAACAATCAAACCAACAAAAATCTTTATGGCAACAAGCATATAACAAAAAAAATATACAACACAACATGAGTTTAGAGAATGGACCAACCCCTAACATCAGAATCACAAGGAACACAATGGAATTAATAGGGATGATACAAGGTTGTCAAAACTTTCATATCACAAAGTGAAATATACATTTTAGATTCTAGGACGTCTGTTGCATTTTCAAGATCCTTAAGCATCAGGTCGGCAACATCATAAAGTTTGATCATTGATTGAGCCTCATCTTACTCTCTCCCTTGGGTTACCTGATACCTGCTTAGAATATAGAAAAAGAAAAGAGAACAGAGATCAATACATCATAATCAATAGGAAATTAACAAAAACGATTAATAAGACGCCAGATGAATAAACACCTATAGAAAAATGGAAATCTGAACATGCAAAGATTGAGCTCCGTTGCAATGGCAAGCACAGCAAAAATTAGATGCGTTCTCAATAAAAAAATGGAGTTTAATGCTTTCCAATTTAGGATTTTATCTTGTAGCTGCATTTTTATCTTTTTGCTTTAGACTTTGTAGCCTCTGTTTATTTATATAAAATGGCCACGTGGCTGCCCAATTTAATTTAAAAAAAGCAAAAATAACTGAGAGAACTAGCTATATCAACACCTATTTTAAAAAATTTAATTGCACATGTAGATATATGTATTTTTATATAATTTTTTAAAATTTTGAAAAGCTCCCAGATACATTTGCCTAGGACCAACTTTCTCCAATTCTTTGGACATTCCTTTTTTGACACTCCAAGACGAAAAAATTTTTTTGATACGATCAGTCAAGTTACCATGGGGGATAAACAATATACTTTGATGTGGGTTTTAAGCCACAAAAAATCACAAGATGTGCCTCGAAAATAGAAAAATTATATGAATAGGCAGAAAGAAGTCAAAACCTCATCAAAACGTCAACTTTCAGTGGGAGAACAATGAGTGGTATGTGTTAAAACTTAAGAGATGCATTGAAGGTGAAAGGTAACTCAGCGAAAAGATGGAGACTCCAAGATCATTTTTTAGAGTATTTCTATGTGATGAATTTCAACAAGCATGATCATTATATAATCATAATCAATGTCCGGGGAAGAAGGAGATTTATCATTATTACTTTAGAATGGTACTGGAAGAAGTATGTTTTAACTTTCCAATGGTGGCATCCAACCATCGTCTCTATATCAAGTACCCAAAATTTAAACTAAATTTGAAATAGACTAGTAGTTCTTCTGTTGCAGCTCTATCCAAAATGGTGTTCAGATAAGTGGGTGATTTTCGTGGTGGTTGGATTCAAATTGAAGAAGAAACTAAATTGAAAAATCACCTGAAATGGGCAAGATTGAAGGTGAAAATTGATGAAAAGGGAAGCTCCAAAGGTGGTAAAAATGAAACTTGAAGGAATCTAATATGAGGTTCAAGTTTGGTGCAAAGCTCCGGTAGAGACACCATTGGTGATGGAGGAAGAGAGAAGATTATAACCTAGTGGATAAATGAGGGCATGAAGATAGAAACTAGCTAGAGCGCATAGGTACTTTCAGGAAATTACATGTCAAAAATTATTAAATTTTAATGGTCTACGTGAATAGGCATATGACCCAACTAGAGGATTTAATTATCAAGAGGGACAGCTGCACCAAAAAAGATTTGGGCCAAGATATTATGGCGCAAAATATGTTGGACAAAAAGAATAGAGCATAAAAAAATTACCTTTATAAAAGATTGATTAGAAGAACTACAATAGATTTACAAGATCTATGAATGAATTTTTTGAATTCATAAAAGGCCACGAAATTAGTGGATTTACAACTAATAAGGAGTAATTACTCTTGAAAAAAAAGGGATAGAAACAAAATAGTTGCATGAATAGATTTCTGGTTTCAATATATTGGAATAATGAAAATTTAAGAACATAAAACAATTAACTTTATAGAGAGTCACTTCAGACCGCTTTCCTTTTGATGCTACAGTGTGACAATTAGGAACCTAAAAAATCTTATAATGAAGTTATTTTGATGGCTTCAGACAAGTGGTTTCTTTGATAGAATTAAGGAGTGATGGTCCTCTTTATCAAGTAAAGGAAACCCCCGATTTTATTTTCATATTTAAGCTTAAAGAACTAAAAGGAAAGTTCAAATAACGGAGTAAAACTTCTCAAGAGAATTTGGCCTTATAGAAACAGTACATATCTAATGAAATAGCAGTGTTGGAGGAGCTCCGTGATCAAAGATGTCAAATGAGGAGGAAATTTATGCTAAAGCGGTATTGACTATGTGTGAAATGATTGTACAGAATGAATGAATGACATGGAGATAATTATCCAAAGCATTATGATTGAAACAGGGGGATAGAAAAACAGTATTTTTACAGAACTGCAAATACTTAAAGGAGGTACAACAATATCGACGGATTCATGATAGAAGAAAAATGTATAAAGGATCCAGAAGATATAAACAAGGATATTGTCACCTTCTATCAAAAGTTGTATACATAATTGACCACTAAAGATCACGAGGTGAACTGAGAAATTTTTTAATGATCAATTTGACAAATAATGAAATGTTTCAAAGTCCTTTCAGTCCCTAAAACATATAGATATTTTTCAAAGCATACATTGGGGATAAAGCCTCTGGCCCAGGTGATTTCGCTATGGCATTGTTCACATACTGTTGGGAGGTGGTTAAAATGATTTTGTTATTGTTATTCAGAATTTTTACGCAAAAATGATTTTTGAGAAAAATTTCATGCCATTTGTAGCCTTAATTTCAAAAAGAGTGAGAGCCAAGAATCTCAAAGACTTCATGTCAGTCAGTCTAATAAGCAGCATGCATAAAATAATTTGTAAAACGTTGACTAATAGAATTAAAAAGGTAGTTGACAAGTTTATAGATGGCCACCAAATAGCATTTATAGGGAAAGAGAGATTATGGATATTATACTAATTTCTAGTGAAAGTGGGATACATGGAAGAAAAAAAAAGGAACTTGAAATTCTATGCAAACTGGATATTGAAAAAGTTTATGACCATATCAATTGAAAATATCTGTCGGATGTGATGAGGAAGATAGGATTTGGTGGAAGATAGATTGGGTGGATAAAGTTTTGCATAAGCACTATTAGATTCCAATGCTGAGAAATGGCACATTTATTGGATTTCTCTCTTCACAAAGAGGTGTAAGACAAGGAGATCCTCTTTCTCCTTTTTTTTTTTATCATAATCATGAAAGGACTTATGATATAATAAAAAGAGCATAAAAATATTAATTGGATCAGGGGGTTTAAGATCAACACAAGAATTGATTGTAGTATTATAATTTCACATCTTTGGTATGTTAGATGAAACTCCTATATTTTGCTGAAGCAAATAACGAAAACTTAATGATGATAATGATTTTCACCTTGTTTGAAGCTATCTTAGGCTTGCATATTAATTGGAATAAAAACTTTGTATATGCAGTTAATGATGTAAATGAAAGTTTTTGTTTAGCTAATATTTCGGGTGAAAAAGTTGGAAAACTGTCCACTGTATACTTGGGTATGTCTTTGAGAGCAAAGAGGAAATCAAAAGGGATATGAAATGCATTGATAAAGAAATGTGAGAAGAAACTAGCTAATTGGAAATGCTAGTACCTTTCATGCGAGGGGAAACATTTGTCCAAACTTTTGGGAGGTCAAAAGTGTTTTTAAAATACTTATTTTTAAAAAATAAGATGTTTGGTCATACTTTTAATGAGCAGCAGAAGCTGTTTTTCAGAAGTTAAAAAAATAGTTTCTCCCCAAAAGCACTTATTTGAAAAATACTTTTGAAAAAAAATATACTTAAAAATATTTTTGAAATGCTTGATCAAATGCTAATTGCTGTTACAAAGTGTTTTTTAAATTTATTGATCAAACACAAATTACTTCTCACCAAAAGTATTTAAAAAAAATACTTCTCAAAATAAGCTGATTTTATAAGTTTGGCCAAATAGACTATTATTCTAATCAAATCAATCTAGATTTTATGTCAACATACATGATGTCTCTATATTATGTCAACATACATGATGTATCTATTTATTATCCCGATAAATGTTGTCAAGAGAATTATTTTTTATGGAAAGAAAATAGTGACAATAAAAAAATCCATCTTGTCAAATGGTACTCACTAAGTAATCAGCAAGAAGGATGGAAGTCTGGGGATAAAAAACTTAAAGGTACAAAATCAAAACTTGATGATAAAATGGTTATGAAGGTTTACCATATATAAATGAAGGTAATTAGAAATAAATATGATATGGGAAAAAGTGGACTACCAACATGATAAAGGATCTTTATGGAGTCAGTTTATGAAAGTCTATAAGGAATCTTTGTCCAAAATTCAGCACCAAAACCACTCTTAAAATTGGAAATGATACAAAAATTTCTTTTTAGGATGCCAATTGGTCGGAAAGTGGTGCTTTGGTAGATTACTTCCCTGCTATTTAAAGGATTAATCAATAGCAAAAGGCAACAATAGGAAAAGTATGAAATTCTCAAGGCTTAAACCTTAGCTTCCGAGGATTCATGTTTGATTGGGAGAGAGACAGATTGGTTGAGTTTTACAAAATATTGGAGCTGTTCAATAAAATTACATATTGTGAGGACCAGTTAATAAGGAATGACACAAAATTAGACTTAAACTTTTTCTTATATCAGCTTATGCGAAATTCAACACTTCTATTTTAGAGAGTTGTTCACAAAAAATTATATGAAAAGTTGAAATTTCATATAAAGTTGTATGTTTTACTTGGTTACTGCCCAGAGGAGCAGATCTTACACATGACAATCTTATTATAAGAGACATATTCATTGTGCATTAGGTATTACGTATGTGGAGAGAAGACAGATAATTATTTCATCTTTTTTTTACATTATAAGGAAACTTCATAGTTATGGATGATAATTTTTATCTTAAGGAGTATACAATGGGTACTGTGAATGTGAGTCCGGCATCAAAAGAACATTTTATTTGGCATGATGCACTAAAACAGCATGCTCTAAAAATTACAAATAAAATCGGACAGTTCACTCAATAATTGGTGAACTGCATCTGCCTCAGTTAACGACATCAAGACTAGCATAAACAATTCTTTTAAGAAAAAAGTTTATATGCACAGTTCGCCGAACTTCAGAAATTAAATTGTGTAGTTCGATCTTCTAGCGAACTATGTGTATATTTATTTTATTTCTTTTTTGGTTTCTTTCACTATTTATTTTGTTCACGATGTCATTGAATAATATGCAAGCGAGCCTTTGTGGAAGTATCAAATAATATGCAAGTGAGCCTGCTGATCATGTTAAAATACATGTATTAAGAGATATAAGTATATATCTCTCGATATCAGTATTTAAAAAATGAATGTTACTTACTTTGAGAGGATACTCACATCTATGATCTTACTATTTTATTCTTCTCAACATGACTTTGCATTTCAAAATTCAGAGAGAGGTCACCAATATGTGAAAGAACTAAAACGCTTATGGGTTGGGCAGCTTAAGGGAACCTACTCGTTGAAAGAATTCTTTAACAAGGCTCATGATCACAGCATACTTAATCACCTTTGAAGATTAATATGTCAAGCTATTCGAAGCAGTTACAAGTAGACAACATCAAAAAGGATTAAAAAGAACAAATTATGTAATGCTTAATTTTGCCAATTAGTAAGAACTAAGGATTTTTTTTATTAGTAAAGTGTTTGTTTAGTTACTCTGTCCATACTAGTAGTCGTACTATTATCTTTATAGTTTCTTGCCTTTAAATTTTTATTATCTCTTGTTTCTTCTATTTTATTCTATTTTTTGCTTCAGTTAATGTTTGACATATTTTGTTTCATCTGTTACTATTTTTTTGAATTGCTTTAATTTGTTTATCCTTAAGTTGAGGGTCTATCCAAAACGATCTCTCTGCCTCTGAGGAAGACCATTTTGTGAGACTTCACTGTGTATGTTGTTGTTGTAAATGGGCACTAAGGATCCATTAAATACCACAGACATTCCCTCCATAAAAATGGATGTCAGAGTATGTCAATCTGAATTTGGCATCTAAACTTTCCAATACCAGAATAAATCTGAAATTAGTCTTAAAATCATTACCTAGCAAATTGGCTTTTTCCAACATTAGGTACTCGGTGACTAGAGTGAAAGAAACCAAAAAAACAGAGAAAGAAACCAACAAAAAAAAATAATAATAATAATAATAATAATAATAATAATAATATACGTAGTTCGCCGGAAGAAATTCAACTGTGTATATAAAAAAATTTGAGGGAGATGCAGTTCGTCAATTATTAGCCTCCAATTTTATTTATAATTTTTTAAGCATGCCATTTTGATGCACCATGCCAAATAAAATATTTTTTTGGTGTCAGACTCAATGTCAAGAAGTACCTTTGAATTTAATTGTTGGAACAATGAAAGATACTCAATTGTCAACCAAAAGAGATGGGGAAGATTGTCCGACTTGCATTTGATGGACAATCTGGAAGAAAAGAAATCAAAAATGATAGGTAGAGAAGACTGTCAACACTAAGAAGTTGAAAATGAAGTGTTTAGGTTTTTTATCTTTATTTTTTGTTTTAGTTTTAAGGAATAAACTTAGAAGATCGTGCTTCAATCTTTTATGTTTTAGATTCCTGATAAAGAAGATATAGGATGGTAGGGATTTTTGCTACCAACAACTATAGTTTTAGGTGTGGATTTTTTGAGTTTTCGTTTTTAAAAAAAAAAAAAACACATGACTAAACGCATGAAGATCGATTATATTCTTATAACACTATCAAATTAATTACTATTTAAGAAAGAAAATAAATGAATAAATAAAATACAGACACACATAAAATTAAGAGCCTGTTTGGTTAAGCTTATAAGTTGGTTTGACCAACTTATAAATAGTTTTTAGCTTTTTGGAGTGTTTGGCTAAGAGCCCATTTGGTTTAGCTTAAAAAGTGGCTTTTAAATGTATGTGCTTAAAGCACGTTTTAAGTGTTGAAACTTATTTTATAAATAAGCAGTTATTGATGTGTTTGGTATAAAAAAGTGTTGTTAAGCACTTATTTTCGGTCAAATGACTAAAATGCCCTTAAAGTTGTTAAGACTATAAAAATAAATTATTATGATATTTTTATTTCTAAAATAATTAAAATTAAAATTAATGCATATTTTTATTTATTTTTAATATAAATTAATTACTTAAGTTATTTTTAATTTTTAAAGTATATAATTTAAATAAGATTAGGCAAATTTTCCTTTTTACTTTATATTAAGAGTATAGTTCTATTTTTTATTTGTAAAATTAAATATAATAATTTAAATGAATTAATACTACCTCAATTAATTTTTTTAAAATTTTTAATTATTTTTTTCTAATATGCATAAAAAAAATAAAATTGTGTCAAAGATTTGAGTGTCTTAGCTTTGTTTAAAAAAATTAACAAATTAATTGTATGTTTTCATTTTTAAACTATGAACAAGTGAGTTATAAATAAAGTTCGAGAAGAAGAGAAGAAGAGAGATTTTCGGCACACTTTGAAGAAGTGCACGATGCGGCCACTCCAAAGAGAAGAAGAGAAAAATTAAATTTTTTATTTCCTTGAGGGTAATTTTGAAAGGAAAATAGTATGAGGATAAAAACGTAAATTTGTTGGTCAAACATAATGGCTTATAAGCTAAAAAATAAAAATTGGGTTTCACCAACTTTTACTTTTCATCTTATTAAAATCAGTAAGATGAAAAGTAAAAGTTGGTGAAACCCAACTTTTTATTTTTTTGGCTTATAAGTCATTATGTTTGACCAACAAACTTACTTTTTTATCATCATACTATTTTCCTTATTTCAAAATTACCCTCAACGAAATAAAAAACCTAATTTTTCTCTTCTTCTCTTTGGAGTGGCCGCATCTTGCACTTCTCCACAGTGCGCCGAAAATCTCTCTTCTTCTCCGCTTCTTCTCTTCTTCTCGAACTTTATTTATAACTCACTCGTTCATAGTTTAAAAATGAAAACATACAATTAATTTGTTAATTTTTTAAACAAAGAAAAGACAATCAAATCTTTGACAAAATTTTATTTTTTTGTTCATATTAGAAAAAAATAATTACAAATCTAAAAAGAATAACTGAGGTAGTATTAATTCATTTAAATTATTATATTTGATTTTACAAATAAAAAATAGAACTATACTCCTAATAAAAAGTAAAAGGGGCAATTTGCCTAATCTTATTTAAATTATATACTTTAAAAATTAAAAATAACTTAAATAATTAATTTATATTAAAAATATGTATTAATTTTAATTTTAATTATTTTAGAAATAAAAATAATAGTAATTTGTTTTTACAGTGTTCACAGTTTTAAGGACATTTCAGTCATTTGGCCCAAAATAAGTGTTTAACAGCACTTTTATACCAAACACATCAATAACTTTTTTTCAGTTTCAACACTTTTATTCAAACACATAACTATTTATTTATAAAATAAATTTCAACTCTTAAAAAGTGTTTTAAACACTTACATTTGAAAGCCACTTTTTTTCAGCTAAATCAAACAAGCTCTAAGTTCTGTATAGCTTAGTACAAAAATCGTGTGCATTATATTAATTGAGCTATTTTCAATGAATATAATAAAATTTCTTAAGATGGTCTTTTTTTTGTTAAAAATAAAAAGAGGTATCTACTTGTGATGTACTAAAATATCATGATGGTAATTGAATCAAACAATGATGAATAATTAAGTGATTCGAACACAATTTATTTGAACATGAAGTAGTTTTTTTTAACTATTAAAATAAAACATACAAATCAAATTAGAAAGTAAAGGTAAAAAAGTTTGAAGTATAATAAAAGCAGACGGTATGAACTAATAATATTAAAAATTAATATGCATCGACATCTTTTTTAGAAGGTAACACTCGTATATAGATAAAAAGTTGGACCTCCCACATCAAACTGTGGGAGACAGAAAGCCATCTAAATTGAGTTGGTTGGATTATAATATTTGAAAAATCAACTTAATTAAAAGAACCATGAAAACCCGTAGGTATTACACTGTCACCAACAAACCTGTATTTCTAAGTAGCCAAAGGCTTCATTAGATGAAATTATAAGTTTGTCCGCCTTAACCGACTTACGCTAATTATAGCCAGAAGCTTACATTCATTCATATTCTTCGACAGCAGTCACACTGGAACTGAATTACAATGATACCATTCAGATCGAAGAAATTCTATTTTATTTTAGTTACTCCCTAGGGGAGAAATGTCACACCCTCTGAAAGATTTTTCCCTAAAACCGCGCACCTACGAGAAACATGTATTTGCCACGTTCTACTGTAAATAAAAATACACAAGAACAAGAAGATTTGCATTATACTACCGTTGCAGCTTAGAGGTGGAAGTTCTCTCATGCTAACAATGAATGGACCAAATATTTGATATAAAAAGATACAGTATATCACATCTTTCAATTAAATAAAGATAAAAAAGCACCCAAGATGTTGATTATGTATAATCAATTTGTACGGTCAAGTCCTGTATTCCTAATTCATGGTATAGGTCATGCACATATTGCAAAATAGACCGATCGTCAACTCCCTCCTTGACCTGTTCAATAATTAACAATAAAAAAGAGTGAGCTTTGGGAAGGCATAAAGTAGAGAAGCATGAGTATCTATCTAGCAATGTGTATCTTATAGATTACTTATAATAGGAGTGCAGGTTGGATGTGGCATACAATAAAGTCTGGTGATCACCTGCAATGAAATTGATCCAATAACATGACCAGGCACCAATTCCCAAAAACGAGCTTGAGATACTTCTGAAACATCTTCACGAGATGAAACCTGGGTACAACATGAAACTAGATATCAGAGATAGTTAGGAAAAGATGCAGAATATGTAGATAAGAGACTTCTGTTATGTTTGAAATTTCTGATGCTTAGTCCCCATGTGTTTTGCTTGAGATGATTGTCTTCCAACAATTCAGCAAGTGATGAGCTTTTGTGATTTTGTTTTTGATAAATAAGGTTTCTTCTGAGGATATCCAACCTCTTTTCTACCTCAGTTGATAGTGGAAATAGGGACATCACATAAGTTGGACGAGAATCCAATACATTGTTTACCAAGGCCACTCTTCCTCCAAGTGAAAGGTATTGTCTTTCATTTTGTCAATCTTTGAATAAATCTTTCAATCACCCAATCTCATATTTCCAAAACTTTGTTTTTGGCCCCCAAAGTTAGACCAAGATAAGTAGTTGGCAGACTACCAATTTCATACGCCAAAGTACCTGCCAACCTAAACAGTTGAGGCACAACAGTGATAGAAAAGAGTTCGCTTTTTCTCCAATGGACATGAAGACCTGACTCTGCTTCAAAAACAGAGAGAATTAGTCTGATATGTCTCAGTTGCTCAACTTCAGCATCACACAAGATAAGATAGTCATGCATATAGTAGATGAAAACATGCATCCCACATCCAGCTTTGTTGTATGCCTTAAGACCCCTAATCATCCATTTTCCTTCCTTCCATTGCTAGAATAACAAAAAAGAAAGAGAGGGGATCTCCCAGCTTTGGTCCTCTCCGTGAGGATCTCCCAGCCTTAGTCCTCTCCGTTAAGGAAAGAATCCTTCAGGTGAGTCATTTATCAACACTGAGAAACTCTACCAATCCTGCTAACTCCTCCCCCCACCCCCCACCCCCCCACCCCCAAAAAATAGACCAAAACTCAGAATGTTCCTTTTTTTTTTCTTTTTTTGCGCGAGAGAGCTAGCACATCCAATAAGATTCCCCCCAGACCAAAACTCAAAATTTTTTTTTTTCCCACGAGAGCTAGCACATCCATTAAGATTCATTCGCAAGACAATATTGCGTAATAATGTCAATTTTCCGACAATTATATTCAAAAAGTTCCCTTTCATTCCAAGGCATAAAAACCACCACACCAAAACCTTACAACAAGCCATACTCCACCTCCAACATTGTTAGCTAATATCACAAAGAAGTATATGCAGGGGGGGAGGGAACACGTTCTTCACCAATGTCGCCAAAGCCTCACTTGAACCACACTTAAGCCCTTTACAGCATGCACCAAGGCGCTTAGGCGTGCCCTTACTACTCTATCTTGAAAAGAGCAGTTTTAACCAATAAATATAGTACCTAGTAAATGTTCAATCCTTATGTCCATATATTATTTGGGTTTATAGTTACTCTTTCTAAAGTACATGCATTTTTTCTTTATTTGCATCTTTCTCCATTGAAGCTCGCACTTGATTTGTGTTTTTCGCTTAAAGCCCCAATATACTTTAGCGTTTTCTCTTTTCTGCTTTGAGAACACTGAACTTTACCACCAACACTATAACCAGTCACCTCAAACATCAGATGATTACAACCCGCCTGGTTCTATACAATCAATAAGCCCAACCTTAATATGGGGAGCTCAGGGTTTGGCACAATTTTCCTATTGAATTGAAATGGTTTGTGCATCAAATACTACATTAATAAATTACAACAACAAAAAAAATCAATTGTGATACTACATAAATTACCTGCCTCCAGCACTTGTTCAAGGCTGAAGATGGGATCCTTGGTGGTGCCATTTGGAGCAAGATGCCACCAGTAGTTCTAAAAAGTGGCATGACGAGGAAAAAGACTGTGGCAGAAACTAGTCCCAAACATAAGACTTCAGCATTCTTCACTCTGAAGCCGAAAAAAGAAAATAGAAAAACACTAAGAGGTCACCCAGTAAACAACTTTGCTTCTTTATCACGGCCAGGCCATGAATGTCAACAAAAAACATGAATTGCCATAAAGCAGAGAAAAATTTTACCCAAGTGTTAACAGCCAGGAAGCCAGGATGAGACCTGCACTGATAAATAAAAAGGTAGAACCGAGTAAGACCTAAGAACCCAGGAGAAACAGTTAGTGAGAGCAAAACAGCTGATAGGATAGCATCTGAATCTAGGATCCATTTTATAACGAGCATAACCAAGTAATCACTTACCTGCGAATGGAATCAGCTAGCACATGCAAGCAAACAGAATGATAATTCATATCTTCAGCTTTCCTATAGACTGCAGACAAAATAGCATATCAGGAATCTTCAACAAAAGCAAAAGGAAGTCAAGACAGTTTAAGTAGCTCAACTAGCAAAGGCTTCTTAAATCTTAATACACAAAATTGAATCAAGCGATATCAGCAGACACATTGCAGAACATGAAAAATTCAAACCCATTTCGTATTGAACCACAGTAGATTCTGCTCAACCTTGAGCCTCGGGCGATTTTTCTTTTTTACCCGTGGCAGAGCTACCCAGTACCTGTGCTGATGAGAAGTAGCAGGTGTCCAATGGATTACTCAAAGTCCATGCAAGTACAAAACACCACTGTTGTCAAAAAAAGAAGATGGGAAAATTGGAAGGAGTGAACATCGAAATTACTCCCAATATGCTTGCTCAACGGATTATCACATTATTGTTAATCATATACTACTACTATCATTTTTGGAATTTTATAATTAAGACATTTCAGATAATAATAAAGTGTACAACTGTTGTTAAAAAACCCAACAATAACTTAAGACCTAGTAAAATCCAAATAAAAAAAGGGATGTTAGACGCCATTTTCTTCCTCCTCCAAATTAACAAACCTAAAATAGGTAACGAAGGCTTCAATAATGATTTCTTATGTCTCTCCTGAATATTGCATCATAAACTTCCCTGTATCTATGTAATGGACAACAAGGGAAGTGACCACTCCCTATGGATGCAGCATATGAGATCTATCAGAAACCTTTGCCCTATTCCAAACAAGAATAGGCTTTCAAACTGTGAATGGGACGAAAATTTCCTTTTGGAATAACATCTGGATTGGAGAAAACACACTGAAAGATCTGTTTTCAGAACTATACAGCTTATGTTAACAACAAGAAGCATAAGCAGCTGACATGTGGATAGGGCAAGGATGGAATCTCAAGTTTAGAAGATTTTTGAATGTCTGGGAGATGGAAAAGATAGCAGATTTCTACCACATACTATCTCAGTTCAATGGTTTTTCAGCAGAGGAGGATAGCTTGGTTTGGCAGTGTGACAGCAAAGGGAAGTTTTCTGTAAAGTCAGCTTATAGAGATCTCACTACCTCCAATAATCAGGTGGGTTGTTGGCCATAAAAGATGATCTGAAAAGTGAATTCCTCACAAGGTAGTTTGTTTCACATGGTTCGTGGCTCTTGACCAAAGAAAAGGTTCTGACACATGAAAAGCTGAGCAAGAGTCCGGATGCTAATTTGCAATGAACAGGCGGAGACAATTACCCATCTTTTTTTGCACATCAAATGGACAGATCTACTATGGAAGATCTTCATTAACTTGAGGAAAATTAAGTGGGTGATGCCTAGAAGAATTAAGGAAGTGTTAAACTATTGGAACAGTTATCGTAATCCAGCTAATATGGAGGAGAGATGGAAGATTGGCCCAGCATGTATCTGGTGATCAACTTGGACAGAGAGAAATCAGGGATGTATTGAGGGCAAACATTGCAACATCCAGAAGTTCAAGATGAATTGCATAGCCCTCATATTATTTCTGGTGTAAACATGAATTGTTGGTACAAATTGAAGATATTTTTTATGTTCTAGACAGTTGTAAGTATTTTAATAGATAGGATCCCTTTGAAATTGGCCTACTGTTGAGGGGGACTATACAGTTTTAAGGTGTAGTCTACCTGTTGATATTAATATAAAGGTTACCTTTATCAAAAATAAAAAGATTTTTAATCCTCCAACCATTACTTTACACCTCACAAGGCACAGGAATAAGGGATATCATATATTTTGGGATGCTATCCAGGACACTATTGCAGTGTTAGCCTTCCTCCCATGGACAGATATTGCATATTCCAATTCGCCAACCTTTTTTCCACCTTTTCTGTCATCCCATTCCATACTTTAGTAGCTTTGAATTTTTCTCCCCAGGGAAGAGCAAGACATGTGGATGGAAAAGAACCTATCTCACATGCCATGACCTCTTGCCAGTTCTGCCAAATTTTGCACTTCATTCACAGAGTAGATCTTGCTTTTTCTCATGTTGATGGGAAGTCCTGAGATAACTTCAAAAGGCATTAAAGTCCAATTTAAGTACTGCACCTGTAATTTCTCATCTCCACAAAATATTAGGGTGTCATCTATATAGAGCAAATGTGAGATTGTGGTGGAGTGAAATGGACCACTTTCCACTTTGAACCCTTCAATCCAATGGTTGAATTTAGCTTTGTCCAACATGTTGCTCAGACCTACCATAGGTAAGATGAATAAGAAAGGGGTAGCTAAGATGAATAAGAAAGGGGAGAGGGGATTTCGTTGTCTTACTCCTTTCTGAGGTGAGAAGAAGCCCACAGGAGCTCTATTCACCCAGACAGAATATTTAACAGTAGTTAAACTAAATTGGATCCACTTAATCCACCTATCTCCAAACTCTATTTGTTTCAGCACCGAAAGCAAATAGGACCATTTAACTTTGTCAAAGGCTTTCACCACATCCAATTTGCACAAAATCCCTGGTACTCCATTTTTTAGTCTAAGATCAAGCATCTCATTGGCAATCAATGAAGCATCAGTTATCTGTCTGTTTTTCAAGGCATTTTGTTCACCTGACACCAGCTTCTATATTACTGAATTCAATATCTCAGCTAACACCTTTGCCAAAATTTTGTAAACACTCCCAATGAAACTTAGATCTGAAGTTCCTAAGGTTTGAGCCTCCTTAGGCAGCTCTACGAATGAAGCATTGTTGGATTTAACTATGTGACATTGTTGATGGAAGTTATTAAATGCAGTCATTGTGCTCTTCTGTGATAAAGACCCTAGCACTTTGGTAGAAAGCCATTGTTAAACCATTCAGGCCTGGGCTTTTGTTTGGTGCATAGGAAAAGATTGTTGTCCTGATTTCTTCCTCTTCAAAATTCCTTTCAAGCCAGAGTCTTTCAGCTTGGAAAACACTGGAGATTTCAAACTTGACTGTAGGTCTCCCTTGTTCCTCTCTTCAGTATACAGAGCTTGGTAAAATCTGAAAATTTGAGCCTTGATGTCATCTTTGTCATCAGAGATTTCTTATTCAATCTGCAACCTGTCTATCAGATTGCTCCTCCTATGAGAATTAGCTACTCTCTGGAAGAACTTTGTGCTCTTGTCCCCTTCTCTGAGCCACAAATATCTCGACTTTTGTCTCCAAGAGACCTCTTCTATTTTGGCCATTTCCTGCAACTTGAGTTTTATGATGCTCTTCTTTGTGCTAGTACATTTTGTAAGGAGAACTAGTACATTTGTTAAGGAGAAGCCAATTTTTCCTGGTTGGGGGCTTTGTACAATCCATTATCAACTAGATTATGGGAAGGAGATGTAACAATCAAGATTCTTCTTCAGGTTTATGAGGGAGTTCAAAAGAAAATGTAATAACTAAGGTCAATATAGCCACATAGAGTCAACCTGGTTCCTTTCCTTTTCAACCTGAGTCATTAGTCTGTTCTCTGTTGCTTGCTCCAAAAGAGCTAGTTCCTCCAATATTCTGCTCCATTGATCTTCAAGCTCCCCAAAGGTCTCTTTATTCCATCTAGTGATGTCTTTATTCAAGCATCTTAACTTTTGCATTAAGATAAAATCAGGGCTGGTCTTATTCTACCACTCCACCCCGTATACTTTATGTTATAAATATAAGATCTTAAATTGAGACCAGTGCTACCTTTATCCTTTAGGTATCTCTAAAGCTTGGTCAAAGGATCTCGTGTTGTGGCCAGAGTGAAGAAAAACTAGTTCATACCTTATCTACTGCTAGCAATGAGCAACAACCATGCTTGGCTTCCAAAAGGAAAGGAAAACCTGTGTTACATGAGCTCTTCGTATTGGTATATTTGTGTCCAAAAGGGTATCACATGGGCATGGTTATGTGGTTTCAAAATACAACAAAAGATGCTAAACAAGTTAAAGGTGCCCCCTTATACAGAACTTATCCGAGACACATTGTAGCATGGAGAACAGCAAAAGGTTAAAGGGGAGCAATGACTAGTATCAAACCTAGGTCATGTCTCTAACCTAACCTATTAAGCAAATAAAGACACCGTTCATAATCCAATCACAGCAGCCAAATGCACAGCAACTGGATGGCACTTCAGTGAAATAGAATGATGGTGTCAACACTTCGACTTTCCACTCCCTCTCCCTCCTTCCTCTGTCTCTCTCTCTCTCTCTCTCTCTTATTAAGGAGGAGCGAGCAAAAGAATTAATTTTGAGTGCAATCAAGAGGCTTACCAAGATTAATACGTGCATAGTTCCTGAAGGACCAAACACCGATGAGATTCACCAGCAAGTTTGTGACAGCAGAAACGATCAAGTAATGCCTACATGCAGACTTCAGTCAGGCACGGTACAATAAAACAGTGTTATCAAAAGCAAAAAGCACAAAAAAGCTCTAAGGTTGTTGGCGCTTTAAGTTCAAAGCACAAAGAAAGAGTGAGCTATAATCAAAAAAGGCGCAAAGGGGGAAACAATACAAATATATATGTTTAATCCAAGACTAATATTTATAAGTATGAATGACAAATATATGACCACAAAATTGGAAAATAAAAATTACGATAAAGTGAAATATCAATTGTTTAGTGTTGCATCTTCAAAAGAGGCTCATCGGCAAGGAAAAGTATGCCTTAGAATCTTGATGACGACACTGAAAAGCACATTAAGCGAGGCGAAGCACTCAACACATTTTGAGCCTCGCTTCAGGGCTTAAACGTGCTATATGGGTGCCTTTGACGACGCTGCAATAAAATTCACGACAACAATTTACAGAAACCTTCAGGAAGCAGCCAAAATTCAGCCATGAAGTGCAAGGTGATACAAGGACTGAATTTGCAGGGAAATCATTCGGCCTTTTGAACTTATAAACTAAAGGCTAACTAACATTGAATTATGTATGTTGCTCATATTCACTAGAGAGTGACTTGAGTTCAAGAGTGGATATTAAAGAACTACTTCAACTGTAAATCTTTTCTTATTCAGCAAATATCTTCTAAGGCTCACAAATACCCTCAGTTAACCTATTGGGCTAAAAATGCCCTCAACCTATTTTTCTGGTCCAAAATTAACCCTAAAACTAACGGGCATATCTGAGTGAAAATCTGAACTTTTAAATAGCTACAGTGGCATTTTTGGAGTACCGCACAGGTAATATCAGAGTCGATATTACAACTCACCCATATGTTTAAAAAACCACCTGCCTGACCCCCTCACTCATTTGAAAAATTAACCCCGACCCTTTTCCTTCTTGAAACTGAGTAGCTTTTCGCCTGTATTCATGTGCCACAGTGTCAGAATATTGCTTATAGTTGATTTTACCATAAACATGAGGGAAGAGACCAGGGCATTTGTTATTATGTCTTGAATATCTATGATATGAGTAATTAAAGATCATTGATCTCAATTGTAAACTTTTCAACCAAACAAAGAGAGTAGATTTAACTGATGAAATACATACACAATGCAATCAAACAAAAAAGGAAATCAATTTTGAGAATTTGGATATGAAAGCACAGAGCTATAGACAAAAGACTTCAATTCAAACCTTTATATCGCAGAACCTAAGCCTTATATCTGCAATGGAGTAGCTCCATTGACATATCAAAACAGCTTAGAAAAAATCAAATGGATATAATCCTTCTTTACATTAACATGCCTTTATTGACAGCCTGGTAAAAATCCTTGAGATACTAATGAGGAAGAAGGAAAAGGGTCGGCATTATTTTAACAAATGGGTGAGCGGGTCTGGCAGGTGGTTTTTTTAAACATATGGGGGGGGGGGGGGGGGGGGGGGTTAATGTTGACTCTGATATTACATGTGCAATGCTCCAAAAGTGCCACGTAGCTATTTAAAAGTTCAGATCTTTAATAAGATATGTCCGCTAGTTTTAGGATTAATTTTGGACCAGAAAAATAGGTTGAGGGCATTTTTAGCCCAATAGGTTAACTAAGGGCATTTGTGAGCCATATTCAATACATTAGGGGTATTTTTAGCCCTTTTCCCTTTTTTTAAAGGCTCATTCAGAAAAATATCATAGTAGAGAATATAAGCTAATGTACAAAAAGGGTGGCCATCTCAGGATAGCTTTCTTTTTTCTAAGTCTTGAAAGATTCAGACAGCGCAAGCCTGATGAATCAAGTAAAAAGCCTATGCCTTATATAGTGTAATAGATCAGTAATTGAAGTGTGATTATTTTGGATTAACGGAAACCTTATTTTCATTAAATAAGTTATTTAAAATTTACAAAAAGGTCATGATCTAACAAAAGATGGTAAAACATCAACTACATCTCGGATGACAACTATAAATTTTTCACGAACACTTTTGGGACACTTACTTGTGCTCAGATTCATCTTGTATAAAGGCGTGAAGTGCTTCCACAGCCAAGGAGAATGACATGAACAACAGAAACAGCTGCCTACATAAGCAATACATGAAGAGCATGCCATGTTAGCCCAGATAAATGCAATTGAGTGAGAGAGCCCAGAATCTGACACCAAACCAAACCATCTAAAGAAGAAGCACAAAATTTGAAGATGACAAATGAAATTGTGCTTATGCCACTCTCTCCTTATGGGTGGATAGGTGTGACAATATAACAAATATATATTATCTACATGATAAGGCTTTACAAGGCAAATAGCTTAAACTATGCGATAGATTCCTAAAACAAATATATGTAAAGTGACGATATGCGTTTGTATATATATAAACATGGACACCACCTTTCATGTGGCACAAAGTGATTGCTTTCTTTAAGGTACTACAGAAAAAAAAAACAACAGAGCTAGACTTTGGTACATCAAATCTCTATAAAATCTAACAAGTCTAGCACATCCTGGAGAATTAAAACACAGTTTCCATTCTTCCTATAGTACAAATTTACACTTCCCAGCATAGATTGACCTCCAGCACCCGAATAAACCTCTAAACTTCTCAGGCATCACACATTGAAAACCAAAACATAAACAAGGTCCAAATCTGCCAGGTATAATGACAGTACAGAAAAGGATGATCAACAGATTCGAAGGAGTTCTCACATAGATAGCATCAGCAACAAATACTAAAGCATCTCCGTTTCAATTTATCTTGAGTCAAGCATGCTTCATGAGCCACCATCTCCAATCAAAGCAGGCCACTTTAGTTGTTGTCAGGACATGTCCGACAACACACTGAAGAGCATGCCTGCCCCAGGCCACTTTAGTTGTTGTCAGGACATGTCCGACAACACACTGAAGGGCATGCCTGCCCTAAACCCAAAACCCGTACAACAGCAGATGAGAGAGATCTATCCGAGGAACAAAACCCAAAGAAGAAAGGACAACTGCCTAGTGACATAATTACGAATCCAAAGGGGTAACCGAGGTGGTCAAACCTCCCATTGCATGACTATAACTACACAAAGCGATAAGATGATCCAAAGAATTAAAGGGGAGTCAAATCTATCACCACTATAACAAAAGGTGAGGTGCAGATTGAAACTCCAGTTACTGCTGAAGACTGGGTTATTCAAACAGAGGCAAAAGCCGAAGATGAGTAATGATAAGGCCGAAGAAAAGGTGGTCAAGGCCCCAAAACCTCTGGCACCGATTCTGAAGCTATCTACCCAATTTCCTCATAAGTTGATCAAGAAGGCAAATGATGCAAAGTTCAAGAAATATTTTGACATCCTGAAGCAGTTGTCTTTAAATATCCCATTCGTTGATGTTTCTCAGGAGATCCAGGTTTTGCCAAAGTATATGAAAGACTTGGTGACCGAGAGGAAGTTGGCGAAGAATGAGATAGTTAGTGTCACTCACTGGGTCAGTTCATTTATCTCAGCCATTACACTGGAGAAAAAAGGGGATCCTAAAGCTTTCGCTATTCCTTGCACCATAAGCTCGCATGACTGTGCCACGCTTTCTGTGACAATGATGCTAGCATCAACCTTATGTCCCTTGCTATTTATAAACAGTCATGATTTGGGATGCCTAGGACAACCAGTATGTGCTTGCAGATGGCTGATAGAACTTGCCTGGTTAATCATGCTTCTTGTCTAATGATAATAGTTTATAAAAATATATCTACCTTGTATACAAGTGAACAACAATTTACAAAAGTGTATAACACGTAGCTAGCTACAAAGACGAACTTCTTTTGCGGTTTTTAGTTGCAAGTCTTGTTTAAACCCATCGTAATCTCCACTAAATGACTTCAAATTGTGTATGCAACCTCCTTAGACTATTTCTAGTAACCTAAACAATTTTTTTCCTAAAATGTCCATTAATCTTTAGATTTATTATAAGAAATCAGCTTATAACTTGAAATATTTGCTAATTTCTTGAGTCTCTACTTTTTAGTTCTTAAATTGAAAGATTTGTTTATATATATATTATTTTTGTTGAGTTCTTTTTCATTTAGATATTTTACTTTTCCATGAAAGGTTTATTTTGATATTTTTTAACAATGTTGCTTCACTTCAATGAAGTGAGCGCTTCGATTCTCATTTTAAGCAAAGCGGACCCTTGCTGCTTTTTTGTGCTTCTCACTCTCAAGAAAATGGGTGTAACTCAGTAGTTACAACCAATATGCACGTCATCTCCACAATTTTTATAATATTAAAGTCTTTCGCCATAATAGTTCCTTTAGTTTCCTGCCATGTAAAGAGCTAAGCAACAGGAGAGCTACACATTTATGCGATCCTAAAAATATAAACTGCAGCTATCATATAGAGATGCCATAAAACACTTTAAATGATAGAAATGGAAGTAAAATGTATAAGAAAAAAGCTGTGATTGTTTCATGTACTTACAGCATTGGTGAAAGCAGACAAAACCTCTAACCTTTTATACCTGAGAACAATAGCAACAACAACAAAATCAAACTTAGTAGTCAGAAATTTTCAATTGAACATACAGGTTATGAGGGATCAGAATATTAGACAAACTGTCAGCTATTTTCCTAATTGTGAAAGTTAGAGAAACTATCAGAAATATTCTTAATTGGCTTAAACTATTAATTCGGAATGCATTTCCAGTTCTTCCAGATGCTATTGAATTCACAAACTGATAAAAACAGAGAGGTATCTTTTGCCATTTCTATTTTACTTTTTCTTGTCTACTTCTTTAATAACTAAACCTAAATTGATTTTCCTTTTGATAACCACTGGAACTCCTTTAACAAATTTACATGTTAAAATACTTCCCCGACACGTAAGAAATGTATGTATCTACCCATTTAACAACTGCCCTGACAAGTCACAAACTTCAATTATGAACAAGTAAAAAGGATTAACAAACAGGTCAGGACAAAAGGCTTAACAAAAACAGAGAATTTCCAAGGAAGATTAGAGTTTAAACCTCACCCGTAAGTGTAAACACGGTCAGGCTTTTCTCTAGAAGTGGCCATTGCAAACAACGAAAATGTCAAAAGGCCACAACCAAAGGTCAAATGAAATGCGTCTGATACCAACCCTGATATTAACCAACCGTCAAATTAAATTTCATAAAAGAAACCAAGCAAGAAGTGAATAAGCAGAAAAGGAAAGAAATAAAGATTGATAAATTAGGATAATCAGGTGTCATTAGCTGTTCTTTTCCTTATTGTATTCTGCCTGGTACCCCGCACCCCAGAGCAAAGCCACCATGAGAGGAGCAATCTCTAGTGTTGTCTACTACATATAATTCGAACAGCATTGTGAGAATCATAACCTTTTTTGTCTTAAGTTTTGGATTCTGACATACATAAAAGTTCAAATTTCAGGATTAGCTAACATCCAAAGGATATTATACCAAAAAACTCTTGGCAAATACATGGTGAATATCGTGACCTTTGTTAGACCTTTACTTCTGGTAAAGGGGGGACGACTCTGCTCCATTTTACTCCCATAATCATCAACACAGCCTAGGTCAACTTTAATTTGTATAATGAAAACGAGACAACTAAGACGTGATCTTGTAAATTTAGAAGGCCTGGATTCATTTTTAGTTTATTCTATGTTTGGTTAAATTTCTATGTATGATAAACTGGAAAAAAAAAAAGAGCTAAAAGTATAGCGGTTAGTTGGGTGACTCGGGAATGAACCGCGCCACTTTTACCCTCCAAAAGCTTTTGTACTTATCTCTATCCATAAGCCACCAGTATTACTTACCCTATTCCAAGAAACCACAAACCCAGCAGAGTCTACCATTGACAAAGCAAATGGCTGCCAGGTTTGTCTACTTCTTTTACATTTAAATATTTTTTATTAATTGTTTAATTGAGTTAAACTTAATGAATAACTCTTTACCCGTACAAAATCAGTATGGTCTAATTAAGTCAGGACACTTATTTGTGAATAGTTAAAATAGTTTACATTATGCAACAATCAAATTTAATTAACTTTTTAAGTATTTACAAAAAATACTGAATCTATTATTCTCTTTTTAAAATTGTAATTATAGGGTGAATGTGTTTATTTATTTAGTGAGTAATAATTACTTTTTTGTTTTTGAATTTGGTTTTATTGTTCAATAGGTAATTTATTTATTATTTTGGTACTATGAAGTACAAAGTATTAATCAGTGTTTCTTTGATGTTCTTTTTTTGTTTAATGGATGACTTTGAGAAGCATGTATGATGCTGCATCTGAAGAAATTCTACAAAATAAGTCTAAGAGCATATTTATTTTGAGCCTACACTTGGGCTTGAATTAGGCAGTTACAAAGATACATTTAACTTTTATAACAATTATGCAAAGAAGACTTGGTTTTAGTACTCATGAAGAGTACATCAATCCGAAATAGAAATTGGATTATGTGACATCACATAAAATTTGTGTTTCAAAGAAGGTCTTCATGGAGATCATAAAAAAGTAAAAATCCATGGACAGAAACTAGAATTGGATATCAAGCTGGCATTCTTGTAATTTGTCAACCATTCGGGAAGTTTCATATTACTAAAGTTGACATAGAACACAAGCAACCCTCTTGTTCCACTATTAACGGTTCATATGTTTCTATCTCATAGAAGAGTAAGCTCAAGGGATTAATTGTTCGGTAAAAGATGTTGGATTGTTGTCTAAAGCTACTTCTGATTTTATGAGTCTTCAAAGTGGGTGCTCAAAAAAATTGGGTTAGACTAAGAAAGATCAAAAGAATTATCTACGAACCAAATGACAAAAAGCTATGAACAATAAGTAGGTTCTCTACTTTTTGGTATACCACTTGCATATGGGGTTTCCGCATCATTAATAAAATTATTTACCTTATCTAAGAAAATGAAACAAGGAGAAGCAGGTAATATGTTTCCACAATGTATATCGGATAAGGAGCATACAAGAAGAACATAACGACAAAGAAGATTTGTGATGCCACGAGCCAAAACTTTGAGAAGAAAAGATGGGTTGTGTCATACAAAAAGAGGATCAGAAGCTCCATGAGGTGAACACAAAGCACAAGAAAGCTCAAGAACAGAATTCGAACTCAACTAACCAAATTGGTTAAAAACATATTTATGATAGCACTAGACTTGATAATGCGAGTCATTTCAATCAGGTATATCTCATTTGATTTTCCAATTCAATTGTACAACAACATAGAAGCAATGATTTAGAGCCTGTTTGGATAGCTTTTTACTTATGGCTTATAAGTCAAAAGCCATAAGTTAGAATTTCTAACTTATGGATTTTGACTTATTTTTGTTCTTTTACCTGAAAAATAACTGCTTAAAAGCACTTTTTAAATTTATCCAAACACTTCAAAACTGCTTAAAAGCTATTTGGCTTAAAAGCACTTAAAATAAGCCAAACCAAACAGGCTCTTAGTTGTTTAACAATTTATTTGCTTGTTTATTTTTCTGATTGTTTTATTCGCTGGTTTATTTATCCATTTGTTTATGTTTGCAGGTTTCAGCATCAAAAAGAAACATTATTTACCATTCTGATTCAACCCCCCCCCCCCCCAAAAAAAAAAATAAATAAATAAATAAAATCAAGCTTATACAACCTTATGCCAACAATCAGAGGTGTCTTCACTTTTTTTTTTTTTTTGAGAAGATAACAGTTGTATGTATTGATATACCCAGCACATAGGCGGTGCTGAAAGCCATATTTACACCAAAAACAAGAAGTAAGAAAAACTGAATCGCTATCCTAACATGATCCAAGGATATCTATGATTGACTCAGTGTCTTCTAAATATATTTGGTTACACCAAAAACAGAAAAGCCTAATGCAATTCAGCTTAATCTTCTGAATTCCATTAGATTTATCTTCAAAACATCTGGAATTTCTTTCTTTCCAGATTGTCCACCAGATGCATGCTGGGACAATTCTCCATCTGTCTCTGTCTGTAGCATCTGCCCCTGCCTCCTCCCAACAGTAAAGTGTGGGGGAAATTTTGTTAGGCATGACCCAAGCAATGCCCATAAGGCTAACAAAGATCCTCCAAGTTGAGCTGTAATACTACATTGTAGGAACAGATGGCTAACTGCCTCAGATTCTTCTCCACAAAGATAGCATCTAGAGCAAAGGTTAAACTTCCTCTTCTTCAGATTTTCATGGGTCAACGCAGCTTCTCTTGCCAGCAGCCAGGTAAAACATGCCACTTTGAAGGGGATTTTCACTCTCGCTATGTGCTTCCATGGCCATTGTTGTACTTGTTGATCACCTTGGTTTAGAAGCTTGTATGCATAGCTCACTTTGAAAGTGTCTTTGTTATTTTCATTCCACCATAACTTGTCTCTTCCTTCCTGTATGCCTTTGAATCCTTCCAACTCTTTAAAAAAATCAGCCAGTATGGCTATCTCCCAATCATTGAAATTCCTCCTAAATTGGATGTCCCAACCTTGAGTAGTCCATAAATCAGCTATGGTCTTATGTTGATGTAGGGCTAGCTCATGGATCTCAGGGAATAACTCCCTTAGATTACTGTTGCTCAGCCATTTATCCTTCCAAAAAGAAGTGTTTTGACCATTCCCAACCTTGATGATGGTGTGATTTCTCATTATTGGCTAGAGGACTCTTATAGATCTCCACAGGAGACACCATAGATTGTATATACCTCTTTTGTGATCCAGTTAGTCTCCTCTCCATACTGCGCCTTGACAGTCCTTCCCCAAAAAAGCACCAGGTTCATGAGAATATCTACGGCCATTTCAATCTAAGGGCCTTGCTTTGTAGCTTGAATTCCTTATTCCCGGACCCCCCTGCTTCTTGCCCTTAAGACTTTGCACCACTTGACCAAATGGAAACTTGTTTTATCTTTGTTTCTATGCCATAGAAAATCCCTCCTAATCTTATCAAGACTCTGTATAATTCCATTTGGAATAGGGAATAGAGATATCATATAGGTTGGCAAGGCATCCAGGATTGAGTTGATGAGAGTGACTCTGCCTCCAAATGAAATGTATTGAGACTTCCATCTAGTTAGCTTCTTCTTACACTTCTCAATAACTGAATTCCAGATATTATGGACTTTGTTTTGGCCCCTAAAGGTAAACCAAGATAAGTGGTAGGCAGTGAGCCTATTTTTCCCCCTAGGATCCTAGTCATCTCCTCCATGTTGGTAACCACATTAATTAGGAATAACAAACTCTTCCTACAATTTATGTGAAGCCTAGATATCCCTTCAAAAAGCACTAAGACAGCTCTCAGAAGCCTAAGTTGTCCTACATCAACGTCACAGAAAATAAGTGTGTCATCAGCATATTGTAAGTGTGTGATTTCCATGCTGTCATTTGTGCTCTGATTTGACTGGAATTTGTATTCGCAGTTGCCACCTGAAAACCCCTGATCCATTCTTTTTCTCCAGCAACCTTTATCATGTTGTTCAAACCCTCCATTGCTATGATAAAAAGGATAGGAGACATAGGGTCGCCTTGCCTCAGACATCTTTGTGCTGTGAAAAATCCCTCAAGTGAGCCATTATGAGGATAGAGAATCTGACAATTGAAATGCAGTACCTGATCCAATTGATCCATTTTGTTCTGAAACCCATACAAGATAGCATTCTAAGGAGAAATTCCCAGTTAACATGGTCGTAAGCCTTTTCAATATCCAGTTTACACAAAACACCTGCCTTTCCTTATCTGATTCTGGAATCCACTGCTTCATTGGCAATTAGCACAGCATCCATAATTTGTCTGCTTCTGATAAAAGCCATCTGTTGTGCATCTACCAGCTTGCTGATCACTCTTCTCAGTCTCTCTGTGAGAACTTTTGAGAGTAACTTATGGACACTGCCTATAAGGCTGATGGGTCTGAAGTCTTTCAACTCCTTGGCACCTGTTTTCTTAGGGCTCAGAGCTATGTATGTAGCATTGAAGCTTTTCTCGAACGTCTCCTGGGAATGGAAGTTCCTGAGGGTATCCATGATGTCCCCCTTCAATATTCCCCAACATTTGATAAAGAAACCCATTGTGTATCCATCCGGGCCTGGGGCTTTATCCATATCACACATCTTCAAGCAAGAATATACTTCCTGTTCCTCAAACTCACCTTGTAGTGCCTCTGTTTCAGCTTCATTTAAAACAGGATAGTTTGACAAAATGAAAGGTGGTCTCCAGCCTTGAGCTTCTGAGTATAATTCCTGATAGAAATCAGTAATCTCCCCCTTGATTCTTGCTGGATCACTTACTGTTTCACCTAAGATTTCCAGTTGATCAATGTTGTTGCTCCTTCCGTGTGCATTAGCAACCTTGTGAAAATAACTGGTGTTTTTATTCCCTTCTTTAAGCCATAGGGCCCTAGTACTTTGCCTCCAAGCTACTTTTTCATTTTTGATGTTCTCTTCATACTCCATCACAAGGGATGCCCTTTCTGACTAACTCTGCTTCAGTCAAGATTCTGTCTTTCTGGATCTCCTCTAGAGTTGCCAGCTGATTCAGCAAGTGAGCTTTTTGCATACTTAGATTGCCCTGAGATGTTCTGCTCCATTCTTTCAGCTTTCCTTTTAAGGCTTTGAGTTTACAAGAAAGAATGTAATCCGGCTTGCCTGTGAACTCGAAGGAATTCCACCAATTCCTGATCCTATCTTCAAAACCCTCAGTATTCAACCACCAATTATCAAACTTAAAATAAGATTTATTTCGGTACCACTCTCCACATTGCAGTAGAATAGGGTTGTGATCTGAGATCAACCTCTGCAGCAGTGTTTGCTTTATGTTGTTGAAGCTAGTGTCCCACTCCTTAGGAGATTAATATCCTGTCTAATCTAGATGCTGAACCGTTGTTATCACCCTTGAACCAGGTGAAGCTTCCTCCTTCCAGTTGCAAATCTAGCAGTTCCATGTCTTCAATAAAATTGGAAAAATCTTCCATGGCTGGTTTTTTTTTGCTACCATTACTTTTCTCTGATGGGAATCTTGTAACATTAAAATCCCCACAAATTGCCATGGTCCTACAAACAGACTCCTTATAGCACCTAATTCCCCCCACACTTGTTCCCTTTCAGTTCTGCAATTTGGAGCATATACTCCAGATATATGACATTCGAAGCTTTGTGAAAGAGCTTCAAATTTGCATTTCAGAGTATACCCAATTTCTAGAATTTCCCCTTTCCAATTCCTACTGTCCCTAAGCATCAAGATTCCCCCTCTGGTACTGCTGGCTTGCAGGTATGCATATTCCACCCATCTTCCACCCCATAATTCTTTAATAACATCTCTTATGTCTCCTTCTAATTTAGACTCCTGGAGACATATAATGTCTGCCTTCCAGGTGTAAATTAGACTCTTAACTAATCTTCTTTTATCCCTGTTATTAAGTCCCCTCACATTCCATGTCACTAATTTGAACTTCATTGTAAACTGTTGCCTTCTCTCCCCCTAACCCTCTTCCCCTCGCCTTTGAAATTCACATCGAAAGTGACGAGACCCTTGAGTTCTTTCGCCCTTTTGTATCTGGGTCTTTTGCTAATATTCTCGTTCTCCATCTTTCTGGCCTATCTGCAGCTATCAATTTGCATGAGAAGTTCCAGTACTTCTTCCTCATGCCCTTGAAATCAACCCCAAAAATTTTTCCTAGTTTGATTAGGTTTTGCCTTACCCATGTTGTTGTCTCCTTCTCCCTTTGTATGACCAACCTCCGATCCTGTTGTATAGGTTCTGCGTCTTCCGCCACCCATACCTCGATTTCAGTATCCATCTGCCTGCACACTGTGAGTTGTTGTTCCCCCACTCTGAAACCCTTCCTCCAGCATGTTGTTACCAGTGTATACTGTGAGGTACTCTCTTAAATCTCCTCCTTGCGTGTCTGGATGTCTATCCTCTTGTGTCGAGTTATTCTGACCGCTCTTCCTCTTGCCTGTCGCAAGTTCCAACCCCGCACTCTGACCCTTAAGAGCTTCTGAGAAAGGATCAAAACTGCTGGAATGTTGTGGGCTTGTTAAGTTATTATAAATAACTTTCAGCAGCAACAACATCCGGCCCATTCCACTTACACGCCTGTTTGGGCCTTTTGTCGTGGTCCAGTGAGAGAGGGTGACTCTAAAATCCCCTCCTTCCAGTCACATGAGTGTCTATTCACTTGTACAGCTGTCTCTGACTGACCCACGTGGTCCAGCTGAGACCCCACATGCTTTTGATTGTAACAATGCCTTTTCCCTATCACAGGTAAATCCTTTACCTGCAGGTCTTTACCCGCTTCGGACCTCCAGTTTCTTCAGCCTGCTCCTTTGTCTCTGTCGTAGCTTCGTGACTCTGGACTTTCTACTCCACCCAAATGGGGATATAAAATTTGAACTCATCCCTCTGTATCATCACCTCGTTGGGGCAGTTCCATCCATCTCCTACTATCTATATTCTTGCCCACTTTAGGTGATTCCTCAGATTTGTCTCCTCCTATGTCGATATCCAGCCACCGCAGAGGTTACCTATTTCCTTGAAAATTTTTTGTGACCAGAGGTGAAGTGGTACCTCCAACGCTCGAATCCATGTGCTACTGTTAGTATGTGTCACTGGCTCACAACCCGATGTCAGGTTGCACCATTGAAGTCTGATGCTTTGTTTCTTCCATCTCCATTCCTTCCACATAATTTGTTCCGCCATATTCCTGTTTGGGAACTCGAAAAGGAACTCGTTACTCGTCATCTCATAAATATTAACCCCGAAAACACCTTTCCACGTTAACGCACTCCATCTTCTGATGTCTGATAACGTGGGTAACTCTGTGCCTCTTCCGGTGACTGTTCCGACAATGCACCTGCTAAGATGACCCACTTCTCTTTCCCCAGGGGGTCCAGTGACAAAAATGCCTTCTTTTCCTGCATCGACTTTTGTAGAGAGTTGTCGTGCCATTTACTCTCACTTGCTGCTCCAGCATATGTGCAATTTCCTTTAAGAAGGCTAGGCCCACCTGCCGTCAACAAATGACTAGGACATTTAATGAACCTTTCTATCTTGAGGGCAATTTCTCTCCAGCCTGCGTTTATGGCTAACTCTGGGATGATAATAACTGTCCTATCCATTGCTTTTAAAGATAGAATGCTCATATATCTCCTATATTCATTCTTTTTCCTTGTGCAGAAAAACTCCGCCCGTTCCTCCTTAGTTTTCCACCTCCTAAGCACCTTACTGTTGTCTTCGGAGGCTTCCTTTAAAATAGCACAAATCCATCTCATAATCTTCGTGCTCATATTTGATCTTCTCATCATATTGCGACTCCTTTCCACCCATTCATACCAACAGTCTCCACATTCTGACCATCTAGTGATATCGAAGGATTTGAAACCTGCGTTGAAATAAATCCTGTTTTCCCCCATTGCAATTTCTGAATCCGACGAGATTACGCCGGCGATAACAAATTTTCCTCCCTCCTAGAGAGCTGGAGAGAGGTATCTAGGGAAATGTGCCTGAGAGAACTTTTTGAAAATTATGTGACAGTGTTTTTCTTTAGAAAGTCATCCACTCTCTCTGTTATCAGAGGTATCTTCTCTTTTGATGGCTTATTTCAGCCTTATCCAATTGTTGACTGTAATATTAAGGCCTTCATTTAACATAAAGAAATCTTCTGACAAGCAAATTTTTTCCGTTGACTTTATTTGCTACATTTACAGGAACCTATTGGTTTTTTGTGCTTTTCAACATTTACAAAATTCTTATTCTTATTCTCTTCTTCATGCCCAGGTTAGTATTAGTGAAATTCCATTACTAATTTTTACAACGAATTTTATTTTATCATTATTGTAGACAGGAAAACAGTTCAAGGAGTCGAGCACCAGTTTTTCTTCGAGATAATCATGTGTTTTGATCTATTCCAAAAGTTTTAACTTGTGGTAGTTTGTTTTTGTCTTTGTGGTTGATACTTTGGAAAATTATCTTAAGAATATCATGGTAATTTTTACTCCTATCACCAGCCATGACTATTGCTTCAAGTAAGACAAAACAAACATGCACATAGTGCCCTGATTCTTTATTTTACCCATTCCAGACTATAAGTTCAATTCTCCATAACTCAATTTCGATATATATACTAATTACATTTCAAACCCCGCTCTCGTGTTTGCTAGATATAAATACCTGTGTACATAGTTGTTATTGCTCAAATATTTTTTATTGTTGCATCACATAAGCATTAACCTGTTGCTGTGGTATGCTGAGTCAAATTTTCGGGTTAGAGCACATGTCAGTTATCTAAGGCTGTTGATGATTACTGGAACAAAAAGTAATGGAGCAGAACCCCTCACTGGTGAAGGAACTTCTTTTCTACCCTATTAATCTCTTTTCCTTTGATTAAATTGTGTGGTTGTGAAAATCAAAACCTTTTCGTGTCTTACTTTTTGGATCCGGAGGAATGAACACATTTTTCAACATATACAAAAAATTTAGATTTCAACACATTCAGTGAATCAGCTAAAATCCATCGGATACACAACCAAACGACTCTGAGAAAAACAAGAGAACGAGAGACTAGAACTTACATACCTACTCGGCCAGAGAGAAGGCCAATACACAACTCCGCGGTAGAATAAGCTACATTTAGTGAAATCAACATAAACAATCTCCTCATCTGCTTATTCCCAGACATTATTCCTCGAAAAACCGATGATACGGACGAGGAACCCCTAAAATTCATATTTGAACCATGGAATGCATCTTGCGGATAGATATTCGGAGGTATATCAATGCTCGAAACAGTTCGAGTGAGCAAAGGGTTTTTAGAATCGTTGGAGATTATTGATATGGGCGTCTGTGGCTCAGCTGATTGCTGAAAGGAACTTTGCCGTGAAAATGCGAATCTACGATCGCTGCCGTCGAAATCAAAATCGCCACTCCACGGTCTAGAAGACTCAGATTCCAATTTCCGGTAATGGAACGACGGCGTATTAACCTGATTCATCTCCTTCGGAACTTCCCTCTTCTATTGCGAAAGGAGACTTCTAGAAGTTCAAGCATGATCCATTTTCATTATACTCAAGATGATATACACTGTGACGAGAAAAACTCTATGTACTTTTGCGGGATGTTCTTATTCTTTAAACAGAGACAAACTGTGATAAAGATCTGTGGTGTATTCGAGCAACGAGAAAGCAGTAGGGTTTACTTTTATCTTTTTAAAAAAATAAATAAATACCGGACAAATGAAAAGATTAGACCGGATTAAAATAGATCAACTCACTGAGAGCCCGTTTGGAAAGCTACTTATCTGTTTGAAAAGTTATCTTGTACTTAATATTTGATAAATATGTATTTTTATAAATAATATTAAATTAGCAAAGTTATCTTGTACTTAATATTTGATAAATATGTATTTTTATAAATAATATTATTAGTTAATAAATATATTTTTTAACTTATGTTATAAAAATAAGTGAGATATATTTTCAAATTAATAATATTTTAATTTAATTAATTATAAAAATTAAAAACTCATATTTATTAAGAATGTCATGAATTGCATGTTTGACAAAAATATTAATATTTTAAATATAATGTCATAAAATTATTTAAGTTTTTAACGAAAAATAATCTATCAATTCTAACTAAAAAATGAATAACATGCAATATGAAATAACAAGTCAATAATATGAAAGAAAATAAATTAGACCAAAAATATAACATAAATTCAAAATTAAGAAAAAAGTTAACATGATACTCTTATATCAAATTCAAACATAACTTAAAATAAGTCGTAATATAACTTAAGTAAATATAATTTAAAAGAAAAGAAAAATATAATTCTATAACTTCATTCAACAATGAAATTATACTCAAAAATTAAAATAATAATGCACTTATATTAAATGAAGAAAATTTTAAAAAAAAATAAGAAATAAAAAGTACAAGCAATTACATGAAATCACAATAAGTAGGGTTGAGAAATGAGAAAAAAGGAAATAAAAGATAAACAATGTAAAATTAAAAAAATTTAAAAATAAAAAATATTAAACACAAAATTAAAATAATAAAAAATAAAAAATAAATAAATAAACAAAAATAAAAATAAAAAATTTAAAAAGTGACCTTGTAATTACAGCATATAATTATCTGCACTTCTCATCTCCACTTGAGAATTGGAGAGCGTAATTACTCCCACCCAATTATATTTAATTCTCTGATGACTATGTAATTATCTTGCCAAATAAATATTTCAAAATGTGTAATTACATCTAATTACACCAGGTGGCTTTTCAAACAGGCCCTGATAATTGAATTTTAGTGTAATTAGGTGTAATTACACAGTTTGGCATATATATTTGTCTAGATAATTACATGGGCAGTAGGGAGTTGGGTGTAATTGGGAGTGTGTAATTACACTCACCAATTTCTAGGAGAGGTGAGAATTGCAGGTAATTAAATGGTGCAATTACAAGATTGCTTTTTAATTTATTCATTTTTGTTTTTATTTTAATTTATTTTCCTTATTTCTTCATTTTAATTTCTAGGTTTTTTAAAAAAATTATTTTTAAAATATTTTTTATTTTATATTATTTATTTTTTATTTCCTTTCTTCTCATTTCCCAACCTTTACTTCTTTTGATTCGATGTAATTGCTCGTATTTTTTATTTCTTATCCTTTTATTTCATTTTTTTTATTTTAAAAAGTATATTATTATTCTAATTTTTGAATCAACATAGAATTTCATTATTTAATGATATTATAGACTTATTTTTCTTTTCTTTTGAATTATATGTATCTAAGTTATATTGGAACTTATTTTAAGTTATGAGAAATTTGACACAAGAGTATTATATTTACTTTTTTTAGTTTTGAATTTATATTATATTTTCTATTCTAATTTATTTATTTTAGTAGTATTGACTTGTTATTTCACATTGCAAGTCATTCATTTTTAGTTAAAATTGATAGATTATTTTTTGTCAAATATTTGAATAATTTTATGATATTATGTTTATAAATATGTTTTTCAAATGTGCGTTATATGATGTTCTTAAAAAATATGAATTTTAGTTTTCATAATTAATTAAATTAAAATATTTTAATTTAAAAATATGTATCTATTATTTTTTTTTATCATATTAGTTAAAAATATATATTTATTAATTAATATATTTTTTAGAGACAATATATATCTTAAATACCTAATTAAATATTACTTATAAAGACATATATTTGTAAAATATTAATTTTTTATAATTAATTTTTATTTTTAAAAATTAATCTAACTGCGTAATTACACTTGTATAACCAAACAGTACACCTGTAATTACACTATAATTACATCATGGCAAACAAATAGGTCATCGTAATTACTATATTGTGTAATTACTAGGCTGTGTAATTAGTATTCTAGTATTACACCAATTCCAATTACACAGTGACTTTCCAAACAGGCCCTAAAAGTTACTTGAATTGATTGAGCTAAAATGCGCGTTATAATTGATTTATTTAATTTTAATTATTTTTAATTTTTTTTATAATTTTTAAATACTAAATTAAAAGAATTCTTTATTATGTTATATATAACATATTAAAAAGAAAAACTTAAAAATATTTTAACAAAAAATTTCATGAGTCAATGTAGGTTGTATATCAGTTTAATTTTTAGATGGGTTGAATTATGATGGTAAAAATAAATCACATGGCAAAAAAAGGTCTATTTTTGCAAAAGTAAACTTAAAATGAATATATCTGCAAATAATAATAATAATAATAAAGTAAAATTTGAACCCTAAAATTTGTGAAAAGAAACTTTAAATCTTTTTTCTCCCTCAGATTCTAGTACGACGATTCCAAGCAAAGAATGCTACATTACTCAATTAACAATTACCCTAATAAAGCTAACTTTAGAACAAATTATTTCCTAATTAAGTGTTGATTTTAATTAGTGCTTTTTCAATTTCGATTTTATTTTGCTCGACACAAAATGAATAAAATGTAAACTCGAAGAGATGACAAAATATATTTCTTTTTTATGAATTTGCTTTAGCATTGAAGTCCTATAAAGATGGTGTTGAGTCACAAGAAATTATCAAGAAAATAACAGATAAGGAGATGGACAAAGAAAATGCAATGAATGAGGAGATTGACAAGGAGCAAGCATCAAAAAAGAATGACGGAGATGAGTCAGAGAAGGAAGGTGTAGAGAATATTGTGATTACAGAAGAGCGCGACTCGTTTCTTTAATATAGAGAGAATGTTGAAGTTGGAAAAATAAGGTAATTATATTTAGTTGGTCGTCTCTTCTATTACTTTTGTTTCTAATTCTTAATAATTAGTCACTAGTTAATAACTTGAGGATTTCAGAGCTTTGATAACATAATCAATGTTATTTTTCTTATCCACTTGTATATTAGTTTTTTCATTATCTTTATTTGTTGTTACTCTTAATTTGATCTCAATTTTTTAGGAATTAATTCAAATGAAAAAGAAAAAAAGCATCATTGACAATAAAACTGAGAATTTTCTAGTTGATTTAGAAATATGTATTTATATATTGTTCACCAACAAACATTTTAGAAAAATATATAATTTCTAATTTTTAATGTTCTTTATCTTACCTTTTATTTGGTTAGCTGTGTTAGAAATTTTCAATTTAGATAAAAGTCTAGGAGAACACTGACAATATTTCAAGTGCAATCTTATTGTTTGTAGCATATTTTTTTATCTGTTCAAAAGACTTTGTTTTTTATCTATATTGACGTTGTTTATAAATCATTAGAGACATTATGATTTTATTGGGGCAAAAACTTAATAAAATCTAGTTGGGTTTGATTCCGACCTTTGAGTATCATTTATTGTACTATTATATTTGTTTGTATATAATGTCTTATAAAGATAAATTTATTTCTTTTAAAATGATTGTTATTTTTAGCTCAAGTGAAGATTTCATATGTCAGTTGACACCTTAAAGAAGATTAACAAGATTTGATCTAGTCATTTTATGAAGTGAAAATTCATTGATATGATAAGGTGAGATATGTATATAATGTGTATATTAAAGTAGAGAATCACAATATAAATAGGGACAATCAAAGGTGCTTTAGCAATATATACACACACACACAAAATATATATATATATATATATATATATATATATATATATTCTTTGAAGTTAAAGATCTTTTATAATTTTTAAGTGTCTTAAATTATGAATCATCATTGTGTATATACAAATAATTTTTTATGTTTTATTCTGTGATTTCTTGTGTTTAAACTTAATAATTGAAATTAAATAAACAAGAAAGTGAAATTCGGGGAAGAATCATGTCAAGTATATTGAGAAAGAATATTTAATCTAATATTATTCAGTTAATTTAAGATACAATGGTTGGTTACACACACACACACACACACATATATATACGTATGTATGTATGTACGTATGTGTGTGTGTGTGTGCGCGTGCTAGATTTTGGCGCTTATGTTGCACGTGGATTCCATATCTTATATTCCACGTAGTATTAAAATAATATCAATATTATTAAAATAAAGTTTTGAGTACACAAATGACACTCATGGTCATTTTGAGAGTTATGTCTATTTTTCCTTGTTTGATCCTCCATATAGTTTTCTTTAGCTTTATTCGGTTGTGTTATGATTTTCTGGGATATGTGAAGTAATTTTCGAGGTGATCAGATGTGGTTTGAGGAAGATTTTCTATTTCTAGAGTTTTAAATTTGAAAAGTTTGATGGAAGTCAACATTTAGGGTTAATAAGGTCAGATTTAGGTTATGATGGTTCCATTAGGTCCAAAAGGTGATTTTTTAATTGGATGGATAGTTTGCATGGGTTCCAAGGGGTTTGGGTGTGATTTGAGTCCTTGGATCGATTTCTAGATAAGTTAAAGAATAGGTTGAACGCCGTCAATATTTGGTCAAGAAGGGCACGATTAGTGTTTTTAGCATTCCAGTAGGATTATAGCGTGTTTTATGATTGATTTATATATGGTTTGTTTCTGGGAGGTCCGGGATGAGTTGAGTAAATGATTTGAATGTTTAAGTTAATTACTAGTGAATTTGAAGAATTAGAGTTGACCAAGATCAACTTTTTGACTAAATAAGCTTGGATTCATGATTTGAAAGTTCTAACAAGTTTATATGATGATTTGGGACTTATCCGCAAATTTTGATTTATTTTCGTTGAGTTTCGACTAGGTTCAAAATGTGTTGGGTGTTTTGACATTGTTTTTAAGCATGAAAGTGAAACAATCCAAAAGTCTATTTTGATCTCTAGAGATCAAAATTTTATTCCGAGACTTTCAGAAGTTTGAGAATGAATTATAGGACCGGTATGGAATATCTGGTGTAATTCTGATAAGTTGAGAATGTTTTTATTATTAAACATGAGATAAATCTATAATGAGCAAAATGATATTTGATTAAGCTAACGAGCTTAAAGTTGAGTTTCGAGTGAACGACTAAATTGATGTGCTGTGGGTTTACAGCACTTTCAACACTTAAAACTGAGAAAATATGCATGGTCGGCACTTTTGTTTTGTTTTAAGGGAAATCAGATGTTAGAGTTGAAATCTGTGCAGAAAGTGGGCTAAGTACAGGCCTTAGTACTAGTCGTACTGTGATTCGTGATAAATTCTAGAAGACCTGTACAAGACCAAGTCAAAGTATGACTCTTGGTACGAGCCATACTAGAGTAGTCATTGAAAAACACAGAAGGATGCACTTTGACTAGTCTCCTGGTGTGGGTAGAAACCACTATTTGTGATGAATACCTATGACCTGTATCAAGGAGCCGTGGTGAACTTCAGAAAATATGTTGAATGGCAGATTCTATGGTACGAAAGGCAACCCCGAGTTGTAAGAGTAAGGTATGAGTCGTACCAAGACACTTATGGAAATATTCAGAAGATGTCAGAAATCACAGGTTCAGACCACGACAGAGATGCATGACTCGTAGGAGCATTGTACGAGTCATACCAACTTCCAGCACTTAACCCAAATTAGGGTTCTGAGCATTGTATGAGTGGAAGCTACGACTCGTAGGTCCGTGTTACGAGTCATAGGATCTGACAGCGACAATTATTACAATTTTTCTGTTAATTTAGGAAAGGTTTCTGATTATTTGTATAAATATTTTTCTAGGTTATTTTTGTGAGAAGACGTTGCTTAGTCGCACTTTGATACTTTGGAGATTCTTCTTGAGTTTTTCAATATTCTTGGAGATTATTCATTGTTCTTGGATTGATCATTGTTGAATTGTGCAATTAACCAAGTAGATTTTATTTCAATTAAATTGTAAGTTTTTAATTATGTTTTGTATGACTTCTAATTCTTCTCTTATAACTGATCTTGGGTATAATTACGTGCCCAAGTGTTATTTTATAGCTTAATTTAGTCGTGTTTGTCAAATTATACACTTAAGGGAGCCTATGCGAGCCGACAAGGCCACCATGCTGACTAGTTACTTCTGAATCAAAATAACAGATGCTAAACAACTACGTGATCGACAAGGTCACCACTACCAACTGGATTGGTCCCCACACGGCCAACATAAATAACTAAACATACGCACGGCCCTACACGACCGGCACAACTAACCACAGGGAGATATAAACACAATCTGCAAGCCTCTAAGAATACTGATAAGATGGTCGGGACAGGGCCCCGACCTACCCGTACTATACAACAAAAGAAAATGATATACACCTTTGAATATCAAGCTCCGGATGACAGGAGCTGATGACTCTGCGCTGGTTAGGATCACGAGGGATCGGCTCCTCATTTATAGGCACCTGCAGGCAAGTAATGCAGCGCCCCAAATGGGCGTCAGTACCACTGATACCGAGTATGTAAAGCAAACTAAACATAATTGAATATAAGCAACAATGCTAGTAAATGCTGAATAGCAGAAAGTATTTGAAACTGTCTGGACTAGCAGGGTCTGGAATAAGCTAATCTGTACTGAAGGTAAGGTAGAATAATACCTGTCATCATAGCGACCTACTGTCTATAAGCCAATAGATATCATGTATATACATATATATAACATATAAGGACCTATACCAGCCCCCATAAGCCGGAAGGTGCCAACCAACACACAATCTATATACCCCTACCCGAGTCAAAACCATCCAAAAATAAATCACTCCACTCGCCTACTAACTACGAGCACCTCAACCGCCGCCCTTGGGTCTGCAGCTCGGGCTATGGCCTCTGACTATAACTGTGTCTGAGTCCGGAGGACTCTTGTACTGTAAACTGTAATCTGTATCTGTATCTGTAATCTGTCCCCTGGGCGCAAGCGCACAACAGGGTAAGCTATACTGCTATGCTGATCAGCCTGATATAAGGAATGCTGCATCCCATCTTCGTCCTACTGCGGACGGCATGCCACTCCTTGGAGCGACGTATCCTCACCCTCTGGCAGGCGAGTCGACACAGCTATCAACCCAGGGGCAGCGAGGACGCTCCAAGGGTGCCCTCATAGCATAAACAGGTCTCAACAAACAATAATCACATATAGCAAGCATGTTTGATCTGAAAATACTATCTGTATTCTGATTTCTTATTCTGAACTCTTTTCTACTTTGAACTGATTCTCATACTGAACTATACTATATCTGAGATATCTTCTGACTGTCTGATATTGCTTTACTAACATTCATTCTGAATATATATATCATAATATTATAAAACATGCTTGCTAGATTCATACTGGACTCAATTCTTGACTTCTAAATTCTTTCTTCTATAGTTCACGCTATTTGCTATACTGAATTACTAACTCGCTGGAGGAACTAGCTTTACATACCTTCGCTTCGGATTTCCCGACTAATCGGCGTAGCTCGATCAGTACTTCTGCTATTTCTCCCAACTGCATTCATATATATATATCAATTAGAACCAAATACGCTAATATTCTGGAAGAAAATATCACTTTTAATATATATATATATATATATATATATATATATATCCCAAACTTTGGCTTATCGAAAAACGGTCGAAAACTCACTATTTCTCGAAAGTTCAGAAGGGAGAAATACTCACTTTAGGGCTAGGAGTATATTGACACTAATTTGGAGTAACTCCACTTACCTTAGCTCGGTAGCACGATGATTCGCTGGCCGAATTTCACGAAATAAATCTGTAGGAATGCTTCTTACTGCTTAATACCTCGGTATCTGGAGTTAATTTGAGTTTGGACCGCATTTGACGGCATAATCGGACGAATATTATCAAGGAACCTTCGTTCTCTCTATTTTCCCTCGACTTCTCTGGAAAATTATATGAAATTTAACATTAAAACCGAAGTTGGAGGCTTTTATACTTGGGGCTGCACCTCACCTCCGTGACACACTATGTATCGCGAAGCCTAGCCTCCGTGACACGCTGTGTATCGCGGAGGTGAGCCTCCGTGACACTCTGGCCATCGCGGAGGAGGTCTGCCAGCCTTCTCTTGCGATGGTTCGACGTGTCACTTATCCGGTCTTTCCCCGGGCCTTTTCCTAGCATGTATGGCATTCAAAAACTCTTAACCAACATGCGAATAGGCCATCTACATGTCGAAAATTTATGGGATGTAACAAAAGTCAGATTGGTGGATGTTCAGACAGTGGCACTGACTGAGGAGTGTAGCCACAGGGTATTGAGCAAGATACCGAAAAAGCTCAAAGACCCAGGGAGTTTTACCCTCCCCATATAAATTGGTAAAGCTGAGGTGATAAGAGCTCTATGTGATTTAGGGGTAGCAGTTAATTTAATGCCCCTATCTTTGTTTAACACCTTGGGGTTGGGCCAACCGAGACCAACACGAATGATGCTGCAGCTGGCAGACAAGTCTCAAATGGCACCAGATGGGATAATCGAGGACCTTCTCGTCAAAGTGGGTAAGTTCATTATACCTGCTGATTTCATCATACTTGATTTTAAAGTTGATGACAAGGTACCCCTAATCTTGGGAAGGCCATTCTTGGACATTGGATGAACAATTATTAATGTAAGAGCAGGGACCCTGAAAATGAAGGTCAATGATAAGGAAGAACTCTTCCGAGTCTACCAAGAGATCAACCCACCCATACACTATAGAGACCTTTGTAAGGTTAGTGTGTTGTCAGAGGCTAAGTGTGGGGTGGCAGATTCTATAGGTCCACGGCCACATGAGATGATCACTTTTCAGCCTAAATCTGATGGAGGGCTACAGTTAGAGAAGGAGTTAGAAGAAGAGAGGGACAAAGTGGAGGTTGTTCCCTCAAAAAGTAAAAAGAGAAGAAGATGGTTCTCAAAAGGAAACACTGGTTTGAGGATGTCCTAAAAAGGATAGTTCACGTCGAGCCGCGATGTAAAATCAGGTGCTGCTTGGGAGGCAACCCAAGGGTACCGCAGTTATAATTTAATTTTTCCTTTGTGTTGATTTTGTTTATTTTCATCTTGTTGTTATTTTTGGCGGTGAATTAAGCACAGATGGAGGGGAAGTCTGAGTACCCTTGGAAGAGGAAGCTAAGAAGCATGAAGGAGGAAAAGTGTGGGGTTGATAATCCACTTGTACAAAAACGAAGAAAAACATGTTGTTAGCTAGGCCTAGAGGCCTCAGGGAGTATTTTCCACCCTTGTATTACTTTTAATTGATGCTTTGGGGACATAGCATGATTCAAGTGTGGGGTGAGGGAAATTTCAAAATTTTGTGCTTAATGATTTCAGGTGAATTTAGTGCTTGATATGGTATTGGTTGATGAAAAATTTTTGAGTTGAGCATGATTCACCCACCCGTTGGTTTTTCTTTTCGGTTCTTTTCCGACGGGGGGCGCTTTGAACCGATGAATAAAATTTTTTCTTTGTCTGTACATAGTTGTTTTAGTCATAGTTAGGGACTGTTCCCGACGATGGATGGATGACGACCGTCTTGAGGGAAAATTAGTCAATAGGTTTTTACTTGTGAACCCATGGTTGGTTGATGGCTTGATGTTCTTGTTATGTGTTATACATGATTGTGAGGTGCAAGAGTTGTTAATTTTGAAGCATGTGAGTAGTTGTATAACTCTGTTTGAGACACCTAAGTTCTTGGTCTCGATGTGTTTAAAGCTGAATTTTGCATTCTCGTGATTAGCGGAGTTAAGAGTCTGCTGAATTTATCTTGAATTGAGCATGTGCTGTGTGTGTAAGGTTTTTGATTATTCCATGCTATTGTGTAGTGTCTAGAACTCGCCTGGTGTGTATACAAAGCGAAATGAAGGATGTAGATTGTAGGAGATTATTTAGGCATTTCTTTGAATGAGCCTAATTTTTTATCTGAGGGAACCCTGGGAGAGCCGCCGACTCCAACTACCGTCCATGTATGATCCATACTAGATCTGACCAACTGCCCATCCTACCTCCTCTACGTTCTTGACAGCCCATCTTTGTCTCAGTAGAGTCTTTCAGTGGCACGTTTCGGTCCTCTTCCCCATTACTTAGAAAAAGTGAGCCACCGGTTCAGGTACAAGATACTATCATTACCGCCTGGACAATTAGACATCTTAGGAAGGATTGGTCGACGAAATATGAACCGAAGACTGAACCTTGATATACCCCAGAACAATACATTTTTGTTACCACGAGATATATTGGCAGCCGCCGATCATTTGATTGGGCTGAAATTTGGAATGGGTGCACTTGACGATATGAATCATTTGAAAAATAAGCGTATTCGTTCTGTAGCAGATCTTTTACAAGATCAATTCGGATTGGCTCTGGTTCGTTTAGAAAATGTGGTTCGGGGGATCCCTCGCTTTACCTACCTTGAATGTATGATCCTAGTTAGCCCCATTGAGCCTTTAGCCTATTCCTTGCTAGCCACAAAATGAGCTTATTCCTTTCTTTTCATTAGCCTTGAATTTGATCGAAAACTCCTAAGAGCTTATGTGAAATTGCAAAAGAAGTTAAGGAGTGAAAAGTGAAAGAAGAAGGAAAACAGTAGTTCTGGGAGTGGAAGAGAAGACTAGAGGTGCACTTGTTTAAAAGTGAATAAGAGTTAGTAAGGAGTAAAAGAAGAAAATAGCAAAAAAGAAAATTAAATGGAAAAGTTGCTTACGTACTCCTTAATAATGAGCTGTGTGCATAAAGAAATGAGGAAACAAAAGAGGAAAATGAGAGTAGAAAAATATAAAGGTGAAGTAGGAGGATAGAAATTCCTAATGAAGGTGTGATGTATTAAAAGCGCTTAGGGAAGATAGTCACTATTACTAGCCATAATAGTACCTACCTGCCCTTAGCTTACATTACAACCCATTAAGTCCTACTTGATCTTACTTTCGGACATTCTTAAATTAGTGGCGTAAAACACTAAGGGAAAGCTTATGGGTCAATACATGTGGCATGTGAATTCTTTGTGAGAGTGATCTTAATTCTTATCCATACACGTGGCATGTGAATTCTTTGTGAGAGTGAGCTTAATTCTTTGTGAAAATGGGTAACTCTCTTGTTGTGAGGGCACATGTTTAATGAAGGATAAAATTCATGTCGGATTTTTTGATCGGTTAATTCGCATGAGTTTGTTGAGGTTGAGAGTTCATTCTTGAGGCTAGGAAGTCTTAACATAGTTATATTTGATTTTAATGGTTATACCGTGCATGCTATATTTTTAACTTGCTATCTAAAAACAATCGTTGTAGCCGTAGCTTGAATTATCTTGCTTCAATTAGCTATATGAGAACCTTCATGTGCATGAGATGTAATAGAGTTGTTCGAGGACGAACAAGTATTTAAGTGTGGGGTAGTGATCTTGGGTATAATTACATGCCCAAGTGCTATTTTATAGCTTAATTTAGTCGTATTTGTCAAATTATACACTTACATTCTTATGCGATTTTGTGTAAATTTGGGTATGCACCAACCAACATGATTAGTCCTTGTTTTGTAGGTGTAAAATGCATGTGAGGGACTAAAATATGACGGTTGAAGAAAAGGAATGAAGTTCGGACTCGATGGCAAATGAAGGCAACATGGCAGGCTAAAGAAAGGGACTACCGGCAAGGGCAGTGTGCCACGCAGCTGCGCGCTGAGGGCCATGCCACGCCATGCCGTGTCGCACGAGGAGTGTCATCTAGTGGCCCTGCGCGATGAAAACATGCCACGGTAGGTGCATGGCACGGCCAGAAGCGTGCCACGCCGGGCGACACGCAGGTTCCTAGCGCAAGACCTACCGAGAAGACACGTTCCAGTAGCTGTCCGCGTTTGCTCCGTGGCACGGAGGAAAATATCCGTGATAGACTTTGTGACACGGAGCTGTTCCACCACAGGCCAAATTTTGCATTTTTTCAGCTTAGTATAAATTGAACCCTTAGCTTCTAAAATCATTTATCATGAAATAACTTTGGGAAACCGTAAAGGAGCGAAGGGAGAAGTGAAGAACTCTACCTAGGGTTGATTATGTTTCATTCTCCTTTAATTATTCTTGTAAATTACACTACTTTAAACATGTTTTTGAGTATTTGTACGAACATGAGTAGCTAAAACCCTTCCTCTAGGGTTGAGGCTACGTAAGATGATTGTAATTGCATGAATTCTTCATTGGTTTGAGTTTTTAGTTATTGTTTTGTCTTACATTCTTTATTATTGTTGTTTTTATGCTTGATCACCATGAAAACATACTCGTTAAGCTTAGGTAAAAGCTCGAAAGAGTAACCCTAGGCTAGAACATGAGAATGTAGGAGCAAGTTCTTACCTTTATGATAGGATTAGCGGTTAGGATGGAAATTATACCTAATTTGCCTTGCTTGGTTGATAAAACGGGATGAGCTAGACACCAACTTAGAATTATCACATCACCACTCCTAGAAGTAGTTGTGAAGCTAAGTTCGGTTAAATGATTAGAGGTACGAAAGTCCATAATCAAGGGTGCAAACTCCGTAAACTACATCCATGCAGTTAAATTGCTCACGAATTAGGACGTCACATCCCCGTTCAATGATGTAGGTGTGAGACTAGTTTGTCGTGTTTAGAGGCTCCAAACACCATGAACATAGTATTTTAATTATGTGAGACAACAAATAAAGTTTTCATACTCAAACCATTGTGAATTGTAGCATTACATGATTACAAGGCCTTAACTCTAGTTGCTTCTTGTATTGTTTCTCGATTATTTTGTGATCACCCCTAGACTTAATTATAATTTTCCAAAAATCTCTATAATCAACACTTGTGAAGATTAAATTAGCACTTGAACTAGAATATTCGCTGAAATAGTTCAGTCCCTGTGGGTTTGACATCCGGCTCTTAAAAGGGCCACTGTATTACTTGTACGACCGCGTAGCTTGTGTGTGCGCTGGGCGCAAACAATAACCATGAGAGGCCAAAACCTCCACAAGTAGGATTGTGGGAACCATGGTGAATTAACAAACGAGGGTTTTCACAAAGTGATTCTAAACCAATACGAACGCTTGTGTTGTCTTCTTTCATCTTAAACGTTTCTTAATGGAGCGCAACATTAGGACTTGCCCGAATTCTTTACTTGCTTGAACCTAGAGAGGTAGAAATTAGGAAAAGAGAAGACCAACAAAACCTTGAGCTTTATGGTTCATTGTATAACTTGACCTACGATCGTAGGATAGTTAATTTGGAATAAATTGATAACAGTTTGTAAAATCACTCAATAGACCTAATTTGATAATTGAATATAATCATTGAATAGAGACGAATCAGTCTTTTGGATGAACCTATGTTATCAGTTCTACAAGTTAAGTATTAGAATAAATCACAAGTGTAAAAACTGAAGTAGTGATGAATCTATGGGGAACACCTCCCAAGTTAATTGCATAAATTTGACAACAACTTCGATTTACAATACTCTTACTCAATTACTTCATTGAGACCCCCCCATTAGGAAATAATTGCACTAGAAGAATAAATACTAGCGTTATTTTACATCTTGATCATATTCCCTATGGGATTGACCCCAACCTTTGTTGGGTTCTTTATTAACAACGTCTGTATCATACTTTTGCAGGAGTGTGATCTGAGCGTTATCAAAAGTGGCGCCGTTGCCGGGAATATGACTAAGGATTAGATTAATTACTTGTGTTTAACTTTTAATCACTATTTCCTCATTTATATTTTTCTTTTGTTTTTGACACCCACAGGTTTCCACTCGGTGAATGCCAAGTACTTGGCGAAGCGGAAACCCCTCGATCCCACTTGATCCAGAGCTTGAAAGGACACTGCAAAATATGTAGCGAAATGAAACCCCTGAATAGATGTGTCACGCCCCACCTTGGGGGGTATGACGTGCACCTGGTGCCCTACTAGGACCTGAACTGCTAGACTACTGAGCCTAAGCACATCTGGTGCCTGGCTGGCTCTAACTCTAATTCACAGAATCAACGGGCTATGTAGTGGCTGTAAATACAGCCTCCGGCCGACTAGGCCTATAGCCACCTATACAACAACAACAGCTAACCAGAATCATATCAATATAAGGGAGCCTATGCGGGCCGACAAGGCCACCATGTTGACTAGTTACTTCTGAATCAAAATAACAGATGCTAAACAACTACGTGACCGACAAGGTCACCACTACTAACTGGATTGGGCCCCACACGGCCAACATAAATAACTAAACATACGCACGGCCCCACACCACTGGCACAACTAACCACAGGGAGATATAAACACAATCTGCAAGCCTCTAAGAATACTAATAAGATGGTCGGCACAGGGCCCCGACCTACCCGTACTATACAACAAAAGAAAATGATATACACCTCTGAATATCAAGCTCGGGATGACAGGAGTTGATGACTCTGCGCTGGCTAGGATCATAAGGGATTGGCTCCTCGTCTATAGGTACCTGCAGGCAAGTAATGTAACGCCCCAAACGGGCGTCAGTACCACTGGTACCGAGTATGTAAAGCAAACTGAACATAATTGAATATAAACAACAATGCTAGTAAATGCTGAATAGCAGAAAGTATCTGAAATTGTCTGGACTAGCAGGATCTAGAATAAGCTAATCTGTACTGAAGGTAAGGTAGAATAATACCTGTCATCATAGCGACCTGCTGTCTATAAGCCAATATATATCATGTATATACATATATATAACATACAAGGACCTATACCAGCCCCCATAAGCTGGAAGGTTCCAACCAACACACAATCTATATACCCCTACCCGGGTCAAAACCATCCAAAAATAAATCACTCCACTCACCTACTAACTACGAGCACCTCTACCAGCCCCCTTGGGTCTACAGCTCGGGCTATGGCCTCTGACTATAACTGTGTCTGAGTCCGGAGGACTCCTGTAACTGTAAATTGTAATCTATATTTGTATCTGTAATTTGTCTCCTGGGCGCAAGCGCACAACATGGTAAGCTATACTGCTATGCTGGTCAGCCTGATATGGGGAATGCTGCATCCCATCTTCGTCCTACTACAGATGACATTCCACTCCTTGGAGCGACGTATCCTCACCCTCTGGCAGGCGAGTCGACACAACTATCAACCCAGGGGCAGCGAGGACGCTCCAAGGGTGCCCTCATAGCACAAATAGGTCTCAACAAACAATAATCACGTATAGCAAGCATGTTTGATCTGAAAATACTATCTGTATTCTGATTTCTTATTCTGAACTCTTTTCTGCTTTGAACTGATTCTCATACTGAACTATACTGTATCTGAGATATCTTCTGACTGTCTGATATTGCTTTACTAACATTCATTCTGAATATATATATCATAATATTATAAAACATGCTTGCTAGATTCATACTGGACTCAATTCTCGACTTCTAAATTCTTTCTTCTATAGTTCACGCTATTTGCTATACTGAATTACTAACTCGCCGGAGGAACTAGCTTTACATACCTTCGCTTCGGATTTCTCGACTAATCGGCGTAGCTCGATCAGTACTTCTGCTATTTCTCCCAACTGCATTCATATATATATATATCAATTAGAACCAAAATACGCTAATATTCTAGAAGAAAATATCACTTTTAATATATATATATATATATCCCAAACTTTGGCTTATTGAAAAACGGTCGAAAACTCGCTATTTCTCGAAAGTTCAGAAGGGAGAAATACTCACTTTAGGGCTAGGATTATATTGACACTAATTTTGAGCAATTCCACTTACCTTAGCTCGGTAGCACGACGATTCGCTGGCCGAATTTCACGAAACTAAATCCGTAGGAATGCTCCTTACTGCTTAATACCTCGGTATCTAGAGTTAATTTGAGTTTGGACCACGTTTGACGGTGTAATCGGATGAATATTATCAAGGAACCTTCGTCCTCTCTGTTTTCCCTCGACTTCTCTAGAAAATTATATGAAATTTAACATTAAAACCGAAGTTGGAGGATTTTATACTTGGGGCTGCACCTCACCTCCGTGACACGCTTTGTATCGTGTAGCCTAGCCTCCGTGACACGCTGTGTATCACGGAGGTGAGCCTCCATGACACTCTGGCCATCGCGGAGGAGGTCTACCAGCCTTCTCTTGCGATGGTTCGACGTGTCACTTATCTGATCTTTCCCCAGGCCTTTTCCTAGCATGTATGGCATTCAAAAACTCTTAACCAACATGAGAATAGGCCATCTACATGTCGAGAATTTATGGGATGTAACAAGATGCAAGACAGATTAGCCGCTGAGACTCATCAGGCAGAGTTAGCACGGCAAGCTGCTCTTCAGGGAGTAGACGATCCCCAGGAGTGGTGGACAATGTTGACCGACACATCCGGGGTAATAGAGGCCATAGATATGCTCCTCAGTTCGATGATGATGAGGACCCGGACATTAATGAGGCTGGGTCAATAGGAGCCATTGTACCTCCACCTTTGCCTGCTAGAGCATAGTTTGATATCAATAGCACCATGATCCAGTTGCTCAATATGAAAGGGGTGTTTAGTGGTCATGCAACTGATGATGCAAATCTGCGCCTGATAAACTTTCTGGGGATTTGCAAGGCATACAGGTTGCCAGGTGTGAGTCAGGATGCTACCAGGCTGAGACTCTTCCCATTTTCTCTGGCTGGGGAGGCTATTTTATGGTTATTGGAGTTGCCTAATGACTCCATAACCAACCAGAGGGAACTAAAGCAAGTCTTCTTATAAAGGTTCTTTCCACCTACAGGATGCTGCAACTAAATGATGAGATCTATAATTTCCGGCAGTTGAAGACTGAGGCACTACATGAGACTTGGCTGAGATTCAAAAAGATGCTCACAAAGTGCTCGAATCACAAAATTCTCGATGATAGTTTTGTTGGAAATTTTTACAGGTCTTTGAACAAAAGTACCAAGGCTGTAGCAGACACCGTGGCAGGAGGAGCACTGATGAGTCACTCATGGGAGCAAGCGACTATCATACTTGACCGAGTGGCCAAAAAAATATGTTATACCCTGAAAGCCCAAAGATCAGACCCAGGAGTTGAAATAGAAAAAAATTTAAATTTGGCATCAGGTATTAGAAAGGGTCGTGAGGTGACCAGTGAGAGCAACCCACAAGTTGTGATGTGACTCGTGGGGAGGCCCAAGTGATGATTTTTAAATTTGGGAGGTTGACTCTCCATGGACATAACCACAAGTCGTGGTCAGGCCCCGTGACTCGTTAGGTCAGTCGTGGGGAGTGGAGGTTGAGAAAAAAAGAAAGAGGTAGTGTACCTAATGGAAGGACCCCACGAGTCATGGTCAGTCACCACGATTCTTGGGGAGGGTTGTGAGTAGCATAGTGAAGTAAAATAAAAATTCATGGCAGTGTACATAATGAGTGGTGACCAAGACAGTGACGAATCATGAAGTCTCCATTACGAGCCCAGAAGATTTGACTAGAAGTGTACTTCACGGATCATGCCACGAGCCGTGGCCATAGAGGATGAGTCATTACTGTCCCTCGTGGGGACTGCTTGACAGTTATTTTCTGCGAATTTAGTAAGGGTTTTTTCATAATTTCTAAGATCCTAGGGCCTAAAATACGTCATTTTGAGTTATGAATGATGACTTTTAAAAGGGTTAAAATCATTTTAGGCCATTTATATTCATGCATGCAAAGGTAGAAGGTTAGAGAGGGTGATCAAGATTTTCTTCTTCAAATTCTTTTCAATTTCCTCTTGGGCAATCATAGAAGTATAAAAATCTGCCTCAATCTGGTATTAGGGTTATGAATGGGTGAATTCTTTCACACCCATGCCCAATCCCTCTCTAAATCATGAATTTTCTATGTCTAATCTATGGGGTTTTTAACTAAATGCATGATATTCCTAATTTTTCTACATGGGTATGATTTAAATATATTTCTACTATTAAATATGAAGCATGGACAAGTTTTATAATATTTTCAATAAAAATCACGTTTCTAGTTTTATGAATTAAAAAACCCATTGTTGAGAAATTCATGAAAGAAGAGATTTGTGATGAATGTATGATTATGATGAGATGTTATGATGAAAAGCATGTTTTCAAGTTACCCATATTTATAATCATGTTTTTGATGTGAATTGAGTATTTTCAAGCATGATAAAACTTTGGGAAATGCCCACATGTTCAAAGTATAATTTATGATTTTCCAAATTAAGCTTACCACATGGTTTTAGAGCGAAGACTCCCAATTATCTTTCAGCTTGTGGTATGATTTGAGTTAAAGCTTCACATATGCATGACTTCGTATTTGAGATGTATTTAATTATTGAGATTCGTCAATAGATGATGTTGAGCTTCGTTAAGAAACGATGTAGAGCATATGCATATTTTTGGGAGTAGTGTCTAGCACCGGTAGGCTAAGGGTCGATCACCCTATGCCCCAGAACTATGCGCCAACGTAAGTTATACTATTATATACATTACCTCAGGACCTACCTTGTGAGCTATCCCTTTCCCTATTGGGCCATGAGCTTGATATCAATATCATGGTATCATCCCTAGTCCTGGCAAGGCTTTGGATGGCTCTACCCACTTTAGTGTTTTAATGTAAGCTCTATTGTGGTTTGTCGGTTAAAAGACGAGTCTCCCATTGTTCCTCATGATTTCAGTAATGCATGTTTATCATTATGAGATTTATATATCTACATATGTTCTGACTCAATATGCAGTTTTACTCATGACTATCAGATTACAACTTTGAGTCAATCGATTTAATTATGATGTTATGTTATGTTATGATGAGATCATGATTTTAGAAAAAATGCATGCAAGCCCTACTCTTAGATTCTTATTGTTTATGATTTACATTATGCATGTCTTTAAATGATTTTACTTACTTAAGCGGTTTTACTTACCTTGCATACTCGGTATATTCCACGTACTGACTGCATACTCTATGCTATATCGTTTCATGATACAGGATCTAGCTCTCAGGCTCAGCCCCGTTTATAGTCAGTCTTCAGAGTTAGCATCTTCCGTCGTTGGTGAGTCCTCATCTCCCGAGGTCCAGACTTATTCAAAATTCCTTTATGTATTTCCAGTTTCAGCTTTAGTGAGTTAGTTGGGATCTTGTCCCATCAACTCATCATGTTTAGAGTTTTTTCAAACAAAGGATGTATTCAGATTCAGATTGTGTATTATGATGTTATGCTTAATTTAGAATTACGTTATGATTATCTTGTTGATTCTTCAATTTTATCGGTTGAGTTAGATGTATGTTCATGCCATGGGTCGACTTGGAGTCTCTCGGGACTCCTTGTCTCGTGTTAGGATCCGGGTCTACATTCGGGTCGTGAAAACATAGGGTTTGGTACACAGGGGAAGCTGTGATAGCTGTAGGTACATATGCCATAGGAATGACTACGGACCAACGCAGAAAAGAGGAGGAATGTGATAAGGAGTTAGCTCACATAAGGGCATCTCTAGACCTGCTGACGAAGCATATTATGGGATCTGAAGCTCAAAAGGTGAATGCAGTGAGAGCTCAAGGTCAGGAACTGGAATATGAGCAACTAGATTCCGAGGAGGAGGCGAACTTTTTGGATAACCAGGTGACGAATTTTTGGGCCAACGCCTAAAGGGTCCAGATAGGACACTTGGCACCAAGGTTCTGGAAATCAAGGTCAGAACCAATATAGAGACAACTACAATAGGAATGAGTATAGGGATAGGAGCACAGGTCGTGAGCGAGAAGGTGATTGGAGAAAGAATGATGGCTACCGCAACGACCAGACAGGGCTTGTGATGGCGATGCTGGACCATCAAAGTCAGAGAGCATGATGGCTGAGCTACTGAAGAGGGCAAAATTCATTGATGATCAGTTGAAGGATATTCGGGGAGACATATCTGGCATGAGCCAGAAAGTTGAATAGGATGCTATCACGACCCGAATATAGGCCCGGATTGAGACACGGGACAAGGAACCCCGAGAGGCTCCAAGTTGACCTATGGCATAATCACAACATAACATTAGCAAGACAACAACTAATGGAATCATAACTGGACAGAAGCTAACTGAAAGAGTCTAATTAAAATCCATAAGAACAAATGTAACAACACTCTAATACAAAGTTGAATTTGTCTATACAAGTCTGAAAACCTCTACTACACTAATGAGTTGCTGGGATAAACCCCCAGCTAACTCCTAAAGTCTGAAACTGAAGCATAAATAAAAATAGAAAATATAGATAGCATTTTCGGGAGATGAGGACTCATTACAAGATGCTGAGATGGGAAGGGAGCGTATCTAACCATGCGGCTGAGTCTGGAAACCTGAATTTATATCATGAAATGATATAACACATTAAGTATGCGGTCAGTACTTAGAATGACTAAGTATGCGGGCAGCGTAAATAAACTAAACATGCAAGTATTCAAGAGGGAAGTAACTGAATGCATCACTGAATGTAAAACTGAGCTGAAATGCAATGACCCTGTCTGAGATAAACACATGTATTGACATGAAGCCTTTATTCAAAAACATTTACTTAAGTATAATAAAAAATGATGCATAGGGGTCATGTGCTGAACATATACTGAGAAATGAAGCTGTAACTGCTTATCATACATTTTACCGACCATCTACTAATAATTGAGACTGAATTCCTCTAAATCTGATTTAAACTTAAATCTGAGTCTATATAGAGCTGAACTAAACTTATATCATGGGCTAAGCTAAGGGAGATGTTCTCTACTATGGAGTGTCCCTGACTGACTAAGGGAAATATTCTCTGCTAATGAGAATCGCTAACTGAGCTAAGGGAGACATTCTCTGCTAATGAGAATCCCTGTTTGATCTTAGGGAGACATTTTTTGCTAATGAGAATCCCTGACTGAGCTAAGGGAGACGTTCTCTGCTAATAAGAATCCCTATCTGAGCTGAGGGAGACATTCTCTGCTAATGAGAATCCCTGACTGAGCTAAGGGAGACTTTCTCTACTAATGAGAATCCCTGACTGAATTATAGGAGACATTCTCTACTAATTAGAATCTCTGTATGACTAAGGGGATCATTTTGACTGACTAAGGGGAGACATTCTCGACTATGGAGAGTCTCGATAAACTAGAACATGGAGTTCACTGGTCTGACGTCATTCATCTTGTCTAAGTCACTTCAGTTAATCAGAGGCAAGAACATTCAACTATTTACATCATACTGAATATCATACTGGATTCATTTAGAGTTGATCAAGGCTACTTTCTACTAACAACAAGCCCAAGGGTCTGAAGGACCATTCTCATGTTTTATCATCATAATTTATATCATCATTGTCTCGAATCATCATTTAAATCATACATTCTACTTTCATTAAGCATTGATAGGATCAGATCATACTTTAAACATGTCCACAACATTTGAATCTCGAATTCACATTATATAGCATATATTCTAAATTCATGAAGGCTATATCGATTCAACTCATACCTAAGACATTTACATCAAAATCATAGTGAAAACATGCGCATACTTCACATTGGTCAAAGCCCATAAGTTTTAATCATGTTCCAACACATATAACACAACATATGTTCTAGATTTGCGGGGATCCATATGATCTACATATTCTTTAAACAAGGATGCAAGTTCATAATAAGAGCATATGAATAATTAATGAAATCCCTTTTGAAATTTCAAGCTAACTCATGGTGAAAATCCTACATTCATGTTGTTCACATCTCATACACCTAATTCAAGAAGGTATAAGTAACTTCATAAGCATACAAGACTATCAACCATGTCGGGTCTTAGAATTCAAGTAAAAACATATGAGAATTCATGCATAATTTGAACCCTAGAACATGCTTTTTCTAAAATTAAGAGATTTGGATTTTTAATAAAAAGTTTGGGGCACAAGGATGAAAGGATGTCCTTGTTGAAAACCAACATATCTGATTAGGAGAAATCCCCACTTGAACTTGAACCATGAAGCCTTTAGAGAAACACTAGGCGAAATCCTTGAGTCTTGATAGAGAAGAGGAAGAAGAGTTTGAGAGGCTATTTTGAAGGAATAAGGGATTAGGCTAGAATAAACCCTTAAAAAGGTCCCATCCAATAATCAAAATGACGTAGTTTAGGAGTTTGAAGCATATGATTTATGAAAATACCCTTGGAAATTTGTAGGAAAAATCCATCTGCGAGTCCCCACGAGGCACTCCACGAGTCGTGGGGTTGACAATGACTCATGGAGTGCGCTGGAACTTTTCTCAAAAGTTCCTTGAATTTGCTGACGACTGACTTCACGAGTCGTTAGTTGACTTAACGACTCATGACTTCTTCCATTATCAGTGAAATCTTTATGGCTGAACTTCCCCTCGACAACTCTCTGGATGACTCGTTACTGGACTTAACGAGTCGTCATGTCCCTCGTCCCTTGAAGTCTTGACATTTCAGGCTGCTGCTCATGACAAGGACCCCACGACTCATTTCCTCACCCTACGAGTCATTACGACGGTCGTTACCTCGGAGCTCTGAACAGGACCTTATTGACTACTTTCCACGAGTCTCACCACGACTCATGGAGTCCCCTAACGAGTCGTACCACGACTCGTTCTGTGGTGAAATTCTCACTTTCCTTCTGAATTCTTTCTTTAAGTATGAGGCTTGATCATAGAAACTTTCAGGGTGTTACAGATGCCACAATAATCAAGTAGATTGAGCAACAACTAGGGTAGATGTCTGCATCCTAAATTAAAGACAGAAGGGCACACTTCCTACCAACAAAGTCCAAAATTTGAAAAATAATAGTCACTGCATAGCTATGATGACTAGGAGTAGAAAGACCACTATTGACCTCCCTTGCCAGTTGTAGTTGAGATGGAGAGACAGAAGGAGATCGAGCTGAATGAGGAAGATGAGATTGCCGAACAATATCTTACAGGTGAGGTTGAATTGATCAAGGCTCTAGGTGATGCAAATGAGTCTAGAGCTGATAAAGGGAAGGAAAAAGGGGCAACTTAGATTTACAGGCCTATCCCTCGACCGCCACCACTATTCCATCAGAGGATGAAGAAGAAGGCGGAAGATGAAATGTTCCAAAAGTTCTTGTCGATGCTGAAATAGTTGTTTGTGAACATCCTATTGGTCGAGGCATCTGTTCGAATGCTGAAATAGTTGTTTGTGAACATCCCAGTGGTCGAGGCATTGGAACGGATGTCGGGTATGCCAAGTTTATGAATGACCTGGTGACTAGAAAGAGGTCCATAAGCTATGAGTGTCTCGATCCGAATATAGGTCCGGACCAAGACATAGAACCTACGATCATGAATGTCTCCAAGTCAACCCATGACATGAACATGATAACTAAAGAACATATATCAAGTGAAAATTTATGAATGAAACATGAAAAAGTGAAAGTCTGAATATATAACAATCACAACGGAGTCAAATTGTCAAAGTTGAATATTCTACATATTCTCTGATAAGCCTCTAATATGTCTGAGGAGCTGATGGGGCAATCTTCCCAACTAGCTCACTAAAGTATGAAACTTAAAATCACATGACTCAACACTAACTGAAGGTCCTCTATGGATGAGGACTCACCAAAGATGGGAAACTAGACTAAGCTGCGGGAACTGGGTTAACTGCAGAATTGGGTCTAATCGTCTAAACCTGTATCATAAGATGATATAGCATAAAGTATGCGATCAGTACTTAGAATATATTAAGTATGCAAGGTAAGTAAAATATGCTGAGTAAATATAAACTAAAATCATGCATATAAATATAAATCTTAAGATCATGGGAGTAAGGACTGCATATTGATATCTGAAATCATGTATAGTCATAAACTGAATTTCATATCTGAATAGAATGGTCCAAAGACGAAAATAGAATCATATGGCTTGCCATATCTAATATCATAAGTAAAAGCTTATAAGCTGATCATTGGGTCAAATCTGCTGAAAATATAATATCATAAGTCATAACTTTTCATGAAAACTTGCATAATTGGGTATAAATTGATTAAAATTTAAAACTATGAATTACTAGTCAAAATTGGTGTAAAATCTACCAATAGATCTTAAAACATGGTTTAGAATATAAAGGGAATTGACCCATAGATAAATCATAGAGAATTTCATAAAATTAGGAATAAACCCCATGAGATCATGAACTTGATCTAGAACTTAAATTCATAGAATTAAAAGGAATTTTAAGCATGAGAGTGAAAGGAACTCTCATTCAAAGCCCCACATACTTGGAAATCTGATTCCACGCCCTTCCTTGAAAGCCCAAGGGAATTAGAGGGTTTCAAGCTTGATCTTCAAAGAGAAGGCTCTACACTTACATGCATGGGAGTTGAATGAATTAGAATATGCTAAACCCTCTTAAAATCCTCCTAATAGAGCTTAAAATGACGTAGTTTAGGACTTAGAATCTTAAAAATTACAAAAATGCCCTTAATGGAAAAAAATGGGGACAACCAGTCATCACAACCTCACCACGAGTCATACCACGAAGTAACGACTCGTGGTTACCTATCCTGGTCACCACTGTTCCTCCCTACAACATTTCTGAATCTTACCACGATTCATATCATGACTTGTGGTGTCCTACCATGAGTCATACTGTCAGTCGTGACATCTTCCCTTCACCTGCCAAATCCAAACCACTACTCCCATCACGACTCATTGTTACTTACTACAAGTCGTACCATGATCCGTGACATCATACCCTGGCACCACAAGGAAACTCATCACGACTCCAAACTATGAGTCGTACGTGCATCTCACCACTCATGGTGTGACTCGTGGTCCTGACCCCAAGTTCAGAACTCCACATGATTGAGACCACGACCCGTCACTTCCTATCATGACTCGTACCACGAGTCATTCTGGTGCAAAAATTTAGATTTTTCCTCAGAACTCATTTCTAATTTTCCCCATCCATTTCTTAGGAATTTTTGAGGTATTATAGCTTCGCTATTAGTCCAGATTTCCCCCATAGTCTAGCTTAGTTCCCTCTGTTGGTGAGTCTATATCTTCCAAGGATATTCAATTTAGTGTTTGATTGTGTTGTTTCAGTTTCATACTTTAGTGAGCTAGTTGGGGGTGTTGTCTCATCAGCTCATCAAATAGTTTAGAGGCTTATCAAACAATTATGTAGACTTTTAGTTTTATCGAGCATTGACTTTATTTATGATCGTTGTTATCCGTTATGTTATTCAGTTTTTCACTTATTTATGCTTAAGATATCAGTTTCTTCCTTGACGTATGCTCTTTAGATATTATGTTCATTTTATGGGTCGATTTGGAGTCATTCGTGATTCTAGATCCTGTGACGCAGTCCGGGGTCCCAGCTCGAGTCATGACATGCAATTTTGGAGGTTTGTTAAAAATTTGTAACTTGAAGTTGGTGACTTGTTTAGCTATTTTTGGGCGTGCCAACACTAAATTTAAATTCTGATTTGTAATTATGTACAAAGGAGGAAGCTAGTTTCTCTTTTGATATTTGCAAGTTTGAATTTCATGTATATTATGAACCTGCAGTGGTGTTGAATGGAAAATACTTGCTTTGATTATTTTAGTAAGGTGCTACCATCTTAAAGTACTTTTTTGAAGAAAGGGATCTTATGAATTTTATGCTGGCAAAATGTAACACTTTTAAACCATTTTTCATATGGACCTAATTCCGCTACCAAATTATAATGAATATGCTTTAAATAAATCTACTCTAACATTGTAAGTATTAGATTAGTTTTTGTTTTTTAAGTGGAATTTTCCTAGAAGCCAACGATGTCATGTGCTAAGATTAACTATAACAACCTATACTTTTGGGCTAAGGTCTGACTCATTCAATGTGGTTAATTCAACCCAAATCCTAGAGAAGATTAGTGATCTATGATGAGTTGGTAATTTACCAACTCATTAGGTTCTTAAGCATGAGCTTTAACTTAGTTTTCAAGTCTTTTAGTTGGATTTTATGCCCTTTTTGCCTTTTTATGTGCAAGTATCTGATTTGAATAGAAGAAGCATGAATTGGAGTAAAAAGGATCTAATTCAGGTGAAAATCGGCGCTCCAATGGAGGACACTGGCGAAACTCCAGTCAACTGAAGGAAACCACTGGCTTGATGAGAAACTGCAACCAGTGATCCGCCGATTCCATCGCCGTCAAGTGCTGAAAGTGGCTGGACCAATGATGAAATTGATCGGCGGCTTGCGTATGGCAACCGGCGAACAGTCGAAGGCACCGCCGGAAGGACCTGCAACGTCACTTAATCGCAAAAGAAAATGATCGGTCGCTCGCGGATAGCAACCAGCCAACCGCTGGATCCATCACAAGTGAGGAGACACCTGAACAGGGCAAAATCGTCAAATCCTGAAAAAGAGGAGAATGTTTGCCCTATTTTTTGTATATATTCTAGAAGAAAGTACTCTGGACATATCATTGAATATTCTCTTTACTTTTTGAGAGAGAAAACCTCCATTGGAGAGAAAGAAATATTTGAATATTGCTTTTTATCTTCATCATCTTCTTCATCAAGGTATAACTATTATTGTAGAAATATTGTGAGTTTGATTTTGCTTACTCCTAATGATGAAACTATGGAGTTTATTAATGAATATGCTCTTGTGTTTTTCAATTATGAGTAGCTGAATCTATAGCTAGAGATGTGTGATGATGGGCATTTAATTTAATTGGGTATTGCTAGATTTGTCTTGTTATTACTTAATTAATGTAAATCTATTGAATTATCCTCAAATTATAGTTGATTTCTCATAGTTGCAAATATGGGTATTGTTTTCTTACTTGATTTTTGCTTTAAAAAGAAGAATTAAGTAATGGGGGAAAATTTAATAGTGGATTGGGATTTGATTATGTGGGTTTAGGCTAGAAATAGCCAAAACCTATGATCATGATCCCTTAAAAGGTTGATGGATAGAAATAGCTCAGCCCCTTATCCAAACTATATTGGAATAGTTGAATTGTGCCTTATGATTCCAGAGAACTCAAGGATGAGGAGCCCAATTGGTTGAAGAACATTGGGCTCCATCTTTTCCCAGGGTTATTTATACATATTAGTAATAATTTGACTATCTAGTAAATCCCGATTTAATTGACATCCCATCTATACCACACCTCTAGCATTTGCTCATTATTATTTCTCAATTTTGGTTATCTTGCTCTCTTGATTAGCTGATTTTAGAATCCACAATATTTTTGCCTTCACTTCCCCCAAAATTTACATTTACGTTTTCATTGCTTGGATGCGAATAAATTCAATTCACTAAACGACTCTTGTGCAAATCATTCTCTAGTCCTTGTGGGATCTGACCCCGACACTCGTCGGGTTATTTGTTTTGACACAAAAATCACTTACATTCTCTCTAAATGAGGAGTGTAGTTTGAGCATTATTAAAAATGGCACCATTGCCGGGGACTAGCGCTTGATATCTTTGAGTTGTTTGTTAATTTGAATTGATTTGCATCTAAAGGAGTTTAACATTGTTGTTGCTGTTGTTCATCTAGAGTGAATTCATATGAGCCAACATTCACAAGCAGGAGATAGTTCAGTGGAAGGAAATATGGAACATGAAGAGGATAATCCTATCATGCCTGAGATCGCAGGTTCCATTCGCCTACCAGCTACGGTGGGGAATGCGGTGTTTCATGTCACTAGCACAATGTTGCACCTATTGCAATTGAAAGGACTCTTCGGGGGTAAACCGAGTGAGGATGCAAACCGCCATTCGAGGAACTTCCTAGAGATTTTCCAACCTTTTAACATAATGAATATAAGCCAAGAGTCTATCAGGTTGAGGCTCTTTCCATTTTCCCTAACGGGAGAAGCAACTATGTGGTTGGAGGAGTTGCCTCCGATATGCATCACCTCTTGGCAAGAGTTGATAGAAGCATTTTTGGATTGCTTTTTCCCTCCCTCAAAGATGTTTCAGCTGAGGGATGATATTACAAACTTTAGTCAAGAGCCGGGTGAGCCTTTATATGAAGCATGGTTGAGATTCAAGAAGAAAGTGTCTCTTTGCCCTAACCATGGTCTTCCCAATGGAGAGCTACTTCAAACATTTTATCGAGCCTTAGACTCTCTCAATAAATCAGTTGGCAATAATTTAGTTGGAGGATCAATCATGGACCAGACATATAGTCTAGCTAAAGCCCTCTTGGACTGGATGACAAAGACAAACAGGGCATGGCACACAAGGGAGATGAATGTATCTTCACATGATGCTGGTTCTAGTTTGTTAACAGTTGAAATGAGAAAAAGAGATGAAGAGAGAGATGAAAATCTTGCTAAAATGATGACTCAGCTTGAGTTAATGACTAAGCATGTGATAGGAACCGGGACTAAAGTTGTGAATGATGTGGGAATGCAAGGTCCAATGCATTTTGAGGGAGAATCGTCACCACCACGGTACGAGGAGGAGTGCCAGTATATGGCAAATCAAATGGGGGGTTCTCGACCTGGGTACCAAGGGACTAATCAAGGCCCTTGGCGCCCGAGGGAAGAGAACTATGGTTGGAGGAACCGTGACACGCAAGGGTGGCCTGATCGAAATGAGAGATGGGGTAATAGAGAGAAAAATCGTGAGGATGATTGCTATCATAGGAGCGTGAATCCGTATGTTCCTAATCCTAAAGCTGGGAATGCCCAATCCCAACCAGGTCTGAGTGATGTAGGGAACTCAAAAATTGAAGAAATGCTAGCAAGGGTTCTCAAGAAAGTTGAATCAACGGACAGAGGGGTCAAAGAACTTAAAGGGGAGGTGTCTAACCTTTCCCAAATAGTAAGTTCACACTCAGTCTCTATCAAGCATTTAGAGGCCCAAATGAACCACTTATATTCCCATATAAACTCCCAGATGAAGGGAACACTCCCTAGAGATACGATGCTAAATACCAAAAAGAATAGTCAATGCATGGCTATTGTCACTAGGAGTGGTAAGAGGCTTGGTGATACGGGCAATAAGCCCAAGGAAGTTGGGGACCCCAAGGCAAGCGAGGTGAAAGAATCAGATGAGGTGCCATAAGCACCAAATGGTTGTGATAATGTTGAAGAACAAGGTGAGGGAGATGTTGATGAGATCCTTTCAAATGATGAGGAAGGAGATGTTGGCATGAAGGCCTTAAGTGAGAAAGATCAAGACCCAAGAGTTCCACCTCCTTATCTACAACAATTAGCCAAGAAAAAAAAGGATGATCAATTCAACAAGTTTATCGAAATGTTCAGCAAATTTCCCAAAAATATACCAATGGTGGATGCTTTCAAGTTCCCGGATATGCAAAGTTTATGAAAGTGCTGTTGAAGAAGAAGAAGATTGTAGATGTGGGCATCGGAGAGACAACACATCATTGTAGTTCTATGATGATGAGTAACCTTGACCCAAAATAGGAGGATCTGGGAGCCTTCACAATTCCTTGCACTATTGGGTTGTGTGTGCTCAAGAAATCCCTTTGTGATCTTGGGGCGAGCATAAATTTGATGCCCCTCATAATCTTCACAAAGTTAGGGCTTGGCAACACCAAACCTACTTCAATGAGATTGTTAATGGCTAATCGCTCAATCAAGAAAACGATGGGTGTTTTGGAGGATGTATTAGTGAGGGTGGATAAGTTTATTCTACTAGTTGACTTTGTGGTTATAGATTGCGATATGGATGTGGAAGTCCCAATCATCTTAAGGAGACCATTGCTTGCCACGAGCAGTGCCTTGGTAGATGTGGAGCAAGTGAGCTCAAGTTTTTGTGGGAGGTGAAGAGGTCACTTTCAAGGAAATCCAATCCCAAGGAATGCAAGGTTATTGGAGTGTTGAATGAAGAGGATGAGTCGAGGGATAATCCATCGAAAAATAGAATGTGAAAGTGAGATACATCGTGCTATGATGTTAACTAAAGCCCTCCTTGGGAGGCAACTCAAGTGTTTTCTTTTGAGTGTTTTGATGTCATTATTGTTTTTGTTTTATATGACTAAGTAGGTGTGAAGTAAGGAGGAGGAGTATAACCAGGGCAGGCACCACTCTAGACCAGCAAACTGCTGGTCCAAATGCGCGAACCGCCGCTTCCTTGACTAATGGGACAGAAACCTGGGAACAAAATGGCCAGACCAGCGAGTCACCGGCGGAACACCAACTCAAGTTCGCGAATTGCCGAACGACCATCGGCTTAGGTCAGAATACCTAAGAACTGTGGCACAAAAGGGCGATCTACCAGTGGAATGCAGAATCCAATCCATGAACCGCCGGTCAACCATCGAATACGAAGTAGAGAACTAGGCGCAAATTTAGGTCAGTAATGTTAAGGCGGCAAACTGCGTTTCCAATCGGCGACCGCCGGTGAAACACTAGTACAAGTACGTGCTTTGTTTTAAAATCTTGACCAACCCATTGACCGACCCGACCCAGATTCCTTTTTAAGCCGCCCAAACTTGATCAATTCCCTTTTTAATCTCCCAAAATTTCCTTTTTCCACTTTTTAACACTTTCCCATACACCTTTTCATATCTCCAATACTCCACCTTCCCACTCACCTTTCCATATTCCAACACTCCCTTTTCAATTTAATCACCATTAAACCCCCATCTTTTCTTCAACCAATACCATTTAGCTTCCTTCACCTATTAAAAACCCTTATAGCCTATTTCCTTGACCTTACTCTCACTACCATCCTACTCCCTGCTAGCAAGTTCCAATTTCCACCATTGTTGAGCAAGTTCAAGCTTCCACTTTTCTGATCTACTCTCATTCTTGTGTTTTGGTAAAGTACTCCTTAAACTCTGATGTTGTTATAAGTTGTATTATTGGTGTATACGAACTTTGTTGCAGCATGTTTCTCCTTTCTTTTTACTGCCCTTTCCCCTAAAATTTCCATTATTGTGAATATACATGATGAATTTTGTTGATTGATATATTGTGAAATTAGTGGGGAGTGGGGGTCTGATGCTTACATGGGGGTGGGGAAATTATTGCTATTATGTAGTTGAGTTTGGGGTGAAGTCTGAGTAACCCCAAGGGATATAAAGGACCTGATTTGCCCGATGATAGATCGGATGACGCCGTTGTAAATCGTCATTTTGTGCCTTGCTGCTTTTGTAAACAATGCTCATATATGATGTGAGTATTTTTTTAGAGTCTGATGTTGGAGTGCATTTTGAAGAAATGGGGAGGACGACCATCGGCTATTCGCTGGTCAAGTCCTACGAAACATAGATGAAACACTGCCTTGATCTTGCATTTTATCTACGCTTGGCGGATCGCAACCGGCGGCTTAAAGATGAGTCGTTGGTGGAAATTTCACTGACCCAGTGTTCTGCCTATCGTTGGCGGTTCAATCAGTGGTCCGCATATCACTTCCTATGGTTCGCCGGAGTTTTGCCGGTGCTGCTAGATTTTTCATGATGATTTCTCCTCCTATTTCTCATCTAATCTTTAGAGTAGTTGCTGTTTGTTTATTTTATCATTAGAAAAATATAAAAAGAAACATTGTGTATGACACTAACATCGTGTTTGCAGAAAATGCCTTCATCTAGGCACCCAAGTAAAGGAAAGGCCATCGCCATTGCAAAGACTAAGGGAAAAGGAAAAGCAAGAGCCACCTCAGCCCCCGCCAACACCAGAGAGGCGATATTATTTTGTGTGCCCAACATGAAGGGGCACTATGCTATTTGTAAAGGCCGCTCCATTAATGTGGAGAAACACTTTGATTTAGCGGGGCTGAGGTTTGGCTTCCCCAACATCACTGCCCAATTCAACCGCTAGTGGCATGTTGCCAACCCTCAGTGGCATGTTGCCAACCCTCTTCTAGACTTTTACAGGAGCCTAGTCCTGAAATTGTATGCTTTTTATTAGGCCAGGCAGGAGAGTATGAATCGTAGAGGAAAAGTTGAGGAATTTCCATGCCTACCCTCAGTGTTAATAAAGGGTATTGAGGTTGACATCACCCCAACAACCATAAATTCACTATTTTGGGAGGATGAAATTGATGAGGGACGGAATATTTGGTCTGCCTCGCCAACAAAGAGGCCCAATTCAGTGTTATAGCTCCATTTATTGCCACCAACACACCTCTCGGGGCATCTATGGGTGGTGAGATATCTCACCATGAACTATGCTTTGAGGCCAAGCTGTGGCTCGACTTCATTTGTGGTAGAATCATGCCCTCCAAGAATGAACAACGGGTTAATTCGGAAGCTGCTATCCTTATTTATTGAATCATGATAGGGGTCCCAATTAACTTTGGGGAGATAGTGGCCAATCAAATGTGAATAAAGGCCAGGCAAGCCTTCATTTCAATTCCCTATACGGTGCTGATATCGCAGCTATGCTTGAGAGTGGGAGTACCCCTTTTCCCGAATTAGACCCCTAGCTCTTCCTCTGGTGTGATTTCCGTTGCCAACAAAAGAGAGGCTGATGCTCCTAAGAACAAGAGGAAATGGATGTAGGCCTTTGAGGTTCTAGATAAGCGCGTCACCCCTGGTTTAGAGCCGACCCTCTACGCCCCCGATCTCAACATGCCACATCCTGAGGTATCGGGCAATCTTATGGAGGTGTATCAATTCGAGATTCCTCACCTCCTCCCACTTTCTCACAACCCAGTTGTCTTCAAAAGCTTGCAAAAATGATCCACTCCCATGAGAACAAACTCTAACGGCTAGCTAAGAGCCTCCCAGAACTTATTATGAAAACAGTCAGAAGGAGTTGAAGTCAATCAAGGACAACTTGGGTAAGTTGTTTGCTCGTGTGGATGTAGTGGAATAAGCTGTCACCTCTCTCTGGGATGAGGTTCAGGAATGGAAAAATCGAACACCTATGGCAGCACCCGACATGAGTGCTGTTGATGCAGTTATGGCTGCCCCTTCCACAGCTCCAGGCCCTATCGATGATTTATTTGAGGGCTTAGGTGACGAGGAGGATGATGGGGATGAGGTTGGCCAAGTTGGAGACGATGATGATGATGATAAAGTTGATGATGAGTGACCACAACAGGAAGTCCCTTCCCCCTTTTTAATTTGTCATGCATATATTGGGGACAAAGTAAATATTTAGTTGGGGCGGGTTGAATGTGGTGGTTTTTTTGATAAATTTGTTTTGATGAATTTGGGCCCATATCGGGCTGGTGTTTGATGATTGTCCTTGCCTTGCTATTTGTTTTGTTGGAATTGTGAATGAATAAAATGAATTGTTTTGGATGTCAGTGCTATTGAATGAGTGCTTGCTTTAATTTTCCAAATGTTGTATTGTGACCCAAGATTGATTTTATTCGCCTTTGTAAATAGTAGATAGTAATCAAACTCCAAGGGTTTTCTTCATACCACGGTTCTTTCCCAATGAGCATTTTCTTTTTTCTTTTCTTTTTGATTATCGAATCGGGTTGGCATTTTCCAATGATAGCTCGTGAGGTGACTCTCTTAAGGGAAAATGCCATGTCTTTCTTTGAGTCTTTTGTGGAATTATTTTTGAGAGGTACCACCATAATTTTTTTTATGTAGCATGAAAAAAATGACAATGGGCATTTGAAAAGAAAGGTGCAGCAGTCTCTTGTCAGACATTATATATTCCCTATTTGGTTTGTGAATTTGCATGCTCTCATGTCTTGAATCTAAATCTTGTGACATGATGACTTGTGTGAACTCTTTGGGTGTGATGCCTTGTGTGGTAAGGATTATTGAATGAATTTCATGCATCTATTCTTGTATAGAACTTTCCCTAAGTGTGACTCAAGATGAAATCCTAGATATAGCTGCACTTACAACATGATTTTAGGCTTTTATTTTACCAGTCACTTTACCCAAAATGACCTCCGAAAATGTCTTCCCTTGTTAGCCAATATTGAGCCTAGGGATTGTTTATTCTGTGAAACCACATTACAAGCCAATGTCCCCTTTTTGTAACCCTCTTCTTGGTACCCATCCTCCCTAATTTCTAGTGGTAAGTGAATGAGAATAATGGGGACTTGCCCCAAGATATAGGGAGAGATAAGGAAATCAGTGAGAAAGAGGCAAAAAGCCTAAGGTTGGGGGTTTACAAGAAAAAAGAAATATGAGGAGCCTAAATTTGAGGTAGCACCAAATTGTGATCAAAAGGAATGAAATGATAAGTTGAAAAACTTGAAGGTACAAAAAGAGAAATGGCTAGTGAAATGGTGTTACCTCTTGCTTAGACAAGGCTTAATGTAATAGCCAAATGAGATACAAGCAAGACCTTTGAGAAATAAAAGATGAAATGGCTGTAAAAGGAGGAATAAGGTGGAGTGATCTAAAGAGTTGAATGGGGAAGATATAGTTGTTCACGTAAAGGCACTAGGGAGGTTCTGGTTACTAGAGCTAAATAATTGTCCTACTATTACCCCTAGTCTTCATCATAACCCGCCCTAATTGATTTTGAGTGTAGTTGCTCTACATTAGTGGTGAATTATACGAAGAGCAAGCCTATGGGTCAAGTTGTGTGCATAGAGATTTCTTTTGTGAGAGTGAGTGTGATCAATTTTATTTCTATAATCCCTTATGTGTGCATTGAATTATGATAAAGAAAAGGGAATTTTCTCTTATAATGGGTGGCATCGCTCCCTTTTGAGGACATACTTGCATTAAGGTAAAGATGTGATTGAGGCATGAGCGTTGTGAGCTCTAAGGAAAACTTTGAATATTCAGTGATTATGAATTAAGATGCTATGTATATTTGATTGGATAAGCTATACCTTTGTTTTGCAAAATGAAAGCAGTTGTGAATCATGTCTTTGAATTGTGGTTGCCTCTTGAAACTTTTTCACATTTTAAGGGGGGAAATTGCTTCTCTTTTTTTGTGAGTTGGTGAGCATTTTTGGGTTGTCATAGATTAAGTGGTCACTGATGCATAGACTTTTGTGGAGTGGCATGTCATTCCTTTTGCTCAACTGATTAGAATTGTATTACTTGAGAACAAGAAATGGTTCAAATTTAGGGGTTTGATGAGTTGGTAATTTTTCAACTCATTAGGCTTTTAAGCATGAGCTTTAACTTAGTTTTCAAGTCTTTTGGTTGGATTTTATGCCCTTTTTGCCTTTTTATCTGTAGGTATCTGATATGAATAGAAGGAGCATGAATTGGAGTAAAAAGGATGTAATTCAGGTGAAAACCGGTGCTCCACCGAAGGACACCGGCGAAACACTGATCAACTATAGGCAACCACTAGCTTGATGAGAAACTACAACCAGCGACCAACGGACAGCAACCAACGATCCGCTGGTTCCATCGCCGATAAGTGCTGAAAGTGGCTGGACCAATGATGAAATTGATCGACGGATCATGGATGGCAATCGATGAACCGCCGAAGGCACCGCGCGAAGGCCCTAGAACTTCAGTGGATCGTAGAAGAAAATGACCGGTTGGTCGCGAATATAAACCGGTGAACCACCAGTTCCATCACAAGTGAGGAGACGCCTGAACAGGGCGAAATCATCAAAGACTGAAAAAGAGAAGAATATTTGCCCTATTGTTGTATATATTCTAGAAGGAAGTACTCTAAACATATCATTGAATATTTCTTTACTTTTTGATAGAGAAGAACTCCATTGGAGAGAAAGAAATATTTAAATATTTCTTTTTATCTTCATATTCTTTTTCATTAAGGTATAACTATTATTGTAGAAATATTGTGAGTTTGATTTTGATTACTCCTAATGATGAAACTATTGAGTTTATTAATGAATATGCTCTTGTGTTTCTTAATTATGAGTAGCTAAATTTATAGCTAGAGGTGTGTGATGATGGGTGTTTAATTTGATTGGGTATTGCTAGATTTGTCTTGTTATTACTTAATTAGTGTAAGTATATTGAATTCTCCTCAAATTATAGCTGATTGCTCATAGTTGTAAATATGGGTATTGTTTTCACACTTGATTTTTGCTTGAAAAAGAAAAATTAAGTAATGGGGGAGAATTTAATAGTGGATTAGGATTTGATTATGTGGGGTTGGGATAGAAATAGCCAAATCCCATGATCATGATCCCTTAAGAGGTTGATGGATAGAAATAGCTCAGCCCCTAATCCAAACCATATTGGAATAGTTGAATTGTGCCTTGAGATTCGAGAGAACTCAAGGATGAGGAGCCCAATTGGTTGAAGACCATCAAGATCCATCTTTTTCCAAGGTTATTTATACATATTAATAATTATTTGACTATCTAGTAAATTCTGATTTGATTGATATCCCATCTACAACACACCTCTAGTCTTTGCTCATCATTGTTTCTCAATTTTGGTTATCTTGCTTTCTTAATTACCTGATTTTAGAATCCACAATATTTTTTCCTTCACTTCCCCGCAAATTTACATTTATGTTTTAATTGCTTGGATGGGAATCAATTCAATTCACTAAATGACTCTTGTGCAAATCATTCTCTAGTCTTTGTGGGATTCGACCTTGACACCGTTGGGTTATTTATTTTGATACAACGATGACTTACATTCTCTCTAAATGAGGAGTGTTGTTTAAGCGTTATCAATATCAAGTATAAAATCAAGAAATTTAGTATGGAATGGTGTTACAAAACTTTGAAGTTGAAAGATATTGAATAGATGCAATTTTGGTGAACTAGTGCCAGATATGGTCTAAGATGCGGCTGTATAAGTGACATGTAGGCTGCATGTGCAACTGTAAAAGAAAGGAAATTATTACGCTTTGGTTACATGAGATGCAAACCAACATATGGACCGCATAATCACATACAGTTCCCCTGTCCCATAGTATGTTGTGGTCTGAATGGATCCTTTAAGAATGTCTCCTAGCAATCTATCATCGACACTAGTCACTATGACTATCTACCTATTTTTGGAAAATCTAACAAAAGTTAAATTTCTCAAAAAACAACCATGGCTAAGAAAACCCAGGAAGACTCTAAGATACTACTTTTAATTATATCTAAACTACACATACAAATACCAAACTCACAAAACATTATTCTTTTCAAAATTGTCAAGCACAAAATAATATAGCATATGAGAGATGCCCTACCTCCAACATAGATATATGCAGTTTCCCCAATGTATGAAAAAATGTAAAGTCAAGGGTTTAGAACTCCATGTGGTGCACTTGGCGCACTAGTCATTTAGGGGCTCAATTATGGATCAAACAACTGCTAGAATGGTCAGAACTGCTGTTGTAGAAGTGTCGTCCTCCTTGTCAATATTTGTCTTGAAGTGCTTGTACAGTAATGAATGCTCCTTATCTTCCTAGATCTGAGCAGCTTTCTCCTCCCCCTTGAGGGCATCCTCATCTGATTTTCTTCGGTATTTTTCCTGGGTTTTAGGGAGGAGTAATCTCTCTGGGCGGAGTGATGTCGTCAATATGCTCACTATGTAGATACCTAGGTCAGTAGTGAGATATTCCACCCCAGTGTCATAATCTGGGAGCCCTCGTTCTTGGAACTCTTATATGGGTGCTTTGATCTCATTAGCTCAGCCCTCAAATTAACCATCTTTGATATGCTTAAGCTGCGCTTCGACTATGTCATCCTCGCCTTCAACCTATCTAATCTGGATGTAACAATCTACTGAGAGGATTCCTGGGCATCTCTAAGGGGCTTCAAAGCCTTCTCAACGGCTCTATTAATGAAAACTGGTAGATCACTATTGTGCCCCAGCGCACGTGATTGTACAAGTAATAAAGTGGCTCTTGCGAGCCGGATGTCGAACCCATATAGACTTGACTTTTAGCGAGTAACCAAATTTAAGTACTACTATTACTTTTCTCAAGCACATAGGTTTTTAAGATTTTGTTGCTATTTGTAAAATCTAAAATTACTCATGAATTAAGTTGTAAACAATAATGGGAAAATACTCCAGAGTTGAGGCCTACATTCATGCTTAGCATTAATTCACATTGGTTCAATTACTTATCTTGATTGATGATTTATAGGGTTAAAGACATGATTATGGTCTTTCGAACCTTTAACCGTTTTGCATCGAATTGACCTTATAACTACATCGTTGAGTTGTGAGATATCCCAATTCTATGTATTTAAGTTATCATCCCATTTTATTAGCCAAGTGTGGCATATTAGATATATTTCTATCCTAAATGCAAATCAAGTTCAAGAACAAGATCACACTCCTTGCATTTCACATTCTATCCTAGGGTTTACTCTTTCAAGTTTGCTTAAGGATTCTAGGTGTATTTTAATGGTGATCAAGCATTAAAATAATAAAGACAAGAATGCAAGAACAATCATCCAAGATAAATAATCAACCAACCAAGAATTTAAGCTAAGCAATCATGTTTGTGGCTTCAACCCTAGAATGAGGGCATTAGCCGCTCATTGTCTTACAAGAGTTAACAATTGTATAATTCATGTTAATACAAACAAATGAAAAAATAAAGAAAGAAAAAAGAACCCAAGCAGTGGTGAAGTCCTCCATACCTTCATGCTCCAGCCGCTATTTTCCCAACATATGTCGTGACATCCCCCAAATAATGAGCTAAGTGTCCTATTTATAGGACAAGTAATTTTTCCTGTTATTTGCACTCAACGTGCCATAGAGCTGAACGCACCAACTGACCTCCATGACACGGAGCCATCGCGCTTGTCCACTGGATATGAATTTTCGTGCAGCATAGCCTTGGGGTGGCACGATGCTGGTCATGTAAGTTGTTTGGCATGGCACGACGCCTGTCGCGCCTGCCTACTAGATAGCAGCTTGACGCACAACAACTAGCATGGCATGACCTTCATTGTGCATATAACCTAACGTAGCACAGAAGCATCATGACACTTAATCATTTCAACTTTTGTCCGTGCATTGTCCACCAGCGTGACACGGAGCTTGGCGCACCAACTTGGCAACGTGACACGCCCATGTCACGACAGTGCCTTGCTTAGGCATTGTCATTCATTCCAAGTTGAACTTTTCTCCTTGCGTCCTTTTTAATCCTTCTTCCTCATTAAGAATTTTCACCTACAAAGGAAGCTAATCAAATTTGTTAGTGCATGGCCACAAAGTACTCAAGATACATGAGATTATAATCAAACTAAGCTACAAACAAGGCTAGATATGGGCATAAAATAGCACTTGGGCGTGTAAATACGCCAAAGATCACCATCCCACACTTTAACCCTTGCTCATCCTTGAACAAATCTTTCTATATCATGCTACAAGATGACTTAAATACCAATTGAAGCTAGAGCACGTAATCTAAGGCTACAATGATGACATAGATGACAAGTTCTTATAAAGCATGATATCTATTACATAGTTAATTTCATGAACAACTAAGGCAAGACTTTCTAGCCTAAAAAATTAACTCTATGTCACGACCCAAACTTACACCCGGATCGTAGACACGGGACAAGAAATCCCAAGAGACCTCAAGTCGACTCATGGCATGAGCATACATCTAATTCAATCACATGAGCAGAAGACTTAGCATAGAGAAAGTAATCATAACATAACATGAGTGAAAACAATACAATGCTGATACAATAAGTCGGAATACAACTTTTAGTCTGATAAGCCTTTAAGCATGAAAGGAGGATTGATGGGACAACTCCCCAACTAATCCAACATACAGAAATTGAAGGAATAACATAGAGTGCAAACATGTAGCCCTCGGAACATAAGGACTCACCAAATACGCAAAGCAAGTCCGAGTCTATCTACGGGTGAGGATATGCCTGAGAACTGGGACCTGTATCATGAGACGATACAACATAGAAAGTATGCGGTCAATACGTGGAATCTACTAATTATATAAGGTAAGTGAAATGGACATTTATAATATGTATAAAACTCATAAGTAATCATAAGAGTAGGACAACATGCTCATAAGATAATTATCATAATATAACATAAGGCTCAAGGTTTTTGAAACATTCGTAACGTAAACATAGGCATAATCATAATAGAACAACCTTACTTAACATAACTTGAGCCAACATTCATAATCATAAATATGCATAAATCATGAGGAATAGTGGGAGATTCTCTTAACCAACATACCCTATATGAGCACACATGAAGCCCGACTGTAACCCTAGTGGGGAGGGTGTTTGTACCTTGCCAAGGGTAGGAACCATGAAGGGCGTGATCACACATGAAAAGGGCCATTTGGTCCAGGTATAACATGAAAGGGTCCCAATATACCTACGATGGCACATAGTTCATGAGATCCGGGGCTTAACATGGGCCCGAACCAACTCGGTGTTCGATACTACTTCCAAAATATATATAGTGCTCATAATAATACATACATGAGTTCATGGGCTAGTCAAATTATGATAATCGTAAACATGCTTGAACATACGTGGACTAGCCATGACTTGAGGCCATGAGTCGGCCAAAAACATACTTCATGATTGATAAAATTCATGCATACTCGTAGATCATGCATATAGCTTGAAATTCATAAGTTCATAATAGATAACATAATAAATTCATAACTAAATTCATAATTCATGCTGAGCTTATCAAAAACACAATAGATCAATGGATCATAAATCGATTCATCATGGGGCATGCATAATCAAGCTTAATTGTTTAGAAATTCAAAATCAACAATATTATACTCAATTTAAATCTCAAAGATGATCAAAATCAGTAGATTATGATAAGATTTCAAAATCACAAGACCCATAATTAAATCATTTAATTTTATACAAATCGAATACAAAACCCCATGAGTTTTTAATAATTTATAAGTAAAATCATTGAGTAGGAGCATGGATGTGGAAGAATCCACCCATTGAAGACCTTATATACCTGGGATTATCAACTCCTAACCCTCCTTAAAAGCCCAAGAATAAAATTGAAGGAATTGAAGTGAAGAGCTTGAAATCTCCCATTGAATCCCCTCTAAAGTTCTTGCATGCATGAATGGGAGTTTAGAATAGGTCATCCTCTTAAAACCCAGCTTTTACCAAGCCAAAGCGACGTAGTTTAGGGCCTTATATCGTGAAAAAGTCAAAAAATACCCTTAATGAACCTACCTTGAAAGCTGGCCGGATGGAACCCACGAGTGGTACCAACGGGTCATGGAAACAACCAACGACCCGTCATGCCCCTCGTTGAATGGGATGCTGAATGAACTAGTTTCGGATCCAAACAACGGGTCGACAGGATGACCCGTGCCTTCTCCTAAAGAGTCGTTGAGTCTCCCATTGTTTACACTGCATCCCAGCCTGGCCCTAACCATGACTTCAAAGGACGGCCCATTGGATCCCACAACGGGTTGTCATACCTCTCGTTGTCTCCACTGCCACCATCCTTTCCCCAACCAACGACAACATACAACGACTCGTGGTTTGATACCAGGAGTCGTTTTGTGGTCCGTTCTGTGATGTTTTTCCAGTTTTCTGCACTTTTTAAATTCAACTCCCGGGTCTATTCTTAGGCCTCCCCGGGGTATTACAATATCTCCCCCTTGGAAACAATCATCCTCAAATGTAGGAAACAAGCAGCAAACAACAATATATAATTATCATACTCAAATTTTTACTATTTTAACCAAAATTTTCACGAAATGACTAACTCCTAACCAAACCACATAGCTGAATTGATCTCATGCTTCACGTACACACTCATACACATGAAAGAAGCTTGAACACATGAATTGAACATGAAAACTAAGTGGGATCATAGAGTAGAACTGATACCTCAAGTCGGAACTGAGTCGGTAGCGAACAAATGTGGGTATCTCGCGATAATATTTGCTTCGGCTTCCCACATAGCTCCCTCAACATGTTGATTCCTCCATAAAACCTTAACTGAAGCTACTTTCTTTTTTCTCAATCTCTGAACCTGACGATCCAAGATTTCAACGGGAATTTCTTTATAATTGAGGTTGTCTTTTACTCCAATACTGTCTATCGGGACTACCAAGGCTGGATCACCCAAACACTTTTTCAAAAGTGACACATGGAAGACGGGATGAACTAAATATAACTCCGAAGGCAAGTTCAACTCATATGCCACCTTACCAACTCTTCTCATAACCCCCTAGGGACCAACATAGCGGGGACTGAGTTTTCCTTTCTTCCCGAACCGCATGACTCCCTTCATGGGAGATACCTTTAGAAATACCCATTCATCCACATCAAACTCCAAATCCCTTCTCCTCACATCAGCATACGATTTATGAAGACTCTGAGCGGTTTTTAACCGGTCTCTTATCAACTGGACCTTTGCCATGGCCTCATGAACCGAATCAGGTCTATCATGGCTGCCTCACCAACCTCAAATCATTCGATGGGAGATCTACACCTTCGCTCGTAAAGAGCCTTGAATGGTGCCATCTGGATACTAGAGTGATAGCTGTTATTATAAGCAAGCTCGATTAAGGGAAAATGATCATCCCAACTACCTTTGAAATCCATAACATATGCCCTCAATATATCCTCGAGTGTCTGAATGTTTCTTTCTGCCCGGTCATCCATTTGCGGATGGAATGCTGTGCTGAGCTTAATCTAAGTCCCAAGTCCCTTCTGAAAAGACCGCTAGAACCAACTCCCAAGGGCACTCCATGAAGTCTAACCAACTCCCAAATATACAACTTGGCATAATCATCCGTTGAATCTGTGGTCTTAACCTGTAGGAAGTGTGCAACCTTTGTTAACCCGCCCACCACCATCCAAATGGAATCATAGCGTCGGCGAGTGAGAGGTAGGCCTTGATCTTGGGCAGAATTATATGCCCAAGTGATGCTCAAATGCTCTATTTCATCTTGTTTATCTATTGTTATTTGTACATTCTCATGTGACTTGTAGTTAAATTGTGAATTTATACTAACCAACATGATTAGTGCTGTTTTGTAGGAAAAATGTAATTTTAGGAAGCTAAGTTGCATGTTGGTGAAAATCGGGAATGGACTCGGAAGCGAGCAGTGAAAAAGGTCAAGGAAAAGCAGCAAACAAAGGGGCTCCGCGATGGAGCCGTGTCACGCTGCCATCGCGGAGACAGTCTGCCTCGGATGAGTTACTTGGACAAATTTTAGTGAAGGTCCGCGTCGGTGCCATGGCACGTTGGCCACGCCCCGCGTTACATGCCGTGGCACGTTGCCCATATTTACCTGGAACATAAAATTTCAGTGTGGGTCCGCGTTTGCACCGTGTCACGGAGGCAGTGCTCCGCGATGCACTCCGTGACACGTTGCTTGTTATTCTGGAAAAAATTCCCACTAGTATAAATAGCACACTTAGGTTTATTTTTAATGATTCTGACTTAGTTGAGTAAGAACGTGGGTTACAGGCAGTTAAGGAGACGAAAATCTTAGGGTTCTTCTCTAACTCTTTCTTCTTTATTTCAATTGTTTGTATGATTTATACTAATTTGATGATGTTTAATCCACAAATGAGTGGCTAAATTCACTTCTTGCTGAGGTTAAGAACATTTGTAGTGGAATGTAATTGTTGATCATTTTGGTTTTCATCTTTTCTTCCATGGTTGTTCTATCAATTCTTATTCTTACTCATTAATGTCTGGCCAATGTTAATGTATATCTAAAAAAATCCAGTTTTCTCTTGAAAAGGAAAGAAATTGGAAAGTTGTGAATTGGTAGGATATGATCTCTTCTTAGTTTGGGAAAATTGAGAATTGATTTACCTTCAGAATAGAAATATATCTAAAAGTCGTATTAGTCAATTAAGGAATCAATTTCGTATGGCTAGAACATGAACTTCTTTTATCACAGAAATGTAGGTTGAAGGTTCATGATTCTTAAGTTGGGTAGAATACGAAAGTTTCTCTCCATAGGCAATAATTCTTGACTAGCAACCGAAGGAAAGATTAACCGAATTGTATCGATAAATTACTTCCCTGCATGTTCGTTTTGGCCTTAGCTTGCTCATTACTATAGTTCAGACTCACTTTATAATTTTGTCTTAGATTAGTATAACTTAGGAAACAAACTCTCAAAAATCCTTTTTAAATTGTTGCCTGCATTTTTAGAGTTCGAGTTCATTAACACTTAATTCGATTATTACCTTTTCAATCCCTGTGGGATCGATACTTGGCTTACTTTAGCCATTTTACTACTTGTTTGGCTACATGCACTTGCGTGTAGTTGCGAAATGCACCGAACAAGTTTTTGGCGCCGTTGCTGGGGACTGGCAATTGGTAAAATTGTTTTCTTAAGTGTTAGTCTACGATTTTTATATTGTGCTGACAACTTGATCTTAGCCTGTCTATTACAGATATTGAATTCTGTTGAACACTGGCAAGAGACAAGGAGCTGGTGGACTCATACTTAGAGCCGGAAAGATAATTTCATCGTCAAAGGAGAGAAGCTCTAGAGCAAAAGCTGCAGTTGCTCAGACAAACAATCCGGGAGCAACAACAGAATCCACTACTTGTAAGGGAAGTATTAGTGCCCGAGGAAATGGCAGCTAGGCCGGTTCGCGAAGTGGCAATCCCACATGCTAACAATGTTACATCAAGCATTCGCAAACCAAAGCCAGGAGAGAGGTTTGAGCTGAAACAGAATATGGTGCAATTGCTGCACACCAATGGGCAATTCACAAGTCTCCCTCACGAGGATCCACAACAACATCTCCAAAACGTTTTGGAGATAAGTGACACTTACATCCCCGCTGGAGTATCATCTGATTACGTAAGGCTTACATTGTTCCCATTTTCACTATTGGAGAAGCAAAGAGGTGGTTCAAAGCTGAGCCACCTAATTCCATCACCACTTGGGATGATCTTGCAAGAAAATTCTTGATACGGTTCTTTCCATCCAGGAAAACAGCAAGACTTAGAAGTCAGATTCTAAGTTTTAAACAAAGAGAGGGGGAGAATCTGTATCAAGCTTGGGAAAGATTCAAATCCATGTTACGGGATTGTCCTCACCATCACCAGTCCAATCATGTGCTGGTGCATACGTTCATAGAGGGTTTGGAACCCCACACAAAATTTTTGCTAGACTCAGCAGTTGGGGGACAAGCATTAGAAAAGACTTATGAGGAGCTGTATACTTTGTTAAATCGTATTTCGCAGGGAAATCTAGAGTGGAATGCGGACTCTTCTAGAGGAGAAATCAAGGAGGGCAACAGAACTATCAGACTCAATATAGAAGCAAGAATGCACCTCCTCCACCACCACCACCCAGCATTGAGAAAATGTCTAAAACAATGATAGCTAACCAAGTTCAATTGCAGGCTGACTATGTGAAGTTAGCAGCAGATGTAAAGAACAATCAGTTAGCTACAAAGGCGTATGAGTACCAGTTTGGGCAACTAGCTGGAGCTCGAAACACCAGGCCAAGAGGAGGACTACCGAGTGACACTGACCTGAATCCCAAGCAAGTAAATGCAGTGACCACAAGGAGTGGTTTACAACTCATGGAGGTGGAACCAGAAAGACCACCTCAGCAGTTAGGAGCAGTGGAGAAAGAAAGGGAACACGATGATGAGAGGGGGAAGAAGAAGGAAGCTGAATCAGAAAGACCACCACCCCCATTCCCTTAAACATTAAAGAAACACAAGGAGGAAGCGTGTTTCAAAAAGTTCATGGAGGTGCTCAAACAGGTACACATTAATTTACCTCTTGTTGATGTTTTGCAGGGAGTGCCGAAGTATGCAAAATATATCAAGGACATCATAGCGAACAAAAGCAGATTGACGGAGTATGCTACGGTGGCGCTTACGGAGGAGTGCACTTCTCGGATACAGAACAGGTTGCCAACAAAGCTCAAGGACCCTGGGAGCTTTACAATTCAAATCACAATTGGGCAAAGTATCCGAGCTCGTGGACTATGCGATTTGGGAGCGAGCATTAACTTGATGCCGACATTGGTATTCAAGAAGTTGGGGCTGGGCAGTCCTAGACCAACTACCGTGATCTTGCAGTTAGCGGATCGTTCTTTGGCCAGAGCAGATGGCATTGTGGAGGATGTGCTGGTGCAAGTGGGCTCCTTTATCTTCCCGGTAGATTTTGTTGTGCTGGATTTTGAGATGGATGCGGAAGTCCTATTTATTTTGGGATGTCCTTTCTTGGCAACTGGGAAAGCTTTGATTGATGTAGCTGCAGGGCAGCTAACCATGCGGGCGCATGACAAAGAGGAGGTATTTGATGTATTTAAGGCCATGAAGATTCCGACCATACATGAGGAGCTTTCAGCAATCAGTGTGCTTGATCAAGAAGAAATTCTTCAGATGGTTGAATCCTGAGATTCATTGGAAAGAGCATTACTGAGCTCCGATCATTTTGGAGATAGAGATACTTATGAGGTGGTGCAAATGCTGAATGAACCACAAAGGTATCTAAGGAAGCAGGACTTTCAGCCTTTAATGAGGTCCCTGGAACCATTGCCGAAACCATCTATTGAGGAAGCGCCAAAGCTGGAATTGAAAACATTGCCTCCCTATTTAAAATATGTCTTTTTGGGGTAAGAGGATACTTTTCCAGTCATCCTCTCCACAGAATTGATAGAGGCACAGCAAAAAGAAGCATTGGTGGTCCTTAGAAGAAGGAAGAAAGCAATGGGCTGGCAAATGTCAAATATTCAGGGTATCAACCAGCTTTTTGCACACACAGAATTTTCATGGAGACAGGAGCAAAGCCAACTGTTCAGCCTCAGCGCAGGTTGAATCCGGCAATGAAAGACGTGGTTAGGAAAGAAGTAATTAAGTGGCTTGATGTAGGTGTGGTCTATCCAATTTCGGACAACGAATGGGTCAGCCCTGTTCAGTGTGTCCCAAAGAAAGGAGGGATGACTGTGGTCACCAATGAGAAGAATGAGTTGATCCCTACTCGCACCGTCACAGGCTGGCGGATTTGCATGGACTACAAAAAGCTCAATGAAGCCACAAGGAAAGATCACTATCCTATCCCGTTCATTGATCACATATTGGACAGATTGGAGGGACAAGAATATTATTGTTTCCTTGATGGGTACTCTGGCTATAACCAAATAGCCATAGCCCCGGAGGATCAGGAGAAGACTACCTTCACATGTCCTTATGGGACATATGCTTTTAGGCGGATGCCATTTGGGTTATACAATGCACCCGCCACATTCCAGAGATGCATGATAGCTATCTTCAATGACATGGTGGAAGATTTCATTGAGGTATTTATGGATGATTTTTCTATTTTCGGTAATTCGTTTACTACTTGTTTGCAGAATCTTGACAAGGTGCTAGCTCGCTGTGAAGAATCCAACCTTGTACTCAACTGGGAGAAATGTTATTTCTTAGTCAAGGAGGGTATCGTCCTTGGCCATAAAGTGTCTTGCAAGGGGTTGGAGGTCGATCATGCTAAGATCGAAGTTATTGAGAAGCTACCACCACCTGTGTCGGTGAAGGGTGTTCGTAGTTTTCTCGGGCACGCAGGGTTCTACAGATGGTTCATCAAAAACTTCTCCAACATTTCGAGACCATTATGCATATTGATAGAAAAAGAGGTGAAGTTCTAGTTGGATGATGAGTGTGTCAAAGCATTCGAGGAGTTAAAGCAGAAATTGATAGAAGCACCTATCCTTATTTCTCCGAATTGGGAACAACCATTTGAACTGATGTGTGATGCAAGCGATGTGGCTGTGGGAGCTATATTGGGGCAGCGGAGGAATAAAATCTTTCATTCTATTCATTATGCAAGCAAAACACTGAACACTGCCCAAAGTAATTATACAGTCACAGAGAAGGAGATGCTGGCATTGGTGTTTGCGTTTGATAAATTCAGGTCCTATTTGGTGGGTTCGAGAGTAGTGGTGTATACCGATCATGCAGCGATTCGGTATCTGTTTAACAAGAAGGATGCAAAGCCCAGGCTGATCAGATGGTTCTTGTTGTTGCAAGAGTTTGACCTAGAAATTAAAGACAGAAAGGGGAGCGAGAATCAAGTGGCAGATCACCTATCGCGATTGGAAAGCCGATCGCATGTGAAGGAAGGTGACAACATCAAAGAGGAGTTCCCGGATGAGCAGCTCTTGGCAATAGGGGAAGCAGAGATCCCGTGGTATGCAAACATAGTGAATTTGCTAGTGAGTGGAGTCTATCCACCGGAGGCTACGGCTCAACAGAGAAAAAAATTGAAGCATGATTGCAGGTATTTTATTTGGGATGAGCCGTACTTGTTTAAACAGGGACCGGATCAGGTTATGAAAGATGCATTCCGGAGAGCCATATTGCTGAAGTTTTGAGGAGTTGTCACTCTTCATTGTATGGAGGGCACCACAGAGGTGAGGAGATAGCGCACAAAGTGCTACAGTCAGGTTTCTTTTGGCCTACACTGTTCAAAGACTCGATGGCATACGCCAAAATGTATGATAGATGTCAAAGGATAGGCACAATTGGTAGGAGGCAAGAGATGCCGCTGCAGCATATTCTAGAAGTGGAGATCTTTGATGTATGGGGTATTGATTTCATAGGCCAGTTTCCACCGTCATTTGGTAATCGTTACATCTTGGTGGCCATTGATTATGTATCAAAGTGGGTTGAAGCACTAGCTTTCCCCAGGAATGACAACAAGGTGGTAACAAAATTTGTGAAGAAACATATTTTCAACAAGTTCGGGACATCCCGAGCCATTATCAGTGATGGAGGGGCTCATTTTGTCAATGCATGTTTCAAAAGGTTGCTGACTAAGTATGGGGTGCGCCACAAGGTGGCAACAACATATCATCCCCAAACTAGTGGGCAAGTGGAGGTGTCGAAAAGAGAAGTGAAGCAGATTCTCCAGAAAACAGTGAATGCACAACGTAGTGATTGGTCAAGCAAACTCGACGATGCGTTGTGGGCATATAGAACTGCTTACAAGACACCAATTGGGACTTCTCCATACCGATTGGTCTACGGAAAAGCATGTCATATGCCGGTGGAGCTAGAACACCGAGCTTTTTGGGCCGTGAGGAAATTGAATATGGACCTAGAGCTAGCGGGCAAGAAGAGGCTGATGCAACTCAATGAACTTGATGAGTTTCGTTGGCATGCTTATGAAAGTGCCAAGGGCTACAAAGAGAAAACAAAGAGGTGGCACGATAAGCATATGGTGCATCGTATTTTCGAGCGGGGGCAAAAAGTGTTGCTTTTCAATTCAAGATTGAAGCTGTTTCTAGGGAAATTGTGGTCCAAATGGTCAGGGCCATTTGAGGTAGTGAGAATGACCCCGCACGGGGCAGTGGAGTTGTGGCAAGAAGATCGAAGTACCACGTTCTTGGTTAATGGGCAGCGGTGTAAGCATTATTGGGGTGAGGACGTTATTCGAGAGAAAACGTCCGTCACTCTAGTGGATGATTGAGCTTTAATGATGTCGAGCCGCGACGGTAAACCAGGCGCTGCACGGGAGGCAACCCGTGAAATTATTGTAATAGATGAGTAGAAGTAGTTAAAAAAAAAGAAAAGAAAATAAAAATAAAAATAAAAACAAAAATAATTTTTTTTTTGTGTTTGTGTTTGAAACTTATAAATTCTAACCAATTTCTTGTTATGAGATGATTTTCAGGTTGAACGGAGGGCAAAAATGCAAAGGATCGCAAAGGAAAAAATCGAGGTGAGAAAAAATTAAAAAGTGGCAAAACAGTGAGCCTACGCGATGGTTCCGTGTCACGGAGGAGGGCCTCCGCGTTACCCTCCGTGACACGTTGAAGGTGTTTTGGAATTTTTACAAATTCCAGAACCCCTGCGCGATGGCTCCGTGTCACGGAGGGAGTGCTCCGCATTACCCTCCGTGACACGTTAAAGTGTTATTTGCGACGGGTCATACCGGGTCGCCGGGTGACCCGTGCGAAAAATCTTCTTTTTAACCCCGAAAACACCCTATTTTCCCCATTTCTCACTCCCCTCCGCGACAAACTCCCTAAAATCCCCCCTCCCCCAACGTGACACGGACCTAGGATCAAATTTTCTTCAACTTTTCTTCAAGTTCATCGAATTAAAGGTACGTTGTTGAACTTAACCTTAATTTTTGCCAAATTTTCAAATTTTGAGCATGTGAGGTGACTAAAGATTTCCCTAAGTCTAAATTGACCATGAATTCACTTAAGTTATTGTTGATTGATGTTCGTAGTATCGTTATGATTTTATGAACTCGATAAACACATGTTTGATTGAATTTGTGTGAAATGGGTAGCTAGGGTTGGAATTTGAATGGGAAGAAACTAAATTTGGTTGAAAATTTGAAAATGATTGGGTTGTGCATGTTGGGTAATGTAAATGTTGTTGTGAATGTGGATGAGTATGCTAAATAAACAAGGGGATTTTCGGGAAAATGAAATTGGTGAATTGCATAGGTTATTATTGTTGAGAAAATTTTTGTCTAAGTGCTATGTGATGTAATGGAATCGATGGTGAAATTGTGATTAGTTGTACGAAGTCTGAGTAGTACTTAGTTATTATTCCCTCGACTTATCTTAATGCAAGAGGCATGTTGATTGATAAAAATTGGAAAAGAATGATCGTCTTGCCGAATTGTTTTCATTGTGGCTAACGATTAAGTGTGGGGTGGCCTAACTCAACCCAACCTTAATCGAAGCAAATTTTTGACTTGAATAACATTGGGACTGTCTGTTTTATTTGAAAGGAACGATGTCAAGCAGACAAGACAAAGGAAAGGGCGCATCTACATCAGGCGCCGGGAGAAAAAGGATTAGACTGGGAACGGCAGTCCCAGCTACACCAGCGGATCCACGCGGCCAACGCCGTCAATACGGAACCCGATGGGTGACGGATGAAGGGAAGAAATGGTATGCCAAACATAAGGAGACCAAATACTTCCCTTAGGAGCACATTGCAAGGGAGCCACTTGCACAGGAATTCCCCAGAATAGTACATCGGATTGACGCTGCAGGGCTGAACTTCATCTTCAAAGAGCCCAAGGAGTGAAATCTCCACTTGATTCGTTAGTTCTACGCAAACTGGAACCCGGCACTCCGCAGTCACACCATCAAGATAAGGGGGCAGGTTGTCACCTTTGAGCCCCATCACCTGAATGCCATCTTAGGGGCGCGGGACACAGACGCCCATGTACTCCGGCAACTAAACATAACTCCACCCTATGTGGATATCAGACGCACTCTGTGTGGAGCCCGTTCGACAGCATGGTGGAGCAGGCACAAGGAGAGGGGATATCATCAGACGCTGCCCTACTCTCAAATGAACAGGGAAGCCAGGATTTGGCTTAAAATAGTGTGTTCCTGCCTGATCCCGGGGGTGCACATGACAGATGTCACCTGAGATTGTGTGTGCTTGGTTTATGCCCTGATGAAAGGGCTGGAGATTAATGTTAGGGCGGTGATCATCTCCGCCATGAAGAGAGCTCGTTTGCATCAAGGGCACAGGTATGGATTTGGTTGATTGCTGACCACATTTCTGAGGTCCCTTGACATCGAGGAGGAGGCCTTAGACTACATCCCGCAAATGGATAGGCGTGCCTTGGACGTCACCAAAACCAAGGCACCCGACACCACTCACGGGCCAGTTCTCACACTAGCCGAGCGACATGCTCGGGATGATCAGTATATGGACCGCATGTACGGGATAAAGATACTGCAGTTGCGAATAGGCAGGAGGCCAGCAACAGAAGATGAGTTATGGCAGCTCGAGCTAGATTACCCCTTTGGCGAAAATGCCAGGGCTCTATGCCGAGTGGGGCCAGCTTTTGTGGAGCCTGTTGATGATAATGTCCCCACTGATGAGGAGACACGCCGCGATGACTCAGATGTTGAGTCAGATGAGGATAGCGGGAGTGATTCAGATATGGGGGACGAGGCAATGACACCTGACGAAGAAGTTGAATACTTCGATTGATCAGGAAGTTTCACCACCTACTTTTGTGCTATGTTGTATTTGATGAACACTGGGAAAAGTGTTCGGTTTAAGTGTGGGGTGGAGTAGTTAGGTGCCAGTTGTTTTGTTGTTGTGCCTGTGAAAAAATTATGACCCTGTGATTTTGTGCGTATGTTTTGTATTGTAATTCAGTGTAATGAATGTTAAGCTGTTGTGTGCTGTGTTGATTTGTTGTTAGCTGGTTGTGTAAATATTATTTTCCCTATCGAAATTATTCGATATTTTTTTTACAAAAAAATTTTTGTTGAATTTTTTTTAATGATTGGGTTTCTCGGCCTTTGTTTTCGGTTCTTTTACCGAGAATAGTCCCATTGAACCGATGTCGTAAATAGTGACCATTCCCTATGATGGATGGATGACGACCGTCTTAAGGGAAATGTAGTCGATAGGAGTAGTTTTTTTCTTTCTTTTATTTTCTTTCTTTTGGTTGTTTCCCAAACGTGTCATTACTTCATGGTTCGAAAGTCTTGTTGCGTGTTGTACATGACGTTGAGATGCAAAGATGATTCATATGAAAGCATGCAAATGTGAAACATGTTGAGATACCTAGGCCATAGAGTTTCGATTCGATGTGATTGAGGCTTAATATTGAATTCTTGTAATTAGCTGATTGAAGAGTCTGTTAATAAGTCTTGAGTTGAGCATGTGCAATGAGTGTGAGGTGAGGTTTCGATTCTTCCATGCTATTGTGAAGTGTCTAGAACTTGCCTGGTGTGTGTATGAAATGAAATGAAGGATGTGTAGTGTAGGAAAGGATGTAGGCATTTCTTAGATTTAACCGAAAGTTTTTTTCTTATCATACCTACCTTGAATGTACATCCTAGTTAGCCCCATTGAGCCTTTAGCCTTTTTTTTTCTTTCACTGAAGAGGTAGAAACCGAGCTTAATCCCTTCTTTTCATTAGTTGTGAATTTGATCTAAAACTCTTAAGCGCTCAAGAAAAAATAATTTTCCCACAGTGTCAAGGAGTGAATAGTGTGAAAAGAAAGGAGAAGCAGAAGTGGTGAAAGTAAAGATAAGGTCAAAGGTGCACTTGCCGAATATAAATAAAATGAAGATGTATAACTAATCTTTGTTATTAAGTCGAGTGTGCTTAAAGAAATGGGAACAAAAATAAAGAAAGACTTCAAGAATGGGAGGATGAAGGAAGAAACAATGCCTATAATGATGGTGGGATGTATTGAAAAGTGCTTAAGGAGGCTAGTTGCTATTATTGGTTAGCCCAGTATTTACTAGTTCCTTAGCTTACATTACAACCCGTTAAGTCCTACGTGATCTTACATCATGCTTCCTTATATTAGTGGAGTAAGACACTAGAGGCAAGCCTATGGTTCATGACATGATGCATGTGAATTTTTTGGGAGAGAGAGCGAAATCATATTAATATACCCCTACATGTAATGCTTTGGAAATCATATGATTGGAAAAGGGGTAATTCTCTTGTGTTGTGAGGGCACATGCTTGACAAGAGATTGAATGTCGTGTCGGATGTCTTGATCAGCTGATTTGCATGAGTTTACCGAGATCGAGAGTCGATTCTTGAGTCTAGGAGGTCTTAATGTGGTGAATGTCAGTGTGTTGATGAGACTATGCATGTTTTCTTGATGATTTGCTATATTAAATAATCGGTATAACCGTAGCTTGAATTGCCGAGCCAAAGTATCTATACGTGGGTGTCAATTGCATGAGATATGAGAGTATTGTTCGAGGACGAACAAGGTCTTAAGTGTGGGGTAAGTGATCTAGGGCAGAATTATATGCCCAAGTGATGCTCAAATGCTCTATTTCGTCTTGTTTATCTATCATTATTTGTACATTCTCATGTGATTTGTAGTTAAATTGTGAATTTATACTAACCAACATGATTAGTGTTGTTTTGCAGGAAAAGTGTAATTTTAGGAAGCTAAGTTGCATGTTGGTGAAAATCGGGAATGGACTCGGAAGCGAGCAGTGGAAAAGGTCAAGGAAAAGCAGCAAACAAAGGGGCTCCACGATGGAGCCGTGTCACGCTGCCATCGCGGAGGCAGTCTGCCTCGGATGAGTTACTTGGACAAATTCCAGTGAAGGTCCGCGTCGGTGCTGTGGCACGTTGGCCCCGCCCCGCGTTACATGCCGTGGCACGTTGCCCATATTTAGCTGGAACATAAAATTCCAGTGAAGGTCCGCGTTTGCACCGTGTCACAGAGGCAGTGCTCCGTGATGCACTCCGTGACACGTTGCTTGTTATTCCGGGAAAAATTCCCACTAGTATAATAGCACGCTTAGGTTTATTTTTAATGATTCTGACTTAGTTGAGCAAGAACGTGGGTTACAGGCAATTGAGGAGACGAAAATCTAAGGTTCTTCTCTAACTCTTTCTCCTTTATTGCAATTGTTTGTATGATTTATACTCATTTGATGATGTTTAATCCACAAATGAGTGGCTAAATTCACTTCTTGCTGAGGTTATGAACATTTGTAGTGGAATGTAATTGTTGATCATTTTGGTTTTTCATCTTTTCTTCCATGGTTGTTCTATCAATTCTTATTCTTACTGCATTAATGTCTGGCCAATGTTAATGCATATCTAAAAAAATCCAGTTTTATCTTGAAAAGGAAAGAAATTGGAAAGTTGTGAATTGGTAGGATATGATCTCTTCTTAGTTTGGGAAAATTGAGAATTGATTTACCTTCAGAATAGAAATATATCTAAAAGTCATATTAGTCAATTAAGGAATCGGTTTTGTATGGCTAGAACATGAACTTCTTTTATCACAGAAACGTAGGTTGAAGGTTCATGATTCTTAAGTTGGGTAGAATACGAAAGTTTCTCTCCATAGGCAATAATTCTTGACTAGCAACCGAAGGAAAGATTAACCGAATTGTATCGATAAATTACTTCCCTGCATGTTCGTTTTGGCCTTAGCTTGCTCATTACTATAGTTCAGACTCACTTTATAATTTTGTCTTAGATTAGTATAACTTAGGAAACAAACTCTCAAAAATCCTTTTTAAATTGTTATCTGCATTTTTAGAGTTAGAGTTCATTAACACTTAATTCAATTAGTACCTTGGTTCAGTCCCTGTGGGATCGATACTTGGCTTACTTTAGCCATTTTACTACTTGTTCGACCACGTGCACTTGCGTGTAGTTGCGAAACGCACCGAACAGGCCTGTAATAAAATCTATATTAATTTCTTCCCACTTCCAAGTGTGAATGCTAATATCCTGAAGTACACCGCTCGACCTCTGGGCTTGACCTTCACTTGCTGACAGTTTGGACACTTGGCTATGAACTCTGCAATGTCCTTCTTCATACCATCGCACCAATAGATTTCCCTCAAGTCCCGATACATCTTCATGGATTCCAGATGGATGGAATATCTGGTACCATGTACCTCATGTAATATCCAGACTCTCAAATTATCAACATCCGGAACACATAGCCGACCTGGTATCGGAGGACACCATCTCCCCCTTGGGAGAAAACCTCCACCTTTTGAATCCGCACCGCTTCCTTCAACCTTCTCAAAATAGGATCCTCATCTTGCTTAGATTTGACATCGACCACCAAATATGATTCTGACCCATTCTGCACAACAATGCCGCCATCGGTCGAGTCGACCAATCTTACCTCCAACCTTGCAAGTCGGTGGACATCCTTCACCAACTCCTTCTTTCCCTCATCCACATGGGACACACTCTCCATAGAGAGTCTACTAAGCGCATCTGCAACCACATTAGCCTTGCTCGGATGGTAAAGAATGCTCATATAGTAGTCCTTTAGCAACTCCAACCACCTCCTTTTCCGAAGATTTAGATCCTTCTGTGTGATCACATATTGCAAGCTCTTGTGATCCGTAAATACATCCACGTGGATCCCATACAAGTAATGCTGCCATATCTTCAATGCAAATACCACCGCGGCCAACTCAAGATCATGGCTCGGGTAATTGTTTTCGTGAACCTTTAACTGTCGTGAGGTGTATGCTATCACCTTCCCACGCTGCATCAACACACTTCCCAGTCCGACTCTCGAAGCATCACAATATACAACAAATCCATCGGTACCCTCGGGCTGAAGTGAGTCGGGTCTTCAATTCCTGGAAGCTTTTCTCATGATCCTCTGACCATTGGAACTTTATCTTTTTCTAAGTCAACTTTGTCAAAGGTGCCGCAATAGATAAGAAACCCTCAACAAATCTCCGAAGGCCCAAGAAACTCCAAATTTCTAAAGGATTCACCGGTCTAGGCCAATTCTTCACCGCTTTGATTTTCTAAGAATCCACACTTATTCCCTCACTTGACACCACATGGCCCATAAATGCCACTGAGTCCAGCAGAAATTCACACTTTCCAAACTTTGCATATAGCTTATGATCCTTGAGGGTCTGAAGTACTGCCCTCAGTGAGCGGCATGCTCCTTCTCGCTCCACGAGTATATAAGGATGTCATCAATGAACACAATCATGAACATTTCCAAATATTCCTTGAATACCCTATTCATCAGGTCCATAAAAGCTACAGGAGCACTGGTTAGTCCAAAAGATATAACTACAAACTCATAGTAGCCATATCGGGTTCTGAAGGCTGTCTTTTGAATGTCACACTCCCGAACTCTGAGCTTGTGATATCCGGACCTGAGATCTATCTTTCAGAAACACCTGGCATCCTGGAGCTGGTCAAATAAATCATCAATCCTGGGCAAGGGGTATCTGTTCTTGACAGTGACCTTATTAAGTTGTCGATAATCAATACACATCCGAAGAGAATCATCCTTCTTTCGAACAAATAGAATCGGTGCACCCCATCAAGACTTGCTTGGTCTAATGAAACCCTTATCCAACAAGTCCTTTAACTGATCCTTTAACTCTATTAGCTCGGCTGGAGCCATCCTGTAAGGAGGGATAGAAATAGGCTGCGTATCAGGCAATAGATCAATACCGAAATCAATTTCCCTTTCCGAAGGAACACCTGGCGAATCATCAGGAAATACCTCCGGATATTCGCACACCACCAAAACTGACTGAATAGTCAGGGTCCCGGACACCATCCTTAACTCTAACTAGGTGGTCACGCAACCCTTAGAGATCATCTTCCTAGCCTTAATATAGGAAATGAATCGACCTGCTGGTACCGCCAAACTACCTTTCCACTCCAACACCGACTCACCTGGAAAATGAAATTCCACCGCACGGGTCCTATAATTAATTGAAGCATAACATGAAAACAACCAATCTATTACACCCCGTAAAAATTCCCAATACATAGATGGCCTATTCGCGTGTTGGTTAAGAGTATTTGAAAGCCATACATGCTAGAAAAAGGCCCGAAAAAAGACCGGACGAGAAACCTATCGAACCATCGCGGAAGGAGCGGGGGTAGAGCCCCTCCGCGATGGCAATATGTCACGGAAGTGGAGCCTCCGCGTTGGCTCCGTGAAACGTTGGCCCTATCCAGGCCCAAGTATATAAAGCCTCCACTTTGGTTCATTTCATTATTATATCAAATAATTTCTAGAAGCTCGTGAGAAAACAGAGAGGGTGCGAAAGTATTGTTAAATTATCGCTTGATTACGCCGTCAAACGTAGTCAAAATCCAAATTAACCTTAGATACTGAGGTATTTAGCAGCAAGGAGCATTCCTACGGATTTAGTTTCGCAAAATTCGGCTGACAAATCGTCGTGCTACCGGGCTAAGGTAAGTGGAATTGCTCCAGATTAGTGTCTATGTGCTCCTAGCCTTAAAGTGAATATTTCTCCCTTCTGGACTTTTGAGAAATATCAAGTTTTTGACCGTCTTTTGATAAGCCAAAGTTTAGGCTATAAATATATCGAAAGTGACGTTTTCTTTCAGAATATTGGTGTATTTAGTTTTAATTGACATATATGTAAATGCAGTTGGGAGAAATAGCTGGAGTACTGACCGAGCTTCGTCCGTTAGTCGGGTAAACCGAGGTTAAGGTATGTAAAGCCAGTTTCTTCAGCAAGTTAGTAGTTTTAGCCTTGTATAGCACAGTAAACTCCATAGTAGAAATCCCGGAGTTGAATATTGAGTATTGTGCAAGTTCAGTAAATCTGGTTTGCGTTGTTATATCGTACTCAGTCCGAAAGTTAGTAAAGCATGCGCCAAAATGGAAAGTTAGCATTCCAGACTCAGTATAGCCCAATATGTGATTAGCAAGCATGTTTCTAGAATAATATGACAGATATTCAGAATAAGAGTTAGTAAAGTAAAATCAGACAGTCAGATAGTATCTTGGCTACAGATTAGCCATACAGACAGATGATATCTTGGCTATAGATTAGCCATACAGAAAGATGATATCTTGGCTACAATATAACCATACAGTTAGATAGTATCTTGGCTACAGATTAGCCATGCAGTTAGATAAAGATCACAAATTCAGTATAAAGCAGTATGAGAATCAGTATAACACAAAAAGAGATCAGAATTCAGATAGTATTTTTTAGTTTAAACATGCTTGCTTTATATGTGCTTATTGTTTGTTGAGACTTGGTTGTGTCGTGAGGGCACCCTTTTGAGCGTCCTCGCCGCCCCTGGGTTGGTAACTGTGTCACCCACTGAGCGGGTGGGTTTACGTCACTCCAAGGAGTGGCATTCCGTCCCCAGTTTGGACGAAGATAGGATGAAGCTTTCCCCATATCAGGCTGATTAGCATTACAGTACAGATAGCCCTGTTGTGCGCAAGCGCCCAAGGAATAGATTCAGATATAGTTACAGTTACAGATACAGTATAGGAGTCCTCCGAACTCAGACACGGTTATTTATATCGGAGGCTATGGCCCGAGCCGGAGACCTAGGGGGCCGGCAGAGGTGCTCGTAGTTAGCAGATGAGTGGAGTGACTTATTTTTGGCTGGTTTTGACCCGGGTAGGGGTATATAGATTGTTTGCTTGCTTGGCGCCATCCGGCTTATGGGGGTTGGTATTGGGTCTTGTTTGCTATATATATATATATATATATATATATATATATATATATATATATGTATTTATGTGCTATATATTAGTTAATAGACAGCAGGCCACCGCGTCTACAGGTACGTTCCTGCCCTATCACAACACAGAAAGTCTGATTCAGTTCATATCAGTTCTTACAGATTCAGTTATCTCCTTCTATTCAGAATTGCTAGTTATGTTATTTGTATTCAGTTGTATCCAGTTGCTTTGCACACTCGGTACCAGTGGTACTGATGCTCATTTGGGGCGCTGCATTACTTGCCTGCAGGTACTCATAGACGAGGAGGCGATCCCTCGTGATTCCAGCCAGCTTATAGAGTCATCAGCTCCTGTCATCCGGAGCTTGATATTCAGAGGTGTAATTCATTTTCTTTTATTGTACAACATGGGTAGGCCGGGGTATTGTCCCGACCATTTCATCAGTACTCATAGAGGCTTACAGATTGTATATATTCATCTCCCTGTGGTTAGTTATGCCGGTTGTGTAAGGCCGTGAGTTTTGCTTAGCTGTTTAGCATTGTTGATTATGTTGGCCGTGTGGGGCCATAGTCTGATAGTAGTGGTGACCTTGCCGGTCATGTAGTTATTCAGTATTCTATTGTTGAGTTACAGATAACTAGACAGCATGGTGGCCTTGTCGGCCCGCGTAGGTTTCCCCCTTTGTAAGTACGATTCTGGTTAACTGATGTTACAGTACAGGTGGCTATAGGCCCAGTCGGCCGGAGGCTATATTTATAGCCGTTATATAGCCCGTTGATTCCATGAATCTGAGTTAGAGCCAGTCAGGCACCAGATGTGCTTAGGCACAGTAGTCTAGCAGTCCAGGTCCTAATAGGGCACCAGGTGCCAGTCGTACCCCCCAAGGCGGGGCGTGACACAATCCATACCCAAAAGGATGTCAAAATCAGTCATGGCCAATTCTACTAAGTCCGCATATGTAACCTTATGCAACACCGTAATGGAAAACCTCTATATACCCGCCTAGCTACAATTGATTCATCGACTGGAGTAGATACAGAGAATGGTTCTGATAAAATTTCAGGACTAACTCCGAAACTACTAGCAATGTAAAGGTTCACGAAAGACAAGGTGGCTCCTGGATCTAACAAAGCATAAGCATCAATATGGAAGACTTGCAACATACCCGTGACCACATCTGGCGAAGCCTCCTGCTCCTGGCGAGGCACTAGAGCGTAACACCTGTTCTGGCGTTGACCACCTACCGAACTAGTGGAGGCACCCTGCTGAGGGGGTCGTGCTGCTGGAGCGGTAGAACAGGCTGCAGGGCAATCTCTGATCCTGTGCCCGGGTTTCCTAGACCCGAAATAAGCATCCGCACCGACCAAACACCTCCCGGGATGATTTTTACCATTAACATTCCTAATTTCGATTTTGCAAACACACTAGGCAAGTTCTAGACATCACATGATAGCATGGAATACACAAGAAACCTCACACTCATAGTATACGTTTAACTCATCACCGATCCATACCGACTCTCAATTCAACTAACCACATGAATTCAAAATTAAAGCAAAAGACATATAAAGTTAAATTCATGAGACTAGGCAACTCTATAGAGTCATCAATTCTCAAAACACGCTTCTCAATTCAAGGCTCACTTGCATATTTCAGTCATGTGTAGCACTCAACCAAAGCATCAAGCAATCAGCCAGTTCAGGGTTCTACCAAAAAATTCTAATGACTAATTTTTCCTTAAGACGGTCTTCGTTCATCCATTATTGGGAAAAGTCCCTAATTATGATTAAAGCAAAATTTTCATACAAAATCAAACATTTTTTCTCGGTTCAAAGTGGCCCCTTCAAAAAAGAACCAAAAAGAAAAACAAAGGGGTGGTTGAAGTGTGCCCTACTTTTATTTTTCAAATAAACACTTTCAGACTAAGCACCCACTTCAACCTCATCCAACAACAAAAATTTTGATTTTGCCTCACCCCATACTTATACAAATGCTATGTCCCCGAAGCATCAATAAAAATCAATCAAGGGTTAGGGATACTTACTGAGGCCTCTAGGCCTAGCAACAACATATTCACAAGTGTGGTGACCCCACACTCATGCTTTGTCATTCTCCTTAGCTTCACTTGTCTTGTTACTCAGACTTCCCCTTCATCTTACTTAAACACAACAAGAACAAAAACAAGGATGATAATAAATGAAATAAAAGTAAAAGAAAAAGATATACCTGTTGTACAACTTGGGTTGTCTCCTAAGTAGCGCCTAATTTTATGTCGCGGTACAATGTGAATTACACCCCTTTTAGGATGTATTCAACCTCTTAATCCAAGCCCCTAGTGCAATGGAGTCCGTGATGCGCAGGGCAGTCCCAAGTGGCCAAACTTTTTCAAAATCCTAGTTCAAGTAGGAATAGAAGCTGCAAAGTCCAATCCAGTTCAAGTAGGAACAGATGCAGATTCATTCTACCACTATATATACCCCTTCTTAAGACAATTTTACAAATCTAGACTTCTAGAGTCACACAAAATATTTACGCATTGAATTGTTCTAAGTGTGGAAAACATTATTCCATACTAGTGTGGGAGTAAAACATCAAGTTCTTGTGATTCTATTTAGCTTTTGAGATTTGTCAAAAAATTTCATAAAATTGTAAGTATTTCATTATGACTTCTTATTAATCTTATGTTATTATTTTCTCAAACATGAGTGGCTAAATCTATTAAGCTAGGGTTGTGGGAGCCATGATGGATTAACAGAAGTAGGCTAAAACGAAATAGTGATTCTGGTATGATGAATTGAGTGGATTGTTATTCTCTTCATTTTAATGAGTTTTAGCAGTTAGAAATGTTGAAACGTTCCTGTATCATCAACTTTCTTGACCAAAGAGATTGAAGTTAGGAAAAGAGAATAACAATGGAAATTTAAGGCTACCAACCCTCATCTAATTAACTTGAGCTCTAACCAAGGATAGTTAATCTAAGACTTATAACAAGGGAAAAATATACACACCTAAATTCTGAAAGGATTTAGGTGAAATTCATCTATTTAGGTTGAGAGGCATTAGATGAACTTAATTATCAGTCTTACACAAAATTCACTAGGATAGATCACTAATAAAATAAGCCTACAACGTTATGAAATCATGGGAACACAATCCTAGTTTTGTCTCATCAATTTGATTACAACTTAAGCACTATTTAAAATTACTTTTTCTTTTATCTGCAACCCTCCTTTTAAAATATTGACTACAGGTTGATGTACTCATCATTAACATAGTTTTTCTACCCTATTCCCTGTGGGATCGACCCCAACCTAGTTAGGTTACTACAATTTACAACGACTACTTTATACTTCATTATGAGGTGTAATTCAGACGTGATCAAATTTTGGTGTCATTACCAGAGAATGCAATTTAGAAATAGTTAATTGGTGTTTAAATTCTTCTTGTATTCTTTATCTCCTACTTGTATCACTTTGTTTTATTTTGTGTTTTTTATTTTAATTAGTTTTTATTTTTACTATGGCATCCTAGAATGAAAAAGAGATTTGGTAGTGGTAACCCATATCTTGATGACCCCATGTATATATTGTGGAGGACCCTATTTTTTGCAAGATTGTAAATATGCCTCCAGAAGAGAGATGTGTGCACCTTCTTACTTCTATAATGGATATAATTGCACTTTATGTGGTGGTCAAGGTGAACATGGGGTGATTGCCCCTATTATTTCGCTCATCGACCCAGTTACTACAACAAAAAATGCTAGTTGTGCTTTTTGAGTTTGACAGGGACGATGACATGGCATGTGAAGGATAAAACACTACACACGAACGTATGGAAGCTGATATTGGGCAGAATTGCATGCCCAAGTGATACTCAAATGCTTCATTTCGACTTGTTTATCTATTATTATGTGTATATTCTCATGTGATTATTTGATAAATGTGAATTTATACTAACCAACATGATTAGTGTTGTTTTGCAGGTAAAAGAAAAATTTGGAAGCTAATATATATGTTGGTGAAGTGCGGGAATGGACTTGGAAGCAAGAAGCGGAAGTTGACAAGGGAAAGTGGCAAAAATAAGGGCTCTGTGATGGCACCGTGTCACGCTACCATCGCGGAGGCATTCTGCCTGGGATGAATTAATTATGTCAAATTCCAGTGGAGGTTCGCGTTACCTCTGTGGCACGGAGGCAGTGCTCCGCGATGCACTTCGTGTCACATTGAGTGTGATTACCTGGAACCTCAAGTTCCAGTGAAGGTGCGCGATAGCACTGTGGCACGGAGGCAAGGCTCCACGATACAAGTCGTGCCATGGTGAGGTGCAGTTACCTGGGAGCAGACTTCCAGTGGGGTTCCGTGATAGCCCCGTGGCATGGAGGGACTGCTCCGCGATACACTCCGTGCCACGTTGCTTGTTATTCTGGAAAAAATTCTCAATAGTATAAATAACACACTTAGGTTTTATTTTAAACATTCTGACTTGGTGGAGCAAGAACGTGGGTTACAGGAAGTTGAGAGGACGAAAATTCTAGGGTTATTCTCTTCCTTGTTCTCTTTAATTTCAATTGCTTGTATGAATTCTACTTATTTGAAGATGTTTAATCCACAAATGAGTGGCTAATTCACTTCTTGCTGAGGTTAAGGATAATTGTAGAGAATGTAATTATTGATCATTTCAGTTTTCATCTTTTCTTCAATGGTTGTTCTATCAATTCTTGTTTTTACTGCATTAATGTTTGGCCAATGTTAATGTATATCTTAGAAATCCAATTTTGAGTTTGAAAAGGAAAGGAATTGGACAGATGTGAATTGGTAGGATGTGATCTTTTCTTAGCTGTAAAAATTGAGAAAAGATTTACATTCAGAATAGAAATATATCTGAAAGTCTTATTAGTCAATTATGGAATCGGTTATGTAGGGCTAGAGCATGAGATTCTTATATCACAGAAATATAGAATAAGGTTTCATGATTCTTTAACTGGATAGGAGTCGAAAGATCCAATCCATAGTCTATTAATCCAGCAACCAAAGAGAAGATTAGCTGAATTGACTTAATAAATTACATCCCTGCATGCTTGCCTAAACCTCAGCTTGTTCATTGCTATTGTTCAGACTCAAATTATAATCTTGACTTAGATTCTTATTACTTAGTGATCTTAACTCATAAAACACTATTTTTTTGGTTGTCTTCATTCATAGAGATATCGTTCACTGACGCTTAAGTTAATTAATACCGTAGTTCAGTCCTTGTGGGATCGATACTTGGCTTGAAATAAAGCCACTTTACTACTTGTACGACCACGTGCACTTGCGTGTAGTTTTGGGTCGAACAAGTTTTTGGCACCATTTCCGAGGACTGGCAATTGGTAAATTTATTTTCTTAGTGTTTGTTTACAAATTCAATATAAGTGTTGACAACTTGATCTTAGCCTTTCTCTTGCAGGTATTGAATTTTTTCTGAACGCTGGCAAGAGATAAGGGGTTGGTGGATTCATTTATAGAGCCGGAGAGACAATTTCATCGCCAAAGAAGGGAAGCTCTAGAGAAGAAGCTGCAGTTGCTAAAACAGGCAATTCTGGAGAAGCAACAGAATCTACCACTTGTAAGGGCAGTTTTAGTGCCCGGGGAGATGGCAGCAAGGCCGGTCCGCGAAGTGACAATCCCACATGCAAATAATGTTACATCTAGTATTCGCAGACCAGAGCCAGGATGGAGGTTCAAGCTTAAACAGAACATGGTGAGTTGTTGCACACCAGCGGGCAATTCACAGGTCTCCCTCATGAAGATCCACAACAACATCTCTAAAACTTTTTGGAGATAAGTGACACTTACATTCCTGCTGAAGTATCATCCGACTATGTGAGGCTTACATTATTCCCATTCTCATTATTGGGGGAAGCAAAGAGGTGGTTGAAAGATGAACCACCTAATTCTATCACCACTTGGGATGATCTTGCAAGAAAGTTTTTGATATGATTCTTTCCATCTGGGAAGACAGTCAGACTTAGAAGTCAGATTCTAACTTTTAAACAGAGAGAGGGTGAGAATTTGTATCAGGCTTGGGAGAGGTTCAAGTCAATGTTAAGGTATTGTCCTCATCATCCCCAGTCTAATGATGTGTTGGTGCATACATTCATTGAGGGTTTGGAACCACATACTGATCTTGGGCAAATTTATATGCCCAAGTGATACTCAAAGGTGTCATTTTAGCCTTGTTTATCTATCAATGTTTATACATTCTCATGTGATTGATAATAAAATGTGAAATTATACTAACCAACATGATTAGCGTTGTTTTGCAGGTGAAATATAATTTTGGGAAGCTAAAATGCGTGTTGGGAGAGATTGGGGTTGGACTCGGATGTCAACAAGGAAAAAATGCAAAATTTGGCCTGTGGTGGAACAACAACGTGTCACGGAGGCAGTGCTCCGCGATACACACCGTGTCATGGAGGCAGTGCTCCGCGATACACTCCGTGACACGTTGCTTGTTATTCTGGGAAAAATTCCCACCAGTATAAATAGAACACTTAGGTTCATTTTTAATATGCTAACTTGGTGGAGCAAGAACGTGGGTTACAGGCAGTTGAGGGGACAAAATTATCAAGGTTTTTTCTCTATCTCCTTCTTCTTTAATTCAATTGCTTGTATGTTTAACACTCATTTAACGATGTTTAATCCACAAATGAGTGGCTAATTCCTCTTCTTGCTGAGGTTAAGAACAATTGTATTGAAATGTGATTGTTGATCAATTTGGTTTTTCATGCTTTCTTCCATGGTTGTTCTATTGATTCTTGTTCTTACTGCATTAATGTGTGGCCTATGTTAATGTATATCTAAAAAGTCCGGTTTCACTCGAGAGAGCAAGATATCGAAAAGTTGTGAATCAATAGGATGTGATCTTTTCTTAGTTTGGGAAAATTGAGAATTGATTTACCTTCAGGATAAAAATATACCTGAAAGTCGTATTAGTCAATTTAGGAACCGGGTTTGTATGGCTAGAGCATGAATTTCGTTTAATCACAGAAATGTAGGTGGGCGGTTCATGATTCTTAAGTTGGGTTAAATACGAGAGTTTTAATCCATTGGCATTAGTTCTTGACTAGCAACCGGAGGAAAGGTTAACCAAATTATATCGATAATTAATTTCTTTACATATTCAATTAACCTCAGTATGCTCACATTCATAGTTCAGACTCACATTAGATACTTGTTTTAGACTTAGCATAAAAATTAGAACCCAAAATATCTAACTCTTGGTTACACTGTTGTCTTCATTGTTAGAATTAAAATATAGTACACTTGAGCAGATTGTTACCTTATCCCAGTCCCTATGGGATCGATACTTGGCTTACTTGAGCCACTTTACTACTTGTTCGACCACGTGCACTTGCGTGTAGTTATATACCCATATAACAAATAGCGCGAACAAGTTTTTGGCGCCGTTGCCGGGGACTGGCAATTGGTGAATTTTTCTTAAGTGTTAATTTACTATATTTTTTTCTTAGTGTTGACAACTTGGTCTTAGTGTTTGTTTTAATTCTTTTTCATTTTATTTTTTTTCTTTTTCGGATACCCTTATTGACATGACATCGTGGAATACAAATGGTATAAATGGTGGATACTCATATTTTAGCGAATCTTGTCTGAATTGCGGAGGACACCACTCGTGGCAACACTGTAACATGTGCAATATATGTGGTGGTCAAGATGGCCATTGGGATGGCTGTCCGAATGCATATTCCCCTCCCCCAAGCCCCTACTATGATCCTTCTGTTGTTTTTGCTGAGTATAGGCATGCTGAAAATGAGGACTTGGGACGCCAAGCTCAAATACAAGACATGCTGAAACAACTCCTGGAGCAATCAGAAGCAATGAAGGAGGCGATGGCAGTATTGAGAATTCAGCAAGAAGAGAATGCAGAGGCTCTAGAAAGGATGAGCGTCAAATTCACGGAGATGATTGCTGAGGCTGAAGCTTGTGATAAATTGCAGGTAACAGTTTTAGCCGATATTCAAGAGGAACTAAAAGAGGAAGACAAGGGTGAATTTTTGGATGAAGCCCAACAATTAGAATCTCTTGAGTGTCCCTGTGATGGGCTCACACTTATGGAAAATCCATTCATGGAAGAAGAGATAGAGTATCCCCCAGTTGACATTAATGGAGAGATAGATGTCGATGCTGAGAAGGTGTATACAAGTAAGGAGGTCAAGCACAATGCATTTTCAAAGTTGAGGTTTATTGGACCACACTCGAAGCATTTTTCGACATTAAGTTTGGTTGAAAACATATAAATAGAGTCTTCCAAGCTTATAGAGAAATGTCTTGAGGAGGACCAAGCCCCATATATTTTGAAATTTGCTAACTCGGAGAGACAAAATGACTTCGCTTACTTAAGGGCCAATAAGTTCAAAAGGCAACATCTACTGCTTGGTCCTTACAATTTTTCACCACCACCCCTGGAGCATAAGAGGAAATTAGAGAAGAAATTAGGGGTGAGATTCATATCCTCAAGGTGGAGGAAAAAGCGGTGAAACTTGATACGTCGTGCCGCGACAAAAAATTAAGCGCTGCTTGGGAGGCAACCCAAGGGTACCATGGGTACCATTTTATTTCTTGCATTTAAGTTTATTTTATTTATTTTTCATCTTGTTTTGTTTTGGTGGAAAGTTAAGCACAGATGGAGGGGAAGTCTGAGTACCCGTGGAGGAGGAAGCTAACAAGCATGGAAGAGAAAAAGTGTGGGGTCGAACACCCACTTGTGCAAAGTTGAAGAAAGGCATGCTGTTAGCTAGGCCTAAAGGCCTCAGGGAGTATTTATCACCCTCTTTAAATGTTAAGTTGATGCTATGGGGACATAGCATGATTGAAGTGTGGGGTGAGGAAAATTGTAAAATTTTTGTGCTTAACGATTTTTGGTGAATGTAATGCTTGTGAGAAATATTTGAAAAAAAAGATTTTTTTTGTGAGTCAAGCATGACTTCATCACCCGTTGGTTTTTCTTTTCGGTTCTTTTCTGACGGGGGGGGGGGGGGTCTTTGAACCGAAGAATAAAAATTTTTTCTTTGTCTGTATATAATGTTTTTAGTCATAGTTAGAGACTGTTTCCAACGATGGATGGATGACGACCGTCTTGAGGAAAATTAGTCAGTAGGTTGGTTTTTGAACCCGTAGCTAATTGATGGCTTGATATTCTTGTTATGTGCTATAAATGATTGTAAGATGCAAGTATGTTTAGTGTTGAAGCATGCAAGTGGTATACCTATGTTTGAGACACCTAGGCTCTTGAATTTGACTTGATATGATTGAAGCTTAATTTTGAATTCTTGTGATTAGCTGAGTTAAGAGTCTGAGGAATGTGTCTTGAATTGAGCATGTGCTGTGAGTGTAAGTTTTTCGAATATTCCGTGCTATTGTGGAATGTCTAGAACTTGCCTGGTGTGTATATAAAACGAAATGAAGGATGTGAATTGTAGGAGATGATTTAGGCATTTCTTTGAATGAACATAAATGTTATCCCTCACTTTACCTACCTTGAATATTTAATCCTAGTTAGTCCCATTGAGTCTTGAGCCTATTCTTTGATAGCTACAACATAAGCTTAATCCTTTTTATTTCATTAGCCTTGAATTTGATCCAAAACTCCTAAGCGCTTAAGTGAAAAAATTCCAAAGAATGAGGGAGTGAGAAGCGTGAAAAAGAAGGAAAAGTAGAAGTTGTGAAAGTTGAGAAAAGGACAAAGGTGCACTTGTGTAAAAATGGTTGATTATTAGTAGGGAGTAAGAAAATAAATGAATGAATTTTTTTTTTTGCTTAAGTACTCCTTACTACTAAGCTGAGTGTGCAAATGGGAACAAGAAGAGAAAATTCAGGATTGAAAAGAATGAGGGTGAAGTAAGGGAAGAGATATCCTTAATGAAGGTTGAAGTTATTAAAAGCGCTTGGGGGAAGATAGTCACTATTACTGGCCAGAATAGTACCTACCCGTCCTTAGCTTACATTACAACCCATTAAGTCCTACTTGATCTTACGTTCAAACATCCTTAAATTAGTGGAGTAAAACACTAAAGGGCAAGCTTATTGGTCATTACATGATGCATGTGAATTCTTTGTGAGAGTGAGCGTAATTCTATTCATTTACCCATACATGTTGTGATTTAAAAGATTTGCGTGTAAAAATGGGTAACTCTCTTGTTGTGAGGGCACATGTTTAATGAAGGATATAATTCATGTTGGATTTCTTGATCAGTTGATTTGCATGAGTTTGCTAAGATAGAGAGTCAATTCTTGAGGTTAGGAAGTCTTAACATAATTGTATTCCATTTCAATGATTCAATCGTGCATGCTCTATTTTTAGCTTGCTATCTTAAACAGTCATTGTAGCTGTAGCTTGAATTGTCTTGCTAAAATTAGCTACGTGTAAGTCTTCGTGTGCATGAGATATAAAAGGTTTGTTCGAGGACGAACAAGACTTTAAGTGTGGGGTAAGTGATCTTGGGCAAATTTAAATGCCCAAGTGATACTCAAAGGTGTCATTTTAGCCTTGTTTATCTATCAATGTTTATACATTCTCATGTGATTGATAATAAAATGTGAATTTATACTAACCAACATGATTAGCGTTGTTTTGCAGGTGAAATATAATTTTGGGAAGCTAAAATGCGTGTTGGGAGAGATTGGGGTTGGACTCGGATGTCAACAAGGAAAAAATGCAAAATTTGGCCTGTGGTGGAACAGCAACGTGTCACGGAGGCAGTGCTCCGCGATACACACCGTGTCACGGAGGCAGTGCTCCGTGATACACAACGTGTCATGGAGGCAGTGCTCCGCGATACACTCCGTGACACGTTGCTTGTTATTCCGGGAAAAATTCCCACTAGTATAAATAGAACACTTAGGTTCATTTTTAATATGCTGACTTGGTGGAGCAAGAACGTGGGTTACAGGCAGTTGAGGGGACGAAATTATCAGGGTTTTTTCTCTATCGATACTTGGCTTACTTGAGCCACTTTACTACTTGTTCGACCACGTGCACTTGCGTGTAGTTATATACCCATATAACAAACAGCCGAACACATACTAAAATTTTGTTAGACTCTGCAGCTAGGGGGCAGACATTGGAGAAGACTTATGAGGAGCTTTATACTTTGTTAAATCGTATTTCACAGGGAAATCCAGAATGGAATACGGACTCAACACGAGGAGGAACAAGGAAAGCGGCAGGAGTCTTTGAGGTGGATGGTTTTACAGCTATAGCTGCACAGATAGCTGCATTGCAAAATCAACTCAACACCCACTTCAGCAGTATGAGCTTGAATCAAGCACAAGCCCCAGCCAATGCAGTTCATCAGGTGTGGTGTGAAGTATGTGGGAGTAGTGAACACTCAGCTGAGTGTTGTGGAGTTCGAATTACAACTCAAATTGGAGGAATCATCCAAATTTCTCTTGGGGGAGTAATATCCATCAAGGACAGAGTTCGAATTAGGGCGTCCAGGTAAATCAAGGGGGGCATCAGAATTTTCAGTCTCAATACAGAGGAAACAATGCACCTCCTCCACCACCCAACAACATTGAGGATATGTTCAAGACAATAATAGCTAACGAAGCGCAAATGCAGGCTGATTATATGAAATTAGCAGCTGACATGAAGAATCAGATGTTAGCTACAATGGCGTTGGAGTACCAGTTTGGACAGTTAGCTGGAGCTCAAAACACCAGGCCCAGAGGAGGACTACCGAGTGATACTGACCCAAACCCCAAGCAGGTCAATGCAGTGACCACAAGGAGTGGACTACAACTTAAGAAGGTGGAACCAGAAAGACCACCTCAGCAATCTGGAACAGCGGAAAAAGATGGGGAATATGATGATGTGAGGGGGAAGGAAAAGGCAGCTGAGACAGAAAGACCACCACCCCCGTTCCCTCAGAGATTAACGAAGCACAAGGAAGAAGCTTGCTTTAAGAAGTTCATGGAAGTGCTGAAACAAGTACACATTAATTTACCTTTGGTTGATGTTTTGCAGGGAGTGCCGAAATGTGCAAAGTATATCAAGGACATCGTAGCAAACAAAAGCAGATTGACGGAGTATACCACGGTGACGCTTACTGAGGAGTGCACCTCCCGGATACAAAACAGGTTGCCGACAAAGGTCAAGGATCCTGAGAGCATTACCATTCAGATTACAATCGAGCAAAGTATTCGAGCTCGTGGATTATGTGATTTGGGAGCAAGCATAAACTTGATGCCGACATCGGTGTTCAAGAAGTTGGGCTGGGCAGTGTTCGGGTGATTATTATACGGGTATATAACTACACGCAAGTGCACGTGGTCGAACAAGTAGTAAGTGGCTTTAGTAAGCCAAGTATCGATCCCACAGAGACTTCAATGAAGTGCAATCTGCTAAAGTGTACAATATTTTACTTCTAAAAATGCAGACAACAGTGTAACCAAGAGTTTCATAGTTTGTTTTATAATTTTTATACTAAAGCTAAAACAATTATCTACTTTGAGTCTGAACTATGAATGAGAGCATGCCGAGGTTAAACGAACATGTAATGAAATTAATTATCATCATACTTTGGTTAATCTTTTCCTCCAGTTGCTAGCCAAGAACATTTGCCAAGAGATTAAAACTCTCGTATTTAACCTCACTTAAGAATCATGAACCATCCACCTACATTTCTGTGATTAAATGTAATTCATGTTCTAGCCATACAAACCCGGTTCCTAAATTGACTAATACGACTTTCAGGTATATTTCTATCCTGAAAGAAAATCAATACTCAATTTTCCCAAACCAAGTAAAGAACATATCCTATTAATTCACAACTTTCCAATTTCTTGCTCTCTCGAGTGAAACCGGACTTTTTAGATATACATTAACGTAGGCCACACATTAATGCAGTAAGAACAAGAATTAATAAAACAACATGGAAGAAAAGATGAAAAACCAAAAAATCAATGATCACATTTCATCATAATTGTTCATAACCTCAGCAAGAAGAGGAATTAGCCACTCATTTGTGGATTAAACATCTTTAAATGAGTGTTAATCATACAAGCAATTGAATTCCAGAAGAAAGAAAGAGAGAAAAAACCTTGATATTTTCGTCCCTCAACTGCCTGTAACCCACGTTCTTGCTCCACCAAGTCAGAATATTGAAAAATGAACCTAAGTGTACTATTTATACTGCTGGGAATTTTTCCCGGAATAACGAGCAACGTGTCACGGAGTGCATCGCGGAGCACTGCCTCCGTGACACGCTACGGACGCGGACCCTCACTGGAATTGGGGGTCCAAGAATTAAGGCCCAACGTGGCACGACGTGCAACGCGGAGCCAAGCTACCATGCTACAGACCGGACGCAGACCCTCTCTGGAATTTGGGCGAATTTTCCCTATCCAGGAAGAAGGCCTCCGCGATGGCAGCGTGACACGGCTCCATCGCGGAGCCCCTTTAATTCATGCTGTCCAATGCCTTGTTCCTTGCTCGCATCCAAGTCCAACCCCGATATCATCCAACATGCATTTAAGCTTCCCCAAAATCACATTTTACCTGCAAAACAATGCTAATCATGTTGGTTAGTATAAATTCACATTTCATTACCAATTACATGAGAATGTATACACATTGGTAGATAAACAAGGCTAAAATGGTACTTTTGAGTATCACTTGGGCATATAAATTTGCCCAAGATCACTTACCCCACACTTAAATCCTTGTTCGTCCTCGAACAACAATCCTACACTTCATGCAATTTACATCCAGACCTCGCTACTTTGATTCGACAATTTAGGCTACGGTCATACCGATTATTTAATACGGCAAATCATCAAGAAAACATGCATGGTCTTATCAATGCAATGACTTTCCATACATCAAGACCTCCTAGACTTTAAGAATCGACTCTCGATATTGGCAAACTCATGCAAATCAGCTGATCAAGATATCCGACACGAAAATTAATCTTTCATCAAGCATGTGCCCTCACAACACAAGAGAATCTTCCCCTTTTTGCTCATATGACTCACAAAAATTCAAGCAGGGGCATGTAAAAACAATTTCGCTCTCTCTCCCAAAAGAATTCACATGCATCATGTCATGACCCATAAGCTTGCCTGATCTTGGGCAGATTTATATGCCCAAGTGATACTCAAACGTATCATTTTTACCTTGTTTGTTGTGCAATGTGTATATAATATCATGTATTTGGTAATAAAATGCGAATTTATACTAACCAACATGATTAGCATTTGTTTTGTAGGATAATGTGATTTTTAGGAGCTAAAATGCGTGTTGGAACTATGTCGGAGTTGGACTGGGATGCGAGTGTGGAAAAGGCCTTGGATGGCACATTTTACAGTGGCTCCACGATGGAGTCGTGCCACGCTGCCATCGCGGTAGCACACTGCCTAGGCAGAAATAAAATTGGCAATTTCCAGTGTGCCTGCGCGTCAGCTCCGTGGCACGGAGATAGGCCTCCGCGATGGCCTCCGTGCCACGTTGAGGCCAATTATCCGGACCCTGCAATTTCCAGAGAGGGTCCGCGTCCACGCCGTGTCACGGAGGCAGTGCTCCGCGTTGGCCTCCGTGACACGTTGCTTGTTATTCCGGGAAAAATTTCCCACTAGTATAAATAGCACACTTAGGTTATTTTTAAAGGAGAGTTTTTTTTAGTTTTAGTTTTTTGGAGCCTGAGTTCAGAAGTGGAGAGCAGGAACGTGGTTTTGTGGTAGTTGAAGAATAGAAAAGATAAGAGTTTTCTTCTCTTCCCTTCTTCTTTCCTTCAATTGTATGCATGATTAACACTCATTCTAGGATGATTAATCCAAGAATGAGTGGCTAATTCCTTTCTTGCTGAGGTTTTGAACTTGTGTAATGAATGTTGGTAATAATTGATATGGTTTCTTCTTCTTCTTGCATGTTGTTCTATTAATTCTTGTGTTTATTACATTATTGATTGGCCACCATTAATGTATATCTAAAAAGTCCAATTTCACTCGAGAGAGCATGAAATTGGAAAGTTGTGAATTAATAGGGTATTGTTCTTAACTTGATTTGGGAAAATTGGGTTTTGATGTGCTTTCTTGATAGAAATATACTTGAAAGCCGTATTAGTCAATTTAGGAACCGGAATTGGAGTGTTAGGTCATAAATTGCATTTGATCACAGAAATGTAGACGGATGGTTTATGATTCTAAAGTGAAATTAAATACGGAAGTTTTAATTTCTAGTCAAACGTTCTTGGCTAGCAATATGAAGAAGAGAATGACCAAATTATCATGATTATCAAGTTCATTACTCGTTCTTAACCTTGGCATGTGCATATCCATTATCTAAATTCAACGTAAATAGTAGTTATTAATTTCAGTATATAATTAGTTTAGAAACAAAACTCACTCAAATCTTGGTTGGATTGTTGTTAACATAGTTAGAAATAGAATAGAGATATAGTAAACTAGGCAGTTTTGCATATCTAGAGCAGCCTCCTTGGATCGATACTTGGCTACTTAGCCACTTTATTACTTGTTTGACCACGTACACTTGCATGTCGGTTTTTAATATATACCGAGCAGCGATACGCGCGCAACAAGTTTTTGGCGCCGTTGCCGGGGAGGCTAGGCGATTTGTAAAATTGTGTTTAGTGTAAATTTACTGTATTTGTATTTTTATTTTCTTAAGTGTTAACAACTTGGTCTTAGCCTGTATTTTGCAGATTTTTATTTCTGTGAACACTGGCAAGGGACAAGGAGCTGGTGGAATCTTACTTAGAGCCAGAACGTGAATTGCACAGTCAACGTAGAGAAGCTCTTCGGAAGAAGCTGCAGTTGCTCAAACAGTCTATGATGGAGCAACCAAATCCACTAGTTGTGCGGGCAGTGTTAGTGCCCGAAGAAGTAGCAGCCAGGCCGGTTCACGAGGTGGCAATCTCACACGCTAATAATGTACATTCCAGCATCCGCAAACCAGAGCCTGGGGGGAGATTTGAGTTAAAGCAAAATATGGTGCAACTTTTGCACACTAGCGGGCAGTTTACCGGTCTCCCTCACGAAGATCCGCAACAACATCTCCAGAACTTTTTGGAGATAAGTGACACTTACATCCCCGCTGGAGTGTCACCTGATTATGTTCGGCTCACCTTATTTCCATTTTCCTTACTGGGTGAAGCCAAGAGGTGGTTAAAAGCTGAACCACCCAACTCTATATCAACGTGGGATGATCTTGCAAGGAAGTTTTTGATCAGATTTTTCCCTTCAGGTAAAACAGCTAAACTTAGAAGTCAGATTCTAAGTTTTAAACAGAGGGAAGGAGAAAATCTTTATCAAGCCTGGGAAAGATTCAAGTCCATGTTGCGAGACTGTCCTCATCATCATCAGTCAAACGAGGTGTTGGTACACACTTTTATTGAGGGTTTGGAACCCCACACTTAAATTTTGTTAGACTCAGCAGCTGGAGGGCAAGCGCTGGAGAAGACTTACGAGGAGCTGTACACTTTGCTCAACCGAATTTCACAAGGCAATCCGGAATGGAATGCAGATTCTTCAAGAGGTGGAGCAAGGAAAGCAGCGGGAGTGCTTGAAGTGGATGGATTCACAGCTATCACTGCACAGATAGCTGCTTTGCAAAATCAGTTAAACACTCACTTCAGCAATATGAATTTGAACCAGCCTTCAGCCTCAGTCAATGCAGTCCAACAGATGTGGTGTGAAGTGTGTGGTAGTAGTGAGCATTCAGCTGAATGCTGTGGTGCAAATCCTGATTCTGTCAACTTTGTGGGCAATGCACAGAGGAATCAACAGCAGTTTGGTGGTGGCTACAACTCGAACTGGAGGAATCATCCGAATTTTTCGTGGGGTAGCAACAATCAACAAGGCCAGGGTTCAGGGCAGGGTATGCACAGAAACCAAGGAGGGCAACAAGGCTATCAGAATCAGTTCAGAAATCACAATGCCCCTCCTCCACCACCATCACCGACTATTGAGGAAATGTTCAAGACCATGATTGCCAACCAGGCACAATTGCAGGATGACTATGTCAAACTGGCGGCCGAAGTAAAGAACAATCAATTGGCAACCAAGGCTCTTGAATATCAGTTTGGGCAATTTGCTAGTGCCCAAAATACTAGACCAAGGGGAGGACTACCTAGCGACACGGATCCCAATCCTAAGCAGGTAAATGCAGTGACCACGAGGAGTGGTTTACAATTAAAGGAGATGGAACCGAAAAGACCGCCTCAGAAGTCAGGAGCAGCAGATGTTGAGGGAGAACAAACCTCAGATACGGGGAAGACCAAAGAAGCTGAACCAGCAAGGCCTCCACCCCCGTTCCCTCAACGACTTAAGAAACACAAGGAGGAGGCGTGTTTCCAGAAATTCATGGAGGTACTTAAATAGGTACATGTTAACTTACCTCTTGTTGATGTCTTGCAGGGTGTGCCAAAATATGCAAAGTATATCAAAGACATCGTGGCCAACAAAAGTCGCTTGAGTGAGTATGCCACGGTGGCTTTAATGGAGGAATGCACATCCCGTATTCAGAACAGGTTGCCCACTAAACTGAAGGATCCTGGAAGTTTTACTATCCATCTGACGATTGGGCAAAGTATCCGAGCTCATGGGTTATGCGACTTGGGGGCAAGTATAAATCTGATGCCATCTTCGGTATTCAGAAAGTTAGGGCTAGGGAGTCCTAGACCTACAACAGTGATCTTGCAGCTAGCAGACAGGTCTTTAGCTAAGCCGGATGGCATTGTTGAGGATGTGCTAGTGCAGGTAGGCTCCCTCATTTTTCTGGTAGATTTCATTGTTCTGGATTTTGAACCAGATGCGGAAGTCCCATTTATTTTGGGATGACCCTTTTTGGCAACCGGAAAGGCATTGATCGATGTAGCTGCGGGTCAACTCACAATGCAAGCACACGACAAGGTTGAGGTGTTCGACGTGTACCAAGGCACCTAAGCTCCCGACTGTCTATAAGGAACTCTCGGTGATCAACGTGATTGATCATGGGAATGCAAATGGATTGAGTGATTCCCGAGAGTTACTAGGTAGGCCACCAGACAAGGTTGAGAACTACTGGGGAGATGACCATGATCGGGACAAATCGTCCATCTCCCTAGTAGAAACTTGAGCATAAAGGCTGTCGAGCCGCGACGTTAAACCAGGCGCTGCACGGGAGGCAACCCGTGAAAAATATTTTTTTCTTTCCTTAGTGTAAAGTTTTTCTTTTATTCTATTTTCTTTTCTTTTTCTTGACAAGGCTTAGATTTGCGTTTATTTAGTAAATTTTTTTTTATTTAGTAATTTAGTAAATTTTTTATTTTTTTAGTAGGGAATCTATTAATTTAACCAATTTTTCTTTAGTGAGGTGATTTTCAGGTATACTGGAGGAAAAATACTTGGAATCGAGGAAACGAGGCGAGGTATGAAAAATAAAATTTGATGGTGAAACAGAGCACTGGCGCGTTGGCGCCGTGTCACGGAGGCAATGCTCCGCGTTGACCTCCGTGACACGTTGAAGGCAAATCTGGAATTTTTTTAATTCCAGTAAGCCAACGCGTTGGCTCCGTGTCACGGAGGAGGGGCTCCGCGTTACCCTCCGTGACACGTTGCCCTTATCCCAGTGCCGGGTCACACTGGGTTTCCGGGTGACCCGCGTGTTTCCTTTAAATAAACCCCCGATTTTCGCCCATTTTCCCCCATTCCCTATACCCTCCGCGACAAAAACACCCATTCCCCTACCCCCAAGCTCCATGCCACGTTAAGAGGCAAGGAAAACGTCAAGTTTTCATCGATTCTTCAATTCCAAGGTATGTTTTCATCATCTATCTCAAAATTTTGGCGATTTTTGTCGATTTTGAGCATGTGAGGTGAGATATATCACCCTAGGTAGAAATTACACATGACGTGAATTATTTTGTAATTGATTATGTTCGGATTGTTGTAGTTGACGTTTGAACTTATCGATTAATTGAATAATTTAATGTTGATTATCGAAGTGAATTCTAGGGCTTGGGGTTGTTGAATTTTAACTTGGGTAACTTGATAGTTTAATGAAATTGATGCCGGGGTGTGTTTATTATTTGAGATAAGTTGTGGTAACTATTGTATAATTGTTGAAAGTCGACTAATTCTCGAATTTTTGTGGGAAAGTGCATAATATGTGAATTGGTTGAATTGCTTAGATTAGTTGTATATAATAAGTTTGTATTGTTGTTTTTATTTTGTTGTTGTTATTGTTGCTAAGTGCTATGGGTGAATAGCTGTCGATAGTAGGATTGGGTTAGCTGTATGAAGTCTGAGTAGTTCGCTAGCCGTTATGCTGTCGAATTTTTGTGAACGCACTAAGCAATATGTTTATAGTTGATTGTGTTTGGGGTGTAAATAGAGCTATCCTTGCTAAAATGTTGTAAATATTGTTAAAGACTAAGTGTGGGGTAAATTTTGTTTAACCCGACCTTAGCCGAAGCTAACAAGTTTTTAGCTTAACGTGTTGCTTGTCTGTGTAAATTGACAGGTACAATGGCCAGCAGACAAGATAAAGGCAAGGGTGCTTCAACCTCAGGCACCGGCAGAAAGAGAATGAGACTGGGCACTGCTGTCCCAGCTGCACCTGCTGTTCCACGCGGTCAACACCGCCGATACGGGACATGATGGGTCACCGATGAAGGGAAGAAATGGTACGCAAAGCATAAGGAGAACAAGTACTTCCCGGAGGAACATATTGCAAGGGAACCACTTGCACAGGAGTTCCCTCGCATCGTACAGAGAATTGAGGCAGCTGGGCTCAGCTTTATTTTTCAGGAGCCCAAGGAGTGCAACCTTCACCTGGTCCGAGAATTTTATGCAAACTGGAACCCGGCCATCAGGAGCCATACTATTAAAATCAGAGGGCAGATTGTCACTCTGGAACCCCAGCAGCTGAATTCCATCGTTGGAGCACGGGACACAGACGCCCACGTTCTTCGCCAGTTAAACATCACCCCACCGTACACCGACATCAGACGTACGTTGTGTGGGGCTCGATCCACAGCCCGATGGAGCAGACACAAAGAGAGGGGTTACCATCAGACTCTGCCTTATTCGCAGATGAATAGGGAGGCAAGAATCTGGCTAAAAATTGTATGTTCGTGTTTGATCCCGGGAGTGCATATGACAGATGTGACCCGGGACCGTGTCTGCCTGGTGTATGCCCTTATGAAAGGGCTTGAGATTAATGTGGGGGCGGTCATAATATCCGCCATGAAGAGAGCCAGACTACACCAGGGCCACAGATACGGGTTTGGCGGACTCATCACCACCTTCCTCCGAGGCCTCGACATTGAGGAAGAAGCCTTGGATTACATTCCGCAGTTGGAGCGGAGGGTCCTTGATGTGACAAAGACCAAGGCCCCCGACACTACACACGGACCGGTGCTGACTCTGGGCGAGCGACATGCTCGTGACGACCAGTATATGGCCCGTATGTTCGGCATGCAGATGCTGCAGCTACGGATAGGTGGGAGACCAGCCACCGAGGATGAGTTATGGCAGCTGGAGCTTGACTACTCCTTTGGCGAGAATGCCAGAGCTTTATGCAAGGTGGGGCCAGCCTTTGTGGAGCCGACTGATGACGACGTCCCTACTGATGAGGAGACACGTCGTGAGGACTCTGATGTAGAGTCCGATGACGATGATGGAGCCGATTCGGATATGGGCGACGAGGCCGCAGCACCGGACGAGGAAGTCGAATATTTCGACTGAGCAGGGAGTACCACCACCCATATGTTGTTCTTTGTATTGTTGTGAACACTGGGGACAGTGTTCGATTTAAGTGTGGGGTGGGGAGTAGTTAGGTGCTGGGTCATAGGCTCTAAACTTGCTGTATAATTTTTCCTTGACGTTTATGTATGTCTGTGCTTTCCCTGTTGTTGTGAACTGATTTTGTGATCTATGTGTATATATTTGTGTTGTGGCTGATGATGTGTGTTTTGAAAGTTATGGTTGCCTTTGTAAATATTTTGTAAATTTTGTAAATATTTTTTTCTATCGATATGATCGATATTTTTCAAAATTTTTGCGAAAAGATTTTGCATTTATCAACATAGTTTGCAAATATTTTCTATTGAAATGATCGATATGTTGCAAAAATTTTGAAGTTTTATTTTTGGGTTTCTCGGAGTTTGTTTTCGGTTCTTTTACCGAGAATAGTCCCATTGAACCGATGTCATAGTTAGTGACCATTCCCTATGATGGATGGATGACGACCGTCTTAAGGAAAATGTAGTCGATAGGAGCAGATGTTTTGTTTTTAGTTTCTTTGGTGGATTGCATCAATAAACTGTAGTTGCTTATGGTTGCTAAAATTTTGTTGCGTGTTGTAATTGATATTTGAAATGTGAAAATGATTCGGTTGGAAGCATGCAATTGTGTAAATATGTTGAGTTACCTAGGCTATAGAATTTGGTTCATTATGATTGAGGCTTAATCTTGAATTCATGTAATTTACTAATTAAAGAGTCTGTGAATGCATCTTGATTCGAGCATGTGCATGAAGTGTGAAGTGAGGTTTTGCTATTCCATGTCATTGTGAATTGTCTAGAACTTGCCTGGTGTGTATACAAAACGAAATGAAGGAGGTGTAGTGTTGGAAAGGATGTAGGCATTTCTTTGTTTTAACCGTTAGTTTCCATTTTTTTCTTGTCAAATTCTACCTTTTTATATGTTGTATACCCTAGTCAGCCCGTTGAGCCTTTAGCCGATTTCTTTCTTTTGTCCAGAATTGTATGAACTAAGCTTTATTCCTTCTTTTCATTAGCCTTAAAGTCTTTAAGAATCTCTTAAGTGCTTATAAAGAACAGAAAATGTTTCCCAAAGTGTTAAAGAGTGAAAAGAGTGAAAAGAAAAGAAAAGCAAAGTGAGGAAAGAAAAGATGATGTTGAAGAGGCACCCGTTGTAATTAAATGAAATTGAGGGTACATGAAAACCTTCTATTTTGTGTCAAGTGTGCCTGATGAAATGGGCTGTATGAAAGTAAACCAGCATGAATGGGAGAAAAAGAGAAAAGAGAGGAACAATGTCCATGAGTCGATGGGAATGAGTTGAAAAGGCGCTTAAGGATGCTAGCGACTATTATTGGCTAATCCAATATATATATATACTAGATCCATAGCCCAGTTACAACCCATTAAAAGTCCTATTTGATCCTACATTGCATTTCTTTATATTAGTGGAGTAATACACTAAGGGAAAGCCTATGGGTCATGACATGATGCATGTGAATTCTTTTGGGAGAGAGAGTGAAATTAATTTTTATATGCCCCTACTTGCATGTTTGTGTGCTGCATGAACATAAAAAGGGGAAGTTTCTCTCGAGTTGTGAGGGTACATGCTTGATGAAAGATTGATTTTCGTGTCGGATTTCTTGATTAGTTGATTTGCATGAGTTTTCCGAGATCAAGAATCAATTCTTAAAAGTCTAGGAAGCCTCGATGTATTAAGGTCATTGTCTTGTACGACCAAGCATGTTTTCTTGATGATTTGCAAAAAAATCGAATAATCGGTATGACCGTAACGTAAATGGCTGCACCATAGTGACAAAGGTTGAGATGTGATGTGCATGATTTGTGTATGTGTTGTTCGAGGACGAACAAGGATTTAAGTGTGGGGTAAGTGATCTTGGGCAGATTTATATGCCCAAGTGATACTCAAACGTATCATTTTTACCTTGTTTGTTGTGCAATGTGTATATAATATCATGTATTTGGTAATAAAATGCGAATTTATACTAACCAACATGATTAGCATTTGTTTTGCAGGATAATGTGATTTTTAGGAGCTAAAATGCGTGTTGGAACTATGTCGGAGTTGGACTGGGATGCTAGCGTGGAAAAGGCCTTGGATGGCACATTTTACAGTGGCTCCGCGATGGAGCCGTGCCACGCTGCCATCGCGGTAGCACACTGCCTGGGCAGAAATAAAATTGGCAATTTCCAGTATGCCTGCGCGTCAGCTCCGTGGCACGGAGATAGGCCTCCGCGATGGCCTCCGTGCCACGTTGAGGCCATTTATCCGGACCCTGCAATTTCCAGAGAGGGTCCGCGTCCACGCCGTGTCATGGAGGCAGTGCTCCGCGTTGGCCTCCGTGACACATTGCTTGTTATTCCGGGAAAAATTTCCCACTAGTATAAATAGCACACTTAGGTTATTTTTAAAGGAGAGTTTTTTTTAGTTTTAGTTTTTTGGAGCCTGAGTTCAGAAGTGGAGAGCAGGAACGTGGTTTTGTGGCAGTTGAAGAATAGAAAAGATAAGAGTTTTCTTCTCTTCCCTTCTTCTTTCCTTCAATTGTATGCATGATTAACACTCATTCTAGGATGATTAATCCAAGAATGAGTGGCTAATTCCTTTCTTGCTGAGGTTTTGAACTTGTGTAATGAATGTTGGTAATAATTGATATGGTTTCTTCTTCTTCTTGCATGTTGTTCTATTAATTCTTGTGTTTATTACATTATTGATTGGCCACCATTAATGTATATCTAAAAAGTCCAATTTCACTCGAGAGAGCATGAAATTGGAAAGTTGTGAATTAATAGGGTATTGTTCTTAACTTGATTTGGGAAAATTTGGTTTTGATGTGCTTTCTTGATAGAAATATACTTGAAAGCCGTATTAGTCAATTTAGGAACCGGAATTGGAGTGTTAGGTCATAAATTGCATTTGATCACAGAAATGTAGACGGATGGTTTATGATTCTAAAGTGAAATTAAATACGGAAGTTTTAATTTCTAGGCAAACGTTCTTGGCTAGCAATATGAAGAAGAGAATGACCAAATTATCATGATTATCAAGTTCATTACTCGTTCTTAACCTTGGCATGTGCATATCCATTGTCTAAATTCAACGTAAATAGTAGTTATTAATTTCAGTATATAATTAGTTTAGAAACAAAACTCACTCAAATCTTGGTTGGATTTACATAGTTAGAAATAGAATAGAGATATAGTAAACTAGGCAGTTTTGCATATCTAGAGCAGCCTCCTTGGATCGATACTTGGCTACTTAGCCACTTTATTACTTGTTTGACCACGTACACTTGCGTGTCGGTTTTTAATATATACCGAGCAGCGATACGCGCGCAACATTGCCCTTTGTGTATTACTCCACTAATATAAAGAAGTGCGATGTAAGATCACGTAGGACTTTAACTGGTTGTAATGGAAGCTACAGAACTAGTAAATATTGGGTTAGCCAATAATAGCCACTAGCATCCTTAAGCGCCTTTTCAACACATCCCATCAACTCATGGACATTGTTTCTTTTTTTTTTTTCATCATCCCATTCTTGATGATTTTCTTTAGTATGGCCCATCGTATTAAGCACACTTGACACAACAACAAAGATTATTCATGCACCTTCATTGTCGTTTATTTATAGCAAGTGCACCTTCAACCTTTTCTTTTCTTCTATCACTCTGCTTTTCTTTTTCTTTTCACCATTCTCACTCTTTGACACTTCGGGAAAATGATTTTCTCTTCTTAAGCGCTTAAGAGTTTTGTATAGACTTTACGGCTAATGAAAAGGAGGAATTAAGCTCGGTTTACACTTTATGACAAAAGAAAAAAAATAATAGGCTAAAGGCTCAACGGGATGATTAGGGTATACAATCAAGGTGTGTACGACAAGGAAAAATAGAAACTCTCGGTTAAAACAAAGAAATGCCTACATCCTTTCCTACAATACACCTCCTTCATTTCGTTTTGTACACACACCAGACAAGTTCTAGACACTTCACAATAGCATGGATTAACAACACCTCACTTCACACTTTTTGCACATGCACAATTTAAGATGTATTCACAGACTCTTCAATCAACTAATTACAGGAATTCAAACATTAAGCCTCCATCGCACTGAATCGAACTCTATGGCCTAGGTATCTCAACATATTTACAAAGTTGCATGCTTTCATACGAATCACCTTTGCATTTTAAATATCATGTACAACACGTAATTAGAATTTCGCAACCATACAGTAACTACAGGGTTTGGGATGCAATCCACCAAAGAAAAAAAATTGAAAAAAAATTGAAAAAAAATCTACTCCTAACGACTACATTTCCCTTAAGACTGTCGTCATCCATCCATCATAGGGAATGGTCACTAACTATGACTTCGGTTCAATGGGACCATTCTCGGTAAAAGAACCGAAAACAAACACCGAGAAACCTAAGAAGTAAAAAAAAAATTGTTGACAATATCGATCATTTCGATAGAAAAAATATGTACAAAATATTTTAAAATTTTTAAAAATATCAATCATTTCGATAACAAAAATATGTACAGAATCAGCTAGCAACATTCAGCAACACACATCAATTTTACATAAATTTACAAATACAAAACAACACTTAACAATTCACAACACACAGGGACAAACAACATTTCACATACACGACAAGAGAATAGAGCATACATACAAAACAGCCCAGCCCAGCACCTAACTACTCCCACCCCACACTTAGCTCGAACACCGTCCCCAGTGTTCACAAAATTTAAAATAGCACAAAATCGGGTGGTGGAACTCCCTGATCAGTCAAAGTATTCCACTTCTTCATCGGGTGCTGCTGCTTCATCTCCCATGTTCGAGTCGCCCCCGTCGTCATCATCGGACTCCACATCGGAGTCCTCCCGACATGTCTCCTCGTCTGTGGGAACATCATCATCTGTGGGCTCTACAAATGCTGGCCCCACTCGGCATAAAGCCCTGGCATTTTCGCCGAAGGGGTAGTCTAGCTCGAGCTGCCATAGCTCCTCCTCTGTCGCCGGCCTCCCTCCTATCCTCAGCTGGAGCATCTGCATCCCATACATTCGAGCCATATACTGGTCATCACGAGCATGTCACTCGCCAAGTGAAAGCACTGGCCCGTGGGCGGTGTCGGGAGCCTTAGTTTTAGTAACATCTAAGGCCCGCCGCTCCATCTGCGGGATATAGTCAAGGGCCTCCTCCTCAACATCTAGGCCCCTGAGGAAGGTGGTGAGTAGTCCACCAAAGCCATACCTATGCCCCTGGTGCAACCGGGTTCTCTTCATGGCGGAGATAATTACCGCCCCCACGTTGATCTCCAGCCCTTTCATCAGGGCGTACACCAGGCATACACGATCCCGGGTTACATCTGTCATATGTACCCCCGAGATTAGGCATGAGCAGACTATCTTCAGCCAGATTCGGGCTTCCCTGTTCACCTGTGAATATGGCAAAGTCTGGTGGTAGCCCCTCTCTTTGTGTCTACTCCATCTAGCTATTGATCGGGTCCCACACAATGTGCGTCTGATTTCCGCATATGGTGGGGTAATGTTCAGCTGTCGGAGTACGTGGGCGTCTGTGTCTCGCGCTCCTATGATGGCATTGAGGTGGTGGGGGTCCATGGTGACTATTTGCCCTCTGATCTTGATGGTGTGACTTCGGATCGTCGGGTTCCAATTGGCATAAAATTCTCGAACCAAGTGCAGATTGCATTCCTTGGGCTCCTCAAATATGAAATTGAGCCCAGCTGCCTCGATCTGGTGGACCATCCTAGGGAACTCCTGTGCCAATGGTTCCCGTGCTATATGCTCCTCGGGGAACTATTTGTTTTCTTTGTGCTTCGCGTACCACTTTTTCCCCTCATCAGTCACCCATCTCATTCCATATTGGCGGTGTTGGCCGTGTGGAACTGCTGGTGCTGCTGGGACTGCTGTGCCAAGTCTGATTCGCTTCCTTCCGGCGCCTGAAGTTGATGCACCTTTCCCTTTCTCTTGCCGGCTTGCCATTTTACCTGTCAACCCAAGTAGACAAGATCAATGTTAAGCTAACGGATATTAACTTCGGCTAAGGTCGGGTTAAGCTAGGTTACCCCACACTTAGTCCTTAGCTACAGTTACAACACTACGGCAAGATTATCTTTGTTTACACACAATAACCAACTATACAATCATGCTTAGTGCGTTCGAAAAATTCAACGGTATATCTTCTGCGTACTACTCAGACTTCGTACAGCTAATCACAATCACTACCATCGCTAACATCTTAACCATCGCACTTAGAAAAGAAAAACAAAGAAACAAAAACAACAACAACACTTTATCTACACGAACCTATACAACCAACCAAATTCTTACAAATTTCAACATTCCCTTAACCCGAGAATCCGTCGTTCTATTAACATCCTAACAATTTGTATATCGATTCATCTCATCCAACATGTACATCCCGGCATGAAATTCACAATTTCACTACATTTTCAACTTCAAATTCAAAAACAAGCCCTAGAATTGATATTATCAAGCAAATTCGATTAATTTATGCAATTGACAAGTTCAAGCAATCATAACGACATTCCAAACATCAATTAACAACAATTAAGTTGAATTCATGATTAATTTCTACTTAGGGCAATTTAGCTCACCTCACATACTCAATATCGAAGAAAATTGATAAGAATTTGAGAGGAAATCGAAAAACATACCTTGACTTTGAAGAATCGAAGAAAACTTGTTGAATTTCTTGGCCTACTCCGTGTCACGTTGATGGGGGATGGGTTTTGGGGGGTTTGGTCGCGGAGAGATTAAAAAATGAGGGAAAAGGGAGGGTTTTCGGGGTTAAAAAGTAGGGAAATCGCGCGGGTCACCCGGCGACCCGGTGTGACCCGTTGCGATAAACACGACAACGTGTCACGGAGTGCATCGCGGTGCACTGCCTCCGTGATACAGGGCCATCGCGAGACTGTTCTGGAAATTTTTAAAATTACCGGATTATACCTCAACGTGTCACGGAGGTAACGCGGAGGTTCCCCTCTGTGACACGGAGCTGTCGCCTCAGTTCACTGTTTGCCACTTTTTATTAATTTTCATACCTCAACTTTTCCTTCGCGATTCCATGCATATTTTTCTCCGCTTGACCTGAAATTCATCTCACTATACAAAATTGGTTAGAATTATAGGTTTCACTCTAAATACAAATAAACAAAAACTAAAATGAAAAATTTTGTAGTCAATCAAGAAAAGGAAAAAGAAAAATCTATTTACACTTTACAAAAGGAAAGAAAATTTTTTTTTCCCCACAGGTTGCCTCCCGTGCAGTGCCTGGTTTACCGTCGCGGCTCGATGTCGTTAAGCTCAGTTGTCCTCTAGGGTGATGGATGATTTCTCTCGATCACCGTCCTCCCCCCAGAAGTGCTTACACCGATCCGGTGGTTTTCCCATTAACTCCTGTGAATCCTTAATCTGCTTATCATCGCCTTGATCAATCACATTGATCACCGAGAGTTCTTCATGCACCATCGGGAGCTTGGGTGCCTTGTACACATCGAACACCTCCACCTTGTCATGTGCTCGCATTGTTAGCTGCCCCGCAGCTACGTCAATTAGTGCTTTCCCGGTTGCCAAGAAAGGACGTCCCAAAATAAATGGGACTTCCGCGTCTGGTTCAAAATCCAGCATGACAAAATCTACCGGGAAAATTAGAGAGCCAACCTGCACCAGAACGTCCTCCACAATGCCATCAGGTCTGGCTAAGGATCGATCCGCCAATTACAAGATTACTGTTGTGGGTCTAGGACTCACTAGACCCAACTTTCTGAATACCGATGATGGCATCAAATTTATGCTCGCTCCCAAATCACACAATCCACGAGCTCGGATGCTCTGCCTAATAGTAATCTGGATAGTAAAACTCCCAGGGTCTTTTAGCTTTGTGGGCAGTCTATTTTGAATCCGAGAAGTGCACTCCTCCGTTAGAGCCACCGTAGCATACTCAGTCAACCGACTTTTGTTTGCCACGATGTCCTTTATATACTTAGCATACTTTGGCACTCCCTGCAAGACATCAACAAGAGGTAAGTTAATATGTACCTGTTTCAGTACCTCCATGAATTTCTTGAAACACGCCTCCTCCTTGTGTTTCTTTAGTCGTTGAGGAGACGGGGGTGGAGGTCTTTCTGATTCAGCTTCCTTAGTCTTCCCCCTTTCAGTACTATGCTCCCTCTCAACTTCTGCTGCTCCTGACTGTTGAGGTGGTCTTTCTGGTTCCACCTCTTTCAGCTGCAAACCACTCCTTGCGGTCACTGCATTTACCTGCTTGGGATTGGGATCCGTGTCGCTCGGCAGTCCTCCTCTAGGCCTTGTGTTTTGGGCACTAGCAAATTTCCCAAATTGATATTCAAGTGCCTTGGTAGCTAACTGGTTGTTTTTCACTTCGGCTGCCAATTTCACATAGTCAACCTGCAATTGAGGTTGGTTAGCTATCATGGTCTTGAACATCTCCTCAATGCTGGGTGATGGTGGTGGAGGAGGTGCATTGTTGTTTCTGAATTGTGCTTGATAATTCTGCTGCCCTCCTTGGTTCCTTTGCACACCCTGACCCGAACTTTGGCCCTGATGGTTGTTGCTACCCCATGAGAAATTAAGTTGATTCCTCCAATTGGAATTGTAGCTACTACCATACTGTTGGTGGTTCCTTTGTGCATTACCCACAAAGTTTACCGAGTCAGGATTGGCTCCACAACACTCAGCTGAGTGCTCACTGCTTCCACACACTTCACACCACATTTGTTGTACTGCATTAACTGGGGCTTGAGGCTGGTTCAATGTCATGTTGCTGAAGTGGGTGTTAAGTTGATTTTGCAATGCAGCTATCTGTGCAGCGATAGCTGTAAACCCATCCACTTCAAGCACTCCTGCTGCTTTCCTTGTCCCGCCTCTTGATGAATCAACATTCCATTCTGGATTGCCCTGCGAAATACGGTTCAACAAGGTATACAGCTCCTCAAAAGTTTTCTCCAGCGCTTGCCCTCCAGCTGCTGAGTCTAGCAATATTTTGGTGTGGGGTTCCAAACTCCCTATAAAAGTGTGCACCAGCACATCATTGGACTGATGATGATGAGGACAATCCCGCAACATGGATTTAAATCTCTCCCAGGCCTGATATAAATTTTCTCCCTCTCTCTGTTTGAAACTTATTCATTCTCGATTCTACAAGAATTTTTAAGAAAGCCTTTCATTTGCTTCTCTTCGATGGAAGTTTGATTTTCCCAGAATGTATCCTAATTTTTGGCCAATCTGACTTCTAAGTCTTGCTATTTTACCGGAGGGAAAAAACCGTATCAAAAACTTCCGTGCAAGATCATCCCACGTAGAAATAGAATTCGGTGGCTCAACTTTCAACCACCTCTTGGCTTCTCCCAATAATGATAATGGGAACAATGTAAGCCGGACATAGTCTGATGACACTCCTGTGGGGATGTAAGTGTCACTTATCTCCAAAAAATTTTGGAGATGCTGCTGTGGATCTTCATGAGGGAGACCGGTAAACTACCCGCTAGTGTGCAGCAACTGCACCATATTCTGTTTAAGTTCAAACCTCTCTCCTGGCTCAGGTTTGCGAATGCTAGATGTGACATTATTAGCATGTGGGATTGCCACCTCGAGAACCGGCCGAGCTGCTACTTCTTCGGGCACTAACACTGCCCGTACTACCGGTGGATTCTGTTGTTGCTCCATGATCGTCTGTCTGAGCAACTGCAGCTTTCTTTGTAGAGCTTCTCTCCATTTACTGTGAAATATCCTTTCTGGCTCTATATACGATTCCACCAGCTCCTTTTCTCTTGCCAGTGTTCAACAGAAATTAAGTCTGCAAAATACAGGCTAAGACCAAGTTTACAACACTAAGAAAATAAAAATACAGTAAATTAACACTTAAAACAAATTCACCAATTGCCAAGTCCCCCGGCAACGGCGCCAAAAACTTGTTCGGGTGATTGTTATACGGGTATATAACTACACGCAAGTGCACGTGGTCGAACAAGTAGTAAGTGGCTTTAGTAAGCCAAGTATCGATCCCACAGAGACTTCAATGAAGTGCAATCTGCTCAAGTGTACTATATTTTACTTCTAAAAATGCAGACAACAGTGTAACCAAAAGTTTGATAGTTCGTTTTATAATTTTTATACTAAAGCTAAAACAATTATCTACTTTGAGTCTGAACTATGAATGAGAGCATGCTGAGGTTAAATGAACATGTAATGAAATTAATTATCATCATACTTTGGTTAATCTTTTCCTCCAGTTGCTAGCCAAGAACATTTGCCAAGAGATTAAAACTCTCGTATTTAACCTCACTTAAGAATCATGAACCATCCACCTACATTTCTGTGATTAAATGCAATTCATGTTCTAGCCATACAAACCCGGTTCCTAAATTGACTAATATGACTTTCAGGTATATTTCTATCCTGAAAGCAAATCAATACTCAATTTTACCAAACCAAGTAAAGAACATATCCTGTTAATTCACAACTTTCCAATTTCTTGCTCTCTCGAGTGAAACCGGACTTTTTAGATATACATTAATGTAGGCCACACATTAATGCAGTAAGAACAAGAATTAATAGAACAACATGGAAGAAAAGATGAAAAACCAAAGAATCAATGATCACATTTCATCACAATTGTTCATAACCTCAGCAAGAAGAGGAATTAGCCACTCATTTGTGGATTAAACATCTTTAAATGAGTGTTAATCATACAAGCAATTGAATTCCAGAAGAAAGAAAGAGAGAAAAAACCCTGATATTTTCATCCCTCAACTGCCTGTAACCCACGTTCTTGCTCCACCAAGTCAGAATATTGAAAAATGTACCTAAGTGTTCTATTTATACTGCTGGGAATTTTTCCCGGAATAACGAGCAACGTGTCACGGAGTGCATCGCGGAGCACTGCCTCCGTGACACGCTACGGACGCGGACCCTCACTGGAATTGGGGGTCCAGGAATTAAGGCCCAACGTGGCACGTCATGAACGCGGAGCCAAGCTACCGTGCCACGGACCGGACATGGACCCTCTCTGGAATTTGGGCGAATTTTCCCTATCCAGGCAGAAGGCCTCCGCGATGGCAGCGTGACACGGCTCCATCTCGGAGCCCCGTTAATTCATGCTGTCCAATGCCTTGTTCCTTGCTCGCATCCAAGTCCAACCCCGATATCATCCAACATGCATTTAAGCTTCCCCAAAATCACATTTTACCTGCAAAACAATGCTAATCATGTTGGTTAGTATAAATTCACATTTTATTACCAATTGCATGAGAATGTATACACATTGGTAGATAAACAAGGCTAAAATGATACTTTTGAGTATCACTTGGGCATATAAATTTGCCCAAGATCAGGCAGCCCTAGACCAACTACTGTGATCTTGCAGCTAGCTGACTGTTCTTTGGCCAAACTAGATGGTATTGTGGAGGATGTGTTAGTTCAAAGTGGGCTCTCTCATTTTCCCGATGGATTTTATTATGTTGGATTTCGAGCTAGATGCGGAAGTCCCATTTATTTTGGGATGTCCTTTCTTGGCAACCGGGCGAGCTTTGATTGATGTGGCTGCTACGCAGCTAACCATGCAAGCACATGACAAAGTAGAGGTTTTTGATGTGTATAAGGCCATGAAGCTACCGGCCATCTATGAGGAGCTATCAGCGATCAATGTGCTAAATAAGGAATCAATTCTGCAGATTGTTGACTCTCAGTACCCATTGGAGAGAGCCTTGATGGGCTCCGATCCTTTTGGAGATAGTGCTACATACGAGATGGTGCAGACGCTGAACGAGCCAAAATGGTTTCCCCGGAAGCGAGACTTTGAGCCGTTGATGAGATCCTTGGAACCATTGTCAAAACCATCAATTGAGGAGGCACCAAAATTGGAGTTGAAGACATTGCCTCCACATCTGAAGTATGTATTTTTTGGGGAAGATGACACCTTGCCAGTCATCATTTCCGCAGAACTGATAGAGGCACAAATGAGAGATGCATTGGTGGTCCTCAAGAGGCGGAAGAAAGCAATGGGTTGGCAAATGTCGGACATCAGAGGAATTAATCTAGCTTTTTGCACACACAGGATTTTTATGGAAAAAGGATCAAAGCCAACTGTACAACATCAGCGGAGGTTGAATCCAGCGATGAAGGATGTAGTTAGGAAGGAAGTTATCAAGTGGATGGATGCAGGTGTGGTATATCCCATTTCAGAGAGTGAATGGGTTAGCCCCGTTCAGTGTGTTCCAAAGAAAGGAGGGATGACCGTGGTCACCAACGAAAAGAATGAGCTGATTCCCACACGCACAGTCACAGGCTGGCAGATTTGCATGGATTACAGGAAGCTCAATGAGGCCACGAGGAAAGATCATTATCATATCCCCTTTATTGATCAGATTTTAGATAGGCTGGTAGGTCAAGAATATTATTGTTTCCTTGATGGATATTTTGGCTATAACCAAATAGCCATAGCACCGGAGGATCAGGAGAAGACCACTTTTACATGTCCTTATGGGACATATGCTTTCAGGCGGATGCCATTTGGTCTATGTAATGCACCAGCCACATTCCAGAGATGCATGATGTCGATCTTTCACGATATGGTGGAAGATTTTATCGAGGTATTTATGGATGACTTTTCTATTTTCAGTAATTCGTTTGCTACATGTTTGCAGAATCTTGACAGGGTGCTAGCTCGATGTAAAGACTCTGACCTTGTGCTCAACTGGGAGAAATGCCATTTTTTAGTCAAGGAGGGTATCTTCCTTGGCCATAAGGTGTCATGCAAGGGGTTTGAAGTCGATCGTGCAAAGATCGAAGTGATCGAAAAGCTACCACCACCAGTGTCAGTAAAGGGGGTCCGCAGTTTTCTCGGACATGCAGGGTTCTACAGACGGTTCATCAAAAACTTCTCTAAAATCTCTAGACCGATATGCTGGTTGTTAGAAAAAGAGGTGAAGTTTGAGTTTGACGAGGATTGTGTTAAAGCATTCGAGGAGCTAAAACAAAAGCTGGTAGAAGCGCCTATTCTCATTTCTCCAGATTGGGAGCAACCGTTTGAATTAATGTGTGATGCAAGTGATGTGGCTGTAGGAGCTATATTGGGGCAGCGGAGGAATAAAATTTTTCATTCCATTTATTATACAAGCAAAACACTTGACGCATCCCAGGTCAATTATACGATCACGGAAAAGGAGATGCTAGCACTGGTGTTCGCATTTGATAAATTCAGGTCCTACTTGGTGTGTTCGAAAGTAGTGGTGTATACTGATCATGCAGCAATTCGGTATCTGTTTAACAAGAAGGATGCAAAGCCCATACTAATCAGATGGATATTGTTGGTACAAGAGTTTGACCTAGAGATTCGGGACAGAAAGGGGAGTGAGAATCAAGTGGCAAATCACCTATCGCGATTGGAAAGCCGATTGCATATAAAGGAAGGTGATATTATCAAAGAAGAGTTCCCAGATGAGCAGCTCTTGGCAATAAGGGAAGCTAAAATCCCTTGGTATGCAGACATTGTGAATTTGCTGGTAAGTGGAGTCTACCCACCGGAGGCTACGACTCAGCAAAGAAAGAAGTTGAGACATGATTGCAGGTATTACATTTGGGATGAGCCGTATCTATTTAAGCAGGGACCGGATCAACTGATGAGACGATGCATCCCAGAGAGCTAGGTGACCGAAGTATTGAGGAGTTGTCACTCATCATTGTATGGAGGGCACCACGGAGGCGAGCGGACAGCTCACAAGGTGCTCCAGTCAGGTTTCTTTGGCCTACACTATTCAGAGATTCTATAGCATATGTAAAAATGTGTTATAGATGTCAAAGAACAGGCACAACTGGTAGAAGACAGGAGATGCCACTGCAGCAGATATTAGAAGTGGAGATTTTTGATGTATGGGGAATAGACTTCATGGGCCCATTTCCACCATCATTTGGTAATCATTACATCTTGGTAGCGGTTGACTATGTATCTAAGTGGGTCGAGGCAACAGCTTGTCCCAAGAATGACAACAAGGTGGTGACGAAATTTATGAAAAAGCATATTTTCACCAGGTTCGGGACACCCCGAGCTTTTATCAGTGATGGAGGAGCTCATTTTGTGAATGCGAGTTTCAAGAATTTGCTAGCTAAGTATGGGGTGCGACACAAGGTAGCAACAACGTATCATCCCCAAACTAGTGGGCAAGTGGAGGTGTCGAACAAAGAGATAAAGCAGATTCTACAGAAGACAGTGAATGCACAACAAATTGATTGGTCAAGCAAACTTGACGATGCGTTGTGGGCTTATAAAACTGCATACAAAACACCCATTGGGACTTCTCCGTACAGATTGGTCTATGGAAAGGCATGTCATTTGCCTGTGGAGCTGGACATCGAGCTTTTTGGGCCGTGAGAAAGTTGAACATGGATCCGGAGCTAGTAGGGAAGAAGAGGCTGATGCAACTCAGCGAACTAGATGAGTTTTGATGGAATGCATATGAAAGTGCCAAATGCTACAAGGAGAAAACGAAGAGGTGGCACGACAGGCATATGGTGCATCGGATCTTTGAGCCAGGGCAGAAAGTGTTTTTATTTGATTCAAGATTGAAGCTTTTTCCTAGTAAGTTGCAGTCCAAGTGGTCAGGGCCGTTTGAAGTGGTGAGAATGACCCCACACGGGGCAGTGGAGTTGTGGCAAGAAGATAGAAGTGCCACATTTTTGGTGAACAGGCAACGCTGTAAGCATTATTGGGGTGAGGACGTTATTCGAGAGAAGACGTCCATCACTCTAGAGGATGATTGAGAATGAGTAGCGTCGAGCCGCATGGTAAATCAGGCGCTGCACGGGAGGCAACGCGTGAATGTGTTGTAATAGAAGAGTAGAATTATTTGAAAAAAAAAGAAAAAAAAACAAAGAAAAAGAATATAAAAATTGTTGCATTGCAATCTATGATTTCTAATCAATTTCTTGTGGTGAAATGATTTTCAGGTGGAACGGAGGGCAAAAATACAAAAAAAGCGCAAAGGAAAAAATCAAGGTAAGAAAATAAAAATTGGCACATTCCAGTGAGCCTGCGCGATGGCTCCGTATCACGGAGGAGGGCCTCCGCGTTCCCCTCTGTGACACGTTGAGGTGTATTCCGGATTTTTTAAAATTTCTAGAATATCTGCGCGATGGCTCCATGTCGCGGAGGCAGTGCTCCGCGCTACCCTCCATGACACGTTGAGGGTTATTTCATGTCGGGTCACCTCGGGTCACCGGGTAACCCGAGCGAAAAACCCCTTTTAAACCCCAATTTCCTTCATTTTTTTCTACTTTCTCAAATCCTCCGCGACCCACACCCAAAATCCACTTCTTCCCCAACGTGACACGGATTAAGTGATCAACTTTCTTCGAGTTTTCTTCAATTTCATTGAAGTAAAGGTATGTTCTTGAATTTTTCTTTATTATTGCTCAAATTTTCGATTCTTGAACATGGTTTGTGATTAAACCTATCCCTAAGTAGGAAATAAGCTTGAAATCAATTGAGTTATGATTGAATGATTTTCATAGCATCGTTGTGAGTAAATTAACTCAATGATTGCATGTTTTGTCGAAATTCTTGTGAAATTGATAGCTAGGGTTGAGGATTGAATAGGAAGAAGACTAAATGCTTTGAAATGTTGATAAATTGGGTTGTGCATGTTGGGTGAAGTAAAATGTAGTGAGATTGATGTTGAATATGCTAAGTTAGAAGAGAAATTTTCGGGAAAATGCAATTGGAGAATTACATAGGTTGTTGAAAAAATTGCAAAGTGCTAATAATGATGTAATTGAATCGATGGAGAAATTTTTATTCATTGTACGAAGTCTGAGTAGTACAAAGTAATTATCCCATCAAATTATATGAATTCACTAAGCATGTTGAATGCGAAGAATGGCAAGATCAGGAATGTCTTGTCGAATTGTGTTGATTGTGGCTTAAGACTAAGTGTGGGGTGATCCAATTAAACCCAACCTTAGTTGTAGCTAATTATGACTTGAATAACATTGAGACTGTATGTTTGAATGTACAGGAACAATGTCAGGCCGACAATACAAGGGCAAGGGCACATCCATATCGGGCGCCAGCAGAAAGAGGGTATGATTGGGAACAGCAGTTCCAGCAGCACCAGCGGTTCCCAGAGGTCAACGCCGACAATACGGGACCAGATGGATGAGTGATGAGGGGAAGAAGTGGTATGCCAAACATAAAGAAACCAAATACTTCCCGGAAGAGCAGATAGCATGGGAACCACTGGCATAGAAATTCCCACGGATTGTACCAGGATTGACACCGCTGGGCCTAACTTCATTTTCGAAGAACCCAGGGAGTGCAATCTCCATCTTATCCGGGAGTTCTATGCCAATTGGAACCCGACCTTACACAGCCACACCATAAAAATCAGAGGACAGGTAGTCACATTTGAGCCCCACTGTTCGTCTGTTTGTTAAATGAGTGTATAACTACACGCAAGTGCATGTGGTTGAACAAGTAGTAAAGTGGCTTAAGTAAGCCAAGTATCGATCCCACAGGGACTGGGATGAGGTAACAAATTACTTAAGTGTTACTATATTGATTCTAAAAATGAAGACAATAGTGCAAAGAAGAGTTTGATATATTTTGATCTCTAATTTTATCCTAAGTCTACAAAGATTATATAATTTGAGTCTGAACTATGAATGTGAGCATGCTGAGGTTAAACGAACATGTAAGGAAATAAATTATCGATGTGATTTGGTTAACTTTTCCTCCGGTTGCTAGTCAAGAACTATTGCCAATGGATTAAAACTATCATATTTAACCCAACTTAAGAATCATGAACCGTCCACCTACATTTCTGTGATTAAACGAAATTCATGTTCTAGCCATACAAACCCGGTTCCTTAATTGACTAATACGACCTTCAGGTATATTTCTATCCTGAAGGTAAATCAATTCTCAATTTTCCCAAACCAAGAAAAGATCATATCCTATTGATTCACAACTTTCCAATTTCTTTCTCTCTCGAGTGAAACCGGACTTTTTAGATGTACATTAATATAGGCCACACATTAATGCAGTAAGAACAAGAATCAGTAGAACAACCATGGAAGAAAAGATGAAAAACCAAATTGATCAACAATCACATTTCAATACAATTGTTCTTAACCTCAGCAAGAAGAGGAATTAGCCACTCATTTGTGGATTAAACATCGTTAAATGAGTGTTAAACATACAAGCAATTGAATTAAAGAAAAAGGAGATAGAGAAAAAACCCTGATAATTTCGTCCCCTCAACTGCCTGTAACCCACGTTCTTGCTCCACCAAGTCAGAATATTGAAAAATGAACCTAAGTGTTCTATTTATACTAGTGGGAATTTTTCCCGGAATAACAAGCAACGTGTCACGGAGTGCATCGCGGAGCACTGCCTCCGTGACACGCCACAGATGCAGAGGCTCACTGGAAATGGACTGTCCAGGTAATAAAGCCCAACGTGGAACGACGTGCAACGCGGGGCTATGCCAACGTGGCACGGCCCCAACGCGCACCCACACTGGAATTTGGCCAAAAATCCCTAGCCAGGCAGAAGGCCTCCGCGATGGCAGCGTGACACGGCTCCATCGCGGAGCCCCTTTAATTCTTGCCGTCCAATGCTTTGTCCTTTGCTAATCATCCGAGTCCATCCCCGATCTTTCCCAACACGCATTTTAGCTTCACAAAATTACATTTCACCTGCAAAATAAAGCTAATCATGTTTGTTAGTATAAATTCACATTTTATTATAAATCACATGAGAATGCATAAACATTGATAGATAAACAAGGCTAAAATGACACATTTAGGTATCACTTGGGCATATAAATTTGCCCAAGATCACTTACCCCACACTTAAATCCTTGTTCGTCCCTGAGCAACAATCTTACACCTAATGCAATTTACACCCCATCCTGGCTACCTTGGTTCGACAATTCAGGCTACGGTCATACCGATTCTTCAATACAACAAATCATCAAGAAAACACACATGGTCCTATCAATGCAATGACCTTCAAAACATCAAGACTCCTAGACTTAAGAATCGACTCTCGATATTGGCAAACTCATGCAAATCAGCTGATCAAGATATCCGACACGAAAATTAATCTCTCATCAAGCATGTGCCCTCACAATGCAAGAGAAATTTCCCTTTTTAATCACATGAACTCTAACAGTTACATGTAGAGGCATATAAACACACTTTCACTCTCTCTCCCAAAAGAATTCGCATGCATCATGTCATGAACCATAAGCTTGCCCTTAGTGTATTACTCCACTAATATAAGGAAATGTGATGTAGGATCACGTAGGACTTTAACGGGTTGTAATGTAAGCTACGGAACTAGTAAATATTGGGCTAGCCAATAATAGCCACTAGCATCCTTCAGCGCCTTTTTCAATACATCCCCTCAAACTCATGGGCATTGTTTCTTCCTTCGTCCTCCCATTCTTGAAGTCTGTCTTTAGTTTGGCCCATATCTTTAAGCACACTTGACTCGATAACAAAGATTATTAGACACCTTCATTATATTTTATTTATAACAAGTGCACCTTCAACATTTTCTTTTCTTTCATCACTCTGATTTTCTTTTCTTTTCACCATTCTCACTCTTTGACACTTTGGAAAAATTATTCTCTCTTCTTAAGCGCTTAAGAGTTTTTGGATCAATTTACGGCTAATGAAAAGAAGGGGTAAAGCTCGGTTTACACATTTTGACACAAGAAAAAAATAATAGGCTAAAGGCTCAATGGGCTAACTAGGTTGTACATTCAAGGTGAGTGCAATAATGAAACAGAGAAACTTTCGGTTAACACAAAGAAATGCCTACATCCTTTCCTACAATACACCTCCTTCATTTCGTTTAGTACACACACCAGGAAAGTTCTAGACACTTCACAATAGCATGGAATAAACAAAACCTCACTTCGCACTTATTGCACATGCTCAATTCAAGACGTATTCACAAACTCTTCAATCAACTAATTACAAGAATTTGAACATTAAGCCTCAATCACACTGAATCGACTCTATGGCCTAGGTATCTCAACATATTTACAAAGTTGCATGCTTTCATACGAATCACCTTTGCATTTCGAATATCGAGTACGACACGCAACCAGGATTCCGCAACCATAAAGTAACTACAGTTTTTGGGATGCAACCCACAAAAGAAAACAACTGAAAAATAAATGAAAAATCTACTCCTAACGACTACATTTCCCTTAAGACGGTCGTCATCCATCCATCATAGGGAACGGTCACTAACTCGGACTTCGGTTCAATGGGACCATTCTTGGTAAAAGAACCGAAAACAAACACCGAGAAACCCAAGAATTAAAAAAAAATTTAAAAATATTGATCATTTCAATAAACCAAAAAATATGTACAAACTCAGCTAGCAAAATATTCAGCAGCACACAACAGTTTCACATTTAATTACAATACAGAACAACAACTTCACAATCACAAATCACAGGGTCACAAAAGTTTTCATCAGGCACAACAACAGAATAGAACATACACAACAACACAACCAGCACCTAACTACTCCCACCCCACACTTATATCGAACACTGTCCCCAGTGTTCACAGAAATTAGAAAAGCACAAAAATTGGGTGGTGGAACTCCCTGATCAATCAAAATACTCCACTTCTTCATCAGGTGCTGCTGCTTCATCTCCCATGTCTGAATCACCCCCATCGTCATCATCGGACTCCACATCGGAGTCCTCATGACGTGTCTCCTCATCTGTGGGGACATCATCATCCATGGGCTCTACAAAAGCTGGCCCCACTCGGCATAGAGCCCTGGCATTTTCGCCAAAAGTGTAGTCTAGCTCGAGCTGCCATAGCTCCTCCTCTGTTGCCGACCTCCCGCCTATCCGTAGCTGGAGCATCTGCGTCCCGTATATGCGAGCCATGTACTAATCATCCCGAGCATGTCGCTCGGCTAGTGTAAGCACTGGCCCGTGGGTGATGTCGGGAGCCTTAGTTTTGGTGACATCTAAGGCCCGCCGCTCCATCTGTGGGATATAGTTAAGGGCCTCTTCCTCAATGTCCAGGCCCCTCAGGAATGTGGTGAGTAATCCACCAAATCCTTATCTGTGCCCTTGATGCAACCGGGCTCTCTTCATGGCGGAAATAATCACCGCCCCCATGTTGATCTCCAGCCCTTTCATTAGCGCGTACACCAAGCATACATGATCCCGGGTTACATCCGTCATATGCACCCCCGGGATTAGGCAGGAACACACGATCTTAAGCCATATCCTTGCTTCCCTGTTCATCTGTGAGTAAGGCAAAGTCTGATGGTAGCCCCTCTCCTTATGTCTGCTCCACCTAGCCGTCGATCGGGTTCCACACAAAGTGCGTCTGATGTCCGCATATGGTGGAGTGATATTCAGCTGTCAAAGCACGTGGGCGTCTGTGTCTCGCGCCCCTAAGATAGCATTGAGGTGGTGGGGCTCAAAAGTGACTATTTGCCCCCTTATTTTGATGGTGTGACTTCTGAGAGTCAGGTTCTAGTTGGCGTAGAATTCCCGAATCAAGTGCAAATTGCATTCCTTGGGCTCTTCAAAAATGAAGTTCAGCCCAGCTGCCTCGATCCTCTGGACAATCCTGGGGAACTCCTGTGCCAACGGTTCCCTTGCTATGTGTTCCTTGGGGAAGTACTTGCTCTCCTTGTGCTTTACGTACCACTTCTTCCCCTCCTCAGTCACCCACCTGGTTCCATATTGATGGCGTTGGCCGCGTGGAACCACTGGTGCTGCTGGGACCGCTGTGCCCAGTCTGATTCTTTTTCTGCCGGCGCCAGATGTTGATGCGTCTTTTCCCTTGTCCTGCCTGCTTGCCATTTTTCCTGTCAACCCAAATAGACAAGATCAATGTTAAGCCAACTAAAATTTGCTTCGACTAAGGTTGGGTTAAGCTAGGCTACCCCACACTTAGTCCTTAGCCAAAATTACAACATTAAGGCAAGATCATGCTTATTTACACAAACAACCAACAAAACATAACAAATATGCTTAGTGCATTTGGATAATTCGACGGTATATATTCTATGTACTACTCAGACTTCATACATCTAGTCACAATCATTACCATCGATAACATTTTATCCCATCGCACTTAGCAAGGAGAAACAAAGAAACGAAAACAAAAAGAATTTATCTACATGAACCTATACAATTCACCCAATTCTTGCAAATTCCAATATTTCCTTCACCCGAGAATGTGTCGGTCTTTTAGCATAGTAACCGTTAGCACATCGACTCATCTTACTCAACATGTACAACCCAGCATGAATTTCACTAGTTCACTAAATTTTTCCAATTCAAACTTAAAAGCAAGCCCTAGCTATGATTGTATCAAAAATTCGATTAAATTATGCAATTAATGAGTTCAAGCAATCACAATGATACTCTGAACATCCATCAACAATAATTCAATTGAATTTACGCTTAATTCCTACTTAGGGCAAGTTTAGCTCATATCACATATTCAAGATCAAAGAAAATCGACAAGAAATGAGATGGAATTGAAGAACATACCTTGAATTGGAAGAATTGAAGAAAACTCGATGAAATTCTTGGCCTAAGTCCGTGTCACGTTGAGGGGGGAGGGGTTTTTGGGATGTTGGTTGCAGAGTGTGTGAGAAATAAGGAAAATTGAGGGGGAATCGGGGTTTAAAATTGGGAAATTCGCGTGGGTCACCCAGCGACCCGGTGTGACCCATCGCGATATACACTGCAACGTGTCACGGAGGGTAACGCGGAGCATGCCCTCCGTGACACGGAGCTGTTGCGAGGGTGTTCTGGAATTTTTTAAAATTCCAGATTTACACCTCAACGTGTCACAGAGGGTAACGCGGAGGCCCTCCTCCGTGACACGGAGCCATCGCCCTAGCTCACTATTTTGCCACTTTTTATTATTTTTCATACCCTGAATTTTCCTTTGCGATCACTTGCACATTTATCCTCCGTTCAACCTGAAATTCATCTTACGACAAGAAATTGGTTAGAATTATAGGTTTCACTCAAAATAAAAAGAAAAACAAAAACAAAAACTAAAAATTTTGTCGTTAATCAAGAAAAAGAAAAAGAAATCTATTCACAATTTACAAAGAAAAATTTCACGGGTTGCCTCCCGTGCAGCGCCTGGTTTACCGTCGCGGCTCGACGTCATTCAACTCAGTCATCTTCTAGGGTGACAGACATTTTCTCTCGACCACCGTCCTCACCCCAATAGTGCTTACATCTCTCCGGTGGTTTTCCCATTAACTCTCGTGATTCAACTATCTGAGCATCATCACCTCGATCAATCACGTTGATCACCGAGAGTTCCTCGTACACAGTCGGGAGCTTGGGGGCCTTATATACATCGAACACTTCCACCTTGTCGTGTGCCCGCATGGTTAGCTTCCCTGCAGCTACATCAATTAGCACTTTCCCGGTCGCCAAGAAAGGACGTCCCAAAATAAATGGGACTTCCGCGTCTGGCTCAAAATCCAGCACGACGAAATCTACCGGGAAGATAAGGGAGCCCACTTGAACCAGCACATCCTCCACAATGCCATCAGGTCTGGCTAAGGACCGATCCGCAAGTTTCAAGATCACTTTTGTTGATCTAGGACCCCTAGACCCAACTTCTTGAATACCGATGACGGCATCAAATTAGTGCTTGCTCCCAAATCACATAATCCACGAGCTCGGATACTCTTCCCAATTGTAATTTGTATAGTAAAGCTCCCAGGATCTTTGAGCTTTGTGGGCAGTCGATTTTGTATCCTGGAAGTGCACTCCTCCGTAAGAGCTACCGTAGCATACTCAGTCAACCGACTTTTGTTTGCCACGATGTCCTTTATATACTTTGCATATTTCGGCACTCCCTGCAAAACATCAACAAGAGGTAAGTTAATATGTACCTGTTTCAGCACCTCCATGAATTTATTGAAACACTCCTCCTCCATGTGTTTCTTTAATCTTTGAGGGAACGGGGGTGGTGGTCTTTCTGATTCAGCTTCCTTTTTCTTCCCCCTCTCATCACTCTGCTCCCTCTCAACTTTTGTGCTCCCGATTTTTGAGGTGGTCTTTCTGGTTCCACCTTTTTCAGCTGCAAACCACTCCTTGTGGTCACCGCATTCACCTGCTTGGGATTGGGATCTGTGTCACTCGGAAGTCCTCCTCTAGGCCTGGTATTTTGGGCTCCAGCAAATTGCCCAAATTGATATTCAAGTGCCTTAGTAGCTAACTGGTTGTTCTTCACCTCGGCTGCCAATTTCACATAGTCATCCTGCAATTGAGCTTGGTTAGCTATCATCATCTTGAACATCTCCTCAATGCTGGGTGATGGTGGTGGAGGAGGTGCATTGTTGTTTCTATATTGTGCCTGATAGTTCTGATGCCCTCCTTGATTCCTCTGCGCCCCCTGACTCGAACTTTGCCCTTGATGGTTGTTGCTACCCCAAGAGAACTTCGGATAATTCCTCCAGTTGGAGTTGTAGCTGTTGCCATGCTGTTGGTGGTTGTTCCTCTGTACATTTCCCACAAAGTTCACTGAGTCAGGATTTGCTCCACAACACTCAGCTGAGTGCTCACTGCTCCCGCACACTTCACACCAAATCTGTTGCACTGCATTCACTGGGGCTTGAGGCTGGTTCATTGTCATGTTACTGAAGTGGGTGTTGAGTTGATTCTGTAAAGCAGCTATCTGTGCAGCAATAGCTGTAAAACCATCCACTTCTAGAACTCCTGCTGCTTTCCTTGTTCCTCCTCTTGATGAATTAGCATTCCACTCCAGATTGCCCTGCGAAATACTGTTTAACAAGGTATACAGCTCCTCATAAGTTTTCTCCAATGCTTGTCCCCCAGCTGCTGAGTCTAGCAAGATTTTTGTGTGGGGTTCCAAACCCTCTATAAAAGTGTGCACCAGCACATCATTGGATTGATGATGATGTGGACAATCCCGCAACATGGACTTGAATGTCTCCCAAGCTTGATATAGATTCTCTCCCTCTCTCTGTTTAAAACTTAGAATTTGACTTCTAAGTCTTGCTGTTTTACCGGATGGAAAAAATCATATCAAGCATTTCCTTGCAAGATCATCCCAAGTAGTAATAGAATTTGGTGGCTCACCTTTCAACCACCTCTTGGCTTCTCCCAATAGTGAAAAAGGGAACAATGTAAGCCTGACATAATCTGATGACACTCCAACGGGGATATAAGTGTCACTTATCTCCAAAAAATTTTGGAGATGCTGCTGTGGATCCTCATGAGGGAGACCTGTGAACTGCCCGCTGGTGTGCAGCAATTGCACCATGTTTTGTTTGAGCTCGAACCTCCCTCCTGGCTCAGGTTTGCGGATGCTAGATGTGACATTGTTAGCATGTGGGATTGCCACCTCGCGAACCGGCCTAGCTGCTACTTCCTTGGGCACTAACATTGCCCGTACTACTGGTGGATTCTGTTGTTGCTCCATGATTGTTTATTTGAGCAACTGCAGCTTTTTCTCTGGAGCTTCTCTACTCTGACGATGAAATAGTCTTTCAGGCTCTAAATATGAGTCCACCAGCTCCTTGTCCCTTGCCAGTGTTCAACAAAGATTATGTCTACAAAATACAGGCTAAAACCAAGTTGTCAACACTAAGAAAAAAAATATAGTGAATTAACACTTAAGAAAAATTCACCAATTGCCAGTCCCCGGCAATGGCGTCAAAAACTTGTTCGTCTATTTGTTATATGGGTGTATAACTACACGCAAGTGCACGTGGTCGAACAAGTAGTAAAGTGGCTTAAGTAAGCCAAGTATCGATCCCACAGGGACTGGGATGAGTTTACAAATTACTTAAGTGTTACTATATTGATTCTAAAAATGAAGACAACAGTGCAACGAAGAGTTTGATATATTTTGATTTCTAATTTTATCCTAAGTCTACAAAGATTATATAATTTGAGTCTGAACTATGAATGTGAGCATGTTAAGGTTAAACGAACATGTAAGGAAATAAATTATCGATGTGATTTGGTTAACTTTTCCTCCGGTTGCTAGTCAAGAACTATTGCCAATGGATTAAAACTCTCGTATTTAACCCAACTTAAGAATCATGAACCGTCCACCTACATTTCTGTGATTAAACGAAATTCATGTTCTAGCCATACAAACCCTGTTCCTTAATTGACTAATACGACCTTCAGGTATATTTCTATCCTGAAGGTAAATCAATTCTCAATTTTCCCAAACCAAGAAAAGATCATATCCTATTGATTCACAACTTTCCAATTTCTTTCTCTCTCGAGTGAAACCGGACTTTTTAGATGTACATTAATATAGGCCACACAATAATGCAGTAAGAACAAGAATCATTAGAACAACCATGGAAGAAAAGATGAAAAACGAAATTGATTAACAATCACATTTCAATACAATTGTTCTTAACCTCAGCAAGAAGAGGAATTAGCCACTCATTGTGGATTAAACATCGTTAAATGAGTGTTAAACATACAAGCAATTGAATTAAAGAAGGAGGTGATAGAGAAAAAACCCTGATAATTTCGTCCCCTCAACTGCCTGTAACCCACGTTCTTGCTCCACCAAGTCAGAATATTGAAAAATGAACCTAAGTGTTCTATTTATACTAGTGGGAATTTTTCCCGGAATAACAAGCAACGTGTCACGGAGTGCATCGCGGAGCACTGCCTCCGTGAAACGCCATAGACGTGGAGGCTCACTGGAAATGGACTGTCTAGGTAATAAAGCCCAACGTGGCACGACGTGCAACGCGGGGCTAGGCCAACATGCCATGGCCCCAACGCGCACCCACACTGGAATTTGGCCAAAAATTCCCTAGCCAGGTAGAAGGCCTCCGCGATGGCAACGTGACATGGCTCTATCGCGGAGCCCCTTTAATTCTTGCCATCCAATGCTTTGTCCTTTGATAATCATCCGAGTCCATCCTCAATCTTTCCCAACACGCATTTTAGCTTCACAAAATTACATTTCACCTGCAAAATAAAGCTAATCATGTTGGTTAGTATAAATTCACATTTTATTATAAATCACATGAGAATGTATAAACATTGATAGATATACAAGGCTACAATGACACATTTAGGTATCACTTGGGCATATAAATTTGCCCAAGATCACCCACCACTTGAATGAAATCCTGGGGGCGTGGGACACAGACGCTCATATCCTCCGTCAGCTGAATATTACTCCACCCTATGCAGACATCAGACGCACCTTGTGTGGAGCTCGATCGACAACCAGGTGGAGCAGGCACAAGGAGAGAGGCTACCACCAGACATTGCCCTACTCTCGGATGAACCGGGAGGCTCGGATTTGGTTGAAGATTGTGTGTTCATGCCTTATCCCGGGGGTGCACATGACAGGTCTCACCCGGGATAGAGTTTGCTTGGTGTATGCCCTGATGAAGGGGTTGGAAATCAATGTGGGGGCGGTGATCATCTCCGCCATGAAGAGAGCCCGACTGCATCAGGGGCATAGATACGGGTTCAGTGGTCTGTTTACCACGTTCCTGAGGGGATACAATATTGAGGAGGAAGCCCTAGATTACATCCCTCAGATCGACAGACGTGCCTTGGATGTCACCAAAACCAAGGCACCTGACACTATTTTTGGGCCGGTGCTCACACTAGCCGAGCGACATGCTCGGGATGATCAGTACATGGCCCGCATGTACGGGATGCAGATGTTGCAGCTGCGCATCGGAGGACGGCCTGCAACGGAGGATGAACATTGGTAGCTCGAGTTGGATTACCCTTTCAATGAGAATGCCCGAGCTTTATGCAGAGTGGGGCCTGCATTTGTGGAGCCCGTGGATGATGGTGTCCCTACTGATGAGGAGACACACCGGGAGGACTTAGATGTTGAGTCGGACGAGGACGGCGGGGGCGATTCTGACATGGGGGACGAAGCACTAGCACCTGATGAAGAAGTTGAATACTTTGATTGATCAGGGAGTTTCACCACCCAACCTTTGTGATATTTTTAAATTATGTGAACACTGGGGACAGTGTTCGGCTTAGGTGTGGGGTGGGACTAGTTAGGTGCTAGCTGTTTTGTTTATGTTTTGTTTATGTTTGTTGTGCTTGTGCTAAATGTGACCTTGTGACTCTGTGTTTCGTGTTCTGTAATTAATGTGGGTGTTGTAATGAATCTTGAGCTGTTGTTGTGTTGCTGTTGTGTATGATGTGTAAATATTTTTCAAATTATATTTTTATCTTTTTCTATCGATTTTTCTATCAAAATTTTTTGTTGAATTTTTTTATGTTGGGTTTCTGGGCTTTTGTTTTCGATGCTTTTACCGAGAATAGTCCTATTGAACCGAAGTCGTAGATAGCGACTGTTCCCTATGATGGATGGATGACGACCGTCTTAAGGGAAATGTAGTCCATAGGAGTAACTTTTTTCTTTTTTTTTCTTCTTTCTGTTGTTTGTTTCCCAAACGTATTGCTGTAATGGTTCGAAATTCTTGTTACGTGTTGTACATGATATTAAGATGCAAAGGTGATTCGTATGAAAGCATGCAAAAGTGTTAAACATGTTGAGATACCTAGGCCATAGAATTCGATTCGGTGTGATCGAGGCTTAATAGTGAATTCTTGTAATTAGCTGATTGAAGAGTCTGTGAATATGTCTAGAAAGGATGTGGATTGTAGGAAAGGATGTAGGCATTTCTTTGAATAAACCGAAAGTTTCTCCCTTATCATACCTACCTTGAATGTTACATCCTAGTTAGCCCCATTGAGCCTTTAGCCTATTCTTTGAGAGGTACAAACCGAGCTTAATCCCTTCTTTTCATTAGCCGTGAATTTGATCCAAAACCCTTAAGAGCTTAAGAAAAAAAACATTTTTCCCAAAGTGTAAAGGAGTGAGAAGTGTGAACCAGAAGGAAAGCGGAAGTTGTGAAAACTAAAGAAAAGGTAAAAGATGCACTTGTTGAAATTGATTAATTAATAGTAGAGAGTAAGAGAATCCATGAATGAGAAAAAAAATAAAGATGCATAACTACTCTTTGCTAGTAAGTTGAGTGTGCTTAAAGAAATGGGAACAAAAACAAAGAAGAAAATTCAAAAATGAGAGGATGGAGGAAGAAGCAATGCCCGTACTAAAGGTGGGATGTATTGAAGAGCGCTTAGGGAAGCTAGTTGCTATTATTGGTTAGCCCAGTATTGACTAGTTCCTCAACTTACATTACAACCCGTTAAGTCCTACGTGATCTTACATCACGCGTCCTTATATTAGTGGAGTAAAACACTAGAGGCAAGCTTATGGTTCATGACATGATGCATGTGAATTCTTTGGGAGAGCGAGCGAAATTGTAATTATATACCCCTACACGTAGTGCTTTGGAAATCTTATGATGGCAAATGGGGTAATTCTCTTATGTTGTGAGGGCACATGCTTGACGAGAGATAAAATTTTGTGTTAGATGTCTTGATCAGTTGATTTGCATGAGTTTGCCAAGATCGAGAATCGATTCTTGAGGTTAGGAGGTCTTAATGTGGTGTACTTCATTGTATTGATGATACCATGCATGTCTTCTTGATGATTTGCTATCCTAAATAATCTGTATAGTCGTAGCTTGAATGGTCGAGCCAAATTAGTTATGTGCGGGTTTCAATTGCATGAGATGTGAAAGTATTGCTCGAGGACGAACAAGGTTTTAAGTGTGGGGTAAGTGATCTTTGGCAGAATTGCATGCCCAAGTGATACTCAAATGCTACATTTCGACTTGTTTATCTATTATTATGTGTATATTCTCATGTGATTATTTGATAAATGTGAATTTATACTAACCAACATGATTAGTGTTGTTTTGCAGGTAAAAGAAAAATTTGGAAGCTAATATATATGTTGGTGAAGTCCGGGAATGGACTTGGAAGCAAGAAGCGGAAGTTGACAAGGGAAAGTGGCAAACATAAGGGCTCCACGATGGCGCCGTGTCACGCTACCATCGTGGAGGCATTCTGTCTGGGATGAATTAATTATGTCAAATTCCAGTGGAGGTTCGCGTTACCTCCGTGGCACGGAGGCAGTGCTCAGGCCAAACTCCGCATGGGGCCATGTGATGCGCAGGCCAGTCTTTGTTTAGAGTGGCATGACACAGTCTTCCAATTGCCATAACAGGGAGCGCGACTGCCCTGGTGATAGAGTTAGTTTGCCCCCACAGATGATGAGAATTAGGCCCAGGGAGTTCTTCTTTCACTCTTTTACTTGTGCATTATTGTTTTAGCACTGAGGACCATGATATTGATTAAGTGTGAGGTGGGAGAAGTAAACTTTCTTGTACCATGTATGCTTTGATTGCTAAATTTGTTCATGATGGGCCTAGAATATTTTTTGTAATGCATGACTTATTCCTGCTAAGCTTGTAGTATTTTTGTGATTTTTTTTGTTTTTTTTTGTTTGGGTTTCCTAGATTTCTATTTTTGGTGCTTTTTCGGTGGATAGTACCTTAGAAATGATTAGAGGGTCTAGATTTTTTTCGAGTCATAGTCATGACTGTTCCCGATGATGGATGGATAATGACCATCTTAAGGGAAAATTATTCATTCTTAGAAGAGTAAGAACTTGAGACCTTATCAATGTTAGGTGTTTCACTTAGGATATCATTGAGACTTTGTATAATTCACTAAAAATGCATGAAAAGGTAGAAACACTTAGACTTTTGGAACTTGACTCCTACGCTTGAAATATCGTAGGAAGTCGGCAGCACATGGGCAAGGGCAATGCTGCAACCTGGGCAATGCATAGGGCAGATAGTGCACCAGGCCTCGTGTCATGCCAAGCCCCTAGCACGATGCCATGCACCAGGCCCCGCGCCATGCCAAACGTTGAAACATGGCTATATCATCAACTTTCTTGACCAAAGAGGTTGGTTAGGAAAAGTAAATAACAATGGAAATTTGAGGCTACCAACCCTCATCTAATTATTTTGAGCTCTAACCGAGGATAGTTAATCCAAAACTTATGGCAAGGGCAAAATATATACACCTAAAGTCCGAGAGAATTTAGGTGAAATTTATCTAGTAGGTCGAGAGACGTTAGATGAACTTAATCGTCAGTCTTACATAAAATTCACAAGGATAGATCAATAATAAAATAAGCCTACTATGTTATGAATCATGGGGAGCACAGTCCTAGTTTTGTCTCATTAATTTGATAAAAACTTAAGCACTATTTAGAATTACTTTTTCTTTTATCTGCAACAACCCTTCCGAAATATTGACTATCAATGATGTACCCATCATCAACATATTATTTCTACCCTCTTCCCTGTGGGATCGACCCCAACCTAGTGGGGTTACTATATTTGACAACGACCTCTTTATACTTCATTATGAGATCTAATTGGGCGTGATCACTTGGGCATGTAAATATGCCCAAGATCACTCACCTTGCAGGCTATTGACCTGCTTATCTTCCTTCTTCGCTTTGACCATAATATTTGTGAAGTTCTCTCAAGTGAGGAGAAACATCCCGGCCAGTGCTTTTGGAGTGTTGGCTCTACGGAGTGCAGCTAATGCGGGTCGAGGTGGTGTAAGGGTATATGAACTAGTCTCTTAAAGAGTTGTCTTGGCTTGAGTGGCACCTGGAGCATTTAAGGCTGGAGGTATATATGTGCCAGCTGTGTCTGGCTCTGTTGCTCTCAATGGGACCTCATTGTAGATGCCCTTTAGATTGAGCTCTGCATCTACCGTCATTGGGAAGTTTAAGTGGTGCTGAATAGTGAGGCTTGTTTCCACCTATTTCTCTTTTATAGAGTGGTCCTCCCAAGGTAGTGTTGGTACCCTTTCCTGGTTGTAAAGTGCAGTGGTGAGGTGTTACACCCCAAAAAAATTTTGATGTTTAAAAGTATCGGGAGAATGAAATTGCAAAGGGGTGATTAAATCATGGAATGAATATATAGGGGTGATTAAAGAATTGAATTGAAATTTTAATCCAAAGGGAACTTGGTAACAAAATTCGAGTTCACGGGTTATTACGAGAAAATATTTTTTAACAAGTCTCGTATATGGTTTAAATTTGAATGATCATATCTCCAAATATATAGTTAGTTAGAAGACCTACAACCTATCAAATTAGATTTCTTTTAGTCTAGATTTTAGAACATTAAATCGCTCGTCAATTGGAGTTCGGAGTAAAATGTTATAGCCATTTTATCGGGCAGTGACGTGAGCGTGACGACCTAGTACTTCTACCGCCCTACCTCCTTAAAAATCATATTTTAAGTTGTTGAAAACATTTCATACATATACAGGTTTGACCTGCTTGCTTAGAAAATATATTTTCTCTCCATTTCTATTCAAGAATCAAGGCAAAACAGCCATCAAAATTCATACCAAAAGCTAGCAAATTCCGAGGAGAAGTTCGTAGAGCTTTGGAGATTGTTTCTACCGGACTATTTTGTCAGTTGCTTCTGTGTTAGAGCTTGTTCTAGGAAGATTAAATAGGAGTAACATAACTCCTATCTTGGGTAAAGTTAACTCCAAGTAAGGGTAAGCAACCCCCTCTTTGTTTCATATAGGTTTTGTGAAAGGAACTTAGAGGAAGTTTGTAGTAATTTGTGCTACTTGTTGTGTTGTTGAACTGTTGCTGCGTTTCTGAGGCAGAAACAAGCTTCATTTATACTCTATCATATTAGGAGTTTATTAGAAGGAAAAGGTAAGAGTTTTACCCCTCAATCTTTCAAGAATTTTCAAGTTAAAACTAAAAGTTGAAAGCTAAGAATGATATATTGTTTTTATGTGTTGTTGTGTGAAGTTGCTACTGTAATTATACTGAATATATACTCCATTATGGTGGGATTTAATAACAAGGAAAACTTGGTAAAATCCCCCTTTCCATTTTCTTTAAAGTTTGTGAAGAAAAGTTAGTAACAAAGTATTGAAATGATGCCTTGTATTTATTGTTGTGGCTGCCTATTGACATGATATTTTGGCTGGATAACTTGGCTTAAAATAGCCTTATTTCATAGTTGAAATCTCAAGGAATTGAATAGGGACGAATATTAATTGTTGGAGGAATAATCGGCTAAGGGAACACGTCAACACAAGGCATGTAAAGGCGCCATTCTCCTTGTTTTTTAAGCATGACTTAGTACTACTGATAAGGCCTATAGTTATGCATTTTGAACTCGTGTTTGGACATGTATGATTATATCAAAGAGTTAGAAATGCTTGATATTAAGTTTGAGTTGGTAAGTTCCATGACCAGAACATATGCTTGGATCGAGACACGGGACAAAGAACCCCAATAGGCTCCAAGTCGGCCCATGGGATGAACATAATATCTACGTTCAACATTTTAAATGCAGAAATTTAACATATAACATAGAGGAATTCTAAAAATCTGATAACATCGAATAACTAAATACATAACACAAGTCTGAAGCTGAATTCATACTATGTTTGATAAGCCTCTACTATTGACGAGTTGATGGTACAAGACCCCAACTAACTCACTAAAGTCTGAAATTGAAAATACTAAATACAATTGATAAAGGGCCCTTGGAAGATGAGGACTCACCAACTCTGGCCGGGAGATGCTAAAATTGAGGATCTGGCTAACAGAGGGTCTGAGCCTGAATATCTAAGCCTGTATCATGAAATGATACATCATAGAGTTGTGGTCAGTACGTGAAATATACCGAGTATGCAAGGTAAGTAAAACCGCTAAGTAAGTAAAATCAGAGATTATGCATATCATAAACATTTCATCATAAGAGTTTGAGAGTAGGGCTTGCATGCTATTATCTGAAAACATGATTTAAACATATCTGATTATGATAACTAAATCAAATTACCCAAAGCTGAAAACTGATAATCATAAGTAAAACTGAACATTTGGGTCAAACCTGCTGAAAACATAATATCTTAACTGATGAACATGCATAACTGAAATAATGAGGAACAATGGGAGACTCGTCATATAACTAACATTACAACAATAAAGCTTACGTGGTCCTGACAATTACACTCAAGTGGACAGAGCCGTCTAAAGCCTTGCCAGGGCTAAGGATGCTACCATGATATCGATATCAAGCTGAAGGCCCCTTGGGGCAGGGGAAGCTCACAATGGAGGTCCCAAATAATCTGAACATACCTACATTGGCACATAGTTCTGAGGCATAGGGTTGACTGACCCTTAGCCTACTTGGTGCTAGACACTACTCCCAAAAACATGCATATGCTCTCCATCGTTTTTCAACGAAGCTGACCATCGTCTAGTGACGAAGCTAAATCATAACTTACATGCATAGTATGAAATCATAATATGAGGAGTCTTGGGCTCAAACAATATCACAAGCTAAAAAGAGTGGGAGTCTAGACTCCTAAATCATGTGGTAAGCTAATAACATGAAATTTAGATAAATCATGAAACGTACTTGATCATATGGGCTTGCCCAATACTTAAACATGATTGAAATAGACTTTGATTACTCAAAACATGAATATAGACATGGGTAATTCGAAATCATACTTTCATCATGAACATCTCATCATAATTAGAAGCATAGATCATAATCTCATCTTTTCATGAACTTCCATAGATGGGCATCTTATTTGTAAAACTTTAAAATCATAATTTGTAATTTAAAACATGCATATAAATCATAATCCAACATTAGAAACATGCATAGAGAATACCCATGATAGATTCATGAATCACACATGCATACATTAACATGAAAGGAACTTGGGCACATGATCTAAACATGAAATTGAATGGAGTGTTAGGGAGGAAACTGATACCTCAAGCTGGAACTGTGCCAAAAGGGAATAGATGCGGGTATTTAGCCATCATATCTGCTTCCGCTTTCCACGTAGCTCCCTCAACATGCTGGTTCCTCCACAACACCTTCACTGAAGCTACTTCTTTGTTTCTTAGCTTTCGAACCTGACGATCAAGTATTTCCACCGGAACCTCCTCATAGCTAAGGCTATCCTTCACACTTACCCTCTCCACTGGAACAACTAAAGTCGGATCACCCAAGCTCTTCTTTAAGAGCGATACATGGAAAACTAGATGAATTGAAGCTAATTCTGAGGGAAACTCCAACTCATAGGCCACCTTCCAACACGTTTTACAATCCGATACGGACCAACATAATAGGGACTAAGTTTCCCTTTCTTTCCGAATCTCATCACCCCCTTCATGGGAGATACTTTCAGAAACACCCAATCATCAACTTCAAACTCAAGTTTTCTCCTCCTCACATCTGCATAGGACTTTTGCTGACTCTAAGCTGTTCTCAGTCTTTCCCTTATAAGTTGAACTTTCTCCATAGCCCCATGGACTGAATCTAATCCTATCAATGCAGCTTTACCGACCTCGAACCAACCAATAGGCGATCTACATCTCCGCCTATAAAGAGCCTCAAACAGTTGCATCTGAATGCTGAAATGATAGTTGTTGTTATATGCAAACTCAATGAGAGGTAAATGATCATCCCAACTACCCTTGAAATCAATCACACATGCTTTCAACATATCCTTAAGAATCTGAATGGTCCACTCGGCCTGACTATCTATTTGGGTGTGAAATGCTATGCTAAGCTTGACCTAAGTTTCAAGTCCCTTCTGAAACGATCTCCAAAACTGGAAGGTAAACTGAGTACCTTTATCCGATATGATGGACAAGGGAACTCCATGCAATCGAACTAACTCCTGAATATACAATTTAGCATAATTCTCCACTGAATCGGCGGTTTTGACCGATAGAAAATGAGATGCTTTAGTAAACCTATCTACAACCACCCAAATCGAGTCATACTATCGACGAGTACAAGACAACCCTGTAATGAAGTCCATATTGATCTCCTCCCACTTCCAAGTAGGAATACGAATGTCTTGAAGCACACCTCCAGGTCTTTGATGCTCAACCTTCACCAGTTGACAATTCGGACACTTAGCCACAAACTCTGCTATGTCCTTCTTCATGCTACTCCATCGATAGTCTTCCCTAGGTCACGGTACATTTTGGTGGCACCTGGATGTATAGAATACCTGGAACCATGAGCCTCGTGCAATAGCTGCTCCCTCAACTCATCAACGCTCGGTACACACAAACGACCCTGATATTAAAGCACACTATCTCTCCCTTGGGAGAAGACCTCCACCTTCTGATTCCAGACAGCTTCCTTTAACTTTACCAAAATAGGATCCTCCTCTTGCTTAGCCTTGGCTTCAGTCACTAAAGATGATTCTGATCCATTTTGAACAATAACACCTCCATCTGTCGAGTCAACAAAACGAACTCCCAACTGTGCAAGCCGATGCAAATCCTTCACTAACTCTTTCCTCTCCTCATCTACATAGGACACACTCTCCATAGAAAGCCTGCTAAGAGCGTCTGCCACCATATTTTCCTTGCCCGAATGATAAAGGACACTCATATCATAATCTTTAACGCGCTCCAACCACCTTCTCTAACGTAGATTTAGATCCTTCTGGGTAAACACATACTGTAGGCCTTTGTGGTCCATAAACACATCCAATGGACCCTATACAGATAGTGTCTCCAAATCTTCAAGACAAATACTACCGCCGCTAACTCGAGGTCATGAGTCGGGTAGTTCTTCTCATGGACTTTCATCTGCCTAGAAGCATAGGTTATAACCTTATCATGCTGCATTAGTACACAACCAAGGCCAATTCTCGAGGTATCGCGATAAACCACAAATCCATCGGTACCCTTAGGTAGGGTCAACACTGGTGCTGATGTGAGTCAAGTCTTCAACTCTTGGAAGCTCTTATCACAAGCCTCCGACCATTGAAACTTCACTTTCTTCTAGGTCAACTTAGTCAATGGTGCTGCAATGGACGAAAATCCTTCAACAAACCTTTAGTAGTAACCACCTAACCCAAGAAACTGCTGATATCCGAAGGATTCACTGGTCTAGGCCAGTTCTCAGAGCTTCTCTCTTTTGAGAGTCCACTTGTACACCCTCACTTGACACAACATAGCCCAAAAATGCTACTGAGTCTAGCCAAAACTCGCACTTTCTAAACTTAGCATATAATTGGCGATCCTTAAGAGTCTGTAGTACCACCCTCAAATAAGCGGCATGCTCCTCTTCCCTCCTAGAGTATATGAGAATATCATCTATGAACACAATCACGAGTATATCCAAATATGGCTTGATGTTATACTCCATAAGATGTTGGCGGCTAGTGTTAGTGTGCGTGTGCGTGGGCTTGTGGTGAGCAATGAGAGCTTGACGCGTGTGGGAAGAGCCTCGGAGGCAGGACGAGCGGGGACATCATCGAGGGAATTAGCAGGGTCTGGCGAGGCCAGGTCGTGAGGGCTTGCACGACGCGCCAGCCCTGCTTGTGCGATTGAAAATGCGGTGCACCGGCCCTTCCATCACCCTGGGCTGCGCGACACAACAACATCTTGGCGCTATGGCCAGCGCTGGGTGCCACCCCCTGCCACCACCCTACCTATATTTGTAAGTATTTATTGATCATTTGAATCATTGTAAAAAGTTCCCTTGACCCAAACTAGAGAACAAACGCAAATTTCATCCAATTTTCATCAAATTACATCCAATTTTCATCAAATTACGCCGTCAAACTCCGTCCAAACACAAATTCATCTTGGATATTGAGTTCTAGGCCTACAAGAAGTATCTATATGGAGTTATTACTTAAAAATTCACTCGGTATATTAGAACCCTGCCGAGTAAAGGTTGTCAGAATTACTCCAAATTGAGTCCTAAACGGCCACATGCAATAGGTAAGTATTTCTCTCTTTTAAACTCTCGAGAAATTGTGGGTTTTTGGCCAAGTTAAATAGAGTTGAATTATAGTTATTATTATTATCAAAAGATTTCATTGTTTGCCAAAATTTATTATTAAAAATAGCCCTATTCTCTCAATGTAAGGGCTGCGGTTGAGTGGAACCGCCGGTTACAAGTTGAAATTCATCAGTCAAACGAGAATCAGCATACGAGGTATGTTAAGGCTTATCTCTTCGGAAAGTTATTCTCATCATATAATGATACGACCTATGCCTTCGAAAGTAGTCAATGATCCTGTATGTTGTGATTAGCTGTTGCTGGTAGATAATTAGATTATACATTGTGATTAGCTACTGCTAGTAGATAGAAATCATGTATGTTGTGATTAGCTGCTGTCAGTAGATTATGATTATATATGTTGTAGTTAGCTGCTAGAAAACATATTGAGAGTATATTGTAGTATCCCTTGTCGGGAAAGAGTATGTTAAGTGTGACTCATGCTAGGAGCATCATAGAAACTCTTCTGTTCTTCAGTTCACTGTATTAGTAGAATTATGATGTTTTGCAGTCATGCCAAGGCCTTAGAAGTTTATGGTGAGCCATTGGGCCTGATTTGGTAAGTTGAACAACATCGGGCAAAACCCGACAATATGACTTTCAGTTTGACGCCTATATTGTTGGTAAAGCTTGCCTAGAGGCCGTTGGCCTACCTTATCGCCTCCAGGGCTAGAATTTGGATAGGATGGTCATAGCTTAGAGTTAGCGGCACCAGGATTTCCTAGTGAACTGAGTGACAGCTTGCAATCTAGTAGTTTCAGTTAGGGGTAGGCATAAATATCGAAAAATCAAAAGACCAGACCGAAATGAACTAATTTGGTTTTTCGGTTTAAGTTCTTTTTTATAAAATTTTGGTTATTTGGTTTGGTTTTCGATTTTAGAATTTCAGTTTTTCGGTTTAACCGAAATTTTATATATTCTTTTAAAAAAATGGAAAATAAAAAATAAAATTATAACTTAATTTCAAGAAAATACAAGTACGACACCCAACCCAATCTCTAAGCCCATTTAGAGAATTATTTATTATAATTGATATAATTACTTATGTTTTTTAAAAATAACAAGTTTTATAATAGTTTAGCATGCTAAGAAAATTCTTATGATTACTAATATGCTTTGCAGAAAGAGGAAATATATAATATTTATTTAACCAAAAACTAGGGACGATAGATTATTGAAATATTTAAAGACCCTTAATTTTTTGTTGGGTCAGTTATAAGGATATTAAGCAAGTGAGAAAATTTATTATCAAATTCTATGTATGTATTATTAAATGTAAATCAACTGATTCCGCTAAGAATATGTAAATAAAATTTAAAATATTGCCTAATTATTATTATTTTTACTTACAATTAAGCTTAGTTGAATTAAACTTTAGAATTCAAAACTTAAAATAATTTATTTTGAATTTAAAAAAATAAAATAACTCATTTTTAATTAAAAAAGTAGCTCATTTTGTAAGGGGAAAAAATATCCCATTAATTAGGTCCATAACCGAAAAAACCGAATTAGAGAAACCAAATCAAATTTGAAAAAAACAAACCGAACCGAATTAGTTCGGTTCGGTGTTCGGTACACTAAATAAAAAGCCGAAAAACCAAAAACACAGTACCAAAATTATAAAACATCGAACCAAAAAATTGAATACCCACCCCTAGATTCAGTCGACTTGGTGCTTGTCATACAGGCCGCCCAGGAAACCATCCGTAGCTGCTACAAGTCTCATAGACCAGTCGATCCCTAAGGAGGGAATCTTATTAGTAGTTCCATGTGGGGACAACACCCCAGCTTACTTGTATAAAGACCCATGTACAGGCTGTCGTGAGGGTCTAGGTCCAGATAAACCTGCCTACGAGGCTATGAATTGCCCAGAAAATCCATATGAAATCTAAACAGACCAAGTTAATGTCTAAGGGACTAGAACCATAGTAGTACAATATTACCTTCAGTCTAAGAATTACAATAAGCTGCCTATGGAAGATTAGGGGCTGACTACTCAAGTAATTGGTCATTTGCGACCTTACAGTTCGCTTATAAGCAATGGTTGTCCTAGTGTAACAGTCAGAGTATCATTTAGGCCACTCCAGATCTCTCCCTACACGGTCTAGACCATTATAATCACTGTTAGGATCCTCTGATCAGATATAGGCACACGGGGTGTGCCTGTGGGCAACTAAAAAGACTATTCTAGGGGCGAGTAGCGGTCGCGTTAGACCCTAAAAGCCAGATAAGCCTTTTTGAGTAGCTAGATTGAGACTATAATACAGTATATCAGTTGGGATTGACCCCACTTAGGATAGCTTTCTGTTGACCAACTTTAGGGTTGCTAATTGTGTCTTCGCCTATGGGGCTATTGATCGCTCAGAGGAGCTATATGATAATGTCATCGCCTACGGGGCTATTGATCGTTCAGAGGAGCTATATGATGTTTGACGGGACCATACTCAGGCCTAGTCCATATTTACGTCCATCCACGTATGGACCTCTTTTTATGCCGTATCGGCATCGCTGACCTCCGTGGAGCCTTGTGTGCCCAGGGTACAGTTATAGGAGCCCAACGGGCTCAGACAAAGTTGTAGGAGTCTAGCGGGATCAGATGCGAACCCAAAAGCTAGGTAGGTTGACTATAACACTAGTAGAATCATAAGAACCTGGATAGGGGTATATAGATTAGATTGTACTTGGTAGGACTTATGGGGGCCCCAGTAGGTTATTTCTGTCTTACTTGCACCTTCCAGGCTTATGGGGGCCAGGTTAGGTTCTTGTTTGTATACTTTCTTGTTAGCTGTAGCCTATGAATGTGTAGTCGTACAGTTTTAGCTCATATACATGTAGTGTTTTACTAGATGCAGGTTATGGATAAGAAAGCTCACAGGTTAACTTCTGCCCCTTCTTTCTACTTACCTTTAGTCTTTATCAGCTTCTATTCAGTCTTATTTACTGCCTTACATATTTGGTACATATTGTACTGACACCCAACTATGGGGCGCTGCATACTTGCCTACAGGTTTAGACAGACAGGTCATGAGATCTCTTAGCAGCTATTAAGAGTAAAGTAGATTGACCAACTCCTTTCATTTGGGGTTTCCAGGTTGTAGAGGTTACCTATATTTTATTGGTATAACATTTGGGTAGGTCGGCGCCCTGACCCGACCACTATTTTTATTCTTAGAGGCTTGCAGACTACAGTCTTCAGTTAGATGTCCGTGTTGGCCATGTGGGGCCTATGTATGTCCTATTTTTCATGTTGGCCGTGTTGGGCCTAGTCTAACCAGTTAATTGGCAGCCTTGTCGGCTGTAGTATTTATATGACTGCTTGTTTTTCATTCTGTTATAACTAGACAACATGATGGTCTTGTCAGCCCGTATAGGATCCCTTTTAATGTTATGTTGGCTGGGTTAGCTATTTTCTTTTATAGGTGTTGCGTGGCCTTTTCGGCCCGAGGCTGTGTTTACAACCGAGATATAGCAGTTAGTTTTCTTGATTTTGAGTCACTGGTAGGCACCAGAGGTGCATATGCCCAACCAGGTTAGCCCAGATCCTAGTGTGGTGTTAGGTTCCAGTCATGCCTCCCAAGATGGGCCGTGACACTTGAAAACCCTATTTATCAAATCCATAAAAGTTGCAGGAGCATTCGTTATTCCAAAAGACATAACTACAAACCCATAGTGACTATACCGAGTCCTGAAGGCTGTCTTTGAAATTTCACTCTCCCGAACCCTGAGCTGATGGTATCCAGATCTAAGGTCTATCTTTGAAAAGCACTTAGCACCCTAAAGCTAGTCAAACAAATCATCAATCCTAGGGAGAGGATACCTTTTCTTGATTGTAACCTTGTTCAATTGCCGATAATCAATGCACATCTGAAAGGAACCATCCTTCTTTCGGACAAAGTGCATTGGTGCACCCCATGGGAATTTGCTAGGTCTGATGAAACCATTGTCTAAGAGATCCTTCATCTTCTCCTTCAACTCCTTTAACTCGGCTGGGGCTATTCTGTAAGGAGGAAATATATAGGCTGCGTATCGGGAAGAAGGTCAATACCTAAATCGATCTCCCTCTCGGGAGGAACTCCCGATAAATCATCTGGAAACACTTCTGGATATTCACTCACTATAGGAACTGACTGAATAATCGTGGTTTCAGATGTAGCATCCTTAACCCTAACTAGATGGTACATGCAACCCTTAAAAATCATCTTTATGGACTTAAGGTAGGAAATGAAGCAACCTACAGGCATAGCTGAACTACCCTTCCACTCTAGGACTGGCTCACCCGGAAATCGAAACTCTACCGCACAGGTTCTACAATTTACTGAGGCATAACATGCATGAATCCAATCCATGACAAAGATAACATCAAAATATGTCATGTCTAGCTCTACTAAATCTGCTGAGGTGACTTTCTGAGGACTGTGACAGGGCAATTTCTATATACCCATTGAGCTATAACTAAATCATCGACTGGAGTAAAGACTGAGAAGGGTTCTGATAGGATTTTGGGTCTGACTATGAAACTACTAGCAACATAGGGCATCACAAAAGATAAGGTAGCCCCTGGATCTAACAATGTATATACATCAAGGTGAAATACTCGTAACATACCAGTGACTACATCTAGAGAGACCTCATGCACCAGAAAAGATCCGAGGGCATAGAATCTGTTTTGACGCTGACCACCACCCGTACTAGTGGATGCACCCCATTAAGCTATGCGTGCTGGTGGGGCTGCTGAACTAGTGGCTAGGACTCGGCCCCTATCATGGACCTGTATGGATGCCGGACAATCTCTGAGCCTATGTTCGGGCTTACCACACCCGAAACAAGCACTTGTACCTGCTAAGCACTGACCCGTATGTCTCCGGCCAGACTTGCCACACTCTAGGATGGTGGACTCTGCGGGTCTGCTCCCCTGACCTCAGGAGCCTAATGCTGGCCCTTCTGGTCACGCCTAGACCTGGATGGCACACTCATAGCTGACAACACTGAAGCTGTAGATCTCTGGTGGGACTGCTGATAGTGCCCACCACCAGGTCTATGCTGGGAGAATATGAAGCTATTAGTCTTGGCCCTCTTGGCCTCTCTCTCCCACTCACTCACATGTACCACCTCTATCCGCTAGGCGTACGAACTATCCAGGGAAAGTCAATATCCTGATGAAACATCACAATACAAAAATTTTTGACCAAGTAGTCTGCTATCCCATGCACGAACCGACTCAGTTGGGCTCTCTAATCTGCCACCATCTTAGGTGCGTACATGGACAAGCGAGTGAACTATAAAGCGTAATCCTGGATTGTCATCTTACCTTGCTTTAGGTTCACAAACTCAGCTGCTTTAATCTCCCTCATCTCACGAGGGAAGAACTGATCCAGAAATGCGGTATGGAACTCATCCTAACCAATGGGGCCTCCTCCAACTGTCCTGCTATTCTTCCATTATCTGAACGAGATGTGCATAATTCCTTTCAACTAATATGAGGCTATATCTGTGAACTCCTCCCCGGTCAACCCCATGATTTGGGTGATCTTCAGAACTTCATCAATAAACTCATGTGGATCCTTGTCCACCTTTGATTCGAGAAACTCCAGAGGGTTCATCCTTAGAAAATCTCTAACTCTTGTCGTTGCTGCATTCCCAATCTGAGGGACATGCGCTACTACCTGTTGGTTGACCTGGCGGTCAAGACCTGAGCTAACATCTGAATGGCAACCCTAAACTCTACATGGGCCACCTGCTCGGGTACATGCTCCTTTGGGGCTGGTGGTGCCTGCTGGTGTCCATCCCCATTGCCATTCTCATGGAAATCTCTATTTCCATTTCTTCTTCCGTTAACTCGGTAAGGAGGCATGATTCTGCAAACACGTATATCACGAACTAGAAAGATAGAGGGACATTTCATTACGTGGCATAGATCATGAAAGAAGGAAAGTTTCCTAAAACGTTCCGTAGCCTCTTTGTTATAAGTGTGGCATGCTTTACACCCATGAAAAAGACTCTACTTAACACATCTTTCGGACACCCTAGGACGCTACCATAATATCGGTATCAAGCTGAAAGCCCCTTGGGGGAAGGGAAGCTCACAAGAGAGGTCCCAAATAATCTGAACATACCTACATTGGCACATAGTTCTGAGGCATAGGGTTGACTAACCCTTAGCCTACTCGATGCTGGACACTACTCCCAAAAACATGCATATGCTCTCCATCATTTTTCAAAGATGCTGACCATCGCCTAGTGACGAAGCTGAATTATAACATACATACATAGTCTGAAATCATAATATGAGGAGCCTTGGGCTCAAACCATACTACAAGATGAAAAGAGTGGGAGTCTAGACTCCAAAACTATGTGGTAAGCTAATAACATAAAATTTAGATAAATCATGAAATGTACTTGATCATATGGGTTTTCCCAATACTTAAACATGCTTGAAATAGACTTCTGATTACTCAAAACATGAACATAGACATGGGTAATTCAAACTCATACTCTCATCATGAACATCTCATCATGATTAGAAGCATAGATCCTAATATCATCTTTTCATGAACTTCCATATATGGGCATCTTATTTGTAAAACTTTAAAATCATAATTTGTAATTTAAAACATTATAAAACATTCCCATAAATCATAATCCACTATTAGAAACATGCAACATAGAACACCCATGATAGATACTTAGAGATCACAAGTTGGGTTAGAACCCCATAGATTCATCAACTTAGAAATCACATGAAATTGAAGAGGTATTGGGCATGGGAGTGGATGGATACACCCATTCATAACCCTACATACCTGAAAATTTTTGATTACACAATCCTCTTGAATGCCCAAAGGAATTTTGGGGAAGAACTTGATGAATCCTAAGCTTGATCACCCTTAGAAACTACTAGGCTTGCATGCATGGATAGGAATAGGTTTAGAATGAGTTAAAACCCCTTAAAACACACTTATCTGAGCTTAAAATGATGTAGTTTAGGTGTTAGGAGCTTAGAAGTTACGAATTTACCCTTACTAAATTCGTAGGAATTTGGCTACTGTCTGGAGCACCGACCAATCCAACGGGTCATCCTGAGCTCCAATAAATCATTACTTTGCTTGTTGTTTCACCCCATTTATAGACTCGGGTCTTCTACCACGACCAGATATGATGAGTCGTTACTAGTCCCAATGACTCATCGTGTTCGTTCGTTGTCACCACAATTCACTTCCTGGAGATCCTCCCAACGGAATCATACCACGACTAGTGGTTTCAAACAATGGGTCATGCCGTGTACTGTGCCGTCTACTAGGACAAGAACCACCCTCACAATGACCCCCTTACCACTACTCGTTATAACAACCAACGGGTTATCCTTAGACTCGTTAATTCCAAGTTCACTTCTACAAACTCTCACCATGAGTGCCTCCAACAGGTCGTTAGACCCACCAACGACTCGTACCATGAGTCGTTTTGAGAGAAATCTCAATTTTTTTCTTCTATTTTCATTTCAACTTCTTGATTCTAGTCTTAAGCACTTCTTGGGTATTATAGTAAGAGTGGATTGGAATAAGTAAATATGAAGCAAAAATGTTTTACTTACATTTGTTGGCATATTATGATTGTCATAGCTATAGATTGAGTTTGGAGACCCCTCAACATGGGTACTGTCATCTGGTACTTTACATTATATTGCATATGTGATGTTAAATGTGTTTGGAATATTGGTTGCTAAGATGATTTAGTAAGAAAAGCTAAACCACGATGGTTAAACGAATCTAAGCTAAGCATAGAGGTTGCGATTAATTAAGGGTAAATGAGCTTATTAAACTAGAACTTCCTTATTATGGTTGTCATTTATCTTATGTGTATATTATGAAATATGTGAGGCCAAGAGGAGACTTCATAATCCCTTTGACTTAAGACGAACAATAAGCTGGCAAGTCTCCAAGCTCTAATGTCCTTTTAACACGATCTATAAGTCTTGTTGAAACTCTTATGTCGTTCGCAGTTCCTTATGATTTATATGAGTCTTGAATACATGAATTTGAGTGCAATTTTCTAGCTTTACATGTTATATGTGCTCACTTGTAGCTATGTGTTACAAAGGAGGCCTATGCAGGCCATAGATTTAGCATTCGTCATTTCTATGCAATGGGTGTTAAATTAACTTAGTTTAAGCCATATCAACTCAATTTATGATTATGATTAAGATTTATTGATTTTACCCTGGTGTTGTACACCAGTTAGAGGCATTTTTATTTTACCCCAGTGTGGTACACTGGTTGGAAAGATTTTATATGGATTTTATGATCTGCTGGCTGCCAAAATTATAGTTGTAGGTTTTATTGTGCATTACTTGGTTGCATTTGCACTTCAATATTGAGTTATTATCAGGTTGCGATTTTCAAGATCCCAGGTTGTTACTATTCCTTATTTCTAGCTTTGTTATCATTGCTATCTTTTATGTTTATAATTTTTATCCTCACATACCAGTATATTTCATTTGTACTAATGTCCCTTTGCTTAGGGACCCCTCCTACAATCATACTGATCTTGGGCAGATTTATATGCCCAAGTGATACTCCAATGCGACATTTTGTCTTGTTTATCTATCGATGTTTGTACATTCTCATGTGAATTGTAGTCAAATGTGAATTTATACTAACCAACATGATTAGCGTTGTTTTGCAGGAAAAATATAATTTTATGAAGCTAAGATGCATGTTGGGAGAAATCGGGATTGGACTCAGAAGCCAGCAAGGAAAAGGCCAAGGAAAGCATGAATTAAAGAGGCTCCGCGATGGAGCCGTGTCACGCTGCCATCGCGGATGCATTCTGCTCGGATGCTGAAGATGAGCCAAATTCCAGTGAAGGTGCGCATTGGGGCAGTGGCACGTTGGCCTAGCCCCGCATTGCACACCGTGCCACGTTGGGCATAAATACCTGGGCAATCGGATTCCAGTAAGGGTCCACGTTGGTGGCCTGTCACGGAGGCAGTGCTCCGCGATGCACTCCGTGACACGTTGCTTGTTATTCCGGGAAAAATTCCCACTAGTATAAATAACACACTTAGGTTTATTTTTAATTATTCTGACTTGGTTGAGCAAGAACGTGGGTTATAGGCAGTTGACGGGACGAAATTCTTAGGGTTCTTCTCTATCTCTTTCTTCCTTATTTCAATTATTTGTATAATTTACACTCATTTAACGATGTTTAATCCACAAATGAGTGGCTAAATTCACTTCTTGCTGACGTTAGGAACATTTGTATTGAAATGTAATTATTGATCAATTGGTTTTTCACCTTGTCTTCCATGGTTGTTCTATTGATTCTTGTTCTTACTGCATTAATGTGTGGCCAATGTTAATGTATATCTAAAAAGTCCAGTTTCACTCGAGAGAGCAAGAAATTGGAAAGTTGTGAATTGATAGGATATGATCTTTTCTTAGTTTGGGAAAATTGAGAATTGATTTACCTTCAGGATAGAGATATACCTGAAAGTCGTATTAGTCAATTAAGGAATCGATTTTGTATGGCTAGAACATGAATTTCTTTTTATCACAGAGATGTAGGTGGAAGGTTCATGATTCTAAAGTTGGGTTAAATACGAGAGTTTTAATCCATAGGCAATAATTCTTGACTAGCAACCGGAGGAAAGATTAATCAAATTGTATCGATAATTTATTTCTCTACATTTAGCCTCAGGATGCTCATACTTATAGTTCAGACTCAATTTGTATATTCATTTTAGAATTAGTAAAAAAATTAGGAAACAAAATATCAAAATCTTCTTCACACTGTTGTCTGCAGTTTAGAGTTAAAGTTTATTGACACTTGATTAGATTGATACCTTAGTCCAGTCCCTGTGGGATCGATACTTGGCTTACTTGAGCCACTTTACTACTTGTTCGACCACGTGCACTTGCGTGTAGTTATTCCAAACAGCCGAACAAGTTTTTGGCGCCGTTGCCGGGGACTGGCAATTGGTAAAAATATTTTCTTAAGTGTTAGTTTATTATTTCCTCTTAGTGTTGACAACTTGGTCTTAGCCTGTATTTTGTAGATATTAATTTCTGTTGAACACTAGCAAGAGACAAGGAGTTGGTGGACTCATATTTAGAGCCGGAAAGACAATTCCATCGTCAAAGGAGAGAAGCTCTAGAGAAAAAGCTGCAGTTGCTCAGACAAACAATCCTGGAGCAACAACAGAATCCACCAGTTTTAAGGGCAGTGTTAGTGCCCGAGGAAATGGCAGCTAGGCCGGTTTGCGAGGTGGCAGTCCCACATGCTAACAATGTCACATCTAGCATCCGCAAACCTAAGCCAGGAGGGAGGTTCGAGCTTAAACAGAATATGGTGCAATTGCTGCACACCAGCGGGCAGTTCACAGGTCTCCCTCACGCGGATCCACAACAACATCTCCAAAATTTTTTGGAGATAAGTGACACTTACATCCCTGCCTGAGGCACCTAATTCCATCACCACGTGGGATGATCTTGCAAAGAAATTCTTGATACGGTTCTTTCCATCCGGTAAAACAACAAGACTTAGAAGTCAAATTCTAAGTTTTAAATAGAGAGAGGGAGAGAATCTGTATCAAGCCTGGGAGAGATTCAAATCTATGTTGCGGGATTGTCCTCATCATCACCAATCCAATGATGTGCTGGTGCATACTTTCATAGAGGGTTTGGAACCCCACACAAAAATCTTGCTAGACTCAGCAGCTGGGGGACAAGCATTAGAAAAAACTTATGAGGAGATGTATACCTTGTTGAACCGTATTTCGCAGGGAAATCCAGAGTGGAATGTGGACTCTTCTAGAGGAGGAACAAGGAAAGCGGCAGGAGTCTTAGAAGTCGATGGTTTTACAACTATCGCTGCACAGATAGCTGCGTTGTAGAATCAACTCAATACCCACTTCAGTAACATGAGCATGAACCAGTCTCAAGCCCCAGTGAATGTAGTGCAGCAGATTTAGTGTGAAGTGTGCGGGAGTAATGAACACTCAGCTGAGTGTTGTGGAGCAAATCCTGATTCGGTGAACTTTGTTGGTAATATACAGAGAAATAACCACCTACAGTATGGCAACATCTACAATTCCAATTGGAGGAATCACCCGAATTTATCTTAGGGTAGCAACAACCATCAAGGGCAGAGTTCGAGTCAGGGGGCACAGAGAAATCAAGGAGGGCAGCAGAACTATAAGTCGCAATACAGAAGCAACAATGCACCTCCTCCACCACCATCACCCAGCATTGAGGAGATGTTCAAGACAATGATAGCTAACCAAGCTCAATTGCAGGCTGACTACATGAAATTGGAAGCCGATGTAAAGAACAATCAGTTAGCTACAAAGGCGCTGGAGTACCAGTTTGGGCAATTTGCTGGAGCTCAAAACACCAGGCCGAGAGGAGGACTTCCAAGTGACACTGACCCCAACCCCAAGCAAGTAAATGCAGTGACCACAAGGAGTGGTTTGCAACTCAAGGAGGTGGAACCAGAAAGACCACCACAGCAGTCGGAAGCCAGTGATAATGAGAGGGATCACAATGATGATAGGGGGAAGCAGAAGGAAGCTGAACCAGAAAGACCACCACCCCCGTTCCCTCAAAGACTAAGGAAATACAAGGAGGAAGCGTGTTTCAAAAAGTTCATGGAGGTGCTTAAATAGGTACACATTTATTTACCTCTTGTTGATGTTTTGCAGGGAGTGCCAAAGTACGCAAAATATATCAAGGACATCGTGGCGAACAAAAGCAGGTTGACTGAGTATGCTACGATGGCGCTTACGGAGGAGCGCACTTCACAGATACAAAATAGGTTGCCCACAAAGCTCAAGGACCCTGGGAGCTTTACAATTCAAATTACAATTGGGCAGAGTATCCGAGCTCGCAGATTATGTGTTTTCGGAGCGAGCATTAACTTGATGCCGACATCGGTATTCAAGAAGTTGGGGCTAGGGAGTCCTAGACCAACAACAGTGATCTTGCAACTAGCAGATCGTTCCTTAGCCAGACCTGATGGCATTGTGGAGGACGTGCTGGTGCAAGTGGGCTCCCTTATCTTCCCGGTAGACTTCGTCGTGCTGGATTTTGACCAGACGCGGAAGTCCCATTTATTTTGGGACGTCCTTTCTTGGCGATCGGGAAAGCTCTAATTGATGTAGCTGTAGGGCAGCTAACTATGCGGGCACACGACAAAGTTGAGGTATTTGATGTATTCAAGGCCATGAAGCTACCGACCATACATGAGGAGCTTTCAGCAATCAGTGTGCTTGATCAAGAAGAAATTCATCAGATTGTTGAATCTCAAGACCCATTGGAAAGAGTGTTGATGAACTCCGATCATTTCGGAGATAAAGATGCTTATGAGGTGGTACAAATGCTGAATGAGCCACAAAGGCATCCTAGGAAGCAGGAATTTCAGTCTCTAATGAGGTCTCTGGAACCATTGCCGAAACCATCTATTGAGGAAGCACCAAAGCTGGAATTGAAAGAATTGCCTCCCCATTTAAAATATGTCTTTTTGGGGGAAGATGAGACTTTGCCGGTCATCATCTCTGCAGAATTGACGGAGGCATAGGAGAAGGAAGCAGTGGGTGTCCTCAGAAAAAGGAAGAAAGCAATGGGCTGGCAAATGTCAGATATTCAGGGTATCAATCCAGCTTTTTGCACACACAGGATTTTCATGGAGACAGGAGCAAAGCCAACTGTTCAGCCTCAGCGAAGGTTAAATCCAGCAATGAAGGATGTGGTTAGGAAAGAAATAATTAAGTGTCTTGATGCAGGTGTGGTCTATCCTATCTCGGAAAGCGAATGGGTCAGCCCCGTTTAGTGTGTTCCAAAGAAAGGAGGGATGACTGTGGTCACCAATGAAAAAAATGAGCTGATTCCTACACGAACCGTCACAGGCTGGCGGATTGGCATGGACTATAGGAAGCTTAATGAAGCCACAAGGAAAGATCATTATCCTATCCCGTTCATTGATCAGATATTAGACAGGTTGGCTGGACAGGAATATTATTGTTTCCTTGATGGGTACTTTGGCTATAACCAAATAGCCATAGCACCGGAGGATCAGGAGAAGACTACTTTCACCTGTCCTTATGGGACATATGCTTTTAGGCGGATGCCATTTGGGTTATGTAATGCACCCACCACATTCCAGAGATGCATGATAGCTATCTTCCACGACATGGTGGAGGATTTCGTTGAGGTATTTATGGATGATTTTTCTGTTTTTGGTAATTCGTTTGCTACTTGTTTGCAGAATCTTAACAGGGTGCTAGCTCGCTGCGAAGAATCCAACCTTGAACTCAACTGGGAGAAATGCCATTTATTAGTCAAGGAAGGTATCGTCCTTGGCCATAAAGTGTCTTGCAAGGGGTTTGAGGTCGATCGTGCTAAGATCGAAGTTATTGAGAAGTTACCACCACCTGTGTCGGTGAAGGGTGTTCGCAGTTTTCTTGGGCATGCAGGGTTCTACAAACAGTTCATCAGAAACTTCTCAAAAATTTCTAGACCATTATGCAGATTGTTAGAAAAAGAAGTGAAGTTTGAGTTGGATGATGAGTGTGTTAAAGCATTCGAGGAGTTGAAGTAGAAATTGATAGAAGCACCTATCCTTATTTCTCCAGATTGGGAAAAACCATTTGAATTGATGTGTGATGCAAGCGATGTGGCTGTGGGAGCTGTATTGGGGCAGAGGAGAAATAGAATCTTTCATTCTATTCATTATGCAAGCAAAACACTAAACACTGCCTAGAGTAATTATACAGTCACAGAGAAGGAGATGCTAGCATTGGTGTTCGCATTTGATAAATTCAGGTCCTATTTGGTGGGTTCGAGAGTAGTGGTGTATACCAATCATGCAGAAATTCGGTATCTATTTAACAAGAAGGATGCAAAGCCCAGGCTGATCAGATGGATCCTGTTGTTGCAAGAGTTCGACCTCAAAATTAAGGATAGAAAGGGGAGCGAAAATCAGGTGGCAGATAACCTATCACGATTGGAAAGCCGATCGCATGTGAAGGAAGGTGATAACATCAATGAGGAGTTCCCAGATGAGCAGCTCTTGGCAATAGGGGAAGTTGAAGTTCCCTGGTATGCAGACATAGTCAACTTGCTTGTGAGTGGAGTCTATCCACCGGAGGCTACAACACAGCAGAGAAAAAAATTGAGGCATGATTGCCGGTACTTTATTTGGGATGAGCCATACTTGTTTAAATAGGGACCGGATCAGGTGATTAGAAGATGCATCCTGGAGAGCTAGATTGAAGAGGTTTTGAGGAGTTGTCACTCTTCGTTGTATGGGGGGCACCACAGAGGCGAACGGACAACGCACAAGGTTCTACAGTCAGGTTTCTTTTGGCCTACACTGTTCAGAGACTCTATGGCATACGTCAAAAGGTGTGATAGATGTCAGCGTACAAGCGCAATAGGTAGAAGGCAAGAGATGTTGCTGCAGAATGTACTGGAAGTGGAGACCTTTGATGTGTGGGGCATAGATTTCATGGGCCCGTTCCCACCGTCATTTGGTAATCGTTACATCTTGGTGGCCGTTGATTATGTATCAAAGTGGGTTGAAGCAATAGCTTGCCCCAGGAATGACAACAAGGTGGTAACAAAATTTGTGAAAAAACACATTCTCACCAGGTTCGGGACACCCCGAGCCATTATCAGTGATGGAGGGGCTCATTTCATAAATTCAAGCTTCAAGAAGCTACTAGCCAAGTATGGGGTGCGCCACAAGGTGGCAACAACATATCACCCCCAAACTAGTGGGCAAGTGGAGGTGTCGAATAGAGAAGTGAAGCAGATTCTCCAGAAAATAGTGAATGCACAACGTAGTGATTGGTCAAGCAAACTCGATGATGCGTTGGGGGCATATAGAACTGCTTACAAGACACCGATTGGAACTTCTCCATACTGATTGGTCTATCGTAAACTGTGTCATCTGCCAGTGGAGCTAGTGCATCCGAGCTTTTTGGGCCGTGAGGAAATTGAATATGGACTTAGAGCTAGCGGGCAAGAAGAGGCTAATGCAACTCAGCGAACTTGAAGAGTTTTGTTGGCATGCTTATGAGAGTGCCAAGTACCACAAAGAGAAAACAAAGAGGAGGCACGACAAGCATGTGGTGCATCGTTGTTCGGTCGTTTGTTATATGGGTATATAACTACACGCAAGTGCACGTGGTCGAACAAGTAGTAAAGTGGCTCAAGTAAGACAAGTATCGCTCCCACAGGGACTGGGATAAGGTAACAATTAATCAAGTGTTACTATATTTTCAGTTTAACAATGAAGACAACAGTGTAACCAAGAGTTGATATTTTTGGATTCTAAATTTTATGCTAAGTCTAAAACAAGTATCTAATGTGAGTCTGAACTATGAATGTGAGCATACTGAGGTTAATTGAACATGTAAATAAATTAATTATCGATATAATTTGGTTAATCTTTCCTCCGGTTGCTAGTCAAGAACTAATGCCAATGGATTAAAACTCTCGTATTTAACCCAACTTAAGAACCATTAACCGTCCACCTACATTTCTGTGATTAAACAAAAATTCATGTTCTAGCCATACGAACCCGGTTCCTAAATTGACTAATACGACTTTCAGGTATATTTCTATCCTGAAGGTAAATCAATTCTCAATTTTCCCAAACTAAGAAAGGATCATATCCTATTAATTCACAACTTTCCAATTTCTTGCTCTCTCGAGTGAGACCGGACTTTTTAGATATACATTAACGTAGGCCACACATTAATGCAGTAAGAACAAGAATCAATAGAACAACCATGGAAGAAAAGATGAAAAACCAATTTGATCAACAATCACATTTCATTACAAGTGTTCTTAACCTTAGCAAGAAGAGGAATTAGCCACTCATTTGTGGATTAAACATCGTTAAATGAGTGTTAAACATACAAGCAATTGAATTCAAGGAGAAGGAAAGAGAGAAAAACCCTGATAATTTCGTCCCCTCAACTGCCTGTAACCCACGTTCTTGCTCCACCAAGTCAGAATATTGAAAAATGAACCTAAGTGTTCTATTTATACTAGTGGAAATTTTTCCCGAAATAACAAGCAATGTGTCACGGAGTGCATCATGGAGCACTGCCTCCGTGACACGCCATCGACGCGGACCCTCACTGGAAGTTGGGGGCCCAGGTAATCAGGCTCAACGTGGCACGGCATGCAACGCGGAGCCAGGCCATCGTGCCACGGATCCAATGCGAACCTTCACTGGAAATAGGCCGAAAATTCCCTATCTAGGCAGAAGGCCTCCGTGATGCCAGCGTGACACGGCTCCATCGCGGAGCCTCTTTATTTTGTGCCTTCCAATGCCTTGTCCTTTGCTCACATTCGAGTCCAACCCCAATCTCTTCCAACACGCATTTTAGCTTCCCAAAATTACATTTTACCTGCAAAACAATGCTAATCATGCTGGTTAGTATAAATTCACATTTTATTACCAATCACATGAGAATGTATAAACATTGATAGATAAACAAGGCTAACATGACACATTTGAGTATCCCTTGGGCATATAAATTTGCCCAAGATCACTTACCCCACACTTAAATCCTTGTTCGTCCTCGAACAACAATATTACACCTCATGCAATTTACATCCCAACCTCGCTACTTTGGTTCGACAATTTAGGTTACGGTCATACCGATTATTCAATACAGCAAATCATCAAGAAAACATGCATGGTCCTATCAATGCAATGACCTTCAATACATCAAGACCTCCTAGACTTAAGAATCGACTCTCGATATTGGCAAACTCATGCAAATCAGCTGATCAAGACATCCGACACGAAAATTAATCTTTCAGCAAGCATGTGCCCTCACAACACAAGAGAATTTTCCCCTTTTTGATCATATGAACTCACAAAATTTCAAGCAGGGGCATAAAAACACAATTTCGCTCTCTCTCCCAAAAGAATTCACATGCATCATGTCATGACCCATAAGCTTGCCTTTAGTGTATTACCCCACTAATATAAAGAAGTGTGATGTAGGATCACGTAGGACTTTAACAGGTTGTAATGTAAGCTACGGAACTAGTAAATATTGGGCTAGCCAATAAGCGCCACTAGCATCCTTAAGCGCCTTTTCAATACATCCCATCAAACTCATGGGCATTGTTTCTTTCTTCATCCTCCCATTCTTGAAGTATTTCTTTAGTTCGTCCCATCTTATTAAGCACACTTGACACAACAACAAAGATTATTCATGCACCTTCATTATAGTTTATTTATAACAAGTGCACCTTCACCCTTTTCTTTTCTTCCATCACTCTGCTTTTCTTTTCTTTTCACCATTCTCACTCTTTGACACTTTGGGAAAATGATTTTCTCTTCTTAAGCGCTTAAGAGTTTTGGATCAAATTTGCGGCTAATGAAAAGAAGGGATTAAGCTCGGTTTACACTTTTTGACAAAAGAAAAAAATTAATAGGCTAAAGGCTCAACGGGCTGACTAGGGTACACAATCAAGGTGGGTACAATAATGAAAAATAGAAACTTTCGGTTAAACACAAAGAAATGCCTACATCCTTTCCTACAATACACCTCCTTCATTTTGTTTTGTACACACACCAGGCAAGTTCTAAACACTCCACAATGGCGTGGAATAACAAAACCTCACTTCACACTTATTGCACATGCTCAATTCGAGACGTATTCACAGACTCTCCAATCAGCTAATTACAGGAATTCAAACATTAAGCCTCAATCACACTGAATCGACTCTATGGCCTAGGTATCTCAACATATTTACAAAGTTGCATGCTTTCATACGAATCATATTTGCATTTTAAATATCATGTACAACACACAACCAGAATTCCGCAACCATAAAGTAACTACAAGTTTTGGGATGCACCCCACAAAAGAAAAGCAACTGAAAAATAAATGAAAAATCTACTCCTAACGACTAAATTTCCTTTAAGACGGTCGTCATCCATCCATCATAGGGAATGGTCACTAACTAGGACTTCGGTTCAATGGGACCATTCTCGGTAAAAGAACTGAAAACAAATGCCGAGAAACCCAAGAATTGAAATTTTTTTTAAAAAAATATCGATCAATTCGATAAACAAACATATGTACAAACTCAGCTAGCAACATTCAGCAACACACAACAGTTTCACATATTTTTACAATACAGAACAACAATGTAACAATCACAAATCACAGGGTCAGAAAATTTTGTTCACAGGCACAACAACAGATTAGGACATACATAATAGCACAACCAACACCTAACTACTCCCACCCCACACTTATCTCGAACACTGTCCCCAGTGTTCTCAAAAATTAAAATAGCACAAAAATTGGGTGGTGGAACTCCCTAATCAATCAAAGTACTCCACTTCTTCATCAGGTGCTGCTGCTTCATCTCCCATGTCTGAATCACCCCATCGTCATCATCAGACTCCACATCGGAGTCCTCCCGATGTGTCTCCTCGTCTGTGGGGACATCATCATCCGTGGGCTCTACAAATGCTGGCCCCACTCAGCATAGAGCCCTGGCATTTTCGCCAAAAGGGTAGTCCAGCTCGAGCTGCCATAGCTCCTCCTCTGTTGTCGGCCTCCCGCCTATCCTCAGCTGGAGCATCTGCATCCCGTACATGTGAGCCATATACTGATCATCACGAGCATGTCGCTCGCCTAGTATAAGCACTGGCCCGTGGGTGGTTTCGGGAGCCTTAGTTTTAGTGACATCTAAGGCCCGCCACTCCATCTGTGGGATATAATCAAGGGCCTCTTCCTAAACATCTAGGCCCCTTAGGAATGTGGTGAGTAGCCCACCAAATCCGTATCTGTGCCCCTGATGCAAGCGGGCTCTCTTCATGGCAGAGATAATCACCGCCCCCACGTTGATCTCCAGCTCTTTCATCAGGGCGTACACCAGGCATTCACGATCCCAGGTTACATCCGTCATATGTACCCCCGGGATTAAGCAGGAACAGACGATCTTAAGCCATATCCTGGCTTCCCTGTTCATCTGTGAATAGGGCAAAGTCTGATGGTAGCCCCTCTCCTGGTGTCTGCTCCATCTAGCTGTCGATCGGGTTCCACACAAGGTGCGTCTGATGTCCGCATATGGTGGAGTGATGTTCAGCTGTCGAAGCACGTGGGAGTTTGTGTCCCGTGCCCCTATGATAGCATTGAGGTGGTGGGGCTCAAAGGTGACTATTTGCCCTCTGATTTTGATGGTGTGACTTCTGAGAGTTGGGTTCCAATTGGCATAAAATTCCCGAATCAGGTGCAAGTTGCATTCCTTGGGCTCATCAAAGATGAAATTGAGCCCAGCTGCCTCGATCCTGTGGACAATCCTAGGGAACTCCTGTGCCAACGGTTCCCGAGCTATGTGTTCCTCGGGGAAGTACTTGCTCTCCTTGTGCTTGGCATACCACTTCTTCCCCTCTTCTGTCACCCACCTGGTTCCGTATTGGCGGCGTTGGTCGCGTGGAACCGCTGGTGCTGCTGGGACTGTTGTGCCCAGTCTGATTCTCTTTCTTTCGGCGCCAGACATTGATGCGCCTTTCCCCTTTTCTTGCCTGCTTGCCATTTTTCCTGTCAACCCAAATATACAAGATCAATGTTAAGCCCATGGGTATTAGCTTCGACTAAGGTTGGGTTAAGCTAGGCTACCCCACACTTAGTCCTTAGCTAAAATTACAACATTACGGCAAGATCATACCCATTTACACACACAAACAACTAAATATACAACCATGCTTAGTGCATTCGAAGAATTCGACGGTATGTATTCTATATACTACTCGGACTTCATACAGCTAACCACAATCATTACCATCGATAACATTTTATCTTATCGCACTTAGCCAGGAAAAACAAAGAAACGAAAACAATAAGAATTTATCTACACGAACCTATACAACTCACCCAATTCTTGCAAATTTCAATATTCCCCTAACCCAAGAATCCGTCGGTCTTTTAGCATAATAACAACTAGCACATCGACTCATCTCACTCAACATGTACAACCCATCATGAATTTCACTAGTTCACTACATTTTTCCACTTCAAATTCAAAAACAAGCCCTAGCTATGATTGTATCAACAAAAAATCGATTAAATTATGCAATTAACGAGTTCAAGCAATCACAATGATACTCCGAACATCCATCAACAACAATTCAATTGAATTTATGCTTAATTTCTACTTAGGGCAAGTTTAGCTCACATCACATGCTCAATATCGAAGAAAATCGACAAGAAATGAGATGGAATTTAGGAACATTTAACTTAGGGAGTTTGGTCGCGGAGTGTGTGAGAAATAAGAAAAATTGAGGGGGATTCGGGGTTTAAAAGTGGAAAAATCGCGCGGGTCACCCGGCGACCCGGTGTGACCCGTTGCGATATACACAGCAACGTGTCACGGAGTGCATCGCAGAGCAGTGCCTCCGTGACACGGAGCTGTCGCGAGGGTGTTCTGGAATTTTTTGAAATTCTGGATTTATACCTCAACGTGTCACGGAGGGTAACGTGGAGGCCCTCCTCTGTGACACGGAGCTATCGCCCTAGCTCACTGTTTTGCCACTTTTTCTTGATTTTCATACCTCGAATTTTCCTTTGCGATTCCTTGTATATTTTCCCTCCATTCGACCTGAAATTCTTTCTACTACAAGAAATTAGTTAGAATTATAGGTTTCACTCAAAATAAAAATAAAAATAAAAACTAAAAATTTTGTTGTTAATTAATAAAAGAAAAGAAAATGAATAAAAATAAATAAAAAAAATCTATTCACAATTTTCAAAGAAAAATTTCACGGGTTGCCTCCCGTGCAGCGCCTGGTTTACCATCGCGGCTCGACGTCATTCAGCTCAGTTGTCCTCTAGGGTGATGGAAATTTTCTCTCGACCACCGTCCTCCCCCCAGTAGTGCTTACACCGTTCCGGTGGTTTTCCCAATAACTCTCGTGAATCCTTTATCTGCTCATCATCAACTCGATCAATCACATTGATCACCGAGAGTTCCTCGTACACAATCAGGAGCTTGGGTGCCTTGTACACATCGAACACTTCCACCTTGTCGTGTGCCCGCATTATTAGCTGCCCCACAGCTACATCAGTCAGCGCTTTCCCGGTCGCTAAGAAAGGACGTCCCAAAATAAATGGGACTTCCGCGTCTGGTTAAAAATCCAGCACGACGAAATCTACCGGGAAGATCAGGGAGCCAACTTGCACCAGAACGTCCTCCACTATGCCATCAGGTCTGGCTAAGAACCGATCCGCCAATTGCAAGATCACTGTTGTGGGTCTAGGACTTCCTAGACCCAGCTTTTTGAATACCGATGACGGCATCAAATTAATGCTCGCTCCCAAATCACATAACCCACGAGCTCGGATACTCTACCCAATAGTAATCTGTATAGTAAAGCTCCCAGGATCTTTGAGCTTTGTGGGCAGTCGGTTTTGTATCCGGGAAGTGCACTCCTCCGTAAGAGCCACCGTAGCATACTCAGTCAACCGAATTTTTTTTGCCACGATGTCCTTTATATACTTGGCATACTTCGGCACTCCCTGCAAAACATCAACAAGAGGTAAGTTAATATGTACCTGTTTCAGCACCTCCATGAATTTCTTGAAACACGCCTCCTCCTTGTGTTTCTTTAATTGTTGAGGGAACGGGGGTGGTGGTCTTTCTGATTCAGCTTCCGTAGTCTTCCCCCTCTCATCACCTTGCTCCCTCTCGACTTCTGCTACTCCCGATTGTTGAGGTGGTCTTTCTGGTTCCACCTTTTTCAGCTGCAAACCACTCCTTGTGGTCACCGCATTCACCTGCTTGGGGTTGGGATCTGTGTCACTCGGAAGTCCTCCTCTAGGCCTGGTATTTTGGGCTCCAGCAAATTGCCCAAATTGATATTCAAGTGCCTTGGTAGCTAACTGGTTGTTTTTCACCTTGGCTGCCAATTTCACATAGTTAGCCTGCAATTGAGCTTGGTTAGCTATCATCGTCTTGAACATCTCCTCAATGCTGTGTGATAGTGGTAGAGGAGGTGCATTGTTGTTTCTAAATTGTGCTTGATAATTATGCTGCCCTCCTTGGTTCCTTTGCACACCCTGACTCGAACTTTGCCCCTGATGGTTGTTGCTACCCCAGGAGAAATTCGGGTGATTCCTCCAATTGGAATTGTAGTTGTTGCCATACTGTTGGTGGTTTTTACTTTGTACATTTCCCACAAAGTTCACCGAGTACGGATTTTCTCCACAACACTCAGCTGAGTTCTCACTGCTCCCGCACACTTCACACCAAATCTGCTGCACTGCATTCACCGGGGCTTGAGGCTGGTTCATTGTCATGTTACTGAAGTGGGGGTTGAGTTGATTCTGTAAGGCAGCTATCTGTGCAGCAATAGCTGTAAAACCATCCACTTCTAGAACTCCTGCTGCTTTCCTTGTCCCTCCTCTTGATGAATCAGCATTCCACTCCGGATTGCCCTGCGAAATACGGTTCAACAAGGTATACAACTCCTCATAAGTTTTCTCCAGCGCTTGTCCCCTAGCTGCTGAGTCTAGCAATATTTTTGTATGGGGTTCCAAACCCTCTATAAAAGTGTGCACCAGCACATCATTGGATTGATGATGATGAGGACAATCCCGCAACATGGACTTGAATCTCTCCCAAGCCTGATATAGATTCTCTCCCTCTCTCTGTTTGAAACGTAGAATTTGACTTCTAAGTCTTGCTGTTTTACCGGAGGGAAAAAATCGTATCAAGAATTTCCTTGCAAGATCATCCCACGTAGAAATAGAATTAGGTGGCTCAGCTTTCAACCACCTCTTGGCTTCTCCCAATAGGGAAAATGGGAACAATGTAAGCCGGACATAATCTGATGACACTCCAGCGGGGATGTAAGTGTCCCTTATCAACAAAAAATTTTGGAGATGCTGTTGTGGATCTTCATGAGGGAGACCTGTAAACTGCCCGCTAGTGTGCAACAATTGCACCATGTTTTGTTTAAGCTCGAACCTCCCTCCTGGCTTAGGTTTGCGGATGCTGGATGTAACATTATTAGCATGTGGGATTGCCACCTCGCGAACCAGCCGAGCTGCTACTTCTTCGGGCACTAACATTGCCCGTACTACTGGTGGATTCTGTTGTTGCTCCATAAGTGTTTCTCTGAGCAACTGCAGCTTTCTTTCTAGAGCTTCTCTCCGCTGACGATGAAATAATCTTTCTGGCTCTAAATACGAGTCCACCAGCTCCTTGTCTCTTGCCAGTGTTCAATAGAGATTAAATCTGCAAAATACAGGCTAAGACCAAGTTGTCAACACTAAGAAAATAAAAATATAGTAAATTAACACTTAAGAAAATTTCACCAATTGCCAGTCCCTGGCAACGGCGCCAAAAACTTGTTCGGTTGTTTGTTATATGGGTATATAACTACACGCAAGTGCACGTGGTCGAACAAGTAGTAGAGTGGCTCAACTAAGCCAAGTATCGATCCCACAGGGACTGGGCTAAGGTAACAATTAATCCAGTGTTACTATATTTTCAGTTTAACAATGAAGACAATAGTGTAACCAAGAGTTGATATTTTTGGATTCTAAATTTTATGCTAAGTCTAAAACAAGTATCTAATGTGAGTCTGAACTATGAATGTGAGCATACTGAGGTTAATTGAACATGTAAAGAAGTTAATTATCGATATAATTTGGTTAACCTTTCCTTCGGTTGCTAATCAAGAACTAATGCCAATGGATTAAAACTCTCGTATTTAACCCAACTTAAGAATCATTAACCGTCCACCTACATTTCTGTGATTAAACGAAAATTCATGTTCTAGCCATACGAACCCGGTTCCTAAATTGACTAATACGACTTTCAGGTATATTTCTATCCTGAAGGTAAATCAATTCTCAATTTTCCCAAACTAAGAAAGGATCATATCCTATTAATTCACAACTTTCCAATTTCTTGCTCTCTCGAGTGAAACCGGACTTTTTAGATATACATTAACGTAGGCCACACATTAATGCAGTAAGAACAAGAATCAATAGAACAACCATGGAAGAAAAGATGAAAAACCAATTTGATCAACAATCACATTTCATTACAAGTGTTCTTAACCTTAGCAAGAAGAGGAATTAGCCACTCATTTGTGGATTAAACATCGTTAAATGAGTGTTAAAATACTAGCAATTGAATTCAAGTAGAAGGAAAGAGAGAAAAACCCTGATAATTTTGTCCCCTCAACTGCCTGTAACCCACGTTCTTGCTCCACCAAGTCAGAATATTGAAAAATGAACCTAAGTGTTCTATTTATACTAGTGGAAATTTTTCCCGGAATAACAAGCAACGTGTCATGGAGGCAGTGCTCCACGATGCACTCCGTGACACGCCACCGACGCGGACCCTCACTGGAAGTTGGGGGTCCAGGTAATCAGGCTCAACGTGGCACGGCATGCAACGCGGAGCCAGGCCACCGTGTCACGGACCCAACGCGAACCTTCACTAGAAATAGGCCAAAAATTCCCTATCCAGGCAGAAGGCCTCCGCGATGGCAGCGTGACACAGCTCCATCGCGGAGCCTCTTTATTTTGTGCCTTCCAATGCCTTGTCCTTTGCTCACATCCGAGTCCAACCCCGATCTCTTCCAACACGCATTTTAGCTTCCCAAAATTACATTTTACCTGCAAAACAATGTTAATCATGTTGGTTAGTATAAATTCACATTTTATTACCAATCATATGAGAATGTATAAACATTGATAGCTAAACAAGGTTAACATGACACATTTGAGTATCACTTGGGCATATAAATTTGCCGAAGATCAATCGTATTCTTCAGCCAGGGCAGAAAGTGTTGCTCTTCAATTCAAGATTGAAGCTGTTTCCAGGGAAGCTGCGGTCCAAATGGTCAGGGCCATTTGAGGTAGTGAGAATGACACCGCACGGGGCAGTAGAGTTGTGGAAAGAAGATCGAAGTGCCACGTTCTTAGTCAATGCGCAACGATGTAAGCATTACTGGGGTGAGGACGGTAGTCGAGAGAAGGCATCTTTCACCCTAGAGGATGGCTGAGCTTAATGACGTCGAGCCGCAACGGTAAACCAAGCGCTACACAGGAGGCAACCCGTGAATTTGTTGTAAGAGATAAGTAGAAGTAGTTAGCTAAATAAAAAGACAAAAAATATATATTGATATATATAAAACAAAAAAAAAATTATCGTGTTGTGTTTGAAACCTTTGAATTCTAATAAATTTCTTGTGGTGAGATGAATTTCAGGTTGAATGAAGGGCAAAAATGCAAAATATCACAAAGGAAAAATCGAGGAGAGAAAAATAATAAAAAGTGGAAAAACAGTGAGCGTCTGCGATGGCTCCGTGTCACGGAGGGCATGCTCCGCGTTACCCTCCGTGACACGTTGAAGTATAACCTGGAATTTTTGAAAAATTTCAGAGTACTGGCGTGATGGCTCCGTGTCATGGAGGGCATGCTTCGTGTTACCCTCCGTGACACGTTGAAGGCAATTTCGCGTCGGGTCACACCGGGTTGCCGGGTGACCCGCGTGAAAATACCTCTTTTTAACCCCTTTTTCCCTCATTTTTTTCCATTTCTCATCTCCTCCGCGACAAACACCCAAGAATCCCCTCTTCCCCAACGTGACACGGACCTAGGAGCTAAAAGTCTGCAACTTTTCTTCGATATCGTCGAATTAAAGGTATGTTCGTTAACTTCATCTCATTTCTTGACTAATTTTTCCGATTTTGAGCATGGGAGGTGAGGAAAACTTGCCCTAATTGTAAATTGAGCTTGAATTCATGAAGTTATTGTTGATTGATGTTCATAGTATCGTTGTGATTATATGAACTCGATAAATACATGGGTGATCGAAATTCTTGTGAAATTTGTAGCTAGGGTTAAAATTTGAATATGAAGAAGTTAAAATTGAGTTGAAATGTGAAATTCTTGTTGGTTTGTGCATGTTGGGTGAGATAAATTACGTTGTGCTTAACGTTAATATGCTAAAGGCACGATGGATTTTTGGGATAATGAAATTGTTGAAATTGCATAGAAATTAGGGGAATTGCATCAGTTTTGTTGATAGAAATTTTCGCTAAGTGCTATGTTATGAAATGTTATCGATGGTAATAGTGGATTAGCTGTACGAAGTCTGAGTAGTACATAGAATTTATACCGTCGAACCCTCTGAATGCACGAGGCATTTTTGTTATTGTTTTTTTTTATTTGAAAGTTAGAAAAGAGGATTGTCTTGCTGTAATGTTGTGATTGTGGCTAAAGACTAAGTGTGGGGTGGCCTAGCTTAACCCAACCTTAGTCGAAGCTAATTTTAATTTGAATAACATTGGGACTGTCTGTTTGATTTGACAGGAACAATGGCAAGCAGGCAAGGTAAAGGGAAGGGCGCATCTACATCGGGCACCGAAAGGAAAAGAATCAGACTGGGAGCAGCAGTCCCAGCAGCACCAGCGGTTCTGCGCGGCCAACGTCGTCAATACGAAACCTGATGGGTGACAGAGGAAGGGAAGAAATGGTACACAAAGCATAAGGAAAGCAAATACTTCCCTGAGGAGCATATTGCAAGGGAACCGTTGGCACAAGAATTCCCCAGAATTGTCCACAAGATTGATGCAGCCGGGCTGAACTTCATCTTTGAAGAGCCTGATTCAAGAGTTCTACACCAACTGGAACCCGACACTCCGAAGTCACACTGTCAAAATAAGGGGGCAGGTAGTCACTTTTGAGCCCCATCACCTTAATGCCATCTTGGGGGCGTGGGACACAGACGCCCATGTACTCCGGCAGTTGAACACACTCCACCATATGCGGACATTAGACGCACTCTGTGTGGAGCTCGGTCTACAACACGGTGGAGCAGGTGCTCGCGCTCTGCTGCTCGGTATATATTATACACCGACACGCAAGTGTACGTGGTCAAACAAGTAATAAAGTGGCTAAGTAGCCAAGTATCGATCCAAGGAGGCTGCTCTAGATATGCAAAACTGCCTAGTTTACTATATCTCTATTCTATTTCTAACTATGTTAACAACAATCCAACCAAGATTTGAGTGAGTTTTGTTTCTAAACTAATTATCTACTAAAATTAATAACTACTATTTACGTTGAGTTTAGACAATGGATATGCACATGCCAAGGTTAAGAACGAGTAATGAACTTGATAATCATGATAATTTGGTCATCTTCTTCTTCATATTGCTAGCCAAGAACGTTTGCCTAGAAATTAAAACTTCCGTATTTAATTTCACTTTAGATTCATAAACCATTCGTCTACATTTCTGTGATCAAATGCAATTTATGACCTAACACTACAATTTCGGTTCCTAAATTGACTAATACGGCTTTCAAGTATATTTCTATCAAGAAAGCACATCAAAACCCAATTTTCCCAAATCAAGTTAAGAATAATACCCTATTAATTCACAACTTTCCAATTTCATGCTCTCTCGAGTGAAATTGGACTTCTTAGATATACATTAATGGTGGCCAATCAAGAATGTAATAAGTACAAGAATTAATAGAACAACATGCAAGAAGAAGAAGAAACCATATCAATTATTACCAACATTCATTACACAAGTTCAAAACCTCAGCAAGAAAGGAATTAGCCACTCATTCTTGGATTAATCATCCTAGAATGAGTGTGAATCATGCATACAATTGAAGGAAAGAAGAAGGAAAGAGAAGAAAACTCTTATCTTTTCTATTCTTCAACTGCCACAAAACCACGTTCCTGCTCCCACTTCTGAACTCAGGCTAAAAAAAACTAAAACTAAAAAACTCCCTTTTAAAATAACCTAAGTGTGCTATTTATACTAGTGGGAAATTTTTCCCGGAATAACAAGCAACGTGTCACGGAGGCCAACGCGGAGCACTGCCTCCGTGACACGGCGTGGACGCGGACCCTCTCTGGAAATTGCATGGTCCGGATAATTAGCCTCAACGTGGCACGGAGACCATCGCGGAGGCCTGTCTCCGTGCCACGGAGCTGTCGCGAGGCCTCACTGGAATCTGCCAATTAATTTCCTCTCCAGGCAGTGTGCTACCGCGATGGCAGCGTGGCACGGCACCATCGCGGAGCCAGTGTAAAATATGCCATCCGAGGTCTTTTCCACGCTCGCATCCAAGTCCAACTCCGACATAGTTCCAACACGCATTTTAGCTCTTAAAAATCACATTATCCTGCAAAACAAATGCTAATCATGTTGGTTAGTATAAATTCGCATTTTATTACCAAATACATGATATTATATACACATTGCACAACAAACAAGGTAAAAATGATATGTTTGAGTATCACTTGGGCATATAAATCTGCCCAAGATCACTTACCCCACACTTAAATCCTTGTTCGTCCTCGAACAACACATACACAAATCATGCACATCACATCTCAACCTTTGTCACTATGGTGCAACCATTTACGTTACGGTCATACCGATTACGGTCATACCGATTATTCGATTTTTGCAAATCATCGAGAAAACATGCTTGGTCGTACAAGACAATGACCTTAATACATTGAGGCTTCCTAGACTTTTAAGAATTGATTCTTGATATCGGCAAACTCATGCAAATCAACTAATCAAGAAATCCGACACGAAAATCAATCTTTCATCAAGCATGTACCCTCACAACTCGAGAGAAACTTCCCCTTTTATGCTCGTGCAGCACACAAACATGCAAGTAGGGGCATATAAAAATTAATTTCACTCTCTCTCCCAAAAGAATTCGCATGCATCATGTCATGACCCATAGGCTTGCCCTTAGTGTATTACTCCACTAATATAAAGAAATGCAGTGTAGGATCAAATAGGACTTTTAATGGGTTGTAACTGGGCTATGGATCTAGTATATATATATTGGATTAGCCAATAATAGTCGCTAGCATCCTTAAGCACCTTTTCAACTCATTCCCATCGACTCATGGACATTGTTCCTCTCTTTTCTCTTTTTCTCCCATTCATGCTGGTTTACTTTCATACAGCCCATTTCATTAGGCACACTTGACCCCAAACGGAAGGTTTTCATGTACCCTCAATTTCATTTAATTACAACTAGTGCCTCTTCAACATCATCTTTTCTTTCCTCACTTTGCTTTTCTTTTCTTTTCACTCTTTTCACTCTTCAACACTTTGGGAAACAATTTTCTGTTCTTTGTAAGCGCTTAAGAGCTTCTTATAGACTTTAAGGCTAATGAAAAGAAGGAATAAAGCTTAGTTCATACAATTCTGGACAAAAGAAAGAAATCGGCTAAAGGCTCAACGGGCTGACTAGGGTATACAACATATAAAAAGGTAGAATTTGACAAGAAAACAATGGAAACTAACGGTTAAAACAAAGAAATGCCTACATCCTTTCCGACACTACACCTCCTTCATTTCGCTTTGTATACACGCCAGGCAAGTTCTAGACAATTCACAATGACATGAAATAGCAAAACCTCACTCACACTTCATGCACATGCTCGAATCAAGATGCATTCACAGACTCTTTAATTAGTCAATTACATGAATTCAAGATTAAGCCTCAATCATAATGAACCAAATTCTATAGCCTAGGTAACTCAACATATTTACACAATTGCATGCTTCCAAACGAATCACTTTCACATTTCGAACATCAATTACACACGCAACAAAATTTTAGCAACCATAAGCAACTACAGTTTATTGATGCAATCCACCAAAGAAACTAAAAACAAAACATCTACTCCTATTGACTACATTTCGCTTAAGATGGTCGTCATCCATCCATCATAGGGAATGTTCACTAACTATGACATCGGTTCAATGGGACTATTCTCGGTAAAAGAACCGAAAACAAACTCCGAGAAACCCAAAAATAAAACTTCAAAATTTTTGCAACACATCGATCATTTCGATGAAAAAAATATTTACAAAATATGTTGATAAGTGCAACATCTTTTCGCAAAAAATTTGAAAAATATCGATCATATCGATAGAGAAAAAGAATATTTACAAAATTTACAAAATATTTACAAAGGCAACCATAACTTTTTTAAAAACACACATCATTAGCCACAAACAAATATATACACATCATTCACAAATCAGTTCACAACAACAGGGAAAGCACAGACATACATAAACGTCAAGGAAGAATATACAGCAGATTTAGAGCCTATGACCCAGCACCTAACTACTCCCCACCCCACACTTAAATCGAACACTGTCCCCAGTGTTCACAAAAATACAAAGCACAAAATTTTGGGTGGTGAAACTCCCTGTTCAGTCGAAATATTCGACTTCCTCATCCGGTGCTGCGGCCTCGTCGCCCATATCTGAATCAGCTCCCTCGCCGTCATCGGACTCCACATCAGAGTCCTCACGACGTGTCTCCTCATCAGTAGGGATGTCGTCGTCAGTCAGCTCCACAAAGGCTGGCCCCACCTTGCATAAAGCTCTGGCGTTCTCGCCAAAAGGGTAGTCCATCTCCAGCTGCCATAATTCATCCTCGGTGGCTGGTCTCCCACCTATCCGTAGCTGCAGCATCTGCATACCGAACATACGGGCCATATACTGGTCGTCACGAGCATGTCGCTCGCCCAGAGTCAGCACAGGTCCGTGTGTAGTGTCGGGGGCCTTGGTCTTTGTCACATCAAGGGCCCTCCGCTCCAACTGCGGAATGTAATCCAAGGCTTCTTCCTCAACGTCGAGGCCTCGGAGGAAGGTGGTGATGAGTCCGCCAAACCTATATCTGTGGCCCTGGTGTAGTCTGGCTCTCTTCATGGCGGATATTATAACCGCCCCCACATTAATCTCAAGCCCTTTCATAAGGGCATACACCAGGCAGACACGGTCCCGGGTCACGTCTTTCATATGTACTCCCGGGATTAAACACGAACATACAATTTTTATCCAGATTCTGGCCTCCCTATTCATCTGCGAATAAGGCAGAGTCTGGTGGTAACCCCTCTCTTTGTGTCTACTCCATCGGGCTGTGGATCGAGCCCCACACAACGTACGTCTGATGTCGGCGTACGGTGGGGTGATGTTGAGCTGGCGGAGAACGTGGGCGTCTGTGTCCCGCGCTCCAACGATGGCATTCAGCTGCTAGGGTTCCAGAGTGACAATCTGCCCTCTGATTTTAATAGTGTGGCTTCTGATGGCCAGGTTCCAGTTGGCATAAAATTCCCGGACCAAGTGAAGGTTGCACTCCTTGGGCTCCTGAAAAATAAAGCTGAGCCCAGCTGCCTCAATCCTCCCTACGATGCGAGGGAACTCCTGTGCGAGTGGTTCCCTTGCAATATATTCCTTCGGGAAGTACTTGTTCTCCTTATTCTTTGCGTACCACTTCTTCCCTTCATCGGTAACCCATCGTGTTCCGTATCGGCGGTGTTGACCGCGTGGAACAGCAGGTGCAGGTGGGACAGCAGTGCCCAGTCTCATTCTCTTTCTGCCGGTGCCTGAGGTTGAAGCACCCTTGCCTTTATCTTGTTGGCTGGCCATTGTACCTGTCAATTTACACAGACAAGCACAACGTTAAGCTAAAAACTTGTTAGTTTTGGCTAAGGCCAGGTTAAACAAAATTTACCCCACACTTAGTCTTTAACAATATTTACAACATGTTAGCAAGGATAGCTCTATTTACACCCCAAACACAATCACTATAAACATATTGCTTAGTGCGTTCACAAAAATTTGACAGCACAACGGCTAGCGAACTACTCAGACTTCATACAGCTAACCCAATCCTACTATCGACAGCTATTCACCCATAGCACTTAGCAACGATAACAACAACAAAATAGAAACAACAATACAAACATTTTATATACACTAATCTAAGCAATTCAGCCAATTCACATATTACCCAATGTCCCACAAAAATTCGAGAATTAGTCGTCTTTCACCAATTATACAATATTTACCACGACTTATCTCAAATAATAAACACACCCCGGCATCAATTTCGTCAAACTATCAAGTTACCCAAGTTAAAATTCAACAACCCCAAGCCCTAGAACTCAATTCGACAATCAACAATGAATTATTCAATCAATCGATACGTTCACCCGTCAACTACAACAATCCGAACACAATCAATCGCAAAATAATTCATGTCATGTTTAATTTCTACCTAGGGTGATATATCTCACCTCACATGCTCAAAATCGACAAAAATCGCCAAAAATTTGAGATAGACAATGAAAACATACCTTGGAATTGAAGAATCGATAAAGACTTGACGTTTTCCTTGCCTCTTAACGTGGCACGGAGCTTGGGGGTAGGGGAATGGGTGTTTGGTCGCGGAGGGTAGAGGGAATGGGGAAAAATGGGCGAAAATCGGGGGTTTATTTAAAAGAAACACGCGGGTCACCCGGAAACCCGGTGTGACCCGGCACTGGGATAAGGGCAACGTGTCACGGAGGGTAACGCGGAGGCCCTCCTCCGTGACACGGAGCCAACGCGTTGGCTTACTGGAATTTTTAAAAAATTCCAGATTTGCCTTCAACGTGTCACGGAGGCCAACGCGGAGCATTGCCTCCGTGACACGGCGCCAACGCGCCAGTGCTCTGTTTCACTATCAAATTTTATTTTTCATACCTCGCCTCGTTTTCTCGATTCCAAATATTTTTCCTCCGGTAGACCTGAAAATCACCTCACTAAACAAAAATTGGTTAAATGACTAGATTCCCTACTAAAAAAAAAATAAAAATTACTAATTAAAATGCACATCTAAACCTAGTCAAGAAAAAGAAAAGAAAATAAACTAAAATAAAAACTTTACACTAAGGAAAAAGAAAGAAAAATATTTTTCACGGGTTGCCTCCCGTGCAGCGCCTGGTTTAACGTCGCGGCTCGACAGCCTTTATGCTCAATTTTCTACTAGGGAGATGGATGATTTGACCCGATCATGGTCATCTCCCCAGTAGTTCTCAACCTTGTCTGGTGGCCTACCTAGTAACTCTCGGGAATCACTCAATCCATTTGCATTCCCATGATCAATCACGTTGATCACCGAGAGTTCCTTATAGACAGTCGGGAGCTTAGGTGCCTTGTACACGTCGAACACCTCAACCTTGTCGTGTGCTCGCATCGTGAGTTGACCCGCAGCTACATCGATCAATGCCTTTTCGGTTGCCAAAAATGGTCGTCCCAAAATAAATGGGACTTCTGCATCTGGCTCAAAATCCAGAACAATGAAATCTACCGGAAAAATGAGGGAGCCTACCTGCACTAGCACATCCTCAACTATGCCATCCGGCTTAGCTAAAGACCTGTCTGCTAGCTGCAAGATCACTGTTGTAGGTCTAGGACTCCCTAGCCCTAACTTTCTGAATACCGAAGATGGCATCAGATTTATACTTGCCCCCAAGTCGCATAACCCACGAGCTCGGATACTTTGCCCAATCGTCAGCTGGATAGTAAAACTTCCAGGATCCTTCAGTTTAGTGGGCAACCTGTTCTGAATACGGGATGTGCATTCCTCCGTTAAAGCCACCGTGGCATACTCGGTCAAGCGACTTTTGTTGGCCACGATGTCTTTGATATACTTTGCATATTTTGGCACACCCTGCAAGACATCAACAAGAGGTAAGTTAACATGTACCTGTTTAAGTACCTCCATGAATTTCTGGAAACACGCCTCCTCCTTGTGTTTCTTAAGTCGTTGAGGGAACGGGGGTGGAGGCCTTGTTGGTTCAGCTTCTTTGGTCTTCCCCGTATCTGAGGTTTGTTCTCCCTCAACATCTGCTGCTCCTGACTTCTGAGGCGGTCTTTCCGGTTCCACCTCCTTTAATTGTAATCCACTCCTCGTGGTCACTGCATTTTCCTGCTTAGGATTGGGATCCGTGTCGCTAGGTAGTCCTCCCCTTGGTCTAGTATTTTGGGCACTAGCAAATTGCCCAAACTGATATTCAAGAGCCTTGGTTGCCAATTGATTGTTCTTTACTTCGGCCGCCAGTTTGACATAGTCAGCCTGCAATTGTGCCTGGTTGGCAATCATGGTCTTGAACATTTCCTCAATAGTCGGTGATGGTGGTGGAGGAGGGGCATTGTGATTTCTAAACTGATTCTGATAGCCTTGTTGCCCTCCTTGGTTTCTGTGCATACCCAGCCCTGAACCGTGACCTTGTTGATTGTTGCTACCCCACGAAAAATTTGGATGATTCCTCCAATTCGAGTTGTAGCCACCGCCAAACTGCTGTTGATTCCTCTGTGCATTGCCCACAAAGTTGACAGAATCAGGATTTGCACCACAGCATTCGGCTGAATGCTCACTACTACCACACACTTCACACCACATCTGTTGGACTGCATTAACTGAGGCTGAAGGCTGGTTCAAATTCATATTGCTGAAGTGAGTGTTTAACTGATTTTGCAAAGCAGCTATCTGAGCAGCGATAGCTGTGAATCCATCCACTTCAAGCACTCCCGCTGCTTTCCTTGCTCCACCTCTTGAAGAATCTGCATTCCATTCCGGATTGCCTTGTGAAATTCGGTTGAGCAAAGTGTACAGCTCCTCATAAGTCTTCTCCAGCGCTTGCCCTCCAGCTGCTGAGTCTAACAAAATTTTAGTGTGGGGTTCCAAACCCTCAATAAAAGTGTGGACCAACACCTCATTTGACTGATGATGATGAGGACAGTCCCGCAACATGGACTTGAATCTTTCCCAGGCTTGATAAAGATTTTCTCCTTCCCTCTGTTTAAAACTTAGAATCTGACTTCTAAGTTTAGCTGTTTTACCTGAAGGGAAAAATCTGATCAAGAACTTCTTTGCAAGATCATCCCACGTTGATATAGAGTTGGGTGGTTCAGCTTTTAACCACCTCTTAGCTTCACCAAGTAAGGAAAATGGAAATAAGGTGAGCCGAACATAATCAGGTGACACTCCAGCGGGGATGTAAGTGTCACTAATCTCCAAAAAGTTCTGGAGATGTTGTTGCGGATCTTCATGAGGGAGACCGGTAAACTGCCCGCTAGTGTGCAAAAGTTGCACCATATTTTGCTTTAACTCAAATCTCCCCCCAGGCTCTGGCTTCCTCGGGCACTAACACTGGCCGCACAACTGGTGGATTGGGTTGCTCCATTATAGACTGTTTCAGCAACTGCAACTTCTTCCGAAGAGCTTCTCTACGTTGACTGTGCAATTCACGTTCTGGCTCTAAGTAAGATTCCACCAGCTCCTTGTCCCTTGCCAGTGTTCACAGAAATAAAAATCTGCAAAATACAGGCTAAGACCAAGTTGTTAACACTTAAGAAAATAAAAATACAAATACAGTAAATTTACACTAAACAAAATTTTACAAATCGCCTAGCCTCCCCGGCAACGGCGCCAAAAACTTGCTCGCGCTCTGCTGCTCGGTATATATTATACACCGACACGCAAGTGTACGTGGTCAAACAAGTAATAAAGTGGCTAAGTAGCCAAGTATCGATCCAAGGAGGCTGCTCTAGATATGCAAAACTGCCTAGTTTACTATATCTCTATTCTATTTCTAACTATGTTAACAACAATACAACCAAGATTTGAGTGAGTTTTGTTTCTAAACTAATTATCTACTAAAATTAATAACTACTATTTACGTTGAGTTTAGACAATGGATATGCACATGCCAAGGTTAAGAACGAGTAATGAACTTGATAATCATGATAATTTGGTCATCTTCTTGTTCATATTGCTAGCCAAGAACGTTTGCCTAGAAATTAAAACTTCCGTATTTAATTTCACTTTAGATTCATAAACCATTCGTCTACATTTCTGTGATCAAATGCAATTTATGACCTAACACTACAATTTCGGTTCCTAAATTGACTAATACGGCTTTCAAGAATATTTCTATCAAGAAAGCACATCAAAACCCAATTTTCCCAAATCAAGTTAAGAACAATACCCTATTAATTCACAACTTTCCAATTTCATGCTCTCTCGAGTGAAATTGGACTTTTTAGATATACATTAATGGTGGCCAATCAAGAATGTAATAAGCACAAGAATTAATAGAACAACATGCAAGAAGAAGAAGAAACCATATCAATTATTACCAACATTCATTACACAAGTTCAAAATCTCAGCAAGAAAGGAATTAGCCACTCATTCTTGGATTAATCATCCTAGAATGAGTGTGAATCATGCATACAATTGAAGGAAAGAAGAAGGGAAGAGAAGAAAACTCTTATCTTTTCTATTCTTCAACTACCACAAAACCACGTTCCTGCTCCCACTTCTAAACTCAGGCTAAAAAAAACTAAAACTAAAAAACTCCCTTTTAAAATAACCTAAGTGTGCTATTTATACTAGTGGGAAATTTTTCCCGGAATAACAAGCAACGTGTCACGGAGGCCAACGCGGAGCACTGCCTCCGTGACACGGCGTGGACGCGGACCCTCTCTGGAAATTGCATGGTCCGGATAATTAGCCTCAACGTGGCACGGAGGCCATCGCGGAGGCCTGTCTCCGTGCCACGGAGCTGTCGCGAGGCCTCACTGGAATTTGCCAATTAATTTCCTCTCCAGGCAGTGTGCTACCGCAATGGCAGCGTGGCATGGCACCATCGCGGAGCCAGTGTAAAATATGCCATCCGAGGTCTTTTCCACGCTCGCATCCAAGTCCAACTCCGACATAGTTCCAACACGCATTTTAGCTCTTAAAAATCACATTATCCTGCAAAACAAATGCTAATCATGTTGGTTAGTATAAATTCACATTTTATTACCAAATACATGATATTATATACACATTGCACAACAAACAAGGTAAAAATGATACGTTTGAGTATCACTTGGGCATATAAATCTGCCCAAGATCAGCAGGCATAAGGAGAGGGGCTACCATCAGAAATTACCCTACTCACAGATGAACAGGGAAGCCAGGATATGGCTTAAATTGTTTGTTCCTGCCTGATCCCGGGGGTGCATATGACAGATGTCACCCGGGATCGTGTGTGCTTGGTCTATGCCTTGATGAAAGGGCTGGAGATCAATGTTGGGGCCGTGATTATGTCCACCATGAAGATAGCCCGTTTGTATCAAGAGCATTGGTACGGGTTTGGTGGCTTACTGACCACGTTCCTGAGGGGCCTGGATATTGAGGAAGAGGCCATGGATTACATCCCGCAAATGGATAGGCGTGCCGTGGACGTCACCAAAACCAAGGCACCCGACACCACTCACGGGCCAGTTCTTACACTAGCCGAGCGACATGATCGGGATGATCAGTACATGGCCTGCATGTTCGGGATGCAAATGCTCCAGTTGTGCTATGCTGAATTTTGCGAAGATTGGGGACAGTGTTCGATTTAAGTGTGGGGTGGGAGTAGTTAGGTGCTGGTTGTTGTTGTTATAAATGTCTCTGTTCTGTTGTTGTGCTTGGAAAAAATTGTGACCCTGTGATGTTTGTGTGTATGTCTGTATTGTAATTAATGTGAAGCTGTTGTGTGCTGTATGGAGTTGTTGTTAGCTGGTTGTGTAAATATTTTTGTTTTATCGAAATTATCGATATATTTAAAAAAATTTATGAATTTTTTTATTCTTTATTTTTGGGTTTCTCGGCGTTTGTTTTCGGTGCTTTTATCGAGAATAGTCCCATTAAACCGAAGTCGTAATTAGTGACCGTTCCCTATGATGGAAGGATGACAACCGTCTTAAGGGAAATGTAGTCGATAGGAGTAGATTTCTTTTGCTCTTTTTAAATATTTTTTTTTCTTTTGTTTGTTTGTATCCCAAATGTGTCGTTACTTTATGGTTCGGAATTCAGGTTGCGTGTTGTACATGATATTTAAAATGCAAAGGTGATTTGTATGAAAGCATGCAACTTTGTAAATATGTTGAGATACCTAGGCCATAGAGTTCGATTCGGTGTGATTGAGGCTTAATGTTTGAATTCTTGTAATTAGCTGATTGAAGAGTCTGTGAATATGTCTTGAGTTGAGCATGTGCAAAGAGTGTATGGAGAGGTTTCGATTATTCCATGCTATTGTGAATTGTTTAGAACTTGCCTGGTGTGTGTATGAAACGAAATGAAGGATGTGTATTGTAGGAAAGGATGTAGGCATTTCTTTGATTTAACCGAAAGTTTTTTTCTCATTATCGTACCTACCTTGAATGTACATCCTAGTTAGCCTATTGAGCCTTTAGCCTATTTCTTTTTCTTTTGTCGAAAAGGTGTAAACCGAGCTTAACCCCTTCTTTTCATTATCCGTGAATTTGATCCGAAACTCTTAAGCGCTCAAGAGAAATAATTTTCCCACAGTGTTAAGGAGTGAGAATTGAGAAAAGAAAAGAAAAAGCAAAGTGATTAAAGGAAAGAAAAGGTCAAAGGTGCACTTGCTATAAATTAAATATAATGAATACGTATAACTAATCTTTGTTATTAAGTTGAGTGTGCTTAAAGATATGGGAACAAAAATAAAGACAGACTTCAAGAATGGGAGGATGAAGGAAGAAACAATGCCCATAAGGTTGATGGGATGTATTGAAAAAGCGCTTAAGGATGCTAGTTGTTATTATTGGTTAGCCCTGTATTTACTAGTTCCGTAGCTTACATTACAACCCGTTAAGTCCTACATGATCTTACATCACGCGTCCTTATATTAGTGGAGTAATACACTAGAGGCAAGTCTATGGTTCATGACATGATGCATGTGAATTCTTTTAGGAGAGAGAGCGAAATCGTGTTTATATGCCCCTGCATGTAATGTCTTTGAGTTCATGTGATTAAAAAGGGGAAAATTCTCGTGTTGTGAGGGCACATGCTCGACGAGAGATTGAATTTCGTGTCAGATATCTTGATCAACTGATTTGCATGAGTTTGCCAATATCGAGAGTCGATTCTTGAGTCTAGGAGGTCTTAATGTGTTGAAGGTCATTGTATTGATAAGACTATGCATGTTTTCTTGATGATTTGCTATATTAAATAATCGGTATAACCGTAGCTCGGATTGTCGAGCCAAAGTAGCCATGATTGGGTGTCAATTGCATGAGGTGTAAGATTATTGTTCGGGGACGAACAAGGCTTTAAGTGTGGGGTAAGTGATCTTGGGCAGATTTATATGCCCAAGTGATACTCAATTGCGTCATTTTGTCTTTTTTATCTATCGATGTTTGTACATTCTCATGTGAATTGTAGTCAAATGTGAATTTATACTAACCAACATGATTAGCGTTGTTTTGAAGGAAAAATATAATTTTATGAAGCTAAGATGCATGTTGGGAGAAATCGGGATTGTACTCGGAAGCGAGCAAGGAAAAGGCCAAGGAAAGCATGAATTAAAGGGGCTCCGCGATGGATCCGTGTCACGCTGCCATCACGGATGCATTCTGCCCGGATGCTGAAGATGAGCCAAATTCCAGTGAAGGTGCGCGTTGGGGCCGTGGCACGTTGGCGTAGCCCCGCGTTGCATGCCGTGCCACGTTGGGCTTAAATACCTGGACGACCGGATTCCAGTAAGGGTCTGCGTTGGTGGCGTGTCACGGAGGCAGTGCTCCGCAATGCACTCCATGACACGTTGCTTGTTATTCCGGGGAAAATTCCCACTAGTATAAATAGCACACTTAGGTTTATTTTTAATTATTCTGACTTGGTTGAGCAAGAACGTAGGTTACAGGCAGTTGAGGGGACGAAATTCTTAGGGTTCTTCTCTATCTCTTTCTTCCTTATTTCAATTATTTGTATGATTTACACTCATTTAACGATGTTTAATCCACAAATAAGTGGCTAAATTCACTTCTTGTTGAGGTTAGGAACATTTGTATTGAAATGTAATTATTGATCAATTGGTTTTTCATCTTGTCTTCCATGGTTGTTCTATTGATTCTTGTTCTTACTGCATTAATGTGTGGCCAATGTTAATGTATATCTAAAAAGTCCGGTTTCACTCGAGAGAGCAAGAAATTGGAAAGTTGTGAATTGATAGGATATGATCTTTTCTTAGTTTGGGAAAATTGAGAATTGATTTACCTTCAGGATAGAGATATACCTGAAAGTCGTATTAGTCAATTAAGGAATCGGTTTTGTATGACTAGAACATGAATTTCTTTTTATCACAGAGATGTAGGTGGAAGGTTCATGATTCTTAAGTTGGGTTAAATACGAGAGTTTTAATCCATAGGCAATAATTCTTGACTAGCAACCGGAGGAAAGATTAATCAAATTGTATCGATAATTTATTTCTCTACATGTTCATTTTAGCCTCAGCATGCTCATACTTATAGTTCAGACTCAATTTGTATATTCATTTTAGACTTAGTAAAAAAATTAGGAAACAAAATATCAAAATCTTCTTCACACTGTTGTCTGCAGTTTAGAGTTAAAGTTTATTGACACTTGATTAGATTGATACCTTAGTCTAGTCCCTGTGGGATCGATACTTGGCTTACTTGAGCCACTTTATTACTTGTTCGACCACGTGCACTTGCATGTAGTTATTCCAAACAACTGAACACATACTGTAGGCATAAGCAGAGGCTTAGATCATTAGACATAGTAGGAACCAGATTTCAACGGAGCAGTGATATGCTCTTCTCTTCTAAGAGCCATGTCCTAGTTTTGATTATTTTGAGTTTTGTGTAAAGCATGCGTAGGTCGGCGCACTGTCGCATGCATTTCAATTTGTTTACTCTTTAGAGGCTAATATGGACTAGTTTGTATAGTTTGTTTTGGTTGTGTAGCCTTGTCGGCCTTTCTTTGCTCTATTTAGCTTTATTATAGCCTTGTCAGCTTCCAAGTTGCTTATTCATTATTGTCGAGATATTATCGGTCCAGTATCTATCTTGGTTGATTATTACAAGTGCCCTGGTTGGCCTCAATGTTATAATTGTAGACACTATATAGTCGGCTTCTCTATCAATCCCGAGTTGAGTGCCTATTGCGCCCTACCCCAGTTTTGGGGCGTGATAGACTTGGTATCAGAGCAAATTTGTGTCCCAAAGAGTCCACAAAGCCATGTCTAGTAGAGTCTTACTTATGGGTATGTTGTGCACCATACTTATAATCAGGAGGCTACAGGGCATTTAGGAGTTGTTTCCCTTTTTTATTAATAGTTCACGCTGTAGAGCGATGCGATCGATATTATGATATTTAAATCATGCTATTACTTCAGAGTATGCCAGTGAAGAGGAAGACGACTATGCGGTTGATCCGTACAACTGCAGGAAAGGGTACCAGTCTCCCTCTAGCGGATCAAGGAGATAGATTAGAGGCTCAAAGTGAGTCTCCTACCCCAGATATCACAGTTCGGTAACACCCCAAAAGTCCCTAATACTAGACACAAGAATCGTGAGTTGAGATATTTTTAGCACCTCAAACTTTCAAGATAAGTTTAAAACCATTCTAGGTATGTGGAAAGACCTGAGCCCGATGAATTTTATGGAAACTAGGTGTTAAAATCAATTTTTAAGTGTGAAAGCTACTTTGGATACAAATTAAGGTTATAGGAAACCTCCAACACAAAGTTGAGTTGAGAGTCTTCTTACCGATTGAGTTGTCATATAAGTTCTTACAAGGGTCAACTTCAAATGACCAGAACTCCTTTTTTACAAAGTGTGTTTGGGTGATTCAACATCAAATTTAATCCTTTTGAGTTCTCTTTCCAACGCATCTGACCTTGATTCAATCGGAATTCGAAGAGAAAAGTTATGGGTAGTTCAGTGAAATAGGAAAAAACTGCACCAGACCACAACACGATTCATTGAGTCATTAAGTCACCTAACGAATTGTTAGGTAATCTGTTAAGTGTGAAAAATTGGTGGAGAACTTGAATTCCAGAGAGTTTTGATGACTGGTGAAGTGATCTATTAAGTGGAGGTGCCAAGAAAAGATTAGAAAGTTGGAAAATGTCTCTAGTGACAATGAGTGGTCTTAACGACCCGTTAAGTGGACTGATGGATTGTTGGGTGATCCGTCAGGTTTGGCAGATTCCACTTTTCAGCCAAGTTATTAAGGGCATTTTCATAATTTCTATGTTCCTAACTCCAAAACTACATCATTTTAAGCCTCCTAAAGAGTTTATTAAGGGGTTTCATTCACTAACCCTCATACTATTCAAAATATCTGGAACTGAACCATCCCTAAGGTCCTTAAAACTCAAGGTCCTCCTTCTTCTCCAACCCTCTTGGGAATCAGACCCTATCAAAGAATTACATCAAGCCCAGGTATGTAGGGTCATGAATGGGAGATTCCTTCCACTCTCATTTCTATTTTCAAGTTGAAGTCGTGATTTCCAACTTTAAAGTGCCTAAATTTGAAAGTCTAGGGTTAGGGTTAGATTGGGTTAAATCTTTCATGTTCTATAATGAAATCAATCCCCCTATGATTCAATTGACATTCCTATGATTATGCTACATGGTTCCTATCAAAATCTCTCATGAACTTATGTTCTCAAGTTACAATGGTCTCAACTCAATTTTAATAAAATTTCTCATGATTTTCTTTAATTCGAGCCTCTAATGTTTAAATCCATGAATTATGATTATGATGTATTTTTTCTACTATATTTCCTCATAATCCATGATTTACAAGATATGATGATTTTACTCCATTATATATGATTTTCCTGAAATTCAAGTCTATGTATCATGGCTGATATTCAACACTATTTTCATGGCTAGCTCACGTATGTTACATGTTATGAATTTCATGATTTAAACTAGCCATGTAAATCCTTGTTTTATGATTATAATATGAGCATTATATGTGTTTAGGATATTTAGCATTGAGTAGGTTGGGGTTCCATCATACCCATGTCTCAGAATTGCGTACCAACATAACCATGATGGGTCCTCCACGAGAGTGTCTCCCATGAGTGATATCACGCCTTCACAGTCCAAGCCCTTGGCAAGGTATGGATGCACCTCTCAACTAGGGTTATAAGCTGAGCTCCATGTGTGCTCACTTGGAGTATGTCGGTTATAAGAATCTCCCACTGTTCCTTAGTTTCTCTCTCTATATATATATTTATGTTCATGTTTCATGATTTTTTTACTTATGATGATTTGGCTCAAAAATACCTCTTATAAGGATTTTTCTGATAAACTCAGTCATGATCAACCTTATATTATAGTTTTGCAAACCTTGAGCCTTTATGCTTAATTCAGGATCAGAATCTCATGTTTTACACGATTTCTCACTTGTGATCTCTTTTACTGTCTTACTAGCATGTTTTACTTACTCTACATACTCAGTACATTCAAAGTACTGACCACATCTCTATACTATATTGTTTCATGATATAGATCCAGATACTTATACTCAACCCCGCAGTTAAACACGTTCTGGACTTGATCAGCTAGCAGTTTTGAGTCCTCATCTTTTAAGGACTAGAGTTATCTACTTTATTTTAGTTATTTTACCTTGTTTTAGTTTCATACTTTGGAGTTAGCTGGGGGCTTGTCCAACAGCTTCTCATTTAGTAGAGACTTTCAAACATAGAGTTAGTATGTTCAGCTTTGTGACTCAGTATTTACATTATCAGATTATCTTGTTATCCATAAGGGAATATCTTACATTTCAGTAGCTTCCGCTCAATTTTCCTTATAAGTTATATTATGCTAGTAATATGCTATGCCATCGGTTAACTTGGAGCCATTTGTGGTTCTAGGTCCCGAGTCGCGGTCCTGGGTCCATGCTTGGGTCATGAAAAGCTCCTCCAGTTGCATCTAGAGTTCCAACAGATAGACCTACAGCTCCTCCCGCCCCAGTGGTACGTGAAAGTGATAGAGTAGTAGACCCTCCAGCACCTGTTCCACCCCCGATGGGTTCGAAAGGATAAGGTATTGAGGGAGTTGTTTAGTTGATGGCTCGAATAGACGTAGGTTAGAAGTGGAGATTGGAGGCAATATAGGCCAGGAGACCGAGAGTTCCAGGGCCATGAGCTTATGAGTTTGCCATATTCATCGGATCAAACTTGAGTGAGGATCTTGAGGACTTTATTTATCAGACATATAGGGTCTTGAAAGTGATGTGGGCTACAGTGACTAAGGGGGTAGAGTTGGCGGCCTTCAAACTATGTGATGTGGCTATATTGTGGTATGAGGCTTGGGTTCTATCCAGAGGAGCCGATGCAGTACCAAATAAGTGGGAAGAGTTCCCCGAGGCCCGTACGCACCATTATCTGACCCAGGAGCTTTGACAGGCATGAGATGAGCATTTTACACCTAAAGTAGGGCTGTATGAGTATGCACAAGTTTTGCCTTCACTTTAATTCTCTGGCCAGGTATGCTCCACATATGGTTTAAATGATGGAGTATAGAGTTCATCGGTTCGTATTAGGGCTAGGGTCTTATATAGCACGAGAATGTTTGGATGTATCCACTCAGGAGCACATAGACATTGGACAGATTCAGGCTTTTGCCCAGAGGGTAGAGGATTTGGTTTATCAGTTATGGGATGCTTGAAGACAACAGGAGCAGAGGAAGAAAGTTGGGACCGTGGATCCTTATAGAGGGTCACCGAGTGACCCAGGGGCTATGTCATCCAGGCAGTCAGTTAGGCCTATAGGGAGTTCCCCACCTCAGCTTCTGGGACAGAGGAGATACCATGGCCTAGCTTCGTCTAGCTCTGGATGACATGAGAAGATGGGGCTGAGGAGACCACCATTGCCGCCTTTTCCTCAGTGTGGGAGATCCCATTCAGGCTAGTGTCATCAGGGACAGAATGTATGCTATCATTGTGGGTAGCCATGGCACTTTATGAGGGATTGTCTTGATAAGGTCGAGGAGGATTAGGCACGGTGAAAGTGATCAGTGATTTCTTCATCATCCTCATTTGACCTCCCAGACCTTACCCTCAGTTGGTAGCAGGCCACGGCAGAGGTAGAGGGAGAGAAGCTTCTAGTTTCGGGGTAACCCAGAACTGATTTTATTCTTTGGATGGTCAACATGACCAAGAGGCCTCACCTAATGTTGTTACAGGTACTTTGATTATTTATTCTCATGCAGTGTATGCCTTGCTTAATCCTGGTCCTACACTCTCTTATGTTACCCCGTTGGTTGCGAGTCAGTTTGACAGTCCCTGAGATATTATCTAGACCATTTGCTGTTTCTATGCCAATTTGCGAATCTGTGTTAGCTAGACGGGTTTACTGGAACTGTTTAGTATTGGTATGTGATAGATCGACCCTACCTGATCTAGTTAAGCTTGAAATGGTTGATTTTGATGTAATTATGGGTATGGATTACTTGGCAACATGTTATGCTAATGTTGATTGCCGAGCCAAGGTTGTAGATTCCATTTTCCTGGTGATCCAGTCCGGGAATTGCAAGGTAATGTTGCTACACTTAAAGGTAAGTTTATTTCATACTTTAAGGCTCAGAAGTTGATATCTAAAGGTTGTATTTCTCACTTGGTTTTGGTAAGAGACTTCAAATATGAACCTATGACTCTCTAGTCAATTCCTGTTGTAAATGAGTTCTCGGAGGTCTTTCAAGAGGATTTGCTTGGAATCCCCCTAAAAGGGAGATAAATTTTGCTATTGATTTACTTCTAGGAATTTAGTCGATATCCATACATTCGTACAGAATGGCCCCAACAAAACTAAAAGAATTATAGGAGCAGTTGAAAGATTTTCTTGGGAAGGGTTTTATCTGGCCCAATGTGTCACTATGGGGTGCACTGATTTTGTTTGTGCGGAAGAAAGATGGGTCATTGACAATGTGCATTGATTATAGGCAGCTAAACAAGCTGACCATTAAGAATAAAAATATCCATTTCCCAGGATTTATGATTGTATTGATTAGTTACAGGGTGTCAGATGCTTTTCTAAGATTAATTTGAGGTCTGGATACCATCAGCTTCGAGTTAGGGAAGTTGATATCTAAGACTGATTTCAGGATTTGGTACAATCATTATGAGTTCCTGGTGATGTCATTCAGTCTTATTAATGCCCCAACGACTTTTATGGACATGACGAATTAGGAGTTTAGGCTCTTTCTTGATGTATTTGTGATCGTCTTTATTGATGATATTCTGATTTACTCACGATCAAAGGCCGAGCATACAGATCATTTGAGAGCAATATTGTAGACTCTCCAGGAGCACAGGTTATATGCTAAATTTTCGAAATGTAAATTTTGGCTGACATTTGTATCTTTTCTTGGCCACGTGATTATAGTTGAAGGTATAAGGGTGGATAGCTAGAAAAAAGAAGCTGTGAAGAACTGACCCAGACCCTTAAATCATATAGAGGTTTGTAGCTTTTTGGGATTAGTAGGTTATTACCACCGATTGTGGAAGGATTTTCTCCTATATCTGCGCTATTGACAAAGTTGACTCATAAAGAAACTAAGTTTCAATGGACAGAGGCATGTGAGCAGGGTTTTCAAGAGTTGAAGGATAGGCTGATTTTAGCACTTGTCCTAACTCTCCCAGAGGGTGTCAGGAGTTTTGTGGTGTATAGTGATATTTCTAGAGTTGGACTAGGTTGTGTTCTGATGAAACATGGAAAGGTTATTGATTATTCCTTTAAACAGTTGAGGAAGCACGAGCAGGAATATCCTACCCATGATCTTGAGTTGGCTGCAGTGGTATTTGCATTAAGATTTGGCGCCAATACTTATAGGGGGTGCATGTTGATATCTTCACAAATCATAAGAGCCTCCAGTACTTGCTTCAGCAAAAAAGAGTTGAATTTGAGGCAAATAAGATGGTTAGAGCTGCTAAAAAATTATGATGTGAATATCTTGTATCATCTGGGCAAGGCAAATCTTGTAGCTGACACGCTAGGTCGCAAGTGTATGGGTAGCTTGAGTCATATTCAGGTTGACAGGATTGAAATGGCAAAGACTCTACAATAGTTGGCTGACTTACAGATTTAGTTACTGGATGCCGGAGATAGGGGTGTTGTTGTCTAGAACAAAGTAGAATCATCCTTGATAGTTGAAGCTAAGCAGCGACAATATGACAACACAGAATTAGTCTTACTGAGAGACAATATGCCGCAACAGAAGTAGATCCTATTGATTGTGGATCCGGTGGAGTTCTTAGATACTAGGGTCATCTATGTGTGCCTAATGTTTGTGAGCTATGGGAACAAATTATTAATGAAGCTCATTACTCCTGATATTTAGTACACTCAGGTGCCAAAAAGATGTATCATGACGTGAAGCAGCTATATTAGTGGAACGGCATGAAAAAGGACATCATAGGTTTTTTTACTCAGTGTCTTAATTGCCAGCAGGTGAAAGTTGAGCACCAGAGACTTGGAGGTCTGATGTAAGTGTAACACCTCAAAAGTCCCTAAGATCAGACCCGAGAATTGAAACAAAGAAAACAGAAAAATCTGCACTAGGTCACAGAACAAGTCATCAAATGACTCGTCATTTCCCTAATGAGTCATTAAATGACTGGTTATTTTCCCTACGATTTGTCAAATGACTCGTCATTTGACTTTGAAAACATCAGAATGTCTCTCAACGAGTCACTAAGTGACTCATTATTTGACCCAACAGACCGTCAAATGACTCATCATTTGGGGAAATGCTATTTTTCAAACATTCATGATGGATTAAGGAAACGACTTGTCATTTGACCTAATGAGTCGTTAAGTGAACCGTCATTTGAGCAGCAGTGGGACAAGTGGGAATTTGAATATACTTCACATATTAAGGAAATGACTCATCAAACAACTCGTTGTTTCTAGCAGTATGAAATTTTCTGTCAATCATTAAGGGTGTTTTCATAATTTCTAAGATACTAAGTCCTAAACTACATTATTTTAAGCTTAGGAAAGAGTGATTTAAGGGGGATATTCACCCTAGAACCTTCAGTCTATCCTAAACCCCTAATTAGAAGATCAAGTTCCCTCAAGGCTCTTAAGAGAAAAGCTAGAATTCTCCTCAATTTCTTCCCCAATTCTCTATGGCTTTCATGACTAGTTTGGAAATTAGTTTACCCAGGTATATAGGCTATCCATGAGGGTTTCCTTCCACTCTCATGCCCAAATTTTGTCTCAAGTTCATGAATTCAAGTGTATGAATTTATAGGATTTTAACCCAATTTTATGAAATTCTCTATGACATGTTTATGGGTCTAATCCCCTCATGTTATAAAGCATGTTTTAAGTATAATGGAAAGATTTTATACACAATTTAATTATAAATTCATGATTTAAAGTTATTTGAAATTATGCACTATTATGCAAGTTTTATGAAAAGTCAGGCTTATACTTCATGATTTCAAGTATAATGAGATATCTAGCATGAATGAATGTTTATAAATTTTTCATGAATGAATCCATGATTTTGACTTACGAAGTCTATTTCAAGTATGCATGATTTTATGATTTGGGCAAGCCTACAAAAGTTATGTTCTATGATTTAGTCAAGGCTAATGAGATCAGCTTATCATATGTTTTAGGGTCATAGCTCCCAATGTTCAGATTTCAGGCTATGTATGGATTATGATTTCAACTTCCTTGAGAAACCATGTGAGTACTATGCATGTACTTATGATTTCAGCTTCATTTGAAAATGATGTGTGCACTATGCATCTTTTTGAGAGTAGTGTCTAGCACCGAGTAGGCTTGGGGTCCGATGTTCCCCGATCATAGAACTACGCACCAATGTAGGTATATGTTACATGTTTGGGACCTCTCAAGAGAGTTTTCCCCTGCCACAAGGGGGCCTCAACTTGATATCGATACCATGGTAGAGTCCTTGTCCCTGACAAGGTTTTGGATGACTCTGTCCACTTGAGTATGATAGTTGGGGCATCATGTAAGCTCTATCGCGATGATGTCAGTTATGAAGAGGCTCCCATTGTTCCTCATGATTTCAGTTACTCAGTTTCATGACTTATGATATTATGTTTTACAGCAGATTTGACCCTATGATCAGTTTATGAGCTTTTACATACGATTTCAACTATGACAAGAGATATGATTTTTATTTCTAAATCTTGGGTCATTATATTCAGTTATGATAACCAGCTTATGACTATGTATGTCTTAGATACAATTTTTAACATACAGTCTCTACTCTCATGATCTAATTGATTTATATTTATATGCATGATTTTAGTTAACATTTACTAAGAATGTTTTTACTTACCTTACATTCACAGTACATTCAAAATAATGACCGCATACTCTATGCTATATTATTTCATGATATAGGTTCAGGTGATCCTGCTTAGTCTCGCCAATAGTTCGCTTACCTATCAGTTCAGTTAGCCTCTATTGAGTGAGTCCTCATCTCCCGGGGACATTTATTTGGTTACGTTGATCATGTCAGTTTTGTTTTAGACTTGGAGATAGCTGAGGGCTAGTCCCAGCATCTCATTACATAGTAGAGGTTTTTCAGACGTAGACTAGTATGTTCATCTTTGAGGTTTAGCGTTGTGATGTATCATTTGATATATGCTTTATGTTACTTAGACTTCTGCTTATTCATGTTTAAGTTATCAGTTTCCTCTTTAATTTATGCTCTTGAGTTGCTATTTACATGCCATGGGTTAACATGCCATGGGTCAACTTAGGGCCATTCGTGGTTCCAGGTCCCATATCTCGATTTGGGGTCCCAACTCAGGTTGTGACCGCAAGACATAGAGATTCCAGCTTGGAAATGGGAGGTGATTAATATGGATTTTATCACCGGATTACCACAGACGAGCAAGAAGTATGATTCTACCTGGGTTATAGTTGATAGATTGACTAAATCAGATGAATTATTGCCAGTTTGGGCTACATATGTTGCAGAGGATTATGCTATGCTTTATATACAGGAAATAGTTCGCCTACATGGAATCCCCTTATCCATTTTTATGACAGGTGTGTTTAGTTCACATCAAAATTCTTGAAGTCTTTTCAGGGAGTCCTAGGCACTCAAGTAAGCCTATGTACTGCATTTCATCCTCACACAGACAAATAGGCTGACCACACCATTCAGACACTCAAAGATATGTTGCATGCTTGTGTTTTAGATTTTGGTGAAAGATGGGATGATCATGTTTCCTTGATTGAGTTTGCTTATAATAACAGCTACTAGGAAAGTATTTAAATGGCCCCATATGAAGCTTTATATAGGCGAAAGTGCAGGACGCTAGTAGGGTGGTTTGAACTTAGTAAGGCAGAGTTATTGGGGCCAGACTTAGTGCAGCAGGCTATTGACTAGATGAAAATTATTAGAGATCGACTTCAAATAGCATAGAGCAGGTAGAAGTCTTATGCGGATGTACGCCGTCGAGTGCTAGAGTTCACTATTGGCGATTGGGTTTTCTTAAAGGTGTCGCCTATGAAAGGCATTATGCATTTTGGTATAAAGGACAACTTGAGACCTAGATATATTTTGCCATACGAAATTATCTGCAGGATAGGCAAAGTGGCCTATAAATTGGAGTTACCACCATAGCTAACGACAATCCATCCTGTATTTCATGTTTCGATGCTCCGGAAGTGCATATGAGATCCGTCCCATATCATGCATATTGAGGATGTCCAAATTTCTAAGGAGATGACATATAAAGAGGTCCCAATTGCATTCTTGATTAGCAGGACAAAAAGCTTTGGTTTAAGGAAGTCACCTCAGTTAAAGTGTTATGGCAGAATAACTGTAATACCCTAAAAGTACATAAGAGTAGACTCGAGATTAGAAATGTTATCAGCAGAAAAGTGGAAATTTTTTTGTAATACCACAAAAGTGCCTGGAGTAGACTCGGGAGCTAAAAGTTGAAAACTTCTAAAATGGGGAAAATTTCACAGGACGGGCCTAGGAACGACTCGTGGTATCAAACCACGAGTCGTTTTATACAGTCATTGGTTAGGGGAGTGTTGGTGGCAGTGGAGGCGACGAGTGATATGACGACTCATTGTGAGATACAACGAGCCATCCTTTGCAGTCATGGTGAAACATGGATTTCAGCAGGTGGGGTACAACAGGTCTACCAATGACTTGTTGTGAGATGTAACGAGCAGTTGTCACCGGTCATCGTTGGGTTGCAAGAATATCCAGTGTAGATGACAGATCGAGACCACGACTCATTGTAAGTAACCACGAGTTATGGTAAGGCTCGTGGTAAGAAAGTTTAGGTTGTGTGAATAGAAAACAACAGACAATGTAATGGATCATTGTGTCAGAGGACGAGTCGTCCTTCTCATTCGTTAGTTAGTTCCGAAAGTAAGCTACAACAGTGTAGACGATGAGCGACAGAAAGGGTCATCATTAGCTCTAACGACCCGTTGGTTCCGTCCGTTAGTTCAACCCGACCAGTTTTCTGGGCAGATTCATAAGGGCATTTTCAACTTTTCCATGCTATGAGGCCCTAAAATACGTCGTTTTAGCTTATGAAAGGTGGGTTTTGAGGGAATAACTATTTCTAAGTCCCCATTCATGCATGCAAGAGTTTAGAGGAGTGATCAAAAGGTGATTCAAGGTTTTCTTCCCCAATTCCTATCATATTCTTCTTGGGAATTCAAGGGAGGTTAAGAATCAGTGTTTTCAGGTATGTAGAGCTATTAATGGGTGATTTCTTCCACACCCATTCCCATCCTCTACGATTTTTACGAAAATTTTATTAAAAGCTCATGGGGTTTTGAAAATGATTTTTATAAAATTATAATGATTTGATAATGGGTTTTGTGATTTTAGATTCTCATCATTATCTATGGGTTTTAATAAGTTTTTATTATTTAAATCATTTATAATTTTATCGATTTCTATTTCTATGAAATTAAGCCTAATTATGCATGAGCTATGATGAACTGATTTATGATCTTCAGTTCAATTGTGGATATTTATTATCCCAACATGATTTATGATTTGAAATATGAATTTATTCAAATATCCATTATGATTTGATGATTTTCAAGTTATATGCATGATCTATAAGTATGTATGAACCTTATGACTTATAAATTATGTTTTGGCCGACTCCCGGGCCTTAATTCATGGCTAGTTCACGTATGTAGAAGCATGTTTATGATTATTATGATTTAACTAGTCCATGAATCCATTCATGTTGTACTATGAGCACTATATATATTTTGGGAGTAGTATCGATCACCGAGTAGGTTCGGGGCTCAGGCTAAGTCCTTGATCTCATAAACTACCTGCCTCCATAGGTATGTTGGGACCTCCTTCATGACTTTCCCAGGCCCAATTGACCCTTTTTCATGGTGATATCACACTTTCATGGTTCTACCCTTGGCAAGGTACGAACACCCTCCCGACTAAGGTTACAAGTCGAGCTTCATGTGTGCTCGTATGGGGTATGTCAGTTAAGAGAATCTCCCACTATTCCTAATGATTTATGCATGTTTATGATTATGTATTTTGGCTCAAGTCGTGTTAGGTAAAGCTTTACCCTTATGATTATGATTATGTTTACATTACAATTATTTTGAAAACCTTGGGCCTTATGACATGTTATGATGATTTACGATATGAGCATGATGTCCTACTCTTATGATCATTTATTAATTTATATATATATTTTAAACGTCCGTTTTACTTACCTTGCAAACTTAGTACATTCCACAAACTGACCGCATACTTTCTATGCTGTATCATTTCATGATACAAGACCTGACTCTCAGGCTCACCCTCCTCAGTAGCTCCTCAGAGTTTTTTATCATCTTATTTGGAGATTCCTCATGTTTTGAGGGCCATATGTTTAGACTCTATTGTTTCTCTTTCAGTTTCAGTATCGTAGGGTTAGTTGGGGTGTTGTCCCTTCAACCTGTCTTTCATGATTAGAGGCTTTTCATACTATAAGTTGTATTCAACCGTCATGTATGGATAATGTATTGTATTTTCTCTGTTATTATGACATGTTTACATCTTATTATGTTAAGTCTTCTGCTTATTTCAATGAATTAGATGAATGCTCATGCCATGGGTCGACTTGGGGTCTCTTGGGGCTCCTTGTCCCGTGTCTACGATCCAGGTGTACGTGCGGGTCGTGAAAAACTTGGTATCAAAGCCATAGGTTTTGCAGTGTCCTAGGGTGTCTGAAAGCCGCGTTAAGTAGAGGTTTTTTCATGGGTGTGAAGCATGCCACACTTATGACGAAGAGACTACGAGACGTTTAGAAAATATTCCCTTCTTTCATGATCTATGTCGTGCGATGAAATTCCTTTACTCCTCTAATTCATGCTACTCCCGTTTGCAGAATCATGCCTCCATGCCAACTGAACACCAGAAGAAATGGTAACGGTAATGATCATGAGGGTGCCAATGGTGAGGAGCATCAAACAGCCCCACCCGTTCATGAGGAGGACACACCAGTAGGTACCCCTTACCCAGGATCGATGACTTTTTTGACCAGCTTCAGGGTGCCAGATGTTTCTCAAAGATAGATATCAGGTCCGGTTATCACCAGCTCAGGGTTCGGGAGAGTGATATCCCGAAAACCGCTTTCAGGACTTGGTATGGTCACTACGAATTTGTTGTTATTTATTTTGGACTAACCAATTCCCCTACAACTTTCATGTACTTGATGAACAGGGTATTCAAGTAATATCTAGACATGTTCGTGATCGTGTTTGATATCCTTATATACCCTCGGAGCAAGGAGGAGCATGCCGCTCACTTGAGAATAGTACTTCAGACCCTCAAGGATCCTTAGTTGTATGCAAAGTTTAGAAAGTGTGAATTTTGGTTGGACTCCATGGCATTCTTATGTCGTGAGGTATTGAGTGAGGGAATAAAAGTATATTCTCATAAGATTGAAGCGGTAAAGAATTGGCCCAAATCGATGAATCCTTCAGAAATTCGGAGTTTCTTGGGCCTAGCAGGCTACTATCGGAGGTTTGTGGAGGGTTTTGCATCAATTGCAGCACCATTGACCAGGCTGACTCAAAAAAAGGTAAAGTTCTAATGGTCGGAGGCATGTGAGAAAAGCTTCTAGGAATTGAAGACCTGACTCACTTCAGCACCAGTGTTGACCCTACCCGAGGGTACAGATGGATTTGTTGTCTATTATGATTCTTTTGAGAGCTGGACTCGGATGTGTATTGATGCGGCAAGGAAAAGTGATAGTGTATGCCTCAAGACAGTTGAAATCCATGAGAAGAATTACCCGACCCATGATCTTGAGTTGGCTGTAGTGGTACTTTAATTGAAGATATGGCGGCATTACTTGTATGCGGTCCATGTGGACGTATTTACGGACCACAAGAGCTTGCAGTATGTGTTTATGTAGAAAGATCTCAATCTTCGACAAAGGAGGTGGTTAGAGCTACTCAAAGACGATGATATGAGTGTTGTTTATTGCCCGGGTAAAGGCTAACATGGTAGCAGACACACTTAGTAGACTCTCTGTGGAGAGTATGTCCCATGTGGAGGAAGGAAAGAAACAGTTGGGAAAAGATGTTCATCGACTTGTTAGGTTGGGAGTGAGGCTAGTCGACTCAGCCGACAGTGTTGTTGTTGTTCAGAATGGATCAGAGTCGTCCTTGGTGGTTGATGTCAAATCTAGGCAAGATGAGGACTTGATTTTAAGGAAATTGAAGGAAGCTGTGCGGAGTCAAAAGGTGGAGGTTTTCTCCCAAGGGGGAGATGGGGTGCTTAAGTATCAGGGTCGTTTATGTGTTCCAGAGGTTGATGATTTGAGGGACCGGATATTGCATGAGGCACATGGTACCAAATATTCTATCCATCTGGGATCCATGAAGATGTATCGGGACTTGCGAGAAATCTATTGGTGGGATGGCATGAAGAAGGATATTGCAAAGTTCATAGCCAAATGTCCAAATTGCAAACAAGTAAAAGTTGAACATCAAAGATCGAGAGGAGTACTTCAAGATATTAGCATTCCTACTTGGAAGTGGAAAGAGATTAATATGGACTTCATTACAGGATTACCTCACACTTGCCGGCAGTATGATTCCATTTGGCTGGTGGTGGACAGGCTGACTAAGGTGGCACATTTCCTACCAGTGAAAACCACCGATTCAGCGGATGATTATGCCAAATTGTATATTCGAGAGTTGGTTCGACTTCATGGAGTGTCTTTTTCTATTATTTTAGATTGAGGTACTCAGTTTACCTCCCAGTTATGGCGGTCTTTTCAAAAGGGGCTTGGGACTCAAGTTAAGCTCAGCAAAGCCTTTCATCCACAAACGGGTGGCCAAGCCAAACGAACAATCCAGACTCTTGAAGACATGTTGAGAGAATGTGTGATGGGTTTCAAAGGTAGCTGGGATGATCATTTTCCCTTGATCGAATTTTCTTATAATAACAGCTATCGCTCTAGCATCCAGATGGCACCGTTCGAGGCTTTTTATGAGCAAAGGTGTAGATTGACCATTGGATAGTTTAAGGTTTGTGAGGCAGCAATGATAGGGCCTGAATAGGTTCATGAGGCTATGGTAATGGTTCAGTTGATAAGGGACCGGTTGAAAACCGCTCAGAGTTGTCAAAAGTCATATGCGGATGTGAGGAGATTGGATTTAGAGTTTGAGGTAGACGATTGGGTATTTCTAAAGGTATCTTCCATGAAGGGAGTTATGCGGTTTGGGAAGAAAGGAAAACTCAATCCCTGCTATGTTGGTCCCTACCGGATTACGAGAAGAGTTGGTAAGGTAGCGTATGAGTTGGAATTTCCCTCAGAGTTATCTTCTGTACACCCCGTGTTTCATGTGTCGCTTTTGAAGAAATGTTTGGGGATCTAGCCCTAGTATTTCCAATGAACAACATCGGTGTTAAGGACAGCCTCATCTATGAAGAAGTTCCTGTGGAAATATTGGACTGTCAAGTTCAGAGACTAAGGAACAAAGAAGTACCATCAGTTAAAGGATCTATGTGTGAAGCCGAAGCAGATATGATGGCTAGATACCCGCATTTATTCTCTACCGGCTCAGTTTCGACTTGAGGTATCAATTATGCTCCATGAATCTATTTATTTTTCATGTTTAGTTCATGTGTTCAAGTTTGTTTTATGTGTATGGATGTGTATGTGAAGCATGAGATCAGTTCAGCTACGTGTTGTGAATCAGAGGTAGTCATTCTGTCAGTTTTCGGTTTAAACGATCAGTATTTGAGTATGATACTTGTATGTTTCTATTTTCTTCTTGTTTCCTACATTCAAGGATGAATGTTCCTAAGGGGGAGATATTGTAATACCCCGAAAGTGCCTAGGAGTAGACCCGGGAGCTAAAAGTTGAAAACTGCTGAAATGGGAAAAATTTCACAGGACGGGCCAAGGAATGACTCGTGGTATCAAACCACAAGTCATTGTATGTAGTCGTTGGTTAGGGGAGTGTTGGTGGCAGTGGAGGCAATGAGTGGTATGACAACCCGTTGTGAGATACAACGGGCCATCCTTTGTAGTCGTGGTGAAACATGGATTTCAGCAGGTGGGATACAACGGGTCTACCAATGATTCATTGTGAGATGTAATGACCCGTTGTCACAGGTCGTCATTGGGTTGCAATAATTTCCAATGTAGATGACAGATCGAGACCATGACTCGTTGGAAGTAACCACAAGTTGTGGTGAGGCTCGTGGTAAGCAGGTTCAGGTTGTGTGAAGAGCAAACAACGGACGATGTAGCGAATCGTTGTGTCAGAGGACGAGTCGTCCTGTCCGTCCATTGGTTAGTTCTGGAAGTAAGCTATAGCAGTGCAGACGACGAGCGATAGAGCAGGTCGTCGTTAGCTCTAATGACCCATTGGTTCCGTCTGTTAGTTCAACCCGGCCATTTTTTTGGACAGATTCATTAAGGGCATTTTCGACTTTTCCATGCTATGAGGCCCTAAACTATGTTGTTTTAGCTTATGAAAGGTGGGTTTTAAGGGGATAACTATTTCTAAGTCCCCATTCATGCATGCAAGAGTTTAGAGTGATCAAAAGGTGATTCAAGGTTTTCTTCCCCAATTCCTATCAAATTCTTCTTGGGCATTCAAGGGAGGTTAAGAATTAGTGGTTCCAGGTATGTAGGGCTATTAATGGGTGATTTCTTCCACACCCATGCACATCCTCTATGATTTTTACGAAAATTTTATTAAAAGCTCATGGGGTTTTGAAGATGATTTTTATAAAAGTCTAATGATTTAATAATGGGTTTTGTGATTTTAGATTCTCATCATAATCTATGGGTTTTAATTAGTTTTTATTATTTAAATCATTTATAATTTTATCGATTTTGATTTCTATGAAATTAATCCTAATTATGCATGACCTATGATGAATCGATTTATGATCTTCACTTCACTTATGGATATTTATGAGCCCAGCATGATTTATGATTCTAAATATGCATTTATTCAAATATCCATTATGATTTGATGATTTTCAAGTTATATGCATGATCTACAAGTATGTATGAACCTTATGACTTATGAATTACGTTTTGGCCGACTCACGGGCCTTAATTCATAGCTAGTTCACATATGTACAAGAATGTTTATGATTATTATGATTTAACTAGTCCATGAATCCATGCATGTTGTAATATGAGCACTATTTATGTTTTGGGAGTAGTATCGAACACCGAGTAGGTTCAGGGCTCAGGCTAAGCCCCAGATCTCATAAACTACGTGCCGCCGTAGGTATGTTGGGACCTCCTTCATGACTGTCCCCGACCCAATTTGCCCTTTTTCATGGTGATATCACACTTTCATGGTTCTACCCTTGGCAAGGTACGAACACCCTCCCGACTAGGGTTATAAGTCGGGCTTCATGTGTGCTCATATGGGCTATGTCGGTTAAGAGAATCTCCCACTGTTCCTCATGATTTATGTATATTTATGATTATGTGTTTTGGGCTCAATTCATGTTAAGTAAAGCTTTTCCCTTATGATTATGATTATGTTTACATTACGAATGTTTTGAAAACCTTGGGCCTTATGACATGTTATGATGATTTACGATAAAAGCATGATGTCTACTCTTATGATCATTTATGAGTTTATATATATTTTAAATATCTATTTTACTTACCTTGCATACTTAGTACATTCCACGTACTGACCGCATACTTTCTATGTTGTATTGTTTCATGATACAGGACCCGGCTCTCCAGCTCACCCTCCTCAATAGCTCCTCAGAGTTCGCTATCAGCTTATTTGGTGAGTCCTCATGTTTTGAGGGCCATATGTTCAGAATCTATTATTTGTCTTTCAGTTTCAGTATTATAGGGTTAGTTGGGCTGTTATCCCATCAACCCCTCTTTTATGATTAGAGGCTTTTCATACTATAAATTGTATTCAGCCGTCATGTATGGATCATATATTGTCTTTTCACCGTTATTATGACATGTTTACGTCTTCTTATGTTAAAAATTCCACTTATGTGAATGAATTAGATGAATGCTCATGCCATGGGCGAATTGGGGTCTCACGGGGCTCCTTGTCCCGTGTCTACAATCCGGGTGTACGTGCGGGTCGAGACAATTTGCTTTAGAATGATTCATAGAACGACCTATTAGAAGTTACCATGAGTCATGGTAAGACTCATGGTAGGCAGTCCGCAGAAATCTTGACCAAAGGATAACTCAAGGAACGAGTCGTTGTGGGGAACAACAACCCGTTAAGTGCCATGTCGTGAGACAATAGTCCAGTTTTACTCGAACCAATAAGTTAAGTAATGGCTCATTACATCAAGTAACAAATCACGGTGATGAGTCGTTAAGTGAAGTTCATAAAGGTTTAAGATTTGATTCAGTGGAAACAGAAAGGTACTACAACCCGTTGGAATGAGTAACGACTCGTGGTATGGACCCGTTGGTAGAAATTCCAAAAGCTAAGTATATATGAACAATGGTGATTAGGGTATAAGTAATGACTCATTTTGACGGGTAACGACTCATCCTATCTAGCCATGGTTTGAAGATCATAGATTGGGGAAGAAGTGGGGGGTTGCAATGAGTCGTGGTAGTGAAAAATGACTCGTTGTATGAGTTGTGGTACCTGGTAGTGTGATTTTTCCTGCAAAATTAGTAAGAGTATTTTCATAATTCCTAAGCTTCTAAGTCCTAAACTACGTCATTTTAAGTTCTGAAAGAAGTGTATTAAGGGAGTTTAACTTATTCTAATTCATTCAACTCCTATGCATTCAAGTTTAGAAGTTCCCCTTTGAAGATCAAGCTTGAATCCCTCAAATTCTTCTCCAATTCTCTTAGGCTTTCAAAGTCAAATTGAGATTCAACTTACCCAGGTATGTGGGGATATGAATGAGAATTTCCTTTCACTCTCATGTCCAAATTTCTCCTGAAGTTCATGAATTCATGTCTTAATTCAAGTTTATGATCTTATGGGGTTTTAGCCCAATTTCATGAGATTCTCTATGATTGTTTATAGGTTGATTCCCTTCATGTTGCAAAGTATGTTTTAAGATTCATGGACATATTTATATCTATTATGATTATAAATTTATGATTTCAAGTTTTAGAAAATTATGCCAATTATGCAAGTTCATGAAAAGTCAAGTTTATGATTCATGATTTCAAGTATGATGAGATATCTAGCATGAATGAATGTTTAAAAATTACCCATGTATGAATCTATAATTTTGACTTATGAAGTCTATTTTAAGTACGCATGATTTTTAGGTTTGGGAAAGCCCACACAAGCCAAATATGTTTCATGGTTTAGCCAAGGCTAACAAGATCAGTTATGATATATATTTTAGAGTCAAGACTCTCCAATGTTCATATTTAAGCTATGTTTGAGAATATGATTATACGAGCATTATACATTTTTTGGGAGTAGTGTACCATCGAGTAGGAAAGGGAATCCAAGGTTCCCCAATCTCATAAACTAGGCACCAAATATAGGAATATATTCTAGGACCTCTCAAGAGAGTGTTTCCCCTGCGCAAGGGCACACCGTGATATCACACCTTACTTATCCTTTGCCCTGGCAAGGCTTAGGATGGCTTTCCTCCACATGGGCAAGATGTGGGATCATCATCCACTCATACATAGTGGTTGTCGGCTATGACGAGCCTCCTATTGTTCCTCATGATTTCAGTTATTCATGTTTATTATTTATAATATTATGTTTTACAGCAAGTTTGACCCAATGATCAGATTACAAGATTCTACTTATGATTTCAGTTATGGCAAGTCATATGATTTATATTTTTAGCTTTGGATCATTCTACTCAACTTATGATTAGACATGTTTCAGATTCAGATTTCAGCATGTAGCCCTTACTCTCATGATCTTATGATTTATGTTAATATGCATGATTTCAATTATAGTTACTTAGCATGTTTTACTTACCCTGCATACTCAGTACATTCTAACTACTGACCACATACTCTATGTTATATCGTTACATGATACAGGTCCAGATGATAAGATTTAGTTTTGCCGTTAGTTTAGCTTTCCCCCAGCTTAGTTTAGTTTCCCATCATTGGTGAGTCCTCATCTTCCAAGGACCTTTAGTTTAGCATTGATTTTTGTTATGTTCAGTTTCAGACTTTAGCAAGCTAGTTGGGGATGTTGTCCCATCAATTCATCAGATAGTAGTAGAGGCTTATCAGACAATATGTAGATTTTCAATTTTTTCAAGTGTTGACTCTGTTTATGATTTCTATGTTATTCAGATATCCACTTATTCATGTTTCAGTTATCAGATTACGCTTGATGTATGCTCTTTAGTTGTTATGTTCATCCCATGGGTCGACTTGGAGCCATTCATGGTTCTAGGTCCCGTGTCCCCATAACTTGGTATTAGGAAATTTTCCTTCTTTCATGATCTAAGTCGTGTGATGAAGTATCTCTCCATCCTTCTAACTCGTGCTATATGCGTTTGCATAAATCTGCCTCCACGCTGAGTGAATGAAAGAAGGAACAACAATGGAGATGGCCATGACAATTGCAATGGAGATAGGAATCAACAAGCCTCGTTAGCACCAGCAAATCATATGCCCTAGTAGGTCACTCATGCTGAGTTCAGAGCTACATTTTAGATGTTGGCACAGGCGATGACTGCTCAGGTCAATCAGCAAATGGCTCATGTTCCTGAGAATGGGAACGCAGTGGCAGCTAGAGTTCGAAACTTTCTCAAGATGAAACCACCTGAGTTTCCGGGGTCGAAAGTGGATGAGGACCCGTATGAGTTTAATGAGGAGGTGTAGAAGATCACTCAAATTATGGGGTGACTGGAGAGGAGAGTGTGGATTTAGCCTCCTACCAGTTGAAGGAGGTTGTTTACATATGGTACTGCTAGTGGAAGGATGGTAGGGCAGTGGGAGCAGTTCCCGTAAGTTGGGATGAGTTCGTGACTGCCTTCTTAGATAGGTTCTTCCCTAGGAAGTTGAGGGAGGCGAAGGCAGCGGAGTTCTTCAACTTGAAGCAGTACCATAGGAGTGTCCAAGAGTATGCCTTGGAATTTACCTAACTGTCCAAGTACGCGCCGGAGATGGTGGCGGATTAAAGTGATCGCATGAGAAGGTTTGTGAATGGAATATCAAACTCGCTAGTCAAGGAGTGCAGGACCGCTATGTTGAACAATGATCTAGGCTTCTCACGATTAGTAATATATGCCCAGCAGATAGAGGCTGATCAGATGAAGGAGAAGGAGAGATAGAGAGAGAGAGAGAGAGAGAGAGGCTAAGAGGGCTAGGACAGGGAGTTATAAATAGTTTCAGCGGATGTATGGTGGGGGACATGGCCACCAATCCCACCATAGATCATTAGCCCCAGTGCCATCATTAGTCAGTGTCCCGTCCAAATCTATGTGTGATCAGCGGGGTAGGGCATTAGGCTCCAGGGGTCAGGGGAGTAGGTCAAGAGAGCCCTACATTCCAGTTTACGACAAGTATTGCATGAATTACCCAGGAGAGTGCCTAGCGGGTTCAGGTGCGTGTTTCGGGTGTGGGAAGCCCAGAAATCTACTTAGAGACAGCCCTTCAGCCAGACATGGCCCTATTATAGGTCGTGATCCATCCACCAGTTCAGCAGCTCCACCAGCACGCTCAGCTCAGTAGGATGCATCCGCTAGTGTAGGTGGTGGTCAGTGTCAGAATAGATTTGATGCCCTCTCATCTCATAAGGAGCAGGAGGTCTCTCCAAATGTGGTCACTGGTATGTTACGAGTATTTCATCTTGATATGTATGCATTGTTAGATCCAAGGGATACCTTATCTTTTGTGACTCTTTACGTTGCTATTAGTTTCGGAGTCAGTCCTGATACCCTATCAGAACCCTTCTCAGTCTTTACACTAGTCGGTGACTCTGTTATAGCTCAATGGGTATACAGAAATTGCCCTATCATAGTCCTTCAGAAAGTCACCTCAGCTGATCTAGTAGAGTTAGAAATGATAGATTTTGATGTTATCTTTGGTATGGATTGGTTGCATGCATGTTATGCCTTAGTAAATTGTAGAACCCTTATGGTAGAATTTTGATTTCTAGGTGAGCCAATCCTAGAATGGAAATATAGTTTACTTGTGCCTGTAGGTCACTTTTTTTCCTATCTCAAGGCTAGGAAGATGATTTCGATAGGTGATCTTGGGCAGAATTGCATGCCCAAGTGATACTCAAATGCTTTGTTTCGACTTGTTTATCTATCGTTATGTGTACATTCTCATGTGATTTTTAGTTAAATGTGAATTTATACTAACCAACATGATTAGTGTTGTTTTGCAAGTAAAAGGAAATTTTTGAAGCTAATATACATGTTGGTGAAAATCAGGAATGGACTTGGAAACAAGGAGTGGAAAATGACAAGGGAGAGCAACAAAAATAGTCACGCTACCATCGCGGAGGAATTCTGCCTCGGATGAAATAATTTTGGCAATTTCCAGTGGAGGTTCGCGTTACCTCCGTGACACGCAGGCAGTGCTCCGCGATGCACTCCGTGTCACGTTGAGTACAATTACCGGGAACATCAAGTCCAGTGAAGGTGCGCGATAGCACCGTGGCACGGAGGCAAGGCTCCGTGATGCAAGCCATGCCACGTTGAGGTGCAATTGCTGGGGAGCCGACTTCCAGTGAGGGTTCGCGATGCCCCCGTGGCACGGAGGGAGTGCTCCGCGATACACTCCGTGCCATGTTGCTTGTTATTCCGGGAAAAATTCTCAATAGTATAAATAGCACACTTAGGTTTTATGTTAAACATTTTGACTTGGTTGAGCAAGAACGTGGGTTACCGGCAGTTGAGAGGACGAAAATTCTAGGGTTCTTCTCTATCTCTTTCTCTTTTATCTCAATTGTTTGTATAAATTCTACTTATTTGATGATGTTTCATCCACAAATGAGTGGCTAATTCACTTCTTGCTAAGGTTAAGAACAATTGTAATGGAATGTAATTGTTGTTCATTTCAGTTTTCATCTTTTCTTCAATGGTTGTTCTATCAATTCTTGTTTTTACTGCATTAATGTTTGGACAATATTAATGTATATCTAGAAATCCAATTTTGATTTTGAAAAGGAAAGAAATTGGAAAGATGTGAATTGGTAGGATATGATCTCTTCTTAGTTTAGAAAATTGAGAATTGATTTACATTCAGGATAGAAATATATCTGAAAGTCTTATTAGTCAATTAAGGAATCGGTATTGTATGGCTAGAGCATGAAATTCTTTTATCACAGAAATGTAGATTAAGGCTTCATGATTCTTAATTAGATAGGAGTCGAAAGATCCAATCCACAGGCAATAATTCTTGACTAGCAACTGAAGAAAAGATTAGCTTAATTGAATTGATAAATTACTTCCCTGCATGCTTGTTCTAACCTCATCTTGCTCATTACTATTGTTCAGATTCAAATTATAATTTTAACTTAGATTTTTATTACTTAGCAAACTTAACTCTCAAAATATTGTTTAATTGGTTGTCTGTATTTATAAAGACATAGTTCACTGACGCTTCAGTTAATTAGTACCGCAATTCAGTTCCTGTGGGATCGATACTTGGCTTTAATTAAGCCACTTTACTACTTGTTCGACCACGTGAACTTGCGTGTAGTTAATACAACACCGAACAAGTTTTTGGCGCCGTTGCTGGGGACTGGCAATTGGTAAAATTATTTTCTTAGTGTTAGTTTACAAATTCTATATAAGTGCTGACAACTTGATCTTAGCCTTTCTCTTGCAGATATTGAATTCTTCTGAACGCTGGCAAGAGATAAGGAGTTGGTGGATTCATATATAGAGCCCGAAAGACAATTTCGTGATATGTTAGTGATTGTCTTCATAGATGGTATTCTCATATACTCCTAGAGTGAGGAGGAGCATGCTGCTCATTTAAGGATTGTGCTACAGACTCTCATGGATCGCTAGCTATTTTCCAAATTCAGTAAGTGTGAGTTTTTATTGAACTTAGTAGCATTTTTGATTCATGTGATATCAAGCGAGGGTGTATAGGTGGACTCTCAAAAGATAGAGGCGGTGAAGAATTGTCCTAGACCAGTTAGTCCTTTGGATATCAGGAGCTTCTTGGGTTTAGCTGGCTATTACAGAAGGTTTGTTGAAGGACTTTCATCCATTGCAGCACGGTTGACTAAGCTGATCCAGAAGAAAATCAAATTTTAGAGGTCAGATGCCTATAGAAGAGTTTCCAGGAGTTAAAGTTTCGACTTACTTCAGCCCCAGTATTGACCCTACCTGAGGGCACAGATGTATTCATTGTGTATTATGATGCTTCGTGGGTTGGTCTTGGGTTGTCTATTTATGTAGCATGGTAAGATCATTGCGTATGCCTCTAGATAGCTTAAGACTCACGAGAAGAATTACCTGACTCATGACCTAGAGTTGGCAGTGGTGGTGTTTACATTAAAAATTTGGAGACACTACTTGTATGGGGTGCATGTGGATGTGTTCACGGACCACAAGAGCCTTCAATACGTGTTCACTCAAAAGGACCTGAATTTGCGACAAAGGAGATGGCTAGAACTTCTCAAGGACTATGACATGAGTGTCCTTTATCATCCGACCAAGGCCAATATAGTGGCGGATGCCCTTAGTAGGCTATCCATGGAGACTGTGTCTCATGTTGAGGATGGGAGGAAGGAGTTGACAAAGGATATTCAGAGGCTTGCTTATTTAGGGGTTCGCCTTGTTGATTCGGCAGACAGTGGTGTCATTGTTTAGAATGGTTCAGAATCTTCATTGGTGATCGAGGTCAAGGTTAGCAAGATGAGGACCCGATATTAATGAAATAAAAGGAAGCTATCCGGAATTAGAAGGCGGAGGCCTTCTCCAAAGGGGGAGATAATGTACTTTGTTATCAGGGTCATTTATGTGTTCCTTGTGTTGATGATTTAAGAGAACAGATGTTGCATGAGGCCCATGGATCCCAATATTCTATCCGCCCAGGTGCCACCAAGATGTACCTAGACCTACGGGAAGTCTATTGGTGGAATGGCATGAAGAAGGACATAGTGGAGTTTGTGGCTAAGTGTCCAAATTGTCAACAAGTGAAAGTTGAGCATCAGAGACCTGGAGGTATGCTATAGGACATTAGTATCCCTACCTGGAAGTAGGAAGAGATCAATATGGACTTCATTAAAAGGGTTGCCCTATACACGTCGATAGTATGACTCTATATGGGTGGTTGTAGATAGGTTGACCAAAGCATCACATTTTCTACCGATTCAGCTGAGGACTATGCTAGATTGTACATTCGGGAGTTGGTTTGGTTTCACAGAATTCCCTTTTCCATCATTTCAGATAGAGGGTACTCAATTTACCTCACAGTTTTAGAGATCATTCCAGAAGGGACTTGGTACTCAGGTCAAGCTTAACATGACTTTTCATCCACAGATAGATGGTCAAGCCAAACGGACCATTCAGACTCTTGAGGACATTTGTGATTGACTTCAAGGGTAGTTGGGATGATCATTTGCCTCTCATCGAGTTTGCTTACAATAATAGTTACCACTCCAACATTCAGATGGCTCCTTTTGAGGCTCTTTATGGGCAGAGATGTTGATCACTTATTGGATGGTTCGATGTAGGTGAGGCTATGTTGATAGGGCCAGACTTAGCTCATGAGGCCATGGAGAAAGTACAGCTTATTAGGGAAAGGATGAAAAAAGCTCAGAGTCATCAAAAATCTTATGCGGATGTTAGACGGAGAGAGCTTGAGTTTGAAGTTGATGATTGGGTATTTCTAAAGGTGTCTCCTATGAATGGAGTGATGAGGTTCAGAAAGAAAGGGAAGCTTAGTCCCTGATATGTTGGTCCTTATAGAATTCTAAGGCTAGTTGGCAAGGTGGCTTATGAGTTGGAGCTACCAGCGGAGTTAGCTTTGATACATCCAGTTTTTCATGTATCTCTATTGAAAAAGTGCATTAGTCACCGACTTTGTTTTTTCCAGTTGAGAGCATCGGTGTGAAAGATAGCCTTAGCTATGAGGAGGTTCCAATTGAGATCCTTGATCGTTAGATTTGGAAGTTAAGAAACAAAGATGTAGCTTCAGTGAAAGTCTTATGGAGGAATCAGCTTGCTGAGGGAGCTATCTGGGAGGCTGAGACAGATATGATGGCTAAATACCCACATCTTTTCCCTACCGGCTTAGTTTCAGCATGAGGACCGTCTTAGTTTCAGCATGAGGTATCAGTTTCCTCTCTAATACTGTACTCAGTTTCATGTCAAGTTCATCTCTCTAGGTTGCTTTCATGTTTTAGCATGCACATGTGTTTCACGAATTCAGTTCGGTCATGTATCTCAGTTCGGAATCAGTCACTTTGTCAGTTTTAAGTTTCAGATGTTCAGTATTTGGCATTTCAGTTCTTTTCCCCAGCCTTCCAATACATTTAACCCACATTTGAGGACTAATGTTCCTAAGAGGGAGATATTGTAATATCCCCAAAGTCTCTAAGACTGGACTCGGGATTGGAAATGTGATCAGCAGAAAAGTGGGAAGATTAGCTTTAGAATGAGTCAAAGAACAACCCATTAGAAGTTAGCACAAGTCGTGGTAAGCCTTGTAGTAGGCAGTGTGATACCCCGAAAGTTCCTAAGACTAGGTTCGGGATGTGAAAATGAGATTAGCAAAAGATCTGCATTTTTCTCTTAGAATGACTCATTGTACGAGTCATAGGTTGGACTGATAGGTCGTGGTTGGAGTCGTGATGAGGGGCTGAGTGGCAGGTTCTGTACCAACGAGCCAAGGTAGGACTCGTTGGTTGATGTGACGACTCATCATCATGTGTCGTGTTCAGTAGCTGCAAAGGAAGGTTTTTTTTGACGAGTCATGGTACGACTTATAGGTGGTTGTAACAAGCCATCGAAAGGAGTCGTTGTTTGGACATGCAGAGTAAGGAAGAGATACCACAATTGAGAATATGATTCACTGTGGGGAATAATGAGTCCTGATAAGGGTCGTGGTTTGGAAGTTCTGTGTACGGGTGTTTTTTCACGAGTGGTATTATGATTCGTGGTATGAAATCATGAGTAGTGGTTTGTAACCGTGGGAAAGTTCAGACCAAGTGAGAGTTGAGGCTCAGTGGTGATGGGTGATCTCACGACTTGTGATGACATGTAATGACTCGTCGTGGGCGTTTGTGGTGTGATCTTCAGGAAAAAATCCTACGACCAATAGTGACGACGAGAGGTGAGCACGAGTCATCACTTCATGGTTCGACTCATGGTAAGGGTCGTGACGACTGTCAGGGTATATTTTCTAGAATTTTCATAAATGGTATTTCCATAAATCCTAAGTTCTAGAGTTCTAAACTACGTCATTTTAAGCATGGAAAAGAGTTTATTAAGGGTATTATTCACCTTAAGTAACTCATTATCCTCCTAATACTCTTAATTGAAGAATCAATTCTCTCAAGGCTCTCAAGAAATTCCTAGGGTTCTTCTTCAAGTTTCTTCTAGAGTCAAGTGGGGTTTCAAATTCAGTTGGGGATTGATCAATTCAGGTATGTGGGTCTATCAATGAGGGTTCCTTCCAACCTCATGTCCCTTCTTCAATCAAAAGTATGATCACCCAAATTCCTCAAAGCCCTAATTTAAAAAATAATGATTCTATGTTGAATTTTGAAATTTATTCATGATTCCTTTATGGGTTGAGCTGATTTGATGTGAAAATATGATTTCCATGATAGGATTTATGATCTCTTAAAGTATTTTATGAAATTATGTTATCTTATGATTCAAGCATGATTATGAAATTTTAGGGCTAAATTCCTTCTCATAAATTTCTTTGATCCTCTTATAAATTTTAAATCTCTAAAGCCCTAATTTATGATTTATATTTTATGATGTATGGTTCCCTACTAGTATCCCTCATGAATTTATGAATTTAAGTATGAGGATTTTATCAAGTATGTATGATTTATTTCATGATTTTCACAATTATGATTATGGCCGACCACGGGCCCTATTTCATGACTAGTTCACGTACTTCAAGCATGTTTATGATTATCATGATTTAAACTTGTCACGCCCCACCTTGGGAGGCATGGATGGCACCTAATGCCACATTGGGATATGGGCTGACCTCGCTGGGAATAGGCACCTCTGGTGCTACCAGCGACTCAGAATCAAGAAAACAAACTGCTATATCTCGGCTGTAAACACAACCTCGAGCCGACAAGGCCACACAACACCTGTAAAAAAAATAGCTAAGCCAGTCAAAAAACAGTAAAGGGGATCCTATGCTGGCTGATAAGACCACCATGCTGTGTAGTTATAACAAAAATGAAAACAAGCAACTATAGTAGGCCCTACATGGCCAATGATAAAATAAGACATACATGAGCCCCACACGGCCAACAATAACCAACTAACTGAATTCCGTCATCTGCAAGCCTCTAGGAGTGAAAATGTTGGTCGGGACAGGGCCTCGGCCTACCCAAATGCTATACAAATAAAAGATAGATAAATCTCTACAACCTGGCAACTCCGAATGAAAGGAGCTGGCCAAACTGCTGACTCTGAATAGCTGCTAGGAGGTCATACAATTTGTCTATCTAAACCTGCAGGCATGTGTGCAACACCCTATAGTTGGGCATCAGTATAATATTTACTGAATATGTAAGGTAGTAATTAAGAAGCTGAGTAGAAGTTGATAAAGACTGAAAGTAAGTAGCAAGAAGGGGCTGAAGATAACCTGTAAACTTTCTTATTCATAACTTGCATTCAGTAAATCACTACACGTATATGAGCTAAAACTATACGACTATACATTCATAGGCTACAGTTAACAAGCAAGTATACAAACAAGAACCTAACTGGCCCCTATAGGCCTGAAAGGTGCAAGTAACACAGAAATAACCTACCGGGGCCCCCATAAGCCCTGGAAAGTACTATCCAATCTATATACCCCTATATAGGTTCCTATGATTCTACTGGTACTATAGCCAACATACCTGGCATCTGGGTCTGCATTTGAGCCCGCTGGACTCCTGTAACTTTGTCTGATCCTGGTGGGTGCTTGTAACTGCACCCTGGGCACACAAGGCTCAACGGAGGGTCAGTAATGCCGATACGACATAAGAATAGAATCCCATTCGTGGATTGACTGTAATATGACCCTTGGGCCTGAATATAGTCCCTTGGGACAACTTATAGCTCTTCAGAGCAATCAATAGCCCCGTAGGTGATGACATAGTTAGCAAACCTGAAGTTGGTCAACGGAAGGCTATCCTAGGTCGGGTCAATCCCAATTGATATATTGCATTTTAGTCTCAATCTAGCCACTCAGAAGGCTTATCTGACTCTTAAGGTCTAACTCGACCACTACTCGCCCCTAAAATAGTATGTATAGCTACCAACAGACATATATCGTGTGCCTATATCTAATCAGAGGATCCTGATAGTGATCATAATCTATAATGGTCTAGACCGGCTTGGGTGAGATCTGGAGTGACCTAAACGATACTATGAATGTCATTCTAGGATAGTGATAGCTCATAAGCGAACCGTAAGGTCGCAGACGACCAACTATTTAGTTCCTTCGCTTAGAACAACTGTAGGGCTGCTACTTGATCGGACATGCTCCTGAGCAATTAGCCCCTAACCTTTCCCAGATGGTTTACTATAATTCTTAGCCTGAAGGTAATACTGTAGTATTGTGGTTCTAGTCCTTTAGATCTTAATTTGGCCTGTTCAGATTTCATATATCTTCTCTGGTGATTCCTAACCTTGTAGGTAATTTTACCTAGACCTGGCTATTCACGGCAATCTGTACCTGAATATCTATACGAGAAGGATGGGGAATTAGCCCCGCATTCAACTACTGATAAGGTCCCTTGTTAGGGTACCCACGGGTCTATCTGACTTGTACAACTGGGATGGCTTCCTAAGCGACCTGTATGGAAAGAACTTAATTGACTGAAACTAATAGTCACTGGCAGTAACTAACTAGATGGCAGGCTGTCACTCAATGCTTGTGGAAGAGATGATGACTAATGATACATTGGCAGATGTGATAATGAATTATGAGGGAGACAGGAGCAGAATACATGGAGACAGTGAACACTTTAAATGGAATAGGGTCGTATAACTTCAGCCCAAAGAAGTTAGACCTGGATCTAAAGAATTGTTCAACGCCACCGGCCAAGCCATCTGTGGAGGTGCCACCATTCCTTGAGCTAAAGGAATTACCTCCCCATCTCAAGTATGCATTCCTCGGAGAAGACAATACTTTGTCGGTCATAATTGTTGCAGACCTATTAGACGCTCAGGTGGAGGCTTTGGTCAACATACTAAAATGGTACAAAAAGGCAATTGGTTGGACTGTAGCTGATATTATCGAAATTCCACCGGGCATATGTACTCACAAGATCCAATTGGAACCAGACTGTATACCAAGTATAGAACATCAGTGCCGCCTGAATCCTCCAATGCAAGAAGTTGTGAAAAAGGAAATTATCAAATAGCTGGATGCTGATGTAATATATGCCATCGCAGATAGCAAGTGGGTGAGCCCAGTTCAGTACGTGCCAAAGAAAGGTGGGATTAAAGTAGTACCCAATGAGAAGAACGAGCCAATACCGACACGAACAGTCATAGGATGGCATGTGTGCATGGATTACGGGAAACTTAACCACTGGACCCAGAAGGACCATTTTCCAATGCCATTCTTGGATCAGATGCTCGATAGACTGGCAGCCAGAGGTTTGTACTATTTTATTGATGAATATTCAAGATATAATCAGATTACCATTGATCTTGGGCATAATTGCATGCCTAAGTGCTACTTTATAACTCAATTTAGTCTTGTTTATCTACTTATTTATATACATTCTCATGTGATTTTATGTAGATGTGAATATATACTAACCAACATGATTAGTCCTTATTTTTGAAGGTTAATAATGCATTTGAGGAACTAATTCATGATTTTGTGAAGTGGAGGAATGGAATCAAGAGCAAAACGTGAAAGTAAACAAGAAAACATGCAATAACTGGCACCCTGCGCGATAGGGGCCGTGGCACGCTGCCAATGCGGAAACACTTGGCCGAAAATTGCATTTTTTGGCACATTCCAGTGAGGGTACGTGTCACCTCCGTGTCACGGAGGCAAGGCTCCGTGTTCACCTTAGTGACACGGATCTATTCCACCACAGGCCAAATTTTGCATTTTTTCAGCATAGTATAAATCGAACCCTTAGCTTCTAAAATTAGAAGACACGCGATTTTCTGGAAAAACCGAAGGGAGGCGTGAAGGAGACTTGGAGAACTCCTCTTGGGTTCATCTTTTCTTCATTTCTTTTCATCTATACTTGTAAGTAAACTACTATAAACATGGTTTTGAGTATTTTTACAAACATGGGTGGCTAGAACCCTCCATCTAGGGTTGAGGCCATGGATATGATTGTATTTTCTTAGAATCATTTTGGGTTGAGTTGTTAGTTTTTGTTTTGTCTTACAATCTTTATTATTGTTGTTTTTATGCTTGATCACCATGAAAACAAGTGGGTTAAGCTTGGGTGGAAGCTTGGAAGAGCAAACCTAGGCAAGAACATAAGAATGTAGGAAGCAAGTTCTTGTCTTTTGATAAGATTTGTGGTTAGGATAGGAATATACCTAATTTACCTTGCTTGGTTGATAAAATAGGAAGATAGAAAGACACCAACTTAGAATTGTACTCCACCACTTGTAGGAGTAGTTGTGAAGCTAAGTTTGGTTAAATGGTTGGAGGTACAAAAGTCCCCAATCAAGGGCATAAACCCCATAAACCACATCCACGTGGTGAATTGCCCACGAACTAGAAATGACATCCTCGCTCAACGATGTAGTAGTGAGGCTAGTTTGTCGTGTTTAGAGGTTCGGAAGACCATGAACATGAAATTTCAATTATGTGAGACAACAATTGATAATTTCATACTTAACCCATTACGAATTGTAGCATTGCATGATTATCCGGCCTTAACTCTAGTTTTGTTTTGTATTGTTTCCAGATTATTTCGTGTCACCACTAAGATTTAATTATAATTTATCAAAAACTTCTAAACCCGACTTCTTAACTAACACTTGAACTTGATAATTTGATGAACCAGTCCCTGTGGGTTTGACATTTTGGCTCTTAAAAAGGGGATACTATATTACTTGTACGACCCATACACTTGCGATCCCAACAAGTTTTTGGTGCCGTTGACGGGGAATGGCATATTAGTGAGTTGAAAACAAATTCTTGAGTTAGTCTTATTTTCGAAAAAAAAATTTTGTAGATATTTGTTTTAATTCTTTTTGATTTTTTTTCGGATACCCTTCTTGACATGACATCATGGAATACAAATGGTTTAAATGGTGGATACTCATGTTTTGGCGAATCTTGTCTGAATTGCAGAGGACCCCACTTATAGAAACACTGTAATACTTGTAATATATGTGGTGGTCAAAATAGCCATTGGAATGGTTTCCCAAATGCAAACACTTGCAAAATATGTGGAGGTCAAGATGGCCATTGGGATGGCTGTCCAAATGCATATTCCCATCCCCTAAGCCCCTACTATGATCCTTCTGTTGTTTTTGCTGAATATAGGAATGATGAAAATGAGGACTTGGAAAGCCAAGTTTGGAACCAAAACATGATAAAACAAGTCCTTGAGCAAACAGAAGCAACAAAGGAGGAGATGGAAGCATTGAGAATTCAGCAAGAGGAAAATGGAGAGGCCCTAGAAATGATAAGCAACAAGTTCATGGAGATGAGGGCTGAAGCTGAAGCTTGCTCTGATTTGCAAGTGATGGTTTTATGCAATACTCAGGAGGGACTACAAGGAGAAGAAAAGAGTGAGTTCTTGAAACAAGCTCAACTATTGGAAGCTCCCGAGAGTCTCCATGATTGTCTCACATGTAGAGCCGATCCATTCTTGAAAGAAGAGAGAGAGTACCAACCATTTGAAATTCATGGAGATATAGATGTTGATGTGGAGAAGGTATACACAAGTAAGGAAGTCAAGAAAAATGCAGTTTCAGATTTGAGGTGTATTATACCCCACTCAAAGCATTTTTTGACATTGAGTTTGGTTGACAACCTAGAAATAGAGTCTTCCAAGATTGTAGAGAAAGGTCTAGAGGAGGAACAAGGCCCATATATTCTGAAATTTGCTAAATCTAAGAGACAAAATGACTTCACTTACTTAAGAGCCAACAAGTGCAAGAGGCGACATCTACTGCTTGGTCCTTTAAGGTTTTCACCACCACCCCTAGAGCATAAGAGGAAATTAGAGAAGAAATTAGGGGTGAGATTCATATCCTCAAAGTGGAGGGAAAAGTGGTGAAATTTGATGCGTCATGCTGCGACGTAAAATTAGGCGCTGCTTGGGAGGGAACTCAAGGGTACCACAGGTACCATTTTAATTTCTTGCATTTGTGTGATTTTGGTTTTTTTAAGCTTGTTGTTGTTTTTGGTGGAGATTTAAGCACAGATGCAAGAGAAGTCTGAGTACCCAGCAAGGAGGAAGCTAAGAAGCATGAAAGAGGAAAAGTGTGGGGTTGAATACCCACGTGTTCAAAGAAAGAAAAACATGCTGTTAGCTAGGCCTAGAGGCCTCAGGGAGTATTTCTCACCCTTTTGAATTTGTATTAGATGCTTTGGGGACAAGGCATGATTTAAGTGTGGGGTGAGGAAAATATAAAAATTTTGTGCTTAATGATTTTGGTGAATGTAGTGCTTGAAACATATTGGAAAAAATTGTTTTGAGTTGAGCATGACTTCACCACCCGTTGGTTTTTCTTGTCGGTTCTTTTCCGATGGGGGGTCTTTTAACCGAAGAAAAAAAAATTTCTTTGTCTGTATATAATGTTTTTAGTCATAGTTAGGGACTGTTTCCAACGATGGATGGATGATGATCATCTTGAGGAAAATTAGTCAACAGGTTTTGGTTTTTGAACCCGTAGCTAATTGATGGATTGATGTTCTTGTTATGTGCTATACATGATTATAAGATACAAGTGTGGTTAGTGTTGAAGCATGTAAGAAGTGTATAACTTTGTTTGAGACACCTAGGCTCTTGAATTTGACTCTATGTGCTGAAAGCTTAATTTTGCATCTTTGTGATTAGCTGAGTTAAGAGTCTGCTGAATGTGTCTTGAATTGAGCATGTGCTATGTGTGTAAGATGTTTGAATATTCCATGCTATTGTGGAGTGTCTAGAACTTGCCCGGTCTGTATATAAAGCGAAATGAAGGATGTAGAGTGTAGGAAATGATTTAGGCATTTCTTTGAATGAGCCAAATATTTAATCCTTTCCTTACCTACCTTGAATATTGAATCCTAGTTATCCCCATTGAGCCTTAAGCCTATTCTTTGATAGCTACAACATAAGCTAAATCCTTTTTCTTTCATTAGCCTTGAATTTGATCCAAAACTCCTAAGCACTTAAAGGAATAATCTGAAAGAGTGAAAGAGTGAGAAGCATGAAAAAGAAGGAAAAATAGCAGTTGTAAAAGTTGAGAAAGGTCAAGGGTGCACTTGTTTGAAAATGCCTGAGTATTGGTAGGGAGTAAGAAATAAATGAATGAAAAAGTTGTGTAAGTACTCTTTACTAATAAGCTAAGTGTGCTTAAAGAAATGGGAACAAGAAGAAAAAAATATTCAGGATTGAAAAGAATGAGGGTGAGGTAAGAGAAGAGATGTCCTTAATGAAGGTTGAAGTTATTAAAAGCGCTTGGGGAAGATAGCCTCTATTACTGGCTAGAATAGTACCTACCCATCCCTTAGCTTACAATACAACCCATTAAGTCCTACTTGATCTTACGTTCATACATCCTTAAATTAGTGGAGTAAAACACTAAGGGCAAGCTTATGGTTCACTACATGATGCATGTGATTCTTTGAGAGAGAGAGCGTAATCTTATTCATATACCCATACATGTTGTGATTTGAAAATTTGTGAGTAAAAATGGGTAACTCTCTTGTTGTGAGGGCACATGTTTAATGAGAGATAACATTCATGTCAGATTTCTTGATCGGTTGATTTGCATGAGTTTGCTAATATTGAGAGTCGATTCTTGAGGTTAGGAAGTCTTAACGGAGTTGTATATCATTTCATTGGTTAAATCGTGCATGCTCTAGTTTTAACTTGCTACCTTAAATAATCATTGTAGTCATAGCTTGAAGTGTCTTGCTAAATTAGCTATGTGTGAGTCTTCATGTGCATAAGATGTAAAAGGTTTGTTCGAGGATGAACAAGGCTTTAAGTGTGGGGTTGTGATCTTGGATATAATTGCGTGCCCAAGTGCTACTTTATAACTCAATTTAGTCTTGTTTATCTACTTATTTATATACATTCTCATGTGATTTTATGTAGATGTGAATATATACTAACCAACATGATTAGTCCTTGTTTTTGAAGGTTAATAATGCATTTGAGGAACTAATTCATGATTTTGTGAAGTGGAGGAATGGAATCAAGAGCAAAACGTTAAAGTAAACAAGAAAACATGCAATAACTGGCACCCTGCGCGATAGGGGCCATGGCACGCTGCCAACGCGGAAACACTTGGCCGAAAATTGCATTTTTTGGCACATTCCAGTGAGGGTACGCATCACCTCCGTGTCACGGAGGCAAGGCTCCGCGTTCACCTCCGTGACACGGAGCTGTTCCACCACAGGCCAAATTTTGCATTTTTTCAGCATAGTATAAATTGAACCCTTAGCTTCTAAAATCAGAAGACACACGATTTTCTGGAAAAAACGAAGGGAGGTGCGAAGGAGACTTGGAGAACTCCTCTTAGGTTCATCTTTTCTTCATTTCTTTTCATCTATACTTGTAAGTAAACTACTATAAACATGGTTTTGAGTATTTGTACAAACATGGGTGGCTAGAACCCTCCATCCAGGGTTGAGGCCATGGATATGATTGTATTTGCTTAGAATCATTTTGGGTTGAGTTGTTAGTTGTTGTTTTGTCTTACAATCTTTATTATTGTTGTTTTTATGCTTGATCACCATGAAAACAAGTGGGTTAAGCTTGGGTGGAAGCTTGGAAGAGCAAACCTAGGCAAGAACATAAGAATGTAGGAAGCAAGTTCTTGTCTTTTGATAAGATTTGTGGTTAGGATAGGAATATACCTAATTTACCTTGCTTGGTTGATAAAATAGGAAGATAGAAAGACACCAACTTAGAATTGTACTCCACCACTTGTAGGAGTAGTTGTGAAGCTAAGTTTGGTTAAATGGTTGGAGGTACGGAAGTCCCCAATCAAGGGCATAAACCCCATAAACCACATCCACGTGGTGAATTGCCCACGAACTAAAAATGACATCCTCGCTCAATGATGTAGTAGTGAGGCTAGTTTGTCGTGTTTAAAGGTTCAGAAGACCATGAACATGCAATTTCAATTATGTCAGACAACAATTGATAATTTCATACTAACCCATTGCGAATTGTAGCATTGCATGATTATCCAGCCTTAAAGACTAGTTTTGTTTTGTATTGTTTCCAGATTATTTCGTGTCACCACTAAGATTTAATTATAATTTATTGAAAACTTCTAAACCCGACTTCTTAACTAACACTTGAACTTGATAATTTGCTGAACCAGCCCCTGTGGATTTGACATTCCGGCTCTTAAAAAGGGCCACTATATTACTTGTACGACCCGTACACTTGCAGGCCCAACAACCATTTCTCTAGAAGACTAGGAGAAGATGACCTCTACCTGCTCATTTGGAACTTTTTCTTTCAGAAGAATGCCATTCAGATTGTGCAATGCACCAGCCACATTTCAGCGCTGCATGATATCCATGTTCTTAGACATGGTGGAGGACACTATTGAAGTATTTATGGATGATTTTTCTATTGTAGGTGACTCATTTGAATCTTGCCTCGACCACTTTGGCAAAGTATTGAAAAGATGTGAAGAAACTAGTTTGGTCCTAAACTGGGAAAAATGTCATTTCATGGTTAAGAAGGGAATAGTGTTGGGTCATAAAATCTCGGGAAAGGGGATCAAGGTGGAACAAGGCAAAAATAGAAGTTATAGCAGGTTTTCCACCCCCTATTTCCATAAAAGGGGTCAGGAGCTTTTTAGGGCATGCAGGATTCTACCGACGATTTATCAAATATTTTTAAAAAGTTGCACAGCCATTGTGCAAATTTCTTGAGAAAGAGGTAAAATTCGTGTTTGATGAGGCATGTATAAGGGCTTTTGAGTGCTTAAAAGAGAAACTCACCACTACTCCTATCATCGTGGCTCCAAATTGGTCTCTTCCATTTGAGCTAATGTATGATGCTAGTGGAGCTGCTCTTGGTGCTGTTTTGAGCCAGAGAAGAGCAAAGATCTTTCATCCAATCTATTACGGTAGTAAAACACTCAATACTTCCCAGAAGAATTACACAGTCACAAAGAAGGTGCTACTGGCAGTTGTCTTTGCTTTCGAAAAATTCTGAGCATACTTGCTTGAAACAAAGGTGATTATCCACACAGACCATGCCGCCTTGAGGTACCTGATGTCTAAAAAGGATGCCAAAACTAGATTGATTCGGTGGGTACTTCTGCTCCAAGATTTTGAACTTGAGGTTAAAGATCGAAAAGGCACAAAAAATCAGGTAGCAGATCATCTATCCAGACTTGAATCGGAGGTAAGAGCAACGGTGGAGATAGATATTGATGATTCCTTCCCAGATGAATAGGTATTAGCTGCATCACAGGACTTGATTCCTTGGTTTGCCAACTTTAAAAATTACTTGGTTAGCGATATGATACCAGCAAACCTGACTCCCCAGCAGAAGAAGATGTTCTTATTCGATGCCCAAAGATATTACTGGGATGAACCATACTTATTTCGCATTTGTGCAGATGGGATCATTCGTAGGTACGTCCATGAAATAGAAATGTTGAGCATTCTGGAGGCCTGTCAGTCATCCTCTGTTGGGGGTCATCATAGCGGTATCAAAAATGCGCATAAGATTCTATAATGCGGATATTATTGGCCCTCTATTCACCAAGATACATATGATTTTGCCAAGTCGTGTGATCAATGCCAAAGGCAGGGCGGTATTACCCATAAATATGAGTTTCCACTAACTCCCATCTTGGAAGTTGAGCTATTTGATGTGTGGGACATTGATTTTGTGGGACCATTTGTTAGCTCATATGGGATGAAATACATTTTGGTGGTAGCGGATTATGTCTCCAAATGGGTGGAGGCAATTGCACTACCAAACAATGAAGGTAAGAGTGTTACAGCATTCCTTCGGAAGCATATTTTTGCCAGGTTTGGCACTTCCATAGCTATTATCAGTGATAGTGGATCTCACTTCTGTAACCACCTCTTCAGGTCCCTATTGGACAAATATGGTGTCAAGCATAAGGTAGCCACACCCTACCACCCGCAGTTGAGTGGACAAGTGGAAGTCTCAAACAGGGAAATCAAGACTATCCTGGCCAAGACAGTGAATACTAGCCAGATAGATTGGTCTAGGAAGCTTGATGATGTGCTATGGGCTTATCGAATAGCTTATAAGACCCCTATTGGTTCGTCTCCATACCAGCTGGTTTATGGAAAAGCTTGCCATGTACCGGTCAAATTAGAGCATAAGGCATTATGGGCTTTGAAAATGTTGAACATGAATTGGAACGAAGCAGCCAAGCTGATACTTTATCAGATTAATGAGTTGGATGAATTCCAACTTAGAGCTTATAAGAGCGTTGGCCATCTATAAAGAAAGGATGAAGATCTACCATGATAAGAAGATTGCAAAAAGGGAGTTTAACCAAGGTGATTGGGTTTTATTATTCAACTGAAGACTCCAGTTGCACCCTGCAAAGTTGAAATGTAGATGGTTGGGACCTTACAGAATAGTACATGCATCCCCATGTGGTGCAGTGGAACTTGAGAACAAAGAAGGAAAATGGTTCAAAGTGAATGGGAAAAGAATAAAGCTATTTTTGGGAGATCTAGAGGAGTTAAGAGAAATAGAGGTAATATACCTTGATGATGCTTAAAGAGTCACAAAATCCATGTCGTGTCGCGACGTTAAATTAGGTGTCGTATGGGAGGCAACCCCTGAAGGGAGAAGTCTGAGTAGCCCCAGGTATGTTCCCTTCCTTAGGATTTCCTATCTCATGCTTCGGGGACAAAGCTAAATTTTCAAAAATGCGAGGGGGTGTACTTGTTATTTTTGGGATTTTTGATACGTCCGAGGTTTTTTCTTGCGTGTTTCTTTTCCCTCGGACATGCTATCTAGTAAAATCGGCATGTTTAGGATTTTTATTTTTTATTTTTAGTTTGTGATTTTTGTTTAATTAGAAAATAACTTAGGAGTACTCAGCCAATAAAAATGCACAAGTTTTGATGTTTGAAAAAAATTGACTCCGTTTAAAAAATTTTGATGCATTAGCTATGTATTTATGACTGCATGCATGATTTCTGTGGATCTTTTGATGTCATCTAGTTTATTAACATGAGTAGTCTTGTTAAGACATGCGTAAACTAGATAGGTGAGGTGAATATAGTTCATGTGCCATAAGAGAGTGAGGTGAAGTACTTTGTTCAGTATTGTGTTGAAGATTTAGAACTTGCCTGGTTGGTCTTTGAATAGGATAAGGATGGTTGGTCAGGATATGATCATAGGCCATTTTTGTTTAACTCACTTTTAGCCTATATAACCCTACCAAAATCACATGAATCCCTTGATCCCAATTTTGAGCCTTAATTAACCCATTTTTTTCTTTGATTGACCAATCAACCGTACCCATTTATTTTATAATGAACCTATTTTTGCCCTGGTCCTTCCTTGGATATTGTGAACCTCAACATAGGCAAAATGTCTAAGTTGAGGGTGGCTAGAGTTGGGGTGCGTAAATAGTGGGAACAAGAAAAAGGGAAAGAAAAGAGAAAAAAGGTGAAAAATGAGGTGTGGTGTGGTGAAAATAAAAGAGATGAAAAATATTGAGAACCTTGAAAAAGAAATTTCAAAAGAAAATAAAAATGCTGAAAAAGTTGAAAATACACCACACCCATGCAAATGTATATAAAAGAGGTGAAAAGGGAAGAAAAGGAATGAAAGAATAAAGGGTGAAGTAGGTGAAAGGTGAAGTCAACGTATCTAGTGCCAAGGAAGGGATAGTCATTTAAAAATCTCTCATCCTTATCATGTACAGCCCTAAGCCTTCATTACCAGCAATACCAAGTCCTATAGTGATTCTAATTTGACCATCCGACAAATCGAAGCAGAGAAAACAAGGGCAAGCCTATGGTATCTGATACATGGTACTTGGAACTTCTTTGTGAGGGTGAGTGTTTAATTTGTCTAGTCCCATACATATTTGATATTATATCTGTGAGTGGGAACTTCATTTGTTGTGAGGGTACATGGACTATGTTCACTTTTACTGTTGGTCTGTGTGAAAAATATTGGTGATGACTTGATTGCCTATTGATAGCTAGATGACATGTCTTGACCCTGTTTATTATGTTTTGAGGTCACTTGTAACACATTAGCTGATGTTGGTTCATAGAAAAGGGTCAGAAGTTGTTGTATGTAAAGTGCAAATTTTGTTTAAGTATTGGTTGTATTATCTTAGGTTTATTTTGTAGTTGAGCGTCGTGTTTTAGTTTTTATTTTCTTTGCCTAAGGACATGCAAAAGTATTAAGTTGAGGATGTTGATGTGCTGTGGATTTACAACACTTTCGACGATCAAAACTGACGAAAATAGAATGGACTTAGGTGTGTTTATATGGATATGAGGTACTTTTCTTGTGCTTTCAGGTAAACCTAGGTGTTGGAAGAAGATTGTGCAAAAAAAGCTTAAAAGAGCAGAAAATTAGCCAAAACTGACAGTCTCAGTACGAGTCATACACTGATGGTACAAATCATACCAAGACTCGTGGAAATGTTCAGAAGAATGAGCTGAAAAAGAAGCAACACATGACTCACAGTACGAGTCATATGATCGTTATACGAGTTGTAGCTTTAAGTCGTGGAAATATTCAGAAAAATTGCACAAAAGCTGATTCTGTGTATGGATGACTACAGTACGAGTCGTGATGGCAAGGTATGAGTCGTACCAAGGCACTCGTGACAAACTTCAGAAAAATTCAGAGTCTTCAGATTGAAACCACAGAAGTACAGTATGACTCATAGGAAGATGGTACGAGTCTTTCCAAAGCACCAACACTTAGCGGAATTTCAGCAAGCAACAGACTTATCGATGACAGGTACGTCCCGTACAAGCCTGTCATAGGTCGTAAGTCTGATCGTGGCACGAGCGGCAGCAGATATGGAAGTTTACCCTGTTATCTTAGGAAAAAGATTTTTATGTCTGTATAATTACGTTTTATGTTTTATTTTCATAAGAGAGGAGGAGAGAAGTAATTAGGAGTGATTAGAACTGATTAGCAACGAAATTAAGGAGATATAGACGTGGGAATTGAGTTGTTCAACTTGTGATCAACCTTTTCTTGATCTTCATAATGTTCTTAAGGATTTTGCTAATTAATTCAAGGAAGTTTTTCTCTCAATCATAATTGTAAGTATTGGTTTATGTCTTTAATTATGCAAACAAATCACAATCTTGCAATGATTAGAAGCTAAAACCTCCATAACTAGGGTTGTGGGAACCATGGTGGATTAACAAGCTAGGGTTACATAAAAGTAATTCAAAACCAATGCAAAACACTTGTATTGTATTCTCTTCATGCTTAAATGATTCTTAATGGTGTACAACATAAGGACATGCCCGAATTCTTTACTTTCTTAGGTCTAAGAGGTAGAGATTAGGAAAAGAGAATTACAACAAATCCTTCATTTTGATGATCATTGTATTAACTTGAGTCGTGGTCGCAGGATAGTTAAATTTGGGACATATTGATAACATTTAAATTGTAATCAAACCCAGGGAATAACATACATGGTGTAACTCCGCTAAGTTTACTAATGAAACCCTGCCACATGTAGAATGCAGAGTTGACCTCTGGGTCTCAAGAATATGTCCCCTATTATCTTAAAGGCCGGTGATTCCTTCTGCAGGGCCTTATCTCTGGGCGGTACTAGGCTAGGGTATTTGTAATTTTATTCCTTCGCCTCCATGAGTAGAGGTGACATTACGGTATTCTAGGCTATAATCATACTATCCCTTATATGTTAGCCTGATGCCTATTTCTCAACACTCAGCGGCGGCTCCCACTCTATCCAACCGTTATAGCCTAGAGGTGGTTTTGTTTTCCTCCAGAATTAGATGTTCATGTCTTGCCCTCACTTCTATAGGCTGAAAACTGGGGTTCGTGCCCCATGCACCATGCTGGCAAGGATACTACTGGTCAAGCTTACTAACCTATATTATCCTGTCCCACCCTTGGGCCAACTCCTACTGTATACTCTTTCCATCCCTTGACACAATAAGTTGGGGCCATATCCATTATTCTTCCGGTATTCACTATCGTCATCAACTCATTGTGGCAGAACTAGTCTATTTCTGGCCTAAGCATTACTATTATTGGGGGTTTATCGCTTATGGGCTCTCAAACGTACTTGGGTGCTACTGGCAATTTACCTGCCCTCCTAATTTACTACTATGAGGGTCTAAGTAACTTTTTAAACACTAGGGGTCTTAACCACTTTCTAATACTCTCTCAGAATCAACGTTTCTAGCCCTCCTTTACTATTTACTCTGCGAAACATTGCCTCAATACTTACACTCTTTGTTATACTTGAGAACAAATCAGGGAGGTAGGAAATAGCCATATCTTACTATGGTAGGACTTAGGTATAGAACTTTACAACATCCGAAGGGTTGGAGGTAAGAATCCCGCAATTTCCCCCCTTCTCTCATACCTTTTAGGTAATCCAACATTAACTCGCCCCTGTCTAGTTCTAAATATCTAGGAGGTAAGCCAATTCATATATATATTATACTCCTGACCTCCTATTCCGAGGCTAAAGAATGAACTAGGGACGGTGCTGGCATATCTATTACCTTATGAGGTTTCCTGGTGCCCCGGGAGGATAATGGGGAGATTAAAAGATGTCTGCTTCTGTCCTTAGGCTGACTGTCCCCCAAATTTGGTACCTCACTGGCACCCTCTCCTACTGTTGTAACTGATTTGCGGTTAACTGAAGTCTGTACCATATCAAATATTATCCTAGATAGACATAACAATGGAAGCTTAGGGACTCATCCCTATACAACTCGGCTCTATAGCACGAACTAAGAAGAAGGAGGGTTAACCATACTATCATGCCTCATAGCCTCCTTCTTATAAAATATGGTGCACAACACATTTATAAGCAAGACTCTACTAGACACGGCTTGTAGACTCCCCGGATACGACCTTCTCTGATACCAAATTTGTAATGCCCCACCTTGGGAGGCATGACTGGAACCTAATGCCACACTGGGATCTGGGCTGACCTGGCTGGGCATAGGCACCTCTGGTGCCTAACAGTGTCTTAAAATCAAGAAAACAAACTTCTATATCTCAGTTGTAAACATAGCCTCGGGCCGACAAGGACATGAAGCACCTATAAAAGAAAACAGCTAACCCAGCCAACATAACACTAAAAGGGATCCTCTACGGGCCGACAAAACCACCATGTTATCTAGTTATAACAGAAATGAAAACAAGAAGCTATACTAGGCCCCACATGGCCAAAAACAATCAACTAACTGAATACTGTCATCTGCAAGCCTCTAGGAGTGAAAATATTGGTCGGGACAGGGCCCCAGCTTACCCAAATTCTATACAAATAAAAGATAGATAAATATCTATAACCTGGCAACTCCGAATGAAAGGAGCTGGCTAAACAGCTGACTTTGAATAAATGCTAGGAGGTCTCACAATCTGTCTGTCTAAACCTGCAGGCAAGTATGTAGCGCCCTATAGTTGGACGATAGTACAACATGAACCTAATATGTAAGGCAGTAATTAAGAAGCTGAGTAGAAGTTGATAAAGATTGAAAGTAAGTAGCAAGAAGGGGCAGAAGATAACCTGTAAACGTTTTTATTCATAACCTTCATTCAGTAAATCACTACACGTATATGAGATGAAACTGTACGACTATACACTCATAGGATACAACTAACAAGCAAGTATACAAACAAGAACCTAACCTAGCCCCCATAAACCTGGAAGGTGAAATCAACACAGAAATAACCTACCGGGAACCCCATAAGCCTGACAAGTACAATCCAATCTATATACCCCTATCTTGGTTCCTATAATTCTACTGGTACTATAGCAAACCTACCTGGTTTCTAGGTCTGCATCTGAGTCTGCTGGACTCTTGTAACTGCACTGTAGGTACACAAGGCTCGACGGAGGGTCAATGATGTCGATACGACATAAGAATAGAAGCCCATTTGTGGATGGACTGTAATATGGCCCTTGGGCCTGAATAAAGTCCCTTGGGACAACATATAGCTCCTTAGAGCGATCAATAGCCCTGTAGCCGATGATAATAGCTCTTCTGAGCGATCAATAGCCTCGTAGGCGATGACACAATTAGTAACCCTAAAGTTGGTCAACAGAAGACTATCCTAGGTGGGGTCAATCCCAACCGATATTTTGCATCTTAGTCTCAATCTAGCCACTCCGAAGGAGAATCTGTCTCTTCAGGTCTAATGTGACCACTGCTCGCCCCTAAAATAGTCTGTATAGCTACCAACAGGCATACCCTATTGCCCATATCTGATCAGAGGATCCTGATAGTGATGATAATCTCTAATGGTCTAGATGGACTAGGGCGACATCTGGAGACACATAAATGATACTCTGAATGTCATGCTAGGACAGTGATAGCTCATAAGCAAACCATAAGGTCGCAGACGACCAACTATTTAGTTCCTTCTCTTAGAACAACTATAGGGCTGCTACTTGATCGGACATGCTCCTGAGCAATCAGCCCCTAACCTTCCCTAGGCGGTTTACTATAATTCTTAATGCGAAGGTAATACTGTACTATTTTGGTTCTAGTCCTTTATATCTTAACTTAGCCTGTTCAGATTTCATATATCTTCTCTGGCGATTCCTAACCTTGAAGATAAGTTTACCTAGACCTGGCCATTCGCAACAATCTGTACCTGAGTATCTGTACGAGCAGGCTGGGGCGTTTGCCCAATATTCAACTACTAATAAGGTTCCCTCCTTAGGGTACCCACGGGCCTATCTAACTTGTACAACTGGGATGACTTCCTGAGCGACCTGTATGACAAGCACTAAATCAATTGAAACTAACAGTCACTGGCAGTATCTACCTAGATGGCAGGCTGTCACTCATTTCACTAGGCGAATCCTGGTACTGTTGACTCTAGGGTAAGACCATCCTATTCAAATTCTGGCCCTGGAAGAATCAAGGTACACCAACGGCCTCTAGGCGAGCATTACTGATAATACGGGTGTAAAACTGATTGAAGGTCCGGGTACAACTAGGTATGAGTCTGGGAAAAAGATATCCCAAAAACAGCCTTCATGACCAGATATGGTCATTTTGAATTCTTGGTTATGTCCTTCGGGTTGATGAATGCCCCAGTAGTGTTCATGGATATGATGAACAGTATCTTCAGGCCATACTTAGATATGTTTGTGATAGTTTTCATTGATGATATTTTGGTATATTCCCGCTCAGAGACTAAACACAGAAATCACTTGCGAACGGTACTTCAGATCCTCAGAGACCTCCAGTTATATGTGAAGTTCTTAAACTGTGAGTTCCAGTTGAATTCTGTAGCCTTCTTGTCCATATTGTATTAGATGCAGGCATCCAGGTTGACTCACAGAAGATCGAAGCAGTCAAGACATGGCCAAGACCTACAACTCCAATTGAGGTTCGTAGTTTCTTGGGGTTAGATAGGTATTATAGAAGGTTTGTGGAAGGACTTTCTACCCTATCAGCACCTTTTACTAAATGAACTCAGAACACAGCCAAATTCCACTGGATCGAGGCTTGTGAGCAGAGTTTCTAGGAGCTAAAAAACAGGTTTACATCCGCACCAGTATTGGCCTCACGGAGGGTTTAGAGGGATATGTTGTATACTGTGGCACTTTGGGCATTAGGTTAGGGTGTGTTTTTATGTAACACAGCAAGGTGATTGCTTATGCTTCAAGGAAGCTAAGGAAACACGAAAAGAACTACCCTACCCATGATTTAGAATTAGCTGTAGTGGTTCATGCCTTAAAAATATTGATGCATTATTTGTATGGTGTGCACATGGATATTTTTACTGATCATAAAAGCCTCCAGTACATCTTCATGCAGAAAGAGTTGAATTTACGGCAGTGTCATTGACTAGAATTGCTGAAAGACTATGACGTGAACATCCTATATCACCCAGGGAAGGCTAATATTGTAAACGATGCCCTTAGCCGCAGATTCATGGACAGTTTAGCATATTTGAGGCCAGAGCAACAAAAATGGCTCAAGAGCTGCACCAGTTAACCAGTCTAGCAGTCCAGGTAGTAGATTCAGAGGATAATGGGGCTTTAATTCAGAATACAACGGTATCATCTCTGGTGGTAGAGGTAAAGGAGCGATAGTACGAGGACCCTAGCCTGTTACAGCTCAGAGACAAGGTTCATCAGGGAAAAATATCATCCTTTGAGTTGACAGAAGACGGCGTCTTGAGATATAAAGGTTGACTCTGCGTCCCAAACGTGATAGGGCTTCGCCAACAGATCATGGTAGAGGTACATTACTCCCGTTACTCCCTTCATCCGGATTCGATGAAGATGTACCATGATATAAAAGAGATATACTGGTGGGCAGGAATGAAGAAAAATATAGCTAAGTTTATGGCACAGTGTCCTAATTGCCATCAGGTAGAAACTGAACATCAAAAACCTGGCGGACTGACTCGGGAGATAGTTGTACCTATGTGTAAATGGGAGGCAGTTAATATGGATTTTGTGACAGGACTACCCCGCACCAGGCACAAATTTGACTCTATCTGGGTTATTATTGATAGTCTAACAAAATCAGCCCACTTCTTGCTAGTCTGGACTACATTCTCAACCAAAGATTATGTCGAGTTATACATTAAGGAAATAGTCCAACTACATGGTATCCCAACATCTATCATTTTTTATAGAGGGGCGCAGTTTACAGCTAGATTTTGGCAATTATTTCAGAAAGGTTTGGGAACACAGGTTAATTTGAGTACATCCTTCCATCCTCAGATAGACGGTTAGGCAGAGGGCACCATTCAGACGCTCTAGGACATGTTGCAGGTGTGCGTGCTAGACTTTGGAGGGAGTTGGGACCAGCATCTACCCCTTATCAAATTTGCATATAATGACAGTTATCATTCTGCTATTTCAAATGGCCCCTTATGAAGCTTTATATGGGCGAAAATGTAGGTCCCCCATAAGATGGTTTGAAGTAGGGGAGGCAGGGTTAATCCGACCTGATATGATCCATCAATCAAAGGAAAAAGTGAAACTTATCAGAGAACACTTGCTGACATCCCAGAGTCGTCAGAAGTCCTATTCTGATGTCTGGTGTAGAGACTTGGAATTTAATTTTGATGTTGGGTATTTCTTAAGGTTTCTCCTATGAAGGGCATGATGAGATTTGGCAAGAAGGGCAAGCTTAGCCCTAGGTTTATTGGTCCATATCGAATCCTTCGGAGGATAGGCTGAGTGCCATTTGAAAATTCGCTCGATATATCGGAACCCCGTCGAGTAATGGTTGTCAGAATTACTTCAAATTGAGTCCTAAGAAGCTACAGGAAATAGGTAAGCATTTCTCCCTTCTAAACTCTCAAGAAATTGTGAGTTTTCGATCGAATTAAACAGAGTTGAATTATAGTTATTATTATCGAAAGATATCGTTGTTTGCCAAGTCTTAGTATTGAAAATAGCCTTATTCTCTCGGCATAGAAGCTGCAATTGGGTGAAATTGCTACCTGCAGGTTGGAACTAATTGGATAGATGAGAATCAGCATTTGAGGTATGTTAAGGATAATTCCTCTTGGCAAGTTACTCCTATTTTTTAGCCAATACAGTCAACACCTTGTAGCAGCTTGTGCCTATAGCATTGTGGTAGCAGCTATGAGATGAATTGAGGTTACGGTATAGTATTCTCTGTTCAGTTGTTTACTAGTTAGTAGGATTAGTAGGTGTCTTGTTGCCAAGTTAAGGCCACAGAGGCATGAGGGTGGTTATTAGTGTTCCTTGCTAAATTAGACAGCGTAAGGCGTAGTTTGGCGACACAGTATATAGTTCTATGCCTATACATAGACATGAGCCCAAATGGCTCAGATACAGTTACAGGAGCCCAAACGGCGCAGATACAATTATAGGAGCCCAAATGGTTCAGATACAGTTACAGGAGCTCAGACTGCTCAAATACAGCTACAGGAGCCCAAACAGCTCAGGTACAGTTAGAGGAACCCAGACGGCTCAGATATAGATATAGGAGCCCAAACGGCTCAGATACAGTTACAGGAGCCCAGACGGCTCAGATACAGTTATAGGAGCCCAGACATCTCAGACACAATTACAGGAGCCCAGACGGCTTAGACCTAGTTGTAAGAGCCTAATAGGCTTGAATACAGCTTCAGAGATCGAGTATACCTTAGTCACAGCATGCCTATGGGCCTATAGTAGTTCGGATAGGAGGAGTGTGCATTGCTTGTGCTTGTTGGGGTTTATGGGGGCCCAAGTAGGTTATTCTGTGTTGGTTGCACCTTCCAGGCTTATGTATACCCATCTAGGTTCTTGTTTGTATGTATACTTGCAAATTATATTCCAGATTATGAGACTATTCAAGTGAAATTCTTATCCTCCTTAATTTTTTACTTTCAGTTCTTCTACTGGCTTTATTCAGCTTTCGTTACTAGGCGCTGCATTACTTGCTTGCAGGTGCTATTAGACGTGGTTTAGAACCTTTTTAGCTATCAGCCAGAATTATGTTATACCCCAGAAGCCCAAGAATCAGACCCGGAAGTTTAAATGGAGAAAAAGTGAAAATTATGTTGCAGACTCGGAATGAATCGTGTGGAGACTCGTGAGATCTACCCACTAGTCGTGATTTGACTCGTAGGGAAGGCTAAGGGATGGAATTTAAGGTGTGAGAAGAGGAGACCCCACGGGCATGACCACGACTTGTGGCCAGGCCCCACGAGTCATTGGGTCAGTCATGGGGAGAGAGATTAAGAAAAGAAAAAGGAAGAGGCAGTGGACATCACGAAAGGACCCCACGAGTTGTGGTCAGTCCCCTCGATTCGTGGGGTGAGTCTTGGTCCATGTAGGGAAAGTTTTAGTCAAGGCTCAGGCAGTGTACCTCACAACTGACTCCACGAGTCGTGATCTGGGACCACGAGTCGGGAGGTCCCTCGTTGGGACGCCCTGCCAGTTAATTTTTGCAAATTTAGTAAGGGCTTTTTCATAATTCCTAAGCTCCTAGGGCCTAAACTGCGATGTTTTTAGTTATGAATAGTGACTTTTAAAGGGGTTAAGTTCATTTTAGGCCTCATTCATTCATGCATGCAAAGTAGAATACTTGAGAGGGTGATCAAGCTTAGCGTTCATCAATCTCTTTTCAATTTCCTATTAGGCATCTAAAGAAATGTTGGAATCAGCTACCAACAGGTATGTAGGGTTATGAATGGGTGAATCCTTTCACACCCATGTCCAATTCCTCTCTAAATCATGAATTTCCTATGTCTAATCCATGGGGTTTTAACCCAATGCATTTTTTTCCTAAATTCTCTATATGGGTATGCTTTAAATATGTTTCTACTATTGAATTGTGAATAATGGGCAAGTTTTATATTATTTTCAATCAAAAATCATGTTTCTAGTTTTATGAATTAAAAGCCCATTGATGGAAAGTTCATGAAAGATGAGATTTGTGATGAATGAATGACGATGATGAGATATTGTGATGAAAAGCATGTTTTCAAGTTACCCGTGTTTATAATCATTTTTTCGATGTGAATTGAGTATTTTCATGCATGTTAGAGTATTGGGCAATTCCCATATGTTCGAGCATGACTCATGATTTCGCGAATTAAGTTTACCGCATGGGTTTGGAGTTAAAACTCCCAATTATTTTCAGCTTGTGGTACGTTTTGAGCTAAATCTTCTCATATATATAAATTTCGGATTTGTGATGTATTGAACTATTGAGCTTCGTCATTAGACGATGTTGAGCTTCATTGGAAAATGATGTAGAGCATATGCATGTTTTTGGGAGTAGTGTCTAGCACCGAGTAGGCTAAGGGTCAATCACCCTGTGCCTCAAAACTATGCGCTAACATAGGTTTATACTTATTATATATATATATATATATATATATATACATACACACACTTTGGGACCTCCCTGGCAAGCTATCCCCTGTCCCAATTAGGCCTCGAGCTTGATATCGATATCATGGTATCGTCCCTGGCCCTACCAAGGTTTTGGACAGCTCTACCCACTTGAGTGTAATATTTGGTACAATGTAAGCTCTATCGTGGTATGTTAGGTAAAAGAAGAGTCTCCCATTTTTCCTCATGATTTCCATTATGCATGTTTATCATTCTTGGTTGCCTCGACCAGTGGTGGTGTTATAGTTCAGAACGGATCAGAATCTTCCGCAGTGACTGGTGTGAAAGCTAGACAAGACGAGTATTCTAGCATGGTGAAGTTGGAGGAAATGGTTCAGGAGTAGAAGGTAGAGGTCATCTCCAAAAGGGGAGATGGTATACTTCGATATCAGGGTAGTTGGTGTGTTTCGGGTGTTGATAATTCGAGAGCTAGTTCGGTTGCATTGGGTGCCCTTGACCATCATGTCAAACGGAGATATCAAATTTTCTCTCAGTTTTGAAGGTCATTTCCAAAAAGGGCTTGGTACTCAGGGTTAGCTCGACACAACATTTCACCCACAATTAGACGGCCAAGTGGAGCAAACAATTCAGACCCTCGAGGACATGTTGAGAGCATGCGTAATTGACTTCAGAGGTAGATGGGATGAGCATTTGACACTTATCGAGTTTGCCTACAATAATAGGTATCACTCTAGTATCCAGATGGCGCCGTTTGAGGCTCTCTACGGGCGGACATGTAGGTCACCCATCAGATAGTTTGAGGTTGGTGAGGCGGCAATAACAGGGATGGATTTGGTTCATGAAGCAATGGAGAAGGTTCAGTTGATAAGAGACAGGTTGAAAACTACCCAAAGTCGCCAAAAGTCTTATGCGGACGTGAGAAGAAGAGAGTTAGCAATTGAAGTCGATGACCGGGTATTTCTGAGGGTGTCTCCCATGAAGGGAGTGATGTGTTTTGGGAAGAAAGGAAAACTTAGTTCCCACTATATCGGCCCGTATCGGATAGTGAGACGTTTTGGCAAGGTGGCTTATGAGTTGGAGTTGCCTTCAGAATTAGCTTCTGTGCATCTTGTGTTTAATGTATTGCTTTTGAAGAAGTATTTGGGTGATCCAGCCTTAGTTGTCCCGGTAGACAGTGTTGGTGTGAGAAACAGCCTTAGCTATGAAAAGGTTACGGTGGAAATATAGGATATTTAGGTTCAAGGCTAAGGAACAAGGAAGTAGCTTCAGTTAAAGTGTTATGGAGGAATCAGCATGTTGAAGGAGCTACATGGGAAGCCGAGGTGGATATGATGGCTAGATACCTACATTTGTTCTCTACTAGCTCAGTTTCAGCTTGAGGTATCAGTTTTGCACTCAGACTTTAATTAGTTTCATGTTTAGTTCATGTGCACAAAATTCTTTTATGTATATGGATGTGTGTCAGATTCACGAAATCAGTTCAATTATGTGATTTGAATCAGAGGTAGTCATCCCATTAGTTTTTGGTTAAATGATCAGTATTTGAATATGATAATTGCATCTTCTCTGCTTTTCTGTGTGTTTTCAATATTTGAGGATGAATGTTCCCAATTGGGAGATATTGTTATATCCCGGAAGCCTAAGGATCAAACCCGGGAGTTTAAACAGAGAAAAAGTGAAAATTCTACGGCAAACTCAGAACGAGCCGTGAGGAGACTCATGAGATCCATCCACGAGTTATGATGTGACTCATGGGGAAGGCCAGGGGATGGAATTTAAGGTGTGAGAAGAGGAGACCCCACGGGCATGACCACGACTTGTGGCCAGGCCCCATGAGTCATTGGGTCAGTCGTGGGGAGGGAGATTAAGAAAAGAAAAAGAAAGAGGCAGTGGACACCACGAAAGGAGCCCACGAGTCGTGGTCAATTCCCATGATTTGTGGGGTGAGTCGTGGTCCAAGTAGGGAAATTTTTAGTCGAGGCTCAGGCAGTGTACCTCATGACTGACTCCATGAGTCGTGACCTGAGACCATGAGTCGTGAGGTCCCTCACTGGGACCCCCTGCCAGTTAATTTCTGTGAATTTAGTAAGGGCTTTTTCATAATTCCTAAGTTCCTCGAGCCTAAACTGCGACGTTTTGATTTATGAATAGTGACTTTTAAAGAGGTTAAGTTCATTTTAGGCATCATTCATTCATGCATGCAAGGTAGAAGACTTGAGAGGGTGATCAAGCTTAGCATTTATCAATCTCTTTTCAATTTCTTATTGGGCATCTAAATAAGTGTCAGAATCAGCTACCAAAAGGTATGTAGGGTTATGAATGGGTGAATCTTTTCACATCTATGCCCAATCATTCTCTAAATCATGAATTTCCTATGTCTAATCCATGGGGTTTTAACCCAATGCATGTTTTTCCTAAATTCTCTACATGGGTATGATTTAAATATGTATCTACTATTGAATTGTGAAGTATGGGCAAGTTTTATATTGTTTTCAATCAAAAATCATGTTTCTAGTTTTATGAATTAAAAGCCCATTGATGGAAAGTTCATGAAAGATGGGATTTGTGATGAATGAATGTTGATGATGAGATATTGTTATGAAAAGCATGTTTTCAAGATACCCATGTTTATAATCATGTTTTCGATGTGAATTGAGTATTTCTAAGCATGTCAGAGTATTGGGAAATGCCCATGTGTTCGAGCATGACTCATGATTTCACGAATTAAGCTTACCACATGGGTTTGGAGTTAATACTTTCCCAATTATATTCAGCTTGTGTTATGTTTTAAGCTAAATCTTCTCATATATATAAATTCCAGATTTGAGATGTATTAAACTATTGAGCTTCGCCATTAGATGATGTTAAGCTTCGTTGGAAAACGATGTAGAGCATATGTATATTTTTGGGAATAGTGTCTAGCACCGAGTAGGCTAAGGGTCGATCACCCTATGCCTTAGAACTACGTGCCAACGTAGGTTTATACTTATTATATATAGACCTCCCTTTTGAGCTATCCCATGCCCCAATTGGGCCTCGAGCTTGATATCGATATCATGGTATCGTCCCTAGCCCTGGCAAGGTTTTGGACGGCTCTACCCACTTGAGTGTAATAGTTGGGACCATGTAAGCTCTATCGTGGTATGTCAGTTAAAAGACGAGTCTCCCATTGTTCCTCATGATTTCGATTATGCATGTTTATCATTCTTGATTTATATATATATATATATATATATATATATATATATATATATATATATATATATATATATATATATATATTTAGATGTGTTCTAAAGCAGGTTTGACCCAATGTTCGGTCTTCTTATGATTATTAAATTTTAGCTTTGGGTTATTTGATTGAGATGTAAAGTTTGGATGTGTTTGGATCATAATTTCAGAAAATGGCATGCAAATCCCTACTCTCATATTCTTGTTTTGATTATATTTTATAATATGCATGTTTTAAATGATTTACTTACTTAAGCGGTTTTACTTACCTTGCATACTCGATACGTTTCATGTACTGACCTCATACTCTATGTTGTATCATTTCATGATACAGGATCCAGCTCTTAGGCCTAGTCCGTTCATAGCCAGCCTTCGGAGTTAGCATCTACATTGTGGTGAGTCCTCATCTCCCGAGGACTAGACTTATTCAAATTTCCTCTATGTCTTTTCAGTTCAGCTTTGTTGAGTAGTTGGGGTCTTTTCCCATCAACTTGTCATGTTTAGAGGCTTTTCAGACATATGGATGTATTCAGCTTCAGATTGTGTATTCTGATGTTATGTTTAATCTAGACTTCCTCTATGATTATCTTGATGATACTTCATTTTTATTGATCGAGTTAGATGTATGCTTATGCCATGGGTCAACTTGGGGTCTCTCGGGGCTCCTTGTCCCGTGTTGCGATCTGGACCTCTGTTCGGGTCATGACAAGTTAGCTATGCAGTCAGCTCCTTTTCCCCGGAGTTGATAGTTAGTAAGGTTTGTTCTTGTTGTTGTATAGTTTTGGGTAGGTCAGGGCCCTATCCCGACCACTATTCCACTCTTAGAGGCTTGCAGGCTACAATTTCTCAATCGTTAGTTGTTGTTGGCCGTGTGGAGCCTACTTATGTTATATTTTGCATGTTGGCCGTTTGGGGCCTAGTTTAGCTGGTTAGTTAGCAGCCTTTTCGGCTTTAGTGTGAATGTGATCGCATGTTTTCATTATGTTATAACTAGATAGCATGGTGATCTTGTCGGCCCGTATAGGATCCCTCTTATCTCCTTGTTTGTTAGGTTAGCTATTTTCCTTTACAAGTGTTGCGGAGCCTTGTCGACCTGAGGCTGTGTTTACAGCCAAGATATAGTTCGTTATTTTCTTGATTTTGAGTTACTGGCCTACACCAGAGGTTTCTACGCCCAGCCAGGTCAGCCCAGGTCCCAGTGTGGCACTAGGTGCTAGTCATGCCCCCCAAGGTGGGACATGACACCTCACAATCTATCATTGGGAAATGTCAATCCGGTTTGACACAAAAAGAAAAGAAAAAGAAAATGCTCCTTGGGAAAGAACAGTGGTATGAAGAAAACCCTTGGAGTTTAATTACTATCTACTATTTACAAAGGCGAACATCAAACTTAGGTCACAAATTTAGGCAATAATAACAAAGACCCTTTCATAAGCACTAACAACAAAAAAAATCATTTTTCTCTTCATTTATTCACAATTTTAACAAAACAAACAGCCCAAAACAACCCGTCAAGGGAAAACATCAATCATAGATAAAATGAGCCCGACAAAGGCTCACAACTCCTCACAAGTCAAAAACAAAAGCCAAACAAGGGCCATATCAAATGATAAACAAAACAAATGACCACCCCCAAAGAAACACTCATCCCACCACCAACTAAAACACTACATTGTCCCCAATATAAGCATGCAAAACAAAGAGGGGGAGAACTCCTGTGTTGGTCACTTGTCATGATCCTCATCATTGTCCCCCTCTTGGCCTTCATTGCCCAGATCCTCCACCTTGTCCCCCAAGCCCTAAAACAAGTTGTCAATGGGGTCTCGAACTGTAGAAGGTGCAACCATCGCTGAATCAAGGGTGCTCATGTCGGGCACCTCCATGGACGTCCAGCTCTTCCACTCGCTTACTTCAGTTTGGATAAAAGTGACAGCCCCCTCCACAACTTCCACCCATTTGCATAGCTTGGTCAGACTCTCGTACATAGATTTTATCTCCTTCTTCACCGGTTGGGAAATGAGGGCAGGGAGGCTTTTAGCCAACTTCTAAAGCCGGCTCTCATAAGAGTTCGTCATTTCCACACGCCTGTGGAGACTACTTGGTTGGGAGGATGTTGGAGGGGGAGAGGCTCTCTTAGAGGGGCTTCACCCGACACTTGTCCCGATGTCTCTAGGTGTGGCATATTAAGATCGGGAGCCAGTGGGGGTTGCTCAGAATCATGGGAGAAGGATCCTTCTAGGACATCAAAAGCTTGCAGTTGCTTCCTCTTGCTTTTAGGAGCATCCGCATCCCTTTTGCGTTCCAAAGTAATAACACCGGAGGTGGAGCTTAGGGCTTCGTCTGGCAACAGTGGCACTCTAACTTATAGGCATAGCTGGGATATGCACATCGCATATGGCATTGAGGTGCCATCTTGCCTCGCTTTTCTTTTCATATGCACAACCAAACTTTCCCTGGAATTTATAGGGACCTTTTCATAATGCAGGTAATGAGGATAGCAGCCTCTAAACTGACCCGTTGCTCATTCTTGGAAGGTATGATGCTGCCACAGATGAATTCCAGCCACAACTTGTCCTCAAACTTAAGATCATGATGAGAAATCTCACCGCCTACGGTGGCCTAGAATGGTGCATCTGTAGTAATAATCGGAGCTATCCAGCTAAAGTTGGTTATCTTTATCAGCAATTCAGGTTGTATATTTTGAGCAGATGTCAATATCATCCTCCAAGAAGAAAGCATTTATGGCCACTAGAGTGATGTCGACCTCCACACCTTGCACCCGAACTGAAGCCAGGCAGGGAAATTCGTCCACCTTTCCTCTATGATGCATATTCTCCTGCCTGGCTTGCTAAGAGGCGTAGAATTCTGGGACAAGGTTGGGTTAGTAATCAGGGAGTGGATTGGTGAAGGCGTGCCATTGACGGTCATGGAATTGAGCGGTGATGCTGGGAAGGCCACCTCACAGCCCCACCAAGTCAAACCGCTTATCAACAGTGATTGAGCAGCTCTTGCAAATAGCGTAATGGCCCTTCATGTTGGGCACACAAAATATGATGGCCTCACAGGAGTTTGTTGGTGTTGTAGATGCCTTGGCCTTTCCCTTTTCTTTGGTAGAATAGGAGGTTGGGGCCTTGCCCTTGCTTGGGATCCTGGATGAAGTCATATTTTGCGAAAACCATGTTAGTGCTAGACAACCATACTATCTTTTTATACTTTTATGTAGGAAAAAATAAAATAAAACAAAAAAAGTAAAAACTAACATATGTCCTAAACTATGTCAAGGAATTAGAACAACTGGATTACAAACAAGTGAAATTTCTGAGGTGCCGGTGAAACACCGACAAAATGCAGATGGAGATCCATAAACTGCCGGTTGTCTGCTGGACTAAAGTGGACCACTTAGGACATCCATGGTCATCTGGTGAGACACCGGCATTTCACTGGTCTCAACTCGTGGAACTTCGGTGTAACGCAGGTCTGGGACAGTGGCCTGAATCCCTGAGCCTAGACTTCACTTCAATCGAAATTTCATCGGGCTTGACCGGTGATTTGTCGGTGAATTCCTGGCAATTAAATTCCTCTCATACTTAGAAAAAGTGGCAAAACACTTAGAATCAAAACTCACCCACTTAACATGGCAACAACAAAGCAAGTAAAATTGACAATTTACCCTTAAGAAAGACGTTACTCCATCTATCATTGGGAAAATTTCGCATTTTAAGCACACATAGGGTTACTCAAACTTCACCCCCAACTCAAATTCTACACACTAAGGAACAAGTATTTTACAAAAAGGACAGACTCACCTTGGTACTCACACGATATCACCAACCCCACATACTTAAGAAAGAATAATAGCAAAGTACAATCTAGCACAATTATGAGGGTAATAGGGATACATGATTTGGGGGTATTTCAGTGTTCACAAGCTCAAAAGAATTCATATTGTGCCTATTAATAGTTAAAAGCAGAGTAATAATGACATACCAAATGGTTTTGAAATCACAAAAAAGAGAAAGATCAAAGTTTGCACAAAAGAGCTCTACACAACTTGTTCTTGCTTTGGTATATTGAGAGTAGAATGAGTAGTGATGAAGATGAGGAAGGGAATGTGGGTTGTATAGAAGAGAAGGGGTGAATGGGATTGGTAGGTGAAAATGTGGGTTTAATGGTGGGAAGGTGGAAAGGTGATGTATAGGGAAGTTAAAAAGGTATAACGGAGAAGTGGGAAGGTGGAAGAAAGTGTTTATGGAAATTCAAAGGGTTTTTGACCGATTTTTTTAAATTCTCGAGTTAGGTCGATCCATGGATCAGTCAAAAATATTTAAAAGATGAACTTACTTGCACCTGTGCTTAACCGGCAGTTCGCCGGTTCTAAGGCCGGTGCCCAATACCTTTCCAGTTCACTGGTCATCTACCAGCGATTGGCCGATGAGTTGCAGATTGGAATCAGCAATTCGCCGGTTGGATCGTCGAACACCCCAAACTTTCAGGTGCACTATTTTGAGCCAACAATTCAATGACTGTTCACGGATTGGTACGGTATTTCACCGGTGAGTCACCGAGTTTCTCTCCTCTCTTCCCTTCTTTTGTTTATCCTCTAGGACAGGGCAGCGTTTTGCATGTTGGCACCAATGTTTCGCCAGTCTAGCGTCGTGCCTACTCTATTTTTCTTCTTCATTGTTTGTGTATTCAAGTTGCCTACAAAATCAAAAATAACAAAACATCAAAATGCTCAAGATAAAATACTTGGGTTGCCTCCCAAGAAGCTTAGTTAACGTCGTGGCATGATGGATACCTCCTTGATTTTTACCATTTCGGAGGATCATCCTTCACTTCACTCTCATCATCAAAAGATTCATAGTTCTCTTCTTCCCCATCGAGTACTGCCATGACCTTGCACTCATCCAGAGGCTTGATAAGCTGGCATACATTGAAGGTGACCTCAGTACCACCTACCCGAAACATCAGCTCTCACATCTCTACATCAATTAAAGCCCTTTCCATTACTAGTAGAGGTCACCCCAAGATGATTGGCACCTTGATGTCCATTTCACAGTCCAGCACAACGAAATCATCTAGGAGTATGAATTTTTCCATCTTCACAAGAACATCGATTAACACTCTAACGGGTCGCTTGATTGACCTATCCACCATCAACAGCCTCATAGAGGTAGGTTTGGGACTTCCTAAATTGAGTTTCTTGAATATCATGAGAGGCAGGAGATTGATACTAGCACCGAGGTCACACAAAGCCTTATTGAATATGCACAAGCCAATTGTGCAAGGAACAGTGAATGCCCTGGGGTCTTCACGTTTTGGAGTAAGGTTGCTCGTCATGACAGCGCTACAATGATGGGTCACTTCATCAGTTCCCATATCCACCACCTTCTTTTTCTTCAAGAGTTCCTTCATAAATTTTTCATAGCCTCGGATTTGAATTGAAGCATCCACCATCGGTATATTGATGGATAATCTGTTGAACATACCGATAAATTTTCAAAATTGATTATCTTCCTTCTTCTTGGCCAACCGCTATGGATATGGTGGGCGAACCCTCACTTCATGATCCTTGTCACTTGGGCCTTCTTTCTAGCATTCACATGAACATTGTCCAAGGGAGTTACATCAACATCTCCCTTATCTTGTCCTTCCTCATTATCACCAACATTTGGTGCTATTGGCACCTCATTCAACACATCATCATTAATTGCCTTCAGGGCATCAACATCCTTGGGTTTCACCCCCGCATCCTTCAAGACTTTACCGCTCCTAGTCATTATTGCCATGCAATGGTCATCTTTCTTTGGGTTGGGAATAGTATCACTAGGAAGTGCACCCTTCATGCGGGGGTTCATTTGTGCAGAAAGATGGTTCATTTATGCTTTGAGGTGTTTGATTGAAGCCGAGTGAGAGCTCAAAGTTTGAGCGAGGTTAGACACCTCTCCTTTCTGCTCTCAAACCTTGCTATTAGTGGATTCTACTTTCTTTAACACTCGGGACAACATCTCCTCAATCTTTGAGCTTCCTACATCACTCACCCTAGGATGTCCTTGGAGTGTTTCTACTTTTATAGGAGGTACATAAGGGTTAGAACTCAAGTGATATTTCTCTCCTTCGCGATTTTGCTCTCTATTTCCCCATCGATCATTCTCTCCCCCCAACTAGGATTATCACAGTTTCTCCAACTTTGATTCTCTTCCCTTGGGAGCCAAGCACTTTGGTTGGCACCTTGATACCTAGGGTGAGAACCCCCCCCCAAATTGGCCTGACATGTATTGACACACCTCCTCATATCTCGGAGGTGAAGTATCATCATCAAATTGAGCATGAGTTTGAGCAGCTACAGCATTCACATTCTTTGTACCATCTCTCATCATTTGTTTTGTCATCAAATCTAGATGGATCATCATTGTGGCAAGAGTTTCATCTCTAGCCTCATCTCTCTTTCTCAATTCCGCACTCACAATATTTGAAGAAACATCACTAGAAGATACCTCTGTTTCGCTAGTGTGCCATGCACGGATGGTTTTCGTCATTCTATCAAGTAATGCCTTGGCTACTCCATGGGGTTGATCTATGATTGATCCCCTAGCCACATTATTAGCCACCAACTTATTGATAGAATCCAATGATCGGTATAAGCTTTGAAGTAAAACCCCATTGGGTAAGCCGTGGTTTGGGCAAATGGCCACCTTTTTCTTAATCCTCAACCAAGCTTCATGGAGTTGTTCCCCCACAAGTTGTCGAAAATTAGTAATGTCATCCCTCAGCTGCAACATCCTTGAGGGAGGAAAGAACCTATTCCAAACCGCCTCCGTTAGTTCATTCCAAGAAGTAATAGACCCGGGAGGCATCTCCTCCAACCATGTAGTCGCTTCCCCGGTGAGTGAGAATGGAAAGAGTCTCAATTTGATTGACTCTTGAGTGATATTTGTAATGCTGAAGGATTGAAAAATCTCCAAGAAATTGCGAAAATGTCTGTTTGAATCCTCATTGGGCATTCCTCCAAAGAGTCCCTTTATTTGAAGTAAGTGCAACATGTACTTGTCACATGGGAAATGGTATTCCCTACCGTAGGAGGTATGCGAATTTCCCCTGCTATATCGGGCATCACTGGGTCATCATCCTCATGATCCATATGCCCATCCACCGAACCTTCTCCTTTTAGTGAATGCTGGCTCATATTAACTTAAACCTAGAAGACACAAACTAAGATTGTAATGTCAACTAATTAAGATGCAAAACTAACTCAAAATAACAACAACTAAAGGCTATCAAACTACATTCCCCGACAATGGCGCCATTTTTGATAACGTCCAAACTACACCCTTCGCTATGAAAGAGCGTAAACAATCATTGTATCAAAATAAATAACCCGACCGGATATTAGGGTCGAATCTCTCAAGGAATGTAAAATGATCACGCAATAGTTGTATATTAACTTGAATTAATTTGCATCAATGGATAAGACAAGTAAATGAAAACTTTGGGGGAGTAAATTGAATTTAACTCAGCTAAACAAGAGAGCAAGATAACCAAAATCGAGAAATAATTATGAGCAAAGGCCAAAGGTTTAATGTAGATGGGATGCCAATCAAATCGAGGTTTACTAGACAATCAAGTTATTACTAATATGTATAATAACCTTGGAAAGATAGTGCCCCATGTTTTGCAACCCCTTGGACACTTTTTTCTCAAGTTCTTTCGAACCACAAGGTGCAATTCAACTATTCCAATATGATTTAGGTTAGGGGTTGAGATATTTCTAGCCATTAACCTTTAATGGGATTATGACCATGGGTTTTGACTATTCCTAGCCCAACTCCACATAATCAAATCCCAACTCACTATAACTTCTCCCCCATTACTTATTCTTCTTTTTCAATCCAAAATTAAAAAAGCAAATAATACCCATATTTCCAACTATGAGTAATCAACTATAATTTGAGGAGAAATCAATAGATTTACACTAATTAAGTAATAACAATATAAATCTAACAATACCCAGTTAAATCAAATACCCATCATCACACACCTCTAGCTATAGAATTAGCTACTCATAATTGAGAAACACAAGAGCTTATTTATCAATAGACTCAACAAGTTCATAATTAAGAGTAAACACAATCAAGCTCAAATGTCTCTATAATAGTGGATATACCTTGCTGAAGAAGATAAAGATGAAAAAGAAATATTCAAAACTTTGTTTTCTATGTCTATCTCTCTTCCAAAAGTGATGGAGTATAATAATGTGCTTGTTCAAAGTACTTTTCTAGAATATGTATAAAAGTACGTCATAACATTCTCCTCTTTTTTAGGGATAGACCTTTTTGCCCTTTTTCAGGCATCTTTCACTTGTGAGTCACCGACAATTCACCGGTGCCTATTCGCGGGCCGCCGATTGATCTCTCTATTGTTCTGTGAATTCCAAAGCTGACCGGTGATGGCATTGGCGGTTCACCGGTTGCTGCACTGTGAGCTACCGGTTGCAATTGTTCCTCATTCCAGTGGGTGCCTGCGGTCAGTCGGTGTTTCGGCGGTGTCTTTCGGTGGAGCACAGATTTCCACTTGAATTTCATTTTTTAAACTTAGTTTCATGCTCCTTCTCTTGAAGTTAGGTACCTGCAGCATCAAAAGAAAAAAGGGCATAAAATCAAACTAAAAGACTTAAAAACTAAGCTAAAGCTCATGCTTAAAATTCTAATGAGTTGGTAAATTACCAACTCATCAAGTATCTCATGGTTACCTCCCAAGAAGCATCTGATTTAATGTTGCGGCATGAAGAAAATATTTGTTGCTGGTTAAGCATTGGACAAGTCATTCCTGGAATGGAACTTTTTCTCCCACTTATCTTCTTAGGTATCACTAAGGTAATGCTTAACCTTTTGCCTTTTGGCGTTGAATGTTTGGGTTCTACCTTCTGACTCTGATCACCTGAATCATTATCTACCTTAAGGTCATCAATCATTGAAATGTCCTCATACCTTTTGGTATCTCCATCCCTTTTCCTATTGCAATATGACCTCATCATCATTCACCTAAATTTTATCTCATGTTTTTTTGATCTATGAGTGCTCTACCTGTGGAAAGGAATGGACACCAAAGATAATGGGAATCGCAATATCAATTGCACAGTCCAAAATCACAAAATCTACTGGAAGTGTGAATTTTCTGACCCAAACAAGGAAATCATCAAATATAACCACTAGCTTCTTGATAGATTTGTCCTCCATTTGTGGTCGCATGATAGTGGATCTTGGCATGCCAAGTATAGTCTCTTGAAGATTGATCTTGGGCAAATTTATATGCCCAAGTGATACTCAAAAGTACCATTTTCGCCTTGTTTATCTATCAATGTGTATACATTCTCATGTGATTGGTAATAAAATGTGAATTTATACTAACCAACATGATTAGCATGGTTTTGCAGGTAAAATGTGATTTCGGGAAGCTTAAATGCATGTTGGATGATATCGGAGTTGGACTTGGATGCGAGCAAGGGAAAAGGCATTGGACATCATGAAATAAAGGGGCTCCGCGATGGAGCCGTGTCACGCTGCCATCGCGGAGGCATTCTGCCTGGATAGGGAAAATTCGACCAAATTCCAGAGAGGGTCCGCGTCTGGTCCGTGGCACGGAGGCAGTGCTCCGCGTTGCACGCCGTGCCACATTGAGCTTTAATTCCCAGACCCCCAGTTCCAGTGAGGGTCCGCGTTAGTAGCGTGTCACGGAGGCAGTGCTCCGCGATGCACTCCGTGACACGTTACTCGTTATTCCGGGAAAAATTCCCAGAAGTATAAATAGAACATTTAGGTTCATTTTTCAATATTCTGACTTGGTGGAGCAAGGACGTGGGTTACAGGCAATTGAGGGACGAAAATATGAGGGTTTTTTCTCTCTTTCTTTCTTCTTTAATTCAATTGCTTGTATGATTAACACTCATTTTAAGATGTTTAATCCACAAATGAGTGGCTAATTCCTCTCCTTGCTGAGGTTATGAACAATTGTGATGAAATTTGATCATTAATTATTTGGTTTTTCATCTTTTCTTCCATGTTGTTCTATTAATTCTTGTTCTTACTGCATTAATGAGTGGCCTACGTTAATGTACATCTAAAAAGTCCGGTTTCACTCGAGAGAGCAAGAAATTGGAAAGTTGTGAATTAATAGGATATGTTCTTTACTTGGTTTGGGAAAATTGAGTCTTGATTTGCTTTCAGGATAGAAATATACCTGAAAGTCGTATTAGTCAATTTAGGAACTGGAATTGTATGGCTAGAACATGAATTGCATTTGATCACAGAAATGTAGACGGATCGTTCATGATTCTTAAGTGAGGTTAAATACGAGAGTTTTAATCTCTTGGCAAATGTTCTTGGCTAGCAACTGGAGGAAAAGATTAACCAAAGTATGATGATAATTAATTTCATTACATGTTTGTTTAACCTCAGCATGCTCTCATTCATAGTTCAGATTCAAAGTAGATAATTGTTCTTAGCTTTAGTACAAAAATTCTAAAACAAACTATCAAACTTTTGGTTACACTGTTGTCTGCATTTGTAGAAGTAAAATATAGTACACTTGAGCAAATTGCACTTCATCCAAGTCTCTGTGGGATCGATACTTGGCTTACTAAAGCCACTTACTACTTGTTCGACCACTTGCACTTGCGTGTCATTTTATACCCCACAAATCCCGCGAGCAAGTTTTTGGCGCCATTGCCGGGGACTTGGCAATTGGTGAATTTGTTTTAAGTGTTAATTTACTGTATTTTTATTTTCTTAGTGTTGACAACTTGGTCTTAGCCTGTATTTTGCAGACTTAATTGCTGTTGAACGCTGGCAAGAGACAAAGAGCTGGTGGAATCATATATAGAGCCTGAAAGGATATTTCATATTAAATAAAGAGAAGCTCTACAAAGAAAGCTGCAGTTGCTCAGACAGACGATCATGGAGCAACAACAGAATCCACGGGTAGTACGGGCAGTGTTAGTGCCCGAAGAAGCAGCAGCACAGCCGGTTCGCGAGGTGGCAATCCCACATGCCAATAATGTTACATTGAGTATCCGCAAACCTGAGCCAGGAGGGAGATTTGAACTTAAACAGAATATGGTGCAGTTGCTGCACACTAGCGAGCAATTTACCGGTCTCCCTCATGAAGATCCACAGCAGCATCTCCAAAATTTTTTGGAGATAAGTGACACTTACATACCCGCTGGAGTGTCATCAGACTATGTCTGGCTTACATTGATCCCATTCTCATTATTGGGAGAAGCCAAGAGGTGGTTGAAAGCTGAGCCACCGAATTCTATTTCTACGTGGGATGATCTTGCACGGAAGTTCTTGATACGGTTTTTTCCCTCCGGTAAAACAGCAAGACTTAGAAGTCAGATTCTAAGTTTCAAACAGAGAGAGGGAGAAAATTTATATCAGGCCTGGGAGAGATTTAAATCCATGTTGCGGGATTGTCCTCATCATCATCAGTCCAATGATGTGCTGGTGCACACATTTATAGAGGGTTTGGAACCCCACACCAAAATATTGCTAGACTCAGCAGCTGGAGGGCAAGCGCTGGAGAAAACTCATGAGGAGTTGTATACCTTGTTGAACCGTATTTCACAGGGCAATCCAGAATGAAATGTTGATTCATCAAGAGGTGGGACAAGGAAAGCAGCAGGAGTGCTAGAAGTGGATGGGTTCACAGCTATTGCTGCACAGATAGCTGCATTGCAAAATCAACTTAACACCCACTTCAGCAACATGACATTGAACCAGCCTCAAGCCCCAGTTAATGCAGTACAGCAGATGTGGTGTGAAGTGTGTGGAAGCAGTGAGCACTCAGCTGAGTGTTGTGGAGCCAATCCAGACTCGGTAAACTTTGTGGGTAATGCGCAAAGGAACCACCAACAGTATGGTAGCAGCTACAATTCCAATTGGAGGAATCATCCTAATTTCTCATGGGGTAGCAACAACCATCAGGGCCAAAGTTCGGGTCAGGGTGTGCAAAGGAACCAAGGAGGGCAGCAGAATTATCAAGCACAATTCAGAAACAACAATGCACCTCCTCCACCACCATCACCCAGTATTGAGGAGATGTTCAAGACCATGATAGCTAACCAAGATCAATTGCAGGCTGACTATGTGAAATTGGCAGCCGAAGTGAAAAACAACCAGTTAGCTACCAAGGCACTTGAATATCAATTTGGGCAATTTGCTAGTGCCCAAAACACAAGGCCTAGAGGAGGACTGCCGAGCGACACGGATCCCAATCCCAAGCAGGTAAATACAGTGACCACAAGGAGTGGTTTGCAGCTGAAAGAGGTGGAACCAGAAAGACCACCTCAACAGTCGGGAGCAGCAGAAGTTGAGAGGGAGCAAAGTACTGAAAGGGGGAAGACTAAGGAAGCTGAATCAGAAAGACCTCCACCCCCGTTCCCTCAACGACTAAAGAAACACAAGGAGGAGGCGTGTTTCAAGAAATTCATGGAGGTGCTGAAACAGGTACATGTTAACTTACCTCTTATTGATGTCTTGCAGGGAGTGCCGAAATATGCTAAGTATATAAAGGACATCGTGGCAAACAAAAGTCGGTTGACTAAGTATGCTACGGTGGCTCTAACGGAGGAGTGCACTTCCCGGATTCAAAATAGACTGCCCACGAAGCTAAAAGACCCTGGGAGTTTTACTATCCAGATTACTATTGGGCAGAGCATCCGAGCTCGTGGATTGTATGACTTGGGAGCAAGCATAAATTTGATGCCATCTTCGGTATTCAGAAAGTTGGGTCTAGGGAGTCCTAGACCCACAACGGTAATCTTGCAGTTGGCGGATCGATCCTTAGCCAGACCTGATGGCATTGTAGAGGACGTTCTGGTGCAAGTTGGCTCCCTAATTTTCCCGGTAGATTTTGTCGTGCTGGATTTTGAACCAGACGCGGAAGTCCCATTTATTTTGGGACGTCCTTTCTTGGCAACCGGGAAAGCACTAATTGACGTAGCTGCGAGGCAGCTAACAATGCGAGCACATGACAAGGTGGAGGTGTTCGAGGTGTACAAGGCACCCAAGCTCCCGACGGTGCATGAAGAACTCTCGGTGATCTATGTGATTGATCAAGGTGATGATAAGCAGATGAAGGATTCCCGAGAGTTAATGGGAAAATCACTGGAAAGGTGTAAGCACTACTGGGGGGAGGACGGTGATCGAGAGAAATCGTCCATCACCCTAGAGGACAATTGAGCTTAACGACGTCGAGCCGCGACGGTAAACCAGGCGCTGCACGGGAGGCAACCCGTGAAAAAAAAATTTCTTTCATTCTGTAAAGTGTAAATAGATTTTTCTTTTTCTTTTTCTTGATTTACTACAAAATTTTTCGTTTTAGTTTTTGTTTTATTTGTATTTAGAGTGAAACCTATAATTCTAACCAATTTTGTATAGTGAGATGAATTTCAGGTCAAACGGAGAAAAATATGCACGGAATCGCGAAGAAAAAGTCGAGGTATGAAAAATTAATAAAAAGTGGAAAACAGTGAGCTGGGGCAATAGCTCCGTGTCACGGAGGTGGACCTCCGCGTTACCCTCCGTGACACGTTGAGGTATAATCCGAAAATTTTAAAAATTTCCAGAACAGTCTCGCGATGGCTCCGTGTCACGGAGGCAGTGCACCGTGATGCACTCCGTGACACGTTGCCTTGTATATCGCGACGGGTCACACCGGGTCGCCAGGTGACCCGCGCGATTTCCTTACTTTTTAACCCCGAAAACCTTCCCATTTCCCTCATTTTTTAATCTCTCCGCGACCAAACCCCCTAAAACCCATCCCCTATCAACGTGACATGGAGTAAGGCAAGAAATTCAACGATTTTTCTTCGATTCTTCAAAGTCAAGGTATGTTTTCCGATTTCCTCTCAAATTCTTGTCGATTTTCTTCGATTTTGAGCATGGGAGGTGAGCTAAATTGCCCTACGTAGTAATTAATCATGAATTTGAGTTAATTGTTGTTGATGAATGTTCGGAATGTTGTTATGATTGCTTGAACTTGTCGATTGCATAAATTAATCGAATTTGATTGATAATATCAATTCTAGGGCTTGTATGTTGAATTTGGAGTTGAAAATGTATTGAAATTGTGAATTTTATGCCAGGATGGATGTGTTGAATGAGATGAGTTGATGTATAAATTGTTAGGATGTCAATAGAACGACTGATTCTCGGGTTGGGGAAATGTTGAAATTTGTAAGAATTGGTTGGTTGTATAGGTTCATGTAGATTTATTTTTGGTTGTTGTTTTTGTTTCTTTGTTTTTCGTTGCTAAGTGTGATGGGTCAAATGTTAGCAATGGTAGTGATTGTGATTAGCTGTACGAAGTCTGAGTAGTACGCAGAAGTTATACCGTCGAATTTTTTCAACGCACTAAGCATGATTGTATAGTTGTTTATTGTGTGTAAATGAAAATAATCTTGCCGTAGTGTTGTAACTGTAGCTAAGGACTAAGTGTGGGGTAACCTAGCGTAACCCGACCTTGGTCGAAGTTAATATCCGTTAGCTTAACATTGATCTTGTTTACTTGGGTTGACAGGTAAAATGGCAAGCCGGCAAGATAAAGGAAAAGGCGCATCAACTTCAGGCGCCGGAAGGAAACGAATCAGACTGGGCACAGCAGTCCCAGCTGCACCAGCAGTTCCACGTGGCCAGCGCCGCCAACACGGAACGAGATGGGTGACCGATGAAGGGAAAAAGTGGTACGCAAAGCACAAAGAAAACAAATATTTCCCCGAGGAGCACATAGCACGGGAACCATTGGCACAGGAGTTCCCTAGAATGGTCCACCGGATCGAGGCAGCTGGGCTCAAGTTCATCTTTAAAGAGCCCAAGGAATGCAATCTGCACTTGGTTCGGGAGTTCTATGCCAATTGGAACCCGACTATCAGAAGCCACACCATCAAGATCAGAGGGAAAATAGTCACTCTGGAGCCCCACCACCTCAATGCCATCATAGGAGCGCGGGAAACAGACGCCCACGTACTCTGACAGTTGAACATTACCCCACCGTATGCGGACATCAGACGCATGTTGTGTGGGACCCGATCGACAGCTAGATGGAGCAGACACAAAGAGAGGGGCTACCACCAGACTTTTCCATATTCACAGATGAACAGGGAAGCCTGAATCTGGCTGAAGATAGTCTGCTCATGCCTAATCCCGGGGGTACATATGACAGAGGTAACCCGGGATCGAGTATGCCTGGTGTACGCCCTGATGAAAGGGCTGGAGATCAATGTAGGGGCGGTAATTATCTCCGCCATGAAGAGAGCCCGGTTGCACCAAGGGCACAGGTATGGCTTTGGTGGACTACTGACCACCTTCCTCAGGGGCCTCGATGTTGAGGAGGAGGCCCTTGACTATATCCCGCAGTTGGAGCGGCGGGCCTTAGACGTTACTAAAACTAACGCTCCCGACACCACCCATGGGCCGGTGCTTACACTTGGCGAGCGACATGCTCGTGATGACCAGTATATGGCTCGGATGTATGGGATGCAGATGCTCCAGCTGAGGATAGGTGGGAGGCCGGCGATAGAGGAGTTATGGCAACTCGAGCTAGATTACCCCTTCGGCGAAAATGCCAGGGCTCTATGCCGAGTGGGGCCAGCATTTGTAGAGCCCACAGACGATGATGTCCCCACAGACGAGGAGACACGTCGGGAGGACTCCGATGTGGAGTCCGATGATGACGATGGAGGCGACTCGGACATGGGAGATGAAGCAGCAGCACCCGACGAAGAAGTGGAATACTTTGACTGATCAGGGAGTTCCACCACCCGATTTTGTGCTATTTTAATTTTTGTGAACACTGGGGACAGTGTTCGAACTAAGTGTGGGGTGGGAGTAGTTAGGTGCTGGGCTGGGCTGTTTTGTTTGTATGCTCTTTTCTGTTGTCGTGTATGTTGTTTGTCCCTGTGAGTGTGAATTGTTAAGTTGTTCTGTATTTGTAAATGTTTGTTAAATTGATGTGTGTTGCTAAATGTTTCTAGCTAATTCTGATTCTGTACATATTTTTTAAAATATTTTGTAAATAATTTTTCTATCGAAATGATCGATATTTTCAACATTTTTTACTTCTTGGGTTTCTCGGCGTTTGTTTTCGGTTCTTTTACCGAGAATGGTCCCATTGAACCGAAGTCATAGTTAGTGACCATTCCCTATGATGGATGGATGATGACCGTCTTAAGGGAAATGTAGTCGTTAGGAGTAGATTTTTTCAATTATTTTTCAATTTTTCAGTTTTCTTTGGTGGATTGCATCCCGGAACCTGTAGTTACTGGATGGTTGCGAAATTCTAGTTGTGTGTTGTACATGATATTCAAAATCCAAAGGTGATTTGTATGAAAGCATGCAACATTGTAAATATGTTGAGATACCTAGGCTGTAGAGTTCGATTCAGTGTGATTGAGGCTTAATGTTTGAATTCATGTAATTAGCTGATTGAAGAGTCTGTGAATACATCTTAAATTGAGCATGTGCAAAAAGTGTGAAGTGAGGTGTTGATATTCCATGCTATTGTGAAGTGTCTAGAACTTGCCTAGTGTGTGTACAAAACGAAATGAAGGAGGTGTATTGTAGGAAAGGATGTAGGCATTTCTTTGTTTTAACCGAGAGTTTCTATTTTTTTTCCTTGTCGTACACACCTTGATTGTATACCCTAGTCAGCCCGTTGAGCCTTTAGCTTATTATTTTTTTCTTTTGTCATAAAGTGTAAACCGAGCTTAATCCCTTCTTTTCATTAGCCGTAAAGTCTATACAAAACTCTTAAGCGCTTAAGAAAAGAAAATCATTTTCCCAAAGTGTCAACGAGTGAGAATGGTGAAAAGAAAAGAAAAGCAGAGTGAGAGAAGAAAAGAAAAGGTTGGAGGTGCAATTGCTATAAATAAATGATAATGAAGGTGCAAGAATAATCTTTGTTGTTGTGTCAAGTGTGCTTAATGCAATGGGCCATACTAAATAAAATCATCAAGAATGGGATGATGAAAAAAAAAAAGAAACAATGTCCATGAGTTTATGGGATGTGTTGAAAAGGCGCTTAAAGATGCTAGTGGCTATTATTGGCTAATCCAATACTTACTAGTTCCGTAGCTTCCATTACAACCCGTTCAAGTCCTACGTGATCTTACATCGCACTTCTTTATATTAGTGGAGTAATACACTAAGGGCAAGCTTATGGGTCATGACATGATGCATGTGAATTCTTTTGGGGGAGAGAGAGCGAAATTGTTTTTATATGCCCCTGCTTGAATGTTTGTGAGTCATATGAGCAAAAAGGGGAAGATTCTCTTGTGTTGTGAGGGCACATGCTTGATGAAAGATTAATTTTCATGGCGGATATCTTGATCAGTTGATTTGCATGAGTTTGCCAATAACGAGAGTCGATTCTTAAAAGTCTAGGAGGTCTTAATGTATTGAAGTTCATTGCATTGATAAGACCATGCATGTTTTCTTGATGATTTGCTGTATTGAATAATCGGTATGACCGTAGCTTAAATTGTCGAACCAAAGTAGCGAGGTTGGGATGTAAATTGCATGAATTGTATGTTTGTTGTTCGATGACGAACAAGGATTTAAGTGTGGGGTAAGTGATCTTGGGCAAATTTATATGCCCAAGTGATACTCAAAAGTACCATTTTTGCCTTGTTTATCTATCAATGTGTATACATTCTCATGTGATTGCTAATAAAATGTGAATTTATACTAACCAACATGATTAGCATGGTTTTGCAGGTAAAATGTGATTTCAGGAAGCTTAAATGCATGTTGGATGATATCGGAGTTGGACTTGGATGCGAGCAAGGGAAAAGGCATTGGACATCATGAAATAAAGGGGCTCCGCGGTGGAGCCGTGTCACGCTGCCATCGCAGAGGCATTCTGCCTGGATAGGGAAAATTCGACCAAATTCCAGAGAGGGTCCGTGTCTGGTCTATGGCACGGAGGCAGTGCTCCGCGTTGCACGCCATGCCACTTTGAGCTTTAATTCCCGGACCCCCAGTTCCAGTGAGGGTCCGCGTTAGTAGCGTGTCACGGAGGCAGTGCTCCGCGATGCACTCCGTGACACGTTGCTCATTATTCCGGGAAAAATTCCCAGAAGTATAAATAGAACATTTAGGTTCATTTTTCAATATTCTGACTTGGTGGAGCAAGGACGTGGGTTACAGGCAATTGAGGGACGGAAATATCAGGGTTTTTCTCTCTTTCTTTCTTCTTTAATTCAATTGCTTATATGATTAACACTCATTTTAAGATGTTTAATCGACAAATGTGTGGCTAATTCCTCTCCTTGCTGAGGTTATGAACAATTGTGATGAAATTTGATCATTAATTATTTGGTTTTTCATCTTTTCTTTCATGTTGTTCTATTAATTCTTGTTCTTACTGCATTAATATGTGGCCTACGTTAATGTACATCTAAAAAGTCCGGTTTCACTCGAGAGAGCAAGAAATTGGAAAGTTGTGAATTAAAAGGATATGTTCTTTACTTGGTTTGGGAAAATTGAGTCTTGATTTGCTTTCAGGATAGGAATATACCTGAAAGTCGTATTAGTCAATTTAGGAACCGGAATTGTATGGCTAGAACATGAATTGCATTTGATCACAGAAATGTAGACGGATCGTTCATGATTCTTAAGTGAGGTTAAATACGAGAGTTTTAATCTCTTGGCAAATGTTCTTGGCTAGCAACTGGAGGAAAAGATTAACCAAAGTATGATGATAATTAATTTCATTACATGTTTGTTTAACCTCAGTATGCTCTCATTCATAGTTCAGATTCAAAGTAGATAATTGTTCTTAGCTTTAGTACAAAAATTCTAAAACAAACTATCAAACTTTTGGTTACACTGTTGTCTGCATTTTTAGAAGTAAAATATAGTACACTTGAGCAAATTGCACTTCATCCAAGTCTCTGTGGGATCGATACTTGGCTTACTAAAGCCACTTAGTACTTGTTCGACCACGTGCACTTGCGTGTCGTTTTATACCCCACAAATCACGCGAGCAAAGATAGTAAGAGGCATCAAGTTTATGCATATACAAGTAACGCATCGAGCTATAGCAAAGTCATGTAAGCCAAAAATACATGCAATTATGAATGCTTTAGGATCACCATTTTTCTCCACCGTGGTGCTTTAAATAATCGCACTGACTCTAGGAGTAATTGGGATTACCTCATTATTAATGATCTTTTTCTTTGTGATCAGCTCTTTGACATATTTAGCAAAACTTGACATCTCTTTTAATGCATCTAAGAAACGAATGCTCAATATCACTTGCTTCAACCTTTCATGTACTTCTCGATCTTGGCCTCTATGTGTTTTGTTCATCAATCACTATGCAAATGGTAGATCAGGCTTTGGAATCGGAGGCAACGATTTAGAAACCTCTACCACTTTCCTCACTCTTCTCCTTATTTGTTGTCAGTATTATCAAAACTCAACATTATTCTTCTTTGGGTAGTAATGGCCATACAATGTGCATTTTGGCCTCCTCTATTGCCCTTGGGAATAGCAACTTGGTAATTTGCCCCTTTTTCTTCACATTCCAGTCCTCAGACAATTCCCTTACCTATTTCTCAAGCTTTTGAATAGATTTTGTGTGGTAGCTTGTGATATTTTTCATGCTTTTAAGAGTAGCATTTGATCCCTCTTGATTCTATAACACTATCTCCAGCATGCCTTCTAGTTTGGACTTCCCTAATCCTATGACGATCCTTCTCTCCATTTCTAAGAATTAGATCCTTGCCCTCTAGGAGGGACATATGGATTGGAGATCCTATTTCTAAAGTTTTTGTTTTGCTAATTTTGATTTTACCCCCTGGCTCCTTCCTACCGTATTGGTTTCCTTGGCTTACAGTTGCGGTCTTAATGGATTCTGATAATTTGAGGGCTGAAAGTTCTAATTTTGATTTGGATAGTTCCTCCTCTGATATCTTCCTTATGTATTATTTATGTAGTTAGCATCTTCAAACTGCACAAAAGGTTGGTCTTAATATTATTAACCCTGAAACTGAAGAGGATAACCCTTCATCTCATCAACTGTATTGACCTTCTTCAGCTTACTCTCAATCAATCTCTGCAGCCATGATTGCCATCATCTGGTCTTTCTCCCAGTTCTCCTTCATAAGATGGCTTACAGATGGGACACCAATACTGACACCCCTATTGTGGTATCCTGCATGCCAAGTCTGGTTGTGCTTGGTTATTTTGTCTAAAATGGTGGTGATGCGATTACAAGTTTTATCCATGAAACGGTTATATGTCGCATTATTCGCCTCCAATTGGGTAAGAGGGTCCAATCCAGTGTAACACATATCTATAATAATTTTGTTAGGGAACCCATGAGTGGGAGCTCTTGAACATCGCCCAAGCCTCAGACAACTTCTCACCCAGTAATTGTCTAAAGTAAAAGATCTTGTCTCTTTGATCCGCCTTTTTGCTTGGGGGAAACCATTTTTTCAAGGATACATTCACCAAACTGGTCCATATACAGATAGAGTTTGGTGGAAGATGATGGAGTTAGTATTGGTTTCCCCAGCAAGTGAATACTTAAAGACCCTCAAACGAATAGCATCGTCTGAGACATTTCTCCGTTTGTGTATATTTCACACTTCCAGCAAATTCTTCAGATGCTGATATAGGTCCTGATTAGTGGAGTTGTGGAATTGAACCTCAGCTTTGAACATGGTGTATATGTTGCCATCAATCTTTAAGGTGGTGGAATTAATCCATGGAAGCACAGTAGCACTCACATAATCAATATCATCATTTACTTCAACAAATACATTCTCATTCTCGATATTCAGAAAAGCTTCCATGGTCACCTGGTTCACAATAAAGCAAGCAAGGAATAATGGAATAGATAAGACTAGAATCAAAAATCATTATCACTTAGAATTTCAAAGCCTATCCCCGGGCAACGGCGACAAAATTTGATGCGCGAAAACTTACACCTTAATATGATGTAGTGATCATACACAAATATAGTAACCCAACAAGGTTGGAGTCGAAACCCATAGCTAATGGGTGAGAAAAGATTATTGGAATGAGTAAATATATGATTTTTCATCTAACGATGCTATTCCATTAAGGTTGAAATAATTGGTATATAAGACTAATTTATATGTTATACAGTAAGTGTTTGTAATCAATCGGAGAAAGAGCCAAGGTTGTATTCCCATTATGGGCTGCTCCACCTAAGTTTCCCAACCAAGACATCGATAGAGACTTTCTATTCACATGAAGATATGTCCTAAATGGTCACTTAATATTTACCAATATTTAAGAAATGCTTCTCTTAATTAATTCTTTCAAATAAACTAGAGTTCAATACAATCGATTATTTTCTGCAAGTAAATTTAACTTATTCCTAAGCAAATTTATTAAACAATGGTTAGCGCCTTGAGTTTTGTTGATTAATATTACCAAACCCTAATCAACGTTTCCAAGTAAATAGAGTCAATTGTCATGAATTAATGTTTGCAATAACCAACCCTAATTTGAAAAATAAGGATATATCAAAAATATTTAAACCCACTATAGGTGATCAAGATGAGATTTGTAGGTTTTGCAAACCTATTGGTTCACAACCTTAGTATAAGAATTAGCTGCTCATGATGAAATAATAATACCAAAAGATTCAATTAATCATAAAATACTTACAATAAACTTGAGAAATTGTTAAATCATGAAAACCCAAATCAATCTCCTGAAAATTGCAAGAAAACTTGTCTCTGGACTTTTAGAAACTGTTTCTAGATTATATCGTGTGACCCCCTTTCAAAAAGAATGACAAAAACTATTTATACTAAGCTAGGAATCCAAATTCTAATTCTTATCAGAATAGCCCAGGAGTCACTTACGGTCCATAGAAATGATTTACGATTTGTAGAATACAACCGTAGATGGTCTTCTATTCTAACTGTCAACGATTGTAAGTGATCTGTGGACCGTAGAATCAACATACAATTAGTAGAATTTCTTCGTATATTTCTTCTGACTTCAGATAGACTCCATAGTACATCATCATATGGTCCGTAGTTAACAGCCTCTATTTGCTGAACCTCGGGTTGCAATATCTCTGATTCTAACTTATGATGTCCATCTACGATTTGTAGATGGATTCTATGGCCCATAATTTCAACCGTACTTCTACCATACTTAGACATTTTTTCCTTCTGATTGCACACCCTCTAAATCTTATTCAAGTTTCAACAGACGGACCACAGAATCAATTTGCGGCCCATATGTTGCTCATTTACAATGGGTTCTCCTAATTTTTACCATGTTCTTTAATTTCATTCGAATTGTTGAAATTCAACATCATAACATTAGTATTGACTTATAATAGTATTTAAAAGTATGAAAAAACATATTATAAAGAGTATAAATGTGTCGTTAATTGTTCGCGCCCCGCAAGTGTACGGGTCGTGCAAGTAATATAGTGGCTCTTTTTAAGAACCGGAATGTCGAACCCACAGGGACTGGACCCATTCCTCTAACTATCCATTTCAAGTGTGATCTTAACTTTCTCAAGTGTTGGTTATAGAAGTTTTCGAGGGAGATTTAATTAAGTTTGTTTTGGTCAACGAAATATCCTGAATTTACTTTAGGAGCAACATAGAGTTAAAACCAGATAATTATGCAATACTACAATTTGCAATGGTTTAAGCATGGAACTATCAATTATTATTTCACATAATTAGAATTGCATGTTCATGGTCTTTCGAGCCTCTAAACAAGGCAAACTAGCCTCACTGCATCATTGTGAGCGAGGATGCTAATTTCTAGTTCGCGGGCAATTAATTATGTTGTGGTTTACAGGGAAATGATTAGGGACTTTCGTGCGTCTAACCATTTAACTCAACTTAGCCTCACAACTACTTCTTCGAGTGGTGATGTGATAATCCTAAGTTGGTCTTTGATAACCCCCATTTATCAACCAAGCAAGGTGTTAGGTATATTTCTATCCTAACACAAATTTATATCGTGAGATACAAACATGCTCCTTACATTCTCATGTCCTGACCTAGGTAATTCTTTCTGAAGCAATTGCCCAAGCTAACGTATATGTTTTCATGGTGATCAATCATAAAAACAAGAAACAATCCAGAATGCAAGATGAAAACAACAATCAATAACTTAATTCCAAAATAATTTCATAAAATCACAATCATCATTCATGGCTTCAACCCTAGAGGAAGGGTTCTTGCCATTCATGTTCGTAAAACTACAACTAACTACTACTAAACTAACATACTTACATGAATTTGGTAGATGAGAAGGGAATTTGCCAAACCCTAGATGAGTTCTCCCACTTCTCCCTTCACTCCTAGGTAGTTTTCCAGAATAAAATCGTGACAAAGTGGAATTAGGAGCTAAGAGTCCTATTTATAATAAATGACAAACGTGCACAATTTAGCCTGTCGTGGAATGGCTCCGTGTCACGGAGTGTATTGTGGAGCACTGCCTCCGTGACACGGAGGTAACGCGGAGGCACACTGGAAATCAACAAAAATCAACTCTAGGCAGCCCCTTGCCGTGATGCCCGGCGTGGCACGCTGCTCATTCGGCGCGATGGCATGCTGCTGGAGCGCAGCTGGCCTGGCGTGGCATGGCGCTGGCACGCAGCTAGCCTACCTGCATGCTGCCTTCTCTCGTACGCCTGGCATAGGTGTGGAACGGCGTTGGGCGCGGCATACGCACAGCGTGGCACGCTGCCTGGCGCGGCCAGCCTTGCCTAGGCATGCTTCTTTGCCAGCTTTCGCCATTTGCTCCCGACTCCATTCCTCTACTTCACCAACTTATGAATTAGTTCCTCAAAATCCTTGAAACCTACAAAACAAAGGCTAATCATGTTGGTTAGCACATATCTTCACATTCATATAAAATTACATGAAAATGTATACAATAACTTAGATAAACAAGACTAATTTAAGTCATAAAGCGTATCTCGGGCATGCTATTTTTGCCCGTGATCACAACCCCACACTTAAAGCCTTGTTCGTCCTCGAACAACCTTTTACATATCATACGTATGGAGACTCCCATATAACTAATTTAGCAAGATAATTCAAGTTACGGCTATAATGATTACGTAAGATAACAAGCTACAATTAGAGCATGCACGATTTGATCATTGAAATGAAGTACAACTATGTTAAGACTTCTTAACCTCAAGAATCGACTCTCGATCTTAGCAAACTCATGCAAATCAACTGATTAAGAAATACCACATGAATTATAGCCTTCATTCAACACGTGCCCTCACGAAAAGAGAGTTACACAATTTCACACGCAAAAATAATTTTTAACTCACAACATGTGTGGGTACATGAATAGAATTACGCTCACTCTCATAAAGAATTCAAATGCATCATGTAATGACCCATAAGCTTGCCCTTAGTGTTTTATTCCACTAATTTAAGGATGTGTGAATGTAAGATCAAGTAGGACTTTTTAGGTTGTAATGTAACTCAGGTACGGGTAGATACTATTATGGTCAGTAACAGTGACTATCTTTCCTAAGCGTTTTTAATACATCACGCCCTCCTTACGAACTTCCCTTCCCTTACTTCAACTTTTTCCTCTTATGTTCCCCCTTTCTTTAGGCACTTTTAGCTTATTAGTAAGGAGCTCTATAAATAATTTTACATTAATTTGTTTTCTTACTCCTTACTAATAATCAACCATTTTCACACAAGTGCACCTTTGTCCTTTTCTCACTTCTACAACTTGCTACTTTTCCTTTCTTTTCATTCTTCTCACTCCATTACTCCTTCGGATTTTTTCCACTCAAGCGCTTAGGAGTTTTGGATCAAATTCAAGGCTAATGAAAGAAAAAGGATTAAGCTTATGTTGCAGCTGTCAAAGAATAGGCTCAAGGCTCAATGGGGTTAACTAGGATTAATTTTTCAAGGTAGGTAAAATGGGGGATAACAATTTGGTTCATTTAACGAAATGCCTATATCATTTCCTACAATTCACATCCTTCATTTCGTTTTATAAACACACCAGGCAAGTTCTAGACAATCCACAATAGCACAGAATACTCAAAAACCTTACACTCATGGCACATGCTCAATTCAAGACACATTCAGCAGACTCTTAACTCAGCTAATCGCAAGAATTCAGATTAAGCTTCAATCATATTGAGTCACATTCAAGAGCCTAAGTGTCTCAAACAAAGTTATACACTTGCATGCTTCAACAATGAACATACTTGCATCTTACAATCACGTATAGCACACAACAAGAACATCAAGCACCAGTTAGTTATGGTTTCAAAAACCCAAAACCTATCGACTAATTTTCCTCAAGACGGTCGTCATCCATCCATCATCGGAGACAGTCTCTAACTATGACTGAAAACATTATATACCGAAAAGGAAAAATTTTTATTCTTCGGTTCAAAGACCCCCCGTCGGAAAAGAACCGAAAAGAAAAACCAACGGGTGATGAAGTCATGCTTAATTCACAAAAAATTTTCAAATTTCTCCCAAATTTCACACAAGCATCACATTCACCAAAAACTTGTTAAGCACAAAAATTTAGAAATTTTTCTCACCCCACACTTAAAGTCTTGCTATGTCCTCATAGCATCAAATTAATATTTAAAGGATGAGAAATACTCCCTGAGCCTCTATGCCAAGCTAAAAGCATGCTTTCTTTTCAAGTTCCAGAGATGGGTGTTCGACCCCACACTTCTTCTATTCCATGCTCTTTAGCTTCCACCGTCTCGGTACTCAGACTTCCCGCCATCTGTGCTTAACTTTCCACCAAAACCCAAACAAAATGAAAATAACAACATCAACACAAAAATCAAAATTACAAATTGTACCTGAGGTACCCTTGGGTTGCCTCCCACGCAGCGCCTTATTTTACGTCGTGGCACGACGTAAACTGTCCTTTTCAGGACATCCTCATACCTGGGTTCTCTTTCGAGAACCATCTCCTTTTCTTTTGTTGTTTAGAGGAAACAGCCTCCACTCTGTTCCTCTCTTTCTCCAACTTCTTCTCAATTTGAAGTCCTCCATCAGACTCGGGCTGAACATTTGACCTTGCCTTTGGCCGTGCACCTGTGGAATCCTCCACCCCACACTCATCCTCTGCCAACACACTAACCTGACAAAGGTTAGTGTAGTGTGCAGACGGGTTCATTTCTTGGTAAACGCGGAAGAGTTCTTCTTCATCTTCGACCCTCATTTTCAGGGTCCCTGCTCTCAGATCAATCACCGCTCCACCGGTGGCCAAGAATGGCCATCCCAAGATTAAGGGTACCTGGTCATCAACCTGAAAATCTAGAACAATAAAATCAGCAGGTATAATAAACTTACCTACTTTGATGAGAAGGTCCTCTATTATTCCATCAGGTGTCACTCGCGACTTGTCAGCCAGTTGCAGCATCAACCTTGTCGGCCTCGGTTCTCCCAACCCCAGGGTGTTGAATAAGGATAGGGGCATTAGATTAACTGTTGCCCCTAAGTCACACAAAGCTCGTAGCCCTCAGCTTTACCAATTTGTATGGGGAGGGTAAAAATCCCTGGGTATTTGAGCTTCTTTGGCATTTTGCTCAATACCCTGTGACAGCACTCCTCAGTCAGTGCTACAGTCTGGACATCCACCAATCTAACTTTGTTCGCCATCACATCCTTCAAGTATTTAGCATACTTGGGCATTCCCTGCAAGACATCAATAAGAGGCAAATTTATGTGAAGTTCTTTGAAACTCTCAAAGAACTTTTTGAAGCATTCCTCCTCCTTGCTCTTTCTGAATTTCTGAGGGAATGGTGGTGGTGGTCTTTGTGCTGGCTGCAATGAAAGTTGTGCAGTTTGTTGTCCAGCACTCTGATTATCTCCCATGTTGATGGATGGTCCTAGTCTAACCAACTCCGGCTGCACCTCCTTTCTCAGCTCTTTTGGCACTGCATCAAATAATTGCTTACCGCTTCTCAGACTGATGGCATTGATCTGCCGGGGTTAGGATCTGTGTTGCTTGGTAATCCCCCCTGCGACCTCATGTTTTGAGCAGCTGCTATCAGACCCACTTGTTTTTCAAGATTTCGGGTGGCTACTTGTTGATTCATTAAGTCTGTTGCCATCCTCGCCTGATTTTCCGCTAACTGCTTCTGGGTCTCCATAATTTTCTACAGTGTTTCCTCAATGCTGCTACTCAATTGCCCATCATTCTGCCTATTCTGCTGATACTGTTGTTGTTGAGGTTGCATATAATTCTGCTTTTGGTTTCCACCCCAAGAAAAATTTGGGTGGCCCTGCCAATTTCTGTTGGAGTTATTCTCAAAATTCTGATTCCTAAGCACATTACCAACAAAATTGACTGATTCCGGATTGGCTCTACAATATTTTGCATTGTGCCCATTATTACCGCAAATTTCACACCAACTCGGAGCTTGCTGAACTGCATTAACCTGGCCCTGGTGTTGGTTCATATTCAGTTTATATCAAAAATCGAGCGAAAATGGGCCACATTTATAGCGGAATTGAAATTTGAACTGAGTCATCATTTCATGTTGGAACGAAGCTAACTGTGCTGCCAAGGCATTCAAACCATCTACTTCTATCAACCCTGGTCTCTTTCCTGCCCCCCTCGATGACTCGCTGTGCCACTCTGGATTTCCTTGTGCAATTTTGTTCAACAAAGTGTACAACTCATCATATGTTTTATCCAAGGCTTGCCCACCCGATGCAGAGTCTAGTAATATTTTTGTGTGTGGGTCTAGACTTTCTACAAAGGTATGAGCCAGCACTTCATTTGATTGCTGGTGATGGGGGCAGTCTCTCAACAATGACTTGAATCTTTCCCAAGCCATATACAAGTTCTCATCAGGCCTCTACTTGAAACTAAGTATTTCACTTCTCAAATTTGCAGTCTTGCCTGAAGGAAAGAATCTGATGAACTTCTTAGCCAAGTCATTCCATGAAGTTATGGAGTTCGGTGGCTCAGCCTTCAACCACTTTTTCGCCTCTCCCAACAGTGAAAATGGGAAGAGGGTCAGTCGGACATAATCTGTGGACACGCCGGTGGGGACAAACGTGTCACTAATCTCTAAAAAGCTTTGTAGGTGCTGCTGCGGGTCCTCATGTGCCATCCCAGTGAATTGACCACTGGAATGTAACAGCTGCACCATGTTCTGTATAAGCTCAAAGTGCCCTCCAGGCTCCGGTTTACAAATGCTAGAGGTCACATTCGTCGCTAGTGGGATTGCCACTTCGCGAACTGGTCTAGCTGCCATTGCTGTCGATGACAAATATGCTTGTCCCGCGGGTGGTTGTTGTTGTACCTTTTCTTGAAGTCTGTTCAGCTTTTGCTCTAGAGCTACTCTCCTTCGCAAATGGATTTGACGTTCAGGTTCACGCAACGGTTCCACAAGCTCTCTATTTCTAGCCAGCTCGGCAGGACAACCTGTCACTTGCAATAAGTAGACTAAGACCAAGTTTCTCAACACTTAAGGAAATTTAAAAATCACACAAAAACAGATAAATTATCAAAACTTCGCCGAGTCCCCAGCAACGGCGCCAAAAACTTGTTTGCGCCCCGCAAGTGTACGGGTCGTGCAAGTAATATAGTGGCTCTTTTTGAGAACCGGAATGTCGAACCCACAGGGACTGGACCCATTCCTCTAACTATCCATTTCAAGTGTGATCTTAACTTTCTCAAGTGTTGGTTATAGAAGTTTTCGAGGGAGATTTAATTAAGTTTGTTTTGGTCAACGAAATATCCTGAATTTACTTTAGGAGCAACATAGAGTTAAAACCAGATAATCATGCAATACTACAATTTGCAATGGTTTAAGCATGGAACTATCAATTATTATTTAACATAATTAGAATTGCATGTTCATGGTCTTTCGAGCCTCTAAACAAGGCAAACTAGCCTCACTGCATCATTGTGAGCGAGGATGCTAATTTCTAGTTCGCGGGCAATTAATTATGTTGTGGTCTACAGGGAAACGATTAGGGACTTTCGTGCGTCTAACCATTTAACTCAACTTAGCCTCACAACTACTTCTTCGAGTGGTGATGTGATAATCCTAAGTTGGTCTTTGATAACCCCCATTTATCAACCAAGCAAGGTGTTAGGTATATTTCTATCCTAACACAAATTTATATCGTGAGATACAAACATGCTCCCTACATTCTCATGTCCTGACCTAGGTAATTCTTTCTCAAGAAATTGCCCAAGCTAATGTATATGTTTTCATGGTGATCAATCATAAAAACAAGCAACAATACAGAATGCAAGACGAAAACAACAATCAATAACTTAATTCCAAAACAATTTCATAAAATCACAATCATCATTCATGGCTTCAACCCTAGAGGAAGGGTCCTTGCCATTCATGTTCGTAAAACTACAACTAACTACTACTAAACTAACATACTTACATGAATTTGGTAGATGAGAAGGGAATTTGCCAAACCCTAGATGAGTTCTCCCACTTCTCCCTTCACTCCTAGGTAGTTTTCCAGAATAAAATCGTGACAAAGTGGAATTAGGAGCTAAGGGTCCTATTTATAATAAATGACAAACGTGCACAATTTAGCCTGTCGTGGAATGGCTCCGTGTCACGGAGTGTATCGCGGAGCACTGCCTCCGTGACACAGAGGTAACGCGGAGGCACACTGGAAATCAACAAAAATCAACTCTAGGCAGCCCCTTGCCGCGATGCCCTGCGTGGCACGCTGCTCATTCGGCGCGATGGCATGCTGCTGGCGCGCAGCTGGCCTGGCGTGGCACGGCGCTGGCGCGCAGCTAGCCTGCCTGCATGCTGCCTTCTCTCGTGCGCCTGGCATAGGCGTGGAACGGCGCTGGGTGCGGCACACGCACAGCGTGGCACGCTGCCTGGCGCGGCCAGCCTTGCCCAGGCATGCTTCTTTGCCAGCTTTCGCCATTTGCTCTCGACTCCATTCCTCTACTTCACCAACTTATGAATTAGTTCCTCAAAATCCTTGAAACCTACAAAACAAAGGCTAATCATGTTGGTTAGCACATATCTTCACATTCATATAAAATTACATGAAAATGTATACAATAACTTAGATAAACAAGACTAATTTAAGTCATAAAGCGTATCTCGGGCATGCTATTTTTGCCCGTGATCATTAATCCGACACATCAATAAGAAAGAGTTGGGAAAAAGCAATCATAGTTTGGAAAGCCTAGTGATCCAATTTTCAGACTCTGAGAATGGCACTGTGGTTGTTCAAAATAGCAAAAAATCCTCCTTAGTTGCATAAGTAAAAGGAAAGGTGATCCCCTCTTACTCCAGTTAAGGGAGAGAATTCACAAGCACAAGACTATGGCAACCAAGGCAGATTACGTGTCCCAAACATTGACAAGCTTCAATAGAGAGTTATGGTAGAAGTGCACAACTCTAGGTATTCTATCCACCCAAGTTCTATGAAGATGTGCCATGACATAAAGAAAATCCACTGGTGGAATGAAATGAAGAAGAACATAACTAACAATGTAGTTAAATGTTCGAATTGCCAACAAGTTAAAGTAGAGCACTAGAGGCCTAGTGGCCAAGGGAAGAACATAGAACATCCCATATGGAAGTGGAAGATGATTAATATGGACTTCGTAATAGGTCTACCTCACTCATTTCAGAAGCATGATTCCAATTTGGTGATTGTGGACCAACTTACCAAGTCAACACGTTGTCTACCTGTCAAGATGACAAATTCAGTAGAGATCATGCAAAAATGTGTATTTGAGAGATTATCCGACTGTATAGGATCCTAGTATCCATTATCTCCAATAGAGGTATTTAGTTTACAGATTACTTTTCAATTTCCTGGAAAGGATTGGGCACACATGTAATCTGAGTACTGTTTTCCATCCGCAGACAGATGTTCAGGCCAAGTACATGATTTAAATGCTTAAAGGTATGTTAAGAGCTTGTTCCTTAGATTTTAAGTGTAGGTCGGATAATTACTTACCTATTATTAAGCTTTCTTATAACAATAGCTACCATGTTAGTATAAAGGTGGCCCTTACGAGGCTCTGTATAGGAGGAGGTGTAGATTAACTATTGGTTGGTTCGAAGTTGGTGAGATAGAACTATTTGGACTAGACTTGGTTTATAAAGCTATGAAAAAGGTCAAATTGATCCAAGAACAATTGGGACTACTCAGAGTCACTAAGAATTCTATTCGGATACACTACATAAAGACCTGGAGTTTGATGTCAATGATTGGGTAATCTTGAAGGTTTTACCTATATAAGGCGTCATGCAATTTACAAGGAAAGGGAAGCATAGTCCTAGGTATATTGGCCCTTGTAGAATCTAGTAGAGGGTTGGGCTAGTAGCTCATGAGTTGAAGTTGCCTACAGAATTAGCCTCAATACATCCAGTGTTTCATGTATAAATGCGAAGAAAGTGTGTGAGAAATCCATCTGGTAGTCTCTATTGAGAATATAAGTGTCCAAGGGAATTTGACTTATGAAGAAGTCCAAGTAGCCATCCTTGATCACTATGTATGTAAGTTGAGGACCAAAGAGGTAGCATTTGTGAAAGTATTATAGAGGAATCCGAATATTGAGGAGTCTAATGGGAGGTCGAAGCTGATGTGAAGACAAAGTATCCTCAGTTATTCAGCAAGAGGAAAATATCCAAGGCAATGATCCTAACCTTACCCTATGATTTTATGACCTCACGTCTTACACTATGCTCATGATATATGCTACACCCTGTAAGATGTTAGCGGTTAGTGGGCATGCACGTAGGTTTGTGATGAGTAATGAGAGCTTGACGCGTGCGAGAAGAGCCTCAGAAGCAGGGGCAAGCAAGGCCAGGCCGTAAGGGCTAGCACGACTTGCCAGTGCCCGAGCGGCACGGCGCGTCAGCATACCAGCGCCCCGGGAGGCACGGCGTGGCACCCTCCCTGACGCGTTGGCCAGTGCAAGGTGCCCCCTACCACCTTCCTACACTTATATATAAACCCCCCTATTCAATTCAAATCATTTCCAAAGTATCCCTTTGGCCAGAATAGAGAGAACACGCAACTTTTATCAAATTTTTGTCAAATTACGCTATCAAACTCCGTCCAAATGCAAATTAACTTCGGGTAACAAGTTCTATGCCTACGAGAAGCATCTCTGTGAAGTTATTTCTTGAAAATTCGCTTGGAATACCAGAACCCCATTGAGTAAAGGTTGTCGGAATTACTCCAAATTGAATCCTAAACGGCCACAGGCAATAGGTAAGCATTTCTCTCTTTTAAACTCTCTAGAAATTATGGCTTTTCGACTGAGCTAAATAAAGTTGAATTACAGTTATTATTATCATCATCGAAAGATGTTGTTGTTTGCCGAATTTAGCATTGAAAATAGCCTTATTCTCTTAGCTAAAGGGCTGCAGTTGAGTGGAACCACTAGTTATAGGTTGAAAGTCATCAGTCAAATGAGAATCGGCATTCGAGGAATGTTAAAGTTTATCCCTTCGGCAAGTTATTCTCGTCATATAATGATATGACCTATGCTATTAAATGGAGGTAACGACCCTATATGTTGTAACTAGCTGTTGTCAGTAGATTATGATTATATATGTTGTGATTAGCGGCTATCCATAGATTATGAATATATATGTTATGATTAGTTGTTGTTCGTAGACTATGATTATATAGGTTGTGTTTTGTTTCTAGAAAGTGTATTGAGAGTATATTGTGGTATCCCTCGTTGAGAAAGAGTATGTTAAGTGTGACTCATGCTAGGAGCGTCATAGCAACTCCTATGTTCCTCTGTTCACAGTACTAGTAGAATTCTGATGTTTCATTGTCATCCCAAAGGCAGTAGAAGTTTACGCTTAGCCGTTGGGCCTGATCTATGTTGGACAGCATCAGGCGCAGCCGGGCGATATAACTTTCATTTTAACACCTGTATTGTCAGTGAAGCTCACTTAGAGACTGTCGGCGTACCTTAACACCTCCAGGGCTAGAATTTGAATAGGATGGTCTTACCTTAGAGTCAGAAGCACCAGAATTGCCCAGTGAGATGAGTGACAGCCTGCCATGTAGTTATCCACTTCCAGTGACTATTAGTAATAGTCAACTTAGTGCTTGTCATAAAGGTCGCCTAGGAGGTCATCCCAGTTACACTAGTCAGACAAACCTATGGGTATCCTAAGGAGGGAACCTTATTAGTAGTTGGATGCGGGTCCAACTCCCTAGCCTGCTCGTGTAGAAACTCAGGTACAGGTTGCAGCAAATGGCCAGGTCCAGGTAAACTTACCTATAAGGTTAGGAATCACCAGAGAAAATATATAAAATCTGAATAGTCCAAGTTAAGATCTAAAGGACTAGAACCACAGTAGTACAGTATTACCTTCAGGCTAAGAATTATAGTAAACCGCCTGGGGCAGGTTAGGGGCTGACTGCTCAGGAGCATGTTTGATTAAGTAGCAGCCCTACAGTTGTTCCAGGCAAAGAAACTAAATAGTTGGTCGTCCACGACCTTACGATTCTCTTATGGGCTATCACTGTCCTAGTATGACATTTAGAGTATCGTTTAGGCCACTCTAGATCTCGCCCTATCCCGTCTAGACCATTAGAGATTATGATCACTATCAGGATCCTCTGATTAGATATAGGCACAGGGGGTGTGCCTGTTGGCAGCTATATTGACTATCCTAGGGGCAAGTAGAGGTCGTGTTAGGTCTTAAGAGCCAGATACACCTTATGAGTGGCTATATTGAGACTAAAACATAGTATATCTGTCGGGATTGACCCCACCTAGGATAGCCTTCCGTTGACCAACTTCAGGGTTGCTAACTATGTCATTGCCTACGGGGCTATTGATCGCTCAGAGGAACTATATGATAATATCACCGCCTACGGGGCTATTGATCACTCCAAGGATCTATATGTTGTCCCAAGGGACAATATTCAGGCCCAAGGGCCATATTACAGTCCATCCACGAATGATCTTCTATTTTTATATTGTACCGGTATCACTAACCCTTCGTCAAGCCTTGTGTGCCCAGGAAGTTACAGGAGTCCACGGGGCTCAAACACAGTTATAGGATTCCAGTGGGCTCAGATGCGGACCCAGAAGTTAGGTAGGTTGGCTATAGTACCAATAGAATCATAAGAACCTAGATAGGGGTATATAGATTGGATTGTACTTGCCAGGACTTATGGGGGGCCCGGTAGGTTATTTCTGTGTTGCTTGCACCTTCTAGGCTTATGGGGGCCAAGTTAGGCTCTTGTTTATACACTTGCTTGCTACCTATAGCCTATGAATGTATAGTTGTACAGTCTCAACTCATATATGTGTAATGATTTACTAGATGCAGGTTATGAATAAGAACGTTTACAAGTTATCTTCTACCCCTTCTAGCTACTTACTTTCAGTCTTTATCAACTTCTATTCAACTTTTTAATTACTGCCTTACAAATTCGGTACATATTTTACTGACACCAACTATAGAGTGCTGCATACTTGCCTGCAGGTTTAGACGGGCATATTGTGAGATCTCCTAGCAGCTATTCAGAGTCAGCAGTTGGCCAGCTCCTTTCATCGGAGTTGCCAGGTTGTAGAGGTTTATCTGTCTTTTATTTGTACATTATTTGGGTAGCCCAGGGCCCTATCCCAACCAATATTTTCACTCCTAGAGGCTTGCAGATAATGTGTCGTGATTTTACGGCACTTTCGACGCTTAAAACTAAGAAAATATGCAAATTCCGGGTATGTTTATGTAGATATGATGTGTTTTTGTTAAATGTTGCAAGTAAACAGGTTCGAAATGGGAAATAGGCAAAGTAAGGCATAAATGGACTGAACTGAAGGTTGATGCCTAGGCCACGAGTCATTGTCTCAATGCACGACTCGTGCCTAGAGTCGTGGGGAGAAGATCAAGTTTTAATGCTGAGAAACAGTGCACTTAACGGGTTTAAGGCACGACTCGTTACGTCTGGTAATGAGTTGTTAAGCCAATCGTGAAGACTGGGAAGATGATTTCTGAAAAAATATCCAGTGAAGGCAACGGAAGACGTAATGAGTCATTGGATGATTGGATGACTCATTAGGAGAGCACTGGTATAAACCGTCATGTGCACTGGAATTTTGAAGAACCAAGACCACTAGAGGCCTAACGAATCGTGCCCTAACATGAAGAGTCATTAGGTGACCCGTCACCAAGACTGGGCCTACTGCCGAGGATGACTGATTTTCACTGATCACGACTCCTCAGGAGACCTAACGAGTCGTTACTTGGACCGTTACCCCTACCAACCTGGAATCCAATTTTAGTTACGATAAGATTAGTCTGGAACTATAAATACAATATTTAGGTTTATTTTTCGTGTACAGTTTACTTTTACTACTTTCACGTGGATTTTAGTGTTGTTAACGATCTTTCTTAGTTGAAGAAACAAAGTTTGTAATTTTATTCTTGATTTTGGGAATCAAACGACATTGAAGTTTTGTTCATCTATTTTGGAGTTTTATTCAATTCACGTGGTTTACTTCTACGAATTTCTGTAAGTTACAATTATGATTTATTCATTATTTTGTGATTGTGATTATGCAAGCATGAGTAGCTAAACCCATAACTAGGGTTGTGGGAACCATGATGAATTAACACACATAGGTTAAACACTTAGTGATTCTTGAATGGGGTTTAATGCATGTATTTTTTTTCCTTCATTTTAATTATTTTTTAACGGTTGCAAGTGTTAGAACTTGCCTTATTCTTACTTACCGGATCAAGGGGGTAGTGAATAGGAAAAGGGATTAACAATGGAGATTTGAGGCTATCAACCCTCACCTAATAGCTTGAACTTTTCCGGGGATAGCTAATCCGATATTAAGGGTAAGGATTAATTAAGTATACACCCATTTATGGATCAAGTTGCGTAGTGATAATCATCTAGATAGGGGACCAACCATTTAGGTGAAACTAACTTACCAATATTGCATGCTAAACACCAGAATGGATGGCTAGTATAAAAGCCTTGTGGTTATGAAGTTATGGGGAACACAATCCTAGTAACATGTCAATTGAATACAAACCGAAATTGATTTAAACTTTTACTAGTCTTTACTCTTGTTTATTATTTTATTTCTTTCCCTCCTAAGAAATAAGTTAGTCGATAGTGATAGCTATTCACATTAACTCAAGTTCTTTTTATATTCCTCATGGGATCGACCACAACCTTTGTTGGGTTCTATATTTGACATCAACCGCTTTATATCTTAATTGTGAGGTGCAATTTGGGCTACATCAAATTTTGGCGCCGTTGTCGAGGAATACGGCTAAGGCTTTTGTTAATTATGTTTGCTTTACTATTGGTTCTTATTTCCTTTTTATTTTTCTTTTGTTGTTTTTATTCTTAAAAGGTTTTAGGTTCGTGCATGCCCAGTACTAGGAGCCAAGGAAAATCTCTGGTTCAAATCAATTACGAGCTCGAACAAACACTGAGAAATCTGAGAAGAATGGCCAACATACAAGAGCAAGAGAAAGTGGACCAAGCTACATCTAGAATGTTGGTAGAGGAACAAGCTCAGGCAAGGGATAGAGAGCTAGCAAGGGTTGCTGAAGAGCAACGCCTAGCTGCTGAAGCAGAGCGAGCTAGAAGGAACAGAGGTCCAGAATAGTAGAGACACCAGTATTTCAATGAGGATGATGATGCTAATATTGATGAAGTCGGTGCCACTGGAGCTATTCTCCTCCCCCTTTGCTTGCTGGGGAAAAGTTTGATATTACCAGTGCTATGATCCAACTACTCAACATGAAGGGGATATTTGTGGGTCATGCAACTGATGACGCACATAAATTTCGTGGGTATCTGCAAAGATTATAAACAACCGACAGTGAGTCAGGATGCAATTCGGCTGAGGTTATTTCCCTTTTCATTAGGGAATGAGGCAACGCTCTGGTTGGCAGAACTGCCCAACGATTCTATCACTACATGGAGGGAGTTGAAACTAGCTTTTCTTGAAAGATTTTTCCCACCTTCCTGAGCTTTGCAGCTGAAAGATGAGATATATAACTTCAGGAAGTTAAGTTCTGAGGCACTTCACGAGACATGGTTGAGGTTCAACAAAAAGCTCAAAAGGGTGGCCAATGGATCCCAGATGATGCATTATTGGAAATTTTCTACAGGTCTCTAAATGCTAACACCAAGGCGGTGGCTGATACCGTGTCTGGCGGAACATTTATGAGTCACATTTATGCTGAAGCAGCTGAGCTACTAGACAGAATCACTAAAACCAACCGCGCATGGCACATAAGAGAGTCGGAACTCCAGTTGGTACTTATGCAGTAGGTATGTTTGCAGAGCAGAGAATGAAGGATGAAGAGCGAGATTAGGATATTGCGGAAATAAAGACCACAATGAGGTTGCTTGCTAAGCATTTGATGGAAGGCGGGGATCAAAAGGTAAATGTTGTGGGTTCTCAGGGTAAGGCCCCAAGAAATGATGGAGGTGAATCAGAATCTGAGAAGGAAGTTAATTATTTGAATGATCAAGGGGTGGGTTTTCGGACCATCTAACCAAGACTCTTGGCATCAAGGTCAGGGGAACCAAGGTCGAAACTACTACAGGGATAACAATTACAACCGAGGCCAATACAGAGACAATGGAGACTAGAAGAAGCGTGAAGAGTACAAGAATGACATAAATGGTCTATGTATCCCTCCAAGGAACCGTGAGCCTGAGTCTAGTGGTTCAAGGGTAGAAGACATGTTTTCCAAGGTATTTAAGTAGGTGGAGGCAACACATGGCCATTCCAAGGAGCTCTACACTAATATTTTTGGTATGAATCAAAAGTGGAATCACATATCGTGGCCATTGAGCAGATTGAGCCATAGTTGAGTCAGATATCTATTGCGATGAATCAAAGGCAGAAAGGCACACTTCCCAATAATACAGTGCAAAATCCAAAAAATGACAGTCACTGCATGGCGGTCATTACTAGGAGTTGGAAGGCGACAGTTGATCCTCTGAGGCCAGTTGTGATTAATGAGATGGAAGAGCCCGTATTGATTGATGATGATAGGATAGCAGATTCTGAGGATCCAATTTTGGTTGATGATTCAATGGTGAAGACTAATCCTAGTAATTCAAAGGAGCATGGATCTGGCAATGAGAAGGAGAAGGAGGCACCACACCAATCTCTACACCTCCTCCCCCTTTTCCACAGCGGTTAAAGAAAAAGGTCGAAGATGGTAAGTATCACAAGTTCATTTCCATGTTGAAACAATTATCTGTGAACATCCCATTAGTCGAGGCACTTGAACAGATGCCCGGCTATGCTAAATTCATGAAGGACCTTGTCACTAGAAAGAGGACTGTAAACTTTGAACCTGTAGATAATTTGCACCATTATAGTGCAATAGCATCCCGTTCTCTTGTTCAGAAAAAAGAATACCTTTGAGCGTTCACCATACCGTGCACTATTGGAGCCTTTAAATTTGCTAAGGCGCTATGTGATCTGGGAGCTAGTATTAACTTGATGCCGCTAGCAGTGTTCAAACAGTTAGGCTTGGGAGCCCCCAAACTGACTACAATGCAGCTTTTGATGGAAAATTGTACAGTGAAGAATCCGGTGGGAATTCTATATGATGTTCTAGTGAAGGTGGAGTCCTTTATATTTTCGGCCGATTTTGGACTATGAAGTTGATTTTGAGGTCCCCATTATCTTGGGGCGACCATTCCTCGCCGCCGGACATGCTTTTGTAGACATAGAAACCAGACAACTGAAATTTTGATTGAATAACAAGGAGGTAATATTTAATGTATGCAAATCCATGAAGCAGCCAAATGACATGAGGGTTGTCTCAGTAATTGATGTTGTGGAACCTGAGTTCCCAATTATGCCTATGGAGGGGTTATTTATTCTTGATGACTTAGCAGCAATTTTGATGAATGTTGGTGCTGACGAGATCCATGGGGGTGAGGAGATGGTTAATGCACTTGCTGGTATAGGTCCATACACTTATGCTCCAAAAAAGATTGATCTTGACCTAAAGAATCGGGTGACCCCACCAGCCAAGCCATCCATTGAGGAGCCTCCAGTATTGGAGCTCAAACCACTCCCGTCTCACTTGCGGTATGTATTTTTGGGAGCCGGTAACACTTTACCTGTCATTGTTGTAGCTGACTTAGAGAAATGGCAAGTGGAGGCTTAGGTCTCCATTTTGAAGAGATATAAAAAAGCCATTGGGTGGACCATTGCAGACATTATTGGAATCCTAGCCCGTATTTGCACTCACAAGATCCAGCTAGAGCCATATTGTATTCCGAGCATTGAGCATCAACGTAGGTTGAATCCACATATGTAAGAGGTGGTCAAGAAGGAAATCATCAAGTGGTTGGATGCAGGCGTGGTTTATCCTATTGTTGACAGCAAATGGGTGAGCCCAGTTCAGTTTGTACCGAAAAGGGAGGAATCACGATGGTCCCAAATGCCAACAATGAGCTCATTCCATTAAGACCAGTCACTGGTTGGAGAGTATGCATGGACTACAGGAAGTTGAACTATTGGACTCAGAAAGATCACTTTCCGATACCATTCATGGATCAAATGTTACACCGACTTGCAGACAGAGGATGGTACTGTTTCCTTGATGGTTATTCGGGGTACAATCAGATTTCTATAGCCCTTGAAGACCAAGAGAAGACTACGCTCACTTGTCCATATGGTACATTTACATTTAACAGGATGTCGTTCGGGTTATGTAATGTGCCCGCCACTTTTAAGCATTGCATGATGTCTATATTTTATGACATGGTGGGAGACATCATTGAAGTCTTTATGGATGAATTTTCAGTGGTGAGTGATTCATTCGAAGATTGTTTGGCTCATTTGAGCAAAGTGTTGCAGCAATGTGAAGAGACCAACTTGGTGCTTAATTGGGAAAAGTGTCATTTCATGGTCAAAGAAGGTATGGTGCTAGGGCACAAGATTTCTGGTAAGGTATTGAGGTGGAGAGGGACAAGATTGAAGTAATTGCTAGTCTACCACCTCCAATTTCTGTGAAAGGTGTTCGAAGCTTTTTGGGTCAGGCCGGGTTTTACAGGAGATTCATCAAGGACTTCTCAAAGTTTGCACATCCTTTGTGTAAACTGCTTGAGAAGGAGGTGAAGTTTGTTTTTGATGAGGCATGTCTGAAGGCATTTGAATGCCTAAAAGAGAGATTGACCACTGTCCCGATTATAGTGGCACCTGACAGGTCTTTACCATTCGAGGTTATGTGTGATGCTAGCGGAGTGGCCCTAGGAGTTGTGTTGGGTGAAAGGCGTGAAAAGATTCTCCATCCTATTTATTATGCTAGCAAGGCTCTAAATGCAACTCAGAAAAATTATACCATGATAGAACAGGAGTTGTTGGCTGTAGTTTTTGCATTTGAGAAGTTTCGGGCATACTTTCTTGGAACTAAGGTGATAGTACATATAGACCATGAAACTTTGAGATATCTGATGGAAAATAAGGATTCCAAGCCATGGTTGATTCGATGGGTTCTGCTACTACAAGAGTTTGAGTTCTGGGTAAAAGACCAAAAAGGGACTGAAAACTAGGTAGCGGATCACTTATCAAGATTGGAACTTGATACAACGCTTCAAGATGAGCATGACATAGCTGATGCATTCTCAAACGAGCAGGTTTTAGCGGCCTCACAGGATTTCATCCCATGGTATGCACACTTTGCTAATTATCTGGTGAGTGATGTTGTACCAGAGCACTTATCTTTTCACCAGTGGAAGAAGTTTATGTCTGACGTTCTGAAGTTTTTCTGGGATGAGACCTACTTATTTTGCATATGTGTTGATGGGGTGATTCGAAGATGCGTGCCCGAGGTAGAGATGCTGAATATACTAGAGGTCTGCGACTCATCCCCTGTTAGGCGTCACCACAGCGGGATTTGCACAGCCCATAAGATTCTTAAATGTGGGTATTATTGACCAACCATTCACCAGGATGCGCACGATTTTGCAAAGGCATGTGATGCATGCCAAAGGCAAGGAGGCATATCAAGGAGGCATGAGCTTCCTCTCCCATCCTCGTCATTGAGTTATTTGATGTGTGGGGCATAGATTTCATGGGCCCATTTGTGAGCTCAAACGGGACGAAATACATACTTGTTGTTATTGACTATGTTTTGAAATGGGTGGAGGCAGTTGTGCTTCCAAATAATGAAGGGAAGAGTGTCACAGCATTCTTGAAGTGGAATATATTTGCTAGATTCGGGACTCCCAGATCCATCATTAGTGATGGGGGTTCACACTTCTGTAACCGGTTGTTTCATTCTTTATTGGAAAAATATGAGGTAAAACACAGGGTGGCAACACCCTATCATCTGCAGTCTAGTGGGCAGGTTGAAGTCACAAACTGGGAGATAAAGACCATCTTGGCGAAGACTGGGAATGCTAACCGGATAGATTGGGCAAGGAAGCTAGATGATACTTTATGGGCTTATCGGACAGCATTCAAGACTCCTATAGGTATGTCTCCGTATCATCTTGTTTATGGAAAAGCATGTCATCTTCCAATGGAACTTGAGCATAAAGTTATGTGGGCGCTCAAGAAGCTGAATATGGATTAGAGCGAAGCTGCGAACTTGAGGTTTGATCAGTTGAATGAGCTAGATGAATTCCATTTGAAAGCCTATGAGAATTCTGAAATTTATAAACTAAGAATGAAAATTTAGCATGACCAAAAGATTGAGAAGAGAGAGTTCAGTCCGGGTGATATGGTGTTACTATTCAATGATAGGCTTTGCTTGTTTCCTAGCAAGTTGAAGTCCAAATGGTTGGGGCCTTTTCGAGTGGTTCAAGTATTCTCCCATGGGGAAATTTTTTACACCCCATAAAATTTAGTAACTTACAAACATATGTGTGGAGTTGTGTTAAATAAAGGAGGTATGACGCATGTAGGAAACCCCGAAGGTCGGGTCAAACGAGGCCAGGCCGCAAGGGCCAGCGCCACGCGCCAGCACCCTGGTGCTCTGGGAAGCACGGCGCGGCGTGACCCTAGGTTGTCGCATTGAGTGGCGCGAGGCGACCCCTTGCCACCGCCCCTAAATGTATATAAGGGTCCTTAAGTTCATTTGTGATCATTTTTCAACATAGTCATGGCCAGAGAGAGTGTGAGTCGAGAGAATTCAATGTTTTTCATCTGATTACGCTACCAAACGCTGTCCAAACCCCGATTAACTTCAGGTATTAAATTATAAGCCTGCGGGAAATATTACTATGGAGTTAGTTTCAGAAAAAATGCCTGGCGAATTGAGACTTCGCCGAGTAGAAGTCCTCAGAATTGCTTCAAATTGATTTTTATACGATCACAGGCTTAAAGTAAGCATTTCTCTCTTCTGAACTCTCGGGAAATTATACATTTTCGGTCATATTTCGTCAAGTTAAGGTGTAGTTGATATTATTATGAAAAGTTATCATTTTCTTCGAATTGAGTACTAAAACTAGTCTTGTTCTCCTAGTAATACGTACAGTTACGAAGGGCTATTGAATTTAGGTTGAAACTCGCCGGTCACACAGGAAGTCGGCACTTAAGGTATGTAAGGCTATCCTTTCAGAAAATTATGTTCGTCGCAAAGTTAATACGACTCGTATTTCTACAGTACTTCTGAGTAAACCTATTAAGGTCAGCTGTTATAAACTGAATTGAGCCTATAGCGATGAAATAATAATTCTTGTCTGAGTTAGCCTAGCTAGAATGATCTTCCCCCCAAGTTGAGCAGTTAGTTGTTATTCCATTTAATGAGGTTGTAAGGGCCGTATTGAGTACCATTCACTGAGGCTGTAAGGGTTGTATTGAGTTCCATTTACTGAGGTTGTAAGGGACGTATTGAGTTCCATTTACTGAGGTTGTAAGGGCCATACTGAGTTTCATTTACTGAGGTCCTGAGGGCCATAATGAGTTCCATCAAATTGAGGCCACGAGGTCCACCCCGAGTTACAATTTATGCAAAAGTCCTTAGAGGTCAGGTTAGTGGAGGGGATCTTATTTGTACTTGTCGGGGCTTATGGGGGCCCAGGTAGGTTTTTTTGTATTATTTGTACCTTCCAGGATTATGGGGGCCCGGTTAGGTTCTTAGATGAATATATAGACTTCTTGTTTAGATAATTCAGATGGTACAGGTATTGCAGGTTAAATCTTTACTCTCTCTCTTAAATTATTACAGATTTTCCAGCTTCCAGTCAATTATTGTCTTTCTGCCTTACATATTCGGTACATATTGTACTGAAGCCCACCCGAGCGCTGCATTACTTGCCTGCAATCACATATAGACGCAGTTCGGGACGTGCCTAGCCTTCAGCTGAGGTCAGCAGTTTATTCAGCTCCTTCCCTCCGGATTTGAAAGTTAGATGAGGCTTACTTTTGATATACATTTTTGGGTAGGTCCCGACCATTATATCACTCCTAAAGGCTTGCAGACTATTATATATTCCCTGTGGTTAGTTTGCTGGTGGCCGTGCGGGGCCCGTGTGTGCTTTATTTCATATGATGGTCGTGTGGGGCGTTGTTTAGCTGTTAGATAGTGGCCTTGTAGGCCATAGCATAGTTTAGCGCCTGATTTACGTTCCGGTTATAACTAGACAGCACGGTGGTCTTGTCGGGCCACATAGGATCCCTGTTATTGTGTTGTTCTGGTTAGCTGTCCTCTTTTACAAGTGGCCTTGTCGACCAAGGGCTGTATTTACAGCCAACATACAGCTCGTTGGTTACTTGAATTGAGTATCAATGTGCACCAGCGGTGCACCAGTCCAGTTAGACTAGTTCAGACCTAGTGCGGCACTAGGTGCTGGTCATGCCTCCCAAGGTGGTGCGTGACACAATTGAACTGGAAAATCATGAAGGAAAGCATTTTAAAGTTAACGGTATACGGGTGAAAGCATATCTGGGGAGAAGCAAAGAAATAAAGCTGGTGGATCTCTTGGCTCTGGGTGGAATCTGAGTAACCCGAGGACTTGCATCGTGCCACGGCGTTAAATCGGGCTTTGTATGGGAGGCAACCCGTAGAAGTGTTTTGGTGAAGTATGAGTAGTCAAAATACCCGCGTCATGCCACGACATTAAATCAAGCGCTTCTTGGGAGGCAACCCAAGTTGTAAATGTACAAAAAGAATAGTGTTTACGAGTGTTGATGTGTACAGGTGATTTAGATGGGAAATTTGAAGTTAAAACCAAAAATCTAAACTTGAGTTGGTGGTGCCAAAAAGCACAGAACGAGTCATCATCAGACCAAATGACTCGTTAAGTGGATCGTGAGCACTGCCATAGAAAACAGTGTAGGCAACGGATGACCAAACAAGCCATTGCCAATGACAACGAATCATGGGGTCTTTCATCAAGTATACTGGATCAAAGATGGAATTAAACTGAAAAAGGTGACAATAACTGACTTAACAAATCATTGGGAGACCAAACGATTCGTTAAGTGGCCCGTCAGGAAGCTACCACAGTTCAGGGCCTACAACTCATGCCACGACTCGTTGGGTAGCACCATGAGTCGTTACGCGAGTCGTTAGGTCCCAGGTAAGATCTTAAGCTCAATCCACTGCACTAAGGGACAAACGAGTCATTTCACCACATAACAACCCGTTACATGGGTCGTGGTGTATTAAATGATAAATAATGCTCGACCCCACCTACGCTTAAAATTTAATTCTAAATGAATAAACCATCAGATTTTTCCCATTGAAACCCCTCCCCATCTCAAACGATCACTACTTCAAGCTTCCTTCCTCTTCTCCTCCCAAAATAGTCACCCGCTAGAAAGAATTCACAATCGCACTCACGGCACTCACGGCTCACACAGGCACATTGACTTTACTCTATGCTTAACAAACATTGTGTAATTCTCATTGATAAATTGTGAGTATCTATATGATTAGAGTAGAAATTTTGCTTGACCCATGCCTTTTTGAAATCTACATTACTTGATTGATGATTCATACTAATATAACTAGGTTGGGTTCCACTTAAAATCAAGATAAAAACAGAATGTAGTGCTGTAAAAATTTTGTTACGCTAGTGGGATTGAACATATCAAGTGATGATGAACATGGTGTGAGTTATTTGAACCACTGTATGTAAAACTCTTGAGCACGAGCCGTGTAACGAGTCGTGGTATCACCTCACGACTCGTCATATAGCTCATCCTGAGTAGGAATTGGTCTAGTTGACCAGTGTATGTCATGATTGGTCTAATGAGTCGTCACCTTAGGTAACGACTTGTTTTGACCAGTCGTTAAGTTCACTGGTCTAACAAAGAAAAACTTATCCTAGAGACAACGATTGGCCTCACGAGTCGTGGCTAGTGGCAATGACTCATTAAGTCACTCGTTCTGTCTGCAACAACACAGTTAAAAGTTGATTATGTTTCATCTCAACTTGTATACTAACTGATATTCCACAGGTACAATGGCTCCGAAGGGTACACCAAAGAAAGGTCCGGCCAAGAAACAAGTGCCGGAGAGGAGTCAATTGTCATACCGCAGACTTCGGGATGAGCCCTCCTCCTCTGAAGAGTTAAGCAGCTCTGAGGAGGAATACGAAGTGTCAGAAGAGCAGCTGATGAGGAGATCCACCAGGGCTAGGGCACAACGATCTACAAATCTGACAGCCCTGGTTAATGCTCCTATTCCACTGGTAAGAGATCCACCAAGCCGAAAAAATGAGAATGTTGGGGCTATAGTCCTAATTACTCCCGAAGGCACCACAACTGATCAAAACGTAGAAGTTGCTGATGAGTCACATGCTCAACAAGGGAGCACAGATGATGAAATGACCAAGACATCAAATACATTGAATGATCAACCAAGGCATGTGAAGAGATGGTGTGTTCATGGCATGAGGGTCATTTACAACAGGGATATTGCTCCGAATGGCAAAGGACATCCAAAGAGGAGCATCTACGAGGAGCCCAAACTGGTCACCATGGGGCTCAAGGACCTCCTTGAGCTTCAGGCTTTGTTTGATAAATACAGGTTCGGGTGGTTGACTGAGCCATCGGGAAGCTACAGCCCCTGCCTGGTTAGAGAATTCTATGAAGCCTACGCAGCCACGTTACAATGTCTGGCATTGGGTGGTCAAGAGTAGAAGAAAAGGCCCCCATTTAACACAGGTGTTGGTTTGGGAGACGCCTGTAGACATCTCTGAGAGGACCATCTCTAGACTGCTTTATGGGCCAGACTATCATGCCCCGATGAATACAGCTGAGTTCGATCATAGATTGTTCAAGCTCAAGAAAGTGAAAACCAAGAATATGGGTAGTGAGGATCGAATCAGGCAGTACACTTGGCTGTCATGGGTCATTTCCACAAGAGGTCTGTTGGTCGAATGGTTGCACGGCACCGAGTCCCAGATAAAGAAGGCCACATTGAAATTTCAAGATAAGTTTTTGGTCACTGGTTCGGCATAGGCTGGTACCAACCAGCAATGATAATGTTCTTTCACCTAAGAAAGTTGCACTGGTAGCTAGCATCATGGAGGGGTACGCCATAAATTTCCCGCGGTATATTGCTAACGAGATTCGAGACCAGGTGATAAATGATGGCACTACCATTCCCTTTCCATGCCTCATTGATAGAATCTGTCAGGAGTCAAAGGTGCTAGAGTTTCCATCGGTTGATCAGCGAATAGTGGTTCACAAAATAACCGATATTGAGTTGATAAGAGACGACACAAACCCGGTATCAAGAGCGAGGAGTCAGGATGCCGCATCCGCTGGAGCAACCATATTGGCAGAGGCATTGAGAAGCAGTATGCATACTGAGGCTGGTTTGTTTACTGAGATGGCGATAGAGGCCAGAGAGATGGGTAGCTAGCCTGAGGCTACAGATACAGATGATACTCCTGCATCTGTTGAGATTCCAGAGTCATCATCCATAGCAGTTGCACTGCAACCACCTGTTGAACCCTCAAGTGCTCCTTTAGCTGGTCTAGTCACTATTTCCAAAGAATTCCTGACCGACATGGCTAGACTGCTGGCAAAAGCTGAAAAACAACAAGCACACACAGCTCTACAAGTTAAAGTGTTGATGGACCAAGTTAAGCCATGGTTTACAAAGGAGTTGGAGGCGCTCTCTAGCTCAGTGTATGGCCAGTTAGATGCTTTTGAGAGATGTATGGATGAGCACCTTGCACAGTTATAAGCGCCCGAGCTGGCAAGGTGGTATGCGGATGTAGCAGTGCTCAGAGCGGAGGTGTGGGAGTTGTCTGCACGATAGGTAGTTGCGATCCCTCCACCCATGCTTCCAATGATTGAGGACGAGAGCAAAGAAGAGCTACCACCAATATTTGACTTCATCACTGAGGAGCCGGCGGCGCAAGATAAGGGCAAGAGGCCTCCTGAGGAGGCGAGTTTTGAGGAGGATGACTCTCTGCTCCGTCAGCAGAAGCGAGAGCGGAGAGAGATGGAGACAACACTGCATTTATCCAGAGAGTAGGATCGATAGAGGCCCACAGTTAAGGCAACGAGATCTCGTGGAGAAGGTACGAGCTCAGTTAGGTCTAAAAATGCACCGAGTCAAGCCAGTGGTATCGGAGAGGACACTGGAGGAGTATCTGCACCCTCCACCAACTAGGTCGTAGAAACCTAGGTCGCATAAGTATGTTCCCTATTTCCATGGTTTTGTTTTATATATATATGCATCGAGGATGATGCATGCTTTTCTTGATGGGGGTGGGGCGGGATACCTGTGTATTTTTGATGAACATAACCCAAGGGTTTTTCTTACCAGATATCTTTTCCCTCGGGTGTTCCTTATCTAGTAGAACTGGCACGTTTTAGGTTTTTATGTTTTTGTGTTTATTTGTGTTAGTCGAAAGAAAATTAGGTGAACTTAAGGTAGTCAAGAGCATGAATTTTTGAATTTAGCTGAAACTAATAATGTGATAACCCTCCTATAAAAAAAATTTATGTGTATGTTAAAATCGACAAGTATGACCCTTGAGAATATTTGCATGGCATTATAACTGAAAACATGTTTACCATTGTATGGATGTACCTAAACTAGCAGTTAGTAGAAGTGATGATGTTGACCTGTGCTATGTGTGAGTGAGATTTAATAGTTAAATTCTATTGTGTGTATCAATCTAGAACTTGTCTGGACAGTCGTACCGAGAGAGAGGATGGGGAACTAGGAAAGGATCATAGGCCAGTTTTGATTAATGAGTCCACTTTAGCCTTAAAAAACCTACCAAAAGAAAATAAATATCCCTTGATCCAAATTTTGAGCTTAAATTGACCTTTCTTTTTGTTAACACAAATTCACCATCCTGCTTTGATTTAAAATGAACATGTTTTGGCCTTGGTCCCTCCTTGGACACTGTGAACCTCAACTCAAGCAAATCGCCTAAGTTGAGGGTGGCTATTATAGGGGTGATTAATAAAAGAAGGGTGGAATGAGATTGGGTAATGAAAATGAAAGAGCGGGTGGGGTGTGCATAATGAAAAAAAATATTGGTAAAGGGAAAGAGAGCAAGAAAAGAAAACTGTCAAAGTAATGAATATTTGAGGGAAGAAACATCGCACTCGTAGTTGCAAATGAAAATAAAAGAAGAAGAAAGGAAAGAAAAAAGGGAGAAAATATGAAAGAAAGGTTAAAAGTGGAGTTAAGGCGTGTGTAGTGCCAAGGACGGTTAAGCTACTAGTCCCATATGTACCACAACCGAACCCGAGCCTATGTCACAAACTAAAAAGTCCTATAGTGATCCTGGTTACCTATCTGAAATTCGAGGTATTGAAAGTAAAGGCAAGCCTATGATATTGCATGCACACAATTAGAAATTCTTTGTGAGAGCGAGTGTAATCTTACCCAGTCCCAAGAGAAATACATTGATATAATCATATACACATGAGTGAGTGTGGGACTTATTTGAGGTGAGAGCATTTGGTCAACAAAATCGACTGCAATGTCTAGGTCAGTGTTATAGATTTATGTGCATGGTTGCAAGTGACAGTATTTTGCCATGTTTCAATTTCTCTGTGTCATGGTTGAAAATTTGGCATATGCATTATGATTTGAGTTTGTATGACAAAGGAGGGGTTAAAAAATTTGACTTGATTTGTGACTGTCATAAGTTTCCTAAAGTTCTTTTGATTGAAGCATCGAAGTAGTTTTTTTAATTTTATTTTTGCCTGAGGACATGCAAACGTTCTAAGTTGAGGACGTTGATGTGCCATGATTTTATGAAACTTTCGACACTTAAAACTAAGAAAATATACAAATTCCGGGTATGTTTATGTAGATATGATGTGTTTGTGTTAAATGTTGCAGGTAAGCAGGTTCAAAATGGGAAATAGGCAAAGTAAGGCATAAATGGATTGAACTGAAGGTTGATGCCTGATGTGCTATGGATTTACAGCACTTTCGACGCTCAAAACTAAGAAAATAGCATGGACTTAGTTGTATTTATGTGGATATAAGGCACTTTTCCTTTGGTTACAGGATAAATTGGTGTTGGAGTTAAAAGATGCAAAAGATAGTCTGAAGTGTGCAAAATAGGCTGAAATTGCAGTCCATACTACGAGCTGTAGGAAGGTCCTATGATTCATACCGGTGGCCGCAAAAAGTTGCAGAAGGCTGATGTTGAAGAGATACAGTATATGATTCTCAGTACGAGTCGTACCGCTTGTACAAGTAGTGGTGATGAAGTCGTGAAAAGATTCAAAAAATTTGCATAAAAGGCTGACTCTTGCTACGGAAAGGAAGTACAAACCGTGGAATGAAGTTACGAGTCGTACAATGGCGGTCGTGATGAACTTCAGAAATATTTCAAAGTCTCAGAGTCAAGCCACAGGAGCTCTGTATGGATCGTAAGATGGAGGTACGAGTCGTACCAGGATCCAACACTTAGCCAAAATCCAGCCAGTCATGCAATGTACGAAAGGATGCTATGGAACGTAGGATCTCGCTATGGATCGTAGGTTAACTCGTGACGTAGGCGGAACCAGATATGGAAATTCACACTGTCAGCCTAGGAAAAGGATTCTTGTGTCCATATAAATACGTTTTATATTTTATTTTTTAGTAGATTTTGATCAGAGTAGATTTTTAGGAGAGACATTATGGGAGATAACATTAGACAATTGAGAGAAAGAGAGAATTGAGTTGATTCGACTTGTGATCAACCTTTTCTTGAATTCTTCTTGTTCTTGCTATTTGTTCTTCAAGATTTTGCTGATTAATTAAAGGAAGTGTTTTTTTACTCATAAGTATTGATTTATGTTCTTAATGATGAACGCAATTCACAACCTCACAACTATGAGAGGCTAAAACCTCCATAGCTAGGGTTGTGGGAACCATGGTGGATTAACAAGCTAGGACATGCCCAAAGTCCTTACTTGCTTAGGTCTAAGAGGTAGAGATTAGGAAAAGAGAATTACAATGGAGCCTTGATCTTGATGATCATTGTATTAACTTGTGTTGTGGTTGCAGGATAGTTAAATATGGAACTTAGTGATAAAGGATAGTTTGAAACCGCTCATGAGACTTTGTCGAATAATTGAGTATAGTCATTCAATAGGGACTGGTTGTTCGTTTGAATGAACCTAAGTTATCAGTTCTATAAGTAAGTATTGGTGATGATCACGAGTGTATATCCAAAGCAATTATGAACCCATGGGGAACACAAACCCTAGTTATCCTTTAATATTAATTTAGAACCGTATTTTTAATAATTTTTTTTATTATTGATTTTCTTTAGAACCCCCCCCCCCCCCAATTTTGAAGTAACTACCTCACAAGTTCGCTTACCAGTTGTAATCTAGCTCTTCCATATTCCCTGTGGGATCGACCCTAACCTCTAGTTGGGTTCTTTATTGACAATGTCCAGTTCATACTTCAGTAAGAGGTGTGGTTTAAGCGTTATCAAAATGTGGCGTCGTTGCTGGGAAATACAGCTAAGACTAGGTTATTTGCTTGTATTTTACTTTTATGGTAGTTATTTCCTTAATTACATTTATTTTTGCGTTTTTAATACCCAAAGGTTGTTCTCCGGTGAATGCCAAGCACTCAGAGTAGAGGAGATCCCCTTGTTCCACTAAATGTAGAAATCAAAAGAGCACTGCACAGAATGGAGTACTACGAGCAAAAAGAAGCCTGCATAGTTGAAGAAGCTAGGAAAGTCGAGCTAGCTCGGCAAGCTGCACTACAGCATGCGGAAGATGACAGAGAAGAGGTAGTAAATGTTGGTCGACATGGGAGGGGCAACAGAGCTCATAGATTTGCCCCTATGTTCTTCGATGATGAGGACCTAGATATTTATGAAGTTGGGTCGATTGGAGCAATTGTGCCACCACCATTTCCCGCTGGGGCCAAATTCGACATTACGAGCACCATGATTCAATTGTTAAACATGAAAGGGGTGTTCAGTCACACAGTGGATGACGTCAACCTGCACTTAATGAAATTCATAGAAATATGCAAGGCGTACAAGTTGCCCGGAGTAAGCCAGGATGCCATACGTCTCAAACTCTTCCCTTTTTCTCTATCAGGGGAAGCCACTTTATGATTATCGGAGTTGCCCCGACTCGGCCCAAATTCTTTTAAAATTTTCCCTTACCTATTTAAACCCCACAAACGGAATCGACCCTTCTCCCATGCTAATAACACTCAAACACACGACTTGAACTCACCTCCCCCACACCCATAACTCATAATCATCAAAGAAATCAAGCAAGTTTTTGTTCAAATTAAGTTCTTACAAACTCTATACGTTGATTTCCAGTTGAAGAAGCATCTATCAAGTAAGTATATTTCATTAAACATTGATAACACTCATATACTGAAAGTGATGGTGCCAAAACCCCTGTGAGTCAGTCACTATGCTCGAAAAATAATTTTAAAAAGAAAGACAATGATCAGGGTGTTATGAAATGGTTTTTGACTGGAGATATGCTAAAACTTTGATGAACTTAGGTCTTGAAACACTCACAAAGACTTACGGGTAATAGGTCAAAAAGGGGAGGATTGAGCATGGGTTAAATTGAGTTAATGATGTGCCTAGAACTAGGGGAAATCTGAGTACCTAAAAATGTGAAAAAAGAACCCTTCCAAACTGAGAAAAGAAAATAGACTAACTTCTAGAAGTGGTATGAGGCACATTATGGGTCGTAGGTTACTACTACGAGTCGTATTGAACACTTGTACCACCAAATTGAACAAGGTTGCATAAAAAGCCTTTCCTACGACTCGTGGAAAAATTCAGAGAAATACTAACGCGGGGGCTTCATCAAACGACTCAAGGTGCGGATCATACCTTTGTGGTACGAGTCCTACCTGCAAGTCGTACTAAAAATTTGCTATAATTCTGGGATTTCTCACAAGTCGTACCTTCATGGTACGACCCATAGTTATGACCCGTGATGAGAATTTGAAAATATCCTGCCTAATTCTCCTTTTTCAAAAATGGAATGCTAACTTCTTTCTCTACAGATACAATGAAATACAAACGCAGAGCAGACAAATCAACAACCCGAAGGACATTAATTAATGAAACAATTGAGTCGGACTCTGAAAAGGTAGGGAACTCACCTAGTGGTTCAGTCGAAGAGTATTAAGTCGACACCTCCGACACTGTTGGAACCAGAACCATTAGGGCAAAAGCAAAGGCCCAAGTCGGAGCAACCACTACCACATCCGCTCGAGCTCCCCAGTCCGAGGAGGGAGTTAGAGAGGAACAATAAAAGTCGGGAAATGACTCCAGTGCTGAAGAAGGGTCAGGGGAGACACAAAATGGAGAATAGAGTGGCAGTGAAGAATCAGAGGAGGAGGCTCCTAATGTTGCACAAGAACAGACCCCACCCATGGAAAGCTGTACAATTTGGTGGAGAGTGCCGGGAGCTAAAGAAATCTATGAGCAAGGCATCTCTCTCACTGCTAAGAATAAACAAAGGAGGAGCATCCAAGAAGAGCCGCAGATCTTCACAAACTCACTGAATGAAGTTGAGGAGATGAAGCGGATTTTTAGCTTCTATGGTTTTGAGTGGATAGCCAAGACTCCAGCACAGTAATAGAAAGATGGTTAGACTGCAATCTATGCCTATGGAAAGAAAAGTCACGAAAAGCGATCCATATGATCATAAAGAAAGGCTTGCCTATACGTCTTTCTAGCATACGCGCGGTTCCTTTCGATTGGAGCCTGTCGCTACTTGGATCAATCAGCCTATTCTAGTTCGCCTTGTGTCATCCGATTTTAGGGAATTCATTGGATCATGAAGTTGCTTCACACCTGGACATATCGAAGGACGATCGTGAAAGAAGAAGTGACTGACCAAGAGCATTGCCCATCAGGGGCGGCGGGGACAGGAGCTAGAAGAACTAAACCAAAATAAAATGGCCGTAGAAGGCTAGCTTTAAGAATAAGAATAGGCACCTTATTAGAATGATAGGGGGATGCTTAGACAAGCAAAAAGCATTTAACAAAACGAAAAAAATTATTTCTTAGGAAGGATTCCCCTTACTGGGGGTGGGACTATTACACCAACTGAAGCTTAGGAAGGAATGGAAAGAAATGAGTAAGAAATAACAGTAGAAGAAATAGTCCAGGAGTTCTATGCCAACTATTTAGCCACCATGGAGGTAAAGGAAATGGAAGGGCAGAAGATAAAAGACCAGCCTCGAGTAGAGAGTGTTATGGTCCGAGGATGAGAGGTTGATATATCTAAGCGGACTATCGCTTGAATGTTGTACAGAACACAGTTCTTGCCTACAAGGATGATGCTAGAGTACGATTACAGGGTGGAGGCAGTGAAGCAGATTAGACAGCTAAGTGTGCAGGAGCGACAAAGGAAACTGCAATGGCTAGCAGGATGATTGTTGAGAATAAGGAAGAAGCTGAGTGGGGTACAAGTGGAAAGCAGGTGACAAAGAACTCACTAAATTTCATAGCAAGAGCCTGCTGGACACTAGTGCACCATCGGTTAGCACCTACGGTCAATGACAACACATTGAGTGTTGATAGGGAAGCTTTGGTGGCATGCCTCATGTCTTGTTACCCCATCAATATCCCGAGGATCATAGCAGATGAGATACGAGACCGGGTGGAGGGAGTGAGCACTACTATCCCATTCCCGAGTCTTCTATTCAAGTTATGTATGGAGAAAGAAGTTTCATGGGGTAACGACCATTTGATTGGAGGCCAGAGGATTGCAGACATAGGCCTTATCCAGGATGAGATGAACCCGGTAAGCAGATCCAGGATTCCCACAGCAAATCCAGTAGCCCACCCAGCAGGGGACGCATAAGTGAATGTCCCCATTACACAGGAGCAGAGCGAGACACCAGCTACAGTCATCGTTCATGCAGAGTCAGCTCCTAGCACCTCAGCTGCACCACTGCCCATCCTGCAGACTCAGACACCATCAGGGTATATTTGGGTACCACAAGACTTCCTCCAGAAGCTGGCCAAACGGTTGACCATGGCGGAGCAAAAGATTCAGGCAATGATGGACAATGTAAAACCATGGGTCAAGTCAGAGATAGAGGTAGCAGCTCAGGCTCTACATGCTCACCTAGATAGTTTTTAGAGACGATTCAATGTGAGGATAGCGGAGCAGACAGATACCAGCAGTCTTCGTGCGGAGTTGGGGGCTCTTCGAAGCCAAGTAGTTGAGTTGTCATCACGACAACCAACAGTTATAGCAGCCCCTACTCTTCCAGACCTAGATGTCGAGCCTGACGAGGAGATTGATTTGGCGGCATATTGGGAGACGACTATAGCTGTTGAGAAGGGTAAGAAAAGAGTTGTGAGGATGTTAGAGAGGAGAATCTGAAAAAGAGGAGGAAGAAGGAAGAAAGAGCGCAAGCGGGCTAGAGAAGAGAGCATGCGGACTCATGACACTCATATGTCTGAGCTGCATGAGAGAGCTAGAGGAGCAGTTAGCACCACCATAGCTCAACCCGAGCTTGCTAGTGGTCATGACCCTTCAGGTGAGCCACATTCAACCCCAATAGTTACATAGGTCATTGAAGCAGCCACGATTACTAAGGGGGGGACCACTCCCCCTATTGACACACAATTAAGTGCGTCGACCGCCGCTAGCGCCACTATTACAGCGGAGGTACCACCTCCGCAAGATGATAGGAGCGCCTAGGAAGCCACAGGTATGTTCTCTTCCCTATGTTCTTATAGTTTATGCTTCGGGGATGAAGCATACTTTTCAAAAAGGGGAGGGGGTGTACTTGTAATTTTTGGAATTTTTGAATCATCTGAGGGTTTTTCTTATCGTGTTTCTTTTTCCTCAGGCATGCTATCTAGTAGAATCGGCATGTGTAGGATTTTTATTTTTTGTCTTGTGATTTTTGTTTAATTAGAAAGTAACTTTGGAGTACTCAGCCAATAAAAATGCACTAGTTTTGATTTTTGAAAAAAAAAATGACCCTTTTTAAAACTTTTTGATGCATTAGCTATGTATTTGTGACAACATGCATGATTTCTGTGGATCTTTTGATGTCATTTAGTTTATTAATATGAGTAGTCTTGTTAAGCCATGTGTAAATCAAACAGGTGAGATGAAACTAGTTCATGTACCATGTGTGAGTGATGTATAGTATTCAGTTTGGTATTGTGTTGAAGATCTAGTTCTTTCCTGGTTGGTGTTTGCATAGGCTAAGGATGGTTGGTTAAGATATGATCATAGGCCATTTTTGTTTATCTCACTTTTAGCTTATATTACCCTACCAAAGTTGCATGAATCCATTGATCCCAAGTTTGAGCAATAATAGATCATGTTTGTTTGATTTCCCGATTAACCGTACCTATTTATTTACAATGAACCTGTTTTGGCCCTGGTCCTTCCTTGGATATTATGAATCTCAACATAAGAAAAATTCTTAAGTTAAGGGTGGCTAGAGTAGGGGTACATAAATGGTGGCAACGGGAGAAAGGGAAAGAAAAGAGAAAAGAAATGGTGAAAAATGAGGTGTGTGAGATGAAAAGAAAAGAGATGAAAATGTTAAGAATCTTGAAAAATAAAACTCAAAGAAAATGAAAATGCTAAAAAAATTGAAAACTTACCACACCCATGCAAATGTGTATAAAAAGGGGTGAAAAGAGAACAAAAGGGAATGAAAGAATAAAGGGTCAAATAGGTGAATGGTGTAGCCAATGTTTGTAGTGCCAAGGAAGGGATAGTCACTTATAAAATCTTCCATCTTTATCATGTCCAGCCCTAAGCCTACATTGCAAGCCATACCAAGTCCTATAGTGATCCTAACTCGACCAACTGATAAACCAAAGCAGAGAAAATAAGGGAAAGCCTATGGTATCTGACACATAATACTTGTAACTTCTTTGTGAGAGTGAGCGCCTTACTTGTTTAGTCCCATGCTATTCTTGACATTTCATATCTGAGTGGGGACTTCATTTGTGTGAGGGTACATGGATTATGTTTGCTTTTACCATTAGTCTATGTGAAAAACATTGTTGATAGCTAGATGACATGTCTTGATCCCTGTTTATGATGTTTTGAGGTTGCTTGTAATGCATTAGTTGATGTTGTTCCATGAGAAAGGGTTAGTAAAGTTTGTATAGAAAGTGCAAGTTTTGTTAGAGTATTGGCTGTAGTATCTTAAGTCTATTTTCTAGTTGAGTGTCGTGTTTAGTTTTTCTTTTCTTTACCTGAGGACATGCAAAAGTCTTAAGTTGAGGGTGTTGATGTGTTGTGGATTTACAGCACTTTCGACGCTCAAAACTAAGAAAATAGCATGGACTTAGATGTATTTATGTGGATATAAGGCACTTTTCCTTTGGTTATAGGATAAATTGGTGTTGGAGCTAAAAGATGCAAAAGATAGCCTGAAGTGTGCAAAATAGGATCAAATTGCAGTCTACAGTACGAGCCGTAGGAAGGTACTACATGTCATACTGGTGGCCATGAAAAGTCGCAAAAGGCTGATGTTGAAGAGATGCAGTATACGAGTCTCAATACGAGTCGTACAAGGCTTGTACAAGTCGTGGTGATGAAGTCATGAAAAGATTCAAAAGATTTGCGTAAGAGGTTGACTCCTGCTACGGAAAGGAAGTACGAACCGTGGAATGAAGGTACGAGTCATACCATGGCGGTCGTGATGAACTTCAGAAATATTTCAAAGTCTCAGATTCAAGCCACGGGAGCTCAGTGCAGATCGTAAATGGAGGTATGAGTCGTACCAGGATCCAACACTTAGCCAAAATCCAGCCAGTCATGCAATGTACGAAAAACTGCTACGTACCGTAGGATCTTGCTACGGATCATAGGTTGACTCGTGACATGGGCAGGACCAGATATGGAAATTCACACTGTTAGCCTAGAAAAAGCATTCTTGTGTCCGTATAAATATGTTTTATGTTTTATTTTTCAGTAGATTTTGATCAGAGTTGATTTTTAGGAGAGCCATTATTGGAGACAACATTAGACAATTGAGAGAAAGAGAGAATTGAGTTGATTCAACTTGTGATCAACCTTTTCTTGAATTCTTCTTTTTCTTGCAATTTGTTCTTCAAGATTTTGCTGATTAATTAAAGGAAGTGTTTTTTTATTCATACTTGTAAGTATTGAGTTATGTTTTTAATCATGAATGCAACTCACAACCTTACAACTATGAGAGGCTAAAACCTCCATAGCTAGGGTTGTGGGAACCATGGTGGATTAACAAGCTAAGGTTGCACAAAGTGGTTCTTAAACTAATACAAACACTTATATTGTATTATCTTCATGCTTAAACATTTCTTAATTGTGCGCAACGTTAGGACATGCCCAAAGTCCTTACTTGCTTAGGTCTAAGAGGTAGAGATTAGGAAAAGAGAATTACAACGGAGCCATGATCTTGATGATCATTGTATTAACTTGTGTTGTGGTTGTAGGATAGTTAAATATGGAACTTAGTGATAAAGGATAGTTTGAAACCGCTCATGAGACTTTGTCGAGTAATTGAGTATAGTCATTCAATAGGGACTGGTCGGTCATTTAGATGAACCAAAGTTATCAGTTCTATAAGTAAGTATTGGTGATGATCACGAGTGTATATCCAAAGCAGTTATGAACCCATGGGGAACACAAACCCTAGTTATCCTTTAATATTGATTCAGAATCGTATTTTTTATAATTGTTTTTATTATTGATTTTCTTTAGAACCCCCCAATTTTGAAGTAACTACCTCACAAGTTCACTTACCGGCTATAATCTAGCTCTTAAATATTACCAGTAGGATCGACCCCAACCTCTAGTTGGGTTATTTATTGACAACGTCCACTTCATACTTCAGTAAGAGGTATGGTTTGAGCGTTATCAATGCCTAGGCCATGAGTCATTGTCTCAATGCAGGACTCGTGCCTGGAGTCGTGGGGAGAAGATCAAGTTTTAATGCTAAGAAATAGTGCACTTAACGGGTTGAAGGCATGACTCGTTACGTCTGGTAATGAGTCGTTAATCCAGTCGTGAAGACTGGGAAGATGATTTCTGAAAAAATATCTAGTGAAGGCAACGAAATACGTAACAAGTTGCCGAATGATTGGACGATTCATTAGGAGAGCACTGGTATGAACCGTCATGTGCACTGGAATTATGGAGAACCAAGACCACGAGATGCCTAACGACTCATTCCCTGACACAATGAGTTGTTAGGTGACCCATCACCAAAACTGGGCCTACTACCGAAGACGACTGATTTTCACTGATCACCACTCGTTAGGAGACCTAACGAGTTGTTACTTGGCCCATTACCCCTGCCAACCTAGAATCCAATTTTAGTTAGGATAAGATTAGTTTGGAACTATAAATACAATATTTAGGTTTATTTTCCGTGTATAGTTTATTTTTACTACTTACACGTGGATTTTAGTGTTGTTAACGATCTTTCTTAGTTCAAGAAACAAAGTTTGTAATTTTGTTCTTGATTTTGGGAATCAAATGATATTGAAGTTTTGTTCATCGGTTTTGGAGTTTTATTCAATTCACTTGGTTTTCTTCTATGAATTTCTGTAAGTTAAAATTATGATTTATTCTATATTTTGTGATTATGATTATGCAAGCATGAGTAGCTAAACCCATAACTAGGGTTGTGGGAACCATGATAAATTAACACACATAGATTAAACACTTAGTGATTCTTGAACAGGGTTTAATGCATGTATTGTTTTTTCCTTCATTTTAATTATTTTTTAACGGTTGCAAATGTTAGAACTCGCCTTATTCTTACTTACCGGACCAAGGGGGTAGTGAATAGAAAAAGGGATTTACAATGGAGATTTGAGGCTATCAACTCTCATCTAATAGCTTGAACTTTTCCAGGGATAGATAATCTGATATTAAGGGTAAGGGTTGATTAAGCATACACCCGTATACAGATCAAGTTGCATAGTGATAATCATCTAGATAGGAGACCAACAATTTAGGTGAATCTAACTTATCAATATTGCATGCTACACACCGGAATAGATCGCTAGTGTTAAAGCCTTGTGGTTATGAAGTTATGGGGAACACAATCCTAGTAGCGTGTTGATTGATTACAAACCGAAATTGATTTAAACATTTACTAGTCTTTACTCTTGTTTATTATTTTATTTCTTTCCCCCCTAGAAACTAAGTCAGCCGATAGTAATAGCTATTCACATTAACTCAAGTTCTTTCTATATTCCTTGTGGGATCGACCTCAACCTTTATTGGGTTCTATATTTGACATCAACCGCTTTATATCTCAATTGCGAGGTGTAATTTGGGCGACATCAGCAGATGACAGTGTTCAGTTAGTTGGTTGTTGTTGGCCATGTGGGGCCCATATATGTCTTATTTTATGCATTGGCTATGTGGGGCCTAGTATAGCTACTTGTTTTCATTCCTTTTATAACTAGATAGCATGGTGGTCTTGTCGGCCCGCATAGGATCCCTTTTACTGTTATGTTGGCTGGGTTAGCTATTTTATTTTATAGGTGTTGTGTGGCCTTGTCAGCCTGAGGCTGTATTTACAGCCAAGATATAGCAGTAGTTTGTCTTCTTGATTTTGAGTCGCTGGTTGGCACCAGAGGTGCATATGCCCAGCTAGGTCAGCCCAGATTCTAGTGTGGCATTAAGTGTCAGTCATGCCTCCCAAGGTGGGGCATGACAATAGATGAAACTCATGCATTATGCTATGCTATTTCCTCCATATCTAAATAAAATTTTGATGTGTCTTATGAATTTGTGTCTCATGTTATGCATTTCATGTCTATAGGAAATTATGTTATGTCATGTCCATGCTAAATCTATATATCCCTTATGACTTGTGCCTATCATTGATCCTCTTTATTTTCTTGAATTTTTTTGCGAGAATGATATCAATCACATTAATGAATGATGAGGAAGATAAATACAAGGGGATTCTCCCTTTCTATGATGTAAGAGGACAATAAGAGCTTAATATGAATTATACGTGTTCTTTCATATTGATGCACCGTTTGATGTCCTGTGAGGTTGTGATGATGTTTCTGGTTTAGCTGGCATAGGTTTGAGAAATTTGGGATAGTACCATTTACAAAGGAAACTATGCTAAAATTTTTGTAAAGTTCCAGAGTTAGAATCTATTAGTGCCTATAACAATCACTTGAGGACGAATGATCCCAAGGGGTAATATTGTAATACCTCAAACTTTTGAAATAGAATTATGACATCAACAGGTTAGTAGATCGATCCCAACTGTAAGGACACGTTCATTCATGTGATTTCTAGAGTAAAATTGATGTGCGTAGTCTTTACCCAGGTGTGGAATTACCTGGGAGTTTAAAAGAATGGAAATTAGAAAATCTCATAAAAACTTGTGCAGGTATTGTAAATTGACTTACGGAACATAAAAGGAATCTACAATTTATAGGTCGATGTGCGAAGGGAAGGAAAGCCCAATCGGCACAACCATAAATGGAATCTATGGTTCATATATGGATATACGAAGGAGAGGGTCCAACTTGAGCCACTTTTTAAGACGTACGACCAAATTTATGGACCATATGTTGATTCTACGGACTGTACTTGGTCACCATAATTGGGAGCCCAATTTTTCAAGTTACTATTTAAAACTTATGGTCCAATCTACGAATCATATATTTGCCCTACGAGCTATACTTTACCACTGTAATTGGAGACCCAACATTCCAAGGTTCTGGATAAGAACTAAAAGTCTGACTTACGGACTGCAAGTTGAATCTATGGGTCGTACCTGGATGACATCAGCAAAGCCTCAATTTTTAGCAATTCAGTTAGTGACTTACAGTGTAACATCCCAAAAGACCCTAAGATAAGACCTTAGACTTGGAGAAGAAATGAGCAGAAAAATTTGCAGTGTGCCTCAGAACAGGTCATGGTATAACTAGTTACTTGGTACCACGAGTCGTGGTCAGACTCATGGTGATCAGTAGTGAGTCTTCAAGTTCTAGATGGTATGACCTATATGATGAGTCATTCTACCTAATAACAACCTATTTGTGAGTCGTCAGGAGCCGAAAATCTAGAAAAATGTTAAGTCATTCAGAACAAACAAGTCAAGTGACTACTCGTGAGTTCATAAAACGGCCATGATAAGGAGTCATAGGACGAAGTATAGAAAAAGGTATAAGATGGTGTCACGCCCCACCTTGAGAGGCATGACTGGAACCTGGTGCCCTACTAGGACCTGAACTACTGAGCTGACTGAGCCTAAGCACCTCTGGTGCAGGGCTGACTCTAACTCTAGAATCAAGAAAACAACATGCTATATAGCGGCTGTAAATACAACCCTCGGCCGACAACGCCTATAGCCACCGGTGAAAGTAAACAACTAACCAGAGACAACCAATCATAGGGAGTCCTATGCGGGCCAACAAGGCCACACTGATATCTAGTCATAACAGGAAAGTAAAATCAAATGCTAAACTAAATATGGCCGACAAGGCCGCCAATCAACAGCTAAACGGGCCCCACACGGCTAACACACATAATCTAAAACACATATGGGCCCCACACGGCCGATATCATCTGACCACGGGGAAGTAACACAATCTGCAAGCCTCTAGGAGTAATAAGATGGTCGGGACAGGGCCCCGACCTACCCATACTGTACAAACAAAAGGAATAAACCTCTATCACACAAGCCCCGGAAGAAGGGAGCTGACGGTTCTGTACGGCTGACTGGAACTACAAGGGACCTGCTCCTCGTCTATATGTACCTTCAGGCAAGTAATGCAGCGCCCCAGAAGAGGGCGCAGTACAATATGTACTGAATATGCAAGGCAATAGATAAGCTGAACAGGACTAGAAGTAAATAAAAAGAAGAGCCGAAAGCTTAACCTGTAAGCCTGCTGATTCGTAATTTGCATCTAACTGACACTACATGTACATAAGCTAAGACTGCATACTTACACATTTATACACTACAGCTAGCAGACAAGAATTCATACAAGAACCCCACTCGGCCCCCATAAGTCGGGAGGTGCAATCAGCACGGAATAACTCATTCAGGCCCCCATAAGTCCTGGCGAGCACATCTGAATCTATATACCCTTACTCAGGTGTCTACGACTCTACTGGTACTGTAGCCAACCTACCGGTCCCCTAGGTCTATAACTGGGCCTGCTTGGCCCCTGAACTATAGCTGTGTCTGAGTCCGGAGGACTCCTAATATCTACACCCCGAGCGTAAATGCTTGGCGGGGGTGTGTATAAGGCCAACCAGGGCATATGAGGATCTGGATCCCCATCTTCGTCCCTTGCGGACGGCAAGCCGCTCCATAGAGCGATGTATCCTCACCCTTGGCGGGCGAATGACATAGCTATTAACCTTGGAGCGGTCATGGAAGGCTTCTAACTGAGGGCAACCCCAAACCAGGTTCTATACTAACACATCAATCTATCTGTATAAAGAGAGTGTATCTGTCCTTCTGGGCCTCATGCTAATGCTACTCGCTTCTGGGATAATCTGCATGGCTATCTGTAGGCACGCCATGTGCCCGTATTTGATTAGAGGATCCTAATAGTGATCATGATCTCTAATAGTCTGGGATGAATAGAGCGAGGTCTGAAGTGACCTAACAATACTCTTAATGTCCTACTTGGACATCTATAACTCGTGAATAACTGTGGGGTTGCGGATAGCTAACTACTTTATTCTTCTAATTAAACAACTATAGGGTTGGGCTTGGTCGAACTTGCTTCTATTCGATCGGCACCCTGGTCCTTCATAGGGAGCTTACCGATCTCCTTAACTTATGGTTAACACTGTACTAGCAGAGTACTACTAACTTCTTAAGCCTTGTCTGAATCCACTCGGATCTATATTACTGTTCTGGGCAATTCTCAATCTTATAGGCAATTGTATATAGACTGGCCCTCTCCTGGCACTCTGTACCTGAATACCTTACAAGAACCGGCTAGGGTGCTGGCCCGTCACTGACTACTGATGTGGACTCCTCCTTGGGGTGCCCACGGGTTTATCTGACCCGGACGACTGGGATGGCTTGTTGGGCGTCCTACATGATAACGGTTAGGTCGAGTAATACTGACAATCACTGATAAGGCTAAAGGGATGGCGGGCGATCACTCAATACATTGGAGAACCCTGGTGTTGCTAACTCTAGAATATACCTATTCTGGAATGTGCGATAATGTCAATGACCTCTAGGGATGCTTTCCTGCCAATACAGGCGCCAACTGGTCGTTAGACCGCCTAACTGCGCCCATACTATTTAACCAACTGATTCAGGCCAATAACTCTTACAAGCTTCTGAAGTCTAGGCCTGGAAACAAACATATAAGTCTACCATCATAATAAACTGAGAACTAAAAGAGTTTCTATAGCGTTCATAACGCGAATCACATTTAACCTTCTCCCTTTTAGCGAGGGGTCCTGCAGTACGATCTGTATATGTTTTCTAGCAGCTAACCAGAATTTATGTAACTGTAATCTGTATTAGCAGTTACTCGCAACATATCTAATATTTATATATGTATATCAATAACAGCTAATTACAACATATCGAATTACAATCTAATGGTAGAAACCGTGTGCAGCGTCTGAAATCGTTACTTCTATTTGAGAACATAAGTCGTAACACTGTACGACAAGGATACTTGCAGAGAGTTAAGCCTTAAATACCTCGTTCGCTGTTTTTTGACTAACTGATGAGTGTCAGCTCGTATTCAACTGCCTTTCTCAATTGTAATCATATTAATGGAAGAGTAGGGCCAACTTCGTTACTGAACTCGAAGAAAACAATAACTTTATATATATATATAGTAACTATATTCCAACCTATCGAAAGATGATTGAAAACTCATAATTTCTCAAGAATCTAGAAGGGAGAAATACTTACTTTAGGCACGTGATCCTATTTACACTAGTTTGGAATAGTTCCATCAACTTAATCTCGGCGGGACGATGATTTGCCGGGCGTATTTTACGAAAATAACTCTGCAGCGATGCTTCCTGCAGCTTTATACTTCAATACCTGGAGTTAATTTGGATTTGGACGGCGTTTAGCGGAGTAATCGAATGATTATTAAATGTTTTCCTCAGTTTCCCTCTGTTCTGGCCGAAGTTATATGAAAAATAATCTAACTTCTAAGTGTGAGGCCTTTATATACTTGAGGCAGCAGACAAGGCAATGTGGCACTCTGTCCATCGCGCTGATTCTGCTCTGTGCCATGTTGGCTAACGCGGAGGAGCTTCTCCATGCCACTTTGCCCCTCTGGGCGGCTTGGTTCGGCCTCCTCCCGCGAAATCCCGACTTGGCACCCGTTCGACCTTTCCCTAGGCCCTTTCCTCGTACGTATGGCACTCTAAAACTCTCAATCAACATACAAATAGGCCGACTAAACATTAGAAACTTACGGGGTGTAATAGATGGGTTCCCTGACCACGAGTCATGTAATGATTTATTGTGGGAAATGACAAGCCATGATGAGCTCGTTGTAGGAAGATCAAAAAAGTGAATTTTGGGAGAAACAAGTGACGGATGGATACCACAAGCCATAGTGAGTACCAACGACTCATGGTGTGAGTCGTGGTGAGTACCAACAACTCATGGTGTGAGTCATGGTCATTGGCAGACAGAAATTTTAGTGCGATCTTCCAGGGGTATTTCCATAACTTCTTGTGCTTTTAACTCCTAAATGAGGTCGTTTTGGATTTTTAAGGGGAGTATTTAGTGGTTAAACTAAGCATAAACGCTCATTCCTTTCAACACCGTAGATTGAAGATTCATCCTCTCAAGAAAAAGCTAGGGTTCTTTACCTTCTTCATCTCTAATCCTCTTGGGTCTCCAAATCAAGTCAAGGAACTCTTCAATCTAGTTATGTAGGGTCATGAATGGGGGATGTTTTTCCCACTCATGCCCAATTTCAAATCAATTTCATGAATTCAAGTCTCCAATTATGATTTTATCAATTTCTAGGGTTAGACCCAATTTTGATGAAATCTCTCATGATCTTCTAAGAATTCAATTCTCTTATGATTCAATTCATGATTTATGACTATGCTTACATGCTTTATACTAAATTTTCTTATGAATCTATGTTTTCAAGTTATGATGATTTATTCAACTATGCATAAATTCCATGAATCTCAAGCTTATGTATCATGGCCGGTCTCTGGCACTATTTTAATGGCTAGTTCATATATGCCAAGTATATTTATGAATTTTATGATTTCCAACTAAGCCATGCAAGACCAAGTATGTTTCACTATTATGACTATGAGCACTATGCAAGTTTTGGAAATAGTATTTAGCATCGAGTAGGCCTGGGTTTAGTGCACCCGGGTCTTAGAACTACTTGCCAACGTTGGTATGATTATAAGGGGTCCTTGCTAGAGTGTATTTTCCCCACCCAAATGGACTCATGAGTGATATCACGCCTTCAGCGTTCTTTGTCTGGAAAGGCTTAGGAAGGCTCTACCAACTTGAGCGAGATAATTGGGCATCATGTGCTCATTTATGATGGTGTCGGTTATGAGAATCTCCCATTGTTCCTTATGTATTAAATTGTTCATGTTCAAGATTTATGATATTATTTTTATAGTATATTTGATCCATTGATCAGTTATGAGCTCGTACTTACGATTTTAAATATAATCTATATGATTTAATTTTCAAAACCTTGGATCATTATGCTTCAATTTATGATGAATAACTTGTGTTTATGAATATCTTAAGATCATGATTTTAGCATGTTGTCCCTACTCTCATATTTTGCTTATCCTACATACTTTGTACATTCAAAGTACTGACCACATACTTTTATGCTATATCGTCTCATGATATAGGTTTGGGTGATCAGTCTTAGTCACGCCACTAGATTCGATCATGTCCGGCTTTAGCAGTTTTGGTGAGTCCTCATGATCCGAGGACTCACCATGACTTTCAGCAGTTTTGGTGAGTCCTCATGATGCATGTCCTTTTCTTATAACTTTCAGTCTCAGACTTTAGTAGAGCTAGTTATGGGTTTTGTCCCTCCAGCTCATCGTAGGATTAGAGGCTTTCAGACATGATGCATAGATATCTGGTTGTATTGTTTTGTTGATTCAGTTTGTCGTATTATGACATCTTAGACTCCCGCTTATGCCTTATGTTATGATTTATGACTGTTCCTCTTAGATTATGCTCTAAATTATGTTATGCATGTGCCATAGGTTAGCTTGGAACCATTCATAGTTCTAGGTCTCGTGTTACGATCCGGAGTCAATGCTCGGGTCGTGAAAAACTTGATTTAAGAGCATCAGGTTTAGGTGTGTTCTAGGGTGTCTAAAAGCCATGTTAAATAGAGTCCTTTTCATGGGTGTGAAGCGTGCCACACTTATGAGGAAGAAGCTACAAGATGTTTTGGGAAACTTCCCTTCTTTCATGATCATTGTCCCGCGATAAAGTCCAACCCTCTCTGTTCTTCTCTAACTCGTGCTATACGCATTTGCAGAAATATGCCTTCCCATTGAGTCAATAGAAGAAGTAATGGAAACGACAATGGCCATGGGAATGACAATAAAGATGGCCATCTGCCAGCCCTACCAACTCTAGCGGGCCCTTTGAATTAGAAGGTGATTCATGTTGAGTTTAGGGATACTTTTTAGATATTGGCCTAGGCTATGATGGCACAAGTTAACCGGCAAATAGTTGTAGTGATGAACCCTAATGGGAGTGTTGCGGTGGCAAGAGTGCGAGACTTCATCAAAATGAACCTGCCAGAGTTTCATGATTTCAAGGTGGACGAGGATCCATAAGTGTTTATTAAGGAGATCCAAAATATTACCCAGATTATAGGGTTTTTAAGTTAGGAGGGTGCATATTTGACCTCCTATTAGCTGAAGGGGGTGGCTCGGATATGGTTTCGACAGTCTAAGGTAGGTCGTAGGGCAGGTGCAGGTCCAGTCGAATGGATGAGTTTGTGATAGCCTTCTTGGATAGGTTCTTTTCCCGATAGATGAGGGAAGCTAATATTGGTGAGTTTATCAATCTAAAGTAGAACAACATGTCGATTCAAGAGTATGCTTTGAAGTTCACTTAGTTGTCGAAGTACGCTCCGGAGATGGTTTTCGAGCCGAGGGCTCAAATGAGTAAATTTGTGTCAGGGGTCTCAAATATAGAGGTAAAGGAGTGTAGGACCGTTATGATCATTAGTGACATGGATATCTCTCGGCTCATGATTCATGTCCAACGGATTGTGGAGGAGAAGCTAAAGGAGAAGGAGAGGGAGGCCAAGAGGCCTAGGACCGGACAATTTGAGTACTCCCAGTAAAGGACCGATGGTGGACACTATCCGCAATCCCAGAAGAGATCATTAATCCTAGTTTCATTATCAATCAGTGTTCCATCTAGGCCTAGAGGTGATCAGAGAGGTAGAGCATTAGGCTCTATAGGTCGAAGGAGCATGTTAGGGGAGCGCACTTTCTCAGCTTGTAGGAAGTGTGGTAAGAACCACCAAGGGAGTGTTTAGTTGGCTCAGATGTTTGCTTCGGGTGTAGAAAGCCCAGACACATACACAGATATTGTCTTTCAGCCAGATAGGGTGACGATAGTCGTGCCCTAGCTACTTCTCAGCAACTCTAGAAGCTCGGCCATCCCAGTAGGGTGCATCATCTAGTTCTAGCGGTAAGTGCTAGAACTGCTTCTGTGCCTTTTTTTCAGGCCAGGAGTAGGAGAATTCATTGGACGTGGTCACTAGTATGTTACGAGTTTTTCATTTTAATGTTTATGTATTACTAGATCCAGGAGCCACATTATCCTTTATGACTCCTTATATTGCTATCAATTTCGCTGTCAGTCCCGAGATCCTTTTAGAAACCTTCTTAGTCTCTACTCCTATTGGTGAGTCAGTTATAGCTCGATAGGTATATAGAAATTGCCCGATCATAGTTCTTCAAAAAATCATCTCAGCCAACTTAGTAGAGTTATACATGACTAACTTTAATGTTATTTTTTATACGAATTGGTTGAATTCATGTTAAGTCTCGATCAATTGTAAAACCTGATCAGTAGAGTTTTGATTTTCGAGTGAACCAGCACTTGAGAGGAAGGATAGTTCAGTAGTACATGTAGGTTGCTTTGTCTCCTAACTTAAGGCCAAGAAGATGATCTCCAAGGGTTGTGTTTACCATTTGATTTGGGTTAAGGATTCCAAGTCCAAAATTCCGACTCTCCAATCAGTTCCTATTGTATGTGAGTATCTAGAAGTGTTCCTAGATGATCTACCAGGAGTCCCTCCCAAATAGGAGATTGATTTTGGTATTGATCTTCTCCCTGATACTCAGTCCATATCCATTCCTCATAAAATGGCTCCAATTGAGCTAAGGGAGTTGAAGGAACAGTTGAAAGATCTTTTAGATAAGGGATTCATTCGGGCCTAGTGAGTCCTCATGGGGTGCTCCAATCCTCTTTGTTCAGAAGAAAGATGGTTCTCTCAGGATGTGCATCGATTATCGCCAATTGAACAAGGACACATATCAAGAATAAGTATCCCCTACCCAAGATTGATGACTTATTCGACCAGCTTCAAGGTGCCAAGTGCTTTTCCAAGGTAGACCTCAGATTTGGCTATCTCTAGCTCAGGGTGAGGGAGAGTGACATTCCGAAGACGGCCTTCAGGACTCAATATGGTAACTATAAGTTTGTAGTTACGTATTTCGGACTAGTGAATGCCGCTGTAGCTTTCATGGACTTGATGATAGGGTGTTCAAGCAGTATCTAGATATGTTCATCATTGTCTTCATAGACGACATCCTTGTGTATTCCCAAAGTGAGGAGGAGCATGCCGCTCATCAGAAGATTGTGTTACAGATTCATAAGGACCGTCAACTATTTGCTAAGTTTACCAAGTGTGAGTTTTAGCTGTAGTCAGTTGCATTTCTTGGTCATGTGGTGTCTACTGAGGGTGTTCATGTATACCCTCAAAAGATAGAGGCAGTAAAGAATTTTCCTAGACCAGATAGCCCCACTGACATCAGGAGTTTTTTTGGGTTTCGCTAGCTACTATCAGAGGTTCATAGAGGGATTGTCATCCATTAGTGCACCTTTGACTAAGTTGACTCAGAATAAGGCCAAATTTCATCGGACCGATGCTTGTGAGAAGAGTTTTCAGGAGCTAAGGACTCGACTCATTTCATCTCTACTGTTGACCCTGCCAGAAGGCACGAATGGCTTTGTGGTATATTGTGATACTTCTAGGATTAGCCTTGGGTATGTGTTGATGCAACATAGAAAGGTCATTGTTTATGCCTCATGACATCTTAAGACACACGAGAAGAATTACCCGATGCATGACCTTGAGTTAGCAGTAGTGGTGTTTGCCTTGAATATGTGGAGGCACTATTTGTATGGGGTACATGTGGATGTGTTCACGGATCACAAGAACCTTCAGTATGTGTTTACTCAAAAGGACCTAAATTTGCGGTAGAAGAGATGGCTTGAGCTTCTTAAAGAATATGAGATGAGTGTCCTTTACCATTCGGACAAGGCCAATGTAGTGGTTGATGCTCTTAGTAGGTTTTCCATGGGGAGTGTGTCCCAGGTGGAGCATGGAGGAAAAAATTGGTGAAAGACGTCCATAGGCTTGCTCGCTTGGGGCTTCGCCTTATCGATTCAGCAGATGGTTGTGTTATTGTGCTGAACAGTGTAGAGTCTTCTTTGGTGTCAGAAGTTAAGGTAAGGAAAGATGAGGACATATTTTGGTGAAATTGAATGAAGTGGTCCGGAATAAAAAAGTGGGGGTTTTCTCCCAAGGGGAAGATGGTGTACTCTGATATCATGGGTCGACTATGTGTTACAGAGGTAGATGACTTGAGAGAGCTAGATGTTGAGAGGGGCTCATAGATCTTGATATTCTATCCATCCTGGTAACACCAATATGTACCATGATCTATAGGAAGTCTACTGGTGGAAAAGCATGAAGAAGGACATTGCAGAGTTTGTGGCAAAGTGTCCGAATTGTCAATAGGTGAAGGTTGAGCATTAGAGGCTGGGAGGTATGCTACAGGGTATCAGTATTCCTACTTGGAAGTGGGAAGATATCAATATGAACTTCATTACAAGGTTGTCTCATACACGCTGACAGTATGATTCTATATGGGTGATTGTGGAGCGGATGACCAAGTCAGAACATTTCCTACCAGTTAAGACTATGGATTCAACTGAGGATTATGCTAGAATTTACATTTGGAAGTTAGTCAGGTTGCATGGACTTCCATTGTCTATCATCTCAGATAGGGGTACTCAGTTCACTTCTTAGTTCTGGAAGTCGTTTCAGAGGGGTCTCGGTACTCAGGTGTTATACCCCGTAGAATTCCCGGCACCTAAATGACCTATTCGCACGTTGGTTAAGCATATTTGAAGGCCATACGTGCTGGAGAAAGGCCCGGGAAAAGATCGGACGAGAAACCTGTCGAACCATCGCGGAAGGAGCCGAGGCAGAGCCCCTCCGCGATGGCAGCGTGTCACGGAGGAGGAGCCTCTGCGTTGGCTCTGTGAAACGTTGGCCTTGTCCAGGCCCAAGTATATAAAGCCCCACTTCGGTTTTAAGTGATAAAATCATTTAAAATTTCCAGAGAACAGAGGGCAAACGCAGAGGGAGAAAAAGGAACGAAGAAATTATATAATTTTCGTCCGATTATGCTGCTAAACGTTGTCTAAATTCAAATTAACTCCAGATACTAAGGTATTTAGCAGCAGAGAGCATTTCTACGGATTAAGTTTCGTGAAATACGGCCGACGAATCGTCGGGCCACCGAGCTAAGGTAAGTGGAATTGCTCTAAACTAGTGTCTATGTGTTCCTAGTTGTGAAGTGAATATTTCTCCCTTCTGGACCTCTGAAAAATAGCGAGTTTTCGACCGTCTTTCGATAAGCCTAAGTTTAGGCTATAAACTATATCGAAAGTGACGTTGCCTTTTAAAGTAAAGCTGTATTTAATATTAATTGACATATTTATGAATGCAGTTGGGAGAAAATAGCTGAAGTACCGGCCGAGTCTCGTTCGACAGGCGAATAGTTCAAGGATAAGGTATGTAAAGCTAGTTTCCTCGGCAAGTTAGTAATCTTGACACAGTACCGTAATTTAAAGGCCAGTAGAATGTTCAGAAGTCATGTGTTATGCTTATTGTGAATGTTGGTACGGTATTAGAAGTATCGAGTTATAATTTGCGCAAAACTTGCTAGCCCGATATAGATTTCAATATAAGTGTTAGGAACTGCACAGCATGCTCAGTATGTGATGTGACACAGAATGTTAGGATATCATTGTATTCAGTTGAAACCCAGTAAAGCAATGTAATATCTATAAGACACCTCAGAAATAGAACGATAAGTTAAAGCGAAGCTAGAAAGCATATTAGAACTAGTAAATCATGTACTTTAGAAGCTCAGTATACAGCATAGTTTTCAGCAGAAATACTATATCATGTTCAGTATTAGACTTAGTACAGTATGGCAGGAGATTATATCTACATATATATACTATTATCAGTCTCATCATGTATTAAATACGTACATATCGCTATCACCAGTTCAGCATGCAGTATGTACAGACACTTTATTATCATTAGCTTCAGTATGTGGTATATGCAGACAGTATTGTTAGTTGAGACCGTTGTATTGTTTGGGGTTGGACTACCTAGCATCCATGACCGCCCCAAGGTTGATAGCTGTATCGACTCGTCCGCCAGAGGACGAGGATACGTCACTCTACGGAGTGGCATGCCGTCCCACAGGGATGAAGATGGGATGCCAGTTTTCCCCATATTGTGCCTTGGTCGGCCCTTATACACCCCCGTCGAGCGGATACGCCAGGGGTGTTGATTCAGGAGTCCTCCGGACTCAGGTGCAGTTATAGTCAGGGGCTCAGCGAGCCCAAGTGCATACCCAGGGGACCGGCAGGATGCTTACGGGGTTATAGGAGATGGGATGACCAGGGTAGTGGTGTAGATTCTGTGCTGGTTGTACCTCCCGGCTTATGGGGGCCGGGTAAGGTTCGTGTGTTCTATGTTATGTTATGTATGTTATGCCATGTTACGTTAGATACGAGTAGATCAGCAGTAGAGTGATGCATCTCCAGGTACGACTCCTACTCCTTCCAGTGTAACTAAGAAAAGGTATGACTTACGTTATCAGACAATTAATCTATTTTTTTCTATTTCAGTATCATCAGTTATGTTATTGATTTCAAATATTTCCTTCAGTTATTGCTTTACATACTCAGTACCAACAGTACTGACGCCCGGTGGGGCGCTGCATTACTTGCCTGCAGGTACTCATAGACGAGCAGGCGATACTACGTGATTCCTGTCAGCGATTGAGTATTCAGCTCCTGTCATCCGGAGACTGAATTCCAGAGGTGTATTTCAGTTCTTTTGTTGTATAGTACGGGTAGGTCGGATCCCTGTCCCGATCATTTCTATTGATATTCCTAGAGGCTTGCAGTCTGTATATATCTCCCTGTGGTCAGATGAGCCGGTCGTGTGAGGCCGTGCAGTTGTATAGTTGTTAGTACTCTTTCTTTCTTTTATGTTGGCCGTGTGGGGCCATAGTTTGCCAATAGTGGTGACCTTGCCGGTCACGTAGCTTTCTGGTACTTCATGATTGAGTTATAGATAACTAGACAGTATGGTGGCCTTGTCGGCCCGTATAGGTTTCCCTGAATTGATATGTTTCTGGTCAGCTGTTAGTACAGGTACAGGAGGCTATAGGCCAATGGACCGGGGGCTGTGTTTACAGCCGTTATATAGCCCTTTGTTTCCATAAATATGAGTTAGAGCCAGCCAGGCACCAGATGTGCCTAGGCTTAGCAGTCCAGCAGTTCAGGTCCCAGTGGGGCACCAGGTGCCAGTCATACCCCCCAAGGCGGGGTGTGACAAACTTGGTATCAGAGCAGGTCGTGTCCCAGGGAGTCTGCAAGCCGTGCTAAGTAGAGTCTTGTCTATGGATGTGTTGTGCACCACATACTATAGGCAGGAGGCTGCGAGGCATGATAGGATGGTTACCCTTCCTTCTCAGTCAGTCGTGCTTTAGAGCGGTACAGCACAGGGTTGAGTCCCTATAAACTTACCGTATTCTTTGATTACAGATACAAAGGCAGATCAGCATTATCATATTCCAGGCAGAAGATCAGATATAGCAACAGAAGAGGGCATTAACTAGTTACATGATAACTACAGTAGCAGGAGGAGGTACTCGAAACCTCCCAGCATGATACCTTTATCGGTACTATCCCCAGTATATGTTGATAACGTCAAAATAGGAAGTCAGGAATGTAATGTACATACGAGTTGATTTATTTATTAGCTATACAAGACCTGATTAAGATTACAGATAAGGTCAGACCACCAGGAACGCATAAGGAAGAGAGGGAAATGCAGGAATCCCAACCACGTTTTTTTTTCAGATATGGTACAGTTATATGTTTCTATCTGTTGCAACAAGAAAAGGGCTATTCCTACCTCTTGACCTTGATCCCAGTACAGTAAAGGGGCATAAGAATTGAGGCGAGGCTGCCCAAAACAAGCAGTAAGTGAAGATAGATTGATTAATTCCATTAAGTGTTAGTGAGCATAAAGAGGGAGTAAGACTGTTAGCTTACCCGAAGTAGGGGTAAAAGACTTGCTAGTGATGAATGCCTAATAATAGTCAAGTTTGAGTCAGAAAAAGGCCAAGTCCGCCATATATGCTAACAGATAGCAAGACATACCTGTAAGATTATAGTTATGATCCAGTTGTGACATCGAAAGATATAGAGGTCATGTGAATCAGATGGGCCTGATTATATAAGCCAGAAGAAGTATAGGCCGAGGCTTGATCAGTAATCTCATTAGCAACGAAAGGCAGGTACCTTGAACCCCATAGTTCAGCTTAAGCAAGATGAGAGGAAGAAGCAGGAATGCCAAATTTTGTGGGGAAATCAAGGTTACCCCCCCCCCCAGATTGATAGAGTATCGTTTTAAGGATTAAGCCTCGGGCTGACAGTAAGATTGCGGTTTAGAATACCGCAGTATGCCTGTTCATGGAGAAGTTAAGAAATTACTGATACAGCAATTCTAATCTAGTGTGGCCTAGAGATAAGGCTCAGCAGACAGTCATGGGCTCTTAATATAAGCCCAGTAAGGCCACAAGATTCGAACGTTGACCCCACATCGCAGGAGTGGCGGAATTTCAAATAGCAGACAATAACTAAGGTGTTTATGTTTGTTACTCTCGGAATGGGGTGACAATACAACGAAATGATAAGTCAGTGCAAGAGATAGTATTAGGCCGTAGAAGCGGTGTATCATGTATGGTATGAGACTCAGCAGAACATGTCAGAGATTATTTATTACCGCAGAATTCAGTACATATTGTACGTAGCTAGCGATATATATATATATACAGATAATAGGTATGCTGTGAGTAGCTGTCTAAGGGGTATAATCACAGATACTAATTAGTAATAGAAAGCATGTACAAATTGCATTGCAGGATCCCCTTGCCAAAAAGAAAAAAGGGAGAAAAAGAGAGAGAAGAGAGAAGAAAGAAAGAAAGGAGAGAAGAAAGGAAAAAGGGAAAGGAGAGGAGAAAGGGCAGATTAAGTGTGAATTACGTATGAAGTCATAGGAACTGTCTCAGTTCTCAGTTAATAAGTTAATAGATTTATGTGTGTTGCCAGATCTAGGCTCTAGGAGCTTATCAGAGTTAATGGCCTAAGCCAGATGACTAGATGATAAGGGCGCAGTTAGACGGTCTACCGACCAGCTGGCGCCTGCATTAGCAGGGAAGCATTCCTGAAGATCGGTAACATTAATGCATATGCTAGAATCAGGATTAGAGGCCGAATAGGCAAATTTCAGAGATTAGCAATACCAGAATTGTTCTAGTATGTTAAGTGGCCGTACATCATTTTCCCAGCCTTGTAGGTGAGAGTCGGCCTTAGTCAACCTAGCAGTTATTATGTGAAACACCCCATAAGTCAGCCGGCTGCCCCAGTCAGAATACCCGTGGGTACCCCAAAGAAGGGTCCACATTAGTAGTCAGCGACAGACTAGTACTTCAGCTGGTTCTCGTAAGATATTTAGATACAGAGCCCTAACAAAAGGCCAGTATTTACAGAATAGCTCACAAGACCGAGAATTCCCCAGAATAGCAGTATAAATCCAAGTGGATACACACAAGGCGTAAGAAATTGATAGTACCCTGCTAGTACAGTGTTTATTAAAACCAGGAGATAAGCAGACTCCCCGTGAAGATCCAGAGATTGATCGCCTGGGAGTAAGTTTGATTAAGCTCAGCCTTATAGTGGTTCAAGCAAAATAACAAAGCAATTAGATGCCCACAAGTCTACAGTATGCATGAACTATAAGTACTCAAGTAGAACAGTTAGAGCATTGTTAGACTACTGCCACATTCGGGTCATTCAACCCGACTATTCAGTTATTTAAGGTTATGCAGCCAGATCGTTAGAGGTCATGATCAATATTAGGATCCTCTGATCAGATAAAGGCACAAGGTGCGTAGATGGTCGTTCAGGTTACTGACGTGCCCGATTCACGCGTCCGCAAGTGTACGGGTCGTGCAAGTAATATAGTGGCTCTTTTTAAGAACCGGATTGTCGAACCCACAGGGACTGGACCCATTTCTCTAACTATCCATTTCTATTGTGATCTTAAATACCTAAAGTGTTGGTTATAGACATTTTCTATTGAGATTAATTAAGTCTAAGTTTGGGTCAACGAAATATTCTGAAATCACTCTAGGAGCAACATAGAGTTAAAACCAATTAATCATGCGATCCTACGATTTGCAATGGGTTAAGCATGGAACAATCAATTGTTATTTCACATAATTAGAATTTCATGTTTATGGTCTTTCGAGCCTCTAAACACGGCAATCTAGCCTCACTGCATCATTGTGAGCGAGGAGTTTAATTTTCTAGTCGCGGGCAATCAATTATGTTGTGGTTTACGGGGAAACGATTAGGGACTTTCGTGCGTCTAACCATTTAACTCAACTTAGCCTCACAACTACTTCTTCGAGTGGTGATGTGACATCCCAAGTTGGTCTTTCATAACCCCCGTGTGTCAACCAAGCACGGTGTTAGGTATATTTCTATCCTGACACAAAAATCTCTCCCGAGATACAAACATGCTCCTTACATTCTCATGTCCTGACCTAGGTAATGCTTTCTCAAGCTATTACTCAAGCTAACAAATATTCTTTCATGGTGATAAATCATAAAAACAACCAACAATCCAGAATGCAAGACGAAAACAACAATCAATAACTTAATTCCAAAACAAATTCATATAAGCACAATCATAATTCATGGCTTCAACCCTAGAGGAAGGGTTCTTGCCATTCATGTTCGTAAAACTACAATTAACTAATACTAAACTAACATACTTACATGAATTTGGTAGATGAGAAGGGAATTTGATAAACCCTAGATGAGTTCTCCCACTTCTCCCTTCACTCCTAGGTGGTTTTTCAGAATAAAATCGTGACCAAATGATTTTAGGAGCTAAGGGTCCTATTTATAGTAAATGGAAAACGTGCATAATTTAGCCTGAGAGGGAACGGCTCCATGTCACAGAGTGCATCGCGGAGCACTGCCTCCGTGACACGGAGACAACGCGAAAGCTCTCTGGAAATTGCCTCAGGAAACCAAGTTGCCGAGGGTTGCCGCGCTGGCCAATGTGGCACGCTGCCCATGCAGCGCGTTGGCAAGCTGCTGTCGCGCAGGCTGCCTAGCGTGACACGGCGCTGCCGCGCTGGTTCTCTGCCTCCTGCTGCCTGCTGCTGCCTTTCCTCGTGTGCTTGGCAAGGGCGTGGCACGGCGTTGGGCGCGGCTCACGCACAGCGTGGCACGCTGCCTGGCGCGGCCAGCCTTGCCAAGGCATGCCCCTTGCCGACTTTTCGCCACTTGCTTCCACTTCATTCCTTCCTTTCACTAACTTGCGAATTAGTTCCTCAAATGCATTATTAACCTACAAAACAAGGACTAATCATGTTGGTTCGCACATATATTCACATTTATATAAAATCACATGAGATTATGTAAAATACTTTAGATAAACAAGACTATATTAATATATAAAGCGTATTACGGGCATGCTATTTTGCCCGTGATCACAACCCCACACTTAAAGCCTTGTTCGTCCTCGAACAACATTTTACATATCCTCATATGGAGACTCCCACATAACTAATTTAGCAAGATAATTCAAGCTACGGCTATAATGATTACATAAGATAACAAGCTAAAGGTAGAGCATACACAATTTAATCACCGAGATGAAATACAACAATGCTAAGACTTCTTAACCTCAAGAATCGACTCTCGATCTTAGCAAACTCATGCAAATCAACTGAGTAAGAAATCCCACATGAATTATATCCTTCATTCAACATGTGCCCTCATGGAAGGAGAGTTACCCAATCACACGCAAAAATCATTTTTACATCACAACATGTGTGGGTAAATAAATAGAATTACACTCACTCTCACAAAGAATTCACATGCATCATGTAATGACCCATAAGCTTGCCCTTAGTGTTTTATTCCACTAATTTAAGGATGTGTGAATGTACGATCAAGTAGGACTTAATGGGTTGTAATGTAGGCTAAGGGACAGGTAGGTACTATTATGGCCAGTAATAGTGACTATCTTTCCTAAACGCTTTTAATACATTACGCCCTCCTTACGAACTTCCCTTCCCTTACTTTACCTTTTTCTCCTTTCATCTTTCTTGTTCCTCTTATGTTCCCCCATTTCTTTAGGCACTTTTAACTTATTAGTAAGGAGTTCTATAAATAGTTTTTCATTAATTTGTTTTCTTGCTCCTTACTAATAATCACCCATTTTCACACAAGTGCACCTTTGGCCTTTTCTCACTTCTACAACTTGCTACTTTTCCTTTCTTTTCATTCTTCTCACTCCTTTACTCCTTCGGATTTTTTTCACTCAAGCGATTAGGAATTTTGGATCAAGTTCAAGGCTAATGAAAGAAAAAGGATTAAGCTTATGTTGCAGCTATCAAAGAATAGGCTCAAGGCTCAACAGGGCTAACTAGGATTAATTTCTCAAGGTAGGTAAAACGAGGGATAACAATTGGTTCATTCAAAGAAATGCCTAAATCATCTCCTACAATTCACATCCTTCATTTCGTTTTATACACACATCAGGCAAGTTCTAGACATTTCATAATAGCACAGAATACTCAAAAACCTTACACTCATGGCACATGCTCAAATCAAGACACATTCAGCAGACTCTTAACCCAGCTAATCACAAGAATTCAGAATTAAGCTTCAAACATATTGAGTCAAATTCAAGAGCCTAAGTGTCTCAAACAAGGTTATACACTTGCATGCTTTACACTGAACATACTTGCATCTTATAATCACGTATAGCACATAACAAGAACATCAAGCACCACTTAGTTATGGTTTCAAAAACCAATCACCTACCGACTAATTTTCCTCAAGACGGTCGTCATCCATCCATCGTCGGAAACAGTCCCTAACTATGACTAAAAACACTATATACAGACAAAGGAAAGAAAAAAATAAAATTTTTATTCTTCGGTTCAAAGACCCCCCGTCGGAAAAGAACTGAAAAGAAAAACCAACGGGCGATGAAGTCATGCTTACTTCACAAAAATTTTCAAATTTTTCAAAAGCATTACATTCACCAAAAATCGTTAAGCACAACAAAAATTTTTTGAAATTTCCCTTGAAATTTCCCTCACCCCACACGTAAATCATGTTATGTCCTCATAGCATCAAATTAAAAGTTAACAAGGGTGAGAAATACTCCCTGAGGCCTTTAGCCTAGCAAATAGCATGCTTTTCTTCAGTTTTGCACAAGTGTGTTTCGACCCCACACTTTTTATCGTCCATGCTTTTTAGCTTCCTCCACCACGGGTACTCAGACTTCCCCTCCATCTGTGCTTAACATTCCACCAAAAACAACACAAGATGAGAAATAAATAAAATCAACATAAATGCAAGAAATTAAAATGGTACCTGTGGTACCCTTGGGTTGCCTCCCAAGTAGCGCCTTATTTTACGTCGTGGCCCGACGTGGACTATCCTTTTCAGGACATCCTCATACCTGGGTCCTCTTTCGAGAACCATCTCCTTTTCTTTTGTTGTTTAGAGGAAACAGCCTCCACTCTGCTCCTCTCTTTCTCCAACTTCTTCTCTATTTGAAGTCCTTTATCAGACTCGGGCTGAACACTTGTCATTACCTTCGGCCCTGCACCTGTGGAATCCCCCACCCCACACTTATCCTCTGCCAACACACTAACCTGACAAAGGTTTCTATAGTGTGCAGATGGGTTCATTTCTTGGTACACGCGGAAGATTTCTTCTTCATCCTCAACCCTCATTTTCAGGGTCCCTGCTTTTAAATAAATCACCGCTCCTCCAGTGGCCAAGAATGGCCGTCCCAAGATCAGGGGTACCTGGTCATCAACCTGAAAATCTAAGACAATAAAATCAGCAGGTATAATGAACTTACCTACTTTGATGAGAAGGTCCTCTATTATTCCATCAGGTGTCACTCGCGACTTGTCAGCCAGCTGCAGCATCAACCTTGTTGGCCTTGGTTGTCCCAACCCCAAGGTGTTGAATAAGGATAGGGGCATTAGATTAACTGCCGCCCCCAAGTCACATAAAGCTCATAGCACCTCAGCTTTACCAATTTGTATGGGGAGGGTAACACTCCCTGGGTCTTTGAGTTTCTTTGGCATTTTGCTCAATACCCTGTAACTGCACTCCTCAGTCAGTGCTACCGTTTGGACATCCACCAATCTCACTTTGTTCGCCATCACGTCCTTCAAGTATTTAGCATACTTGGGCATTCCCTGCAAAACATCAAGAAGAGGCAAATTTATGTGAAGTTCTCTGAAACTCTCAAAGAACTTTTTGAAGCATTCCTCCTCCTTGCTCTTTCTGAATTTCTGAGGGAATGGTGGTGGTGGTCTTTGTGCTGGCTGCAATGGAAGTCGTGAATTTTGTTGCCCAGCACTCTGATTATCTCCCATGTTGATGGATGGTCCTGGTCTAACCAACTCCGGCTGCACCTCTTTGCTCAGCTCTTTTGGCACTGCATCAGCTAATTGCCTACCGCTTCTCAGACTGATGGCATTGATCTGTCGGGGGTTAGGATCTGTGTCGCTTGGTAATCCCCCTTGCGATCTCATGTTTTGAGCAGCTGCTATCTGACCCACTTGTTTTTCAAGATTTCGGGTGGCTACTTGCTGATTCATTAAGTCTGTTGCCATCCTCGCCTGATTTTCCACTAACTGAGTCTGGGTCTCCATAATTTTCTGCAGTGTTTCCTCAATGTTGCTACTCAATTGCCCATCATTCTGCCTATTCTGCTGATACTGCTGCTGTTGAGGTTGCATAAAATTCTGCTTTTGGTTTCCACCCCAAGAAAAATTCGGGTGGCCCTGCCAATTTCTGTTGTAACTGGTTTCAAAATTCTGATTGTTGCGCTGCACATTACTAACAAAATTGACTGACTCTGGATTGGCTCCACAAGATTCTGCATGGTGCCCATTATTACCACAAATTTCACACCAACTCGGAGCTTGCTGAACTGCATTAACCTGGCCCTGGCGTTGGTTCATACTCAGTTTATTGAACTGAGTCATCATTTGATGCTGGAATGAAGCTAACTGTGCTGCCAAGGCATTCAAACCATCTGCTTCTATCAACCCCGATCTGTTTCCTGCCCCTCTCGATGACTCGCTGTGCCACTCTGGATTTCCTTGTGCAATTCTGTTCAACAAAGTGTACAACTCATCATATGTCTTATCCAAGGCTTGCCCACCCGATGCAGAGTCTAGCAATATTTTTGTGTGTGGGTCTAGACTTTCTACAAAGGTATGAGCCAGCACTTCATTTGATTGCTGGTGATGGGGGTAATCTCTTAACAATGACTTGAATCTTTCCCAAGCCATATATAAGTTCTCATCAGGCCTCTGCTAAAAACTGAGTATTTCACTTCTCAACCTTGCAATTTTGCCTGATGGAAAGAATCTGATAAGGAATTTCTTAGCCAAGTCATTCCATGAAGTTATGGAGTTCGGTGGCTCAGCCTTCAGCCACTTCTTCGCCTCTCCCAACAGTGAAAATGGGAAGAGGGTCATTCGGACATAATCTGTGGACACGCCGGTGGGGACAAACGTGTCACTAATCTCTAAAAAGCTCTGTAGGTGCTGCTGCGGGTCCTCATGTGCCATCCCAGTGAATTGACCACTAGAATGTAACAGCTGCACCATGTTCCGTTTAAGCTCAAAGTGCCCTCCAGGCTCTGGTTTAAGAATGCTTGAGGTCACATTTGTCGCTAGTGGGATAGCCACTTCGCGAACTGGTCTTGCTTCCATTTCTTCGGATGACAATTGTGCTTGTCCCGCGGGTGGTTGTTGTTGTACCTTTTCTTGAAGTCTCTTCAGCTTATGCTCTAGAGCTATTCTCCTTTGCAAATGGAATTGACTTTCAGGTTCAACCAACGGTTCCACAAGCTCTCTATTTCTAGCCAGCTCGGCAGGACAACCTGTCACCTGCAAACAAACTGACTAAGACCAAGTTTTTCAACACTTAAGAGAAATTTAAAAATCACACAAAAATAGATAAATTATCAAAACTTCGCCGAGTCCCCGGCAGTGGCGCCAAAAACTTGACGTGCCCGATTCGCGCGTCCGCAAGTGTACGGGTCGTGCAAGTAATATAGTGGCTCTTTTTAAGAACTGGATTGTTGAACCCACAGGGACTGGACCCATTTCTCTAACTATCCATTTCTATTGTGATCTTAAATACCTAAAGTGTTGGTTATAGACATTTTCGATTGAGATTAATTATGTCTAAGTTTGGGTCAACGAAATATTCTGAAATCACTCTAGGAGCAACATAGAGTTAAAACCAATTAATCATGCGATCCTACGATTTGCAATGGGTTAAGCATGGAACAATCAATTGTTATTTCACATAATTAGAATTGCATGTTTATGGTCTTTCGAGCCTCTAAACACGGCAATCTAGCCTCACTGCATCATTGTGAGCGAGGAGTTTAATTTTCTAGTCGCGGGCAATCAATTATGTTGTGGTTTACGGGGAAACGATTAGGGACTTTCGTGCGTCTAACCATTTAACTCAACTTAGCCTCACAACTACTTCTTCGAGTGGTGATGTGACATCCCAAGTTGGTCTTTCATAACCCCCGTGTGTCAACCAAGCACGGTGTTAGGTATATTTCTATCCTGACACAAAAATCTCTCCCGAGATACAAACATGCTCCTTACATTCTCATGTCCTGACCTAGGTAATGCTTTCTCAAGCTATTACTCAAGCTAACAAATATGCTTTCATGGTGATCAATCATAAAAACAACCAACAATCCAGAATGCAAGACGAAAACAACAATCAATAACTTAATTCCAAAACAAATTCATAAAAGCACAATCATAATTCATGGCTTCAACCCTAGAGGAAGGGTTCTTGCCATTCATGTTCGTAAAACTACAATTAACTAATACTAAACTAACATACTTACATGAATTTGGTAGATGAGAAGGGAATTTGATAAACCCTAGATGAGTTCTCCCACTTCTCCCTTCACTCCTAGGTGGTTTTTAAGAATAAAATCGTGACCAAATGATTTTAGGAGCTAAGGGTCCTATTTATAGTAAATGGAAAACGTGCATAATTTAGCCTGAGAGGGAACGGCTCCGTGTCATGGAGTGCATCGCGGAGCACTGCCTCCGTGATACGGAGACAACGCGAAAGCTCTCTGGAAATTGCCTCAGGAAACCAAGTTGTCGAGGGTTGCCGCGCTGGCCAACGTGGCACGCTGCCCATGCAGCGCGTTGGCAAGCTGCTGTCGCGCAGGCTGCCTAGCGTGACACGGCGCTGCCGTGCCGGTTCTCTGCCTCCTGCTGCCTGCTGCTGCCTTTCCTCGTGCGCTTGGCAAGGGCGTGGCACGGCGCTGGGCGCGGCTCACGCACAGCGTGGCACGCTGCCTGGCGCGGCCAGCCTTGCCAAGGCATGCCCCTTGCCGACTTTTCGCCACTTGCTTCCACTTCATTCCTTCCTTTCACCAACTTGCGAATTAGTTCCTCAAATGCATTATTAACCTACAAAACAAGGACTAATCATGTTGGTTCGCACATATATTCACATTTATATAAAATCACATGAGATTATGTAAAATACTTTAGATAAACAAGACTATATTAAGATATAAAGCGTATTACGGGCATGCTATTTTGCCCGTGATCAGTTACCTTAGCAACAGGTAGCCTTAGCATACGGCCAGAAGGCCAGATAAGCTCTAGCTATACCAGTAGATTACTTGTCAGATTCTCTGGCATAATAAACCAGTATGACCGTTAGCTATATGCCAATTCCTTGTAAATGTGAATTTTGGTTGAGTTTAGTAGCCTTTTTGGTCACATTGTGTCAGAGGTTGGGGTACAGATAGATATACAGAAAATCGAAATAGTGAAGACATAGTCTAGACCTACCACTCCGATCGAAATACGCAATCCCTGCGGTTAGCCGGGTACTACAGAGGGTTTGTGGAAGGATCTTCCACCTTAGCAGCACCTCTGACTAAATTAACACAGAAGGCAGTAAAGTTCCAGCAGACCGAGGCATGTGAGTAGAACTTCCAGGAGTTAAAAGACAGGTTAACATCATCCCCAGTGTTAGTATCGTCAGAAGGTACAGAGGGTTAATGCGGCATGATAAAGTAATAGCTGATGCCTTCAGGCAGTTGGGGAAACATGAAAAGAATTATCTTACCCATGACCTAGAGTTAGCCGTAGTAGTTTATGCCTTAAAGAGTGAATATTTTGTATCACCCAGGAAGGGCTAATGTGGTAGCAGATGCCCTTAGCCGTAATTTATGGAGAGGTGACATATTTTCAGATAACCGGGGATGAAGTGTGGCGATGTAAAGGCCGCATTCGTGTTCCAGATATTTTGGGGCTTCGCCAGCAGATTATGAGCGAGGCGCATTACGCCCGCTATTCTCTCCGCCCAGGCGCGACGAAGATGTACCATGATATCAAAAAAAAAAACCACTGGTGGCCAGGTATGAAAAGAGAAATTGCTGAATTTGTAGCTCAGTGTCCTAACTGCCAACAGCTGAAAGTAGAACATCAGGAATCAGGCGGTTCGACCCAGGACATAGTTGTGCCTCTCTGGAAATGGGAAGCAGTAAGCATGGACTTGTAGCAGGATTACCCCGTACCAGGCATAGACACGATTCAATCTGAGTAATTTTTGACAGACTGACGAAAACAACCCATTTCTTGTCAGTAAAAGCTACTTTCTCTGCCTAAGATTACGCCAAATTGTATATCAGAGAAATAGTTAGATTACACGGTGTTTCAGTATCTATTATCTCTGATAGAGGAGCTCAGTTGATGGTTAGATTCTGGCAGTCGTTCCAGAAGGGTTTGGGAACACAGATCAACTTGAGCACAGCATTCCACCCTTAGACAGATGGGCAGGCTGAGCGGACTATCCAAACGCTCGAAGATACGCTACGAGCGTGTGTGCTAGATTTTGAGGGTAGCTGGGATGAGCATCTTTCGTTAGTTGAGTTTGCTTATAATAACAGTTATCATTCAGCTATTCAGATGGCGCCTTTCGAGGCATTATACGGGCGAAAATGTAGGTCGCCGGTGGGCTGGTTTGAAATAGGGGAAAGCATTGGTTGGCCCAGACATTGTTCGGCAGTCAGAGGAAAAGATAAAGCTTATTCGAGAACGTTTACTGACTGCTCAGAGCCGCCAGAAGTCTTATGCAGATATGCGGCGTAGAAATCTAAAATTTGCGGTAAATGACTGGGTATATCTGAAAGTATCTCCGATCAAAGGGGTGATGAGATTCAGCAAGAAAGGCAAGCTTAGCCCGAGGTTCATTGGGCCATATCAGATTCGGCGAAGAATAGGTCGAATTGCATACGAATTGAACTTGCCTCCGGAATTAGCATCTGTTCACCCAGTATTTCATGTCTCTATGTCAAGGAAGTTCGTAGGGGACCCCTCTATAGTAGTTCTAGTTCAGGATGTCCAGGTCACACAAGAGTTAGCATATGAAGAGGTTCCCGTAGCTATCTTAGACAGACAGATTCGCAGGTTGAGGACTAAAGATATTGCATCTGTCAAAGTATTGTGGCGTAATAGGAACCGTGAGGAAATGACGTGGGAAGCTGAAGAAGATATGACAGCCAGATACCCTCACCTATTTCAGGCCTAGTCAGGCGACAGGTATGTCCGTATTGTTACTTATGCAGTACCTTATAGTTGTATGTGTGTGAATGAGAAAGATTGATACTTAGTTATCCAGTGGATCCTAGATTATTATGTGCAGCACCTGTGTTGGACTTTTCTGCATTTCAGGTTTTTGGCTATAGTCCATATTACAGGGGAAACTCTGCCAAAATTTTTCTAGAAAGTAAAGTAAGTAGTCCTCTAGATCACAGAGTACATTCGAGGATGAATGATCTTAAGGGGGGGGAATGTTATACCCCGTAGAATTCCCGGCACCTAAATGACCTATTCGCATGTTGGTTAAGCATATTTGAAGGCCATACGTGCTGGAGAAAGGCCCGGGAAAAGATCGGACGAGAAACCTGTCAAACCATCGCGGAAGGAGCCGAGGCAGAGCCCCTCCGCGATGGCAGCGTGTCACGGAGGAGGGGCCTCCGCGTTGGCTCCGTGACACATTGGCCTTGTCCAGGCCCAAGTATATAAAGCCCCACTTCGGTTTTAAGTGATAAAATCATTTAAAATTTCCAGAGAACAGAGGGCAAACGCAGAGGGAGAAAAAGGAACGAAGAATAATATAATTTTCGTCCGATTACGCTGCTAAACGTTGTCTAAATTCAAATTAACTCCAGATACTGAGGTATTTAGCAGCAGAGAGCATTCCTACGGATTCAGTTTCGTGAAATACGGCTGACGAATCGTCGAGCCACCGAGCTAAGGTAAGTGGAATTGCTCTAAACTAGTGTCTATGTGTTCCTAGTTGTGAAGTGAATATTTCTCCCTTCTGGACCTCTGAAAAATAGCGAGTTTTCGACCGTCTTTCGATAAGCCTAAGTTTAGGCTATAAACTATATCGAAAGTGACGTTGCCTTTTAAACTAAAGGTGTATTTAATATTAATTGACATATTTATGAATGCAGTTGGGAGAAAATAGCTGAAGTACCGGCCAAGTCTCGTTCGTCAGACGAATAGTTCAAGGATAAGGTATGTAAAGCTAGTTTCCTCGGCAAGTTAGTAATCTTGACACAGTACCGTAATTTAAAGGCCAGTAGAATGTTCAGAAGTCATGTGTTATGCTTATTGTGAATGTTGGTACGGTATTAGAAGTATCGAGTTATAATTTGCGCAAAACTTGCTAGCCCGATATAGATTTCAATATAAGTGTTAGGAACTGCACAGCATGCTCAGTATGTGATGTGACACAGAATGTTAGGATATCATTGTATTCAGTTGAAACCCAGTAAAGCAATGTAATATCTATAAGACACCTCAGAAATAGAATGATAAGTTAAAGCGAAGCTAGAAACCATATTAGAACTAGTAAATCATGTACTATAGAAGCTCAGTATACAGTATAGTTTTCAGCAGAAATACTATATCATGTTCAGTATTAGACTCAGTACAGTATGGCAGGAGATTATATCTACATATATATACTATTATCAGTCTCAGGATGTATTAAATACGTACATATCGCTATCACCAGTTCAGCATGCAGTATGTACAGACACTTTATTATCATTAGCTTCAGTATGTGGTATATGCAGACAGTATTGTTAGTTGAGACTGTTGTATTGTCTGGGGTTGGACTACCTAGCATCCATGACCGCCCCAGGGTTGATAGCTGTATCGACTCGTCCGCCAGAGGATGAGGATACGTCACTCTACGGAGTGGCATGCCGTCCCACAGGGGATGAAGATGGGATGCCAGTTTTCCCCAAATTGTGCCTTGGTCGGCCCTTATACACCCCCGTCGAGCGGATACGCCCGGGGTGTTGATTCAGGAGTCCTCCGGACTCAGGTGCAGTTATAGTCAGGGGCTCAGCGAGCCCAAGTGCATACCCAGGGGACCGGCAGGATGCTTACGGGGTTATAGGAGATGGGATGACCGGGGTAGGGGTGTAGATTCTGTGCTGGTTGTACCTCCCGTCTTATGGGAGCCGGGTAAGGTTCGTGTGTGCTATGTTATGTTATGTATGTTATGCCATGTTACGTTAGATACGAGTAGATCAGCAGTAGAGTGATACGTCTCCAGGAACGACTCCTACTCCTTCCAGTGTAACTAAGAAAAGGTATGACTTACGTTATCAGATAATTAATCTATTTTTTTCTATTTCAGTATCATCAGTTATGTTATTGATTTCAGATATTTCCTTCAGTTATAGCTTTACATACTCAGTACCAATGGTACTGACACCCGGTGGGGCGCTGCATTACTTGCCTGCAGGTACTCATAGACGAGCAGGCGATACTACGTGATTCCTGTCAGCGATCGAGTATTCAGCTCCTGTCATCCGGAGACTGAATTCCAGAGATGTATTTCAGTTCTTTTGTTGTATAGTACGGGTAGGTCGGGGCCCTGTCCCGATCATTTCTATTGCTATTCCTAGAGGCTTGCAGTCTATATATATCTCCCTGTGGTCAGATGAGCCGGTTGTGTGAGGCCGTGCAGTTGTATAGCTGTTAGTACTCTTTCTTTCTTTTATGTTGGCCGTGTGGGGCCATAGTTTGCCGGTAGTGGTGACTTTGCCGGTCACGTAGTTTTCTGGTATTTCATGATTGAGTTATAGATAACTAGACAGCATGGTGGCCTTGTCGGCCCGCATAGGTTTCCCTGAATTGATATGTTTCTGGTCAGCTGTTAGTACAGGTACAGGAGGCTATAGGCCAATGGGCCGGGGGCTGTGTTTACAGCCGTTATATAGCCCTTTGTTTCCAGAAATATGAGTTAGAGCCAGCTAGGCACCAGATGTGCCTAGGCTTAGCAGTCCAGCAGTTCAGGTCCCAGTGGGGCACCAGGTGCCAGTCATACCCCCCAAGGCGGGGTGTGACATCAGGTCAAGCTTAGCACAGCTTTTCACCCGCAGACAGATGGTCAGGCCAAGTGGACCATTCAGACTCTTGAGGACATATTGAGAGCTTGTGCAATTGATTTTAAGGGTAGTTGGGATGATCACTTTCCTGTCATTGAGTTTGCCTACAATAACAGTTACTACTTCAGTATTCAGATAGCTCAATTTGAGGCTTTTTATGGGCGGAGATGTAGATCACCTATTGGATGGTTCGAGGTAGGTGAGGCTATGTTCTTAGGACCCAATTCAGTTCATGAGGCAATGGAGAACGTTCAGCTCATTTGAGAGAGGTTGAGGACAACTTAGAGTCATCAAAAATCATATATGAATGTTAAGAGGAGAGAGCTTGAGTTTAAGGTCAATTATTGGGTGTTTCTAAAGGGGTCACCCATGAAGGTAGTTATAATGTTTGGCAAGAAGAGGAAGCTTAGTCCCTAATATGTTGGTCCTTATAGGATTTTGGGGCAAGTTAGCAAAGTGGCCTATGAGTTGGAGTTGCAGGCAGAGTTAGCTTTGGTGCATTCAGTTTTCCACGTATACTTGCTAAAAAAAGTGCATTTGTAACCCAGCCCTAGTCATACCAGTAGAGAGCATTGGTGTGAAAGATATCCTTACATATGAGAAGGTTCTGGTTGAGATCCTTGATCGTCAGGTTTTAATGTTAAGGGATAAGGAAGTAGCTTTGGTGAAGGTGTTGTGGAGAAATCAGCTAGTTAAGGGAGCTACTTGGGAAGCTGAGGTATATATGATAGCTGAATACCTACACCTTTTCCCCTTCAGCTCAATTCCGGCATGAGGTATTAGTTTCCTCCTTAGTATTGTATTCAGTTTCATTTCCAGTTCATATCTCTCAATTACTTTCATGTCTTAGTATCCATACATATTTCATGAATTCAGTTCGGTATATGTATCTTAATTCAGCGCCAGTCACTTCATTAGTATTCAATCTATAGCTTTCAGTTTTGGGTTGCAGCTCTTTCTCTATCTTTCCATCAGATTAAGTCTTTATTCAGGGATGAATGTTCCCAAGGGGGAGATAATGAAACACCTTAAAAGTCCCTAAGATCAAACCCTAGACTTGGAGAAGAAATTAGTAGAAAAATCTACAATGTGCCTTAGAATGGGTCATGGTACGACTCATTACTTGGTACGACGAGTCGTGGTCAAACTCATGGTGAGCAGTAGTGAATCTTCAAGTTTCATATGGTATGACCTATGTGATAAGTCATTGTTCCTAGTAATAACCCGTCATGTGAGTCGTTAAGAGCCAGCAGTCCGGTAAAATATTAAGTCATTCAAAACCAATGAGTCAAGTGACGACTCATGAGTTCCTATAATGGGTCATGATAAGGAGTTATAGGACCAAGTTCAGAAAAGGAAATAAGATGGGCTCCTTGACCACAAGTTTTATAATGACTCGTAGGAAATGACGAGTCGTGATGAGTGCCCATTGTAAGAAGTTTAGGAAAGTGAATTTTGGGCCCGACAAGTGACGGATGGATACCATGAGTCATGGTGAGTACTAATGACTCATGGTGTGAGTCGTGGTCACTGGTAGACAGAAATTTTAGTGTGATCTTTCAGGGTTATTTTCAAAACTTTCTATCTTTTTAACTCCTAAATGAGGTCGTTTTGGATTTTCTAAGCTAGGTTAAGGGTTAAACTAATCCAAGACCCTCATTCCTTTCAACTCCGTAGATTGAAGATTCATCCTCTCAAGGAAAAACTAGGGTTCTTCACCTTCTTCATCTCTAATCCTCTTGGGTCTCCAAATTAAGTCAAGGAACTCTTCAAGCCAAGTATGTAGGGTCATGAATGGGGAATTTCTTCCACCCTCTTGCCAATATCAAATCAATTTCAAGAATTAAAACTCCAATCATGATTTTATGAATTTATAGGGTTAGACCCAATTTTGATAAAATCTCTAATGATCTTCTAAGAATTCATTTCTCTTATGATTCAATCCATGATTTAAGACTATGTTTACATGTTTTATACTAAATTCTCTTATAAATCTATGTTTTCAATTTATGATTATTTATTCAATTTATGCATGAATTTCATTAATCTCAAGTTTATGTGTCATGGCCGGTCTTCAACATTGTTTTCGTTGCTAGTTCACGTACGTTAAGTATATTTATGAATTTCATGATTTCTAACTAGCCCATGCAAAACCAAGTGTGTTTCATGATTATACCTATGAGCACTATGCATGTTTTGGGAGTAGTACTTAGCACCGAGTAGGCCCAGGTTCAGCGTACCCAAGTCTTAGAATTACGTGCCACCATAGGTATGATTATGATAGGGTTCCTCGCCAGAGAGTGTTTTCCCTGCCCGAATAGGCTCATGAGTGATATCACGTCTTTTTTGTTCTTTGTCCTGGAAAGGCTTAAGATGTTCTACCAACTTGAGTAAGATAGTTGGGCATCATGTGCTTATTCATGATGGTGTCGGTTATGAGAATCTCTCATTGTTCCTCATGTTTTAAATTGTTCATGTTCAGGATTTATGATGTCATGTATATATTATATTTGACCCTTGATCAGTTTACGAGTTTTTACTTATGATTTTAAATATGTCAAGCTGCTTGATTTTACTTTCAAAATTTTAGGTCATTATGTTTCAGTTTATGATGAATAACTCATGTTTATGACTATCTCACGATCATGATTTTAGCATGTTGTCCCTACTCTCATACTTTATTTATCCTACATTCTCAGTACAGTCAAAGTACTGATCGCATCCTTTTATGCTATATCATCTCATGATATAGGTTCAGGTGATCAATCTCAATCACGCCACTAGATTCGATCTTGTCCGGCTTCAGCAGTTTTGGTGAGTCCTCATGATCTGAGGATGTCAATTTTGTTGCATATCCTTTTCTTATGACTTTCACTCTTAGACTTTAGTGGAGTAAGTTGGGGGTTTTGTCCCTTCAGCTCATCGTATAATTAGAGGCTTTCAGACATGATATATAGATATCCGGCTGTGTTGTCTTGTTGATTCTGTTTGTCATATTATGACATCTTAGACTTTTTCTTATGCCTTATGTTATGCTTTATGATTTTTTTCTTAAATTATGCTCTAAGTTATGTTATGCATGTTCCATGAGTTAGCTTGGATTCATTCGTGGTTCTAGGTCCCATGTTACGATCCGGGATCTATGCTCGGGTCGTGACACACAGTCCAACTTGTGGATCATATGTCAGTTCTACGGTCCATAACTAGATCCAGGTCCTCCGTGAGTTGTCAGCAGCAACAGTTATTTTCACCTCCGACATTTCTATCATTTTTTTCTCATCTCTCAAGTCCTAGTCTTATTCTCCTCTCTTCTCTAAGCCTCCACCTCAAAGTAAGCTTATTTTAAGCAAATTCAAAGTGTTTCACATGCTTCCATACAAAATTATGTCATCACCATCATCAAACTCCTAGGATTTCAAGGGGAAAACCATTTCCTAATATCAAGGCATACATTGGAGGTTCTCCCCAAGTTTGAGCTTGTTTTCTCCAATTACTTGATTGCAATTAAGGTATGTAAAAGAGAAATCATTGTTCTTCCCTACAATCGTTTCTTCTAGTCCAAGCAAGGTGATTTCCATGATTAGATAATGTTTGTACTTTAAATTTGGTAATCCCTCATGATTTACCATTATGGATATCATGAATATTTATGATTTACTATGAACTTTCGTTTGTCCCATTCTATGATTTTCCCAAGCTCACTCATGAAATTTTTACTTAAATTATGATTATGCTCTTTGATCAAAAGTATGAACTCTTTGTTGAAATGACTGGAGTCCTTCCTATGTTCTTGTACCGTGAATTATAAAATATATCTACGTATGATTTTCTCAACCTAATTACATGAATATTTACTACATTTTATAGGCTTTCAAACCAAGCATGATTTATGATTATGAGCTTTCAGATAAAGCATGATTGATAAGCATGACTATGATTATGTGCCTTTGGGCTACCTCATGAACATAATTTTAAGGGGAGTAAATAGTAAACCGAAAAGGCATAATTTTGTCCGACAAGTGCTTGAAACTACATTTACAAATGTAGAAATCTGGATCCTGCAGCTGTTTTGCACATATCCTTCATGTTCTCCAAAGAGGATGAAATTATAGAATCTTGGTAGAAAGTCAGTACATGTAAGTTGCCAACCCGACAAGGTAGGCGGTGGCTTAGCTGGTCTGTTATACCCCGGAAGCCCAAAGATCAGACCCGGGAGTTGAAATGAAGAAAAGCTTAAAAACTGGCACCAGGCATAGAACGAGTCTTGGGATGACTCATTGGTGCAACACACAAGTCGTGATGTGACTCGTGGGGAGGCCAGTGAGGAGTTTGGGAAGTTTGAGAAAAAAGACACCACGGGCATGACAACGACTCGTGGTCAGACCCCACAAGTCGTTAGATCAGCCGTGGGGTGGGTAAGGAAAGAAAAGAGAAGAAGGGAGGCAATGCACTTGATGGGAGGACCCCACGAGTTGTGGTCAGTCCCCACGATTCGTGGGGTAAGTCGTGGTTAAGCAGGGAAGGTTTTGTTGAAGCCCAGATAGTATACTTCACAGATGGTGACCACGAGTCGTAGTCACCAGATCACGAGTCATTAGGTCTCCCGCTATGAGCCCAGGAGAATTATTGAGCAGTGTACTTCGCGACCGACTCCACGAGTCGTGGTCCTAGGGGACGAATCGTTAGGTCCGCTGTTAGGACTGTTCGCGTGATTTGTGGGTATATAAAACGACACGCAAGTGCACGTGGTCGAACAAGTAGTAAAGTGGCTTTAGTAAGCCAAGTATCGATCCCACAGAGACTTGGATGAAGTGCAATTTGCTCAAGTGTACTATATTTTGATTCAAAAAATGCAGACAACAGTGTAACCAACAGTTTGATATTTTATTTTCTAATTTTTTATACTAAAGCTAAAACAATTATCTACTTTGAGTCTGAACTATGAATGAGAGCATGCTGAGGTTAAACGAACATGTAATGAAATTGATTATCATCATAATTTGGTTAATCTTTTCCTCCAGTTGCTAGCCAAGAACTATTGCCAAGAGATTAAAACTCTCGTATTTAACCTCACTTAAGAATCATGAACCATCCACCTACATTTCTGTGATTAAATGCAATTCATGTTCTAGCCATACAAATCCGGTTCCTAAATTGACTAAGACGACTTTCAGGTATATTTCTATCCTGAAAGTAAATCAATTCCCAATTTTCCCAAATCAAGTAAAGAACATATCCTATTAATTCACAACTTTCCTGCTCTCTCGAGTGAAACCAGACTTTTTAGATGTACATTAACGTAGGCCACACATTAATGCAGTAAGAACAAGAATTAATAGAACAACATGGAAGAAAAGATGAAAAACCAAAGAATCAATGATCACATTTCATCACAATTGTTCATAACCTCAGCAAGAAAAGGAATTAGCCACTCATTTGTGGATTAAACATCTTAAAATGAGTATTAATCATACAAGCAATTGAATTAAAGAAGAAAGAAAGAGAGAAAAAACCCTGATATTTTCGTCCCTCAACTGCCTGTAACCCACGTTCTTGCTCCACCAAGTCAGAATATCTCAAATAAAACCTAAGTGTGCTATTTATAGTAGTAGGACTTTTTCCCGGAATAACAAGCAACATGTCACGGAGTGCATCGCGGAGCACTGCCTCCGTGACACGCCACTAACGCGAAGGCTCTCTGGAATTCACCCGAAATTGGCCCCGGCAGCACCCTTCCACGTTGGCAGCGTGTCACGCTGCTTGGGCAGTGCGTTGACACCTCTTGGTCGCGCAGCCAACCTGCCGTGGCACGTTGCCAATGTGCAGGTGGGCTGTTGTGATCAGCCTGCCTGCCGTGGCACGTTGCCGACGCGCAGGTGGGCTGTTTTGTGCCTCCTCTTTGCTGACGTTCGCGGGTTAATTCTGTTTCCAAGCCTCTACTTCACCAACTCATAGATTAGTTGCTCAAAAGTCATCAAAACCTACAAAACAAAGGCTAATCATGTTGGTTAGCACTTATCCTCACATTCATATAAAATTACATGAAAATGTATACAATAACTTAGATAAACAAGACTAATTTAAGTCATAAAGCGTATCTCGGGTATGCTATTTTTGCCCGTGATCAAGGACCACCTGGCAGTTATTTTCTATGAATTTGGTAAGGGCTTTTCTGTAATTCCTAAGATCCTAAGGCATAAATTACGACTTTTTGAGTTATGAATAGTGAATTTTAAAGGGGTAAAGATCATTTTAGGCCTCATTCATTCATGCATGCAAGGTAGAAGACTTGAGAGGACGATCAAGCTTAGAATTCATCAAAAAAAAATTTCAATTTCCTATTGTGCATCTAAAGAAGTGTTAGAATCATCTACCAATAGGTATGTAGGGTTACAAATGGGTGGTTTCTTTCACACCCATGCCCAATCCCTCTCTAAAGTGTGAAATTCTATATCTAATCTATGGAGTTTTAACCCAAATGCATGAATCTCCTATTTCTATACATGGGTATGATTTGAATATGATTCTACTATTGAATTTTGAAGCATGAGCAAATTTTATAATGTTTTCAATTTAAAATCATGATTTTAGTTTTATGAATTAAAAGTCCATAGATGAGATGTTCATGAAAGATGAGATTTGTGATGAGTGTATGATGATAATGAGATATTATGATGAAAAGCATGATTTGAAGCTACCCATCTTTACAATTATGTTTTCGATGAGAATTGAGTATTTCTAAGTATGACAAAGTTTTGGGCAATGCCCACATGTTAAGTATGAATGATGATTTTCCCGAATTAAGCTTACCACATTTTTTTGGAGCGAAGACTCCCAATTATATTTTCAGCTTGTGGTATAATTTTGAGTTAAAGTTTTCCTACATATATCTTACCACATGGTTTTGGAGCGAAAGCTCCCAGTTATGTTTTCAGGTTGTGGTATGATTTGAGCTAAAGCTCCTCATATGCATGATTCCATATTGGATGTATTTGAGTATTGAGCTTCGTCAATGGACGATATTGAGCTTCGTTATAAAACAATATAGAGCACATGCATGTTTTGGGAGTAATGTCTAACACCGAGTAGGCTAAGGTTCGATCACCCTATGCCTCAGAACTACACACCAATGTAGGTTTACACTACTATATATTACTTTGGGACCTCCCTTGTGATCTTCGCCTGCCTGAATGGGCCTTCAGCTTGATATCGATATCGATATCGATATCGATATCATGGTATCGTCCTTAGCTCTGGCAAGATTTGGCATGACTCTACTCACTTGAGTGTGATAATTGGGATCACGTAAGCTCTATCGTGGTATATCGGTTAAAAGACGAGTCTCCCATTGTTCCTCATGATTTCAGATATGCATATTCATTACTCATGAGACTTATATATATATGCATGTACTAAAGCAGATTTGACTCAATGTTCAGCTTTACTTATGAATGTCAGAATTCAGCTTTGAGTCAATCAATTCATCTATTATGTCATGAAGTTATGTTATGTTACGTTATGATGAGATCATGATTTCAGAAAGAATGCATGCAAGCCCTACTCCCAGATTCTTAATGCTTATGTTATATTATGCATTGTCTTTAAATGATTTTTTCTTTACTTGAGCGGTTTTACTTACCTTGCATACTCGATACATTCCATGTACTGACCGCATACTCTATGTTGTATCGTTTCATGATACAGGACCCGGCTCTCAGGTTTAGCCCCGCTCATAGTTAGCTTATCAGAGTTAGCATTTGCATTGTTGGTGAGTCCTCATCTCTCAAGGACTATACTATTTAGAATTCTTAAGTGTATTTAAATTTCAGTTTGTTTGAGTAATTTAGGGTCTTGTCCCATCAACTCGTCATGTTTAGAGGCTTTTCAAATATATGCATGTATTCAGTTTCGATATTGTATCCTGATGTTATGGTTGATATAGACTTCCGCTATGATTATATTGTTGATCTTTTTTAGTTCCCTTGATCGAGTTAGATGTATGCTTATCCATAGGTCAACTTAGGGTCTCTCGTGGCTCCTTGTCCCGTGTTACGATCCGGACCTCCGTTCGGGTCGTGACAAACTTGGTATCAGAGCCATAAGTTTGAAGTTTCCTAGGGTGTCTGAAAGTTGCGTTAAGTAGAGTCTTTTTTCATAGGTGTGAAGCACGCCATACTTATGACGAAGAGGCCACGAGACGTTTAGGAAATGTTCCTTTCTTTCATGATCTATGTCGTGCGATGAAAAGTCTTTCTATCCTTCTAATTCATGTTATTCGCGATTGTAGAATCATGGCTCCTCGAAGAATGAATGGTAGGAGAAATGGGAATGGTGAAGTGTCACGCCCCACCTTGGGAGGCATGACTGGAACCTGGTGCTCTTACTAAGACCTGGACTGCTGGACTCCTGAGCCTAAGCACTTCTGGTGCCAGACTGGCTCTAACCCTGGGTTCATGGAACCAACGGGCTATATGATCTTGGGTAGAATTTCATGCCCAAGTGATACTCAAATGCTTGATTTGGCCTTGTTTGTATATCATTATTGTGTACATTCTCATGTGATTTGTAGTTAAATGTGAATTTATACTAACCAACATGATTAGTGTTGTTTTGCAGGTAAAATGGAATTTTGGAAAGCTAAGATACATGTTGGTAAAATCGGGAATGGACTTGGAAACAAGGAATGGAAAAGGACATGGAAGATCAGCAAAAACAAGGGCTCCACGATGGAGCCGTGTCATGTTGCCATCGCGGAGGCACTCTGCCTCAGAGGAAATAAATTTGGCAATTTCCAGTGGAGGTGCGCGATAGCACCGTGTCACATTGGCCAAGCTCCGCGATGCAGGCCGTGGCACGTTGAGGTTAGATTGCCTTGGGGGGCCGACTTCCAGTGAAGGTCCGCGATACCTCCGTGCCACAGAGGGAGTGCTCCGCGATATACTCTGTGCCACGTTGCTTGTTATTTCGGGAAAAATTCTCAATAGTATAAATAGCACACTTAGGTTTTATTTTAAAACATTCTGACTTGGTTGAGCAAGAACGTGGGTTACAGGCAGTTGAGGGGACGAAAATTCTAGGGTTCTTCTCTTTCTCTTTCTCTCTTATCTCAATTGTTTGTATGAATTACACTTATTTGATGATGTTTAATCTGCAAATGAGTGGCTAAATTCACTTCTTGCTGAGGTTAAGAACAATTTTAGTGGAATGTAATTGTTAATCATTTCAGTTTTCATCTTTTCTTCAATGGTTGTTCTATCAATTCTTGTTCTTACTGCATTAATGTTTGGCCAATGTTAATGTATATCTAAAAAATTCAATTTTGATTTTGAAAAGGAAAGAAATTGGAAAGATGTGAATTGGTAAGATATGATCTCTTCTTAGTTTGGAAAATTGAGAATTGATTTATATTCAGAATAGAAATATATCTGAAAGTCTTATTAGTCAATTAAGGAATCGGGAATGTATGGCTAGAACATGAAATTCTTTTATCACAGAAATGTAGATTAAGGCTCATGATTTTTAAGTTGGATAGGAGTCGAAAGTTCCAACTCATAGGCAATAATTCTTGACTAGCAACCGAAGGAAAGATTAACTGAATTGTATTGATAAATTAATTCCCTGCATGTTCGTTTTAACCTCAGCTTGCTCATTACTATTGTTCAGACTCACTTTATAATTTTGCCTTAGACTCTTATTAATCAGTAAACTCAAACTCCCCAAATATTATTTATTTGGTTGTCTGCATTCTTAAAGATATAGTTCATTAACACTTAAGTTAATTAGTACCGTAGCTCAGTCCCTGTGGGATCGATACTTGGCTTTACTTAAGCCACTTTACTACTTGTTCGACCACGTGCACTTGCGTGTAGTCACCACAGAAACCCCGAACAAGTTTTGGCACCGTTGCCGGGGACTGGCAATTGGTAAAAGTATTTTCTTAGTGTTAGTCTACAAATTCTATTTAAGTGCTGACAACTTGATCTTAGCCTTTCTCTTGCAGATATTGAATTCTTCTGAACACTGGCAAGAGACAAGGAGTTGGTGGATTCACACATAGAGCCGGAAAGACAATTTCATCGTCAAAGAAGGGAAGCTCTAGAGAAAAAGCTACAGTTGCTCAGACAGGCAATTCTAGAGCAACAACAGAATCCACCACTTGTGAGGGTAGTGTTAGTGCCCGAGAAAATGGCAGCTAGGCCGGTTCGCGAAGTGGAAATCCCACATGCTAACATGTTACATCAAGTATTCGCAGACCAGAGCCAGGAGGGAGGTTTGAGCTTAAACAGAACATGGTGCAATTGTTGCACACCAGCGGGCAATTCACAGGTCTCCCTCATGAAGATCCACAACAACATCTCCAAAACTTTTTGGAGATAAGTGACACTTACATTCCCGCTGGAGTATCATCCGACTACGTGAGGCTTACATTATTCCCATTTTCATTATTGGGGGAAGCAAAGAGCTGGTTGAAAGCTGAACCACCTAACTCTATCACCACTTGGGATGATCTCGCAAGAAAGTTTTTGATAAGATTCTTTCCATCCGAGAAAACAACAAGACTTAGAAGTCAGATTCTAAGTTTTAAATAAAGAGAGGGGGAGAATTTGTATCAAGCTTGGGAAAGGTTCAAATCATTGCTAAGGGATTGTCCTCACCATCACCAGTCCAATGATGTGCTGGTGCATACTTTCATAGAGGGTTTGGAACCCCACACAAAAATTTTGCTAGACTCAGCAGTTGGGGGACAAGCATTAGAAAAAGACTTATGAGGAGCTGTATACTTTGTTAAATCGTATTTCACAGGGAAATCCAGAGTGGAATGCGGACTCTTCAAGAGGAGGAACAAGGAAAGCGACAGGAGTCTTTGAGGTGGATGGTTTTACAGCTATCGCTGCACAGATAGCTGCATTGCAAAATCAACTCCACACCCACTTCTGCAGTATGAGCTTGAATCAACCACAAGCCCTAGTTAATGTAGTGCAGCAGGTTTGGTGTGAAGTATGCGGTAGTAATGAACACTCAGCTGGGTGTTGTGGTGCAAATCCAGATTCAGTGAACTTTGTTGGGAACATCCAGAGAAATAATCACCAGCAGCAGTATGGCAATAATTACAACTCAAATTGGAGGAATCATCCGAATTTCTCTTAGGGTAGTAACAGCCATCAAGGGCAGAGTTCGAATCAGGGTATGCAGAGAAATCAAGGGGGGCAGCAGAATTATCAGTCTCAGTACAGAGGAAACAATGCACCTCCTCCACCAACTAACAGCATTGAGGAAATGTTCAAAACAATGATAGCTAACCAAGCTCAAATGCAGGATGATTATGTGAATTAGCAGCAGACTTAAAAAACAACCAGTTAGCTACAAAGGCGTTGGAGTACCAGTTTGGACAACTAGCTGGAGCTCAAAACACCAGGCCCAGAGGAGGACTACCGAGTGACACTGAATCGAATCCCAAGCAGGTCAATGCAGTGACCACAAGGAGTGGTTTACAACTCAAGGAGGTGGAACCAGAAAGATCACCTCAGCAATCAGGAGCAGTGGAAAAAGATAGGTAACATGATGATGAGAGGGGGAAGGAGAAGGCAGCTGAAGCAGAAAGACCACCACCCCCGTTCCCTCAAAGATTAAAGAAACACAAGGAGGAAGCTTGTTTTAAAAAGTTCATGGAGGTGCTTAAACAGGTACACATTAATTTACCTTTGGTTGATGTTTTGCAGGGAGTACCTAAATATGCAAAGTATATCAAGGACATCGTAGCTAACAAAAGCAGTTTGACGGAGTATGCTACGGTGGCTCTTACTGAGGAGTGCACTTCCCAAATTCAGAACAGGTTGCCAACAAAGCTCAAGGACCCTGGGAGCTTTACAATTCAGATCACAATCGGGCAAAGTATCCGAGCTTGCGGACTACGTGATTTTGGAGGAAGCATAAACTTGATGCCGACCTCAGTTTTCAAGAAGTTGGGGCTGGGCAGTCCTAGACAAACTACAGTGATCTTGCAGTTAGTGGATCATTCTTTGGCCAGACCAGATGGCATTATGGAGGATGTGCTAGTGCAAGTGGGCTCCCTCATCTTCCCGGTAGATTTTATTGTCTTAGATTTTGAGCTGGATGCGGAAGTTCCATTTATTTTGGGACGTCCTTTCTTGGCAACCGAGAGAGCTTTAATTGATATAGTTGCAGGCCAGCTAACCATGCGAGCGCATGACAAAGTGGAGGTATTTGATGTGTATAAGGCCATGAAGCTTCCGGCCATCTATGAGGAGCTTTCAGCAATCAATGTGCTAAACCAAGAAGAAATTCTTCAGATTGTTGATTCTCAAGATCCATTGGAGAGAGCGTTGATGAGCTCGGATCATTTCGGAGATAGAGATACTTATGAGATGGTGCAAATGTTGAATGAATCAAAATGCTAAACTACTCTGTGACCAGCAAGGTCACCAACTATTAATTGAATAAGGCCCCACACGGCCATCATAAACAAACTAAAACATAGACACGGCCTCACACGACCGGTACAACTAATCACACGGAATATACAATCGGCAAGCCTCTAAAAATACTGATAAGATGGTCGGGACAGGGCCCTAACCTACCCGTACTGTACAACAAAAGAAAAAATGAATAAACCTCTAGCTGTCAAGCTCCGGATGACAGGAGCTGATGACTCTGTGTGCTGGCTGGAATTACGAGGGATCGACTCCTCGTCTATGAGTACCTGCAGGCAAGTAATGCAGCGCCCCCAAACGGGCGTCAGTACCACCGGTACTGAGAATGCAAAGCAAAACTGAACATAACTAAAGATAAACAGTATACTGGTAATTACTGAAATGACAGTGGATAGCTAAAACTATCTGGAATAGCAGAATTTGTACCGAGCTTAACTATACTGGAAAGAAGATAAGAATCATACCCGTCGATGCAGCGTCCTACTATCTATCAATTTAATAAGTGACATATATATATATATATATATTTAATAAGTAACACATATATATAGCATACAAGAACCTATACCAGCCCCCATAAGCCGGAAGGTGCCAATCAACACGCAATCTATAAACCCCTACCTGGGTCACCATCAAAAATAAATTCACTCCACTCATCTAATAACTACGAGCACCCCGTCGGCCCCTTGGGTATGTAGCATGGGCTCTCTGGGCCCCTGACTATAACTGTATCTGAGTCTAGAGGACTCCTGTAACTGTAATCTGAGATCTGTATCTGTAATCTGTAATCTGTGCCCTGGGCGCAAGCGCTCGACAGGGTATGCTATAATGCTGATCACCCTGCTATGAGGAATGTTGCATCCAATTTTTGTCCTACTGCGGACGACATGTCACTCCTTGGAGTGACGTATCCTCAATCTCTGGCGGGCGAGTTGACACAGCTATTAACCCTGCGGCGGTAAGGAGCTCTAAGGGTGCCCACATAACACAATCAGGTCTCAACAAATAACAATAATCACATATAACATGTATAATAAATCTGATAATACTGTTCATGTTCTGATATTCTATTTTGATTCTCTGGCTGAATTAAACTAAATCTGGTACTGGGTCTGAAATAATATCTCATTGTTTAATACTAATTTACTGACTTTTATTCTGAATACGACATAATAACTCAAACATGCTTACTGAATTCACACTGGCATAATACTCGGCTTCTGAAACTTTCTTCTGGTATTTACTCTATTTTACTATGCTAGAATTACTAACTTGCCGAAGAAACTGGCTTTACATACCTCAGTTACTGACTTCTTGGCTAACAGGTGTAGCTCGGCCAATATCCAGCTATTTCTTCCAACTGTGTTCATATTTATAGCAATTAGAACTAAATTCATAAATATTCCGGAAGAAAACACTACTTTGAATATATATATATAGCCCAAACTTTGACTTATTGAAAAATAGTCGAAAACTCGCTATTTCTCGGAAGTCCAGAAGGGAGAAATACTCACTTTAGGGCTAGGAGTATATTGATACTAGTTTGGAGCAATTTCACTTACCTTAGCTCGGTAGGACGACGGTTCGCCGGCCGAATTTTATGAAACTAACTCTGTAGGAATGCTCCCTGCAGCTTAATACTTCACTACCAGAGATTAATTCGAGTTTGGACCGCGTTTAATAGCGTAAACGAAAGGAATTTCAAAGAAACTCTTTGGACCCTCTGTTTTCTGGTTTGTTCTCTGGAAATTCTGATAATTATCCTTAAAAACTCGAAGTGGGGGCTTTATATACTTGGGGCTGAACCTCACCTCTGTGGCACGTTGGCCATCGCGGAGGTGAGCCTTCCGTGACACGTTGGCCATCGCGGAGGGGATCTGCCCAGCCTCCTCTTACGATGGTTCGACGTGGCGCTTGTCCGGTCTTTCCTCGGGCCTTTTTCTAACATGTGTGGCATTCTAAATCTCTTAACCAACATGCAAATAGGCCATCTAAATGTCAAGAATTTATGGGGTATAACATGAAGGCCAAGAGGATGGCAATGGGAACGGGCACCAGCAGGCCCCACCAACTCAGGAGCACAAGCACTAGAGCCAGTTGCTCATGCTGAGTTGCGGGCTGCTATTTAGATGATTGAGCAGGCCTTGACCGCTCAGGTCAATCAGCAAGTCGTTGCGCATGTTCCGTAAAATGGCAATGCAGCGGCTTCTAGAGTTAGAGACTTCTTGAGGATGAACTTACCGGAATTCCTTGGGTCCAAGGTAGATGAGGACCTGCATGAGTTCTTAGATGAAATTTTCAAGATCACCCAAGTCATAGGGGTGAATAAAGTTGAGTGCACAGAGTTGACCTCTTACTTGTTGAAAGGGGTCGCGCACATCTGGTTTCGCCAATGAAAGGATAGCAGGGTCACCAGAGTAGGTCCTGTCACTTTGGATGAGTTTCATGTTGCATTCTTAGATTAGTTCTTCCCTCGTGAGATGAGGGAGCTAAAGGAAGCTGAGTTCGTAAATATGAAGCAAGGGAGGATAACGGTGCAAGAGTATTCCCTTAAGTTCACTCGCCTATCGAAGTACGCCCCAGAGTTAGTGGCTGATCAGCAGGCATGAGTGAGTAGATTCGTGCATGGATTAGCGGGCTATTTGTACAAGGATTGGAGGACCGCTATGCTCCATCAAGATATGGATTTCCCACGGATAGTATTGTACGCCTAGCAGATGGAGGCAGCACATCTAAGAGAAAGGGAGGCTAAGAGGGCCAAGACTGATGACCATAGATTCTCCCAGCCGAGATCAGGTGGTGGGCACCAACAGTAGACTCACCAGAGATCATCAGCTCTAGCGTCTTCGGCATTGAGTGTGTCATCCAGGCCTAGACATGATCAGAGAGAGCGAGCATCAGGCTCGAGGGGTCAGAGTAGCAGACCCGCAGATTCTAGCATCCCAGCTTGTTGCAGATATGGTCGGGGGAACACAGGCTAGTGCTTGGCAGGTTCAGGTGCTTGTTTTGGGTGTAGGAAGCCTGGACACATTCTTAGATATTATCCAACAGCGATACAGGATCAGGTTGGGGGCCGAAGCCCAACTTCTAATTCAGTAGCTCCTCCCGCACGCTCAGCCCAATAGGGGGAATCGACTAGCACAACTGGAGATCAGCGCCAGAACAGATTCTATGCCTTAACATCCCGTCAGGAGCAGGAGATCTCCCCAGATGTGGTCACTGGTATGTTATGAGTTTTCCATATTGATGTTTATGCTTTGTTAGATCCGAGGGCTACCTTGTCTTTTGCGGCACCTTATATGGCCAGTAGTTTCGAAGTCAGTCCCGAAGTCTTGTTAGAACCCTTTTTAGTTTCTATTCCAGTAGGTGACTCAGTTATAGCTAGATGGTGTATAGAGGTTGCCCAGTCTTAGTCCTTCAGAAGGTCACCTCAGTAGATTTGATAGAGTTAGCTATGACCGATTTTGATATTATTCTTGGCTTGAATTGGTTATTTTCATGATATGCTTCAGTTAATTGTAGAACCCGGGCAGTAGAGTTCAGATTTTCGGGTGATCCAGTCTTAGAGTGGAAGGGTAGTTCAGTTGTGCCTGTAGGTTGTTTCATTTCCTACCTTAAGGCCAAAAAGATGATTTCTAAGGGTTGTGTGTACCATCTAGTTAGGGTTAAGGATGTTGAGTTCGAGACCCCGACTATCCAGTCAATTCCAGTAGTATGTGAGTATCCAGAGGTCTTTCCAGATGATTTACCGAGAATCCCTCCCAGGCGGGAGATCGATTTTGGTATTGACCTTCTTCCCAACATGTAGCCTATATCTATCCCTCCTTACATGTAGCCTATATCTAAAGAAGTTGAAGGATCAGTTGAAGGACCTGTTAGATAAGGGTTTCATTAGACCGAGCAAGTCTCCATGGGGTGCACCAGTCTTATTTATCCTAAAGAAGGATGGTTCCCTTCGAATGTGCATTGATTATCGGCAATTGAACAAAGTCACCATCAAGAACAGGTATCCTATACCCAGGATTGATGATTTATTTGACCAGCTTCAGGGTGTCAAGTGTTTCTCAAAGATAGATCTCAGATCCGGGTATCATTAGCTCAGAGTTTGGGAGTGCGATATCCCGAAGACAGCCTTTAGGATGCGGTATAGTCATTATGAGTTTGTAGTTATGTATTTTGGACTAACAAATGCTCCTGCAACTTTTATGGACTTGATGAGCAGGGTGTTCAATCCATACTTGGATACGTTCGTGATTGTGTTCATCGATGATATCTTGATATACTCTCAGAGCAAGGAGGAACATGTCGCTCATTTGAGAATAGTGCCTCAGACTCTTAAGGATCGCCAATTGTATGCCAAATTCAACAAGTGCGAGTTATGGTTGAACTCCGTAGAATTTTTAAGCCATGTGGTATCAAGTGAGGGCATCAAGGTGGATTCTTAGAAAATAGAGGCGATGAAGAATTAGCCTAGACCGGTGAATCCTTTAGATATTCGGAGGTTCTTGAGTTTAGCTGGCTACTATCGGAGATTTGTTGAGGGTTTTTCATCTATTGCAGCGCCTTTGACCAAATTGACCCAGAAGAAGGTGAAGTTCCAATGGTCGGAGGCTTGTGAGAAGAACTTCCAAGAGTTGAAGACTCGACTGACTTTAGCACCAGTGTTAACTCTCCCCGAGGGTACTGATGGGTTCGTGGTGTATTGTGATGCTTCGAGAATCGAACTCGGGTGTGTATTGATCCAACGTGGTAGAGTGATAGCATATGCCTCTAGACAGCTGAAAGTCCGTGAGAAGAATTACCTGACCCATGATCTTGAATTGGTCGTGGTGGTGTTCCCATTGAAGATATGGCGACATTATTTGTATGGGGTCCACGTGGATGTATTTATGGACCATAAGAGTTTACAATATGTGTGCACACAGAAAGATCTCTATCTTAGGCAACGGATGTGGTTAGAGCTACTCAAGGACTACGATATGAGTGTCCTTTACAGTCCGGGTAAGGCTAATGTGGTAGCGGACGCACTTAGTAGAATCTCTATGGAGAGTGTGTCCCATGTAGATGAGGGGAAGAAGCAGCTGGTGAAAGATGTACATCGACTTGCAAGGTTGGGAGTTAGGTTGGTCGACTCGACCGATGGCGGTGTTATTATGCAGAACAAATCAGAATCATCCTTGGTGACTGATGTGAAAGCTAGACAAGATGAGGACCCGATTTTTGTAAAGTTGAAGGAAGTCATTCATAGTCAGAAGGTGAAGGTCTTCTCCCAAGGGGAAGATAGTGTGCTTCGGTACTAGGGTCACTTATGTGTTTCGGATGTCGATGATTTGAGGAGTCAGATGTTTCACGAGGCTCATGGATCCAAATATTCTATCCATCCGGGTGCCACCAAGATATACCGTGACTTACGAAAAATCTATTAGTGGAATGGTATGAAGAAGAATATTGCAGAATTTGTAGCCAAGTGTCTGAACTGTCAGTAAGTAAAGGTCGAGCATCAAAGGTCGGGAGGCGTACTTCAAGATATTAGCATTCCCACTTGGAAGTGGGAAGAGATTAACATGGATTTCATAACAGGATTACCTCATACTCGCCAACAATATGACTCTATTTAGGTGGTGGTAGACTGGCTAACCAAGGTTGCTCATTTTCTACCGGTGAAAACCACAAACTCGGTGGAGGATTATGCCAAACTATATATTCGGGAGTTAGTCCGATTGCATGGAGTGCCCTTATCCATCATTTCAAATCGAGGTACTCAATTTACCTCTCAGTTTTGGAGGTCATTTAAAAAAGGACTTGGTACACAGGTTAAACTCAGCACAACATTTCACCCGCAAATGGATGGTCAAGCGGAGCAGACAATCCAGACTCTCGAAGACATGTTGAGAGCATGCGTGATGGACTTCAAAGGTAATTGGGATGATCACTTGTGTCACGCCCCGCCTTGGGGGGCATGACTGGCACCTGGTGCCCTACTAGGACCTGACTCGCTGGACTGTTAAGCCTGGGCACATCTGGTGCCTGGCTAGCTCTAACTCACATTTCTAGATACAAAGGGCTATATAACGGCTGTAAACACAGCCCCCGGCCTATTGGCCTATAGCCTTCTGTACCTGTATTATCAGCTGACCAGAAACAAGGTAATTCAGGGGAACCTATGCGGGCCGATAAGGCCACCATGCTGTCTAGTTATCTGCAATTCAATCATAACGTATTAAAAAGCTACGTGACCGACAAGGTCACCACTACTGAGAACTATGGCCCCACACGACCATCACAATAGAAAGAAGGAATGCTAACAACTATACGACTGCACGGCCTCTCACGACCGGCTCATCTGACCACAGGGAATATAAACAGACTGCAAGCCTCTAGGAAGGATAATAGAAATGATCGGGATAGGGGCCACTGTACAATAAAAAGAACTGGACTACACCTCTAGAAATTCAGTCTCCGGATGACAGGAGCTGAATACTCAACCGCTGATGGGGATCACGTAGTATCGCCTGCTCGTCTATGGGTACCTGCAGGCAAGTAATGCAGCGCCCCACTGGGCGTCAGTACCGCTGGTACTGAGTATGTAAAGCAACTGAAATAATATAACTGAAAACAACATCTGAAAGCAATAATATGACTGATGAAGCTGAAGTAGAAGGAATAACTTAACTGTCTGATAATGTAAACTTTACCTTCTCACAATCTTTACTGGAAGGGATAAGAGTCATACTTGGAACGTATCGTGCTACTGCTGATCTACTTGTATCTAACATAACATGGCATAATATGAAATAACATAACATAGCACACACAAACCTTACCCGGCCCCCATAAGTCGGGAGGTACAACCAACACAGAATCTATACCCCTACCCTGGTCATCCCATCTCCTATAGTGGTTGTAAGCATCCTGCCGGTCCCAGGGTATGCACTTGGGCTCGCTGAGCCCCTAACTATAACTACATCTGAGTCCGAAGGACTCCTGAATCTGCACCCGGGCGTATCCACTCGACTGGGGTGTGTAAGGGCCGATCAAGGCACAAATATGGGGGAAAAACTGGCATCCCATCTTCGTCCCCTGGCGGGACGGCATGCCACTCCGTAGAGTGTCGTATCCTCGTCCTCTGGCGGACGAGTCGACACAGCTATTAACCCTGGGCGGTCATGGATGCTAGGTAATCCAACCCCAAACAACACAACGGTCTCAACTGGTAATACTGTCTGGGTATCTCACATGCTGAGGCTAATAGGGGTGAAGTATCATATATATTACATGCTGAGCTAATGATAGTAATTTGTACGTATGTAATACGTGCTGAGGCAGGTAAAGATATATGAATATGAATATAGTCTCCTGTCGGCTGTACCGGGCAAATGCTATATAAGACAATGTTTCTACTAAAAATTCTGCTGTTTACTAAGTTTCTGTATACACTATATGATGGACCAGTGATAGAAATAGGTATATACTTAATACATGCTGAGACTGGAAATACTATATACGTATGTACGAATATAGTCTTCTGCCAGACTATACTGAGGCTAATGCTGAACATGATATAGACTTCCTGCTGAAACTATACTGTATACTGATTTTCTATAGTAACATGAGTTACTATTCCTGACATACTTTCTAAACTTTATTTTAGTCTACTATTCTATGTCTGAAATGCTTTACGGATACTAAACTACTCCGCGGGGTTTCAGCTGAACACAACAATATCTTAACGTAGCATATTACATCACATACTGACAGGTCTCGTACACGTTACAGCCCAATGCTTCTCATGTTGTACCAATGTTCATAATAACGCAATACTGAACTATACTGTATCTGAGATATTATCTGACTATCTGATGTTGCTTTACTAACTTTGATTCTGAGTATATGTATATCATAATATCATAAAAACATGCTTACTAAATTCAAACTGGACTTAGTGCTTGACTTATAAGTTCTTTTTTCTGTACATCACGCTATCTATCGTACTGGATTACTAACTTGCCGAAGGAATTAGCTTTACATACCTTATCCTTGAATTATTCATCTGTCGGACGAGGCTCGGCCGGTACTTCACTATTTTCTCCCAACTGCATTCATAAACATATCAATTAACACTAAATACAACTTTATTTCAAAAGGCAACGTCACTTTCGATATAGTTTATAGCCTAAACTTAGGCTTATCGAAAGACGGCCAGAAACTCGCTATTTTTCAGCGGCCCAGAAGGGAGAAATATTTACTTCTCAGCTAGGAACACATAGACACTAATTTAGAGCAATTCCACTTACCTTAGCTCGGTGGCTCGACGATTCGTCGGCCGTATTTTATAAAACTGAATCCGTAGGAATGCTCTCTGCTGCTAAATACTTCGGTATCTAGGATTAATTTGAGTTTGGGCAGCGTTTGGCAGCGTAATCGGACGAAAATTATTTAATTTCTTCGTTCCTTTCTTCTCTCTCAGCGTTTGCCTCTGTTCTCTGGAAAATTTTTAAAGGTTATAGCATTTAAAACCGAAGTGGGGCTTTATATACTTGGGCCTGAACCTGGGCAACATGTCACGGAGCCATCGCGGAGGCCTCACCTCCGTGACACGCTGCCATCGCGGAGGGGCTCTGCCTCGGCTCCTCCCGCGATGGTTCGACGGGTTTCTCGTCCGTTCTTTTTCCCGGGCCTTTCTCTAGCACGTATGACCTTCAAATACGCTTAACCAACGTGCGAATAGGTCATCTAGGTGCCGAGAATTCTACGGGGTATAACATTCTCCCCCCCTTAAGAACATTCGTCCTCGAATGTATACTGCCATCTAGAGGACTTACTTAGCTTACTTGTTTAGAAAAATTTTGGCAGAGTATCCCCTGTAATATGGACTATAGCAAAAACCTGAAATGCAGAAAAGTCCAACACAGGCACTGCACGTAATATTCTAGGATCCACTGGATAACTAAATATCAATCTTTCTCATTTACAGACATACAACCATATGGTACTGCATGAGTAATAATACGGGCATACCTGTCGCCTAACTGGGCCTGAAATAGGTGAGGATATCTGGTCCTCATATCTTCCTCTGCTCCCCAAGTTATCTTCTCTCGGTTCTTGTTACGCCCTAATACCTTGATAGACGCAATATCTTTAGTGCGGAGTCTGCGAATCTATCTGTCTAGGATAGCTACTGGGACCTCTTCATAGGCCAGCTTCTTCGTAACCTGGATATTCTGGACTGGGACTACTCTGGACGGGTCCCCTATGCATTTCCTCAGCATAGCTACATAACAGACCGGATATATGGATTCTAATTCTGGAGGCAAATTCAACTAATGGTAACTGCTCATTTTGGCTATTACCGAAATCTAAAACATGTCTTCGAGCGTCTGAATTGGGCGCTCCGCCTGCTCATCTATCTGAGAATAGAACGCTGTACTTAAATTAATCTGCGTGCCCAAACCTTTCTGAAATGATTGACAGAATCTAGCTGTAAATTGTGCTCCTTCGTCTGAAATAATGGATACTGGTATTCCATGTAATCTGACTACCTTTCTGATATACAACTCAGCATAATCTTTGGCCGAGGAAGTAGCTCTTACTGGCGAGAACTGAGCTGATTTTTGTCAATCTGTCACTTATCACTCATATAGAGTCATGTCTGTGTTTAGTACGGGGTAATCTTGCTATAAAATTCATATTCATCGCTTCTCATTTCCAAAGAGGCACAGCTATGTTCTAAACTAACCTGCCTGGTTTCTGATATTCTGCCTTCAACTGTTGGCAGTTAGGACACTGGGCTACCAGTAGCTCTTTTTAATGTCATGGTACCTCTTTGTCGTATCGGGATGAAGGGAATAGCGGGCGTAATGTACTTCGCTCATAACCTGCTGGCGATGCCCCAAAATATCTGGAGTACAAATGCGGCCTTTATATCGCCACACTTCATCCCCGGGTATTTGAAAATATGTCATCTCTCCTTACTGAATCTTGTGTTCAAGTTAAACCTGGCTAGGGTTTCTATACTGCCGTTCCTTTACTTCCACCTCTAACCGCAATACTGCGATATTCTGTACTATCATTCTGTTATCCTTTATTTCTGCTATGCGAACGGCTAGACCGGCTAACTAGTAAAATTCTCGGGTGTACTCCCGCTGTTCAAGCGGTAAGTATGCCAACTCCCCATAGATCTATGGCTAAGGGCGTCTGCTACCATGTTAGCCCTTCCTGGATGATACAAAATTTTCGCTCTTGTAAGGCATAAGCTACTGCAGCTAACTGGGTAATACCCAAGTCGTGGGTGAGATAATTCTTTTCACGTTTCTTCAATTGCCTGAAAGTATAAACTATTACTTTACCATGCTGCACCAATCCTCTGTACCTTCTGGCGATACTAACACTGGAGCTGATGTTAACCTGGCTTTTAACTCTTGGAAGTTCTGCTCACACACCTCAGTCTACTGGAACTTCGCGGCCTTCTGTGTCAACTTAGTGAGAGGTGTTGTTTAAGGTGGAAAATCCTTCCATAGACCCTCTACGGTATTTGGCTAACCGCAGGGACTGCGTACTTCGGTCGGAGTGGTAGGTCTGGCTGTGTCTTCGCTATTTCAATTTTCTGTGTATCTGTCTGTACACCAACCTTCGACACAATGTGACCAAAAAAAGCTACTAAACTCAATCAAAATTTACATTTACAAAATTTGACATATAACTGACGGTCATACTGGTTTATTATACCAGAGAATCTGACAAGTAATCTACCGGTATAGTTAGAGCTTATCTTGCCTTCTGGCCGCATGCTAAGGCTACTTATTGCTGGGATAACCTGAATGACTGTCTGCGCACCTTGTGCCTTTATCTGATCAGAGGGTCCTAATACTGACCATGATCTCTAATGATCTGGCTACATAACCTTAAATGACTGAATAGTCGGGTTGAATGACCCGAATGTGATAGTAGTCTAGTAATGCTCTAACTGTACTACTTGAGTACTTATAGTTCGTGCATCAGCGCCAACTCGTGGGCATCTAATTGCTCTATTATTTTGCTTAAACCACTGTAAGGCTGGACTTAATCAACTTACTCCCAGGCGATCAATCTCTGGATCTCCACGGGGAGTCTACTGATCCCCTGGTCTTAATAAACACTATGCTAGCAGGGTACCGTTAATTTCTTATGCCTCGTGTGTATCCACTTGGATTTATACTGCTATTCTGGGGAATTCTCGGTCTTATGAGCTATTCTGTAAATACTGGCCCTCTGATAGGGCTCTGTATCTAAGTACCTTACGAAAACCAGCTGAAATACTAGTCTATCGCTGACTGCTGATGTGGACACTTCCTTGGGGTACCCACAGGTATTCTGACTGGGACGGCTGGCTGACTTATGAGGTGTCCTACATAACAACTGCTAGGTTGGCTAAGGCCGACTGTCGCCCACAAGGCTGGGAAAACGACGTATGACCACTTAGCATGCTAGAACAATTCTGGTATTGCTAATCTCTGAAATTTGCCTATTCGGTCTCTAATCCTGGTTCCGGCAAATGCACTACTGTTACCGATCTTCAGGGATGCCTCCCTGCTGATGCAGGCGACAGCTGGTCGGTAGACTGTCTAACTGCGCACTCATCATCTAGCCATCTGTCTTAGGTCAATAATTCTGGTAAGCTCCTAGAGCCTAGATCCGACAACAACACATGAATCTATCAACTTAATAACTGAGAACTGAGATAGTTTTTATGACTTCATACGTAACTCATACTTAATCCGCCCTCTCTCTTCTTCTTTTCTTTTTTTTTTAAGTCCCCCAATGCAATTTGTATAGGCTTTTTATTACTAATCAGCATCTGTGATTGTAGCCCTTATAGGCAGCCACTCACAACCTATCTATTATCTGTATATCTATATATCGCTAGCTACGTACAATATGTACTGATTTCTGCGGTAGTTCATAATCTCTGACAGGTTCTGCTGACTCTCACATCGTACATGATACATTGCTTCTACGGCCTAATACCATCTCTTGCCCTGACTTATCATTTCATTGCATTGCTACCCCATTCTGAAAGTAACATCATAAACATTCTAGTTATTGTCTGCTGTTTGAAATTCCACCACTCTTGCAATGTGGGGGTCAACGTCCGAATCCTGTAGCCTTACTATGCATATATTGAGAGCCCATGTCTATCTGCTGGGCCTTATCTCTAGGCCACACTAGATTAGAATTGCTGTATCGGTAACTTCTTAACTTTTCCATAGCGGACATACTGCGGTATTCTGAACTGCGATCTTACTGTCAGCGCGAAGCTTAATCCTTAATACAATACTTTATCAATCCGGGGTAGTTCTAATTTTCCCACAAGATCTGGCATTCCTGCTTCTTCCTCTCATCTTGCTTAAACTGAACTCTAGGGTTCATGGTACCTGCCTTTCATTGCTAATGAAATTATTGATCCAGCCTCGGCCTATACTCCTTCTGGCGTATATTCAAGCCCATATGATTCACCTGACCTCTATATCTTTCGAGGTCACAACTAGATCATAACTATAATCTTACAGGTATGTCTTACTATCTGTTAGCGTACATGGCAGACTTGGCCTTTTTCTGACTCAAACTTGACTATTATTAGACATTCATCCCTAGCAAGTCTGTTACCCCTACTTCGGGTAAGCTAACAATCTTACTTTCTTTACTGGCTTGTTATCATAAGGGTCTGTACAGCTTACGTAATCATAAGGGCTCTCTATATTTTCTACTACTTACTAGGATCAATCAACCCTTTTCGTATTGCAACAATAAAAGCATTCAACTGTACCGCACCCAAAAAGATGTATTTGGGATTCCTTCATTCTTTTTCTCTTTCTTATACTTACCTGGTGGTCTGACCTTATCTGTAATCATAATCAGATCTTATATAACTAATAAGTAAATCAACTCATATGTATATTATACTTCTGACTTCCTATTCTGACGTTATCAACGTATACTAGGAATAATGCCAATAAAGGTATCACGCTGGGAGGTCTCTGATACCTCTTCTTGCTGCTGTAGTTATCATGTTACTGACGGATGCTCTCTTCCGTTGCTATTTCTGATCTTCTGCCTGTGATAGAATAATGCTGATCTGCCTTTGTATCTGAAATCAAGAATACGGTGAGTTCTCAGGGACTCAACCCTATACTGTACCGCTCTAAAGCACGACTGACTGTGAAAGAAGGGTAACCATCATATCATGCCTCGCAGCCTCCTGCCTATGTGGTGCACAACACATCCATAGACAAGACTCTACTTAGCACGGCTTGCAGACTCCCTGGGATACGACCTGCTCTGATACCAAGTTTGTCACGCCCCGCCTTGGGGGGCATGACTGGCACCTGGTGCCCTACTAGGACCTGACTCGCTGGACTGTTAAGCCTGGGCACATCTGGTGCCTGGCTGGCTCTAACTCACATTTCTGGAAACAAAGGGCTATATAACGGCTGTAAACACAGCCCCCGGCCTATTGGCCTATAGCCTTCTGTACCTGTATTATCAGCTGACCAGAAACAAGGTAATTCAGGGGAACCTATGCGGGCCGACAAGGCCACCATGCTGTCTAGTTATCTGCAATTCAATCATAACGTATTAAAAAGCTACGTGACCGACAAGGTCACCACTACTGAGAACTATGGCCCCACACGACCATCACAATAGAAAGAAGGAATGCTAACAACTATACGACTGCACGGCCTCTCACGACCGGCTCATCTGACCACAGGGAATATAAACAGACTGCAAGCCTCTAGGAAGGATAATATAAATGATCGGGACAGGGCCCCGACCTACCCGTACTGTACAATAAAAAGAACTGGACTACACCTCTAGAAATTCAGTCTCCGAATGACAGGAGCTGAATACTCAACCACTGATGGGGATCACGTAGTATCGCCTGCTCGTCTATGGGTACCTGCAGGCAAGTAATGCAGCGCCCCACTGGGCGTCAGTACCGCTGGTACTGAGTATGTAAAGCAACTGAAATAATATAACTGAAAACAACATCTGAAAGCAATAATATGACTGATGAAGCTGAAGTAGAAGGAATAACTTAACTGTCTGATAATGTAAACCTTACCTTCTCACAATCTTTACTGGAAGGGATAAGAGTCATACCTGGAACGTATCGTGCTACTGCTGATCTAATTGTATCTAACATAACATGGCATAATATGAAATAACATAACATAGCACACACAAACCTTAGCCGGCCCCTATAAGCCGGGAGGTACAACCAACACAGAATCTATACCCCTACCCTGGTCATCCCATCTCCTATAGTGGCTGTAAGCATCCTGCCGGTCCCAGGGTATGCACTTGGGCTCGCTGAGCCCCTGACTATAACTGCATCTGAGTCCGAAGGACTCCTGAATCTGCACCCGGGCGTATCCGCTCGACTGGGGTGTGTAAGGGCCGATCAAGGCACAAATATGGGGGAAAAACTGGCATCCCATCTTCGTCCCCTGGCGGGACGGCATGCCACTCCGTAGAGTGTCGTATCCTCGTCCTCTGGCGGACGAGTCGACACAGCTATTAACCCTGGGCGGTCATGGATGCTAGGTAATCCAACCCCAAACAACACAACGGTCTCAACTGGTAATACTGTCTGGGTATCTCACATGCTGAGGCTAATAGGGGTGAAGTATCATATATATTACATGCTGAGCTAATGATAGTAATTTGTACGTATGTAATACGTGCTGAGGCAGGTAAAGATATATGAATATGAATATAGTCTCCTGTCGGCTGTACCGGGCAAATGCTATATAAGACAATGTTTCTACTAAAAATTCTGCTGTTTACTAAGTTTCTGTATACACTATATGATGGACCAGTGATAGAAATAGGTATATACTTAATACATGCTGAGACTGGAAATACTATATACGTATGTACGAATATAGTCTTCTGCCAGACTATACTGAGGCTAATGCTGAACATGATATAGACTTCCTGCTGAAACTATACTGTATACTGATTTTCTATAGTAACATGAGTTACTATTCCTGACATACTTTCTAAACTTTATTTTAGTCTACTATTCTATGTCTGAAATGCTTTACGGATACTAAACTACTCCGCGGGGTTTCAGCTGAACACAACAATATCTTAACGTAGCATATTACATCACATACTGACAGGTCTCGTACACGTTACAGCCCAATGCTTCTCATGTTGTACCAATGTTCATAATAACGCAATACTGAACTATACTGTATCTGAGATATTATCTGACTATCTGATGTTGCTTTACTAACTTTGATTCTGAGTATATGTATATCATAATATCATAAAAACATGCTTACTAAATTCAAACTGGACTTAGTGCTTGACTTATAAGTTCTTTTTTCTGTACATCACGCTATCTATCGTACTGGATTACTAACTTGCCGAAGGAATTAGCTTTACATACCTTATCCTTGAATTATTCATCTGTCGGACGAGGCTCGGCCGGTACTTCACTATTTTCTCCCAACTGCATTCATAAACATATCAATTAACACTAAATACAACTTTATTTCAAAAGGCAACGTCACTTTCGATATAGTTTATAGCCTAAACTTAGGCTTATCGAAAGACGGCCAGAAACTCGCTATTTTTCAGCGGCCCAGAAGGGAGAAATATTTACTTCTCAGCTAGGAACACATAGACACTAATTTAGAGCAATTCCACTTACCTTAGCTTAGTGGCTCGACGATTCGTCGGCCGTATTTTACGAAACTGAATCCGTAGGAATGCTCTCTGCTGCTAAATACTTCGGTATCTAGGATTAATTTGAGTTTGGGCAGCGTTTGGCAGCGTAATCGGACGAAAATTATTTAATTTCTTCGTTCCTTTCTTCTCTCTCAGCGTTTGCCTCTGTTCTCTGGAAAATTTTTAAAGGTTATAGCATTTAAAACCGAAGTGGGGCTTTATATACTTGGGCCTGAACCTGGGCAACGTGTCACGGAGCCATCGCGGAGGCCTCACCTCCGTGACATGCTGCCATCGCGGAGGGGCTCTGCCTCGGCTCCTCCCGCGATGGTTCGACGGGTTTCTCGTCCGTTCTTTTTCCCGGGCCTTTCTCTAGCACGTATGACCTTCAAATACGCTTAACCAACGTGCGAATAGGTCATCTAGGTGCCGGGAATTCTACGGGGTATAACAACTTGCCCCTGATCGAGTATGCCTATAATAATAACTATCACTCTAGTATTCAAATGGTGCCGTTCGAGGCTCTCTAAGGGTAGAGATGTAGATCACCCATCGGATGGTTTGAGGTTGGTGAGGCAGAAATGATAGGGCTAGATTTGGTTGATATAGCAATGGAGAAGGTTCAGTTGATAAGAGACAGGTTGAAAACTTCCCAAAGTCGGCAAAAGTCTTATGCGGACGTGAGAAGAAGGGAATTAGAATTTGAAGTCGATGACTGGGTATTTCTGAGGGTGTCTCCCATGAAAGGAGTGATGCGGTTTGGAAAGAAAGAAAAACTTAGTCCCCGCTATGTCGGTCCGTACCGCATAGTGAGATGTTATGGAAAGGTGGCTTATGAGCTGGAGTTGCCTTTAGAATTAGCTTTTGTGCATCTTGTGTTTCATGTATCGCTTTTGAAGAAGTATTTGGGTGATCCAGCTCTAGTTGTCCCAGCGGACAGTGTTGGTGTGAGAAACAACCTTAGCTATGAGGAGGTTCCAGTGGAAATATTGGATCATCAGGTTCAAAGGCTAAGGAACAAGGAAGTAGCTTCAGTTAAAGTGTTATGGAGGAATCAACATGTTGAGGGAGCTACTTGGGAAGCCGAAGCAGATATGATGGCTAGATACCCGCATTTATTCTCTACCGGTCTAGTTTCAACTTGAGGTATCAGTTTTGCACTCAGACTCTATTTAGTTTTCATATTTAGTTCATGTACACAAGTTTCTTTTATGGATATGGATGTGTGTATGATTCGTGAATTCAGTTCGGCAGTGTAGTTTGAATCGAAGGTAGTCATTCCGTCAGTTTTCGGTTTAAATAGTTAGTATTTGAATATGATAATTGCATCTCTCTACTTTTCGGTGTATTTTCCAATATTAGGGGACGAATGTTCCCAAGGGGGAGATATTGTTATTCCCCTGAAGCCCAAAGATCAGATCCGAGAGTTGAAACAGAGAAAAGCTTAAAAACTAGCACAGAACGAGTCATGGGATGACTCATTGGTGGAGTCCACAAGTCGTGATGTGACTCGTGGGGAGGGCAGTGAGGAGTTTGGGAAGTTTGAGAAAAAGGACCCCACGGGCATGACAAAGACTCATGGTCAGACCCCACGAGTCGTTAGATCAGCCGTGGAGTGGGTAAGGAAAGAAAAGAGACGAAGGGAGGCAGTGCACTTGACCGGAGGACTCCATGAGTCGTGGTCAGTCCCCACGATTCATGGGGTAAGTCGTGGTCAAGCAGGGAAGTTTTTGTTGAAGCCTAGACAGTGTACTTCACAGATGGTGACCACTAGTCGTGGTCACCAGATCACGAGTCGTTAGGTCTCCCGTTATGAGCCCAGGAGAATTGTTAAGTAGTGTACTTCGCGACTGACTCCACGAGTCGTGGTCCTTGGGGACGAATCGTTAGGTCTCTTATTAGGACCACCTGGCAGTTATTTTCTGTGAATTTGGTAAGGGCTTTTTCATAATTTCTAAGATCCTAAAGCCTAAACTATGATGTTTTGAGTTATGAATAGTGACTTTTAAAGGGGTTAAGTTCATGTTAGGCCTTATTCATTTATGCATGCAAGGTAGAAAACTTGAGAGAGTGATCAAGCTTAGCATTCATCAACTTCTTTTCAATTTCCTATTGGGCATTTAAAGAGGTGTTAGAATCAGCTACCAATAGGTATGTAGGGTTACGAATGGGTGGTTTCTTTCACACCTATACCCAATCCCTCTCTAAAGTATGAAATTCTATGTCTAGTCTATAGGGTTTTAACCCAAATGCATGAATCTCCTATTTCTATACATGGGTATGATTTGATTATGATTCTACTTTGAATTATGAAGCATTGGGCAAATTTTATAATGTTTTCAATTTAAAATCATGATTTTAGTTTTATGAATTAAAAGCCCATAGATGAGATATTCATGAAAGATGAGATTTCTGATAAGTATATGATGATAATGAGATATTAAGATGAAAAGCATGATTTGAAGCTACCCATGTTTACAATTATGTTTTCGATGAGAATTGAGCATTTCTAAGTATGACAAAGCTTTGGGCAATGCCCACATGTTAAGTATGAATGATGATTTTCCTGAATTAAGCTTACCACATTGTTTTGGAGCGAAGACTCCCAATTATATTTTCAGCTTGTGGTATGTTTTGAGTTAAAGTTTTCCTACATATAGCTTACCATATGGTTTGGAGCAAAGGCTCCCAATTATGTTTTCAGGTTGTGGTATGTTTTGAGCTAAAGCTCCTCAAATGCATGATTTCATATTGAGATGTATTTGAGTATTGAGCTTCGTTATAAAATGATGTAGAGCACATGCGCGTTTTGGGAGTAATGTATAACATCGAGTAGGCTAAGGGTCGATCACCTATGCCTCAGAACTACGCGCCAAAGTAGGTTTACACTATTATATATTACTTCGGGACCTCCCTTGTGAGCTTCTCCTGCCCGAATGGGCCTTCAACTTGATATCGATATCATGGTATCATCCCTAGCCCTGGAAAGTCTTTAGACGGCTCTACCCACTTGAGTGTGATAGTCGGGGACCACGTAAGCTCTATTGTGGTATGTCGGTTAAAAGACGAGTCTCTCATTGTTCCTCATGATTTCAGATATGCATATTCATTACTCATGAGATTTTTATATATATATATATATATATATATATATATATGCATGTAATAAAGCAGGTTTGACTCAATATTCAGCTTTACTTATAAATGTCAGAATTCAGCTTTGAGCCAATCAATTCAGCTATTATGTCATGAAGTTATGTTATGTTATGTTATGATGAGATCATGATTTTAGAAAAAATGCATGCAAGCCTTACTCCCAGATTCTTAATGCTTATGCTATATTATGCATTGTCTTTAAATAATTTTTTCTTTACTTAAGCGGTTTTACTTACCCTGCATACTCGGTATATTCCACGTACTGACCGCATACTTTATGCTGTATCGTTTCATGATACAGGACCCAGCTCTTAGGTTCAGCCCCGTTCATAGTCAGCTTATCAGAGTTAGCATTTGCATTGTTGGTGAGTCCTCATCTCTCAAGGACTAGACTATTCAAAATTCTTAAGTGTACTTCAGTTTCAGTTTTATTGAGTTAGTTGGGATCTCGTCACATCAACTCGCCACATTTAGAGGCTTTTCAGACAATATATGTATTCAGTTTCGGATATCTTATCCTGATGTTATGGTTGATTTAGACTTTTGCTATGATTATATTGTTGATTTTTTTAGTTCCCTTGATCGAGTTAGATATATGCTTATGTTATGGGTCGACTTGGGGTCTCTTGGGGCTCCTTGTCCTGTGTTACGATCCGGGCCTCCGTTTGGGTCGTGACATGGTCGAGCTAAGATCAGACTCTATAATTTTACATGGTAGATTATGTTGGATATACTATTAAACTCCCACAGAAATCAGTTAATTGGTGAAATATGAATTATGAAAACAAACTACATGATTTCAAAAACCTTTACGATTTTCTGATTTTTACATAATATGACTATGATTTCTTAGTCAGCACTTCTACTTCAGATGTGTTCATGTTTAATTCTTCCATCTTACATATAATACAATTTCATCTATAATTACGTCTCTTTTACAAGGGGGCACTACATTGTTTAATAATGTAGATTCAGATACTCAGACGTTCCGCCGAGCAGCGTTTTAGGTTCCTCATACCTTCAGCTTTTGGGTGAGCCCTATTACTCTTACGCTAATGTTTTCATTTAATTTTTACTTAGTTTTGCTAGAGGTATGCTGGATACCTTGTCCCAGTAAAATAGTTATTCATGTCTTAATAGAGGCTTCATAGATTTGCCCCAATCTAGCATGTTTTCATGTCATATATTCTGTTTTGACCTCAGTGTCACTTATGTAAACAAGTGGTGATTTTATACAAAGATATTTTGTCCTTATGCAAATCTCCATTTCTCCCTGAAGGCTTTAAATCGTTTATGTTCCACTCATGTTAGATAAATGCTCCATATTTATGTCATGTTATGAGGTACGCTCAGGCTAGAAATGACATCTAGTGCTGGTTTCACCTAGGCCCTGGATCGGGGCGTGACAGGTATTCTAATGAAAAATAGTTCTGATATGTATATGTACCTCATGAGTCCCCCATGGATCCCTATTATCTATTTGATAAAATGGGTGTATACATGTTCTTGGCTGGTGCATTACATTATATTTCATCTTCATTGCATATTAAATTGAGTATTGAAGTATTGAGATGGTTGTGATATTGATTTGACTTGGTATATTTGAGGCATATTGTAATATCATCTATGGTTTAGCTGAATTTTAGATAATATATGCCTTATTCGCTTTATTGTGTTAATGTTGATCTATAAATTGTCTATGGTAATTTATTTTATGGCATATATATAACTGTCGAAAAGAAACTATTAGGATTATATCTTATTATTGCTATTAGAAAGAGTCAGTAATCAAAGCTTGTTGAGTACATGTGTTTTTGTACTCACTTTATAGTCTATACTTACTGCACCTTTTTGCATGCAATGGTTGAATCAGATACTAGTGATACTTGAGTTGCTATGCAGTTCGAGATTGTTACGGTTAGAGTTCAGCTTGAGTTACTTTCTCTTTGGCAACACTGTATTCTAGACTCCTTATTTTATTTCTTATCTTATTTTCTTTCTAGAAAGTTACATTAGCTCTTTCACACTTGCTTAATATTCGTAGATGCTCTTGTATTAATGTCACTAGGTTTGGGGGTTATTGATTCTTTTATACCGCATTTCTGAATATTTTGGGAACTACTTTTTGTTATAAAAGTTAGTTGTTTATTCTGTATTATTTTCGCATTATATATGTTAAATAGTGAATAAATAAATGGGGTTCGTTTGTAGAAATGGTGGATGTCCTCACCACTTAAATGATGTTTAGATCATGACAAAATGGCATAGAAAAGAGCGAAGAAGAAAAGCAGCAGAGAAGAAAGAGAGAAAAGAAAGAGAGAAGAGATAATTGTCTTTTTAAATTTTGTCTTTTTGATTTTTAAAACGGAAAAGGGCTAAAAATGCCCCCAACCTATCTAATTTGGTTTCATCATTACCCTCAGTTAACCTATTGGCCCACTAATATCTCTATCCTTTTTTGATCTCATATCTGCCCCAAAAATTAACAGACCAAACATTAGTTAAAAATCAAGTGACATGACACTTCACTATTGGTTATTATACAACCCAAATTAATTATCCACCCATTCAATCCACTTATACAAACCCACCTGCGTGTATTGACAACATAAAAGTTGCTACTATTTTGCGTGCTTTAATTTATAAAACAGTGATAAGAAATGAAAAATTAAGAAGAAAGATTGGGATCATCGGCAATTGGGTCGGCGTCGGCCCGATTATTAGCAAAATCATCAACTTAAATTTGATCAAGCACAAGGACTAATTCTATGGCGAAGGAACTATCAAAGCCAACCTTTATGGAGAGAGAGAAAACGTCCTAGCCCAGCACCACATTGGCACAATTATTCACTTTGCGTAGAATCTCAGCCACCAATACCTTATCAACGTTGAAGAATGTGCAGTTCCTCTGTACAAATAACCCTTCGATCTGGTACTCCTCAGTCGGATTGCTGTATGCCTTTAGCAACACGTTAGATTTTCCGATTATTGAGGATCTACACGCTGAACATTGGCTTTTGTCCCTCTTCTCTTTAATTTGAGTTACATAAGAACCAATATGGAAGTGCCATGTTACTTGATTTTTAATTAATATTTCTCTATTAATTTTAGGGGCAAATATGAGCCCAAAGACAAGGATAGAGGCATTGATGAACCAATAAATTAACGGAGGGTAATGGTGAATCAAATTAAATAGATTGAGGGTAGTTTTAGCCCTTTTCAGTTTTTAAAATAAAAGTCTCAGGGTTAAAAGAGTGTAAATTTTTTTATATTTTATAAATATAATTTAATAAATTTTAAATATTACTTTATCCAATTTAACTTTATCATCATTTAAAGTAAGCTTTTGACGATTATCTTTGGTAAAATTTTTCTCTACATAACGCTGAACCCAAGTAGGAAACTTTGGTTTTATCAATAGCGCAGTCTCAAGAGTATTTTCCCGCTATGGTATCAATGGAAGTGGCTTCACAGAACAACCTTTTCCAGCGAAAACAATCCCTTTACCAATCTTTGGTATTTATTCTTCTTCCTTCATTCTTCTTTCTTTTTTAATTCGAAGCTTCTGTATTTAGTTCCACAAAGAACAAATATCTTTCTTTCCTTTTTTTTTTTTTTCCAATTTCATCTTTTCATCAATTTGTAGCTTTCATTGCACAAAATAGGATGAGAGTTTTGGGATTCAGAAGGAGGTTTACAGAGGTCAACAGTACAGCCAAATATATTTCGCTAGGCTCCATTTGATGCGAACACTCCTTTACTCTCTCATTCCCAATTGGAAATCCCATTTACCTGGTAATTACCTTTTCATGGCTTCTTCTAGCTGATAAAGATACTGTCTTTCGTTAAAAATATTACTGTACTCTTGAATTTTGTCTACTGGGTTCTTGATAATATTTCGAGTTTTCTCACTTGTGTTTGATTAACCTGGTGATTTTGGTGGGTTTGATGAAGGTATTTCTGGATCGATAATTCTTAATTCCTTTTGTTCTAATCTTGATATTTTGGTGGATTTTATGGTGAATATTTCTGATCATCTTTGTTCTTGTATTTATTGATTAACTTGGAAAATAGTTAATTTGTTTTAAAAAAACTTTTTAGCTATATTAAGGGTTATGACGTTTGTATTTATGGAAATTTCACTAACTTGTGTGCTTTTTTTTTTTTTTTAAATTGGGGTGGTAGGGGAAGGGGAAACGGGGAGGAGATAACAAGGTGGGGAAACAAATCTCACTCACAAGCTGAAAGTTTAGAAGCTAATCAACTGAGCTATGAAGATTTTTCCTAATTTGTGTACATTATTATTGAATATTCTACATTTTTTCTCGGGTAGAAGAATGGAAGAGTGCAAGTTGCCCACTACTCAAAGTATTACGGTACTGAACTATTTAATGGCAAGTAATGAGTTCTGTTATCTCCTGTAAAGCATGTAATCTATGGTCTTCCTTTTATATTCATGTCATTCATCTTCATCTTGGGAATTTAGGTGGAAAAATATTGTTACAAAATTGTCAATCTCTTTGTTTTCCCCACATTTTGTTCCCCTTTACTTGGGAGGACTAATTGATAAGAATCGAGTTAGTTTCAAGAATAAGATGAAGCAATTAGAAAATATGTGGAGGTATAAAGAGTGAAACTGGAGACAAGAAAATAAAGATTGAAGAAATTCAAAAATTTCGGAGATAATGCTAAGAACCGTATTTGTTATAGTAAAAAAAAAAATAGCAGGTTAAGGCTAATTATGTTACTAACTGATTCAATTCAAGAACTTACATAGAAAAGTGATCTAGACTCCTAGTTGAATAATTAGTGACAATAATTAGTATAAGACTAATTAACTTCTTTAATTAGATAAACAGGAATCAAAGATATAAAATTTATAGAATTAATCTTACCTCTCAAAAGAATTGCTTATTTAAGGTTGCAAAATAAAGCCCAAGCACCAAAAATCCTACATATAGGAGGGGTTACGAAAATTAGCTCTGCCAAAAGGCTTGGGATTCCAATCTTGTACTACTTTGGACACAAGTCCTTTAGGAAAAAGAGAAGTAGTAAAACCTAACTAGGAAAAGAAATTAGGAGACTTTGATTAGGAAACCATGTAAAAGGTTTCTTAAAGAAATAAGGAAACTTGACTAGGAAAACAAGTAAAACTAATATCACACTTCTTTTCAAAACTAGATAACAAAATTAAGGAAAGAAGTAGACATGGTCTTCACAAGAACACACCTAAATAGCATGTGAAATTGGCTCCAGTTCAACGTGCGACTTAGGTTCTTTTAGGCGTCAATTTGGGCTGGTTTATGGATCCCTATCCTCCTCATCTTGGACTTGGACTTGAACCATAAGATAAGTGTAGCATTTAGCTCAATCTTCTCCACTAGTCTTGAGCTCTTCTTCCAGAATAAGCACCTTTTTGATCTCCTGAAGCTTTCAACCTTGTATTGTATCTCCTTGGATTCCAAAGCTTCATCCATCTCATTTAATGGAGTTATGCTTCCATACATGCTATCATTCCACTTTTCTTGAAGAAATTTTTTCCTCGAATTTAAGCTTCATAGGATCCAGAAGACATCATTAGTAAACAACATCCATTAATCATAAGCAATGATGATAGGAATAAAACAAGATAATGACCATGTGTTCATTTAATCCAATTAAGTGTAACAGGTATAAATACTCCCCTATAAAGCATGTGGACATTATCATCCCAATGAAATTTATTGCTGTCTAAACAAGCACAACAAGAATCTTTCTTAGATTCATCAGGGACAGAAACTCATAAGCCCAATTCAGTTTTATCAAAAACACATTTTAAAATTATGCATGACAAAGAAAACACAAAATTCCTATGAATCAGGAAATAGAAACTCTTCCACATTGAATAATATTCACAAACTCATTGAACTCTAAGCAATAGCTCATATCATCCTAAAGAGTCATAAATATATCCTTGGAAGAGTATTTGATCACTAGTTCACTATAAACATGTATCTCCTTATCACAAGTGGCAAGCACTTTTGCAAGCCCATGGCTAACAAGACTCAAATAATTACTCTCAATCTCTCCATAAGAATTATATTCCAATAAGTTAATACATGAAAACTCACTAGACATTTGAATAAGTGAAGTAGAAATATCAAATTTGCACAAACCTCCTGTCATAGACATCACGCTTTCTTTCAACAAATTGGAGCACACAATCAACTATGTCATGCTCAATTTTAAACAGAACCAAATTACTCCTACCTCTGGACTTAGAAATCGCAGTTAATGACTTAAAATACAATAAAATACCATCAACCTCAAAATTAATGGAGTCACCAACATAAGAAATAAGAGTAAGATCATTACCTCAACAAATACCTTGGGCGTCCTAGGAAGCCCAAAAATTTGGACTTGGACCATAAAATAAGTGTAGCACTTAGCCAATCTTCTCCACAAGTCTTGAGCTCTTCTTCCACAATAAGCACCTCTTGATCTACTATTGAAGCCCTCAACCTTGTATTGCATCTCTTTAGCTTGCGAAGCTACATCCATGTCCTTCAATGGAGTTATGCTTCCATGGATGCTACCATTCAAAAGAAAACTGAGGCTGATTTTTTAAGGCAACACATTATAGAGTTTACGTATAAAATGCACAGCTGATCCTTACTAAAGGTACATGTTGCAAATACCAAATGTGCATTCTCTTAGTTTCAAAATTTTAAGCTCCCCCATTTTGATAACTAATTCATTCTTTTTTTGAATTGTTGCCATCCTTGATGTCTATCTCACTTTTTTATATTTAATTATCTAACTGTAGCTTTTGGTGATCCTATGGTGATTTTATCTTCAAAAGTGGCTAAATTAATTCCTCAGTACACAAGGTGGAAACTCAGGAGAGAATTTTTGTGACTTCCATAGCATCTTTTAGAGCTTACTTATTGGTGCCTAGAACGTTTACAATATCGAATGTTACATTTTTCCTTGTGTTTTGTTTCCATCATTACTGTATCCTTGCATTCTGTTTGCAGTCTGTACTATTCTGGGATTAGAGGAAGGCAAAGAATGCATTATAGTTGGGACACTCTACAAGTACATGAAGCTTAAACCTTCTATTCTGGATGAGTACTCTAAGGAGGTATAAAACTTTGATCATGCAACATGTTGATTTTCCTATCTAAAGTTTTACTTTACAACCATTCTTGTGGAGATGTCTTGTTCTTTTGCAAACATATATGCTTCTTTAAAAGATTACTAATCAAACTTGGTTGTACAGAGATCTGCTTCACCGCTTGTACAGCGTCATAACTTTACGCATCCAGATGATAATTTAGTTCTGGAAGATGAGAGCGGAAGAGTCAAACTTAGTGGTTGTTTGCTTTTGCCATCTAAATATGTAACAGGTGAGTAGTTTTAACTCAATCCTGTCAGGTGGCTGGACTGTTACACAAGATTTTGGTTCTACAAGTGAGGGCTTTTAAGCTGGTTATCTAATGTCATTTTTGGTTGGAGATGTAGTCACTGGGCTGATGTTGCTTTTTCTATAGGAGAAATTTTTTTTCCCTTTTGCATGGGTAAGTTAGTTGGCTCATGAAATGAATTGCTTTTATATATGTGAATGTTTCATAGGTATTATTATTGCATTGCATGGAAAAGAAACTAGTGCTGGTGACTTTTTGGTTGATGATATTCTAGAGGCTGGCCTACCACAGCAAATAGAGCGGCCAATTCAATTAGGTATCAAGTACCTAACTTCTCTGTTTTAGTTGTCAATGAAATTATCTGGTGATAAGTGTTTGTATTCATTGAATACTGCATCAATTAATTTTAGATCTCTCATTGGCACTCCTGGGGCCATTGTTATATAAGTTTCTGCACAAAAATTCGAGCTAAAAATTTCTTTAGTTTGGCCCACTCTTTTTCCTATGATTGTTTCATTGAAAGCATGCCCTTTTTTTTTTTTGAGAAGGTAACATATTTGTGTGTATATATTTATATATATAAAGACTACACAAAAACTCTGTAGTTCCCCTTAATTACAGCTTACAAAAGTATAAAGTATCTGATCCTGTGTCATCTCACAAGGATTCTAATACTTCAATGATTTGATTCATGATCTTCTAAACCTATTCCTTTACACCAAAAATAGAACAGCCCTAAGCACTTCATCTTAATCTTTTGGAGATGGTTGGCTCTGTCTTCAGAACATCTTTGGTTTCTCTCTCCCTGAACAGTCCACAAAATGCAAGCTGGAATATCTATCTTCCATCTCATTTTCTGAATTGCATTACTGTGTTCCAGCATGCTAGCACATCAACTATCTTACTTGGCATAGTCCAGAGAATCCCCCTGAAGTTGAGGAACATCATCCATAGTTGTCAGTCAGTTTACAGTGTAAGAACAGATGATTAATTGTCTCAGCTTTGTACACACATAGAAAACATCTGGAACATAGAACTTCATCACTAGCAAATCTCCATAGCCACTTCAACATCAAACTTTGATTCTGGGATTTTAAATTTTTGATGCCTACTCCCCCTGCCTTCTTGCTGACTATGATGAATCTCCATTTAACCAAGTGATACTTCTTTTTATCACTGTTTCCTTCCCACAAGAAATTCCTTCTCAGGACATCTATCCTACTCAAGACATTTGCAGGGATTGGAAATAATGACATCATATATGTAGGCAGAGCATCGAGAACTGAATAGAGTAGATCCTGGCCAACACATCATTTAAGCTGCATAATTGATTTTAACATTTTGACCATTTTTTGTCCAGTTAAGTTTATTTTCTTTCACTTCTTTAGTATCTTGTTGGCCCTTCACTTCCTTCAAGGTCCCCTTACTACGCAGTCACCTCTCTCTATGATGGTAACTATTTCATGCTTTGCTGGCTCAACTATAATGAAAATAGCTGTTTCTTAGACAGCATCAATAAACAGAGTGTCTTGAATTTCTTTTTGTTAATGTTTCATCTATGTATGGGCTAATTTCTGATTTTCATCGGCCTGTCTATGTGAACTTTGAAGTTCAGTGTAATTGCATAATCAATTAAATGTGATTTTTTTTCCATAACTAAAAGGTTGTTAGACTGAAGAGAAGTGTCAAATTCTCTAATGCTGCCTTTAACTAAAGGAAAGACAATTTTTCTTCAGTTCCTTTTTTTTTCCTGGAACATAACCAGACATCTTCTGTTGGATTTAACAGGTGAAGATAAATATGTGGTTTTCATCTCTGGTTTGAGTGTTGGGAGAAGCTCTTCTAATCCTCTCCAATTTCAACTTTTTGTTGATCACATTACTGGACATTTAGGAGATGAGAAGGTTCAATAGTATTCTATGCTTTACTTTTTACCAATAAGTATTGGATACATGACAATCTAGCTAATATTATGCTATCCTGTAAATGTACCACTCGAAAAGGAACAAAATATTGCAGCTCAAATAGTTCAAGTTGTTATTGCTGGAAACTCTGTTGAAGTTCCTCATGGACTTCTCAATGGACAGGTACTAATCTTTATTTATGTCCTTGTAGCAAACTTCTGACTTTCCATCTCTTTTCCATCCATTACCTTTTCCCTGTGTACCTCAGAGAAATGCTACCTCTCATCACAGAGGAGGAATTTTTGCAGTCACATGCCAGAATTGCTAACACTTCTCCCCGGCTTCAAACTTGTCAATAAAAAAAGGCATTTTGCTGTTCCAGATGTAGATTAATACCAGGAAGCATATTTGAGCAATTGCTCATTTTAATGCATCAAATGCTCTGTGATTATAAGTGCTACATTAATTAGTATGGCTTTCCCTCATTAGAAAATGGAAAAAATGAAGTCCATCAGAAACAATACTAGTAACTGGTTGGTGTCAAGACTTGTTGTTGTTGCACTTGCATTAGATCCAGTTTTCTCCAGTCTTTTCAGTTTAGTTAGAGACCTCTATGTCAATGTAGGGTTAAGTGAGATTTAGAGAAACTATAGTTATGTAGAACCCTAATTTACTTAAAGACAAATAATTTAGTTTTAATGAACTGGTCCTAAATGGACTGAAATGGTTTCCAGAGGATCCTTACGGATGATAAGGGAACTCTTTTTCCTCCCTTGACAACGGTCTACTGTAAAATGGTCTAACTAGACATTAATTCCACTGTCCCTCCTACTTCAAGTTCTTCATCCGTTATTCAGATTGTTTATTTATACAATAACCTGAGAAGATTGTTAACCTTTTCAACCTCTCAGTCTGGCAGTTTCTCCTTACAGATACCTAAACTGTATATTCAATAGAATTTTCCTCCATCTCCTTTGCCGACAAGAAATTCTAACAGACTCAAAAACATTACATAAAGTTATGTGTTGGAGCAATCTTTGATTCTATATAGGATATTGCTGCAAAACTTCTCCAACACTTCCATAATGCTTTTCGAAAGAGCTACCTTGCTTGGCATAGTAAAACCGTTGATATCCAATCTTTTTGATGAGTGCCATATTTTCCTGTGCTAACTCTTCTCCATAATACTTGCTCCTCCACTTCAAACTTCCAAATCCATTTACCTAGCAAGGTCCTGCTGAACACCCTCAAGTCCTTGAATTTACATAATTTCTCTTTCTTCTCTAATTATTAAAAATAGATGTGAGATTTTAGTTCAGCTATTCAGCCAAATCAGTGTTTAGATTAAGGTATATATGGTGAAGGAGAATATTGAAAACACGGGTGGGGTGGGGTGGGGGATATTAAGCAATTAAAATTTAGTCGACTTAGTCTGATTGGGCTGACTTTATGCTGAGGTTCAAGAACTGCAAAAGATACTGGTTATTTTCAAATTAAGAAAGTATAAAAGCAAATATGTGGAAATATATCTGGACAACAAAAAATATATGGAAATAGAAAGAGTCAAGGAACTTTATACTTGTTCAGATCACAAATGTTGTGCCTAGTGGAGATCCCTTGGGTAACAGGTGAGTTATATTAAGAGCACTTTGAGGATTTTTTATTTGACTACAACTTGGGTGGTTTTCTAGTTTTCATCACCCACATGACTAAGTTGGTTTTCACTCGATCACCAATTATGTTCCCCATTGTGTAGTTTTCACTCGATCACCAACAATGAACACACCCTTTAGTTTTTCACTTGATCACCCAAAAAGAGAACCTACAGAACTCGTTTCTTTTTTTCTCACTTCTTTCTTTACTACATTGTTACAATGTACTTAGAAGCACAAGAGATAGTTTCTGGAGTAAGCTGTGTACTTATGTTGTTGCCGATTCTCTCTTATACACTTCCTCTGAGATCTTCCTCTTGAATTTTCTGACTGTTAGTCCTCATTAATTCTCTTGAGCGGCTTCTCGACTTTGTACCCGAGCCTGAATGTAGTCTTGGTTCAACTTTGATTTGGGAAAAAAGGGTCTCCATTAAAGTTCTCATCGACATAGCTTCCATTGAAAAAAAGGAAGCCTTGTATTGAAGATTTCCCCGTTTTTCATTTCCTAGAGTCAAGGCTTTCTATCCTTGGTTGCCCATATTCAGAAGATATTTCTTCCTTGAGTCACGGCTGCTCTTTTCTTTTTTAAATCTTGGCAGCTTCATCTTCCCCATTTTTAGAAGCGGTTTGCCTTTCACAAGTCCATCTCCTTTGGACAAACAAGGCTCAGATTCTTGTACATCTTGAATTTCTTGCACCATATCTTCATTGTATATTTTTGTGCCTGCATTTAAAGATCAACTTCATTAGTGACTGCATATTGTTATTCAAATATATTTGTCATCATTAAACACTAGGGTTAGCAAATATTACAGTGACATAAAAAGTTAAAAATGTTCCAATAATAGTTACTTATTAAGAATACAAAATTAGGTCTTGTTTCATTATTGTTATTAACTTGCTGCTTTTGGATGCTGAATTTCTCAAACTTTTGATGGTTGTGCAAAACTAGTTGATACTTACTAAAAATATTCAAGATAATAGTATTTTATTAGTAACGGATCATTTTAGTGGACTCATGCCTTTGGTTCATTAGATTTTTGCTCTGGTCTTCCCCTGAAAAATGATAAAAGGAAATTCTTTTCCATGTGCTGCAAATTCTTTAATTTGATTTTCCTCTGAACTGCAAATGACTAGTTTCCATCTCCATCAGGACACTAACAAAACTTGATTGTTTTGTAGAATTTGGGCTCAAAGGACCAGTCCAGATTGTTTGAGCCGATTAAAGAGCTTGATATTTTGTTAACTCAGGTCTTCTTATCCTAAATTGGAACCAACATACTAGTGCAAACTGTACAATAGGGGTTCAGAAAATGATTTTCTCCTTTTCCAGATTGCAGCAAGTATACCTTTGGATATCATGCCAGGGTCCAGTGATCCAGCTAATTTCTCCCTGCCACAGCAGGTCTTCCTTGCTTAGCACATGTTTGAATACTTCCAGTTAGAGCATTTCCTTAAGTCATTTTCTTTAGATTTTCAGAGGTTTAATTGGTTTTCAGTGATCATCTGTTAAATTTCAGCCTCTCCATAGATGCCTTTTCCCTGGGTCATCAGCTTATAACACTTTCAGATCTTGCACGAATCCACATTGCTTTGAACTTGACAACATCAGGTAAGATTCTATTGTTGATTAGTTGTTTGTTAAAGAAATTTGTTCATTGTTCACATAGTTATTGCATGAGCATCAGGTTCCTGGGTACATCTGGTCAAAATATTGATGATCTTGGCAAGTATTCGGAGGCAAACAACAATGTTGAATTTATGGAGAGGACATTGAGGTGGAGACATCTAGCACCAACAGCACCAAACACCCTTGGTCAAAACTTTTTTCCTTGCTACACTTCGAAGTTCTTATGATTGTGGTTTCCATGCCTAAAGTTTTCTACTCTGCCCAGTTTATTCTTTGGATTTTACAAATTCATGCTTTTAGATTGCAAATCGAGTTGATGACACAAACTATATGATCTTGGGAGGAAGAGCTAAAAAATTACCATTTTTTGTTCTTTGAAGAGTATGCAAATCAATTTAATTGCATATATTTCTTCCAGCTGAATTGGCATATTTATCCATTACATTTGCAGGGTGCTATCCTTTCACTGATAGGGATCCTTTCTATGTCGAAACATGTCCTCATGTTTATTTTGTTGGCAATCAGGATAAATATGAATCTAGCTTGATAAAAGGTATGTTCTGAATTTTTGAATTGTTGAAGTTTTTAGAGAATGTATGTGATCAATACTGCTGTCTGCAGGATCAGAAGGGCAGATGGTAAGGCTTATTTGCATTCCTAGATTTGCAGAGACTGGAGTCGCAGTAGTGGTAAGCCTCCACTTTTTTTATCAGCTGTCCCCTCAGCATGTTTAAATTAGCTCAAGCTTATCAATTATATAGCCTCTTCTAATGAAGGAAACTACAGAAAGAAGTTCTATCTGAGACACATATTGACTTTTTCTGCATAATGGATGTCTCTCTTTGAAACATAACTTGGATGCTTGATAAATTCTAGTTTTCCAATATATTTCTCTGAAGGTGGAGAGTCATGGTGCTAATAGATATGCACTTTGCTAATTTATATCATTTTTTCAAGTATTGTTGTTTGACGGACCATTAGCTAGTTGTCTAAAAGCTTTTGAATAGTTAATTTGAAGGACAAGTGCTCTATACTTTAAAGTTTCCCGCATTTTCCACATAAAGTTTCATATAGTTATAATGGATAACTGTATCATGTGTTTATTGGGCACACTTAGAAATGGATTTGCCAAATTCTTCTTTTGTTACCATAATCTTACCCTTCCTTATAGTCCATCCTTTAAAGACTTGTCTTCTTGACAAAAACCAATGGTAGACTTACCCGAAGATACAGGAACAAGCTCCCAAGTACCACTACAGTGTAAGACAAACATCCCTTAATGGCTTAATCATAGCCTGTCACCAACCCGGATGAAAAAGAGCTTCACCTGTACTCTTAGGGATAGAAACAAATGAAAGTGATGGTACAAAGGCATAATGAGTTGGTGACAATCGATGATAACTTAGACAAGTATAGATAGGATTAGGGTTATGAGTAGAACAAATACCTTTTTGAGTGGCAATAGAGGGACTCTTTTGAGAAGTCTGCAACAGGGAAATAATCTGGTGTCGCATGTGAATTGTCTCAACCGGTTGAAGAGCGCAGACAATGATGATAAGTGGAGGTGGAGCGAAAAGATAGACAATGGCAGAATCTCCAGAAGATGGAGCCAATAAAACCTTTGAGTGCTGAGTTGCTTAGAAGAGGAGGGTGGAAAGTAGGTTTCGCTTTCAAAGGAGCTAACATTAGTGGACATAAGGTGTCACGACCCGAGCATGGACCCCGGACCGAGACACGGGACCTAGAACCGCGAACGGCTCCAAGCTATCCCATCATAGCATAATTCTAACATAACAATAATTATTAAAACATAACTGAGCGGAAGCTTAACTGAAACATAACAAATAAAAAGGGAAGGGTAAAAATCTGATAACAACCCTGAGTCATAAGCTGAAACTAGTACACCCGAATCGTAGACACGGGACAAGGAGTCCCAAGAGACCCCAAGTCAACCCATGGCGTGAGCATAATATAATTCAATCATATACAGCGGAAAACTTAACTTATCAATCATAAACTAACTAAAAATAGTATCATGAATTGTAAAGAACGACAAACTGAAATACATTCATCAATGACAAAATACTACACATAAATCTGAAAGCCTCTAATCATAAAAGAAGAACGGGTTAAAGGGACAAGACCCCAACTAACCCAAACAGTCTGAAAACATAAGATAAACAAGGTCTGAACATGAAGCCCTCGAATCATGAGGACTCACCACTGAAGACTGAGCGAACTGAGCGCAAGCTAGGGACAATGCTGAACCTGTGAACCGAATCCTGAAAATATGCGGGTCAGTACTCGTAAAGTACTGAATATGTAAGGTATGCAAAACAATGCTTAAAAACATAAAAGTTATAGGAGTGGGGACATCATGATCATAAAATCGAAATCGTAAGTATATCTTAAGGCTCAATATTTCCAAAAATATTCATAAACCCATCATAGTCATAACATGCAGGGAAAACATTTCATAAATCATAAGTTGAGCCAAAACAACATAATCATGCATATTTCAAAACCATGAGGAACAATGGGAGATTTCTATAACTGACATACTCCACATGAGCACACATGAAGTCCGACTTGTACGCCTAGTCGGGAGGCCGTTCATACCTTGCCAAGGGTATGAACCATGAAAGGCGTGATATCACTCATGAAGGCCCCGTAGGCATAGGGGACAGTCACTGAGGAGGTCCCAAACATAGTCCTACGGTGGCACGTAGTTCTGAGATTCGGGGCGTAACCTAGGCCCCGAACCTACTCGGTGTCAAGTACTACTCCCAAAACATGCAACGTGCTCATAACATTCATAACATGACATGCATGACTAGTGAAAACATGAGAATCATGATATACTTGACAATTTATATGGCTAGCCATGGAATTGGGCCCGTGAGTTGGCCAAATCATAGTATAATTCATAAGCAACATGTGGGCATTGCCCATAGTTTCAGACATACTTGACATGTTAAAAATCATAAGAAAACGATCATGCTAGCATGGAAAATTTAAACTTGAAGACATGCTTAAAAATGTAAGAGAAACTTGTTCATGTTTTCGGAATCATCTTGACCATGAAATTCACTAAATATTTCCCCATGATTGGGCATCTATACTTTTAGAGATTTAAGTCATGAAATATAGAATAAACAAGTAAAATCAGCCTAATAAATCCGAAATTCACAAATTTGACATGCTACTATAAGCTCATTTCAAATTTTAAGGAATCATGAGATTAGATAAAGACCCATAAAGTTTTGGCAACTTTAAACATAGAATTAGGGAGAAATTGGGCATGAGTAGGGACTAATCTACCCATTCAAAACCCCACATACCTGGAAATTTTGTGATTTCCTACTCCCTTGAAGAACCCTAGGTGAGAGCTTGAAGAACTTGAAGAAATGGCTTGAAACCCTTCCTACTCCCTTTTCTAACACTTGAAATTGCTAAAATGAACTTAATTAGGAGTTTTCATCCCTTAAAGACCATGTTCGGACCTCAAAACGACGCGGTTTAGGGTTCAAAAGCATAGAAAAGTCGAAATTGCCCTTTCTGAAATTTTCCTGAAAAGCAATTTTGGCCCCGACCACGAGTCGTTCCACGACGAGTCACGACTCGTGGTTACCTCTCGTGGTCACTTCACTCCTTTTTCCCAATTCTCTGAATTTGGCCACGAATGGTATACCACGACTCATACCAGCAACCTATGGGTCGTACTGTCAACCGTGGTACCATCCACCCAAACCACTACGACTTAACCACAACTCCTCATCACGACTCGTTGCTTCATCCCACGAGTCGTACCATGACCCGTGATGACTCACTCTGGCACCACTGAGATATTCACCACGAGTCGTATCTTCTCATCATGGTTCGTAGGACTACCCGTGACACAACCTCAGGCTCCCAATTTCATCACGACTCGAGTCACGAGTCGTAGGTCCTCACCATGACTCGTACCCCGAGTCGTACGGGTGCAAATTTCCAGATTTTCTGCAGTTTTCAACTTCAACTCCCGGGTCTATTCGTAGGCCCTTCCGGGGTGTTACATGAGGACTCACCACTGCCATAGAGTCTGGAACGTGTCTAACCGCGGGGCTGAGTCTGAATACCTGGATCTATATCATAAAACGATATAATACATTATTAGAGTGGGTTACAGTCCCACATTGGTTGGGGAATGGACTGGTGGTTTGCTTATATGGACTTGGACAATCCGCCCCTCTTGAGCTAGCTTTTGGGGTTGAGTTAGGCCCAGGTGTCATATCTCTACGTGGTATTAGAGCCAGGTCTATTCCCGTTTGGGCTCCTCGTCCACGCTTCAGTCGGGCCTGGGCGTGAAGGGGGGTATTAGAGTGGGTTAGAGTCCCACATTGGTTGGGGAATGGACTGGAGGTTTGCATATATGGACTTGGGTAATCCTCCCCTCTTGAGTTAGCTTTTGGGGTTGAGTTAGGCCCAGATGTCATATCTTTACACACATAAAGTATGCGGTCAGTACTTGGAATGTACTGAGTATATGAGAAACGTAATTGAAGCTAGGAACATGTTAGTATGCTGAAAAATACTAATCTGAATACATAATTGAATGCATAACTGAGGTGAAGTACAATGACCCTATCTGAGATGCATAATTACTGATATGATATGCTCGATTGAAAACACTTAATGATATGTAAGTTTAGTTTTTGAATCATGTACATATACTGAAGTTTGAATCTGAAAATCATAATCTAAAAACTGTAACTGAAACTGAAACTGAATTGTACTGTGGGAGAAACTATTAACCGACAAACTCCAATATGAGCCTTATGGAGTCCGACCTGTAACCTCGGTCGGAAGGGTGTTCATACCTTGCCATGGGTAAGAACTTTGACTGGCGTGATATCACTCGTGAACTCATGGAGACAATCTCCAATAACGATGACCCCTGCATGCGCCCATTGAGGCAAGGGAGACACTCTCAAATAACGAGGATCCCATATTCCTCGGGCCAAGGGAAACCTTCTCTACTATTGAGAATCTCTTATCCTACGGTGACACGTAGTTCTGAGACCTGGGTGCGCTGGAACCCTGACCTACCGGTGCTAAATACTACTACCAACTGAACATAAAGATGCATGTAATTAATAAATCTGAAGCTGATGTCCTAAGACTAGTCGGAACCACTTTATCTAGCAAGAGTCCCGAGAGCCTAAAGGACCATGACATACTGATACTAAGGGCTCATAACTGAGGTTCTAAGACTAGTCAGGCCTAAGAGTCTAAAGAACCATATACATTCTGATCATATTGAATTCATGAGAGTCTATTCAGGGCTACTTTCTACTAGCAAGAGGCCTGAGAGTCTAAAGAACCATTTACATGCCGATCATACTAAATCCATGAAAATCATAAACCCAAATCATAGTGTAAATCATATGTATTGAATTCATGGTAAAATCATATGCCTGAAAAGGGCCATATTTTCAAAAACAACTAACTCATGGGCTGAACTTTAGGAAAATCATGCTAACATCAAATAATGGGAATTCATCATGCAATTGAGAGTGAAATCATGAACATCATCTGCTATTTATCATGAGGACCTTGAAAATCATGGAAGACATGAGAGAAGACATTCATAGAGTAGAAACCCTAAGACATGCTTTTCTAGGGAATCAAAGTAGCTAGAGTTTCGAACATTAATTGGGACACAAGGATGAAAGAAGATCCTTGTTGAAGTCCCACATACCTGGTTTGAAGAAATCCCCCACTAGCACTTGAATCTTGAAGCTCGTAGAGAAGAACCCTAGGTGTTCTTGAGCCTTGAGAGGAAGGGAGAAGAACTTACTGATGATTTGAGGAGGAATGAAAGATTAGGCTATGAAAACCCCTTTAATTCGACCCTTAGGAGTCCCAAAATGACATCATTTAGGAGTTAGAAACATATGATTTTATTAAAATACCTCTGGAGATTCTCTTTAAAAACCTGCCCGCCAGTGCCAATGACCTGCTCAATGAGTCGTGTCTGCCGTAACGACTCGGAGTATCCTCTCGTTCCCTCCGGAGCAAAATTGTAGTTTTTTGATTCTCCAACCAATGACTAGACAGGATGGTCCATTGTTACACACCACGAGTCATCCTATGACTCGTGGTCAGGGGCTACTCTTTGCATTTCTCTGAAGTTTCTTCCAACGAATCGTCAGTCATGACAAGTTGTTTTAGCCTTCCGTTGCTACTGAGCCAAATTTGAACCTTTTCTAGACTCCAGTCAACGACCCATCAGGACGATTTGTTACATCATGTAACGAGTCGTTGCTTGACTCGTTAGTCCTGGGACGTCTGGGCTCTGGCTTACAATGGGGGCACATAACGGGTCGTTGTTCCTCACAACGACTCGTTACTTCTTCTCGTAACTATAAAAGTTATGTCGCACACTTTCTGAAACCCTACTAACGGCTCTCCCTAACGACCCATTACCTGGACCAACGAGTCATCCTTTAACTCGTTAGTTCTAGGTAAAATTTTCACCAACTTAAGACTTCCTTAGGGCGGGCGACCTAACGACCTGTCAGACCTAATGACGACTCGTTACAGGAGTCATTCTGTGGCACTTTTGCTGGTTCCGTGCTGAATTCCATTCTAACTCTGGGGTCCGATCTTGGGAACTTTTCCAGGGTATTACATAAGGTACTGTTGGAGATCCGTTGAGTAGCACCGACATCCCTTCTGTTACCAGTGAATTCAGTCTGAGCATCATAAGCATTTCTGGAAGGTCGACCATGTAAATAATAGCACATTGCACAAGTATGGCCCAATTTGTTACAATAACTACATTTTGAACCAAATTTTCCAAGAGTACGACATCGATTTGTATTTCCAGTCTAGGACACTTGAACAGAAGAGTCTGTTGATGTCACTGTATGACTTGATGAAATAGGTGGTGTAGAAAGACATAATACTCGAGATAATAGACTATGCACGGTAGGAACAATAAGGCTAGCCAGGATTTGGTCCGCACTGGATCAAATTCAGATGGAAGCCTAGCAAATATCAAAACTAAAAACATCTTCTAATGTTGCACATTTGTCAATATTTGCAGTAGCAGTCATCAACTCATTGAACTCTTCCATCACTACCTGAACCTGTCCAAGACAGGTAAATGTTTCCAGATCCTATTTTTTAATGTTAGTCAACTAAGAAATCACATTATAAAAACGAGAGATGGCATTTGTGTATAACCCACGAGCCTTTTTTCAAGCTAAAAAGCAAGTGTGGAATGGACAAAACTGAGGCATCAACTTCGAATCAATAGATTTCCACAATAGGCTACACAATTGAGCATCTTGAGCATCAATCTTTTTCCGTTCTCCCTTATCCTTTTCATTAACACCCTTAGCCTGTCTAATTAAGTGATTGAACACCTTGCCCCTTGCACAACCATAATTGAATAGAATAAGACCAAGATAAATAGTTTGCATGACCCATCAAAGGTTTTGTGGTGATAAAATAGTTCAGGATTCTGGAAGCCATAGTTTTAGCACAAAAAATATCTAAATACGAGAGGCATGATGATGAGCCAAAGCAAAATCCAATTAAATTCCAAATATATGATGTAGTAGATATTACCAAAGTGCTAATAGTGTCAAAAACAATAGAGTAAAATCTGGCCCGTGTCAAAACACTGAATAATGGAATCTGGAAAAGCTAGATTTCATTCAGAAATTGAAGATGGTCACCGGAGGGTGGTGTTTTGGTGGTCGGAATGTGGAGGTACTTACATGGGTAGCCTCAAAATGACACAGTGACACCACAACAGAAAGACGATTGTCAGAATTTGACCAAAAAAACTCACACGCATATGCGCGTGGAGCTGACATGCTCGCTAGAAAATTGGTTGTGATAGCGCATGGGGGTGCATGTAAGATCTGCTGCCGGAGACGCTGACTGAGGTGTGCTTGCTGAAGGGTGGGGGACCCTATGTTGATGTTGGTTTCCACACAAAACTGAAAGAGAAGGTGGTGATGCAAAACAACCCTAGAAAGTCAACCAGCTGTGTGATTGTGTTGCTTTCCCATGTGTTGCTCTTATACTATGTGAGAGAGATGAGAGGAGAAACACTGCTTGATTATTCCCTTAAGCTATTGGGGTTTAAGTATTAAGTTTATATGTCCTAGAAAAGAAGGAAAATTAATACATAATTACCATATAATTACAACAGGGCAAATTAAGATGCATACTATATCTATGACATTTTAGAATATTCATACAGATCCTAACAATGTAGATCCTTGATGAGATGCCCAACATACATAGGTAGTCACCGCATGCATTTTCACCTATATGAAGTTTTATACGTGTGCTGGAAAAGGGAATCTCGCAGAAAGCATTATCGGAAGTGAAATTATTAAGCTCTTTGAAGTTTTATGGTGCGTCAGAAACCAAGACACGAACTCCCACATTAGCAGAAGTTCATACTAGCTCTCTGAATCTCTAGATCTTCGGTCTGTGCATTGGGAGTCTAGACTTCCCCACACGCACAATTTATGCGTTTTTCAATTCTTTTGCATTTAGCCACTTTTGAGCTAGAATTGATTGTTTTTAAGTCTATTTAAGCTCCAATGCCTCTGTAACCATAGAACAAAGATTAAACACACCAAAAGACATAAAAATAGCTCACAAATCAAGCACTTAAACTAAAATTGGGCACCAAAATCACTATATAAAATAGACATCAAATTTCTGCTGTTGTTTGTGTACTTGCGTAAAGTAAAATAAGTAAAATTTGGATGTGGATTATATCTTATGAGATTCTCTTCATTTGTCTCTTTCTGGATAATGCTTGGCCTTGTCCCAAAGAAGACAACGTTGATTAAAACATGATATGAGATCCATCTACAATAATAGTTCCACCATTTCATTTTATATGTCCTAGTTTGATTAAAACATGATATGAGATCATTCTACAATAGTAGTTCCACCATTTCATTTTATATGTCCTAGTTTGATTGCCTAAAATTTCAGCATGTGAAGAATACTTTTGAATCTTGTGGTCTTAAACTAAAGGTGTCTATAACATACCAAATATACCCTTTAGATATTGTGGTCTAAAACGTACCATGTTGTTTGTTGATTAGCGATTCCCTAGCTTAATTTTAGGAGTAGATTGATATTGTAAATAAATGTGATTGATTGTGTAATATTGTTTTTCCTTATTTAGTCTTAGGATTCATTGTATAAGAGCCCATTCTCATGGGATGTAAAAATCATCCAAAAAATACAAAGAAGCTTTTCTTCTTGTTGAAATCTTCACGGTATCAGAGCCATTGCTGCCATTTCGAGGTGAGTTATCCCCCTCTGCAACATTAGGGTTCTCTTTCTATCAAAGAGGTCAAGTTTTTCTCCCTCCTAGTAGCTGTCCAGGACACATTCTTTCCAGTCAGTTTCTTGAAAAAATAACACCACCACAGGGTCCCTCTGCTCCTGTCGACCAAAATTCAGAAAATCTTTCCAGCAGTCTCAACTCCACGCACCGCCACACGTCTCCCAGAGCTTCAGCAACGACTTGTGGGATTACACTGGGTATGTTGTTGTCATTCTGATGAATGAGGTTCTACTCAAACAAGTTCTTTGTCTGTTAGGCGATGATTGGTTACTTTTATTGATTGTTGCACTAGGATGACATGAGTGTATTTGTTAAAGGCCAAAAGTGAAGTTTTCCCTGATCAGTCTGATGCTGATATAATGATCTTTCGAACTGACAATGCCACCGAATACATAGATAAAACTTTTGGAGCTTATTTGGAGTCTTATGAAATAATCCATAAAATTACTTGTCCTTTTACTAGTGCACAAAGTGGGGTTGCCGAAAGAAAAAATAAGCATTTGTTAGAAGTGGCAAGATCCCTTATGTTTACCATGCATCTACCAAAACCATACTGGGGATGCCATTCAGGTAGCTGCCTATCTCATCAATTGAATGCCTCTTGAAACCCTTGATTCGAGTCCCCTTGAAGCTTTAAAGTGTAAGAATGAATATATCGTTCCTTCAAAGGTACTTTTGGTGTGTCTGCTTTGATCACTATAAGATTCTGGGAAACTTAGTCCTAAAACTCTAAAATGTGTCTTTATTGGGTATTCTCCAGCACAGAAAGGATACAAATGCTATCATTCTCCTTCTAGGGGGTCCTATTACTTTTCGAGAATATGAGTGCATTTTCAGTATTACACCATCGTCTCTTTAGGAGAAGAGCTATAAGGAAGATGAGACGGTTTTCCCTAGTGTGTTTGTGAACTTTTCTGGTTACAAAAGCTACTAGAATAATTGAGATTGTCTGGAAAAGGAAAACTTTCCTTGTATTGTGACAATGAGGCTACAATCAGTATAGCTCATATTCTTGTCCAGCATGACCGAACAAAGCATGTCGAAATTGATTGACACTTCATCAAAGGAAAAGTTACGAGTGGTTTCTTGAGTTTGTTCCATGTGTTATCAGAAACAGCTAGATGATTTTTTAACGAAGGCCTCAACAGACAAACTTTCCATACACTGGTTTTCAAGTTGGGCGTGTGTGACATTTTTGCACCAACTTGAGTGAGAATGTTGATTGATTAGCAATTCCCTAGCTTAATTATAGCAGTAGATTGAAATTGTAACTAAATGTAATTGATTGTGTAATATTGCCTTTCCTTATTTAGTCTTAGGACTCATTGTATAAGAAACCATTCTTATGGGATGTAAATTAATCAAAAAATACAAAGAAGCTTTTCTTCTTCTTAAAATCTTCATTCCTATATGCAAGTGTCACTAAAGGTAAAAAACAAAGTTGAAATTAACAACTTTCTAAATATAGAAAAATACTTTTTCTTTTTGAAACTGACGGAAAAAGAAAGCAAGACACAAATTGAAATGGAGGGAGTAAGAGTTGTTTTTCCTTCTTTTCTTGATGATCATGCTTGATGTGGTCAGAAGATCTTTTCTTATGACATTCCTTTGTACAATAATGCAAAGCTTAATTTCATTTTTATTTTCATTTTACTCCTTTGAATAAGAATTATATGAGCTTATCTTTTGTGTTACTGCAGTTGAATGTCAGAAACCTGGAGTGCCATATGCTCAGCTTTGCCACTCAAATCCACTCATAATAGCAAGGTATGATGTAATGGCCAAAAGTGTATATATTCCAGCTAAAAGTTGCCAGGGAAGTGTATTTCTGTTTCTTGATATTGTCAAACAGCACTTCTTTTTATTTGCTTCCTGATTTTGGTTTCCTTGAACCTCCTGTTGTCGTTTGATTTTCTTCTCCTTCCCTCATCCTGCAAGGACCTTCATATCATCCGTGTTATTGAAATTGCAAATACCCGCTGCTGTTTCTCAAGGCACTTGAAAACTCATGTAGGAAATTATGCAAGTTAGGATCCTGGGAAGTGCCTGCTGCTAGACCAGTGATAGTGCATGAAAGGTGGAAAAATAGAGGAAAATAAATAACAAAATGAAAAGAGAAAATAGATAAACTTAATCATAAGTGACAAGAAGAGGAAGAGGACGCCCAAAAAAAAAAAAAAAAGAGAGGAAAGAAATGAAAAGGAGACGTAAAATGGACACAAGGATGAGGATGAGAGGAGAGAGATGGTGCACCGCTTATTGTTACCTGCTTCTAGAAAGTAATAGGATTTGGTTTGTTGAATGTTCTATTAATGGAGCGTATTACTCCCTTAGTCTCAATTTATGCAATTCACTTTCCGTTTTAGTTTTTCTAAAACAAAAGATACTTTTTATATTTAGAAACAATTTAAGTTTGAACTTTCCATTTTATCTTTAATGAGATAATTTTAGTCACACAAATATCTATAAATTTGTTTAGAGCACAAACTTCAAAAGTCATTCTTTCTTTCTTAAACTCCTTAATCAAAATGAATCACAAAATGGGACTAAGGGAGTATATAGTTTTGTACACCCTGGTTAAATTTATAGCTATATTTGGTATAAGTACTAATCTAGTTCTTTTTATGTCCAGAGTAGTAAGTGCTGAAACTTTTTTGAGATTAAGGGTAACTAGTAAGTGCTGAAATTGGATGCATGTCTAATGGAAAGGTAAAGAAGAAATGCTACTGACAGTGATTTTATAGAATAACATGGCATTACCAGTTACTAGAAGAGAGAACCTCAAAGATCAAACTCTTCATCTCCTAAAGTACCAAAGTTCCACCATGCTAGTGTTTGTCTACATATGAGACTGGAGAGTCTGTCTTTTTATGAAGTAATTTCATTGATGACATCAAGTAGATGCATCCAAAAGAGAGTGTTAGCTCCAGTACATGGAAGGCTCTGCTAAAGCAGGGAGCAAACACGTCAAAAAATTACCAGAGCTTTTTACAGAGGACAGATTGTACCAACTAAATGAACATAAGAGACATATAGCCTTATGGGAGTGGCCTTGGGATTGATATTCCATAAAAATATCAACGGCTCCTTTCTAGCCAAACACACCAAAAAAGGCTTGCAGGGATCAGTTTCCAGATTTTCAGACTAGTGAGTCTGTTTTTTGATAAATTAAGTTTCCTTTCCCTTCTTCTTCCGGTCTTAAATGATGATACGTAGCTTTAACTGAAGATCTTTGTCAGATGGACTGGTTGATTCACAATGTTAGTTAGAGCAAGTCTCATGACCCAAATCACCAGTGCTGTGATTGCACCCAACCGTCTCGTCCGGTGAACCAAAACAAGTTAGAAATGACAAACACAATTCCCGTCAATAGATAAATTAGTCTGAACAAGGAATTTAGATAGATAATGAAATCCATAATCTGATGCAAGTGCCGAAGAAAAACATAAAAAGGAAGTTAGGCACCGTTTGGCAAGTTGGTCTACTGAATAGCATAAAAAAACCGTACTTTATAAATTGGTATCCTGTTACCCATACACATATTTCAGGCTACAATATTTGTTCTCCCTCCATCCCAATCTAAGTGACACACTTTCCTTTTTATGACCTGTTTGGCCAAGCTTCTAAAATCAACTTATTTTAAATTATTTTTTTTTCAAAAGTGTTTTTCAAAAAAATACTTTTGGTGATAAGCAGTTTGTGTTTGGCCAATAAATTTGAAGAACACTTATGAGGAGCAATTAGTGTTTGACTAAACTTTTTAAAAGTGTTTTTAAGTGCTTTTTTTTAAAAGTGCTTTTCAAATAAGTGTTTTTTTGGAGAAAAACTACTTTTTTTAACTTTTGAAAAACAATTTTTGCTACTCTCGAGAAATACTTATTAACTCTAAAAGTTTGGCCAAACACCTCATTTTTTAAAAATAAGCACTTCTGGCATCCCAAAAAGAATGTCAATCTTTCTACAATTAGAAACAACTTAACTATGAAATTTTCATTTTACCCTTATTGAAATAATTTATAGCTACAAGAATGTCTAAGGTTTATTTTAGACCACAAGTTTCAAAAGTCTTCCTTTTTTTCTTAAACTTTGTGCCTAGTCAAATGGTATCATATAAATTGGGACGGAGGGAGTATCTCATAGCCGAAAAAAATCTAAAGGTGCCAGCTGTTTCTTTTTTTCAAGTTCCGATAATTAGGAAAAAAGAAACAGATCGTTAATTCCAATTATGAGAAGATGACTCCTAAAATTTCTCTTTCTCACTATTTTTTCTTACCTGATATATTATTTTGTTCAAAGCCAGTAGTTAAGATTTTACGTTCACATTCCATGGCTTCTGCATCAGATCTGTACAGTGTTTCTATGGCTAACAGGGAGACAGAGTTCTTGTTTTCTTTTTAAAATACTATTATTTAATATTCTTTTACTTCTGATGTCTAAAGTTTTTTCCTTGTTTTAATTCTTGTGATTCTTGCTTTTTGAAAATTTCCACAGCCTCTTATATTTATTCCCACCACCCTATGGCTTTAAATTTTCAAATTCTCTCTTCTATATGTTTTATCCATCTACTTTCCCCAAGTTTCTCAAATTACTCCTCAAATCTCACTATCATTATATCTGAATACCCTCTCTTTCCTTACAGTATTCAGCCAAAATCTTTCAATATTTTCTTCCAAATTTCTACTTCCTTTTTCAACTAAGAAATCTTCATTAGTGCTTCTTCGATTTTGTGTTACATTGCTAATTTTCCTTTATTTTAGTTCTTCATTGATTTCATTGTTGAGTCGAATAATAAAAATAATAATTCATTTTCGGTGTGCTACATCAATATATCGAAGATAAAAACTTGAAAACACCATTCAAGACCATTGAAGCTTGGTTTGAACTTTTTTGATTTGCATGCTTGTGATTTGTCTCGATTGAGTTTTGTTGGAAACATCTTAAGGAACTTGAATATCAATTTTTGAGGTGTCTCGAGATGATTTGAGGCAGATTTGAGTTGAATTTCAAATTAAAAACTCGAGGTTGAAGACGACCCATTTGTGTATCCCACTGTATCCCGTGTATGTCCCCATGCATATCAGTATATATCACACTGCATGTCCATTTACCTCTTGTATATAATGTGTATTGGTACATATCCATGAAAATTTTGTGTGAGATATATTCTGATATACAACGTGATATATACGTCGCAATGGTGTCCATGAAATTTTGTGAGATATCGCCGATATACAAAATGATATACACATGTTGCAAAGGCATTTTTTAGGTCTGATTTCATACTTTAAACAAGTACGAATCACTTTTGATTTTCCTCAAATATTTTATATAGCCTCTTCCAGGTGTTTTCAATCAATTCCAACCACACCCTCTTACACTCGTTCAATCCAACAAAAGAAAAAGAAGAGGAAATTCATTTTTCCTTTATCTTTTTCCTCTTGGTCTTTTCTAATCTGAGATGAAATGGATAATTTAACTTTTGGAAGGGGATATTTTTTTTCAAGTGTGCAATTAGGAGGAGAATCTTCAAAATCTCCTATTATCTAGGTGGTTTTCGATGAATTGTCTATATAAAGCCAAATTTTTGGCTTTAATTACTAAATATATGCTTTGGAAAAAAATATGCTAATACCAATTGGAGATTGTATGTAGGTGTCAATATCCAAACATAAAGCACCCCCATACCTGGTACGTACTAGTCATGAGATAGTAATTATTATAGAAATAAGTGCCACTATCTCCAAAATCAATACATAGTCTGTCTGAACAGAAATAAACAGAATAAAAGACTCTTAAGCTACTGCAAACAAGCTGGTAGCTCACCTCTGGAATAGCAAATTTGCGCTAAGCTCTCACTCACAGACTACACTGGTGCTCAGATAATCTGCTCATGAAGTGCAAGAAAGAAAATGGAGTGAGTATGCAGAGTACTTAGTAAGTATTATTAACCGCCCCTAATAAAGTAGTAATGGGTGTAATATCAAAACTAATCACTTTTTTTTAACCCTTGTGCAGTTATTATAAGCACAATAATAAATACGTAGCATAGATATTGCTTAAATTAAATATGCACAACAACAGTTAATGAAAAATGCATAATCAAGTAACAAGAATCAATATGGATGATAATATTCAATCTTTACACTGAAATCGATAGTTCTAACCATTTTTACCTGCATAGACACTGTTAAGGGATCTCCTAGATGAGTGACTCATGAGGGATGGATCTGCTTCACACGCTATAACCAGGTTGTGGACAACTCACACCCGCTAAATTCAAGCACTGAGTCGTGGAAACTCACTTTCCAAACTGCATATTACAATGTGAAATACACATGCAAAATGACTGTACATATGTGTAGTAATGACTAAATCAATCGAAACATCTATTATGTGAAACTTGCATGTAGTTGATGCCTATAGCATTTTTAATTAGCAGACATAGAGAATGCATATGTAGTCATACCACAGATTTAACAGGTAATGCACAACAAGTAGCAACAATATGTCCCACATATTACCTGGTTCCTACATATATACTCATCGCTTTTCATATATGGTACCCTTATACATGTAGCATAGCATATGTATCATCAGGGTAGGCTATCTATTCACATCCCTTGAGGTGCAACCCTTCCCTGGACTCTGCTAACGCAGGATACTTGTGCACTGGGCTGCCTTTTTAGCATATGTATAACAAGTTCAATTTGGGAAAATTTATTTATTGAGGTTAAAGTCTTAACTTACCTCGGTTCAAGGGAAGCTTTAACCTTCCAAAATAGCTTTTCTATTTCCCGAATCTTGCAGAAAGCTCAACACTATTCAAAAGAACAACTTAACGGCGTAAATAATGCCATTGGGCTACCACAAGGGCTGATGCGATGACTTTGATGGAGAACTTGGTGCGAGACTTTTGAGAACATGAAACAACCTGTTGACTTTTTCTTTTTTCTTGCGCTTTTCTTGAGAAAATCTTTTTGAAAATTCACCTGCCCTTGAAAGAAAATTTTGCAAGAACATTATCTTTTCCTTTCAAGTGCTTGACTTGAAACTTGTGGGAAGAGAAACCATTAAGCCCATCTAAGAATTTGCGGATTTCGTATAGGAAAACTTACCTAAGCAAGCAAATATAGCTATTATATTTACAATACATAGCTATATTTTAAAATATTACCAAATGTAGTAACAATTACCATTTTCATCGCAAATTGGTCTCCCTCTCTCCTCTGTCCCTCTCTCGTCTCTCTCCTTTCTCTACCGCGATCACCCCGGTCAATTTATGGTGATTATTTTGGTGATGATACAAGTGTATCTTTATTTTACGAATATTTTATATGAAAATTTTTTTGGGTTGTCCAGCTAAATTGAGTAAGTGTATCCAACAAAATTAAGTACTTTGTTAATCCCTCCAAATGAATGTTGTATCTAAAAATGTTTTTGGGTTATATCTAGAAATTTAGTGATTTTCGAAGTTGTAGCTAGGTTGTATCTTAAGTGTTTCTGGTTTGTATCTAGGATCTAGATATGAATTATAGTGATAGTTTATCTAAAAATATTTTTGGGTGGTATGAGTATACAGCAAATTGAGAAAATATTGATGTAATATTTAGCGAATAGATACAGTGTATCCAACTAAATTGGGCTAAAAAGTACAATGAATTGCCATATCACTGATACAACACAAACTTCAGAAAGTTGTATCAGTGATACAATGCGAATTTCAAAAAGTTGTATTAGTGATGCAACGCGAAATTTCAGAATGCGCTATGTTACTGATTAAGAAATCTAGTGATTTTCGAAGTTGTAGCTATGTTGTATCTGAAGTGTTTCTGGTTTGTATCTAGGATCTAGATATGAATTATAGTGATAGTTTATTTGAAAATATTTTTGGGTGGTATGAGTATCCAACAAATGGAGAAAATGTTGATACAATTATATTTAGCGAATAGATATAGTGTATCCAACTAAATTGAGCTAAAAAATACAATGAATTGCCATATCACTGATACAAAGTGAATTGTTGTATCACTGATACACCACAAATTTTAAAAAGTTGTAGCAGTGAGATAACGCGAATTTCAGAAAGTTGTATGAATGATACAAAACGAAATTTCAGAAAGCACTATATTACTGATACAACAAATTTCAGAACAATTGTTATAAATCGTAATTAGACGAACTCTAGCTATTAATGATAATTATGACCCAAATTATAGCTATTTATAAAAATTCCTCTTTGGAATAACTTTGAGATTTAGCTAGATCATCCTTGGAAAAGCCTCCATATTCATTTCAATTAGGAAAAAAACAAATATGATCTTGGTCAAAGTCAACTAAAAAGTCAATCCCGAGCTCACATGATCAAACCTAGGAACAAAATTCATATCTAGGTTACCCATAACCCACAAGTCCAAATCTAGACTTAGATTTCCATTTCGGTCCCGTTTAGATGCTCGAATCATCAATTTAATGCTTCTAGTTTATCTTACAAAATCCCAATTCCATCTATCAAGCTCAAATGTTAAATCTAAAGGCAAATCCATGATATAAACTCAAAATTGAATCACTTATTCTGAACTCGTAGATGGAATCTTTGCTTAAAATCCCTCAAAACCGAGCTCTTCAAGTGTCAATATTGAAGAATGAAATAAAAATCACGAAACTGGACCTTTATGTTTCCCAGGTCTGACCAGCTGTGTGGGAGGTGCAGCGTGCTCCCATCACATACCTATTGTAGGGGCGGCGGTTTGCGCCGTTATCACGGCCTAGAAATGCCTGGCACTGTTGGAGCGCGACGCATGCACCATAGCGACAACCTTCACTTTTCAGTATCTGTTCAATTTCCTCTCCATGTGCTGAAATCTTCCTGAGGCCCTCAGTCCCAACAAAACACACTAACAAGTCCCAAAACACAATACCAATCTTTATGGAGTCATAAAATATGAAACGGAGTGTAATACTCAAAACGTGGGGTTAGGTTGTTACAACGAGGCCCTTTCCCTTCTTTCTAAAGAAAAAAATAATGTCATCATTCAGGACTATTCTCCAGCCATCCTACAATTCATGCCATCTTATTTGTTGGGGTGTATGTTGGAAGAACCGGGGGTGTCCACAGGAGTGCGGAGAAATGAGAGGAGGTATAGGAGTCATTTTATTATATTTTGGAGGTAAATGGAAGCTAAAAAGTGGAGTTATGCAGTTCCCCAAAGTTTCTTGAGCTCATAAAATAGATGAAAAGAAACTAATTCTCTTTTGCTCAGCCTTCATTCAATTGAGCAAACATACAGGGGATGGGGGAATTCTATGCGTATATATCTGTCTCCATCCAATCAAAGACGTCCATGCCATAGAGAATCAGGCTCGGCAAAAACGAGACTAGGGACCATGCTCCCCGCTTTCTTCCTGTGGTTACTATTAGAACACAAGCCAAGGAACTCAAAACAACAACACAAGCACCCTTTATTTACTTGTTTTGGAGTTTTCGCCCTTTGCTTCCGGCAAAGGTAAATAGTCAAAAAAGTTCCCCGTATACACGAAAGTGACGAAGTTGCTTTGACTACAGAACCATGCCTATTTGTTGGAGCGAATTGGATGATCGGGCCGAGGGCTGCCCCCTCATCCCCTCACTCTCCTTTCCCTAATATGAACCTTGAGTCATCAAAGCCTTTCTGACTCAGCCTGGCTCGGTCGCCCTACGCGACTGGCGCTTCAAAAGGCGAAACTCTCGGTCGTGGGATGAGGCTGGTTGGCAGGAGCAAGGTGGGCTGGGCTGGTGGAACATATTTTTCTCTGAGATTCTTTTTTTTTTTTTTTTGAAACTGAGTTTTTCTTTGGCACTTGTATTCCAGCTTTCCAAGGTTTTGGGCTTCTTTTTTAGTATCTTCTTTAGCTTTGCAGCTTTTCCTTTGAGAGAGAGAGAGAGAGATGTTTCTGTTGTAAAAGAGTGAGTATAACCCGATTTTCTTGGTTTTTTGGTCCTTTCCAATTATGATATCTAGGAGATTCTCAGAAAATAGGATAGAAAAATAGATGGATAGTTTCTTTTGAGTATCCTATAAATCTAACCAATTATCCACATTTAGGACTGACAACTTTGTATTGCAATAGAGCTCTATTAACTGTCTATAGTTTGGATACGGTTTAATAATCCTTAATGTACAATGGTAAAAGTTTCAATTTCTAATTTTACATATTTATTTAATTTACTTGTAAAGTTTTCAAACACCTTGCGTAGGCGATGGCTCCATGTGTTCCCTAAATCATGAATTAGCAGTAATGCTGCTTTTACTTGATAGTTACTAAGGAAGTAGGATTAGTATCATTTGCTTATTTGTTCAGTTTGCTTACGTTTGAATGACATCTCAAGTTAAAGCCTAAAGGATGGAATTTTTCTTTCTAAATAACCAATCGATTCCCAACACCCCTTTCTCACAATGGACACAAAACATTCCTATTTCCTTATTGTATCCTAGAGAAGGCAGAAGTAGCATATTTGGAAACCCCCAGTTTATATGATGGTTGAAAGTGAAATCTATTTCCTGATCTTTTGAATTTGTGACAGGATATAAGGTCTCAGCTATGTACGCAAAAGATGTATCAGGTGAAGGCTCAAGACACAATCCCTTTGGCAGCTGTCGTTGCAGATTATAAGGATCCGTACTCTGAATGGGCAAAGGACATCCATTTGACCTGGATTTATAGAACTCTTATCCTTTATCATTAGACAGATTAACTTTTGGAATTCTGTGCTATTGTTCAAAGACTCTTTGTGATTCAATTTGAGAAACAACTCTCTGCACCTTTTGATTTGCAAGATGAGAAGAATCAAAATTTTTCTCAGGAGCAGGAGGGTGTAATAATTGAGAAAATGAACATAGCTTATGAATGTAAAGTCTGTCCTATCAAGTAGGATTCGAGCATCATATACCAAATCCCTCATATAAAAACATGTACTTGAAAACCCAAGACGGCCAACTTTCTTAGTTCGTCTCCGCAAATATCTCTGGACAATGGATCCTACTTTTCTGTTACATTGTTTGTAAATTTGATATTTTATGCTCAAATACTTGAAACTATTTGCATGGATGAAGCCTCTCCGCTCTTATGTACAAATACAAGCAACTCTCATCCATCCTAACAGCAACTTCTCTTTGCAATTTTAACCATGTGAATCTAGGTTAAACAACAATGGCAACATAAATAATCCTAATTTAGTTAAAAGTTAATTTGTAAGTGCCCCAGCCCAAAGAAAAAAAAGAAGTGGGGAATTAAATGGGTCATTCGCATAAATGCTTCTATTTTGAAGTAGTCTTTAATTTTTATCTCTTAAATTTGTGATTTTTAATTTTTGCCCTTCGATACTTTAAATAACGAAAAAGTGTAAATGCCCCTAACAACCCCTCCCCTCCCCCCCCTCTCCCCCTCAAAAAAAAAAGAAAAAAGAAAAGCAAGACATATGTTTTGATACAAATTATGTCTCAAGGTATATGTTCACAAAGGTTGTGCCTCAAGGCATAAGTTCAGTAGTATGACATAACTTTAGTAAAATGAACTTGTGCCTTGGGGCATAAGTTTAGTTTTAGAACAGTATGCCTTAAGAAATTTATACACTGAACTTATGTCATAGTATAACTTGTATTTTGAGGCATTAGTTCAGTATCATGAACTTGTGCCTTATAGGGCTAACTTGTACCTGGTGAATTTTTTTTTTAAAGATTAAGAGTAAAGGTATGTCTTACGAATTAGATAAAACTTAACTTATGCCTCAAGGCAAACATTCTCTAAAAAGGATTATCTAGCGAAATTAAGTCATAGTTAATGATATGTTTGACAATAAATTTTTATTAAATGAGCAGCAGAAATAAAAATTAATGACCACCAATTTGAGGAGCAAAAAATAAAGACCACCTCAAAAAAGGGGCAGTCCATGCATAAACTTAAAACTAATTTATGGAGAAATGACGTGGAAATATCATCAGCCACAATATTGACCCAAAATTTCCTAGACTTTAACTTTTGACATTTAATAGCCTAAATACAAAATTATATTAATCAAATGGAGAAATTAATAATTCTCTCTCCCATGTTCTTGTTTCTCTACATGTTCTTGTTTCTGTATTTCTTTATTCTCATCTTTCTTCCTTCTTTCTTTTTTTAATATTTACAAGAAATTAATCTTCTCCTAATGTGATTATATTTCAATCTTTTAGGGCTTAGTTTATAAACTATGTGAGAGAGCATATATATCATGCCTAAGATTTTATTTAATAGTATGTTGATATATAATTATCTATGTAAGTTTACAAGAGATATACATGTATGGAGGAGACGCATTCAGTTTTACACATTCAAGAATGACAAACATAACTTGTGTATATCATGCATAAAATTCTCTTAGATAACTGATATACAATTAATTATACAAATTTTTATAATTAATATACCTTTTTGATATACATCTCACAAAGGATATCTTATGTGGTAAAATAATGTTAAATACTATGTTGATATATAGTTATCCATACAAGTTTTACGAGAGATATATATTTATGGAGGAGAACTTATACAATTATACACATTCAAAAATGACAACACAACTTATTTATATTATGCTTAAAATTCTATTAAATAACTAATGTACAGTCAATTATACAAGTTTTTGTAATATATATACCTTTTGATAGAATAAAGCGTAAGGAAATTAAAGTAATTCCAACATTTAGAAAAGTCTTAACATTTACATCATTAACTTAAGTTATTTCTTTCATAAGAGTTTCTATAATAACCGATATACCACTATGTGAGCACATGAATCTAATTTCGGCTAAGCCATTCCATTACCTTGTTAGGGTAGTGAGACTTGTTGAATCCCACGGAGACTTGTCAATTTGACAAATATTACAGACAAACTACTACTACTTAGTTAACAAATATTTTCACAATAAATTGATTTTATTGATTATTCTAATTGCACATTTCACAAAGGACATATTATATGGTTACTGATTGTATCTCATCATATTCTATATTAATTTTTTATTGTAATTTAAAAAAACTTCGTGAATAAGAAAGAAATGTGTTATAGTTATATTAGGAGTGTTATTAATGAATACATGTCATGGAGCATGAAATAAGAAAGATAATTTTATCTTCCAATTAAAATCTATTTTTTTCTTTTTATATATCGAACTAACATTAGTACCAATGTGATGCGCGATTAACATAAATACATAACAATCTTATGATATGTGATCTGATTTATTTGAATATGTTAAATTATATATTTTTTTCAAAATTGAACTGTCATCTTATTTTTTAATTTAATATACGTAATAACAGAATCACTACAAAATTGAAAGAAACTGTTGAACTACACGACCTAGATATTTGTCTTTAACTTAACTATTTGCCCATGAATGAAATAATATGTCTAACGTGTTTCACTTAAGTGGATAAATGCAGTAAGTAAAGAAGACAATGATTTTAGCATGGAAAACACCCGGCTCAAAAGGTGAAAAATCATGACCTGTACCTCTACAGGATTTTCTCCAACTTCACTAACTTCAAGGAGTCTCTTCAAATAGCAGATTACAACTCTTGTAACCTAAAGGAATTATAAACTCTATTCCTATCTACTCACACTCCTTCCCTGTAAAGTGTTTCCAAACGTCTTCCTAGTATACTCTACTTAAAGACAAACTCTTTTTAATCCAATTTATAACTCACTAAATTAAAAGTACATCAATTACAACTCAATGACCAACACCTAATACAAGATTGCTAACTCTAGCTTATCATTTTACTAGAACAAGTTTGTTAATTGAATTTCTTCACATTTAGGTTGTTGCAAACTCTTACGCTTTTGCAGTATTCTCTTTTCTCTCTTTGTAAGTGTATTATTTGCTTAGAGAAGTCACACTTCTGTATATACACAATTCTTCAACGTCTTTGCAGCAACTACTTTTACCCGCCTTAAAAGTCCACTCAAAGTAGGAGTCCTTCTTCAAGTCTATCTCTTGGCTTCCTTTGTGTTTTGATCAACATCTAATTCTTACAAGTAAGCACATATTTATTTCACTGAGATTGTGTGACGTGGCTTAACCACCTCTTGATTCGTGCAGCTTATCTCTATTTGAACATTTACTGCTGCCATGTTGGCTTCTTTAGATAGTGAAAGTTGCACCCCTTTGGAACAACTTAAGTTACCTGTTTCGGTCATCATTTTGTCAATCATCAAAATTACATAGAACCCAATAAATTTTCTCTTTTTGATGATGAAAAACCCACCATCTTGTGCATTCAAATATCGTTACCTATAGATCTAAGATAGCAAACATTTGATTGAATAGGTCAATCAGTAGGTTATAAATATTGCAAGTCTATATTCTTCCCCCTTTTGACATAATCAAAAAGCTATTTCAACCTAAGTACATGCCAAAGATGAAGTTAAACAATTTATTACCATCGGGGCAATCACCATTACAATTGTAAAGGAATCACAATCAACATATTAATGAATTAAATAAGGCGAAACATGAGTCATGTCAAACCAAAGCAAGCTAAGCATTTATCTTAACAGTCTGTTTTACATCATACCTAAGTGATATTGAATACAACAAAATAGATAAACCTAAGATAGATGACAGTGAAGAACTAGAAGGACAAGAAGCTTGGAATAAAGGCAACAAGACTAAATAGAATTGGATGAGGGAGTAGTGGGCAATAACTGGGTCAACTTGTGGATAACTTTAACATGGGAATCCCTTTCCGAGACCAGAGTTGCCTGAAGTTCATCAATTCTACCCTGAAGAACAACCTTCTCATTCTCATGAGCTGCCAGAGCAGCTTCCAACTCAATAGTCTTTGCATCTAGGGCAAGCCGCAGTTTCTGAAGAGGGGTGTCATCTCACTTCATTGAAGCAGGCAAATCAACATGTTTCACCTGTCCAAGCACATCTTTGGTGGTTTGAAATATCCAGAATTGAATAGGAATGGAGTAATCTTCAAACACCTCAGACAACCAGAACCCATATGGAAGAGCATACCCCTTGTCATCCTTGGTAAGCACACGTTGCATGCTCCTAATAACCAGGCTGGGTAGATCAATCTTGACCTCAGTGTTAAGAAGTTCCATCAGGGTGAGGTCAAGATAATTCGCCCAAGTCCGCCTCTCTTTCCTGGGAATTAGGATTTTGTGAACAACAACAAAGTATAACTGATGTAAGGGATACATTTCTTTTTTCTAAACCCTTCTATGATGAGGAAGGGATGGTTATCCTGAGAACTTCATGCAAATATCTCTTGTAGGGGCCATGTTATTCAAAGTAGGCCATTCAAATTTCACATAATGATCCCAACCACCACTAGGAATTTCCAAAATTCGAGCAATATCATCAGCAACTAGGTGGAGGGACATTCCTCTAACTTAAGTAGAAAACAGAGATCCTTTGGCAACTCCATTTGCATAAAACTCTACCACTTCAGGTTTACTAAGATTTCTTTGAGTATTACCTTAAAGAAACAGTTCAGACCAACCTTGAATTTCCAGCTTAGTAAGTAGAGTTTCCATTTCAGGACCTCCATAACCTGTCACAACCCTTCCTCTGAGAACAACGCGCTTTTGAAAGTGCACAAGATGAGAAAGATGTGACATAGGAACCCTAGATACGTCAAAACCAATAGACACCTCTTCATCAGAGTCCTCAGATGGACCAGGTTTAGAGACCTGTTTCGCGGCACGAGAGGAAGGGGTTTAGTTGGAAGAGGATTTGAGTGCAGGTTTGGATGATGGTGTGGAAGATAGTTTTGTGGGAGATTTAGGGGCTTTCTTGGAAGTGGACTTGGATGAGGAAGATTTAGGAGAAGCGTGAAAAGATGAGGATTTGGGAAGGAAGCATTTGACTACATTCGACCTTAACACTTTTTGAAGTAACAAATCACCTTTGGAGGACATGCCCTCTTTTAAAGGTGACGCAGGAGATGATTGTTTATTTTTGCTTCTTTTAAGTTCTTGTTCCAAGATAGCATCTTCCTAACGCTTTCGAGTTTGAGTTAGTGGAACCCTAGATGGAACAGGTGGAGGAGATTATCCACTTGTTGGCTCATCGTCTGGAATGGGTATAGTAGAGCCAATTGCCTTTCTCAATCTAGAACGAACTCTCTTAGGATAAGGTTCACAATGGGAATGCCATCATTGTCAGCACTCTGAAGTGGCTCAACATCACACACAGAAATTTTAGAATATGAATCAAAGAGTGGAATATCCGAGGAAGTAGAGAATTGGGTCTTGAACACATTCCAAGTAGCAAAGTCAGACAATTTAAAAGGAATAGAAGAAGAAATTTTTTGGCCTTAAAAGGAAGAAGGAGACGGTATGGAATCTTCTTCTTGATGAATAATCAACGCACAAGATTCAGATGGAGCTTTTTCAGAGCTGGTTTCGAAAGAAGAAGATGGAGAAGTCATGATGAGAGGACTAACTTTCAAGAATATGGTTTCAAGATTTTAGAGAGAAGAAAGCAAGGAAGACTCTGCAATTTATCATGTGCAACTGATTCATTTATAGGTAAGAGAGAGAAGATGAAACGTGCAGCAGGACGTGATTTCTTGCCATAGAGAAAAATGGTGATGGGATGGAAGTTTCATCTTTAATGGAATGTGACAGTATAGAGAAATAATGAAGAAGTGGAACTAGCAGTCCTATCTATTTCACATGTATCAATAATAACATTTGAGATGATATAGAACATACCTGAGCCGAATAATTTAATGCTCACAATTGTTTGGGTGGACCATGCCCCTGCACCATTTAATACAAAAGTATGTTAAAAAGGATTAACAATCTGGTAATAGGACACACAATTAAATATGCAAGGCTAAATTGAATAACAATATGTATATCAACAAGAAGGAACTACTTCATTCTAGCCAAGCATTGAGGAAGGCCTAAGCAATCTTAATCATCCCCAGATTTATCCTGTTTCATTTAAATCAACAAGAAGGAACTACTTCATTCTAGCCAAGCATTGAGGAAGGCCTAAGCAATCTTAATCATCCCCAGATTTATCCTGTTTCATTTAAAGTGCTCCCTACTTAAAGCTTTGGTAAATATCAGCAATCTGTTCCTCAGTAGAACAAAACATAATTGAAATACAACATTTCTCAACATTATCTCTAAGAAAATGATGTTGTATGTCAATATGTTTAGTTCTTTTATGTTGAACATGATTTTTGATAATATTGATGGCACTAGTATTGTCACACAAAATTGGAACACAACCAACATCTAGGCCAAAATCCATCAGTTATTGCTTGATCCATAATAACTGGGCACAACATGAAAGAGCCGCCACATATTCAGCCTCAGTAGTAGACAGAGCAACTGAATTTTGCTTCTTTGTGGACCAGGAGATCAAACATGGTCTAATGAAGTGAGCCATCCATGTAGTACTTTTCCTGTCAACCAGATATCCTGCATAATCAACATCTATGTAACCCACAAGAGAAAAATTACTCCTTTTGGGATACCAAAACCCCAAATTAGTTGTTCCCTTCAAGTATCTCAAAATTTTCTTGACAGCCTTGAGATAAGATTCTTTAGGATTTCCTTGAAATCTAGCACACAAACCAACACTGAAAATTATGTTAGGTCTACTTGTAGTGTGATATAGGAGATAGCCAATCATACCTCTATAAAGCTTCTACTCTATGGATGGACCTGTTTCATCAAGGTCCAATTTAGTGGCAGTGGCAATAGGAGTATCAATATCCTTAGTAGCCTCCATATTGAATCGCTTGAGCAGCTCATTCACATACTTCTGCTGATGGATCAAAATTCCATGGTAGTTTGCTTAATTTGCAATCCAAGGAAAAAGTTTAATTCTCCCATCATGCTCATCTCAAATTCTCCATTTATTAGCCTAGCAAACTCTTGAGTCATGAGGCTATTAGTTGATCCAAATGTGATGTCATCCACATATACTTGTACAATCAGTAGATCCTATCCTTTTATTTTTAAAAAGAGTGTATTGTCAATTCTCCCTCTTTTGTGCCTATGTTGTAACAAGAACTTTGAAAGCCTTTCATACCAAGCTCTTGGAGCTTACTTCAACCCATACAAGGCTTTGTCTAATTTGTAGACACGATCAGAAAATTCAGAACTTTCAAAACCTGGTGATTGCTTCACATATACTTCCTCTTTTTAAATATCCATTCAAAAAGGCACTCTTTACATCCATTTGATAAAGAGTGAATTCTTTAAAGGCTGCAAAAGCTATAAGTAACCTGATTGCTTCAAGTCTCGCAACAGGAGCAAATGTTTCATCATAATCAATGCCTTCTTCTTGATTGTATTCTTGGACCACCAGTCTTGCCCTGTTCCTTATAACTGTTCCATGCTCATCCAGTTTGTTTCAAAATACCCATTTTGTACCAATGACAGTTCTTCCTTCAGGAGGAGGTATCAAATGCCACACTTTGCTTCTTTCAAATTGATTCAACTCTTCTTGCATAGTAAGTATCCAGTTCTCATTAAGAAGAGCCTCCTTCACCTTTTTAGGCTCAATCTTGGACAAAAAGGCATTGAAGGAACATAAGTTCTTCAATCCTAATCTGGTTGTGATCCTAGAAGTAACATCTGTGAGAACATTTTTAACACAGTTTGTCCTTTTATTTAACACCTTATAAGCTTTACTATTTTGGGAGTAACTTAAGAAGATTCCCCTATCACTTTGTGCATCAAATTTTCCTAGATTATCCTTTCCATTATTATGAATAAAGAATTTGCACATAAAGATTCTAAGATGAGCAATGTTTGCATCCTACCCCTTAGTAATTCAAAGGGAGTCTTCTCTAAATAGTTCTATTCATGAATCTATTCACTATATAACAAGCAGTACTTATAGCCTCATCCCAAAGCTTAGGTCTTTTTTGTGATCAAAAGGGTGAATCAAGTTTCTTCTTGCCCAATATGGCAACAGGTTGTTAAACCTGTTCCTATGAACAATTTTCAACCTACTTTCTTTTGCTAACAAAGTACTCCTATTCTTGCTCCTAACTGCCACTAGACATTTAGTAGTTGGATATCCAATTTTTCCACACAAGTAACACATATCTTCATGACATTTGTTTCTTTATGAAAACCTATTTCAGCCCTTTCATTTTGAACTCTTCCACTTAGGTTATTCACAATTCTAGATGACTTGGTCCACCTACTAGCTTTCTCAATATCCAGTTTTAACCTAGACACTTCCAAACTCAATTTTCTTATCTTTTCTTTTTCACAAAAGTTATCAATTTTACAGTGCTTAAGTTCAGACTCAATCCTTTTTACATCTCACTTATTTCTTCCTTTTGAGAAGAAGATTCTTTCACACTCTCATTGGTAGAATCAAGTTGGATAACTTGTTCCTTCAAGGTACCATTTTCTTTATTAGTGATATCTTTGCTATTTTTAAGATCAATGAACTCAAACTTTAAACTAGTAAGAGCATTAAATAGCTGGTTCTTATCAGAAGTGACTTCCTGAGTTTATCTATTAAAGCATTCATCATAGAAATAAGTTTCCTTTTAGAAAGAATATTCAAGTCTTCATTTAAGTCAAAGATACTTACCTCAAAATTCTTATCTCCTTCATCAAGATCGGAGTCTCCTAGAGCCACGAATGCAGTTTCATCAAATTCAGCATCAAAGTCATCAGAATCAAATCCCCAAGCAGCCATCATTGCATAATTTTCCTTTTTCTTCTTTTTTGCCTTATCTTTCATTTTCTTTCTAGCTCTCTCCTTTTCAGCTCTCTCTTTTCTTAACTCATTTACCAGAGTGGACAATTTTTAATCATATGATCCATTTTGTAACATTTGTAACAACCTGCTGGAGACTTATCATTGGAACCCTTTTTGCTACTTGTTCCTTTATTGTCATAACCCTTTTCTTTCTTGCGGAACTTTTTAAACTTCTTTACTAGAAAAGCTATTTGATCATAATCAAGATTAGAGTCATTGCCGTCACAAGCCTTAAGAGCCAGTGACTTTTCTTTGGTTGCATCTTTCTTCTTAAGATTATCCATGTTCATCTTATAAGTCTTCAAGTTCCCTACCAACTCATTAAATGTCATGGTAGAGATATCTTTAACTTCCCTAATCGTAGTGACCTTGACATCCCATTTGGCTTAAGGAATGATCCTAAGGACTTTGTCAACATGTTCTTCAGTAGTGAGTACTTTTCCCAGGGAAGACAGTTTACTTACTAGAGAGGTGAGTCTTGTAATCATTTTTTGCAGAGACTCACTTTCCTTCATCCTGAAGGTTTCATATTCAGTGAATAGCATAGCCACTCTGAATTTTCTTACCTGACTTGTCCCTTCATGAGCATTGATCAATGCGTCCTATATCTGTTTTGAGTGGTGCAATTTGAAATTCTATTAATACTCATCAGGACCCAAATCACATACAAGAATGTTCTTCGCTTTTGCATTCTTTTTGAGAGCCATCAGATCTTCAGTCGTAAACTCAAACCTTATCTTCAACACTTCAACTCCATCCATCATCTTCTTAGAGATAGCTGGTCCAATAGTGATCCTATACCATAACTCATAATCTTTAGCTTGAATGAAGTTTTCCATGCGTGCCTTCCACCAAATGAAGTGTGATCCATTGAAAATAGGTGGTTGAGTTGTTGACTGCCCTTCACTATATCCAATAGGTGGTGCAGAATTCATCATGATCTATTTTAGGTTTTAGCCTTATAAAATAAACCCACTCTGATATCAATTGTTGAGCTACATGACCTAGATATTTGTCTTTAACTTAATTGTTGCCTACAAATGAAACAAGTTGCCTAACATATTTTACTTAAGTGGATAAATGCAGTAAGTAAGAAGATAATGATTTTAGCATGGAAAACACAGAGTTCAAAAGGTGAAAAAACACGATCTGTACCTCCGCAGGATCTGCTCCAACTTTACTAACTTCAAGGAGCGTCTTCAAACAACAGATTACAACTCTTGTAACATAAATGAATTATAAACTCTAATTCCTATCTACTCACACTCCTTCCTAGTAAAGTGTTCCCAAACATCTTCCTAGTATACTCTACTTGAAGACAAACTCTTCTTAATCCAATTTATAACTCACTGAACTAAGAGTACATCAATTACAACTCAATGACCAACACCTAGTATAGGATTACTAACTCTAGCCTGTCACTTTACTAGAACAAGTTAGTCAATTGAATTTCTTGACACTTAGGTTCTTGTGAATTCTCACGCTTTTGCAATATTATCTTTTCTCTCTTTGTAAGTGTGTTATTTGCTTAGAGAAGTCATACTTCTATATATACACAATTCTTCAACATCTTTGTAGAAACTACTTTTGCCCCCCTTAGAAGTTCACTCAATGTAGGAGTCCTTCTTCAAGTCTATCTCTTGGCTTCCTTTGTGTTTTGATCAACCTCTAACTCTTACAAGTCAGCACATGTTTATTTCACTGAGATCGTATGACGTGACTTAACCACCTCTTGGTTCGTATAGCTTATCTCTACTTGAACATTTACTGCTGCTATGTCAGCTACTTTAGACAGTGAAAGTTGCACTCCTTTGGAATAGTTTAAGTTACCTGTTTCATCATCATTTTGTCAATCATCAAAACTTCATAGAACTCAACATAAACGAATCATATTAGATATTGAATAACTTTTATTATGTTTCTTATTTGTATTTATCTCATTATTTAGTATTTATTAATACTATTATTATATTATTATATTGTTAGAATAGTTTTTTGATATTAAATTTTCACTTTGACTTTATATATTCTTGTTTATCACGCTTCTTATACAAAATATAGTCATATATATATATATACACACACACATGCTCCTTAATTTCTCTGTTTAAAATTTTGTTCTATTTTTCATAATTTATCAATTTTTAAATTTATCAATAATATTTTGATGCATTATTTATTTATAAAGATATTTGTTAATTCCACAATGATGATTCACAATGCCTCTTTCTAAGCACACATAAAGTAAAAAATAATGCTGAACCGTGATTCATGTAGATTAATATTTCTTTACTATTCGGTTGCCTTCTTCCTTCCAAAAACCCCTCCCCCCTTATTTGTGTATAGTGCCAGCAAAAAATAAGTTCGTATTTTAATAACCTGTTCATATTTTAGTGAGTTAGATGAGTGCCTTTTTAGATAGGTAAAATTTGGGTTTAAGCCGATATTCAACCCATAGAAATATGGGAGGGTAAAATATGTGTTAGCTTAATTGGTTAAGCTTCCAACTTTTATTCACACAAAATTCATGATATCACAAAAATGATATAACTTCTCTTCCTTTTTATTTTTTTTCACTTTATAGTTGATCATTTGAAACTTCTTTTTCTCTAAATATCCAAGTATTATTTAGCATTTTCCAAAAAAGTATCTTCTTTTTGTTGCATACTTAAATACCAATTGCATGAATAATAAATATATAACTGTCAAGTTTTGTATTGAGATTGAGGTCAAAATTTGGGTCTCAAATCTTGGGTCGGTGTTAAGAATTGGGTCTCAGATCAGGGTTGTAAGTGGGTTCTCAGATCGATTTTGGAATTTGGGGTCGAAAGTTGCGGTCGGAGTCAAGTGTAGAGAGTTAGGGTCAGGTCTCGGGAGTCTGATCTCAAGTCGAGGTTGTGATCGAAAGTCGGGTCCGAGGTCGGGGTCAGGGTTGGAGGTCGGGAGTTAGAGTCTAGTTAGGGAACAGAGATCGGGTTTTGATATTGCTCAAACTCACACTTCCTGACAAAGTATGAAGAAGTCTTGTCAATAAAGAACCCAACTAAGAGGTTGGGGTCGAACCCACAGGGAATAGGGTAAGATCTAGACTAATGCCGGTAGTTGAACTTGTTGGTAAGTTATCTCCCAATTGGGGGTTTAAAAGAAAACAATATTAAAATAAATATTATAATTGTGATTTAAATCAAGAATTTGCAAAAAACTAGGGTAAGTGTTCCCCATGGGTTCATAACTACTTTGGGTATACACACATGATCAATCCTAATGCTTACTTGTAGAACTGATAACTAGGGTTCATTCAAATGACTGGTTCGTCCCTATTGGATGACTATAGTCAATCACCGGGTCAGGTCTCATGAGTGATTTCAAACTAACCATTATCAATATGTTCCAAATTTAACTAATATGAGGCCAAATCAACACACTCTTCTCCATTCACTCCCATGACCTAGGTGATCTTCAGAATCTCATCAATAAACTCATATGGATCCTCGTCCACCTTTGACCCAAAAAATCTAGGGGGTTCATCCTTAGGAAATCTCTGACTCATCCTGCTGTCGTATTTCCATTCTGTGGGACATGCGCTACTACCTGTTGGTTGACCTGAGCGATCAAGGCCTGCGCTAGCATCTGAATGGCTGCCCTAAATTCAGCATGGGCAATCGGCTCCGGTGCATGGCGCTCATGGGCTGGTAGGGCTTGTTGGTGCCTGTCCCCATTGCCATCCTCGTGGCCATTTCCATTTCCATTTCTTCTGCCGTTAACTCTGCGGGGATGAATGAAGGATAGAGAGATGTTTCACCGCACGACATAGATTATGAAAGAAGGGAACATTTTCTAAACGTCTCGTAGCCTCTTCGTCGTAAGTGTGGCGTGCTTCACACCCAAAAAAATACTTTACTTAATGCGGATTTCAAACACCCTAGGATACTACAAAACCTTTGGCTCTGATACCAAGTTTGTCACGATCCAAACATGGGCCCGGATCGAGACATGGGACAAGGAGCCCCGAGAGACTCCAAGTCGACCCATGGCGTGAATATACATCTAACTCAATCAAGTAAAGAGGAAGTCTTAACATAATAAACATGGAGGAAATTCAAATATAGCATACAATCTGAAAATACAACCCAAGTGTGAAGCTGAATACAATCTATTGTCTAAAACGCCTCTAAGTTTGATGAGTTGATGGGATAAGACCCCAACGAACTCTCTAAGCCTAAAAACTAAATATACGAGGATAACTGATAACAAGTGGTCCTCAAGAGATGATGACTCACAAATAGAGACTGGATGCTAACTCCGAAAGTTGGCTAATGACGGGGCTGAGTCTGGAGATGGAAGCCTGTATTATAAAATAATACAACATAGAGTATGCGGTCACTACATAGAATATACTGAGTATGCAAGGTAAGAAAAATTGCTTAAACAAGTAAAATCATTTAAAACATGCATAATATAAAACAACATCAAGATAAGAATCTGAGAGTATGGCTTGCATGCTATTTTCTAAAATCATGATCTGAACATAACTGAACATCATAACTGAATCGAATGACCCAAAGCTGAAACCTGATAATCATAAGTAAAACTGCATATTGGGTCAAACCTTCTTTAGAACACACACACACATATATATATACATATATATCATGAATGATAACATGCATAACTGAAATCATGAGGAACAATGGGAGACTCATCTTTTAACCGACATTACCATGATAGAGCTTACGTGGTCCCAACTATCACACTCAAGTAGGTAGAGCCATCCAAAGCCTTGCCAGGGCTAAGGAAGATACCATGATATTGATATCAAGCTTGAGGCCCCTCGGGGCAGGGGAAAGCTCACATAGGAGGTCCCAAAATAAGCTGATCATACCTACATTGACGCGTAGATCTGAGGCATCGGGTTGCTTGACCCTTAGCCTACTCGGTGCTAGACACTGCTCCCAAAAACATGCATATGCTCTCCATCATTTTTCAATGAATCTGAATAATCATGAATATATATAAATCTAAATCATACATGAGGAGCCTTGACCCAAACCATACCACAAGCTGAACATAATTGGGGAGTCTTGACTCTAAAACCATGTGGTAAGCTAATCAACTTGAGATCATAATCATACTTGAACATATAGTCTTGCCTAATACTTAAACATGCTTGAAAATACTTAATTCACTTGAAAACACGATCATAGACATAGGTAACTTGAAAACATACTTTTCCTCAATAATATCGCATAATACTTGAACGTGCATCATAAATCTCAACTTTCATGAACTTCTCATGGATGAGCATCTTAATTTATAAATCTTGAAAACATGATTATAATTGAAAACAATGTAAAACTTGCCCATGAAATATGATTCAATAGTGGAAACATACTTGGATCATACCCATGTAGAAAATTAGGAAATTCATGTATTGGGTTAAAACCCCATAGGATCAACATATAGATTTTCATGAATTAGAGAGGGAATGGGCATGAGTCTGAATAAAAATTCACCCATTCATAACCGTACATACCTGAGAGAATCTGACTCTATAATTTCTCTAATTGCCTAAGGAAGAATTGATAAAAACTTGAAGAAAATGAGCTTGATCACCTCTTTAGACCTTTACTCTTGCATGCATGAATAAGAATAGACTAGAATAAACTTACCCCTCTTAATACTCACTATTCATATCTTAAAACGACATAGTTTAGGCCTTAAGATCATAGGAATTACGGAAAATCCCTTACTAATTTCGCAGAAAATAACTGACTGCCAGTCCCCACGAGGGATGGGATGAGTTGTTACCTGGGGAACGAGTCGTCGTCTGTTGTCGTCAAGTCCACTGTCACTTTTCCTCGGGGGGAAGGGGAGGAGGGGTCCCTATAAGGGACCTAACGGCCCGTTACTGGTGGCCACGACTCATGGTCACCACTCATTACTTCCATTGCTAAAACCTTAAATCATTAGTAACCTGCTGACCACTACTCACCGAACAAATCATGGTGACTGACCACGACTCATGGTGTCCAATCATGGGGTACATTGCCACTCCCTCTTCATCTTCCAATTACCCTTGACCACGGGTGACCTGACAACTTGTGGGGATGATCACGACTCGTGGTCACACCCGTGGTCATCCCAACTCTGAATTTTCCAAATAAGTCAACACCCCTCACCACGAGTCACTTAACGACTTGTGGTCAACCTGATGGATCACATGACGACCCATTCTGTGACCTGGTTCAGAAAATCCTTTTTTCTCTATTTCAACTCCTGGGTTTGATCTTAGGGCTTTCGGGATATAACATTCTTCAACTCTTTAAGTAAGAAGGAATAGAGATAGGCTGAGTGTATGGAAGAAGGTCTATGCCAAAGTCTATTTCCCACTCGGGAGGACTCCAAGAAAATCTTCGGGAAACACGTTAGGGAATTAGCTAATAACAGGAACTGACTGAATTGTTGGCGTCTCAGAGTTAGAAACTTTGACCCGAATTAGGTGATAGATGCACCCTTTGGAAATGAGCTTCCTTGCCTTAAGGTAGGAAATAAACCGACCCTTAGGCGCTGAAACACTACCCATCCATTCTATGACTGGCTCGTTAGAAAACTGAAACCTGACGACTCTAGTTCTACAGTCGACTAAGGCATAACTGAAATGTAACCAATCCATGCAAAGAATGAGGCCAAAATCGATCATGTGTAGCTCTAATAGATCAGCTGGAATAACTTTACTCAATACTGAGACTGGGCAGTTTCTATATACCCGGCTGGCTCTAACTGACTCACCAACTGGGGTAGAGACTGAGAACAGTTCTGAGAGGACTTTTGGATTGATTTCAAATTGAACAGCTACATAAGGATTCATGAATGATAATGTGGCTAGTAGATCTAGTAGGGGATATACATCTAGATGGAAAGGACATAACATTCCCATGACGACATCAGGTGAGCTCCCAAGATCATGACGAGAGGACAGAGCATAAAAACGGTTTTGGCGCCGACTGCCATCCGTACGTGAAGTAGTCCCCTGCTGAGATGGATGACCTATGGGGATATAGAAGTACACTGAGTTTTCCCCTGTCCTGCTAATGGACACTCTTTCAACCTGTGACCCAATTGCCCACATCCAAAGCAACCCTCTTTGCCCATGCGACATTCACCTGGATTGTTCCTGCCACACTTAGGACAAGCTAGGTAATGTTACTGGAATTGTAACTCTAGGACTAAGATCCAGATACTCTACCCTTTCAATCCTTGCGGGACCAGAAAGAAGGGGCACTGGCTGATGTGGGTGCTGGAGTCCTCTGTTTTTGCTGCTTTAGGAGACTACTACCGCCGGACCTCTAGTGTACATAATCTGACTGACCTGTTCTAGCCTGCTTGTTCTCCCGCTCCATATACTTCAACTTTTCTATCTCAATCTGCTGGGAATGAATGATGAGGCTAGAGAGGTCAATGTCCTTGATGAGTATTGCAGTTCTGCACTCCTTAAGTACCAAATCTGACACTCCATTAGTGAATTTGAGCATGCGAGCCCTTGGCTCCGCAACCATCTCTAAAGCATACCTCGATAATTTCATGAACTCCAATGCATATTCCTCCCTATTCTGTTACCCTGCCTCAAATTCATGAACGCGACCTTGGCCTCCCTCAATTATAGAGGGAAGAATCTATCTAGAAACATAGTAGTGAACTCATCCAACTCTATTGATTCTTCTTTTTCTGGCCTCCCTTCCGTCCACTGGTTATACCAAATCTGAGCCACCCTTTTCTACTAGTAGGAAGCCAGATTAGTACTCTCCACGCTAACACCCATAATCCAGGTGATCTTCCATACCTCATCTAACAACTCTTGCGGGTCCTCTCCCACCTTAGATCCATGAAAAGCTGGAGGGCTTATTCAGGTGAAGTCTCGAACCCTGGAAGCTGCTGCAAACCCATTTGCATTCACTAGAACCACCTGCTGGTTCACTTGGTTGGTCACCATCTGAGCCAACAGCTGAATCGCCGCTCAAAATTCTGTGGAGGATACTTGAGCGTCCCGAGGGGCTGCTGGAGTTGGTGGGGAAGGTCGGTTGGCATTGCCAGTCCTCCTTCCATTACCTTATTTTGGAGGCATATTTTCACTGAAATGATTAGAGCACAAGTTAGGAGGACATTTTCTAAATTAAACTCAACGCATGATAAGGAATATGAACAAAATGGAGTTTTCCTAATAACTTCTTGTCGCCTCCCCGTCATAAGTGTGGTGCGCTTCACACCTATGAAGAGGACTCTACTTGATGCTGCTTTGAGACATCCTAGGATACTCTAAACTTAGTGCTCTGATACCAAGTTTGTCACGACCCGAGTCTGTATTCTAGATACGACACGATACTTGGATTCACAAGTGACCCCAAGGAACCCATGGTCTATCATCACACAAGTAACTAAGCATACACGGAAGTTATGTAAAAATAAATATCAAAATAAAACTATTTTGGATATAGTAAACATAACTATAGGCAATGCTAAACATTTGTGTCTGAAAACCAACTATTAACTGACGAGTTGCTAGGATAAGCCCCCAGCTAACTCTAAAATCTGCCTAAGTACTAAACTAACTGAAAAGAAAACATTGTCCTGAAAAGATGAGGATTCACCAATAGGACTGTTGCTGGAATAGCCGGGAGGAACTACTGACGATGCTGAGACTGGGAACCTGCACCTATATGATAATATGATACAACATGAAAAGTATGCGTCAGTAATTTGAATATACTGAGTAAGTGAGACATACATAAAACATGGAAAACAAGCATTGAACAGAAATAACATGAAATGACCAATTGATACTGAATACTGATAGAAGCTGAGCTACAGCTGCGCTGAGGTCAAAATAGAACCTAACTGGCTATCATAAACATGCCTTGAAACTGAGTGGCTGAAGTAAGCTAAACTGAGACTGATTTGAACTGAACTGTACTGATAAATGGAAGAGTCTATAACAACATATAACCATGTGAGCTAGATGTAGAATTCGATGTATACACCCCATCAGAGAAAGCCCACTGTACCTTTCTAGGGTGTAGTGGCTGGACTAGGTGATCACAAGTCTGGGGCCCATTGGGCCAATGACCTACGATGGCAACGTAGTTCTGGAAACCTGGGTGCGCTGGAACCCTACTCCGCTCGGTGCTAAGTACTACTCCAACTGGATAGTCCTAACTTGACTACTAAAATGATAGCTCAAAGCTGGGGTCTTGGACTATGTTAGGAATACTTATCTGGAAGTAATCCGAGAGTCAGTAGGACCGGATAACTTAAACTGGAGTTCTAAGACTGGACAGAGCTGCTTACCTAGAAGCGTCATAACTATTTAGAGAACTAACTGATAACTGAAGCTAAGGAGTATTACTGAACTGAACTCCTCAAAAATTTAACTATCGTCAAACTGATCAATTGAATTACTGAAAGATACTGTAAAGGGCTAACTGGTAACTGAGACTGAACTAGCATTCAAACTGGTTGTGAGCTCACATAATGATCACAACATGAGAAATTTGAGAACTAACAAAGTCAAGCAACATTTGTATTTAGACAATTATGCAAGACCCAGGTTACTGCATTCATAGAATTAGGGCTAAAACAATATTTCATAAAGAAACAACATGCTTGATAATTAGTGAAAACTTTGCAAGAATCCATAAGAAATGTAATCCACAAGAATATTCATAATCTAACTGAAACTAACTCTATTTTATGACATTTAGGGCTAAGACTGATGATGAATTATAGAAGGATTTTGGGGCACAAAGGAAGAGAAATTCCCTTGTTGAATTCCCGTATACCTGGAGTTGAATTCCCTAGGAAGAACTCGGAGAATCTGAGAGGAAAACTTGAAAGCCGTAGCTTGCTTTGAGAGAACTGCCTGAGTAGATTGTACTTCTACTATATGTTCTATGGAAGGAATAAGGGAGAGGGTCGACTATACCTCTAAAATCCCTCCCGAAAACACCCTAAATGACATAATTTAAAAGTTACGTCGATAAGGTTTTACAAAATTAACCCTGAAACACTTAATGAAATTTTAACCCAACAGCTGGTACGACTCAACCTACGGTTGTACCATGGTCCTATGGTCCGTACCACGAGTCATTGTTAGGGATTCTACTCCAACTCAATTCTCTATTATATTCCACAACTGTCATGTATGAGCCGTACCTTTATTGTACGATCTGTAACTCCCAATCATGGTTCCTCCAACCTGAATATCTGATATCTACCCTCCCCCTAGTTATGATTCATGGTACGACTCGTACCTTGATTGTACGGGTCATACTGTGACTCGTACATAGGCAATTTTTCCAGTTCTCTACAAAATCATCTTTTAAATTTCCAAACTAGTCTTAGAAAGTTATACGGTGTTACACTTAATAGGGCTAGATTCAATTCATAAGGCTATGGAGAAGGTTCAACTGATTAGAGAGAGGTTGAAAACTGCTCAAAGTCATCAGAAATCCTACGCAGATGTGAGAATGAGAGAGCTTAGTTTGCAGTTGATGACTGGGTATTTCTGAAGGTTTCTCCAATGAAAAGGGTGATAATATTTGGTAAGAAGGGGAAACTTAGTTCCCAATATGTTGGTCCTTAAAGGATTTTGAGGTGCATTGGCATTGTGGCCTATGAGTTAGAGTTTCCAGCAAATTTAACATCGGGGCATTTGGTCTTCCATGTGTCCTTGCTGAAGAAGTGCATTAGCGATCCGGATTTGGTTATACCTTCAGAAAGTATTGGTGTGAGAGATAGTCTCTCTTTCAAAGAAGTTCCAGTTGAGATTCTTGACCGTCAAGTTCGTAAGTTGAGAACTAAGGAAGTGGCTTTGGTGAAGGTCTTGTGGAGGAATCAGTTGGTTGAGGGAGCTACTTGGAAAGCTGAAGCAGATATGATGACCAAGTACCCTCATCTTTTTTTCTCCTAGTTTAGAACCATCTAGATGCAACAGTCTCCACTCGTAGTGCTCTTATCAATTTCATGTCCCATTAGCTTTTCTAAAAATCCTTGGTATGCATACATGTCCCATGAATTCAGTTGACTCTTACTCTTAGCTAAATCAGCTATTATGTCAGTAATTCAGATCTAAGAAATTAGTATTTAGATTAGTAGCTTCTTCCCTATTAGTTCAGTTTTAGTCTCCATTTGAGGATGAATGATCCCAAGGGAGATAATGTAACACCCCAAAAAAGTTTCTAAGATCATATTCAAGACATAAAATAGAAAATCAGCAGAAAGTGGAATATTTACCTCAGAACGACACATACCACGAGTCGTGGGAAGGCTCGTATTGAGCAGCCTAGCAAGATTCTGCAACTTTTCATTTTATTCCAAGGGACCACGAGTCCAAAACAATGATTCATTGAGTGGGATCACGAGTCATGCGTGGCACTCATGGTTACCCCCATCAATGAATGTTTAGAAACCCATGACTCAGGCCACGAGTCATGGTATGTGAGCACGATTGGTAGAAACAAGTCGTGGTGCCCATATTGGTGAAGTGTTCAGGTTAAACCCAAACATTACAAGTCAAGGCAAGACTCTGTGTAGCAAATAATGACCCATCCAAACAGTCCATGGTATGAGTTCTTGCAAGTGTTCAAATTGCCCAGTAACCCATGAGTCGTTGGTTGATAGCACAACTCATGGTACAATCCATTGGGATTGGAATTCCGTAATTATGGAAAATTTCCCCAGGGGTATTTTTGTAACTTTTTATGTATTAAATCCCATACTGTGTCATTTTGGATTTTGTTATAGGGAAGTTAAAGGAGTTCCTAGTTGATTAGCACCACATTCCCTCTTATAACATGGACAAAACTTCAGAGAACAGTACGCTCTAAGGTTTCCAAGAAAACTAGGGTTCCTTTTCTTCAAATTCTAGGATTCTCAAGCCAATAAGCAAAAGTTCGTCAATCCAGGTATATGGATCATCAATAAGGGTTTTTTCACCTTTATTCCTAAAACTCAATCTTTAAGTTATGTTTCCAGATGATTACTGAATTCATGATTTTTAGGGCTAAAAACACTTGATGCAAAAACTATAGATTCTTGTATATTATGTTTCCCTTATGAATTCCACATGTATTTGACAGTTGTGTATGGGTTAAGTTCTTTGGAAAACCTGTATATATCCTTATACTCAGAACTTAGCATGATTTTCTCAACTTAAACATATTTTTAGAATGATCCATGACATTATGATCTTATGACCTCAAAATCAGTACAACTTGCATGACTAGTTAGTACTTAGACATTTATGTAAAGAACATGATTTTTAACTAGTTCATGCAAAAGTTTTTATACCTCAACTATAATTATGAGCATGTATATAGTTTCGGGAGTAGTATTTTACATCAAGTGGATGTGGGTTCAGATAACCCAAGTCCCACACTACATGCCACCGTAAGATAAGGGGTCTTCGCTAGTTGAGAATGTCTCCCTTGTCCAAATGGTCTCACAAGTGAATTCACGCTAGTCGTAGTTCATACCTGTAGCAAGGTATGGACACTCTCCCAACCAGGGTTATAAATTGGGCTCCATGTTCCTCACATAGCGTATGTCAGTTATGAGAATTTTACACTGATATATATATATATATATGTATATAGTAGTATTTGTATATGGACCATAGTTTTAATAAATAAATATACGTTATGACTTACAAACATGTTCAGCTCTATATGTATGTTTTACTTTTGGGTCATAATGCATCAGCTTATGTTTTTCCAGCACATGTTTCTTACTAATCATGATGAATGTAAGTCCTCATCATTCGAAAACTAGAGTTTAGTTATCTTGTTTTCTTTATCTATTTTAGTTTCGGTATTTATAGCTAGTTGGGGACTTATCCCTTCAGCTCGTGAGTCCTAGAGGCTTCCAGAAATTGATAGATAGATATTGGGTTGGGTCAATTCTTAAATATATGTTCAAATTTAAACATTTACTTTTAACTTATTCAATTGTGTGATTATGAATCATTCTAGCTTCCACTCAGTTATTCAGTATAGTGTCATAATAGAACCATGGGTGAGCTTGGGGCCACTTGTGATTTTATAACACCCCAAAAGTTCCTAAGATCAAACTCCGGACTTAAAGTATAAACCAGTAGGAAAACTGAGATTTTCTTACAAAATGAGTCACATAACAACTCGTCATGTGGGACCATAAGTCGTGGAGTAACTAGTGGTGAATAATCAGAAGCCTTCAAAATCTCAGTCTCAATGACTCATTGGTACATGTAACTACTCGTTAAGTGTCATGTTCTGAGTGGCTTAGTCAAAGTTCTAAAACTTGACATTTTCTTCCCAGAAACCACGAGCCAAGTGACGACCCATTGTAGCAAAGGATAGATCATCCTGTCTAGTCATGAGATGAGATCAAAAAAGTTAAACAAAAGGCATCAGTGACCACGAGAGGTCACCATGAGCCATGGTTATCCTAACGACTCGTCGTCACTAGAAGATAGTTTTATGCCCATTTTCCTAAGGGTGTTTTAGTCATTTTCCACTCTTTTAACTCCTAAAATATGTTGTTTTTAGATTCTTTAAAAAGGGATTAAAGGGAATTAGTAACAACCTGTCATCCTCTCCTAACCTCTTAGAAATAGTATGGCAAAGCATCAAATTCTCTCAAGTCTAATGCTAGGGTTATTCTCCAGAAGCTCTAAGATTCAAACTCAAGCAAGGAATTCTCCTATTCCAGGTATGTGAAAATTCAACAAGGGTCATCCTTTCACCCTTGTGTTCCTAATTCTTTCAAAAAACCTAGAAATTCATAACTCTATAGAAAATTATGACTTAGGATTTTTTCAGTCAATTTATGAATTCCCTGATTATCTCAATGTTTCAAGATTCCCATGAATGTTATTAAGTGAAATTCATGATTTTATATTCAACTATATCTTGTACTTTCATGACCATGATTTTAGCATGATTTCAAGTCAGTCTGCATGATTAGCACTTCTTCATAAAAGTGTCTTGTTATGAGAATATGATCCTATCATGATTTTTAGTATAAACATTTTCACAGTATTATCAGTATTGTCAGGTTCTATAGACTCTCAGAGCACTTTCAGATAAAGTAGTTCTTACTTAATCTTAGGGAATTAATTTTTGAGCTATCATTATATATGTTCAATTGGGAGTAGTACTTAGCATCGAGTAGACTGGGGTTCAACACATCAAGGTCGCAAAACTATGTGATTAGTTCCTATTGATGGGGTGTATACATCGAACTTCATGTTTAGTTCACGTGATTATATGTCGATTAATAGTCTCTCCCATAGTGTAGTGCAGTTCAATTCAATACAGTTTCAACCATAGTTACAGACTTAGCTTACAGTGCATGGGCATGACCCTCAAATTAGTTTTACTTGTACTTTCATCATGTATTCTCAGACTACCATTTCCTATCAGTATTTATACATCTTAGATAGGGTCATTGTACTTCAGTTCAGTTTATGCCTTTAGTTATGCTTTTCAGATTTATTAGCATGTTTTATACTTCAGTTGCACAACTTATGTACTCAGTACATTCAAAGTGCTGGCCGCATACTTCATGTGCTATATTATCTCATGATATAGATTTAGGTACTCAAACTTAGCTCTGCAAGTAGACAAGTTCCAAAACCAGCTCACTGATCAGTTGGTGAGTCCTCATCATTCGAGAGCCGGGGTTATGTTTATGTCAGTTGTTCTTAGTCTTGTTTTTAGTTTTAGAACTATAGAATTAGCTGGGGATTTGTACCAACAACTCATCAGTTAGCAGAGGCTTTCAAACAAAGTATTAGTGTTTTCAGCGTTATGACTCAGTGTTTATCCATCTATTTAAAATCAGTTTATTTCATGAATTATAAATTATTATTCTTACAAACTCAGTTAGCTTCCGCTCAGTCATCATTAATTCAGATGATATTAGTAATATGTCATGCCATTGGTTAGCTTGGAGGCACTTGTGGCTCTAGGCACTGTGTCACATCCAGGGTATAGAGTCGGGTCATGAAAACTTTGTATTAGAGCATTAGGTTTAAGAGTGTCCCAGGATGTTTGAAAGCTGCATTAAGTAGAGTCTTTTTCGTGGGTGTGAAGTGCACCAACTTATGAGAAAGAGGCGATAAAATATTTTAGGAATTTTTCCTTCTTTCATGATTCTTATGGCATGTAGAGTGTAAACTCTAAATACCCTTCTAACTCATGCTCTACACGTTTCTAGAAGATACCTCTTAGAAGAGAAAATGGAAGGAGAAATAGAACCCAACAAGCCCCACCAGGTCCAGTAGACCCTTTGAATGAACAGATCATTCATGAGGAGATCAGGGCTGCATTTTAAATGCTTACTCAGGCCATGACAAGTCAGGTCAATTAGTAGGTGGTTGCACCTGCTAACCCAAATGGAAATGCAGCTACCGTTAGAGTCTGATACTTCAGATGAACCCTCCAGTGTTCAATAGGTCTAAGGCAGATGAGGATCCATAAGACTTCATCGATGAAATTTAGAAGATCACCCTAATCATGGGTATTACCTCAGTTGATAGTGCAAATTAGATGCATATCAGTTGAAGGGAGTGACCAGACTTGGTATAGACAGAGGAAGGAGGGTAGGTGTGTTGGTGCAGGCTCAGTGGATTGGGATGAGTTTATGACAATGTTTCTAGATAGTTCTTTCCTTGTGAGTTGAGTGAAGAAAAGGTAGAGGATTTAATCAACTTGAAATAGAACTCCATGTCGGTTTAGGAGTATGCCCTAAAGTTCACTTAACTCTCCAGGTACGCTCCAGATATAGTTGTTGAGCCAAGGGCCTGAATGAGCAAGTTCTTTTCGAGTGTTTCAAATTTGGTGGTTAAGGAGTGTAGGACCGCTATGCTCATGAATGACATGGATATATCCCAACTTATGATCCATGCTCAGCAGAATGAGGAAGAGAAGCTAAAGGAAAAGGAAAGGGAAAACAAAAAGGCTAGGATAGGAAATTTTAACTACTTAGAACAAAGGTTGGGCTGTGGAAATTGCTCACAGTATAAACAAGAATCTTCAAATCTAGCACCTTCTTCAGCAGTGCCCCTCCTCCTAGACCACATGCTAATCAGAAAGGTAGAGCATCTGACACCAAGTCTCGAGGCAATGTTTCTAGCAGCCGTACTTTTCCAGCACGTCCCGAGTGTGGTAAGAATTATCCAGGTAAGTGCCATCTTAGCAAGGAGTGTTTCTTTGGTTATGGTTAACTAGGCCATCAGTTAAGAGATTGCCCTTTAGCCTGACATGAAAAGACTCTGTCCACTACTTCCAGTAGCCCCTTCAGGTCGCCCGGCTCAACATGGCATTCTTTCGGGTATGAGAGGTGGTCAGTGCCAAAATTTCTTCTACACCTTGTCATCCCTTCAGGAATAGGAGAACTCATCAAATGTAGTCACTGGTATGTTGCGATTCTTTCAGTTAGATGTTTATGCATTGTTAGATCTAGGAGCCTCTCTTTCTTTCGTGACTCCTTATATTGCAGTAAATTTCAATGTTAGTCCTGGAATCCTCTTAGAACCCTTCCCAATATCTACTCATATTGGTGAGTCAGTTATAGCTAGATGGGTATACAGAAATTGCCCAGTCACGATTTTACAGAAAGTCACCACAATTGATCTAATAAAGATAGATATGATTAATTTTTATATCATTCTTGGAATGGACTAACTACACTCATGTTATGCCTCAGTCGACTGTAGAACGTCATTAGATTTTAGTTTCCTAGCAAACCAGTCTTAGAATGGAAGGTTAGTACCTCAACACCTTGATATACCAAAATTGCACCTTTATGATAAGAAGTATAGCACAGTCGTTGTCAAATATAGAACCCAATAAGGTTGGGGTCGAATCCCATAGAGAATATAGTGAAATTATGTCTTACCTTATTTGCTTTTAATCAAATATTTCCATAACTATGGGGCTTTGGGAATTAAGTTTCGCTCCACTATTTGTTAAATACAAGAAGTACCAATTACGATTGATTACTATTGAACTAAAGAAGAAATACTCTAGGGTTGTGATCATCATGGTTTTCCTGAAAATATTTGGTGAATGACCATAGGGAACTCATTTCATGCTAAGTGTGTAGGTTGCTAACTCGATTATCCTATCCAAATGTTTCTCAACCTATTCAAACATGTATCACACTTATCTTCTCAAACTAATAGTGATAGCAAAAGAGTTATAAGATTTAACCTAGGTTGATTAATCTTAACACAACATTAATCATCAGTCAAGGTTTAACGCCTTCAATCCCTATTACTAATCCCCTTTCTTCCATATTAATATACCTTACTCAAGCATGTCAAATATAGGGTTTGTTTTAATTCTTGGAACCATTAGAAATCATTCAAAATGGAGACATCTAGTAATACACACCTTTACATTAAATTAGCCCCAACATCACTCACCACAAGTATGTACTTCTACCATGAATCACACAACCCTAGTAATGACACTTAACCAAACATGGTCATTACATTCACAACAATAATTACATTCATCAAAGAAGGTTTAACTTACAAAGAAGAGATGAAAACTTGATTGTGATTCCAAAAACTCAATAATATTTCTCCTAAGACTCTCCCAAAAGTAACGTCAAAGTCATGTTCTTCCTACTTCAAAAATACCGCTCCAATCGTTCCTTTTTTCCAAAACTATCGGATGCCAAAAATAAACTTAGCAACTGCTATTTATAGCCTAAAATAATCCAAAAACTATACTGAAAATTGGAGTCCTGCTTTTCACGTGATGTCCAAGTTGACGTCCCGTCGACCAAGTGACGGTCCGTCATTTGGGCCGTCACTCTTATCCAGTGTATCAACAAATCTTCACTTTGTTGATGATGCGTTTGACGGTCCATCACATAGGTGACGGTCTGCCACCTGATTCGTCGCTTCGTAACCAGTGTGCCCTTTATTTATTATCTCTGTGATGATGATCGTGACGGTCCATCGGAGAGGTGACGGTCCATCACCTGGACCATTATTTTCACTTCATTTTTTTCTACTATTGTTTGAGCTCAACGGTGGAGGTGACGGTCCATCACGTTGGTGACAACCCGTTAGATAGGCCGTCATATTGCTGTTTCAACTTGTTTCACACCATTTCTTTTCTTTGCTTTATGTTCCAGTACAATACATACAAAAACCATCAGAATAACCAAAAGTTGCTCAAGAACTTACATCAATTCATAGTTAAAAGCATCCAATGCGTCGTCAAATGCCAGCACATCAATACCCTCAACTTAGAATATTTGCTTGTCCTGAAGAAACACACTAGACACCTCATTAAAGAAAAAGAAAACATGGGATAACCACGACAGTTATCATACTCAAAGTAGATTTTTTCGAAGTTAACACTCCTTTCCTTTCTAAATAGGACATGAACAAATGGCATTCAATAAACATACTGATTTATGAGGATCCACAATTGACATGATGATATCAGCATAGTACCTTACATATTCCAACAACAATTAACCCAAAAACCTGCCGTCACTAATGCTTTTGCAGTGCCCTTACAACAAAGTAGTCCCCTCTCTCATTCGAAGTTATTAGCCTAGGGACTAGAATAAGAAACTCGCTCTCACAAAAAGAAAATTCATTGCAATGCACATGCGAAACCATAAGCTTGCCTTTATCATTATTGTTTCAGGTTCTTCGGACACTTTATTAGGATCATTATAGGACTTCCTTGGCTTGTACCATAGGCTTGGGAATAGGTACGGTACATATAGATGAAGTGACTAGGCCCTCCTTGTTGCTACACTATTTCTCTTGCTCTGTTCTTATTTAATCTCCCTTATCCTCTTTTATTCATTTCCCATCTTAACTCACGGGTGCAGTTTTCATTTGGTTTTCTCTTTTTCTTATCAAAACATCACACCCCTTTTTTTGAGACATTGTTCTCTTTTCTACTTTAACCACACCACACACATATATTTTTACTCAATAGATTCTACCTTCCATGCCCAACTTTTTATGCACCCCTACTATAGCCACCCTCAACTTAGGAGATTTTATTGAGTTGAGGTACACGATGTCCAAGGAGGGACAAGGCCAAAAACAGGTTCATTATAAAAATATAGGCAGGTTAATAGGCTAACGGAATAAATTGGTCAATCAGACTCAAAATCAAGGATCAAGAGATTATTTACATTGTTTTGGTGGTCATATAGGCTTAGTGGACTAATTACAAAAGATGGCCTATGATCCTTTCCTAGTCAGTTATCCTACGACCTTAGCAAGATAAACCAGTCAAGTTCTAGATGCATGCATAATATCAGAACAACATCACTTAATCTCACACACACTTAGCACCAATTTGCACTATCAGTGACTGCTTATTAGCATAGGCCTAGCTTAAGCATGATTGCTATATCAATATACAAATAATGTCAAGCATAGATCCTTCAAAGTCAATATGTTACAAAATACACACATGCCATTTCCATTTTCCAACAAGTTTTAACAAAAAGATGTTCATTTACACACTACTTTAATTTTTCCCAAATTTTCTTTTATAGATCATATAACACAATTTCAAAATCAACTGGTGAGACAGACTCACAAGTACCCTATCCCCCCAACAAACAAAATGAAATTGTCCCCAATGCATATATGTAAAGCTCCCAAACTGGAAATATGGTAAACCTGTGAAGCTCTATAGTCCAGAGTCTGGCACAACTGTTTATGGTGGACACCTGAGCCGTCAATAGTGGCTTCAGTAGTGGCTGTCACGCTAACAGGATCATGTGGTGCAGCCTCTACTGTTGGAGGTGGTGTTGCGAGAGTCGTTGATTCTGAATGAATTGTGGTCCCTGTAACATGCCTCTCAACTGGGGATGTCGAACTGAAAGAGGCTCCACCAACCCTAGCTCACATATCCTCAATGCGCCTCTCCTCTTCTACCCTCGATTATTTTAGAGACTCCTTTAACTCATCCTTCTCCTATTTGCTTCGCTTATGCTTTTTCTTCTTGTGGGAATTGTCCTCATTTCTAACATCATCTCTCGAACATTCTTCGGTTGCCTTCGACTGTTCGCCCAGCAGATGGATGAAGGGTGATCATCCTCTAACTCTTCATAGTCGACAAGTAAGAACTCTGGGGTTGCCGCTCCTGTTGTAACTTGAGAATGTCATTTTGATCCTTTTTTAAATAGCTCAGTTGCAACCCTTGCCAACTCTGGGATTGTGAGGTACTTCAGCCTGTCATTCACCATCGCCTTCATGTCATCCATGTGAGGATGAAGGTACTTGTATGGTTCTAAGGCGGTTGTGATGGCTTGGTCAACAAAAGGGCGTAGCCACTCAGCAAACAGTTTCAATTGCTTGTCTTGTCTGTCTGCTTTTCTGACCATCTGAACAATGTTTGCTGGAGTGAAGGCATATGATTAAGATTGGGGCATGGCAAACGATGCTTCAATTGATTCTCCCTCCGGTTATGGCACAACTGCACCAAAAGTAGGTGGGGTAAATGTATGAATTGGGGAATTCTGACAAACTAACTCTCCTTCTGTGTCTTCTCCAGCTGGCTCAGTTTTTCTGTTGCCCTTGCATTTTGACCAATGGGCCCGAACACCTTAGGAATTGGTTTGTGAAGCTTCAATTCATATATGGATTCATCTTTTGATTTCTCTAAGTCATACTTCTTTGTAGCATAGGTCTCCACATAAATTCAACCAATATGCGGACATGGGCTTCTCTGCATAGCCGGGTGATTAAGCATAGAAAGGGCAGTGATATGGATAACATCACCACTCTACAATTGATATCCTCGGCGATAATCGCTCCCGTATTCAATGGGAACCCTGACACCAGGCTCGTTACTAGAACCGCTCTATCTTCAGCCAAAGCGTTATCTCCCCCTGTTGGGAATAGTCGAAGTCGAACCACTTCCTACCCAAACTTTGCTGCAAATGTGTCACGACCCGAGGGGAGACCCGGATCGTAGACACGGGAAAAGGGACCCCGACGGACCCCAAGTCAACCCATGGCATAAACATTCACTAACTCATTCAATAAAAATAAAGGAAACACAATTATAACCCAGCGGAAGTCTAACTTAACATAACAATAGAATGACCATCTAAAGCTGAATACATGTCTAAGTCTGATAAGCCTCTAATCTGGACGAGCTGATGGGATAACACCCCAGACTAGCTTAGAAATATTGAAACTGAAAATACGTCCAAGAAAACTGAAAGTCTAGTCCTTGGAGGATGACGACTTACCAAACAAGCAAATGCTAACTCCGACAAGCGACTACAAACCTGGTTGAACCTGAGAACCGGATCCTGCATCATGAAACGATGACGCATAGAAGGTAAGCGGTCAGTACGTGGAATGTACCGAGTATGCAAGGTAAGTAAACTTGCTAGCGCAATAATAGTCTTTCAAAACAAGTCATACATATATGATAGCCTTTAAGTATAAGAAAAGATCCCAAGCATTCATTATGAAGTCATTCTTATTTTATGCATGGTCATGCATGGCTTTAGAATATCATGACTAAATCGAATGACTCAAAGATAAATCATAACATTTATATCAAAAGCTGAATAATAAGTCAAACCTTGATTTTTAAACATGCATGCATAAGATAATCATCATGAGTAATGGATATGAAAACTCGAATAAATAGACAGTGGGAGACTCGTCACTTAACTGACATACCACGACAGAGCTTACGTGGTCCCGACTATTATACTCAAGTGGGTAGAGCCGTTCAAAACTGTCACGCCCCGCCTTGGGGGTATGACTGGCACCTGGTGCCCTAGTAGGACCTAGACTGCTAACTGGTGAGCCTAAGCACATCTGGTGCCTGGCTAGCTCTAACTCAGATTTCTGGAAACAATGGGCTATATAACGGCTGTAAACACAGCCTCCGGCCGACTGGGCCTATAGCCACCTGTATAAAACTTCAGCTAACCAGAAACATACTTACAAAGGGGAAAACCTATGCGGGCCGACAAGGCCACCATGCTTTCTAGTTATCTATAGCTCAACAATAGAATACTGAATAACTACGTGACCGACAAGGTCACCACTACTATCAGACTATGGCCCCACGCGGCCAACATAATCAACAATGCTAAACAACTAAAAACAATGCTCGGCCTCCCACGACCGGCACAACTAACCACAGTGAGATGAATATATACAATCTGCAAGCCTCTATGAGTATTGATGAAATGGTCGGGACAGGGCCCCGGCCTACCCATGCTGTACAATAAAATAAAATGAACTACACCTCTGAATATCAAGCTCCGGATGACACGAGCTGATGACTCTATAAGCTGGCTGGAATCACGAGGGATCGCCTCCTCATCTATGAGTACCTGCAGGCAAGTAATGCAGCGCCCCAAACGGGCGTTAGTACCACTGGTACCGAGTATGCAAGCAACTGGATACAACTGAATACAAATAGCATAACTAGCAATTCTGAATAGCAGGAGATAACTGAATCTGTAAGAACTAGTATGAACTGAATCAGACTTTCTGTGCTGTGATAGGGCAGGAGCGTACCTGTAGACGCGGCGGCCTGCTGTCTATTAACTAATATATAGCACATAAATACATATATATATATATATATATATATATATATATATATATATATATATATATATATATATAGCAAACAAGAGCCAATGCCAACCCCCATAAGCTGGATGGCGCCAAGCAAGCAAACAATCTATATACCCCTACTCGGGTCAAAACCAGCCAAAAATAAGTCACTCCACTCATCTGCTAACTACGAGCACCTCTGCCGACCCCCTGGGTCTTTGGCTCGGGCCATAGCCTCTGATATAAATAACCGTGTCTGAGTCCGGAGGACTCCTATACTGTATTTGCAACTGTAACTGTATCTGAATCTATTCCCTGGGCGCTTGCGCACAACAGGGCTATCTGTACTGTAATGCTAATCAACCTGATATGGGGAAAGCTTCATCCCATCTTTGTCCAAACTGGGGATGGCATGCCACTCCTTGGAGTGACGTAAACCCACCCGCTCAGTGGGCGACACAGTTACCAACCCAAGGGTGGCGAGGGCGCTCAAAGGGGTGCCCTCACGACACAACCAAGTCTTAACAAACAATAAGCACATATATAGCAAGCATGTTTAAACTGAAAAATACTATCTGAATTCTGATTTCTTATTCTAATTTCTTTCTGTATTATACTGATTCTCATACTGCCTTATACTGAATCTGTGAGCTTTATCTAACTGCATGGCTAATCTGTAGCCAAGATACTATCTTACTGTATGGCTATACTGTAGCCAAGATATCATTTGTCTGTATGGCTAATCTGTAGCCAAGATACTATCTGATTGTCTGATTTTACTTTACTAACTCGTATTCTGAATATCTGCCATATTATTCTAGAAACATGCTTGCTAATCACATACTGGGCTATACTGAGTCTGGAATGCTACCTTGCCATTTTGGCGCATTCTTTACTAACTTTCGGACTGAGTACGATATAACAACGCAAACCAGATTTACTGAACTTGCACAATACTCAATATTCAACTCCAGGAATTCTACAACGGAGTTTACTGTGCTATACAAGGCTAAAGCTACTAACTTTCCGAAGAAACTGACTTTACATACCTTAATCTCGGTTTATCCGACTAACGGACAAAGCTCGGTCAGTACTCCAGCTATTTCTCCCAACTGCATTTACATATATGTCAATTAGAACTACATACACCAATATTCTGAAAGAAAATGTCACTTTCGATATATTTATAGCCTAAACTTTGGCTTATCGAAAGACGACCAAAAACTTGCTATTTCTCGAAAGTCCAGAAGGGAGAAATATTCACTTTAAGGCTAGGAGTATATTGACACTAATTTGGAGCAATTCCACTTACCTTAGTTCGGTAGCACGACGATTCGCCGGCCGAATTTGGCGAAACTAAATCCGTAGGAATGCTCCTTACTGCTTAATACCTTAGTATCTGGAGTTAATTTGAGTTTGGACCGCTTTTGACGGCGTAATCGGAAAGAAATTATCAAGAAACCTTCACACTCTCTGTTTCTCTTCGTGTTCTGGAAATTAAATAATGAAAATGAAGTTAAAAACCGAAGTTGGAGGCTTATATACTTGGGCCTGGATAGGGCCAATGTGTCATGGAGCCAATGCGGAGGCTCCACCTCCGTGACACGTTGCCATCGCGGAGGGGCTCTGCCCCGGCTCCTTCCGTGATGGTTCGACAAGTTTCTCGTCCGGTCTTTTCCCGGGCCTTTTTCTAGCATGTATGGATTTCAAATACTCTTAACCAACACGTGAATAGGCTATCTATGTGTTGGGAATTTTATGGGGTATAACATTCTCCCCCCTTAAGAATATTCGTCCTCGAATGTAAACTTCTATCTAGAGGACTTCTCAACTTACTCAACTTGTTTTTAGAAAAATTTCGGCAGAGTTTCCCCTGTAATATGGACTATCCCAAAAACCTAAAATGCAGAAAAGTCCCATACAGGTACTCCACACAATACTATAGTATTTAAATGACAGATTAAAATAGACCTTCTCATTTATATGTATACTATAAAGCACTGCATAAGATAGTAATACTAACATACCTGTCGCCTGACTAGGTTGAAATAAATGAGGGTATCTGGTCTCATATCTTCCTCCGCCTCCCAAGTCATCTCCTCTCGGTTCCTGTTACGCCACAATACCTTGACAGACGCAATATCTTTAGTTCTCAATCTATGAATCTGTCTGTCTAAGATGGCTACTGGGACCTCTTCATAGGCCAGCTCTTCTGTAACCCGAATATCCTGGACTGGGACTGCTCTGGATGGGTCTCATATGCACTTCCTTAGCATAGATATGTGGAAAACTAGATGAACGGATTCTAATTCTGGAGGCAAGTTCAATTCGTATGCCACTCGGCCTACTCTCCACCAGATTTGATAAGGCCCAATGAATCTCGGACTGAGCTTACCTTTCTTGCCAAATCTCATCACCCCTTTCATCGGAGATACCTTCAGAAATACCCAGTCATTCACATCAAATTCCAGGTCTCTGCGCCACACATCAGCATATGATTTCTGGCGGATTTGTGCAGTCAGTAGGCGTTCCCTGATAAGCTTTACCTTCTCCTCTGACTGTTGAATGATGTCTGGCCCAATCAACGCTGATTCTTCCACATCAAACCAGCCAATCGATGATATGCATTTTTGCCCATATAATGCTTCAAAAGGCTCCATCTGGATGGTTGAGTGATAGCTATTATTATAAGCAAATTCAATTAACGGCAAATGCTCATCCCAGCTACCTCCAAAATCTAGCACACACGCTCGTAGCATGTCCTCGAGCGTCTGAATAGTGCGCTCAGCCTGTCCATCTGTCTGAGGGTGGAATGCTGTGCTCAAATTAATTTGCATTCCTAGACCCCTCTGGAACGACTGCCAAAATCTAGCTGTAAACTGTGCTCCTCTGTCTGAAATAATAGATACCGGCACTCCATGTAATCTAACTATTTCTATGATATATAATTCGGCATAGTCCTCGGTCGAGAAGGTAGCTTTCACTGACAGGAAATGAGCTGATCTTGTCAGCCTGTCAACTATTACCCAAATAGAATCGTGTCTATGTCTGGTATGGGGTAATCCTACTACAAAATCCATATTCACTGCTTCCCATTTCCAGAGAGGCACAACTATGTCCTGAGTTAACCCGCCTGGTCTCTGGTGTTTCGCTTTTACCTGTTGGCAGTTAGGACACTGGACTACAAATTCGGCAATTTCTCTTTTCATTCCTGGCCACCAATAATTCTCCTTGATATCATGGTACATTTTCGTCGCACCGGGGTGAAGAGAATAACGGGTGTAATGTACCTTGTTTATAATCTGCTGGCGGAGCCCTGAAACATCTGGAACACAGAGGCAGCCTTTACATAACAACACTTCTTCCTCAGTTGTCTGAAAATCTGGCGCTTTCCCTTGCTGAATTCTGCCCTTAAGCTGGACCAGGTCAGGATCTTCATATTCCCGTTCTTTTACCTCCACAACTAATGACGACACAGTGGTGTTCTGAATTACCGCTCTGTTGTCCTCTGTGTCTGCTATACGAAAGACTAGGCTGGCTAATTGATGTATCTCCCTGACCAACTCCCGCTGCTCGGGCTGCAAATATGCCAAACTTCCCATGGATTTACGGCTGAGAGCATCTACTACTACGTTGGCTTTTCCCTGATGATACAGAATGTCCACGTCATAATCTTTCAATAACTCCAACCAGCGACGCTGTCGCAAATTCAACTCCCTCTGAGTGAAGATATACTGTAGGCTCTTATGATCTGTGAAAGTATCCACATGGACGCCATACAAGTAATGTCTCCATATCTTTAAGGCGTGGATCACTACGGGTAATTCCAGGTCGTGGGTAGGGTAATTCTTTTTGTGTTTCCTCAGCTATCTGGAAGCATACGCGATCATCTTACCATGCTGCATCAACACACAACCCAACCCAATGCCTGATGCGTCGCAATACACTAAATAACCTTCTGTACCTTCCGGCAATGCTAACACTGGGGCGGAGGTTAATCTGTCTTTTAACTCCTGGAAGCTCTGCTCACATGCCTCTTTCCACTGAAACTTTGCTGCTTTCTGCGTCAGTTTGGTCAGAGGTGCCGCTATAGTAGAGAATCCCTCAACAAATCTCCTGTAATATCCCGCTAACCCCAGAAAACTGCGGACTTCGGTCGGAGTGGTAGGCCTAGGCCAGGTTTTAACTGTTGTTATCTTCTGCGTGTCAACCTGTATACCAGCATCCAACACAATATGCCCCAAGAAGGCTACTGAGTTCAGCCAGAATTCACACTTGGAGAACTTAGCATATAATTGACGGTCCCTGAGAATCTGGAGCACTGTCTATAAATGAGCCGGGTGATCTGCTTCAGAGCGAGAATACACCAGAATATCATCAATAAAACTATCACGAACAGGTCCAGGTATGGTCTGAAAATTCTATTCATCAGGTCCATGAATATTGCTGGGGCATTCGTTAACCCAAAGGACATAACTAGGAATTCAAAGTGTCCATATCGGGTCCTGAAAGCCGTTTTAGGAATGTCTCTTTCACGAACTCGAACCTGATGATATCCAGACTGCAGGTCAATCTTGGAGAAATATCTGGCCCCCTGTAACTGATCAAACAAATCATCTATTTTGGGAAGCGGATACTTATTCTTTACTGTAACTTTATTCAACTACCGGTAATCTATACACATACGGAGCGAGCCATCCTTCTTTTTCACAAATAGGACTGGCGCACCCCACGGTGAAATACTAGGCCTAATAAAACCCTTATCTAGTAGGTCCTTCAGCTGCTCCTTTAATTCTCTGAGTTCAGCAGGAGCCATGCGATACAGAGGAATTGATATAGGCTGAGTACCTGGTAACAAGTCAATTGCAAAATCTATCTCCCTTTCTGAGGGAATACTAAGTAACTCATCTGGAAATACATCAGGGAATTCATTCACCACCGGAACAGACTGAAGTGTCGGAGATTCTACCCGAACATCCTGAACCCTGACTAGGTGGTAGATACATCCCTTAGTTATCAATTTCCTCACCTGAAGATAGGAAATAAACTTACCTTTTGGAGTAGCTGTGCTACCTTTCCACTCTCGCACTGCCTCTCCTTGAAAGTGGAATTGGACCGTCTTGGTCCAACATTCTACGTTACCATAGCATGGCACCAACCAATCCATACCCATGAAGGCATCAAAATCAATCATTTCTAACTCTACCAGATCTACTGTAATCTGGCGATCAACAACCTCTACTATACACCCTCGATAAATTCTACTAGCTATAATGGAGTCATGGACGGGTGTAGATACTGAAAAGGGTTGCTGTAATAACTCTGGTGTGACATTAGACTTTCGAGCCACAAATGGGGTAATATATGACAGAGTGGACCCTGGATCAATCAGTACATAAGCAGGGCATGAACAGATAGTCATCATACCTGTCACTACATCTGGAGACGCCTCTGAGTCCTGTCTCCCTGGTAATGCATAGGTACGACTTGAGCCCATACCTGAACTAGAGGCTCCTAATCTACCTCGGCCTCTACCTGTTGTACCTGAGGGCCTATGTCCTGCCAAGGCTACTAGATCTCGTGGCCTTGTGGATCCCCTGTCCTGACTATCTCTGCTCTCTTATCCCCTGGCCAGACAATCTCTCATGCGGTGCCCCTCCTGCTCGCAAATATAACACCCCGAGGAGCCATATCTCAAGCTCCGATGTGAGGTCGGCTGCAATTAGGGCAGGGTGGGGGTGTAAATCTGCTCTGCTCTCCCCTTCTTTGCTGCAGGGAATCTACTATTCGAAAACTTCCACCAGACTCTGACTGCCCTCGACGAGCAAATCTACCTTGCTGCTGCTGCTATGGTGGAGGTGGGGGTCTAGGGGGCTTGTCTGACAATCGGGGCCTGGGTCCTCTCTGAACCTCCATCTACATTCCATCTGATCTATCTCTGTGACGCTGTTCCTGATTTATCTGTCTACTGCCCTGTTGCCGCTGTCTAAGGCCCTCAATGGTTTGGGCAAAGGCCTGTATTCGGGCAATATCCATATTTTCTTGTAATGTAGCCATCATGCAGGCTTCAATATATTCTGGGTTCAGACCCATAACGAACCGGTAGACTCTGGATGGCATAGTGTCCACAAAAGCTGGAGCATAGCGGGCTAGGGAGTCAAATTGTAGGGCATATTCTCGTACACTCTTCGCCCCCTGCTCCAAATGCAAAAACTGATCCATCCGGGCCTGCCGGATCTCCCGTGGCAAATAACGATCTAGGAAGGCCTCCGAGAAGCTGGACCAGGTCGGAGGGGCAACATCTCTCCCTTGAGACCTTTCCCAACTCTCGTACCATAATACAACTATGTCCCGCAACCGAAACACTGCCAGCTCAACTGATTCTATAGGGGTTACATGCATAACCCGGAAAATTCTCTGCATCTGATCTAGGAAATCCTGGGGGTCCTCTGGTTGATCTGACCTAGTGAACTGTGGGGGACCTAGTGCCAAAAAACTCCCTGACCACCTAAAGGCTCTGCTGCTACAGGTGGCACGGACTGACGCTGTGTGGCCATCATTTGTGCCAACATAACCACTGCGCTCCAAACTTCCTGGTCTGATGGCGAAGGTACAGAGCTATCGGAGGCAGTGTCGTGCCCAACGGCTCCTGATGTGAGGGGGTCTGCTGAGAGGGCTTTGATGAAGCCTCTATATCGCCCTCAAATCAGGTTGACTCTGAATGGAACTGAGGCATCCTACTGGTGCCTTCTCCTGCTGCTGCGTCTAATCTTTTGCCGGTGGCAGGGTGACGCTGGTCTGTCATTCTTATCTGTAGACAAAGAATATGATAAGTTTTAGGGACCCAACCCTATACTGTACCGCTCTATAGCACGGCTGAATGAGAAAGAAGAGTAACCATCCTATCATGCCTCGCAGCCTCCTGCCTATAGTATGTGGTGCACAACACATCCATAGACAAGACTCTACTTAGCACGACTTGCAGACTCCCTGGGACACAACCTGCTCTGATACCAAGTTTGTCACGCCCCGCCTTGGGGGTTTGACTGGCACCTGGTACCCTAGTAGGACCTAGACTGCTAACTGGTGAGCCTAAGCACATCTGGTGCCTGGCTAGCTCTAACTCAGATTTCTGGAAACAATGGCTATATATCGGCTGTAAACACAGCCTCCGGCCGACTGGGCCTATAGCCACCTGTATAAAACTTCAGCTAACCAGAAACATACTTACAAAGGGGGAAACCTATGTGGGCCGACAAGGCCACCATGCTGTCTAGTTATCTATAACTCAACAATAGAATACTGAATAACTACGTGACTGGCAAGGTCACCACTACTATCAGACTATGGCCCCACGCGGCTAACATAATCAACAATGCTAAACAGCTAAACAAAATGCATGGCCTCACACGACCGGCACAACTAACCACAAGGAGATGAATATATACAATCTGCAAGCCTCTATGAGTACTGATGAAATGGTCGGGACAGGGCCCCGGCCTACCCATGCTGTACAATAAAAGAAAATGAACTACACCTCTGAATATCAAGCTCCGGATGACAGGAGCTGATGACTCTATAAGCTGGCTGGAATCACGAGGGATCGCCTCCTCGTCTATGAGTACCTGCAGGCAAGTAATGCAGCGCCCCAAACGGGCGTCATTACCACTGGTACCGAGTATGCAAGCAACTGGATACAACTGAATACAAATAGCATAACTAGCAATTCTGAATAGCAGGAGATAACTGAATCTGTAAGAACTGGTATGAACTGAATCTGTAAGAACTGGTATGAACTGAATCAGACTTTCTGTGCTGTGATAGGGCAGGAGCGTACCTGTAGATGCGGCGGGCTGCTGTCTATTAACTAATATATAGCACATAAATACATATATATATATATATATAGCAAACAAGAGCCAATACCAACCCCCATAAGCCGGATGGCACCAAGCAAGCAAACAATCTATATACCCCTACCCGGGTCAAAACCAGCCAAAAATAAGTCACTCCACTCATCTGCTAACTATGAGCACCTCTGCCGACCGCCTGGGTCTCCGGCTCGGGCCATAGCCTTTGATATAAATAACCGTGTCTGAGTCCGGAGGACTCCTATACTGTATTTGCAACTGTAACTGTATCTGAATCTATTCTCTGGGCGCTTGCGCACAACAGGGCTATCTGTACTGTAATGCTGATCAGCCTGATATGGGGAAGGCTTCATCCCATCTTCGTCCAAACTGGGGATGGCATGCCACTCCTTAGAGTGACGTAAACGCACCCGCTCAGTGGGAGACACAGTTACCAACCCAGGGGCGGCGAGGACGCTCAAAGGGGTGCCCTCACGACACAACCAAGTCTCAACAAACAATAAGCACATATATAGCAAGCATGTTTAAACTGAAAAATACTATCTGAATTCTGATTTCTTATTCTAATCTCTTTCTGTATTATACTGATTCTCATACTGCCTTATACTGAATCTGTTATCTTTATCTAACTGCATGGCTAATATGTAGCCAAGATACTATCTAACTGTATGGCTATACTGTAGCCAAGATATCATCTGTCTGTATGGCTAATCTGTAGCCAAGATACTATCTGACTGTCTGATTTTACTTTACTAACTCTTATTCTGAATATCTACCTATTAACTAGAAACATGCTTGCTAATCACATACTGGGCGATACTGAGTCTGGAATGCTACCTTGCCATTTTGGCGCATGCTTTACTAACTTTCGGAATGAGTACGATATAACAGCGCAAACCAGATTTACTGAAATTGCACAATACTCAATATTCAACTCCAGGAATTCTACTACGGAGTTTACTGTGCTATACAAGGCTAAAGCTACTAACTTTCCGAAGAAACTGGCTTTACATACCTTAATCTCGGTTTATCCGATTAACGGACGAAGCTCGGTCAGTACTCCCAACTGCATTTACATATATGTCAATTAGAACTACATACACCAATATTCTAAAAGAAAACGTCACTTTCTATATATTTATAGCCTATACTTTGGCTTATCGAAAGATGGCCAAAAACTCGCTATTTCTCGAAAGTCCAGAAGGGAGAAATATTCCCTTTAAGGCTAGGAGTATATTGACACTAATTTGGAGCAATTCCACTTACCTTAGTTCGGTAGCACGACGATTTTCGCCGGCCGAATTTCGCGAAACTAAATCCGTTGGAATGCTCCTTACTGCTTAATACCTCGGTATCTGGAGTTAATATGAGTTTGGATCGCGTTTGACGGCATAATCAGAAAGAAATTATCAAGAAACCTTCGCACCCTCTGTTTCTCTTCGTGTTCTAGAAATTAAATGATGAAAATGAAGTTAAAAACCGAAGTTGGAGGCTTATATACTTGGGCCTGGACAGGGCCAACGTGTCATGGAGCCAACGCGGAGGCTCCGCCTCTATGACACGTTGCCATCACGGAGGGGCTCTGCCCCTGCTCCTTCCGCGATGGTTCGACAAGTTTCTCATCTGGTCTTTTCCCGGGCCTTTTTCTAGCATGTATGGCTTTCAAATACTCTTAACCAACACGCGAATAGGCCATCTATGTGTTGGGAATTTTACGGGGTATAACAAAAACCTTGCCAGGGCTAGGGATGCTACCATGATATCGATATCAAGATCAAAGGGCCAATCGGGCCGGGGATAGCTCACAAGGGAGGTCCCAATAATATAATAGAATCAACCTACGTTGGTGCGTAGTTCTGGGGCATAGGGTAGTCGACCTTTAGCCTTCTCGGTGCTAGACTCTTCTCCCAAAATAAGCAATGCTCTACATCATATAAATATGAAGCTCAACATCATCTAGTGACGAAGCTCAACATGAAATCTTGCATAAACTCAACATCATATGAAACGAAGCTCAACATTGTCTATTGACAAAGCTCATTATGAAATCATGCATACACTAGAAATCATATAGATATGAAGCTCAACAATGTCATCTCTACAAAGCTTAGAATAGAATCATGCTTAGACTCAACATTACGTGAAATGAATCTTAATGACAACATACATCTCAATTTTGAATTCATGCATATGAGAAGCTTTACTATAACACATACCACAAGCTCAAAGAATAGTGGGAGACTTTACTCCAAAAATCATGTGGTAAGCTTACTTAGAAATATCACTTCATCATCATCAATATAAGGGCCTTGCCCAAAACCTTATCATGCTCGAATTCATACAATTCATTTGAAAACATTGTAATTTGGGAGATTTCACTCCAAAACGAAGTAATAAAGTCAATTCAAGAAGAATCATCATTCATACTCATCATTGGGCACTGCCCAAAGCTTCATCATACTAGGGTCTATCTAATCCTCTTTGAAAACATCATCAAAATTATGGGTAAGGTTGGAAACATGCTTTTCATCACTTACTCCATCGTCATCACATTATATTAGGAACTCCCCACACATGGGCCTTTTAGATTCAATTTTTAGAAACAATTTTATAAAATAAATTAAGTTAGAATCCGCCCAAGCTCGATAAATCATCAATATCAACTCAATTTAATCATACCCATGAGTAAAAATATAAGAATCATGCAATTGAATGAAAACCCATACTTGATCATCACCACCAATCAAAAATTGATAGGGAATGGGCATGGGTGTGTAAGGAAGCACCCACTCATAATCTTACATTCCTGGGAATGAAGAATCTTAACTCTTCCTAATTACCCAACTGAGATTCCCCTTGAAACCTTGAATTTATCCTCAATTTCTTCCCTTCAACCTTCAACCTTGCATGCATGAAAAAATGGCCTAATATGGGTTTTTCTCTGCTTAAAACCCTCTATTAAGAGCTTAAAATGACCTAGTGTAGGTCATTATAACTTAGGAATTACGGAAAAGCCCTTAATGAAATCAATGAAAATAACTGTCAGGGGGTCCTAATGGACGACCTGACAACTCGTTACTAGGGCACACGATCCGTTGGTTCACCCGTCAAGTGCACTGCCTCATCATTCATGATAATTCAATTGGCTTGGTAACGGCCTTCCTAACGCGTCATTACGAGTGACCACAACTTGTTAGGTACTATCCCATTAGGTACACTTGAAAAGCTTTACCATCCTTCTTAGGACCTCCCCATGACTGACCTGGCGACTCGTGGTGACTGACCACGAGTCGTTACATCACCCATGAGGACCTCGAGTCCTTCATCATTGGGGGCCTTCCCCACGAGTCACTTGACGACTCGTTTGCCTCTTCATGAGTCGTTAAGTGACCCGATCTGCAACTGCTACAACATTTTCCAATTTTTCTCCTGATTCATTTCCGGGTTCGATTCTTGAATTCTCAAGGTATAACAAAATGTTAGCGTGGACTTCACTATTCTTTATTTGGTGTTCACTATCCATGAGGGTTGTCCATCCGTTAAAACTTGTGCCAACCAGCCACACTAATTATGTTGCACTCTTATTTGGTATTCAAATTCAACCATGTTAACTGGTGGCGTAAAGTTAGGCCCGTAGAGCATTCTATTTATGGTCTCTGGTGAGATATCGACCATCTCTCCCGGACTGGTACGCGTTTCTGTATCTGCATTCCTGATGGTTTCTGCCCCTTTCAACAAATAACCTCCAGAATAACTATGTAATTCGCATAGAATTCGCGAACCATGGTAGGGTAATAGTGACCTGGTGCTTCACTTATCCATCCCAGGCCATAAAACTTGTACTTGGTCTCAATATACGGATACTCGGGCAACTCAGAGTCGATGATCCTCACATCATCTACAATACTACATTTGAGATGTCCTCTTGCTGTGGTAGTGAGACCCTCTTGGAACTGTTTTTCAGCCCCTTTTACTTGCCAGCGCAGACTATCTCTAAACCCTTGCATGTTTCCCTTTATTATGTCTCCCCTCCTTGGCTCAGTGTCTTTTACCGGGCTGCTAGACGCTTCATTGTCACTCCCTTCATCTGAAGCATGGATGTCACTACTTGAACTAGATCCATCTGCCGAGGAATCATTTCCCTCATTAGTATAGGGATTTGAAAATTGTTGTCTAGCAGCGTATCTAGTTTGGTAACCTGGTGATGGTGCATTAATTTCAACCTCTTGCACTTCCTCTTCACAGTAAGTGTTTTCATCGCGGAGGTGGCGCGTATTGTCAGCTTTGTCACTCCTCCTGTTCGGCTGTTTGTTATATGGGTGTATAACTACACGCAAGTGCACGTGGTCGAACAAGTAGTAAAGTGGCTTAAGTAAGCCAAGTATCGATCCCACAGGGACTGGGATGAGGTAACAAATTACTTAAGTGTTACTATATTGATTCTAAAAATGAAGACAACAGTACAACGAAGAGTTTGATATATTTTGATTTCTAATTTTATCCTAAGTCTACAAAGATTATATAATTTGAGTCTGAACTATGAATGTGAGCATGCTGAGGTTAAACGAACATGTAAGGAAATAAATTATCAATGTGATTTGGTTAACTTTTCCTCCGGTTGCTAGTCAAGAAGTATTGCCAATTGATTAAAACTCTCGTATTTAACCCAACTTAAGAATCATGAACCGTCCACCTACATTTATGTGATTAAACGAAATTCATGTTCTAGCCATACAAAACCGGTTCCTTAATTGAATAATACGACCTTCAGGTATATTTGTATCCTGAAGGTAAATCAATTCTCAATTTTCCCAAACCAAGAAAAGATCATATCCTATTGATTCACAACCTTTCAATTTCTTGCTCTCTCGAGTGAAACCGGACTTTTTAGATGTACATTAAAATAGGCCACACATTAATGCAGTAAGAACAAGAATCAGTAGCTAACTGGTTGTTCTTCACCTCAGCTGCCAATTTCACATAGTCAGCCTGCAATTGAGCTTGGTTAGCTATCATCGTCTTGAACATCTCCTCAATGCTGGGTGATGGTGGTGGAGGAGGTACATTGTTGTTTCTATATTGTGCCTGATAGTTTTGATGCCCTCCTTGATTCCTCTGCACCCCCTGACTCGAACTTTGCCCTTGATGGTTGTTGCTACCCCAAGAGAAATTCGGATGATTCCTCCAGTTGAAATTGTAGCTGTTGCCATACTGTTGGTGGTTGTTCCTCTGTACATTTCCCACAAAGTTCACCGGGTCAGGATTTTCTCCATAACACTCAGCTGAGTGCTCACTGCTTCCGCACACTTCACACCAAATCTGCTGCACTGCATTCACTGGGGCTTGACGCTGGTTCATTGTCATGTTACTGAAGTGGGTTTTGAGTTGATTCTGTAAAGCAGCTATCTGTGCAGCAATAGCTGTAAAACCATCCACTTCTAGAACTCCTACTGCTTTCCTTGTTCCTCCTCTTGACGAATCAGCATTCCACTCTGGATTGCCCTGCGAAATACGGTTTAACAAGGTATACAGCTCCTCATAAGTTTTCTCCAATGCTTGTCCCCCAGCTGTTGAGTCTAGAAAGATTTTTGTGTGGGGTTCCAAACCCTCTATAAAAGTGTGCACCAACATATCATTGGATTGATGATGATGTGGACAATCCCGCAACATGGACTTGAATCTCTCCCAAGCTTGATATAGATTCTCTCCCTCTCTCTGTTTAAAACTTAGAATTTGACTTCTAAGTCTTGCTGTTTTACAAGATGGAAAAAATCGTATCAAGAATTTCCTTGCAAGATCATCCCAAGTAGTAATAGAATTTGGTGGCTCAGCTTTCAACCACCTCTTGGCTTCTCCCAATAGTAAAAAAGGGAACAATGTAAGCCTGACATAATCTGATGACACTCCAGCGGGGATATAAGTGTCACTTATCTCCAAAAAATTTTGGAGATGCTGCTGTGGATCCTCATGAGGGAGACCTGTGAACTGCCCGCTGGTGTGGAGCAATTGCACCATGTTTTGTTTGAGCTCGAACCTCCCTCCTGGCTCAGGTTTGCAGATGCTAGATGTGACATTGTTAGCATGTGGGATTGCCACCTCGCGAACCGGCCTAGCTGCTACTTCCTCGAGCACTAACATTGCCCGTACTACTGGTGGATTCTGTTGTTGCTCCATGATTGTTTGTTTGAGCAACTGCAGCTTTTTCTCTAGAGCTTCTCTACACTGACGATGAAATAGTCTTTCAGGCTCTAAATATGAGGCCACCAGCTCCTTGTCCCTTGCCAGTGTTCAACAGAGATTATGTCTGCAAAATACAGGTTAAGACCAAGTTGTCAACACTAAGAAAAAAAATATAGTGAATTAACACTTAAGAAAAATTCACCAATTGCCAGTCCCCGGCAACGGCGCCAAAAACTTGTTCGGCTGTTTGTTATATGGGTGTATAACTACACGCAAGTGCACGTGGTCGAACAAGTAGTAAAATGGCTTAAGTAAGCCAAGTATCGATCCCACAGGGACTGGGATGAGGTAACAAATTACTTAAGTGTTACTATATTGATTCTAAAAATGAAGACAACAGTACAACGAAGAGTTTGATATATTTTGATTTCTAATTTTATCCTAAGTCTACAAAGATTATATAATTTGAGTCTTAACTATGAATGTGAGCATGCTGAGGTTAAACGAACATGTAAGGAAATAAATTATCGATGTGATTTGGTTAACTTTTCCTCCAGTTGCTAGTCAAGAACTATTGCCAATGGATTAAAACTCTCGTATTTAACCCAACGTAAGAATCATGAACCGTCCACCTACATTTCTGTGATTAAACGAAATTCATGTTCTAGCCATACAAAACCGGTTCCTTAATTGACTAATACGACCTTCAAGTATATTTCTATCCTGAAGGTAAATCAATTCTAAACTTTCCCAAACCAAGAAAAGATCAATCCTATTGATTCACAACTTTCCAATTTCTTGCTCTCTCGAGTGAAACCGGACTTTTTAGATGTACATTAATATAGGCCATACATTAATGCAGTAAGAACAAGAATCAATAGAACAACCATGGAAGAAAAGATGAAAAACCAAATTGATCAACAATCACATTTCAATACAATTGTTCTTAACCTCAGCAAGAAGAGGAATTAGCCACTCATTTGTGGATTAAACATCGTTAAATGAGTGTTAAACATACAAGCAATTGAATTAAAGAAGAAGGAGATAGAGAAAAAACCCTGATAATTTCGTCCCCTCAACTGCCTGTAACCCACGTTCTTGCTCCACCAAGTCAGAATATTGAAAAATGAACCTAAGTGTTCTATTTATACTAGTGGAATTTTTTCCTGGAATAACAAGCAACATTTCACGGAGTGCATCGCGGAGCACTGCCTCCGTGACACACCACAAACGCGGAGGCTCACTCGAAATGGACTGTCCAGGTAATAAAGCCCAACGTGGCATGGCGTGCAACGCGGGGCTAGGCCAGAGTTCCACGGCCCCAACACACACCCACACTGGAATTTGGCCAGAAATTCCCTAGCCGGGCAGAAGGCCTCCGCGATGGCAGCGTGACACGGCTCCATCGTGGAGCCCCTTTAATTCTTACCGTCCAATGCTTTGTCCTTTGCTAATCATCTGAGTCCATCCCCGATCTTTCCCAACACGCATTTTATCTTCACAAAATTACATTTCACCTGCAAAATAAAGCTAATCATGTTGGTTGGTATAAATTCACATTTTATTATAAATCACATGAGAATGTATAAACATTGATAGATAAACAAGGCTAAAATGACACATTTAGGTATCACTTGGGCATATAAATTTGCCCAAGATCACTTACCCCACACTTAAATCCTTGTTCGTCCCCGAACAACAATCTTACACCTCATGCAATTTACACCCCATCCTGGCTACCTTGGTTCGACAATTCAGGCTACGGTCATACCGATTCTTCAATACAGCAAATCATCAAGAAACACATGGTCCTATCAATGCAATGACCTTCAACACATCAAGACCTCCTAGACTTAAGAATCGACTCTCGATATTGGCAAACTCATGCAAATCAGCTGATCAAGATATCTGACACGAAAATTAATCTCTCATCAAGCATGTGCCCTCACAATGCAAGAGAAATTTCCCTTTTTAATCACATGAACTCTAACAGTTACATGCAGAGGCATATAAACACACTTTCACTCTCTCTCCCAAAAGAATTCACATGCATCAAGTCATGAACCATAAGCTTGCCCTTAGTGTATTACTCCACTAATATAAGGAAATGTGATGTAGGATCACGTAGGACTTTAACGGGTTGTAATGTAAGCTACGAAACTAGTATATTGGGCTAGCCAATAATAGCCACTAGCATCCTTAAGCGCCTTTTTCAATACATCCCCTCAAACTCATGGGCATTGTTTCTTCCTTCATCCTCCCATTCTTGAAGTCTGTCTTTAGTTTGGCCCATATCTTTAAGCACACTTGACTCGATAACAAAGATTATTCAGACACCTTCATTATATTTTATTTATAACAAGTGCACCTTCAACCTTTTCTTTTCTTTCATCACTCTGCTTTTCTTTTCTTTTCACCATTCTCACTCTTTGACACTTTGGGAAAATTATTCTCTCTTCTTAAGTGCTTAAGAGTTTTTGGATCAATTTACGGCTAATGAAAAGAAGGGGTAAAGCTCGGTTTACACATTTTTGACACAAGAAAAAAATAATAGGCTAAAGGCTCAACGGGCTAACTAGGTTGTACATTCAAGGTGGGTGCAATAATGAAACAGAGAAACTTTCGGTTAACACAAAGAAATGCCTACATCCTTTCCTACAATACACCTCCTTCATTTCATTTAGTACACACACCAGGAAAGTTCTAGATACTTCACAATAGCATGGAATAAACAAAACCTCACTTCGCACTTATTGCACATGCTCAATTCAAGAAGTATTCACAGACTCTTCAATTAGCTAATTACAAGAATTCGAACACTAAGCCTCAATCACACTGAATCGACTCTATGGCCTAGGTATCTCAACATATTTACAAAGTTGCATGCTTTCATACGAATCACCTTTGCATTTCGAATATCAAGTACGACACGCAACCAGGATTTCGCAACCATAAAGTAACTATATGTTTTGGGATGCAACCCACAAAAGAAAACAACTGAAAAATAAATGAAAAATCTACTCCTAACGACTACATTTCCCTTAAGACGGTCATCATCCATCTATCATAGGGAACGGTCACTAACTAGGACTTCGATTCAATGGGACCATTCTCGGTAAAAGAACCGAAAACAAAGGCCGAGAAACCCAAGAATTAAATTTTTTTTTTAAAATATCGATCATTTCGATAAACCAAAAAATATGTACAAACTCAGCTAGCAAAATATTCAGCAGCACACAACAGTTTCACATTTAATTACAATACAGAATAACAACTTCACAATCACAAATCACAGGGTCACAAAAGTTTTCATCAGGCACGACAACATAACAAAACATACACAACAACACAACCAGCACCTAACTACTCCCACCCCACACTTATATCGAACACTGTCCCCAGTGTTCACAGAAATTAGAATAGCACAAAAATTGGGTGGTGGAACTCCCTAATCAATCAAAATACTCCACTTCTTCATCAGGTGCTGCTGCTTCATCTCCCATGTTTGAATCACCCCCATCGTCATCATCGGACTCCACATCGGAGTCCTCACGATGTGTCTCCTCATCTGTGGGGACATCATCATCCGTGGGCTCTACAAAAGCTGGCCCCACTCGGCATAGATCCCTGGCATTTTTGCCAAAAGGGTAGTCTAGCTCGAGCTGCCATAGCTCCTTCTCTGTTGCCGGCCTCCCGCCTATTCGTAGCTGGAGCATCTGCATCCCATACATGCGATTCATGTACTGATCATCCCGAGCATGTCGCTCGGCTAGTGTAAGCACTGGCCTGTGGGTGGTGTCGGGAGCCTTAGTTTTGGTGACATCTAAGGCCCGCCGCTCCATCTGCGGGATATAGTCAAGGGCCTCTTCCTCAATGTCCAGGCCCCTCAGAAATGTGGTGAGTAATCCACCAAATCCGTATCTGTGCCCCTGATGCAACCGGGCTCTCTTCATGGCGGAAATAATCACCGCCCCCACGTTGATCTCCAGCCCTTTCATCAGGGCGTACACCAAGCATACACGATCCGGGTTACATCCGTCATATGCACCCCCGGGATTAGGCAAGAACACACGATCTTAAGCCATATCCTGGCTTCCTTGTTCATCTGTGAGTAGGGCAAAGTCTGATGGTAGCCCCTCTCCTTATGTCTGCTCCACCTAGTCGTCGATCGGGTTCCACACAAAGTGTGTTTGATGTCCGTATATGGTGGAGTGATATTTAGCTGTCGAAGCACGTGGGCGTCTGTGTCCCGCGCCCCTAAGATAACATTGAGGTGGTGGGGCTCAAAAGTGACTATTTGCCCCCTTATTTTGATGGTGTGACTTCTGAGAGTCGGGTTCCAGTTGGCGTAGAATTCCCGAATCAAGTGCAAATTGCATTCCTTGGGCTCTTCAAAAATGAAGTTCAGCCCAGCTACCTCGATCCTCTGGACAATCCTGGGGAACTCCTTTGCCAACGGTTCCCTTGCTATGTGTTCCTCGGGGAAGTACTTTCTCTCCTTGTGCTTTACGTACCACTTCTTCCCCTCCTCAGTCACCCACCTGGTTCCATATTGATGGCGTTGGCCGCGTGGAACCGCTGGTGTTGCTGGGACTGCGGTGCCCAGTCTGATTCTTTTTCTGCCGGCGCCAGATGTTGATGCGCCTTTTCCCTTGTCCTGCCTGCTTGCCATTTTTCCTGTCAATCCAAATAGACAAGATCAATGTTAAGCCAACTAAAATTTGCTTCGACTAAGGTTGGGTTAAGCTACTACCCCACACTTAGTCCTTAGCCAAAATTACAACATTAAGGCAAGATCATGCTTATTTACACAAACAACCAACAAAACATAACAAATATGCTTAGTGCATTTGGAGAATTCGACGGTATATATTCTATGTACTACTCAGACTTCGTGCAGCTAGTCAAAATCATTACCATCGATAACCTTTTATCCCATCGCACTTAGCAAGGAGAAACAAAGAAACGAAAACAAAAAGAATTTATCTACATGAACCTATACAATTCACCCAATTCTTGCAAATTCCAATATTTCTTTCACCCGAGAATCCGTCGGTCTTTTAGCATAGTAACAGTTAGCACATCGACTCATCTTACTCAACATGTAAGACCCAGCATGAATTTCACTAGTTCACTAAATTTTTCCAATTCAAACTTAAAAGCAAGCCCTAGCTATGATTGTATCAAAAATTCGATTAAATTATGCAATTAACGAGTTCAAGCAATCACAATGATACTCCGAACATCCATCAACAATAATTCAATTGAATTTACGCTTAATTTCTACGTAGGGCAAGTTTAGCTCATATCACATGTTCAATATCGAAGAAAATCGACAAGAAATGAGATGGAATTGAAGAACATACCTTGAATTCAAAGAATTGCAGAAAACTCGATGAAATTCTTGGCCTAAGTCCGTGTCACGTTGAGGGGGGAGGGGTTTTTGGGAGGTTGGTCGCGGAGTGTGTGAGAAATAAGGAAAATTGAGGGGGAATCGGGGTTTAAAAGTGGGAAATTCGCGCAGGTCACCCGGCGACCCGGTGTGACCCGTCGCGATATACACTGCAATGTGTCACGGAGGGTAACGCGGAGCATGCCCTCCATGACACGGAGCTGTCGCGAGGGTGTTCTGGAATTTTTTAAAATTCTAGATTTACACCTCAACGTGTCACGGAGGGTAACGCGGAGGCCCTCCTCTGTGACACGGAGCCATCGCCCTAGCTCACTGTTTTGCCACTTTTTATTATTTTTCATACCTCGAATTTTCCTTTGCGATCACTTGCACATTTATCCTCCGTTCAACCTGAAATTCATCTTACGGCAAGAAATTGGTTAGAATTATAGGTTTCACTCAAAATAAAAATAAAAACAAAAACAAAAAACTAAAAATTTTGTTGTTAATCAAGAAAAAGAAAAAGAAATCTATTCACAATTTACAAAGAAAAATTTCACGGGTTGCCTCCCGTGCAGCGCCTGGTTTACCATCGCGGCTCGACGTCATTCAACTCAGTCATCTTCTAGGGTGATAGACATTTTCTCTCGACCACCGTCCTCACCCCAATAGTACTTACATCTCTCCGGTGGTTTTCCCATTAACTCTCGTGATTCAACTATCTGAGCATCATCACCTCGATCAATCACGTTGATCACCGAGAGTTCCTCGTACACAGTCGGGAGCTTGGGGGCCTTATATACATCGAAAACTTCCACCTTGTCGTGTGCCCGCATGGTTAGCTGCCCTGCAGCTACATCAATTAGCGCATTCCCGGTCGTCAAGAAAGGACGTCCCAAAATAAATGGGACTTCCGCGTCTGGCTCAAAATCCAGCACGACGAAATCTACCGGGAAGATAAGGGAGCCCACTTGCACCAGCACATCCTCCACAATGCCATCAGGTATGGATAAGGACCGATCCGCTAGTTGCAAGATCACTGTTGTTGGTCTAGGACTCCCTAAACCCAACTTCTTCAATACCGATGACGGCATCAAATTAATGCTCGCTCCCAAATCACATAATCCATGAGCTCAGATACTCTGGCCAATTGTAATTTGTATAGTAAAGCTCCCAGGATCTTTGAGCTTTGTGGGCAGTCGGTTTTGTATCCGGGAAGTGCACTCCTTCGTAAGAGCTATCGTAGCATACTCAGTCAACCGACTTTTGTTTGCCACGATGTCCTTTATGTACTTTGCATATTTCGGCACTCCCTGCAAAACATCAACAAGAGGTAAGTTAATATGTACCTATTTCAGCACCTCCATGAATTTCTTGAAACACGCCTCCTCCTAGTGTTTCTTTAATCTTTGAGGGAACAGGGGTGGTGGTCTTTCTGATTCAGCTTCCTTTTTCTTCCCCCTCTCATCACTCTGCTCCCTCTCAACTTCTGCTACTCCCAATTGTTGAGGTGGTCTTTCTGGTTCCACCTCTTTCAACTGCAAACCACTCCTTGTGGTCACCGTATTCACCTGCTTGGGATTGGGATCTGTGTCGCTCAGAAGTCCTCCTCTAGGCTTGGTATTTTAGGCTCCAGCAAATTGCCCAAATTGATATTCAAGTGCCTTAGTAGCTAACTGGTTGTTCTTCACCTCAGCTGCCAATTTCACATAGTCAGCCTGCAATTGAGCTTGGTTAGCTATCATCGTCTTGAACATCTCCTCAATGCTGGGTGATGGTGGTGGAGGAGGTGCATTGTTGTTTCTATATTGTGCCTGATAGTTTTGATGCCCTCCTTGATTCCTCTGCACCCCCTGACTCAAACTTTGCCCTTGATGGTTGTTGCTACCCCAAGAGAAATTCGGATTATTCCTCCAGTTGAAATTGTAGCTGTTGCCATACTGTTGGTGGTTGTTCCTCTGTACATTTCCCACAAAGTTCACCAGGTCAGGATTTTCTCCATAACACTCAGCTGAGTGCTCACTGCTTCCGCACACTTCACACCAAATCTGTTGCACTGCATTCACTGGGGCTTGAGGCTGGTTCATTGTCATGTTACTGAAGTGGGTTTTGAGTTGATTCTGTAAAGCAGCTATCTGTGCAGCAATAGCTGTAAAACCATCCACTTCTAGAACTCCTACTGCTTTCCTTGTTCCTCCTCTTGACGAATCAGCATTCCACTCTGGATTGCCCTGCGAAATACGGTTTAACAAGGTATACAACTCCTCATAAGTTTTCTCCAATGCTTGTCCCCCAGCTGTTGAGTCTAGCAAGATTTTTGTGTGGGGTTCCAAACCCTCTATAAAAGTGTGCACCAACATATCATTGGATTGATGATGATGTGGACAATCCCGCAACATGGACTTGAATCTCTCCCAAGCTTGATATAGATTCTCTCCCTCTCTCTGTTTAAAACTTAGAATTTGACTTCTAAGTCTTGCTGTTTTACAAGATGGAAAAAATCGTATCAAGAATTTCCTTGCAAGATCATCCCAAGTAGTAATAGAATTTGGTGGCTCAGCTTTCAACCACCTCTTGGCTTCTCCCAATAGTAAAAAAGGGAACAATGTAAGCCTGACATAATCTGATGACACTCCAGCGGGGATATAAGTGTCACTTATCTCCAAAAAATTTTGGAGATGCTGCTGTGGATCCTCATGAGGGAGACCTGTGAACTGTCCGCTGGTGTGGAGCAATTGCACCATGTTTTGTTTGAGCTCGAACCTCCCTCCTGGCTCAGGTTTACAGATGCTAGATGTGACATTGTTAGCATGTGGGATTGCCACCTCGCGAACCGGCCTAGCTGCTACTTCCTCGGGCACTAACATTGCCCGTACTACTGGTGGATTCTGTTGTTGCTCCATGATTGTTTGTTTGAACAACTGCAGCTTTTTCTCTAGAGCTTCTCTACACTGACGATGAAATAGTCTTTCAGGCTCTAAATATGAGGCCACCAGCTCCTTGTCCCTTGCCAGTGTTCAACAGAGATTATGTCTGCAAAATACAGGTTAAGACCAAGTTGTCAACACTAAGAAAAAAAATATAGTGAATTAACACTTAAGAAAAATTCACCAATTGCCAGTCCCCGGCAACGGCTCCAAAAACTTGTTCGGCTATTTGTTATATGGGTGTATAACTACACGCAAGTGCACGTGGTCGAACAAGTAGTAAAATGGCTTAAGTAAGCCAAGTATCGATCCCACAGGGACTGGGATGAGGTAACAAATTACTTAAGTGTTACTATATTGATTCTAAAAATGAAGACAACAGTACAACGAAGAGTTTGATATATTTTGATTTCTAATTTTATCCTAAGTCTCCAAAGATTATATAATTTGAGTCTGAACTATGAATGTGAGCATGCTGAGGTTAAACGAACATGTAAGGAAATAAATTATCGATGTGATTTGGTTAACTTTTCCTCCAGTTGCTAGTCAAGAACTATTGCCAATGGATTAAAACTCTCGTATTTAACCCAACGTAAGAATCATGAACCGTCCACCTACATTTCTGTGATTAAACGAAATTCATGTTCTAGCCATACAAAACCGGTTCCTTAATTGACTAATACGACCTTCAAGTATATTTCTATCCTGAAGGTAAATCAATTCTAAACTTTCCCAAACCAATAAAAGATCAATCCTATTGATTCACAACTTTCCAATTTCTTGCTCTCTCGAGTGAAACCGGACTACATTAATATAGGCCATACATTAATGCAGTAAGAACAAGAATCAATAGAACAACCATGGAAGAAAAGATGAAAAACCAAATTGATCAACAATCACATTTCAATACAATTGTTCTTAACCTCAGCAAGAAGAGGAATTAGCCACTCATTTGTGGATTAAACATCGTTAAATGAGTGTTAAACATACAAGCAATTGAATTAAAGAAGAAGGAGATAGAGAAAAAACCCTGATAATTTCGTCCCCTCAACTGCCTGTAACCCACGTTCTTGCTCCACCAAGTCAGAATATTGAAAAATGAACCTAAGTGTTCTATTTATACTAGTGGGAATTTTTCCCGGAATAACAAGCAACATGTCACGGAGTGCATCGCGGAGCACTGCCTCCATGACATGCCACAAACGCGGAGGCTCATTGGAAATGGACTGTCCAGGTAATAAAGCCCAACGTGGCACGACGTGCAACGCCGGGCTAGGCCAGCGTGCCATGGCCCCAACGCGCACCCACACTGGAATTTGGCCGAAAATTCCCTAGCCAGGCAGAAGGCCTCCGCGATGGCAGCGTGACACGGCTCCATCACGGAGCCCCTTTAATTCTTGCCATCCAATGCTTTGTCCTTTGCTAATCATCCGAGTCCATCCCCGATCTTTCCTAACACGCATTTTAGGTTCACAAAATTACATTTCACCTGCAAAATAAAGCTAATCATGTTGGTTAGTATAAATTCACATTTTATTATAAATCACATGAGAATGTATAAACATTGATAGATAAACAAGGCTAAAATGACACATTTAGGTATCACTTGGGCATATAAATTTGCCCAAGATCACCTCCTTCTTTCACCACCTTTGGTAGGTTGGAACTTAGGTGGCATGATTTCTTGAAAATTCGAGCTATTAGTTTCTGAGTTAATCTGAGAAAAACATATGAAAACTATGGCGTTTGACTGAAAGTAATAAGCAAATGAAGATCATCTTGACGGTCCGTCACATAAATGACATCCCATCATTTCCACCATCATGCGTATCCAGTGCTTGCACAAGTTCACAAAAAGGTGATGGTGCAAGATGACGGTCCGTCACCATGGTGACGGTCCATCACTAGCTCCGTCACTCCTAATCCAGTAGCACCCCATTGGAGTCCATAAGCGACGGTGAATGTGATGATCCGTCATTAAGATGGCGGTCCGTCACTTCCTCTGTCAAATGGGATATTTGTTCTTTTCAAGGTTGAAGATACTAACAATGGTCTGTCCGTCAATTGGCGGCCTATCAATTATCCCGTCAAGCAACTATTGTGCACAACAATGATGGATACTTAGGCTTCCTAACACCATGCATCCCTAGACCAAAAAAATCCAAAAGAAAACATAAAAACTGACTATTACCTTTAGGAATGTTGTAATTCAATCCATCACAGGGCAAACAAATACTCAGGGTTTCATTCTACACAACAACTTAGAATATGTTCAAAATAAAATTCTTATGGTTACACACTTTTCACAGATATTCCACATGACTGACTGATTGTGAAGGATATGTTCGGTTGTATTCACATTATCAACATGATTACTCACCTCACACACTATGAATAAGAATGAAATATGAATGACATACCTCCAAGCTTCAAGAAAAATAATCACAAAATTGGCACTAGGTTCCGTGCACTACAATTCACCGGACACCATAATTTGAGTGAGGATTGACTAGGACTGGAAGAGATTAGAAGCCAGGTGGGTGTTGGGTTTGATCGCGGGTATATAAAAAAGTTTAAAGGTAGCGAGAATGAAATAAAAGGAACAAAAATTTAAAACCATCGGGGTAATTAAGAGGGGTTGTAGGTCGGATCTAGGTTAGCAAGGTTAGGCTGGGTTGGGTAGGGATTTTTAAGAATTTACTTACTGATAACGTCCAAATACACTCCTTTTTTATGAAAGAGCGTAAACGGTCGTTGCTCAAAACAAATATTCCCAACGGATGTCGAGGTCGAATCCCACAGAGAATTAAGTCGATAATTCAAGAGTTATAAACTAACTCAAATTAGAGCGCATCGTTGTTCAACATTTGAAAGGTAAAAGAGGGGGAAGATTAAGGAAAAATACTACCTAATTCTAATTCAGAACTAAGTGGTGGGAATTCCAATTATTGCATTCTCAAGTGAATTAGCTAGGGGTGTGCTTTGCATGGTTCAACAACTAGCATGGGCTACTTCATTGCCTTAAATTCAAATTCAACTTAGATAGTTGCAGATAAATCACATACTCTAGTTTTTCAACCACAAGAATGTTTATGCCTTGGGTTTTCTCAAACCCTAAAGCCAATTCAAGTTATCAACCACAAAAGCTTGAGGAAAGACTAGCTATTTCTAGCATTGTCCTTTAATGGAGTGAAGATGTGGGTATTGACTATCTCTAGCTCAATCCCACACACCAACACTCCAAATCCTCAACATTATCTTATCTCCCGATTCTTACCTTCCTCTCTTAAGTAAATCAAGAAAAGTAAGCAAAATTCATGTTTGCGACCATAAATTTTTACAATTAAAACTTGAGAAAAGACAATTGATCTAAATTACAATGAGAATTTAAAATCAAATCATAAATACCCGTTCATACATTCAAAATCACCATGTGTACACCTCTAACTAGCAACTTATTTCTACATATTTAGAGAGAGAGAAGATACCCAAATAGCTTTTCTCAACATTCACAATATGGGTTCATCCAATTGCTTCAAAAGTTCTGCAATAATGGTGGAATTCCCCCACAAAGGGGAATTTCCTAAAAAGAAGAACACTCTATTCTATGTGGAGAAGAATCTAGAATCTCTATTGTACTTTCTAGGAAAAGATGATGAATAATTCAATGGTGTACAATGGAGGTTATATATATATCTGCACTTTTTTTGTGTACAACTTTCCCCAAATGTCCTTGGATCTTCTAGATGCTTTTGAGACCTTTTTTGACCATTTTACCCTTCATTAGACGGCCTCACTTGTGAAGAACCGGCGTTTCGCCAATGCCAATTCGTGGAGCACCAAACTATGGCCTGTTGAAAATAATGTTCTGGCAGAGGGAACCAGCAGTTCAATGGGCTTTTAGCCGGTGCCATTCCGTGAACCTCTAGTTGAATAGCCGGTCTGGGCAGTGGCTTTGGCATTTTTCCCGTGTTTCGCCCTTCCAAATCCGCATTTAGCTGATTCAAAGCAAGTCCTTGCACCTCTTTTTGAGCTCAAATCTTCCCTTATATTTGGATCCTCTCCTTCATATGCTAACTCATTAAATTTCTTCTCAAATTCCATGTGTTTTTCTCGATTTCATGCTTTCTATATTCGCGTGAAGTACCTACAAAGAATTCAAGAGAAAGGGTATAAAATCTATATAAATGACTTAAAAACTAGTCAAGAACTCATGCTTAGGAGCCTAATAAGTTGGTAAATTTCCAACTCATCACTTACCGGGTTAGATGAAGGAGCAAGTGATGGTCCATCGATCATACGATGTTCCGTCAACTTACTCGTCATGCTAACATTACCAAAGCAATTAGTTATCTACGAGTGACTAAGGTATTGATGATTTGTCGCAGGCGTGACTTCCAGTCATATGTCCGTCGCCCTTATCTAGAATCCATGTTTTTGCGACTCCTTTTGACGATCCAACTGATGGCTCGTTAACTCAGCCATTGAGCTTATCCATAACACCCATTGTTTTCTTTTATCTTGACCGCTCACGGTGACAACTTGTCAAGTTTCTAACGATCCATCAATGATGATCCTCACCAGCTTCAGGAGGATCTTTATCTGAACACTTAACACCTCTCTCAAACAAACACATAATCAAAATTAAATGAATATTATATACAAAATATAACAAATCTTGGGTTTCCTCTCAAGCAACGCCTGGTTTAGCATCACAGCATAACTCGGGTACCTTGATTAATCAAACTTCATCAGGATACACCAATTCCAACACCTTTACCTCTTCCCGCACTCCATGGTACTGCTTTACACGTTGGCAATTCACTTTGAAGTGTTCCCCTTTTTGGTTTTCAAGCTTAATAGCTCTAGATGGGAATACCTGTGTCACTTTGAACTAGCCAAACCATTTTGATCAATGTTTTCCTGGAAACAACCAGAGTCTAGAGTTGAACAACAACACAAGGTCTTCGAGGCTAAACTCCCTCTTTTCAATCCTCAAGTCATGATACATATTCATCTTTTCCTTGTACAAAGCGGCTCACTCATACTCCCTTAGACAGAACTTATCTATCTCATTAATCTAATCTAGCCTCAAGTGTGTAGCCTCTCTCCAACTCAAGTTGAGCTTGTTTAGCGCCCACAGAGCTTTATGCTCCAGCTCAACTGGTAAATGATAAGATTTCCCGAATACTAACTGATATGGAGACATCCCAATAGGCATTTTGAATGCTGTTCAGTACGCCCATAATGCATCCAAGTTTTCGAGACCAATCTGTTCGGTTAGCATTCATTGTTTTAGCCAGAATGGCCTTAATCTCCCGGTTTGATACCTTCATTTGCCCACTCGACTACGGGTGGTAGGGAGTAGCTACTTTGTGCTACTTAACCCCATACTTTTCCAGCAAATCACTAAATATTTTGTTGCAAAAATGAGACCCCCCATTGCTAATAATAGTTCTAGGAGTTCCAAACCTTGAGAAAATATTCTTCTTCAGGAAAGTTGCAACACTTTTGCCATTATTATTTGCCAATGCCACAACCTCTACCCACTTTGAGACATAATCAACTGCTACTAAGATGTACTTTAGGCCATATAAGCTCACAAATGGACTTATGAAGTCCACGCCCCATACATCAAACAGTTCCACTTCCAGAACAGGGGTCATAGGTAACTCATTCCTTCTAGATATATCGCCCTGCCTTTGGCATTGATCACAAGCCTTTAAAAAGTCATGGGCATCCTAATGTAACATAGGCCAGTAGTATCCATATTGGAAAACTTTTCTTGGCTATCCGAGCAACTCCATGGTGTCCTCCAACAGGAGATGAATGGCATGCCTCCAAGATACATAACATTTCTGCTTCTGGAAAACACCTCCTTATTAGGTTATCAGCATAAACTCGAAATAAGTATGTATCACCCCAGAATTATTTATTCACATTATGAAGGAACTATTTTAGTTGGTGGAAAGTTCCGGCATCATACCACTAACAATGTAATTGGCAAAGTCAGCAAATAATGTATAAGATATACTGTTGCCTCTAATACCTATTCATCGGGGAAGGATTCATCAATCTCCTCATCATTTGTTACTCTCCCCTTAGCTTCAAGTCAGGACAAGTGATCCTCTACTTGATTTTCACATCCCTTACGGTCCTTGACTTCAAAGTCGAATTCTTGCAGCAGAAGGAACCATCTCATTAGACTTGGTTTGGCATCTTTCTTTTCCACGAGATATCTCAAGGTGGCATGATTAGTGTGCATAATAACTCTAGTTCTAAGAAAATATGCCCTGAATTTCTCAAAGGCATATACAACCGCCAGTAACTCCTGCTCAGTCATTGTGTAGTTCTTTTGTGCCGTATTCAATGCTTTACTAGCATAATAGACGGGGTGGAACATCTTGTCTCTTTTCTGCCCCAATACAGCTCCGAGTGCAAGTCCACTAGCATCATAGATTACTTCAAAGGGTTGTGACCAATCTGCTGCAACTATTATTGGGGCAGCCACTAATTTAGCCTTCAACTTTTCAAAAGCCTTCAAGCATTACTCATCAAACACAAATTTGGTATCTTTCTCCAACAACTTGCATAATGGATTAGCTAATTCCGAGAATTCCTTGATGAATCCTCGATAAAATACTGCATGGCCCAAAACACTTCCCACTCCCTTCACAAAAATTGGTGGAGGCAACTTCTCAATCACCTCAATCTTTGCTCTGTCCACTTCTAAGCCCTGTTATAATATTTTTTGGCCTAGCAAAATGCCTTCTTTCACCATAAAATGTCATTTCTCCTAATTTAGCACCAAATTTTCATCCTCACATCACTCTATGGCTTTGCTAAGATTGGCCAAGCAGTCCCCAAAGGTGTCACCAACGACTAAAAAGTCATCCATAAGAACTTCCAAGGTATCCTCCACCATATCATAGAATATTGAAAGTTGCAGGTGCATTACATAACTTGAATGGCATGCATCAAAAAGCAAAGGTCCCATAAGAACAAGTGAAAGTTGTATTCTCCTAATCCTTAGGTGCGATTGATATTTGGTTATACCTAGAATAACCATCTAAGAAGAAAAACCACCCTCTGCATGCCAACCTATCCGACATTTGATCCATGAACAACATTGGGAAATGATCTTTGAGTGTATATGTGTTCAACTTCCGGTAGTCCATACAGATACGCCAGCCCATGATTGGTCTCAATGTAATCAACTCGTTCCGCTCATTTGCCACCACAGTCATGCCTCCCATTTTGGGGACACATTGCATCGGACTCACCCACCTGCTGTCAGAGATTGGACATATGACACCTGCGTCCAGCCATTTAATTATCTCTGTTTTCACCACCTCTTGCATTGGTAGATTGAGCCTACGCTGATGTTCTCTGCTTGGGACACAATTTTCCTCTAACTGAATTTTGTGAGTACATAATCCCGGGGGAATCCCTATAATGTCAGTAATTGTCCAGCCGATTGCCCTCTTATATTTTTTTAGCATAACAACTAGACTTCAACCTGCCATTCGACTAGATCGGTTGCCATGATGACTAGGAGTGTGTTGTTATCTCCCAAGAACACATACTGTAGATGACTAGGTAATGCTTTCAACTTCAATACTGGTGGTTCTTCAATAGAGTATTCTTGCTGGAGGAGTGGGTTTATTCTTCAAATCAAAATCGGACTTCTTTGGATCATAAGAATATGACCCATCCCTGCTAATGCATTCACTACCTCTTCATACTCCTAGATATGATCATCAGCAAAATTCATCATCACTGCAGCTAAAATGTCAATTGCATAGTTCTCTTCTCTGGGTGCTTCAACCATCTCTTCCTCAATAACATCAATAACGGAGACCACATGCATGTCTCTTGGCTGTTTCATGGACTTGCAGACATTGAAACTTACCTCTTCGTTGTTCAGTCAGAACTTTAATTATCCACTCTCCATGTCCACCAACACTCTTCTAGTTGCTAAGAATGGCCTACCCAAAATAATAGGAACTTCAAAGTCCACGTCGCAGTCCAAGATTACAAAATCTGCAGGAAATATAAAATGTTCCACCTTAACCTACTCATTATACAAAATACATACAGGCTTCTTAACTGTCCAGTCTGCCATTAACAACCTCATAGTAGTCGGTTTGGGGGCTTCTAAACCCAACTATCTATATATGGCCAGTGGCATCAAGTTGGTGCTAACACCCAAATCACATAGGGCTTTGCGAAGTTGAAAGCTCCAATTGTGCATGAAATTGTGAATGCACCTGGATCCTCTTTCTTCTGAACCAATGATCATTAGGAGATCACACTGCACAGATGAATGTTGTATGTTGGTTCATAGCTAACAGTTCTCTTCTTTGTGACCAAGTCCTTCATGAACTTGGCATAACTGAGCATCTTCTCTAGGGCTTCCACCAATGGGATGTTTACTAATAATTTCTTCAACATGGAGATAAACTTGTGGAATTTGCCATCTTCCACCTTTTTTTTAACCTCTAAGGAAATTGAGTTGGAGGTCTCAGAATTTGAGTCAAAGTCTTAACCACCTCCTTTTCTTTTGCTTGACCTTCATTTCCCTAACCGTTCTCTGTGAATTCTGGTCCTACAAGATCATCTGGATTTAGCTTATCCCCTTTACCCTTTACCCTTAACTATGGGTTCTGCTTTTAAAACTAACTCCTCAACTTGATCTGTGCCAATAGGAGTAATCTCAAACAATTTCCTGCCACTTCTAGTTATAATAGCCATGCATTGGCCATCATTTCTCAGGTTCTGCACTGTATCACTTGGCTAGGTTCCACTCTTCCTCTAATTAAGGGGTGCAAATGTTTTCCCTATTTGGTACTCCAGCTGTTTAATGGAAGTTGCGTGTGATTCCACAAGCTGACTCATATTGGAGAGGTCATTCTTCATCTCCTTAACTCCCAAGTCAATAGTTTCGACTCTTTATAGTACTTTGGCTAAAATTTCCTCCACCTTTGAGCTTTCTGCATCATTTTTGCTCTGTTCTCGATTTCCAGGAGACACATATACTCTACTATGATCATTCCTGTAACTTTGTTTGTTCATCCAGTTACCCTGTTCTCTATCTCTATAACCAGCTCTGTCATAATAGTTGTCCTTTGGATAGTTTCGACCTTGGTTTCCTTAGTCGTTGGCCCAGAAACCCCCCATGTTGCTCAAGTACTTAGCCTCTTCTTCTGAGTCTCATCCATGTTCTTCTTAGCTGGTAGCTTAACCCACAACATTTACTTTATCGACACCCCCTGCAAGCAAATGCTTAGTAATCAACTCCAACTGAGTTTTCATATGTGCCATATCTTGATCTCTCTCATCTTCTTTCCGGCATTGCTCAATAGTTGACCACACTGCATAGGAGTTAGAGACTTCAGAGTCTCTAGTGTGCCAGCTCTGTTAGTCTTAGTGACTGTATCCAGTATAGCTGCTGCCTTAGTGTAGGTTCGGGACATGAATGACCCTCCAGTCACCGTATCAGCAATCAGCTTAGTTGCCGAATTTAGGGACCTATAAGAAGTCTCCATTAGATGCTCAACAGACAATTTATGGTTGGGGTACTGCTTGATTTTATTGTTGAATCGCATCCATGCCTCATGCAATGCCTCACCAGGAAGTTTCCTAAAATTGTTTATCTCATCTCTCAGTTGCAACATTGTAGAAGGTGGAAAGAATCTCTCCAGAAAAGTAGCTTTCAGCTATCTCCAGTTCATAATTGAGTCATGTGGCAACTCATTCAACCACATTATTTCCTCCCTAGATAGAGACAACAGAAACAACCTCAATCAAATAGCACTCTGACTAACCTCTGGAAAGTCAAATGATTTGCAGAGGCCCACGAAGTTCCTCAGATGCAGATTTGGGTCATCACTAGCTACTCCCCTAAATAAGCCATTCAAGTTTAACAATTGGATCATAGTGCTTGTGATGTTAAACTTTGCTCGTGGAGCTAATGGGGGAGGGATGGTGGCCCCAGTTGCACCAACTCCATCCAAATCAACCTCATCGTCTTCTTTATAATCAAATGGAATTGTAGGAGGACGCTGCCCCCTAGCTCTATGAGGTTGGCAATGATTTCCAGGGGCCACACCCTCTATATTTTGCTCATTTAGCTCATTCCTAACTACATCATCATTCTTGTTGTTAGCAGCATTTGGTTGTTTCCCCTAGATTGAGCATAAGCAAGTTGTTGTAACCTTTCTGCTTCACGCTCTTACGCGTTCATAGCTCTCCTCAAAGTTCTCTCTAACTCAGGATTATAAGGAGTTAACGGTTCACCCCAACTTTGGGTATTCAGCCTACACTACCTATATCCTGTATAGAAAAAAATAGCAAACAAAAGTAAAATATGGAACTAAGACTAAAAGTCAAGTAAGCACATTTGACTTAATCCAAAATCGTACTCCCGGGCAACGGTGCCAAAATTTGATACGCCCAAATTTACCTCTATGATAAGAAGTATATTGAATCGTTGTCAAATATAGAACCCAACAAGGTTGGGTTCGAATCCCACAGGGAATATGGTGAAATTAAGTCATACGCAGTTATTTGCTTTTAATCAAATATTTACGTAACATTAGGGGTTTGGGAATTAAGTTTCGCTCCACTATTTTTCAAATACAAGAAGTACCAATTACGATTGATTAAACTCAAGAAGAAATAATCTAGGGTTGTGATCATCATGATTTTACTGACAATATTTGGTGAATGACCACAGGGGACTCATTTCATGCTAAGTGTGTAGGTTGCTAACTCGATTATCCTATCCAAACATTTCTCAACCTATTCAGACAAGTATCACACTTATCTTCTCAAACTAAGAGTGCTAACAAAAGAGTTATAAGATTTAACCTAGGTTGATAAATCTTATTATAGAACTAATCATTAGTCAAGGTTTAACTCCAGGAATCCCTATTACTAATCCCCTTTCTTTTAGATTAATACACCTTACTCAAGCATGTCAAATCTAGGGTTTGTCTAATGTTTGCAACCATTAGAAATCATTCAAAATGAAGACACTAGTAATACACACATTTGCATTCTATTATCCCCAACATCACTCACCACAAGTATGTCCTTCTACCATGAATCACACAACCCTAGTAATGACACTTAGCCACACATGGTCATTGCATTCACAACAATAATTACATTTATCAAAGAAGGTTGAACTTACAAAGAAGATATAAAAACTTGATTGTGATTGCAAAAACTCAATAATATTTCTCCTAAGACTCCTCAAAAGTAACGTCGAAGTTGTGTTCTTCCTACTTCAAAAATACCGCTCCAATTGTTCATCTTTTCCAAAACTATCGGATGTCAAAAATAAACCTAGAAGCTACTATTTATAGCCTAAAATAATCCAAAAACTGTACTAAAAATCATAGTCCCATTTTTCACATGACGCACAAGTTGGCGTCCCATCGGACATGTGACGGTCTGTCATTTGGACAATCATTCTTATCTAGTGTATCAACAAATCTTCACTTTGTTGATGGTGTGCTTGATGGTCCATTACAAAGATGATGGTCTGTCACCTGATCCGTCGCTCCGTAGCCAGTGTGCCCTTGATTTCTCATCTCTGTGACGGTGATCGTTACAGTCCATTGGAGAGGTGACTGTCCGTCACCTGGACTATCATTTTCACTTCTTTTGGTTCTACTACTATTTGGACCCGATGGTGGAGGTAACGACCCGTCATGCTGGTGACAACCCATCAGATAGGACGTCATATTGCTATTTCAGCTTGTTTCACACCATTTCTTTGCTTTATTTTATGTTCTTGTACAATACACACAAAAACATCAAAATAACCAAAAGTTTCTTAAGAACTTGCATCAATTATAGTTAAAATCATCCCATGTGTCGTAAAATACTGGTGCATTACGCCTATAGGTCAGTTTGTTTCTTACCTTAAGGCCAGGAAAATAATCTCTTAGGGTTGTATTTAATCTAGTTCAGGTTAGGGATTCCAGTTCCAAAGCCCCAAACCTTCAGTTAGTTCTACTCGTAAATGAGTTCCCAGAAGTATTTCTCAAAAGATATTCCTTGAGTCCCTCATGAATGAGAAATTAACGTCGAAATAGACCTTCTTCCAAATACCCAGCCTATTTCAATTCCTTCGTACAAAATGGCTCCAGCTGAGCTTAAGGATTTGAAAGATCAGTTGAAAGACCTCTTAGACAAAGGTTTTATCAAACCCAACATCTCTCCATTGGGTACCCTAGTTCTTTTCATTCTTAAAAAGGACAGTTCCCTTAGGATGTACATTGATTACCGTCAACTGAACAAAGTCATAGTTAAGAATAACTATCCCTATCCCAAGATTGATGACTTGTTCGATCAACTCCAGTGTGCTAGTTTCTTTTCAAAGGTAGAGCTTAGATCCGACTATCATCAGCTCAAAGTCAAAGAATCTGACATCCTGAAGAGAGCCTTTAGGACTCTGTATGCTATGAACTTGTTGTTATGTCTTTTGGACTAACGAATTTTCCTACAACTTTTATGGACTTGATGAATAGAGTTTAAAAATAGTATTTGCACATGTCGTCATTTTCTTTATAGAAGACATCCTTTTCTATTCCCAAAGCAATGATAAGCATGCAGACCATCTGAGGATTATTTTTCAGACTCGCAAGGACCACCAGTTATTCGTTAAGTTTAGCAAGTTTAAATTCTGGTTGAAATCAGTAACATTCCTTGGTCATGTTATCTCCAGTGAGGGCATTATGGTTGATCCTCAAAAGATTGAATCAGCTAAGAATTGGTTGAGATCCACCTCTCCATAAGGCATTAGGAGTTTCTTGGGTTTAGCAGATTACTGTAGACAATTTGTCGAAGGCTTTTGTCATGCCCCAAAACTAGGGGAGGGCGTGACTGACTCCCGCTACCCGACTGACCGGGAAGCCGACTATATAACATTTGTAACTGTAACATTTAAGCCTTCCAAGCTACCTATGACAATCAGCTAGAGTAATCATCTGGACCCATAAGGTCTCAACTATCATAAATAAATAACTAAAATATTGATAAGGCCATGACTATGCTAAACCAAGCAACGGATAGCCGACAAGGCCATAAACTGAATGATACCTACACATACTAAGTCCACAAAGCCTCTAATGAGTAAACTGAACTGATGGTCGGAATAAGGCTCCGACCTACCCGTAGCTATAACTCAAAACTCAAGCTAAAATAACTAAGCCCTAGCTCCAGGAAGAAAGGAGCATACTAACACATTCGCTAATCTCACTAATTGCTACTGCAATTGGTAATCCCATCCTCTACCTGCACCTGCAGCACGGCCGTAGGTCCCCAGGTGAAGGGATGTCGGTATGAATAAAATGTACTGGTATGTAAGCCTGAAATTGTAAACATAATATAACAATCCTGCAATAACTGAATCAACACATAAACATATAAAGCATAGATATAACTTAGAATCTTGGAAACCGAAACCTGATAATAACTCTATAATGAAATGAAAATGCAATTAAGTAATACACCAAAAAGAAACTATAATTGTAATGTCCACGACCAGCCAACCATAAATCCATATATAAAATTCGTCCAGCTAGTGTACCACACCGGGGTAAAATAAAAATAAATCTCAATCAAAATCATAAATGGAGACGACAGGGCTCATACAGAGTCTATCTGTATATTGACAACCATGAAATATGCTGACTCAGTAACTATAACATGTGTAGGATCTTACCGCGACCCCAAATACTACAATTGTGCCATACACATAAAGGTCTTTCATTTAGCATTTAAATACAAACATATGCTGTGAATGAATTATAGGGAATTTCCTAGGACTGGAATATCATAAAGACTGTGTAGACACACGTTCATGATTTTAAACATCTCGTAGCAACTCTAACACGAGGAGCAGGGAGGAATAGCTTAACTTAACATTTTCTATTATCAATCTTAACATTTATTTCGTGCTTATACTCGTTTGACTTTCATACTTTCATATCAAGAATTATGATCATACCTCATTCATTGAACATCATATCACATCTCAACGTAACTTATGAACAGGAAGACATAGCTCGCATATCTCAATCTTGGAGCTCTTTAACATGAAAATGCTAGGCAACTGTCTAGGTGCTTCCTTAAGATAAACAAAGACTTATAGTCGTGATTTGGACAACATAGGAATGGATCGTGTGAAACTTTACAATATATGTGTCAATTCCCAAATATAGGCCCGGATCGAGACACAGGGGAAGAACCTCGAGAGGCTCCAAGTCGACCCATGTCATGAACATAGTAACTAAGCTCAACATTTAAATGCAGAAATCTAACATATGACATAGCGGAAGTATGAAAATTTGATAACATCGAATAACTGAATACATAACACATGCCTGAAGCTTAATACATATTATGTCTGATAAGCCTCTACTACTAACGAGTTGATAGGACAAGACCCCAACTAACTCACTAAAGTCTGAAACTGAATATTTTGAATATAACTGATAAGAAGGGCCCTCGAAAGATGAGGCCTCACCAACTCTGACTGGGAGATGCTAACTCTAAAGGTTTGGCTAGCGGCGGGACTGAGCCTGTATCATGAAATGACACAACATAGAGTATGCAGTCAGTAAGTGGAATGTACTGAGTATGCAAGGTAAGTGAAATTGATAAGTAAGTAAAATCAGAAATCATGCATATCATAAATATTTCATCATAAGAGTCTAAGAGTAAGGTTTGCATGCTATTATTTGAAATCATGATTTAACATAACTGAATCTAATGACCCAAAGCTGAAAAATGATAATCATACTAAAACTAAACATTGGGTCAAACCCGCTGAAGACATAATATCTTGACTGATGACATGCATAACTGAAATCATGAGAAATAATGGGAGACTCTTCATATAACCGACATTACCACAATAGAGCTTATGAGGTCCCGACTATTATACTCAAGTGGGCAGAGCCATCCAAAGCCTTGCCAGAGCTAAGGACGCTACCATGATATTGATATTAAGCTGAAGGCCCCTTGGGGGTAAGGGAAGCTCACAAGGGGGTCCCATTAATTTGAACATACCTACGTTGGCATGTAGTTCTGAGGCATAGGGTTGACTAACCTTTAGCCTACTCTGTGTTAGACACTACTCCCAAAAACATATATATGCTCTCCATCATTCTTTTTCAATCATTTTTTTTCAACGAAGCTGAATCATAACAAACATGCATAGTCTGAAATCAGAACAAGAGGAGCCTTGGGCTCAAAGCATACCACAAGCTGAAAAGAGTGGTAGTCTAGACTCCAAAACCATGTGTTAAACTAATAACAAGAAATTTAGATAAATCAAGAAACATACTTGATCATGTGGGGTTGCCCAACACTTAAACATGCTTGAAATAGACTTTGATTACTCAAAACATTAACATAGACATGGGTAATTTGAAATCATACTTTCATCGTGAACAACTCATCATAACTAGAAGCATAGATCATAATCTCATTTTCTCATGAACTTAGATGGGCATCTTATTTGTAAAACTTTGAAATCATAATTTGTAATTGAAAATATCATAAAACATGCACCCAAAAATCATAATTCAATATTAGAAACATGCATAGAGAATACCCATGATATATACTTAGAGAATTCACAAGTTGGGTTAAAACCCCATAGATTCATCAATCATAGAAATCACATGAAATTTAAGAGATATTAGGCATGGGAGTGGATGGATACACCCATTCATAACCCTACATACCTGAAAAAAATCTAATTTTACAACCCTCTTGAGAGCCCAAAGGAATTTGGGGAAGAACTTGATGAATCTAAGGTTGATCACCCCTTAGAACTACTAGGCTTGTATGCATGAAAGGAATAGGCTTAGGATGAGATAAACCCTCTTAAAAAATGCTTATCTGAGCTTAAAATGATGCAGTTTAGGTCTTAGGAACTTGGGAATTATGAAAAAGCCCTTAATAAATTCGCAGGGAAATACTCACTGCCAGTTCCAACAAGGGACTGGACGATTCAGCGCCACCACCACGACTCGTGGTCTGCATTCATGGACAACACTGGAAACTTATCTTCTGAGGGTTACTATGAGGGACACCATGATTCATGGTGTACCCGACGACTCATGGTGACCAAGTCGTGGCCAACACTGCCCATCTTTTCCACTTCAAGCCAATCTCTAACCACGAGTGTCCTAACGACTCATGGCCTTACCCGTGGTCAACCCCAAATCCAAAAATCCAACCAAGTTCACCCTTCACTCCATGAGTCACCAAACAACTCGTGGTGCACCTCACGGGTCACTGGACGACTCATCCTATGACCTGGTGTAGAAAATTCTATTTTCTCCATTTCAAACCCTGGGTCTGATCTTAGGGCTTTCGGGGTATTACAATATCTCCACCTTGTGAACATTCATCCTCGAATATGAATAAACATACTAAAAAGCTGAGAAATGCAATTGTCATACCAAATACTAAACATTTAAAGCTGAAAACTGATAGAGTGACTGACTCTGGATTGAATCACATGACCGAACTGAATTCATGAATCATACATACATGTACTGACATGAAAGAAGCTGGGGCACATGAACTGAACATGAAACTGAATGGAGTACTAAGGAGACAACTAATACCTCAAGTTGAAACTGAGTCGGGAGGGAAAAGATGCGGGTATCTGGTCATCATATCTGCTTTGGCTTCCCACGTAGCTCCCTCAACATGCTGATTCCTCCACCAGACCTTTACTGGGGCTACTTCTTTATCCTTAGCTTTCGAACCTGACGATCAAGTATTTCCACCAGAACCATCTCATAACTAAGGCTATCCTTCACACCTACGGTCTCCACTAGAACAACCAGGGCTGGATCGCCCAAATACATTTTAAGAGAGATACATGGAAAACTGGATGAACTAGAGCTAATTCTAAGGGCAACTCCTACTCATATGCTACCTTGCTAACCCGTCTAAAAATCCGATATGGGCCAACGTAACGGGGACTGAGTTTTCCTTTCTTTCCAAACCTCATCACTTCCTTCATAGGAGACACCTTCAGAAATACCCAATCATCAACTTCAAACTCAAGTTCTCTCCTCCTTACATCAGTATAGGACTTTTGACGACTTTGAGCTGTTTTCAACCTGTCCCTTATGAGCTGAACCTTCTCCATAGCCTCATAACTGAATTTGGTCCTATCATCGCAGCTTCACCGACTTCAAACCAACCAATAGGCGATCTACACCTCTGTCAAGACCTGAATATAGGCCCGAATCAAGACACAGAACAAAGAACCCCAAGAGGCTTCAAGTCTACCCATGGCATGAACATGACATCTAAAATCAACATAATCAAGAGAAAATATAACATATATAACATAACGAAATTCTGAAAATTTGATAACACAAATATTTGAATACATATACAAGTCTGAAGCTAAATACATAGTATGTCTGATAAGCCTCTACTACTGACGAGTTGATGGGACAAGACCCCAACTAACTCACTAAAGGCAGAAACTAAAATACTGACAATACAACTAAAAAGAAGGGCCCTCAAAAGATGAGGACTCACCAACTCTGACTGGGAGATGCTAACTCTGAAGGTCTGGCTAGTGGAGGGACTGAGCCTGTATCATGAAACGATACGACATAGAGTATATGGTCAGTACATGGAATGTACCGAGTATGCAAGGTAAGTAAAACCGCTAAATAAGAAAAATAAAAAATCATGCATATCATAAATATTTCATCATAAGATTCTGAGAGTAGGGCATGCATGTTATTATCTAAAGACATGATTTAATCATAACTGAATATCATAACTGAATCGAATGACCTAAAAATGAAAACTGATAATTATAAGTAAAAATGAATATTGGGTCAAACCTACCGAAAACATAATATCAAGACTGATGAACATGCATAACTGAAATAATAAGGAATAATGGGAGACTTATCTTATAACCGACATTACAACGATAGAGCTTATGTGGTCCCGACTATTACACTCAAGTAGGCAGAGCCGTCCAAAGCCTTTCCAGGATTAAGGATGCTACCATGACATCGATATAAAGTTGAAGATCCATTCGTGGTAGGGGAAGCTCACAAGGGAGGTCCCAAATAATCTAAACATACCTACGTTGACACATAATTATGAGGCATAGGGTTGACTGACCCTTAGCCTACTCGGTGTTAGACAGTACTCCCAAAAACATGCATATGCTCTCGATCATTTTTCAACAAAACTGAACCATCATCTAGTGACAAAGATGACTCATAACATACATGCATAATCTGAAATTATAACATGTGGAGCCTTGGGCTCAAACCATACCACAAGCTGAAAATAGTGGGAGTCTAGATTCCAAAATCTATATGGTAAGCTAATAACATGAAATCTAGATAAATCATGAAACATACTTGATCATATAGGCTTGCCTAATACTTAAACATGCTTGATATAGACTTGATCATTAGAAAACATGAACATGTACATGGTTAATTCGAAATCATACTTTCATCATATACATCTCATCATGCTTGAATACATATATCATAAATCTCAAATCTCAACTTTCATGAACTTCCATAGGTGGGCATCATAATTTGTAAAACATGAAAATATAATTTGTAATTGAAAACATTGCAAAATATGCCCATGAATCACAATTCAACATTAGAAACATTTGTAGATCATACCCATGATTGATACCTAGAGAATTCACATGTTGGGTTAAAACCCCATAGATTCATCAACTAGAATTCTCATGAATTTGAAAAGGGATTGGGCATGGGTGTGGATGAATACACCCATTCAAACCTAAATACCTGGGAGAATCTGATTTCACAAGCCCTCTTGAGAGCCCAAAGGAATTTGGGAAAGAACTTGATGAATCTAAGCTTTATCACCCCTTAAAACCACTAGGATTGCATGCATGAGGGAGAATAGGCTTAGAATGAACTAAACCCTCTTAAAAAACACTTACTTGAGCTTAAAATGACGTAATTTAGGCCTTAAAAACTTAGGAATTATGAAAAAGCACTTAATAAATTCGCAGGAAAAAACACATTGCCAGTCCCAATAAGGGATTGGACGACTCGTCGCCACTGACCACAACTCATGGTCATCTCCCATTGCCAGAACTGGAATTTCATCACAACTGGTCACCATGACTCATGGTGTACCTGACGACTCATGGTAACTAGTCGTCAGGGACACTGCCAACTTCTCAGCACCCAAATCAATCTCTTGATCACGGTCCACTTGATGACTCATGGTCTCACCCGTGGTCAACGTCAAACACAAAAATCCAACCAAGTCCACCCTCCTCCCACGAGTCACTTAACGACTCGTGGTGCACCTCACGGGTCACTAGACGACTCGTCCTGACCTGGTGCAGAAAATCCTACTTTCTCCATTTCAACCCTCGGGTCTGATCTTAGGGCTTTTAGGGTATTACAATATCTCCCCCTTGGGAACATTCATCCTTGAATGTGAATAAAAATACTGAAAAAGCTGAAAAATGCAACTGCGATACCAGTTACTGAACATTCAAAGCTAAAAACTGACAGAGTGACTGACTCGGGACTGACATACATGACTGAACTAAATCCATGAATCACACATACACTCATTGAGATGAAAGAAAGGGGGAACATGACCTGAACATTAAACTAAATAGAGTACTAGGGAGGAAACTGATACCTCAAGATGAAATTGAGCCGGAAGGGAATAGATGTAGATATTTAGCCATCATATCTATTTCAGCTTCCCACGTAGCTCCCTCAACACGCTGGTTCCTCCACAAAACCTTGACTGAGGATACTTCTTTGTTTCTTAGCTTCCAAACCTGATGATCAAGTATTTCCACTGGAATTTCCTCATAGCTAAGGATATCCTTCACACCTACACTGTCTATCGGGACAACCAAAGCCGGATCACCCAAGCATTCTTTAAAAGCGATACATGGAAGACTGGATGAACTGAAGTTAATTTTAAGGGCATTTCCAACTTATAGTACACCTTATGTGATAGTCTAGGAACCCAGGGATCAGACCCAGGAATCAAACAGTGAAAAGCTAAAAATTCAAGTTGCAGACACAGAACGAGTCGTTGGACGACTTGTGAGACCAGCCTACGAGTCGCTAGATGGATCATGGGAAGGCCAGTGAGGAGCAGGAAGTTGAAGGATAAGGGTTCCCCATGGGCGAGGGAACGACTCGTGGTCAGTCACCACGAGTCATTAGGTCAATCATGGGGTAAGGGTGTGCGGACATTTAAAAGGCCAACCAGTGTACTTGACGGGATCAGACCACGACTCGTTAGGTCAGGAAAGTCATGGTGTGAGTCGTGGGGTGACTTGTAAGTAAAGTGATATGATGCAAGCAGTGTACCTGACGAGCAACATGACGATTCGTCTCCTCTAGTAACGAGTCGTTGGGTCGTCCGTTAGGACCACTTGACAGTGATTTTTTGCGAATTCAGTAGGGGTCTTTTCATAATTCCTGAGTTCCTAAGACCTATACTACATCGTTTAAGGCTCATTTTATAGGGTCTTAAGAGGGGAAAACCTATTCTAAGCTAGTACATTCCATGCATGCAAACTTGAGAGTTTGAAGAGAGGATTTAGAGAAGTTTTGCAGGTTTCCATTGGAATCTCATCTTGGGCAGTTAGAGAAGTGTTAAAAACATCCCTCCTAGGTATGTAAGATTATGAGTGGGTGTCCTCTTCCACACCGATGCCCAATTTCTCTCAAATCATGATAGATCTCCTATGATCAAGTATGGTTTTTTTTTGCCCAATTGCAAAATTCTTCAATCTCTATACATGGGTATGATTAGATTATATTTATATTGGTGAATTGTGAAGCTTGGGAATATTTTAAATTATTTTCAATACAGATCATGTTTTCTAAATTATTAAGTTTAAATGCCCATGGATGAAAAGATCATAAAAGGAGTGAATGATGATGAATGTATGAAAGCTTATGATCTATTATGAAATGTTTTAAATGATTTACTTTACTTGAGTGGTTTTATTTACCTTGCATAATAGGTACATTCCACGTACTGACTATATACTTTCTATGTTGTATTATTTCATGATACAGGACCTAGCTCCCAAGCTCAGCCATATGCGTAGTTGGTTGTCAGAGTTAGCTCCTACTTGATTGGTGAGTCCTCGTCCTTCGAGGACTAGACATTTATTTCCTTATGTATTTTCAGTTTCAGTATTATTGAGTTAGTTGGGGTCTTGTTCCATCAAATCGTCCAGATTAGAGGCTTTTTAGACTTATGTATATGTAGCTTCGAAAGTTATTCTGATGTGATGTTGGATTAAAATTCCGCTAAGATTATATTCATGATTTATTTAGTAGGTTGAATGAGTTATTTGTATTCTTATGCCATTGGTCGACTTGGGGTCTCTCGAGGTCCCTTGTCCCTTGTCTCGTGTCTACGATCTGGGCCTCCATTCGGGTCCTGACAAACTTGGTATCAGAGCCATAGGTTTGATGTGTCCTAGGGAGTCTAAAAGCCGAATTAAGTAGACTCGTTTTCATGGGTGTGAAGCTCGCCACACTTATGATGAAGAGGCTACTATCCGTTTAGGAAATGTTCCCTTCTTTCATGATATATGTCATGCGATGAAAGGTCTTTCTATCCTTCTAATTCATGCTATTCGCGATTGCAGAATCATGGCTCCTAGAAGAATGAATGGAAGGAGGGATAGAGGTGGTGAAGGCCACGAGGATGGAAATGGTTATGGGCAGCAGCCAGCCCCACCAGTTTAAGAGCCCCAGGCACCGGAGCCAGCCACTCATGCTGAGTTTCGGGCTGCTATTCAGATACTTGCGTAGGCTTTGACTACTCAGGTCAATCAATAGGCCATTGTGCATGTTCTAAAAAATGGCAATGACACTATGGCTCGAGTTAGAGACTTTTTGAGGATGAACCCGCTGGAGTTCTTGGGGTCCAATATAAATGAGGACCCGCATGATTTCATTGATGAGATTGTCAAGATCACCCAAGTCATGGGGGTGAGTAGTGTTGAGTGCTGAGTTGGCCTCCTACCAGTTGAAGGGGGTTGCACATATCTGGTTCTTCTAATGGAAGGACAGCAGAGTCGCAGGAGCATGTCCGACCACATGGGAGGAGTTTCAGTTTGCATCCCTAGATCGGTTCTTCCCTCGGGAGATGAGGGAGCTGAAGGCAGCTGAGTTTGTAAAATTGAAACAGGGGATAATGATAGTACTAGAGTATTCTCTTGAGTTCACTCGCCTATCTAAGTATGCCCCAGAGTTAGTGACTGACCAGAGAGTGCGGGTGAGCAGATTTGTGCATGGTATAGCAGGGTATTTGGACAAAGAGTGTCGGGTTGCCATGCTTCACCAGGATATGGACTTTTCTTGCATGGTGTTGTACGCCCAATAGATGGAGGTGGCACATTCGAGGGAGAGAGAGGCCAAGAGGGCAAGGACCGAGGATCACAAATTCTATTAGTAGAGGTCCGGAGGTGGGCACTGACAACAGACCCATTAGAGATCGTCAGCCCTAGCATCTTCAGCAGTGAGTGTGCCATCCAGGCCCAAACATGATCAGAGGGGGCGAGTGTCAGGTTCGAGCGGTTAGAGTAGTATACTCGAATATTCAAGTATCCCAGCTTGTCGCAGGTGTGGGCGAGGGCACATAGGCCAGTGTTTTCGGTAGGTTCAGGAGCTTGTTTTGGTTGTGGGAAACCTAGACATATGCTCAGAGATTTTCCAGCTGTGAGATAGGAGCAGGGTGGGGGCTGAGGCCCAACTTCTAGTTCAACAACCCCTCCCCCACGCTCAGCTCATCAGGGGGCATCTACTAGCACAGCTGGTGGTCAGTGCCAAAATAGGTTCTATGCTTTAACTTCCCATTAGGAGCAAGAGGTCTCCCCAGATGTGGTTACTGGTATGTTACGAGTCTTCCATATTGATGTTTATGCTTTGCTAGATTCGGGGGCTACCCTATCTTTTGTGACACCATACATGGCCAGTAGCTTCGGAGTCAGTCCCGATGTCTTGTCAAAGCCCTTCTCAGTTTCTACTCCAGTAGGTGACTCAGTTATAACTAGATGGGTGTATAGAGGTTGCCCAGTCTCATTCCTTAATAAGGTCACCTCAGCAGACTTGATAGAGTTAGCCATGACCGATTTCGATGTTATTCTCAACATGGATTGCCTATTTGCATGCTATTCTTCCGTTAATTGTAGAACCCAAGCAGTAGAGTTCAGATTTCTAGGTGAGCCAGTCTTAGAATGGAAGGGTAGTTTAGTTGTGCCTGTAGGTCGATTGGTTTCCTACCTTAAGGCCAAGAAGATGATTTCTAAGGGTTGCATGTACCATCTAGTTATGGTTAAGGATGTGGAGTCCAAGACCCCGACCATCCAGTCCATATCAGCAGTTGACTATTGAGAGGTCTTTCCTGATGATTTGTCAGGTGTCCCTCCCAAGCGGGAGATTGATTTTGGTATAGATCTTTTTCCCGACACGTAGCCCATATCATTCTGCCCTACAGAATGGCCCTAGCCGAGCTAAAAGTGTGGAAGGATTAGTTGAAGGACATGTTAGATAAGGGCTTTATTAGACTAAGTAAGTTTCCTTGGGGTGCACCAGTATTATTTGTTCAGAAGAAGGATGGTTCCCTTCGCATATGTATTGACTATTGGCAGTTAAACAAGGTCACCGTTAAGAACAGGTATCCTTTACCCAGGATCGATGATTTTTTTGACCAAGTTCAGGGGGCCAAGTGTTTCTCCAATATTGATATCAGATTCGGGTATCACCAGCTTAGGGTTCGGGAGAGTGACATCCCGAAAATCACTTTCATGACTTGCTATAGTCACTACGAATTTGTTGTTATGTCTTTTGGACTAACCAATGCCCCTGCAGCTTTTATGGATGTAATGAACAAGGTGAAGGAATATCTAGACATGTTTGTGATTGTGTTTATCGACGATATCCTCATATACTCTCGGAGCAAGGAGGAGCATGCCTCTCTGAGAGTAGTGCTTCAGACCCTCAAGGCTCGGCAGTTGTATGAAAAGTTTAGCAAATGTGAATTTTGGTTTGACTCTGTGGCATTTTTGGGCCATGTGGTATCGAGTGAGGGCATCAGGGTAGATTCACAGAAAATCGAGGCAGTAAAGAATTGACCTAGACCGGTGAACCCATTAGATATCAGGGGCTTTTTGGGCTTAGCGGGTTACTATCATAGATTTGTTGAGGGATTTTCATCCATTGCATCACCTTTGACCAAGTTGACTCAAAAGAAGGTAAAGTTCCAATGGTCAGAGGCTTGTGAGAAAAGCTTCCAAGAGTTGAAGGCTCGACTTACTTCAGCACCAGTATTGACCCTACCCGAGGGTACCAATGGTTTTGTGGTGTATTGTGATGCTTCGAGAATCGGACTTGGGTGTGTGTTGATGCAACATGGGAAAGTGATAGAATATGCCTCAACACAGTTGAAAATTCATGAAAAGAATTACCCAACCCATGATCTTGAGTTGGCTGTGGTGGTATTTGCCTTGAAGATATGGAGGCATTACTTGTATGGGGTCCACGTGGATGTATTCATGGATCACAAGCTTGCAATATGTGTTCACATAGAAAGATCTCAATCTTCGACAAAGGAGGTGGTTGGAACTACTAAAGGAATACGACATGAGTGTCCTTTACCACCCGGATAAGGCTAATGTGGTAGCGAACACACTTAGTAGGCTCTCTATGGAGAGTGTCTCTCACGTGGATGAGGGAAAGAAGGAGTTGGTGAAAGATGTCCATCGACTTATGAGGTTGGCGACTCGATCGATGGCGGCATTGAGTGCAAAATGGATCAGAATCGTCCCTAGAGACGGATGTGAAGGCCAGAAAAGATGAGGATCCAATTTTGGTAAAGCTGAAGGAAGCTATTAGAATTCAGAAGGTGGAGGTCTTCTCACATGGGGGAGATGGGGTGCTGCGGTACCAGGGTCGTCTGTGTGTTCCGAACATAGATGATTTGACGGGCCAAATATTGCATGAGGCACATAGTTCAGGAACTCTATCCATTTGGGTTCCACCAAGATGTATCATGATTTGCGGGAAATATATTGGTGGAATGACATAAAGAAGGATATTGCAGAATTCGTAGCCAAGTGCCCGAACTATCAACAAGTCAAAGTCGAGCATGAAAGACCGGGAGGCGTACTTTAGGATATTTGCATTCCCATTTGGAAGTGGGAATAGATTAATATGGACTTCATTACAAGCCTACCTCGTACTCGCCAACACTATAATTCTATTTGGGTGGTGGTAGACAGGTTGACTAAGGCTGCAGACTTCCTACTGGTCAAAACCATAGATTCAACTAATGATTATGCCAAACTGTATATCCAGGAGTTGGTGAAATTACATGGAATTCCCTTTTCTATTATCTCAGACCGAGGTACTCAGTTTACCTCTTAGTTCTAGAGGTCTTTCCAAAAAAGGCTTGGGACTCAAGTTAAACTCAGCAAAGCATTCCATCCACAAATGGATGGTTAGGCGGAGCGGACAATCCAGACTCTCGAGTACATGTTGAGAGTCTGTGTGATGAATTTTAAAGGTAATTGGGATGATCATTTGCCCTTGATCGAGTTCACGTATAATAACAGTTATCACTCCAGCATTCAAATGGCATCGTTTGAGGCTTTATATGAGCAGAGGTGTAGATCGCCCATTCCGATGGTTTGAGGTTGGTGAGGCAGCTATGACAGGACCTGATTCGGTTCATGAGGCCATGGTGAAAGTTCATATGATAAGAGACAGGCTGAAAACCGCTCAGAGTCGTCAAAAGTCATATGCGGATGTGAGGAAGAGAGAGTTGGAGTTCGAGGTGGACGATTGGGTATTTTTGAAGGTGTCTCCCATGAAGGGAGTCATGCGGTTCGGAAAGAAAGGGAAACTTAGTCCCCGCTATGTTGGTCCCTACCAGGTTATGAGAAGAGTGGGTAAAGTATCATATGCGTTAGACTTGCCATTGGAGCTATCTTTAGTTTATCCTGTCTTTCATGTATCGCTCTTGAAAAAGTGCTTGGGTGATCCATATTTAGTTGTCCCGGTGGAAAGTGTTGGTGTGGGAGATAGCCTCAGTTATGAGGAAATTCCAGTTGCAATCTTAGATCGTCAGGTTTGGAGGCTGAGGAACAAAAAAGTAGCTTCGGTGAAGATATTGTGGAGAAATCAGCATGTTGAGGGAGCTATGTGGGAAGCCAAAGGGGCTACGATGGCTAAATAACCCCACCTGTTCCCTACCAGCTCAGTTTCAATTTGAGGTATCAGATTTTGCCCTAATCCTCTAATAAGTTTCCATGTTCAGTTTATGTGCACAAGTTTGATTTATGTTATGATAGATGTATGTGATATTTGAATTCAGTTTAGCTATGTAGTTCTTTTCGGAGGTAGTCATTCTGTTAGTTTTCGGTCTAAATAATTAGTGTTTGCATATGATGATTGCTTGTTTCTGAATTTTTTGTGCGTTTCTAACATTCGAGGATGAATGTTCTCGAGGGAAAGATATTGTAATACCCCGGGAACTCAAGGTTCAGACTCGGGAGTCAAACAGTGAAAAACTAAAAATTCAAGTTGCAGGCATAGAACGAGTCGTTGGATGACTCGTGATACCAGCCCACAAGTCGCCAGGTGGCTCATGGGAAAGGCCATTGAGAAGCAGGAAGTTGAAGCATAAGGGTTCCCCACGGGCGAGGGAACGACTCGTGGTCAGTCACCACGAGTCGTTAGGTCAATCGTGGAGTAAGGGTGTGTGAACATTTAAGAGGCCAACCAGTGTACTTGATGGGAGCAGACCATGGCTCGTTAGGTCAGGAAACAAATTGTGGTGTGAGTCGTGCGGTGACTTATAAGTAAAGTGATATGATACAAGCAGTGTACCTGATGAGCAACATGACGATTCATTCCCTCCAGTAACGAGTCATTGGGTCGTCGGTTAGGACCACCTGACAGTGATTTTCTGCGAATTCAGTAAGGGTCTTTTCGTAATTCCTAAGTTCCTAAGACCTATACTATGTCGTTTAAGGCTCGTTTTAAAGGGTCTTAAGAGGGGAAAACCTATTCTAAGCTAGTCCATTCCATGCATGCAAACTTGAGAGTTTGAAGAGAGGATTTAGAGCAAGTTTTGAAGATCTCTACTGGAATCTCATCTTGGTCAATTAGAGGAGTGTTAAAAACATCCCTCCCAGGTATTTAAGGTTATGAGTGGGTGTCTTCTTCCATACCCATGCCCAATTTCTCTCAAATCATGATAAATCTCCTATAATCAAGTATGGGGTTTTTTTCCCAATTGCTAAATTCTTCAATCTCTATACATGGGTATGATTAGATTATATTTATATTGGTGAATTGTGAAGCTTGGACAGATTTTAAATTGTTTTCAATACAAATCCTGTTTTGTAAGTTATGAAATTTAAATGCCCATGGATGGAAAGATCATAAAAGGAGTGAATGATGGTGATAAGATTTGATGATGAAAAGCATGTTTCTAAAACTACCCATGATTATGAAGTTGTTTCCAAAATGAATTGAGTAGAATCTGAGCATGGTAATGCTTTGGGCAATGCCGACATGTTGAATTAAACTGATGATTTTACTAAAATAAGCTTACCACATTATTTGGAGCAAAGTCTCACGAATTTCACAAGTTCTAGCTTGTGGTATGTTTCGAAATAAAACTTCTCATATGCATGAATTCGTAATTGAGATGTATGTCATTATTGAGCTTTGTCAAAGGACAATGTTGAGCTTCATTAACATATGATTTCGAGTCTATGCATGATTTCATTAATGATCCTTGTCAATAGACATTGTTGAGCTTCATTTCATATGATGTTGAGTTATGCATGATTTCATTTTGAGCTTCGTCAATAGACGATGTTGAGCTTCATTTTATATGATGTAGAACATTGCATGTTTTTGGGAGAAGAGTCTGGCACCGAGCGGGTTAAGAGTCGATCACCTTATGCCCCAGAACTACGCGCCAACTTAGGTTGATACATATATAATATTAGGACCTCCCTTGTGAGCTATCCCCAGCCCGATTGGCCCTTAGCTTGATATTGATATCATGGTAGAGTCCTTAGCCTTGGAAAGGTTTTGGGCGACACTGCCCACTTGAGTGTGAGAGTCGAGACCACGTAAGCTCTATCGTGGTATGCCGGTTAAGAGAAGAGTCTCCCATTGTTGTATGATTCAGATTTTCATATTCATCACTCATGATTATTACTATAAGCATGCATGTTCTAGAAGCAAGGTTTAACTCATTGTTCAGCTTTTATCATAAATGTTATGTTTCAGCTTTGAGTCATTCTGTTAGTCTTGATATTATAAATCTATGCATGGTCATGTCATCATAAGATTACAATCTTAGAATGAATGCATGTAGCCCTCCTTCTTAGATTTGAAAGCTTATGATCTGTTGTGAAATGTTTTAAATGATTTACTTTACTTGAGCGGTTTTATTTACCTTGCATAATAGGTACATTCCACGTACTGACTTCATACTTTCTATGTTGTATTATTTCATGATACAGGACCCAGCTCCCAGGCTCAACCACGTGCATAGTTGGTTGTCAGAGTTAGCTCCTACTTGATTGGTGTGTGCTCATCCTTTGAGGACTAGACATTCAGTTCCTTATGTATTTTTAGTTTTAGTATTGTTGAGTTAGTTGGGGTCTTGTCCCATCAACTCGTCCAGATTAGAGGCTTTTTAGACTTATGTATGTGTAGCTTCGGATGTTATTCTGATGTGATGTTGGATTAAACTTCCGTTGAGATTATATTATAATTTCTTTAGTAGATTGAATGAGTTAGTTGTATGCTTATGCCATGGATGAACTTGGGGTCTCTCATGGTCCCTTGTCTCGTGTCTACGATCCGGGCCTCTGTTCGGGTCGTGACACCTTACCAACACGTCTCACAATCCGGTATGGGCCAACATAACAGGGACTAAGTTTCCCTTTTTTTCTGAACCTCATCACTTCCTTCATGGGAGACACTTTCAGAAACACCCAATCATCAAATTCAAACTCAAGTTCTCTCCTCTTCACATCTGCATAGGACTTTTGGCGACTCTGAGCTATTTTCAGCCTTTCCCTTATAAGATGAACTTTCTCCAAGGCCTCATGAACTGAATCTGGTCCTATCAAGGTAGCTTCACCGACCTCAAACCATCCAATAGGCGGTCTACACCTTTGCCCATAGAGAGCCTCAAACGGAGCCATCTGATTGCTGGAATGGTAGCTGTTGTTAAATGCAAACTCAATGAGAGGTAAATGGTTATCCCAACTGCCTTTGAAATCAATCACACACGCTCTCAACATATCCTCGAGAGTGAATGGTTCGTTCAGCCTGACCATCTGTTTGCGGGTTAAATGTTGTCCTAAGCTTGACCTGAGTACCAAGTCCCTTCTGAAGAGATCTCCAAAACAGGGAGGTAAACTGAGTACCTCTATCTGATATGATGGACAAGGGCACTCCATGCAACCGAACTAACTCCCAAATGTATAACTTAGCATAATCCTCCACTGAGTCAGTAGTTTTGGCAGGTAAAAAAATGAGTTTCTTTAGTCATTCTATTTACAACCACCCAAATTAAGTCATATTGTCGGTGTGTACGAGGCAACTCTATAATATGAAGTCCATATTAATTTCCTACCACTTCCAAGTAGGAATACTAATATCTTGGAGCACACCTCCAGGTCTTTGATGCTCAACCTTCACCTGTTGACAATTCATACACTTAGCCACAAACTCTGTTATGTCCTTCCAGGGAAACAGTCTTTGATAGCACTCTTGCTCGACTTTTCATGATTTTCCATTCCACCAATAGACTTCTCATAGGTCACGATACATCTTTGTGGTGCCTAGGTGAATAGAATATCTAGAACCATGAGCCTCATGAAACATCCAATCTCGCAAGTCATTAACACCCGGAACACACAAAAAACCCTGATATTGTAGCACACCATGCTCCCCTTGGGATAAGACCTCCACCTTCTGATTTGAACGACTTCGTTCAGCTTTACCAAAAGAGGATCCTCATCTTGTCTGGATTTGACTTCATTCACTAAAGATGATTCTGATCCATTCTGAACAATAACTCCACCAACTGTTTAGTCAACAAGAAAAACTCCCAAACGTGCATGTCGGTGCACATCCTTCACTAACTCATTCCTCTCCTCATCTACATAGGACACACTCTTCATAGAGAGCCTGCTAAGAGCGTCTGCCACCACATTTTCCTTGCTCGGATGATAAAGGACACTAATATAATAATCTTTAAGAAGCTCCAACCACCTTCTCTGATGTAGATTAAGATCCATATGGGTAAACATGTACTGTAGGCTTTTGTAGTCTGTAAACACATCCAGATGGACCCCGTACAGATAGTGTCTCCAAATCTTCAAGGCAAATACTACCGCCTCCAACTCGAGGTCGTGAGTCAGATAGTTCTTTTCATGGACTTTCAGCTTCCTAGAAGCATAGGCTATAACCTTACCATGCTGCATTAGTACACAATGAAGGATGATCCTTGAAGCGTCACAATATACCACAAATCCATCAGTACCCTTAGGTAGGGTCAGCACTGGTGCTGAGGTGAGTCAAGTCTTCAACTCTTGGAAGCTCTTCTAACAAGCCTCTGACTATTGAAACTTCACTTTCTTCTGGGTCAATCTAGTCAATGGTGCTACAATGGATGAAAACCCTTCAACAAACCTCTAGTAGTAGCCAGCTAAACCCAAGAAACTCCTGATATCCGAAGGATTCACTGGTCTAGGCCAATTCTTCACCGCTTCTATATTTTGAGAGTCAACCTGTACACCCTCACTTGATACCACATGACCCAAAAAGGCTACTGAGTTGAACCAAAGCTCACATTTGCGGGAACTTAGCATACAACTGGCGATCCTTAAGAGTCTGTAGCACCACCCTCAAATGAGCGACATGCTCCTCCTCACTCCGAGAGTATATGAGAATATCATCTATGGACACAATCACAAACATATCCAAATATGTCTTGAACACCATGTTCATCAAATCCATAAAAGCTGCAGGAGCATTCGTTAGTCTAAAATACATAACTACAAACTCATAGTGAACATATCGATTCCTGAAGGCTGTCTTCGGAAGGTCACTCTCCCGATCCCTTAGCTGGTGGTATCCGGATCTGAGGTCTATCTTTGAAAAATAGTTAGCACCCTAAAAGCTGATCAAACAAATCATCAATCCTGGGGAGAGGATACCTGTTCTTGATGGTGACTTTTTTCAATTGCCAATAATCAATGCACATTCGGAGGGAACCATCCTTCTTTCGAACAAAAAGAACTGGTGCACCCCAGGGGGATTTGTTAGGTCTGATGAAACCCTTGTCTAAGAGGTATTTCAGCTACTCCATGAACTCCTTTAGCTCGACTGGAGCCATTCTATAAGGAGGAACAAATATAGGTTTCGTATCAGGAAGAAGGTTAATAGCAAAATTGATCTCCCTCTTAGGAGGGATTTCCGGTAAATTATCTAATAACACTTCGGGATATTCGCACACTACAGGAACTGACTAGATAGTCGGGGTTTCGAAGGTATCATCCTTAAACCTAACTAGATGGTACACACAACCCTTAGAAATTACTTTCTGGCCTTAAGGTAGGATATAAAGTGACCTACAGGCACAACTGAACTACTCTTCCACTCTAGGACTGGCTCACCCAAAAATCGAAACTCTACCACATGAGTTCTATAATTTATAGAGCATAACATACATGTAACCCATCCACGCCGAAGATAACATCAAAATTGATCATCACTTGCTCTACTATATCTGCTGAGATGACTTTCTGAAGGACTGTGATAGGGCAATTTTTATATACCCGTCGAGCTATAATTGAATCACTAACTGGAGTAGAGACTGAGAAGGGTTCTGATAAGATTTCGGACTGACTCCGAAACTACTGGCAATATAGGGCATCACAAAAGATAAGGTAGCCCATGGATCTAACAATGCATAAACATCATGGTGGAATACTCATAACATACCAATGACTACATTTGGAGCGACCTCCTACTCCTGACGTGATCCGTGGCATAGAATCTTTTCTGGTGCTGTCCACCACCTGCACTAGTGGATGCACCTTGCTGAGCTGAGTGTGTTGGTGGGGCTGCTGATCTAGTGGTTGGGCCTCAACCCCTATCATGGCCCTGTTTGGCTGTTGGGAAATATCTGAGCATATTTTCGGGATTCCTATACTCGAAACAAGCACCTAAACCTGCTAAGCATTGACCCGTGTGTCCCCGACCACACCTGCCACACTATGGGATGCTGGACTCTGCGGGTCTGCTCCTCTGACCTCGAGAGCCTGATGCTCATCCCGTCTGGTCATGCCTAGATCTAGATGGCACACTCATAGCTGTCGGTACTAGGGCTGATGATCTCTGGTGGGACTGCTGATAGTGCCCACCACTAGGTCTCTGTTGGGAGAATGTGAAGCTATCAGTCCTGGCCCTTTTGGCCTCTCTCTCCTGCTAACTCACCTATACTGCCTCTATCTTCTGGGCATACAGAACTATCCAAGGAAAGTCAATACCCTGATGAAGCATCACGATCCAGCAATCTTTGACCAAATAGTCTACTATCCCATGCACGAACCAACTCACTCGAGCTCTCTGATCTGCCACCATCTCAGGTGCATACTTGGACAAGCGAGTAAACTCTAAATCATACTCCTGGACTGTCATCTTGCCTTGGTTCAGGTTAACAGACTCAACAGCTTTAATTTCCCTTATCTCATGAGGGAAGAACTGATCCAGAAATGCAGTATGAAACTCATCCCAACAAATGAGGCCTGCTCCAACTATCCTGCTATCCTTCCATTGCCTGTACCGGATGTGCGCAACCCTTTTCAACTGATACGAGGCTAAATCTGCGCACTCCTCCAAAGTCACCCCCATGATTTGGGTGATCTTCAGAACATCATCAATAAACTCATGTGGATCCTCATCCACCTTTGACCCAAGGAACTTTGGAGGGTACTTCCTCAGAAAATCTCTAACACTCGCTATTGCCGCATTCCCATTCTAAGGGACATATGCTACCACCTGTTAGTTGACTTGAGTGGTAAAAGCCTGAGCTAGCATCTGTATGGCTACCCTAAACTTTAGCGTGGGCAACCTGCTGAGGTACATGCTTCTCAAGGGCTGGTGGGGCCTGCTGGTGCCCATCCCCATTGCTATTCTCATGGCCATTTCCATTTTCATTTCTTCTTCTGTTAACTCGGCAGGGAGGCATGATTCTGCAAATGCGTGAGCACGAGTTAGAAGGATAAAGCGATATTTCATCGCACGACATAGATCATGAAAGAAGGGAACATTTCCTAAAACATTTCATAGCCTCTTTGTCATAAGTGTGGTGCGCTTCACACCCATGAAAAAGAATCTACTTAACGCGGCTTTTAGACACCCTAGGACACTTCAAAACCTAATGCTCTGATACCAAGTTTGTTACGACCCAAACATAGGCCCGGATCGAGATACGGGACAAAGAACCCCGAGAGGCTCCACATCGACCCATGGAATGAACATAAAATCCAAGCTCAACATCTAAATGTGGAAATATAACATATTGATAACTTCTAAAATATATTCTTAAATCAAAGAATATACACAGTCGTTGTATCAGAACAAGTAACCCGACGAGTGCTGGGGTCGAATCCCACGAGGACTAGGAAGTGATGAATTCAAGTGTCAATTGAGGAGTTGATATTAGCTTACACCATATAGATTTTTTAAAAAAAACAAGGAAATGGGGGGAATAAACTTTGCAGAGAATTACACAAATTTCTTTAGTGAATTCAGAATAAAAGGATCGGCTAAGTTGTAGAGAATATAGTGAAATACTATAGGTGCGGTGTAGATGAAATACTAATTAGATTGGGATGGACCAGGTTATCTTCATATGTTCAATAAATGTAAATAATCTTAGGAAATAGGTAGCCTCAGCCTCCCAGCCTATTGACTACCCCTAACTAGAGTTTTCTAAAACTCTAGCTGTAATTTAGCATACCCGAATTGATTTAGATTAGCAACTTCACTAATCCTAGCTATTAGTTTCTAATTAGGAAGGAGGATGTAATTTAAGCTATTACTAGCTTAACTTTTACAACCTCTCATTCATACCCACTACTAGATTCCCTTCCAATACTTAATTATTCTCTCCCGAGCAACAATCAAGCAAGTATAGATAAACCCATATCATCATCAATGGATCTTCATTAATAGATTGAAAGGAATCCAATAGATTTACACTTAATTGAACATCATGAAGTTAACTCTAGCAATACCCAATCTAATTAAGTATTCATCATGACACACCTCTAGTTAATGATTTTAGCTACTCATAGTTAAGAAATTCAAAAAAAAATGATCAAAGGCATCATTGAATTTAATAAAAAGTGTAGATAAATCAAAAACACAATTATCCATCAACTACAGTTGAAACTAAATAATACCAAAGAAGAAAAGAGAGAAGAGTATCCTTTACAACTTTCAATCAAAATCCCTTTTCTCAGCTAAAATTGGTCTTCATCTAAAAAGGAAAGATGGTGTGATGTGGACTTGGCTTATCTCTCAATCTCTCTATTTTTTTCCTCTCTCTTCTCTCCCCTTCTGCAATGTACTTCTCTTTCTATTTATACCCTGAAAAGTAGGGTACTTTTCCTTCCTTTTTAATCAATGGACAATTTTACCCTTAATAGCATCATTCTGGAACTGGCGAAGGCACCTACAGTTCGTCGATGAAATTCGTGAACAGCCGGATACTTGTTCTTCTTCTTAAGTCATTTCTAGTGAACTTCGGCGGTTCACCCGATGTTTCGCCAATGCCAATCCATTTTTGAGTGTCATTCGGCGACTGAACTGGCATCCTACCACAGGTGACTCGTGAACCACCGGTGGCATTCCTCTGAAAAGGTAGTGACCTTCATCTTTTTAACCGGCGTTTCGCCGGTTAACACTTGCGTTTTGCCACTTCTGCTCATTTCCTCCTTTTTACACCATTTTAGCTCTTTTCTTCAAAGTTAGATATCTGCACACAACAAATGCAAAAAAGGCATAAAATCCAAATAATCAACTCAAGAACTAAGCAGAAACTCAATCTTTAGAGTCTAATGAGTTGGTAAATTACCAACTTATCAAACCCAAACTTGAATCATTGCTTGTCCTCAAGTAATGCAATACTTCAACTATTGAGGAAGAGGTAACATTTCATCACAATTAGACTTCGCCGACCACCTGGACTATGACAACCCAAAAATACTCATCATGCTCATCGAAAAGAGAAGGAAATACCCCAAAAGACCAAAACAATGAAGGTGTTTCAAGAAGGCAACAACTTTATATCAAGTAAAGCTTTTTGAAGGGAATCATTAACCACACAAGGGAAATTCTCAACCAAGTAACACACATAGCATCTCAAGTTGTAATCACTGAAAATTCAAAGCATGCCTTAGAGTTTGCACTCCTTGTTCTATGCTCATATGAACTCTAAATGCTCTTTCATCCTTAAAAGGAATGATTCCACTAACAAAATATATGGATCCCTATTCTCTTGACTCTTTGATCATTTGAATGCATACTAGGGATCAATTGGAAGAGACACTCACACTCACTCTTCCAAAAGATATCTTCATGCACACACTTGACCCATAGGCTTGCCTTGCATGTAATTCGCCACTAATGTAGAGTAGCTGCACCTAGAATCATTTAGGACTTGTGGGCTGTGATGTAGGCTTAAGGTCAGGGTAGGATGAACATTTGGCTGTAGCGACTAGATCCTCCCTAATGCATTTCGTGCCATGCCTTACAACAATTTTTCTCACTGAAGCTCCTTTTCCTTTCTTTTCTTGTTGATGCCTTTCAGTTCTTTAATACTCCCCCTTGTAACCCCTCTTTAGCTTCCAGCACTAGTTTTATTACCTCAGGAGGAACACCAATTCACACAAATAGTCTTTTTATTTTTGGATTCAACTTTTTGTGCACTTTGACTAAAGGTGTTATTCCCTTTACACTATAATTCTTGTCTTCCCCCTTTGTTTGCGTACCCCCAAACTTAGGCTCTTGCCTCATTTTTCACATTTTCTTTTCTCATTCCCTTCTTCTTAGGCATTGAGCCTTGTTTCAACACTTATTTTGTCATTAGCATTTAGGGAGAATGGGGCCAAAAGAGGTATTAAAAATGGTCTTAAGGCTTATAATGTGGTTGCTAAGGAAAGGTTTTAAGGCTCAAAATTGGCTAACAAGGATTAATGATTATGGAGGGCATATGGTTGAAGTGGCTAGACAATTGAGGGCCTAAACTCATTTCCTTGGTGCAACTACATCTAGGAATTTGCCTTGAATCACGCTTAAGGCAAGTTCTAGATAAGATGTAATGCACAAGATTAACAAAAATATCCTCGCCACACAAAGCGTCACCCTTAAAAGGGTCTGCAAGAGTCATTTTCCCAAAATGAAACATCACATCAGGACATCAAGCAAGCAAACATCATAAGTCAAGCTGGGAATTTACAATGTACGATCAGGATTACTATGCTACGGTGTCAACACTTGCTCATTATCTTCATCTTCATTCCCTTGTTTTCACTTTCTCATTTCAATCACAAGAAAAAATTTTAGTTGATGCCTTTTAAAACAACTTCACAACAAATTCAAAGTGACATGACATCTCCCTTAAGAATGTCTCACTCAATCCATCATTGGGAAAAGCCAACCCGGTTCGACAACAAAATTAACTGAAATAAAAGAATGCTCCTTGGAAAAGAACCGTGGTATAAAGAAAACCCTCGGAGTTTTAATTTTTACACTACTCTATTTACAATGGCAAAAAAGAAACACAATTTTTGGGGTCATCTCATTTGAAAATTTCAAAATACGATGCTTAAAACTGGAGACCCCATTGAGTCACTAATTACCATTCACAAAAAGACACAAGCCAATTCATTCATTCATTCAAAGAACAAAACATGCCCGACAAGGGCAATCATCAATCTCAACAGCCCAACAAAGGCTGGACTTACTCAAACTTAAGAAACAAAAAACTTAAGAAACAAATACCCCCCATCAACAACACTCATCCCTCCCCCCACCTAAGATCATACATTGTCCCTAATGTACTATGCAAAAAGAACAATGAGAGACGAGACAAGAAACTCCCTGAACGGTCACTCATCTTCATCATCAGCCTCATCACCACCATCATCTACGCTGACATCACCAAGACCAGAAAATTCATCGCCCAACCCTTCAAATAAGTCTTCAATTGGCCCTCGAGCTGAAGAAGGAGCATCCATTGAAGAATCCAAAGCACTCATGTCGGGCACTTCAACTGAAGTCCAACTTTTCCATTCCTGCACCTCAGTTCGGAGGGACGTGACTGCCCCCTCCACAGCATCCACCCGCTTGCATAGAGTGGCGATATTCTCCCATAGTGATTTAAGCTCCTTCTTGATAGTTTTGGCAATAAGTGTCGGGAGACACTTTGCCAAGCACTGAAGCTGGCTCTGATGCGAGGTTGTCATCTCAACAAGGTGTTGGAGACCACTTGACTGAGAAGATTGAGGAGGTGGAGAAACTCTTGGCTGGGACATGTCACACGATGCTTGGCCTGATAAGTTAGGCTGGGGCACATTGAATTTTGGGGCGGTGGGAGATTTGGCTGACCCGTGGGAGAGGGATTCTTCTTGTACGCCAAAGGCTTGCATACGCTTCCATTTCATTGCCGGTTCCTCGACGTGTCTCTTCCTATAAATAGTGATCACTCCTAGAGTAGAGGAAGGAGTCTCGTCCAGAAAAAGAGGCACTCCGGCTACTGCACAAAGCTGTGATATCAACACAACATATGGCATAGAAGTGCTGGACTGTCGCGCCTTCTTCTTCATTTGTTGAGCAACAATTTCGCCAAAGTTGATGGGGACCCCTGACATAATGCAAGCAATTAAGATGGCTGCTTCCATAGTGACCCGTTGCTCATCCTTTGATGGGATGATGCGAGAGTAAATAAAATCCAACCATAGCTTGGCCTCAAACTTCAAACCGTGGAAAGAGATTTCGCCACCATGGAGGCCTATAGGTGGTATCTGATCTTAGGCAGATTTATATGCCCAAGTGATACTCAAACGTATCATTTTTACCTTGTTTGTTGTGCAATGTGTATATAATATCATGTATTTGGTAATAAAATGTGAATTTATACTAACCAACATGATTAGCATTTGTTTTGCAGGATAATGTGATTTTTAGGAGCTAAAATGCGTGTTGGAACTATGTCGGAGTTGGACTTGGATGCGAGCGTGGAAAAGACCTTGGATGGCACATTTTACACTGGCTCCGCGATGGAGCCGTGCCACGCTGCCATCGCGGTAGCACACTGCCTGGGCAGGAATTAATTAGGCAATTTCCAGTGTGCCTGCGCGTCAGTTCCGTGGCACGGAGATAGGCCTCCGCGATGGCCTCCGTGCCACGTTGAGGCCAATTATCCAGACCCTGCAATTTCCAGAGAGGGTCCGCGTCCACGCCGTGTCACGGAGGCAGAGCTCCGCGTTGGCCTCCGTGACACGTTGCTTGTTATTCTGGGAAAAATTTCCCACTAGTATAAATAGCACACTTAGGTTTATTTTTAATCAGTTTTTAGTTTTTAGTTTTTAGACGGAGTTCAGAAGTGGAGAGCAGGAACGTGGGTTTGTGGCAGATGAAGAATAGAAAAGCTAAGAGTTTTCTTCTCTTCCTTTCTTCTTTCCTTCAATTGTATGCATGATTTACACTCATTTTAGGAAGATCAATCCAAGAATGAGTGGCTAATTCCCTTCTTTGCTGAGGTTTTGAACTTGTGTAATGAATTTTGGTGATAATTGATATGGTTTCTTCTTCTTCTTGCATGTTGTTCTATTAATTCTTGTGCTTACTACATTATTGATTGGCCACCATTAATGTATATCTAAAACGTCCAATTTCACTCGAGAGAGCACGAAATTGGAAAGTTGTGAATTAATAGGGTATTGTTCTTAACTTGATTTGGGAAAATTGGGTTTTGATGTGCTTTCTTGATAGAAATATACTTGAAAGCCGTATTAGTCAATTTAGGAACCGGAATTGTAGTGCTAGGTCATAAATTGCATTTGATCACAGAAATGTAGACGGATGGTTTATGATTCTAAAGTGAAATTAAATACGAAAGTTTTAATTTCTAGGCAAACGTTCTTGGCTAGCAACATGAAGAAGAGGATGACCAAATTATCATAATTATCAAGTTCATTACTCGTTCTTAACCTTGGCATGTGCATATCCATTGTCTAAATTCAAAAGTAAATAGTTGTTATTAATTGTAGTATATAAATAGTTTAGAAACAAAAACTCACTCAACTCTTGGTTGGATTGTTGTTAACATAGTTAGGAATAGAATAGAGATATAGTAAACTAGGCAGTTTTACATATCTAGAGCAGCCTCCTTGGATCGATACTTGGCTACTTAGCCACTTTATTACTTGTTTGACCACGTGCACTTGCGTGTCGGTTGATAATATTTAATACTAACTGAACAGCAGACCGAACAAGTTTTTGGCGCCGTTGCCGGGGAGGCTAGGCGATTTGTAAAATTTTGTTTAGTGTAAATTTACTGTATTTTTATTTTTATTTTCTTAAGTGTTAACAACTTGGTCTTAGCCTGTATTTTGCAGATTTTTATTTCTGTGAACACTGGCAAGGGACAAGGAGCTGGTGGAATCTTACTTAGAGCCAGAACGTGAATTGCACAGTCAACGTAGAGAAGCTCTTCGGAAGAAGCTGCAGTTGCTTAAACAGTCTATGATGGAGCAACCAAATCCACCAGTTGTGCGGGCAGTGTTAGTGCCCGAGGAAGTAGCAGCCAGGCCGGTTCGCGAGGTGGCAATCCCACACGCTAATAATGTACATTCCAGCATCCGCAAACCAGAGCCTGGAGGGAGATTTGAGTTAAAGCAAAATATGGTGCAACTTTTGCACACTAGCGGGCAGTTTACCGGTCTCCCTCACGAAGATCCGCAACAACATCTCCAGAACTTTTTGGAGATAAGTGACACTTACATACCCGCTGGAGTGTCACCTGATTATGTTTGGCTCACCTTATTTCCATTTTCCTTACTTGGTGAAGCCAAGAGGTGGTTAAAAGCTGAACCACCCAACTCTATATCAACGTGGGATGATCTTGCAAGGAAGTTTTTGATCAGATTTTTCCCTTCAGGTAAAACAGCTAAACTTAGAAGTCAGATTCTAAGTTTTAAACAGAGGGAAGGAGAAAATCTTTATCAAGCCTGGGAAAGATTCAAGTCCATGTTGCGGGACTGTCCTCATCATCATCAGTCAAATGAGGTGTTGGTACACACTTTTATTGAGGGTTTGGAACCCCACACTAAAATTTTGTTAGACTCAGCAGCTGGAGGGCAAGCACTGGAGAAGACTTATGAGGAGCTGTACACTTTGCTCAACCGAATTTCACAAGGCAATCCGGAATGGAATGCAGATTCTTCAAGAGGTGGAGCAAGGAAAGCAGCGGGAGTGCTTGAAGTGGATGGATTCACAGCTATCGCTGCACAGATAGCTGCTTTGCAAAATCAGTTAAACACTCACTCAGCAATATGAATTTGAACCAGCCTTCAGCCTCCGTCAATGCAGTCCAATAGATGTGGTGTGAAGTGTGTGGTAGTAGTGAGCATTCAGCTGAATGCTGTGGTGCAAATCCTGATTCTGTCAACTTTGTGGGCAATGCACAGAGGAATCAACAGCAGTTTGGTGGTGGCTATAACTCGAATTGGAGGAATCATCCGAATTTTTCGTGGGGTAGCAACAATCAACAAGGCCAAGGTTCAGGGCAGGGTATGCACAAAAACCAAGGAGGGCAACAAGGCTATCAGAATCAGTTCAGAAATCACAATGCCCCTCCTCCACCACCATCACCGACTATTGAGGAAATGTTCAAGACCATGATTGCCAACCAGGCACAATTGCAGGCTGACTATGTCAAATTGGCAGCCAAAGTAAAGAACAATCAATTGGCAACCAAGGCTCTTGAATATCAGTTTGGGCAATTTGCTAGTGCCCAAAATACTAGACCAAGGGGAGGACTACCTAGCGACACGGATCCCAATCCTAAGCAGGTGAATGCAGTGACCACGAGGAGTGGTTTACAATTAAAAGAGGTGGAACCGGAAAGACCGCCTCAGAAGTCAGGAGCAGCAAATGTTGAGGGAGAACAAACCTCAGATATGGGGAAGACCAAAGAAGCTGAACCAGCAAGGCCTCCACCCCCGTTCCCTCAACGACTTAAGAAACACAAGGAGGAGGCGTGTTTCCAGAAATTCATGGAGGTACTTAAACAGGTACATGTTAACTTACCTCTTGTTGATGTCTTGCAGGGTGTGCCAAAATATGCGAAGTATATCAAAGACATTGTGGCCAACAAAAGTCGCTTGACTAAGTATGCCACGGTGGCTTTAACGGAGGAATGCACATCCCGTATTCAGAAGAGGTTGCCCACTAAACTGAAGGATCCTGGAAGTTTTACTATCCAGCTGACGATTGGGCAAAGTATCCGAGCTCATGGGTTATGCGAGTTGGGGGCAAGTATAAATCTGATGCCATCTTCGGTATTCAGAAAGTTAGGACTAGGGAGTCCTAGACCTACAACAGTGATCTTGCAGCTAGCAGACAGGTCTTTAGCTAAGCCGGATGGCATTGTTGAGGATGTGCTAGTGCAGGTAGGCTCCCTCATTTTTCCGGTAGATTTCATTGTTCTGGATTTTGAACCATATGCGGAAGTCCCATTTATTTTGGGACGACCCTTTTTGGCAACCGGAAAGGAATTGATCGATGTAGCTGCGGGTCAACTCACAATGCGAGCACACGACAAGGTTGAGGTGTTCGACGTGTACAAGGCACCTAAGCTCCCGACTGTCTATAAGGAACTCTCGGTGATCAACGTGATTGATCATGGGAATGCGAATGGATTGAGTGATTCCCGAGAGTTACTAGGTAGGCCACCAGACAAGGTTGAAAACTACTGGGGAGATGACCAGGATCGGGACAAATCGTCCATCTCCCTAGTAGACACGTGAGCATAAAGGCTGTCGAGCCGCAACGTTAAACCAGGCGCTGCACGGGAGGCAACCCGTGAAAAATATTTTTTTCTTTCTTTAGTGTAAAGTTTTTCTTTTATTTTATTTTATTTTCTTTTTCGTGACTAGGCTTAGATTTGCATTTTATTTAGTAATTTTTTATTTAGTAATTTAGTAATTTTTTATTTTTAGTAGGGAATTTATTAACTTAACCAATTTTTGTTTAGTGAGGTGATTTTCAGGTATACTGGAGGAAAAATACTTGGAATCGAGGAAACGAGGCGAGGTATGAAAAAAAAAAATTTTTGATGGTGAAACAGAGCACTGGCGCGTTGGCGCCGTGTCATGGAGGCAATGCTCCACGTTGGCCTCCGTGACACGTTGAAGGCAAATCTGGATTTTTCAAAATTCCAGTAAGCCAACGCGTTGGCGCCGTGTCACGGAGGAGGGGCTCCGCGTTACCCTCCGTGACACGTTGCCTTTATCCAGTGCCGGGTCACACCGGGTTTCCGAGTGACCCGCGTGTTTTCTTAATAAAAACCCCCGATTTCGCCCCTATTTTCCCCATTCCCTCTTCCCTCCGCGACCAAACACCCATTCCCCTACCCCCAAGCTCCGTGCCACGTTAATAGGCAAGGAAAACGTCAAGTTTTCGTCGATTCTTCAAATCCAAGGTATGTTTTCATCGTCTATCTCAAATTTTTGGCGATTTTTGTCAATTTTGAGCATGTGAGGTGAGATATATCACCCTAGGTAGAAATTAAACATGATGTGAATTATTTTGTGATTGATTATGTTCGGATTGTTGTAGTTGACATTTGAATTTATCGATTGATTGAATAATTCGATTTTGATTGTCGAATTGTATTCTAGGGCTTGGGGTTGTTGAATTTTAACTTGGGTAACTTGATAGTTTGACGAAATTGATGCCAGGGTGTGTTTATTATTTGAGATAAGTCGTGGTAAATATTGTATAATTGTTGAAAGACGACTAATTCTCGAATTTTTGTGGGAAATTGCGTAATATGTGAATTGGTTGAATTGCTTAGATTAGTTGTATATAAAATGTTTGTATTGTTGTTTCTATTTTGTTGTTGTTATTGTTGCTAAGTGCTATGGGTGAATAGCTGTCAATAGTAGGATTGGGTTAGCTGTATGAAGTCTGAGTAGTTCGCTAGCCGTTATGCTGTCGAATTTCTGTGAACGCACTAAGCAATATGTTTATAGTTGATTGTATTTGGGGTGTAAATAGAGCTATCCTTGCTAAAATGTTGTAAATATTGTTAAAGACTAAGGGTGGGGTAAATTTTGTTTAACCCGACCTTAGCCGAAGCTAACAAGTTTTTAGCTTAACGTTGTGCTTGTTTGTGTAAATTGACAGGTACAATGGCCAGCCGACAAGATAAAGGCAAGGGTGCTTCAACCTCAGGCACCGGCAGAAAGAGAATGAGACTGGGCACGGCTGTCCCAGCTGCACCTGCTGTTCCACGCGGTCAACACCGCCGATATGGAACACGATGGGTTACCGAGGAAGGGAAGAAGTGGTACGCAAAGCATAAGGAGAACAAATACTTCTCGGAGGAACATATTGCAAGGGAACCACTTGCACAGGAGTTCCCTCGCATCGTACAGAGGATTGAGGCAGCTGGGCTCAGCTTTATCTTTCAGGAGCCCAAGGAGTGCAACCTTCACTTGGTCCGGGAATTCTACGCCAACTGAAACCCGGCCATCAGGAGCCATACTATTAAAATCAGAGGGCAGATTGTCACTCTGGAACCCCAGCAGTTTAATACCATCGTGGGAGCGCGGGACACAGACGCCCACGTCCTCCGCCATCTAAACATCACCCCACTGTACGCCGACATCAGACGTACATTGTGTGGGGCTCGATCCACATCCCGATGGAGTACACACAAAGAGAGGGGTTACCACCAGACTCTGCCTTATTCATAGATGAACAGGGAGGCCAGAATCTGGCTAAAAATTGTATGTTCGTATTTGATCCCGGGAGTTCATATGACAGACGTGACCCGGGACCGTGTCTGCTTGGTGTATGCCCTTATGAAAGGGCTTGAGATTAATGTGGGGGCGGTCATAATATCCGCCATGAAGAGAGCCAGACTACACCAGGGCCACAGATACGGGTTTGGCGGACTCATCACCACCTTCCTCCGAGGCCTCGACGTTGAGGAAGAAGCCTTGGATTATATTCCGCAGTTGGAGCGGAGGGCCCTCGATGTGACAAAGACCAAGGCCCCCGACACTACACACGGACCTGTGCTGACTCTGGGCGAGCGACATGCTCGTGACGACCAGTATATGGCCCGTATGTTCGGCATGCAGATGCTGCAGCTACGGATAGGTGGGAGACCAGCCACCGAGGATGAATTATGGCAGCTGGAGCTGGACTACCCCTTTGGCGAGAACGCCAGAGCCTTATGCAAGGTGGGGCCAGCCTTCGTGGAGCCGACTGATGACGATGTCCCTACTGATGAGGAGACACGCCGTGAGGACTCCGATGTGGAGTCCGATGACGACGATGGAGATGATTTAGATATGGGCGACGAGGCCGCAGCACCGGATGAGGAAGTCGAATATTTCGACTGAGCAGGGAGTTCCACCACCCATATGTTGTGCTTTGTATTGTTGTGAACACTGGGGACAGTGTTCGATTTAAGTGTGGGGTGGGGAGTAGTTAGGTGCTGGGTCATAGGCTCTAAATTTGCTGTATAATTTTTTCCTTGACGTTTATGTATGTCTGTGCTTTCCCTGTTGTTGTGAACTGATTTGTGATTTATGTGTATATATTTGTTTGTGGCTAATGATGTGTGTTTTTGGAAGTTATGGTTGCCTTTGTAAATATTTTGTAAATTTTGTAAATATTTTTTTTCTTTATCGATATGATCGATATTTTTCAAAATTTTTGCGAAAAGATTTTGCACTTATCAAAATATTTTGTAAATATTTTCTATCGAAATGATCGATGTGTTGCAAAAATTTTTGAAGTTTTATTTTTGGGTTTCTCGGAGTTTGTTTTCGGTTCTTTTACCGAGAATAGTCCCATTGAACCGATGTCATAGTTAGTGACCGTTCCCTATGATGGATGGATGACGACCGTCTTAAGGGAAATGTAGTCGATAGGTGTAGATGTTTTGTTTTTAGTTTCTTTGGTGGATTGCATCAATAAACCGTAGTTGCTTATGGTTGCTAAAATTTCGTTGCGTGTTCTAATTGATGTTCAAAATGTGAAAATGATTCGTTTGAAAGCATGCAATTTTGTAAATATGTTGAGTTACCTAGGTTATAGAATTTGGTTCATTATGATTGAGGCTTAATCTGGAATTCATGTAATTGACTAATTAAAGAGTCTGTGAATGCATCTTGATTCGAGCATGTGCATGAAGTGTGAGTGAGGTTTTGCTATTCCATGTCATTGTGAATTGTCTAGAACTTGCCTGGCGTGTATACAAAACGAAATGAAGGAGGTGTAGTGTCGGAAAGGATGTAGGCATTTCTTTGTTTTAACCGTTAGTTTCCATTTTTTTTCTTGTCAAATTCTACCTTTTTATATGTTGTATACCCTAGTCAGCCCGTTGAGCCTTTAGCCGATTTCTTTCTTTTGTCCAGAATTGTATGAACTAAGCTTTATTCCTTCTTTTCATTAGCCTTAAAGTCTATAAGAAGCTCTTAAGTGCTTACAAAGAACAGAAAATGTTTCCCAAAGTATTAAAGAGTGAAAAGAGTGAAAAGAAAAGAAAAGCAAAGTGAGGAAAGAAAAGATGATGTTGAAGAGGCACTAGTTGTAATTAAATGATAGTGAGGGTACCTGAAAACCCTCTGTTTTGTGTCAAGTGTGCCTGATGAAATGGGCTGTATGAAAGTAAACCAACATGAATGGGAGAAAAAGAGAAAAGAGAGGAACAATGTCCATGAGTCGATGGGAATGAGTTGAAAAGGCGCTTAAGGATGCTAGCGACTATTATTGGCTAATCCAATATATATATACTAGATCCATAGCCCAGTTACAACCCATTAAAAGTCCTATTTGATCCTACATTGCATTTCTTTATATTAGTGGAGTAATACACTAAGGGCAAGCCTATGGGTCATGACATGATGCATGTGAATTCTTTTGGGAGAGAGAGTGAAATTAATTTTTATATGCCCCTACTTGCATGTTTGTGTGCTGCACGAACATAAAAGGGGAAGTTTCTCTCGAGTGTGAGGGTACATGCTTGATGAAAGATTGATTTTCGTGTCAGATTTCTTGATTAGTTGATTTGCATGAGTTTGCCGATATCAAGAATCAATTCTTAAAAGTTTAGGAAGCCTCGATGTATTAAGGTCATTGTCTTGTACGACCAAGCATGTTTTCTTAATGATTTGCAAGAATTGAATAATCGGTATGACCGTAGCGTAAAATGTTGCACCATAGGGACGAAGGTTGGGATGTAATTTGCATGAGTTGTGTATGTGTTGTTCGAGGACGAACAAGGATTTAAGTGTGGGGTAAGTGATCTTGGGCAGATTTATATGCCCAAGTGATACTCAAACGTATCATTTTTACCTTGTTTGTTGTGCAATGTGTATATAATATCATGTATTTGGTAATAAAATGCGAATTTATACTAACCAACTAGATTAGCATTTGTTTTGCAGGATAATGTGATTTTTAGGAGCTATGCGTGTTGGAACTATGTCGGAGTTGGACTTGGATGCGAGCGTGGAAAAGACCTTGGACGGCACATTTTACACTGGCTCCGCGATGGAGCCGTGCCACGCTGCCATCGCGGTAGCACACTGCCTGGGCAGGAATTAATTAGGCAATTTCCAGTGTGCCTGCGCGTCAGTTTCGTGGCACGGAGATAGGCCTCCGCGATGGCCTCCGTGCCACGTTGAGGCCAATTATCCGGACCCTGCAATTTCCAGAGAGGGTCCGCGTCCACGCCGTGTCACGGAGGCAGTGCTCCGCGTTGGCCTCCGTGACACGTTGCTTGTTATTCGGGGAAAACTTTCCCACTAGTATAAATAGCACACTTAGGTTAATTTTTAATCAGTTTTTAGTTTTTAGTTTTTAGACGGACTTCAGAAGTGGAGAGCAGGGACGTGGGTTTGTGGCAGTTGAAGAATAGAAAAGCTAAGAGTTTTCTTCTCTTCCTTTCTTCTTTCCTTCAATTGTATGCATGATTTACACTCATTTTAGGAAGATCAATCCAAGAATGAGTGGCTAATTCCCTTCTTTGCTGAGGTTTTGAACTTGTGTAATGAATTTTGGTGATAATTGATATGGTTTCTTCTTCTTCTTGCATGTTGTTCTATTAATTCTTGTGCTTACTACATTATTGATTGGCCACCATTAATGTATATCTAAAAAGTCCAATTTCACTCGAGAGAGCACGAAATTGGAAAGTTGTGAATTAATAGGGTATTGTTCTTAACTTAATTTGGGAAAATTGGATTTTGATGTGCTTTCTTGATAGAAATATACTTGAAAGCCGTATTAGTCAATTTAGGAACCGGAATTGTAGTGCTAGGTCATAAATTGCATTTGATCACAGAAATGTAGACGGATGGTTTATGATTCTAAAGTGAAATTAAATACGAAAGTTTTAATTTCTAGGCAAACGTTCTTGGCTAGCAACATGAAAAAGAGGATGACCAAATTATCATAATTATCAAGTTCATTACTCGTTCTTAACCTTGGCATGTGCATATCCATTGTCTAAATTCAAAAGTAAATAGTTGTTATTAATTGTAGTATATAAATAGTTTAGAAACAAAAACTCACTCAACTCTTGGTTGGATTGTTATTAACATAGTTAGGAATAGAATAGAGATATAGTAAACTAGGCAGTTTTACATATCTAGAGCAGCCTCCTTGGATCGATACTTGGCTACTTAGCCACTTTATTACTTGTTTGACCACGTGCACTTGCGTGTCGGTTGATAATATTTAATACTAACCGAATAGCAGACCGAACAGTATCAGCAGCAATAATTCCAGCCACCCATCTATATTGATCTTTCATATTGGCCACCAGTGCTATGTACTCCGTAGCAGAGTCTATCCCATATTCCCAAAATAGATATTTGATGGCAACCAGGGTGATATCAACTTCTACCCCACGAATAATTACGGAAGGCAGGCAGGGAAACTCATCCAGTTTGCCCGATGTTGCATGCTATCTTGGCGGGCCTGGTAGGAGGCATAAAAATCTGTGACAAGGCTGGGGTAGTACGACGACAAAGGGTTGGCAAATGCATGTCATTGCCGGTGGGTGAACTACTCAGTGATATTAGGGAAGTCACCCTTCAACCTAGCCAAATTGAACCTCTTCTCTATCGTGATAGAGCATCCCTGGCAGATGACGTAGTGCTCCTTCATGTTAGGAACATAAAGAATGATAGCTTCCTTAGTGTTGGCGCATGGGGGAGCAGCCTTTGCTTTACCTTTTCCCTTGCTAGCAGATGAAGCAGGGGCCTTTCCTTTGCCGGTGGACCTAGAGGATGACATGATTTGAGCTTCTGCAAAAAGTATGTTAGTGACAAAACATTGAAATAGAAATTAAAGGAAAAGAAACTAATCTAAAGAAAAACTGAGAAGCAAGTGATGATCAAACAATCCTTGAAAGAGTAGGTGGTACCGGCCAACAATCAGCGGTTCGCCGAAGACAATTCACGAGCCGCTGACTGGACACCGGTATATAACAGAGCACTAGGGAAATCTAGTCATTTTCAGTGGTTCAAGCGGCATTTCGCCAGTCAGATTTCGCGAACCGCCAAAGTAGCGCCAGATTCACTCAGTAGCCAAGACCAATTTCAGAGTGAACCGGTGCCCCAAGCGGTGTTTCACCGAATATGACCAGCGAATGGCCGACTCCTCCTATCCTAAATTCTGACCCATTGCACACAAACACCCATTAACACATTTTCACCACAAACATAAGACCAGCAATTATACTTCATTCTCACACATATTTATAACATTTTATCCCTTAAGATTGACGTCACCTGGTCTATCATCGGGCAAAACTTTGCGCTTTATGTAAATGGGTTACTCAGACTTCACCCTTTTCAAAATCTCATCATAAAAGCACAAGCCCACTCCCATCACAAGCATAGCACATTCAAAATTTCAAAAAGGAAGGGAAGGGAAATAGTACTCCTACAGAATCATTTACCCGTACTCAAATTAAAACAAGGGCAAGAGAAGTGTTACCGAATTGGAAGACAATTTGCACACTCTTCTAGCCTCAAAAAAGAAAATAACTCAAGATTGAAGGAGCACCTTCAAGTAAGTATAGAGTAGATAATAGGAGTAAAGTGATTTTGATGGTGAAATATGGATGGGTACTTATAGGTGAAATGTGGGAATGTGATAGTTTGAGGGGAAGGTGGAGAGTTTAATGTAGGTGAGTTGGTGGGGAGTTGGAAGGTGAAAAGGTGGGAAAATGGAGAGGGTGAAAATGAAAAATTATAGGGAATAGGGAATTTTGGGTAATGGGGAGACAAAAATGGAAAGAAAAATGTTAGGAAAAGGAAAGCTATGGGAATATTTGTAGAATTAGGACAGCTGGGAAAGTATTTGGGATTTTATGGGCCAGTCTTTTTAAATTCCTCTTTTTTATTCAGGACGAGCCTGACCGATGCTAAATCGGCGATTCGCCGGTCCAATTCAGGGATTTTCTGCTACTTTTCATTTCAACTTACTTTGTACCCAGTGATCTGGTTCCATCCGGTGATGCACCGGAGGTCCACGAATTGCAACTGTGGCCCGTCGGTTATCCACAGAATCTAGGCCTAACTTTAGGTACTCTGCTTCAGACCGACGATACACCAGTGACCCACAAATTGGATTCGGCGGTTCGCTAGTGGTCCACCAATTCTTCAGTTCAATAATCAGCTTTCTTCTTTGGGCTCCCTTGTCTTCCACGATCCACCTTTCGTCTCTCGCCAATTCTCCTGTCATGATTTTCTTCTCATTTATCAATTCCTACACAAACAAAAATAACAAAAATATCAAATAATTCAATAAAAACTTAGGTTGCCTCCCAAGAAGCGCCTTATTTATCATCGTGGCATGGCGTAGTCCTTTTTTAATTCTTCATTTCCGATGGGTCATCATCCGCTTCCGTCTCGCTCAGCTTCAATCCCTTATCCTCATCATCATTTTGCAATACTCCAATTACCTTGCATTCGGGTGGAGTTCTAGCTGACGGACATACCTTGAAGGTGACTTCCTCACCACCAACCCGAAATTTTAACTCTCCAAGCTCCATATCTACCACTGCTCTCCCGGTAGCCAACAAAGGTCTTCCCAAAATAATAGGAACTTCCACATCCATTTCACAATCCAGAATAACAAAATCAGCTGGGAGAATGAATTTTTCAACTCGCACCAGTACATCTTCTAGCACCCCCACAGGTCTTTTGATTGACCTATCTGCCATTAGCAGCCACATCGATGTTGGTTTCGTACTTCCGAGGCCTAATTTCTTAAAAATGAGCAGGGGCATTAGATTTATACTTGCACCGAGATCACATAGAGCCTTCTTAAACACACAAATCCCAATCGTGCATGGAATTGTAAAAGCTATGGGGTCTTCCCTTTTTGGGGCAAGGTTGCTCATCATTACCGAACTACAATGGTGCGTTTTCTCTTCATTTCCAGCATCAACCGCCTTCTTCTTTTTCAACAAGTCTTTCATAAACTTGGCATAACCAGGAATTTGAATCAAAGCGTCCACTAATGGTATGTTTATGGACAACTTGCTAAACATGTCAACAAACTTCTTAAATTGATCTTCCTTCTTTATCTTGGTAAGCCGCTGTGGATATGGTGGTGGGATTCTTGCTTCAACTCTATCATCAACAGGGGACTTCATGCCTGCTTCGTCATCATCAACTTGAATGTGGATCTCATGATCCTTTGCCTTTGTTTCTTCCTCATCCTTTTATCATTCTCCGGAATCATTGGCATTTTATCAACCTCATCTTCATCAACTACTTTCGGGTTCTCCACTTCACTAGACTTTCCGCGTTCATCTCCAATCCTCTTATCACTTCTAGTGACAATAGCCATACATTGACCATCTTTCTTCGGATTAGGCATTATGTCACTAGGTAATGTTCCTTTCATTCTCGGGTTTATTTAGGCTGATAAGTGATTCATTTGAGCTTCCAAATGCTTGATGGATACCGAATGTGAACTTACTATTTGAGCGAGGTTAGACACCTCCCTTGTTAATTCATTCACCCCACTTTCCATCGACTCCACCTTCTTCAAAACTCTTGAGAGCATTTCTTCTATTTTTTAGCTACCCGCATCACTTACTCCTAGCTGGTTTTGAGGATTTCCAACCTTAGGAGGTGGAATGTATGGATTTTCACTTCGATGGGAACAATCACCTTCTTGGTTTGTCTCTTTATTATTCCACCTCTTATTCCTTTCAGTCCATCCTTTCTATTCACGATTTCTCACCCTTGGTATCATCCCTTGGGCACCACAGGCCTTGGTTTTCTCTTTGAAAGCTAGGTCGAGGCCCTCCCATCTGGTTACCCATATATTGGAATTCTTCGTCATATCTTGGTGGTGAAGGCTCTCTTTCATATTACAGTGAACCTTGTATTCCCATAGCATTTACCACCTTCAGACCTTCTCTTATCACATGCTTGGTCATCAATTCTAATTATGTATCTTGGAAAGAGTCTCATCCCTCTCATCATCCCGTTTCCACAACTTCACCGCCAATGCACTTGAGCTAATCTCATGAGTGGACACTCATCTCCCTTGTATGCCAAGCCCTGTTGGTTTTTGTCATTCGGTCAAGGAGAGCTTTGGATAACCCATATATTTGGTCCATAATTGATCCCCCAGCTAAGTTGTTGGCAACGAATTTTTTGATTAAACTAAGGGCCCTATAGAAACTTTGGAGAAGCACTCCATCTGGTAATCCATGATTTGGGAAAAGAGTAACCTTCTTTTTAACCCTTAACCATGCCTCATGCAAAGGCTCTCCTTGTTCTTGGAGGAAGTTTGTGATATCATCGCTCAGTTGTAACATCTTTGAGGGAGGGAAAAACTAATCTAGGAAAGCCTCGGTTAACTCTTGTCATGCAATAATACACCCCGGAGGAAGTTCCTCCAGCCACACTATTTCTTCCCCCGTCAATGAGAAAGGGAAGAGTCTCAACCTGATTAACTCCTGACTAATGTTTGATATGTTGAAGGGATGGCAAATTTCTAAGAAATTCCTCAAGTGCCGATTTGCATCTTCGCTTGGTTTGCTGCAGAAAAGCCCTTTCATCTACAATAAGTGCAACATGGTGCTAGTAACATAGAACACCGCATTCCCTACTTTAGGTGGTAGGCGAATGGCGCCTGCAACTTCCAGTATCACCGGATTATCTTCGTCAAGTTCCATGTCCCCCTCCACTGAGCTATCTCCTTCTTAGGAGTGATGGCTCATGAGGTGGTGAGATCCTAACAACATAGTAGAAAATCAAATCAAGTAGCTATGATGCACACTAATTCAACTTAACAATCAATCACAAGATCGTCAAACGCCAGTCCCTAGCAACGACGCCATTTTTGATAACATCCAAAATATATTCTTAAATCAAAGAATATGCACGGTCATTGTATCAAAACAAGTAACCCGACGAGTGCCGGGGTCGAATCCCACGAGGACTAGGGAGTGATGAATTCAAGTGTCGATTGAGAAGTTGATATTAGCTTGAACCATATAGATTTAACAAAAAAACAAGAAAATGGGGGGAACAAACTTTGCAGAGAATTACACAAATATCTTTAATGAATTCAGAATTAAAGGATCAACTAAGTGGTAGACAATACTTGAAATACTAGAGGTGCAGTGTAGATGAAATACTAATTAGATTGGGATGGACCAGGTTATCTTCATAAGTTCAATAAATGTAAATAATCTTCAGAAATAGGTAGGCTAAGCTTCCCAACCTATTAACTACCCCTAACTAGAGTTTTCTCAAACTCTAGCTGCAATTTAGCACACCCAAATTGATTTGGATCAGCAACTTTACTATTCCTAGCTATTAGTTGCTAATTAGGAAGGAGGAAGTAATTTCAGATATTACTAGCTTGATTTTAGAACCTCTCATCCATACTATATTCCCTTCTAATACTTAATTATTCTCTCCCAGGAAATAATCAAGCAAGTATAGATAAACCCATATCATCATCAATGGATCTTCATTAATAGATTGAAAGGAATCCAATAGATTTAGACTTGATTGAAAATTATGAAGTTAACTTTGGCAATACCTAATCCAATTAAGTATTCATCATCATAGGCCTCTAGTTAATGATTTTAGCTATTTATAGTTAAGAAGTTCAAAAACACAATCATCAAAGGCATCATTGAATTTATTAAGAAGAGTAGATAAATCAAAAGCACAATTATCCTTCAACTACAGCTGAAACTAAATAATACCAAAGAAGAAAAGAGAGAGAGTATCTTTTAAAACTTTCAATCAAAATCCCTTTTCTCAACTAAAAATGGTCTTCGGCTAAAAAAGAAAGATGATGTGATGTGGACTTGGATTATTTCTCTATCTTCTTCCTCTCTCTTCTCTCCCCTTCTGTAGTGTACTTCTCTTTCTATTTATACCTTGAAAAGTAGGGTACTTTTCCTTTCTTTTTCAGTAATGGACAATTTTACCCTTAATAGCATCATTCTGGAACTGGTGAAGGCACCGGGGGTTCGCCGATGAAATTCGTGAACCGCCGGATACTTGCTCTTCTTCTTCAGTCATTTCCAGTGAACTTCGGCGGTTCACTCGGCGTTTTGCCGATGCCAATCCGTGAACCGCCGGACCTTAAATGCCAATTCCAGATGTTTCTAAGTGTCATTCGGCGACTGAACCGGCGTCCCACCATAGGTGACTCGTGAACTTCCGGTGGCATTCCTCTGACAAGGCAGTGACCATCAGCTTTTTATCCTACGTTTCGCCGGTTAACACCTGTGTTTCACCACTTCTGCTCATTTCCTCTATTTTACACCATTTTAGCTCTTTTCTTCAAACTTAGGTATTTGCACATAACAAAAGCAAAAAAAGCATAAAATCCAAATAATCAACTCAAGAACTAGGCAAAAACTCAAACTTTAGAGTCTAATGAGTTGGTAAATTACCAACTCATCACATATGACATAGCAGAAGTCTGAAAATCTGATAACATAGAATAAGTGAATACATAACATATGTCTAAAGATGAATACATACTATGTCTGATACGCCTCTACTACTGACGAGTTGATGGGACAAGACCCACACTAACTCACTAAAGTCTAAAACTGAATATACTAAATATAGCTGATAAGAAGGGCCCTCAAAAGATGAGGACTCACCAACTCTGACTGGGAGATGCTAACTCTGAAGGTCTGGCTAGCGGCGGGACTGAGCTTGAATATCTGAGCCTGTATCATGAAACAATACAACATAGAGTATGTGGTCATAACGTGGAATGTACTGAGTATGCAAGGTGAGTAAAACCGCTAAGTAAAATTAGAGATCATACATATCATAAACATTTCATCATAATAGTCTAAGAGTAGGGCTTGCATGCTATTATCTGAAATCATGATTTAGCATAACTGAATGTCATTATTGAATCGAATGACCCAAAACTGAAAACTGATAATCATATGTAAAACTAAGCATTAGGTCAAACCTGCTGAAAAAATAATATCTTGACTGATGACATGCTTAACTGAAATCATGAGGAACAATGGGAGACTCATCTATAACCGACATTACCACGATAGAGCTTACGTGATGCCAACTATTATAATCAAGTGGACAGAGCTATCTAAAACCTTGCTAGGGCTAAGGACGCTACCACAATATCGATATCAAGCTGAAGGCCTCTTAGGGGCAGGGGAAGCTCACAAGGGAGGTCCCAATAATCTTAACATACCTATGTCGGCACATAGTTCTGAGGCATAGGGTTGACTGACCCTTGGCCTACTCGGTGTTAGACACTACTTCTAGATACATGCATATGCTCTCTATCATTTTTTTCAACGAAGCTGACCATCCTCTAGTGACAAAGCTGAATCATAACATACATGCATAGTATAAAATCACAATATTGTAATACCCCGAAAATCCTAAGATCAGACCCAAGAGTTGAAATGGAGAAAAATAGAATTTTCTACACCAGGTCACAGGACGAGTCGTCTAGTGACCCATCAGGAGAACCACGAGTCGTTAAATGACTCGTGGGGAGGGGTTTGACCATGACTAGAAATTTCAAATTTGGAGTGACCACGGGTGTGACCACAAGTCATGGTCAGCCCCATAATTCGTTAGGTCAATCGTGGTCAAAGGTGGTTTAAAGGATGAAGGAAAATGGCAGTGTACTAACGGGTCATCACAACGAATCATCGGGTACACCATGAGTCGTGTGGTCCCCCGTGGTGACCAAGGCAGGCAAGTTTCCAGTGCTGATCATGAAAGGTAACCACGAGTCGTCCAGTCCCTCGTTGGGACTGGCAGTGTGTTTTTCCCAGTGAATTTATTAAGGGATTTTTCGTAATTCCTAAGTTCCTAAGGCCTATACTACGTCATTTTAAGCTTAGTTAGTATTTTTTTTAAGGGGTTTTAGCTCATTCTAAATAACTCCTCTCCATGCATGCAAGACTAGAAGCTTCTTAGGGGTGATCAAGGCTAAAATCCATCAATTCTGCTTCAATTTCCTTTGGGCATTCAAGGAAGAGTGTAAGATCAAGTTACCCAGGTACGTGAGGCTATGAATGGGAGTTCCTTTCACTCCCATGCCCTAGATTCTTCTCAATTGTATGAATTCAAATTCTAGAGTTCAATTTCTATGAATCTTATGGGGTTTATTCCAATTCATGTGAAATTCTCTATGATCTACCTATGGGTCAAGTTTCATTATGTATCAAATCATGTTTCATGATCTATGGGTAGAGTTTATAACTATTTTGATTATTAAATTATAGTTTCAAATTTAATTAAACTATGCCCAATTATGCATGTTCTTATGAAAAGTCAAGTCATGATTTCACTATGATCTTGATCTTAATTAGCCCAATTATGATTTATGCTTTATGATTTTATTTCTCTCAAGTACTTATCATGGATTTATGAAATGTCAATTTATACATGTTTTGCAAGAATGCATGGATTTTATGATTTGCGGATTTATGACTCTTAGGCCCTTGTTCATGGCTAATCATGTATTTTAAATGAGGATCAATGATGTTATTATTTATTCAACCATAAACTTCATGAACGATTTTACAGTTACTATACGAGCCCTAATGTGCATGTTTTGGGAGCAGTATCTAGCACAGAGTAGCCTGGCGTTCAAAGGAATACGTCTAGTATCTCAAAACTATGTGCCACCGTAGGTTTATATATATATATCCAAATGTTAATGGATCCCCTCTTCATGATATCACATACTAGACGTCCCTTGTGTGGAAAGCCTGAGACGGCTTTGCCCACTTGAGTGAGATAGTTGGGGCATCATGTAAGTCTCTATCATGATGGTGTCAGTTATGAAGAGTCCTCCTATTGTTCCTCATGATTTATGCATGGTATTGTTTATGTTACTTTGGCTCAAGTCATGTTTAATGAATCTTTTCTCCTATTATCATGATTACAACTGATTTATGAATATTTTGAAAACCTTGAGCCCTTATATTACATTATAATATTTACATTATGATCATGTTGCCCTACTCTTATGAACTCTTATGTATTTTAACTATCCGTTTTACTTACCTTGCATACTTGGTACATTCCAAGTACTAACCGCATACTCTATTCTATATCGTTTCATGATACAGGTCCGAGGGATCAGTCTCAGCTGTATCTTTAGTTCTACTTCCCTTTCAGACCTGTCCTGCTAGCATTGGTGAGTCCTCATCCTTCAAGGACATTTAATATCTGTAGTTGTTATGTTTCTTTTAGTTTCAGACTTATCGAGTTAGTTGGGGATGTTGTCCCATCAACTCATCAGATATGTTAGAGGCTTTCGGACGTTATGAAGAAATCATCTTGTCATGTATGATTCTATTCTAGTTTGATTCATATGCAGAATTCCACAATTATGTATGCTAAATTTCAGCTTTATTATGTTGAGTTTATACATTATATTCATGTCATGGGTCGACTTAGAACCTCTCGGGGTTCCTCGTCCTGTGTCTCAATTCGGGCCCTAGCTCGAATCGTGAAAAACATGAGGAGCCTTGGGCTCAAACCATACCACAAGTTGAAAAGAGTGGGAGTCTAGACTCCAAAATCATGTGGTAAGTTAATAACACGAAATTTAGATAAATCATGAAACATACTTGATCATCTAGGCTTGCCCAATACTTAAACATGCTTGAAGTAGACTTTGATTACTGAAAATATGAACATAGACATGGCTATTTCAAATTATACGTTCATCATGAACATCTCATCATAACAAGAAGCATAGATCAAAATCTCATTTTCTCATGAATTTCCGTAGATGATCATCTTACTTGTAAAACTTTGAAATCATAATTTGTAATTGAAAATATTATAAAACATTCCCATAAATAGTAATTCAACATTAGACACATGCATAGAGATTACCCATGATAGATACTTAGAGAATTCACAAGTTGGTTTAAAACCCCATAGATTCATCAATCTTAGAAATCATATGAAATTGAAGAGAGATTGGGCATGGGAGTGGATGGATACAACCATTCATAACCCTACATACTTGGGAGAATCTGATTTCATAACCCTCTTGGGAGCCAAAAGGAATTTGGGGAAGAACTTGATGAATCTAAGCTTGATCACCCCTTAGAACTACTAGGCTTTCATGCATGGAAAGGAATAGGCTTAGGATGAGCTAAACCCTCTTAAAAAACGCTTATCAGAGCTTAAAATGACGTAGTTTAGGTCTTAGGAACTTAGAAATTATGAAAAAGCCCTTAACAAATTCGCAGGGAAATACTCACTGTCAGTCACAACTAGGGACTTGACGATTCATCGCCAACACCATGACTCATGTTCTACATTCGTGGCCAACACTGGGAACTTATCTTTTGAGGGTTACCACTAGGGACACCACGAATCATGGTGACCAAGTCGTGGCCAGCACTGCCCAAATTTTCCACTTCAAGCCAACCTCTGACCACGAGTGACCTAATGACTCGCGGCCTCACCCGTGGTCAACCCCAAATCCAAAAATCCAACCAAGTTCACCCTTCACTCCACGAGTCACCTAACGACTTGTGGTGCACCTCACAGGTCACTAGATGACTCGTCCTGTGACCTGGTGCAGAAAATCCTATTTTCTCCATTGCAACCCTCGGGTGTGATCTTAGGGATTTCGGAGTATTAAAATATGAGGAGCTTAGGAAAGCTTAGCATCATTATAAAAAGTTTAGAAACTTTCAGGAAAAATCCTTTAAAACTTGAAAAAAATAGTCCAGTACTTAGGACATATAAATCAAGGATAATTGCTTAAAAAGAACGATGAAGAACTTCTCTTTAACTTGAGTTACTCTCTAAAAAATATTCGATATTAATCATTTCATAAGAAGTTAACACTTTACTGGCCTTTCATCTACTTAACACAAACTGACATAAACAACTTTATTTATAACTCTTTCATTAAACATCTTTAGAATAGGGTAAATCTTTCTAGCCATTTGAATAAATCATTCACAATCGTAACCCTTATCATCTAAGTTAACAACCTTTAGCTCTACTTTCCATATTTTCTAATTAATTATTTACTCTCGTGTTCACTATTCCAGCAATTCTTATACGCACTCACCTTTGTACCTAATTGTAACACCCCAAGAGTTTCTAAGACTAGATCCAAAACTAGTGAATTAAGATATTTTAATGCCCCAAACTTTTAGGCTAAGTTTGGAACCATTCTAGATGTATGGATAGGTCCAAGCCCAATAAATTCTATGGATAATATGTTTTAATATTAATACCCAAGTGTTAGAATTGAAATGGATGCAAATTAAGGTCATACGGAACTTCTAGCACAAAGTTGAGTTGAGAACCTTTTTGCCGATTGAGTTTTTGTACAAGTTCTAGCAAGGGTCCAATTATAACGACTAAAGATCACATTTTACAAAGTGTTTTTGGGTGATTCAATATATCAAATTGAATATCTTTGAGTCTTCTTTCTAACACATCTGACCTTGCATCAATCGAAGTTTGGAGTAAAAAGTTATGAGCAATTTGGTGAAATTGCATCAGCCTCATAGAACGATTCGTTAGGTGACTCATTAAGTGACCCCTTGGGTGGCCAAAATTTCTGGAAAACTTCATTTTCACAGGGGACTTCACGACTGGTCAAGTGACTCGTTAATTCACCTCACGAATCATTAAGTCACTTGTTAAGTGACTCGTTACGTGGCGAAATTTGGCAAAAATTTTAGTAGACTTCACGGATTGGACTCACGACTCATTCAGTACCTCATGACTCATGATGTCCCTCGTGAGGATTGGCAGAGTCCCTTTTCCTGTGAAATTTTAGGGGTGTTTTCGTAAAATCCTATGTTCCTAACTTCTAAACTACGTCGTTTTGAGTATTATTTGAGGTGTTCTAAAGGGTTTCTTCTAGTCTAATCTCTCATTCTCTTAAGATACTCTCTAGAACCCTTCTTTCTCCTCTCTCCCAATGTTCAAGGATTCTTCAAGGGATTATTCAAAGACTACTAGGGGTTCAAGTGGGAGATTCTTCAAAGCAGGTATGCGGGTCTTTCAACAAGGATATTCTTCCATCCTTGTGTCCCAAAATATTTTTTATTAAAAACCCAATTTCAACAAATCTAGAAAAGCATGATCTAGGGTTTTGTGTTATGGGTAAATTTCTTTTACATTCTTCATAAATGTTAATATCTACTGCGATTATATAATCATTTGGGATACAATTAATGGTTTGTCTTAAATTGTGGAATATAAGTTAGGAATGCAAGAGTTTAACATGTTCCTCATCAATTGGCTTGAATAGTGAATGAGACTTGTTGATTGTCCACTTAATTTATCGTAGTAGTTCATATCTATGTTCAAATCATGTGAATCTCATCTTATCATCCCTAATAACCCAATTATGACATTGATTAATATGTTGAGATGAGTTTGGAGTTATGGTCTTGAGCAATTGAAAGAAAATTTTGTATTATCGCTATGTTTTCGATTAAATTGATTGGGTAGGAAGTGAATCTATGAAAATGGCTAATTATTGCATATTTCTCATGAATTGGAGTAAATCATGAAATGGGCTTGTGAAATAAAAATGAATGCTCTTTCCATGTTTCATTGTAAATAATGAGATATGAGTTAAATGTACAAGTTGTTAGTAAATCTAAATAAATGAAGCCATGCATCTTTTATGGAGTATGTGTTGAATCTATTAATCATGCATGATCTTATGGTAGATGTTGAATGAGATAAATTCGGGATTTGGAATGTCATGACAGTATAATGCACAATATGAATCTATAGAATGCTCGTTAGCGTAAGATGCTTGTGATAATTATTGATTTGACTCCATGATGAAATGAATTATGGTGATAAAGCATGAGAATGATATTGCAACTATTGGTCTTGTTGTTATTAAAAAGTAGCCCCAATCCTTTCGAAAAGAATGTTATGTGATGAAAATCAGTTAATGTACTTATCTCTGATTAGCTGTTGCAATTTAGATTAGCGATAGTCAGTCGGGATTCTCGTTAGAAAGAAGGTCTCCCTAGTCAGTCAGGATTCTCATTAGCAGAGAATGTTTTCCTAGTCAGTCGTGATTCTTGTTAGTGGAGAATCTTTTCCCAGTTAGTCGGGACTCACATCCCTAGCTATTAGCCGTGCATGTTTCTCCTTAGTCTGTCAGGACTAACATACCCTAGCCAGTCGTGACCCTCTATATCAGAGCATTTTCTCCCTTTTTCTGTTAGTGATTATCTCTAGCAAGAATGTCATCCTTTCATAGTTAGAGACCCTCTTGATATAAGTCACGGCATCGCAGCTCTGTATTATTTTTGATTATTACTTTTCCGCATCAGTTGATCGTATAATAATGCATGTTCTTATAATGTGATTATGAGGATATGAATATGTGAATCTCATATAAGGTTGTCGTATCTCATTTTAGTTACATTACTATTATCATGATTTTATATTACTTTCTTCTTGTATATATTCATGAGTTAGTTGATTACGTTTCCTGCATACTCAGTACATTTCAAGTACTGACGGCACACCTCTTGTGCTATATCATTTCATGATATTGATCCAGGACTCCAGGTTCAGCCGCGTGGTTAGCTACACTTCTCTTTCTCCCCAGTTGTTAGTGGTGAGTCCTCATCTTCCAAGGACGTGGTTTATGTTCTTATTTTCTCATGTTTTAGTTTTCAGACTTTAAGAGTTAGTTGGGGGCTTGTCCCAGTAACTCGTCAGTTTAGTAGGAGGCTTTCAGACTTTTTTTAGACAAATTCAGCATTGTAACTAAGTGTTATTAAATTGTTCTTATGGTTTATATAATAGATTCTTGTTATTAGTTTCTAATTATTATGTTGTTAGTCATTTTTTATGTTAAGTGTATGCGATGATTATGCCATGGGTCGACTTGGATCCTTTCGGGGTTCCTTGTCCCGTGTTACAGCTAGGGTGTAAACTCGGGTCGTGACAAACTTGGTATCAGAGCAGAGGCTTAGAGTGTCCTAGGGTGTCTGAGATCCGCGTTACGTAGAGTCTTCTTCATGGGTGTGAAGTGCGCCACACTTATGACGAAGAGGCTACGATACATTTAGGAATGTTCCCTTTTCTTCATGATTCTTATCGTGCATAGAGTATGAAGCTCTAAACAGTTCTTTTCCCTGACTCGTGCCTTACACGCTCGCAGATAATGCCTCTAGACGAGCGAATGGAAGAAGACGTGGTAACGACCGCCAATAGGTACCACCGGCCCAGGCAGACCCAATGGATGATCATGTTACTCATGCTGAGTTCCAAACAACCTTTCACATATTGGCGCAGGCCCTAACCGCTCAGATTATCCAGCAAGCAAGGGCCCGTGCTCCTCAGAATGGGAATGAAGCGATGGCAATAATAAGGAATTTTCTTCGGATGAACCCACCAGAATTCTTAGGGTCAAAAGTGGATAAGGACATGTATGAGTTCTTGGAAGAGATTCAGAAGATTACTCACATCATGGGAGTGACAAGAAATGAGAGCGCGGACTTAGCCTCCTACCAGTTAAAGGGAGTTGTTTATATCTGGTATTGTCAGTGGAGAGATAGCCGGGGAGTTGGAGTGGGTCCCATAGGTTGGGATGAATTTATGACAGCGTTCTTGGATAGGTTTTTCCCTCAAGAGTTGAGGGAGGCAAAGGTGGCAGAGTTCATTAATTTGAAACAAAATGACATGACTTTCCAGGAGTATGCGTTGGAGTTCACTCAGCTATCCAAGTATGCGCTGGAAATGGTAGCAGACCAACGGGCCCGAGTGAGCAAGTTTGTGAATGGAGTGTCATACTCCTTTCTCAAAGAATGCAGGACTGCCATGTTGCACCGGGACATAGACTTCCCATGCTTGGTGATATTTTCTCAGTAAATGGAAGTAGAACAAGTGAAAGAAAAAGAGAGAGAGGCCAAGAGGGCTAGGACTGGAGACCTAGAGTTCTCCCATCAGAGGTCGAGTGTCAGATATCATTCACATTACTAGCAGAAATCAACAGCCCCAACACCTTCGACAACCAGTGCTCCGTATCAGCCCAGAGGAAGGGAGATTACATACCCATTGTGTATGAGCGGTGGAAAGCACCACTTGGGAGTATGCATGGCTGGCTTAGATGTTTTTTTTGGTATGACAAGGCGGGCCATATGCACCGAGATTGCGCAACGGCTAAGCAAGGAGATAGCAGATTCTCGACCACTTCTTCAGTAGCTCTGATAGCCCGCCCATTTCAGTAGGGTGCATCCTCTAATCCGGGTGGCGGCATCGTCGAAACCGCTCCTATGCTGTAACAGCCCATCAGGATAAGGTCAAGGTGCCGGTAGTGGCCACAGGTATGTTGTGAATCTTGTGTTATCCCTTATATGTTGCCAACCTCAGTACTGAATAAGAAGCTCTGTTGTGATTAAGAAAAGAGATTGTCGATATGTAATGTGAGTAGCTGTTAGTGTAAGGCTTGCGGTGGAGGTTAAAAGTGAAAGAGGAGTTAAGAATTAGTAATGTAACCTGATCTGAAGAAAGATTCGGGAGCCTTAGAATGATGACTTTAAGCTAAGGGGGAGATAATGATTATGTGAAGCAAGTCGTACCTTGACAATGCTCATAAAAAAGTTTCAGCTTTTAGCAGTTGCAGTATATCAATCTCTTCGAGGTTCAAATAATTTCCCTTGTGTTTAAGTTGAAGTTAAAAATGGTGTCTATTCCTATGTACAAATCCCCGACGTTTAGAGGTAACCGCTTCAGACAGCGATGCCAGTCTTTCTCTATGAATCCCTTATGCTTATTTTCGTGTTAAGAATAAGTTATGTGTGTTAATTCATGTTTTCCCGTGTAGTCAGCTCGAACTCAATCTTTAGAAGTTGTTTGTTAACTTAGTAGAGTAAGATTATCTCATGTATGTGATTAGTTTTAGATGTCGGGAATAACTAGTGCTCATGAAATCCTTACCCTCAGTTAGATTAGATATTGTGAATTCCAGCTTAGTATTGAGAAGTAATTTGAGAACAAAGAATCAGTCTGTATCAGTTTAGTGTCAGTTAAAGGGGAAGAATCCTTCTCAGTTTTCTACCTAGTTCCATGTCAATTCCATGTATTTCAGAACCTCTCATGTCTTAGCATGCATGTATGATTCAGATATTTAGTTCAGCTGTGCAAGATCAGCCTGGAGTCAGATACTCCATCAGTTTTAGTTGTAAATGTTCAGTATTTGTGATATCAGTTCTTTCCTCAATTCTTGAGCATGTTTAGCCTACATTCGAGGATGAATGTTCCCAAGGGGAAGATATTGTAACACCCCAAGAGTCTGTAAGACTAGATCAAAAACTAGTAAGTTGAGATATTTCAATGCCCCGGACTTTTGGGCTAAGTTTGGAATCGTTCTAGATGTATGGATAGGTCCAAGCCTAATGAATTTTATGGATAATAGGTGTTAATATAAATACCCAAGTGTTAGAAGTGCAATGGATGCAAATTAAGGTCATAAGGAACTTCTAGCACAAAGTTGAGTTGAGAACCTTTTTAACAATTAAGTTTTCGTACAAGTTCTTGCAAGGGTCAACTTATAACGACTATAGATCCCATTTTGTAAAGTGTTTTTGGGTGATTCAATATATCAAATTGAATCCCTTTGAGTCTTCTTTCCAACGCATCTGACCTTGCATCAATCGGAGTTCGAAATAAAACGTTATGAGCAATTTGGTGACACTGCATCAGCCTCATAGAACGATTCGTTAGGTGACTTGAGTCACCTAACGACTCGTTAAGTAACCCGTTAGGTGGCCAAAATTGCTGGAAAACTTCATTTTCATGGGGGACTTCATGACTGGTCAAGTGACTCATTAAGTCACCTCACGACTCGTTAAGTCACTCGTTAAGTGGCGAAAATTTCAGTAGACTTCAACAATTGGACTCACGACTTGTTCAGTACCTCACGACTCGAGATGTCCCTCGTGAGGACTGGCAGAGTTCCTTTTCCTACGAATTTTTAGGGGTGTTTTCATAAAATACTATGTTCCTAACTTCTAAACTACGTCATTTTGAGTATTATTTGAGGCGTTTTTAAGGGTTTCTTCTAGTCTAATCTGTCATTCTCTCAAGATACTCTCTCAAACCCTTGTTCCTCCTCTGTCCCAAGGTTCAAGGATTCTTCAAGGGATTATTCAAAGACTACTAGGGGTTCAAGTGGGAGATTCTTCAAAGAAGGTATGCGGGTCTTTCAACAAGGATATTCTTCCATCCTTGTGTCCCAAAATATTTTTATTAAAAACCCAATTTCAACAAATCTAGAAAAGCATGATCTAGGGTTTTGTGTTATGGGTAAATTTCTTTTACATTCTTCATAAATGTTAATATCTACTACGATTATATAATTTTTTGGGATACAATTAATGGGTTGTCTTGAATTGTGGAATATAAGTTAGGAATGCAAGAGTTTAACATGTTCTTCATCAATTGGCTTGAATAGTGAATGAGACTTGTTGATTGTCCACTTAATTTATCGTAGTAGTTCATATCTATGTTCAAATCATGTGAATCTCATCTTATCATCCCTAATAACCCAATTATGACATTGATGAATATGTTGAGATGAGTTTGGAGTTATGGTCTTGAGCAATTGAAAGAAAATTTTGTATTATCGCTACGTTTTCGATTAAATTGATTGGGTATGAGGTGAATCTATGAAAATGGCTAATTATTGCATATTTCTCATGAATTGGAGTAAATCATGAAATGGGCTTGTGAAATAAAAATGAATGCTCTTTCCATGTTTCATTGTAAATAATGATATATGAGTTAAATCTACAAGTTGTTCGTAAATATATATAAATGAAGCCATGCATCTTTGATGGAGTATGTGTTGAATCTATTAATCATGCATGATCTTATGGTACATGTTGAATGAGATGAATTCAGGATAAGGAATGTCATGATAGTATAATGCACAATGTGAATCTATAGAATGCTCGTTAGCGTAAGATGCTTGAGATAATGATTGATTTGACTCTATGATGAAATGAATTATGGTGTTAACGCATGAGAATTATATTGCAACTATTGGGCTTGTTGTTATTAAAAAGTAGCCCCAATCCTGTCAAAAAGAATGTTGTATGATGAAAATCAGTTAATTTCCTTGTCTCTGATTAGCTGTTGCAATTTAGATTAGTGATAGTTAGTTGGGATTCTCGTTAGCAAGAAGGTTTCCCTAGTTAGTTGGGATATTTTCCCCAGTCAGTCGGGATTCTTGTTAGTGGAGAATGTTTCCCCAGTCAGTCGGGACTCACATCCCTAGCTACTAGTCGTGCATGTTTCTCCTTAGTCTGTTGGGACTAACATCCCTAGCCAGTCGTGACCCTCTATATCAGAGCATTTTCTCCCTTTGACAGTCAGGGATTCTCCCTTGCAAGAATGTTCCCATTTGATAGTCAGGGACCCTCTTGATATCAGTCATGGCTTAGTACCTCTATATTATTTATTATTATTACTTTTTTGCATCAGTTGATCTTATAATAATGCATGTTCTTATAATGTGGTTATGAGGATATGAATATGTGAATCTCATATAAGGTTGTCATATCTTATTTCAGTTACATTACTATTATTATGATTTTATATTACTTCCTTCTTGTATATATTCATGAGTTATTTGATTACGTTTCCTGCATACTCAGTACATTTCAAGTACTGTCCGCACGTCTCTTGTGCTATATCATTTCATGATATAGATCCAGGACTCCAGGTTCAGCCGCATGGTTAGATACGCTTCGCTCTCTCTCCCAGCAGTTAGTGGTGAGTCCTCATCTTCCGAGGACATGGTTTATGTTCTTAGTTTCTCATGTTTTAGTTTTCAGACATTAAGAGTTAGCTGCAGGCTTGTCCCAACAACTCGTCAGTTTAGTAGGAGGCTTTCAGACTTCTTTAGACAAATTCACCGTTGTAACTAAGTGTTATTAAATTGTTCTTATGGTTTATATTAGATTCTTATTATTAGTTTCTGATTATTATGTTGTTAGTCATTTCTGATGTCAAGTGTATGCGATGATTATGCCATGGGTCGACTTGGAGCCTTTCGGGGTTCCTTGTCCCGTGTTACGGCAAGGGTGTAAACTCAAGTCATGACACTAATAGACAATCTTATCTCTTAAACCTCGTCTTGATCATATTTTAACGTTGTTCAAAGGTTCTTGAAATCAACTACGGACAAAGAGCATATAACTCATATATTACCTTAAAAGGTCTAACATTTATTCTTATCTTTCCTTTGATATTACCGCCTCTACCTTTACATATAGGTTAACTTCCTTACACATATACAACTTTCAAAGAACATGCAACGTGTCTACTTAAAACCTTAAACAATTCTCAGGAGGTTTAGATAACTCAAGAGCTCTAATAAACATATAGCAACTTTCTAAAGGCAATCCTTGCCACCTTAGCGTGTAACTTGAATGTAAGCATAAGAGTATATATATATATATATATATATATATATATATATATATATTATGATTTTCTTATAACCTTCTAACATCAAGATACTGTGTATAACCTGCCCATAAAGATGGTTCCATAGAAATATCAATAGTTTACACATTCGAGTTCTATTTTCCAAGTTTAACGTATTGCTAATTAAGAAATGCGTTAATTAGTTGCTTAGCTTAAGGGCGAGGGATTTGGGGACCTTCTCATGGCCCCAGATACCTTAAAACATGCATATAATAGGGTAGCAAACTATTGCAAGGAAATTCCATTTCGTCACCCTCGTTAGCCATTATTTAGTTAAAATCGATTTCAACTATTAGGTTCGTCCGCGTGTCGTCGCCTTGCCATGTTTACCAATTTTCTTAGAAACCATGATGTGAAACATATTTTACACTACAAATACACAACGTAATATAAAGTACAGCTCAGTGCCTATGTTGAGGGGACTTTAGACGTAATTTACAACTATGACCATAATCGAGGGCAATTGTCCTCCTCATTTTACATTCATGTGTTCCAACTATTTAGCTAATACTTAACTTAACACCAAGTAATTCTAACAACTGGGAAGAACCATAATATGCTACTACATAAGCTTAAGTACAGAGGAATGTCGATTCATCCTCGGCATGAATTCGTTCTTGAAAATCAAGAGACAAAGAGCGCCTTATATACCTTGTTCCGACGAGTTTTCCTAAATCACTTCTTTCCTCCAACAACAATGTTTAGTCTTATTCAATTCCTTGAAGTTATACCCATGTAAAAAGTCTGGTTTGAGCCAATTTCCTAGCTGAAACGTCATCCCAACAACAGCCATAACAACAATACAAAATAACATTTCAATACTTTGTCCTAACTTGTTTCCACAACCTTTAAGGGGAAAAATGAAAGGGTGAACTTACCTATATTTTTTTGTGATCACTCCCCAGCATAAAAGGGGTATATTCCCAGCAAAACACAGCTGTATCAACCTCCAAAGATGTGCAGAAACTTCACCCAAAAACACACCAAAAATGAGCCACAAAACCAACTTCAACTTCTAGCTTTAGCTAAGGAAATTCTTGCAAGTTTAATAGTTAGAAATGGTTACCCTTTTCTTGTCTTCTACTCCTACTAATATGTAGTATCTACGAATTTTAACATGGTTGCAAACACAGCAGCTTCACTGCCCAAAGCATGACAGAAACTTCAGCTAAACACACATAAAAAAAAAAACAACCTACTCTAACTTCCAATGTTCAAGCTTTTAGCTAAGATTTTTTGTAAGTTTAATGGTAGAATCCTTGCCTCCTTCCTTCAATCCAACTATTAACAAAAGGGAGTATATATATGCATTTAGTACTGCTCCAAAAACGAAGAAAAAACATCATAAACATGCTGCCAAACGCAGCAACAAGACTCACAGATGCCTCTCTTCAACTTTGCAATGATCTTCTTCACTTGGCTTGAATTTTTGGTTGATGATTTTCCTTGATTTATCTTGGTTCTTGGCCGTAAAATACATAGAGAAGTGTTTCCTAAGCAGAATTTGGATAGGAATGATATGATTTGACCATAAAACAACTTAAATAAATAGGGGTAGGGCGATGAAGGCGGTGCTTACATCACTGCTTAATGGGACTTTAGTAAAATGCCAATAACTTTTTATTCCAAACTCTGATTGATGAGAGGTTTGATATTATGAAAACTAGACTCAAATATCTTTAATTTGATAGGTTTTAGGACTTATAACTCATTGTATATCGGAAGATATAATCATTTAAAATTGACCCTTACTTGTGAACTTCACATACTCTTCGCTTTTCCTTTCGTACATGTTTCCCTTCTCACCTAAAATCAATATACAGCCCATGCATCCCTTAACATGACATAAAAACATCAAATAATCACTAAAAAAATTTGGGGTGTAACAACTTTTCCTCTATTGCCTCTCCTATGTCCAGATTGACATAGAACAGAGTCAAATTTTAGTAGTATGATGCTTGGGAAAAGAGTTCTCAGGAGTTAAAAGACTCGGCTCACAACTGCCCCAGTTTTGACTCAACTAGAAGGTTCAAATGGGTTCGTGATTTACTGCAATGCCTACAGAATTAGCCTTGGTTGCATGCTGATACAACATGTTAAGGTTGTATCCTATGCTTCTAAATATGTCAAGGCTCATAAGAAGAATTACCCGACCCATGATCTTGAGTTGGCAGCGGTAGTTTTTTCCTTAAAGATTTGGAGGCACCACCTCTATGGTGTTCATGTGGATGTGTTTATTGACCATAAAAGCCTATAGTAAGTGTTCAGTTAGAAGGATTTGAATCTTCATTAGAGGAGATGGCTTGAGTTGCTAAAAGACTATGATATGAGCATCTTGTATCATCCGGGTAAAGCCAATTTACTAGCCAACGCCCTCAGCTGATTATCAATGAATAATGTTTCTCACCTTGAAGATGATAAGAAAGAGTTGGTTAGAGATATTCACAAGTTGGCTCATTTGGGAGTTCATCTGTTGATTTAGCTAAAGATGGAGGTATAGCTCAGAATGGTTTAGAGTCTTCCCTTGTGATGGATGTATCAAAGCAAGGTGATGATTCAATACTGCTTGAGTTGAAGGAAGAAGTCCTCAAGAAAGAGGTGGAAGCTTTCTCCAAAGGGGGAGATCGTATTCTTCACTATCAAAATCGCTTGTGTGTTCCGGATGTAGATGGTTTGAGGCAACATATATGATGGAAGCCCACAATTCTCGATATTCTATTCATCTATGTGCCACTAAGATGTATCATGATCTACGAAAAGTCTATTGGTGGAATGGTATGAAGAGGGATATCACAAAATTCATGGCTAAGTGATTGCTAGCAAGTTAAAGTTGAACACCAAAGACCAGGAGGTATGACTTAAGATATTAGCATTCCTACTTGAAAGTGAAAAAGAGATAAATATGGACTTTATCACATGTTTACCTCGAACATGCCACCGGCATGATTCGATATGGTGGTTATAGACCGAATGACTAAGTCAGCAGCCTGTTAAGATTATAGATTCAGTTGAGGGCTATGCTAGACTTTACACTCTTGAGTTATTCAAGTTGCATGGAGTCCTTTTGTCCATTATTTCTAATAGATGGGTACTCAGTTCACCTCACATTTTTTGAAGTCCTTTCAGAAAGGTCTTGGCACTTAGGTTAAGCTTCGCACAACTTTTTACCTACAAACAGATGGTCCATCTGAGTAGACTATTTAGACTCTAGTGCATATTTTGAGAGCTTGCATGATCAATTTTAAAGGTATTTGGGATGATCACTTTCCCCTCATTGAGTTTGATTATAATAACATTTATCAATCTAGCATTCAGATGGCCCCATTTGAGGCACTTTATGACAGGAGGTGTAGATCTCCTATAGGATAGTTTGAGGTTGGTGAAGTTATGTTGAGGCTTGATTTAGTTCATGAGGCTATGTAGAAAGTTCAACTTATTAGAGAAATGCTGAAAACACTCAGAGCAATCAAAAATCGTATGTAGATGTGAGGAGAAGAAAACTAGAGTTTGTTGTTGATGATTGGGTTTAGTTAAAAATCTCACCCATAAAAGGAGTGATGAGGTTTTGTAAGAAAGTAAAACTTAGTCCCCACTATATTGGTCCTTATAAGATCTTGAGGTTCCTCAACAAAGTTCCATATGAGTTGGATTTGTCTATGGAGTAGCATCAGTACATCCTATCTTCCATGTGTCTTTGTTGAAGAAGTGCCTTGGTGATCTGATCTCAGTTGTGCCCTTGGAAAGTGTAGGTATGAAGGATAGTCTCTCTTATGAAGAGTTTTTGATTGAGATTCGTGACTATCACGTTCATAAGTTGAGGAATAAAGAAGTCACTTCAATGAAAGACACTTTAATTAAAATTCCTGTGGAGGAACCAACTTGTAGAGGGAGCTACTTAGGAAGAAGAAGTAGACATCATGGCCAAGTATCCTCACCTCTTTCCTTCCAATTTAGCTCCATCATTAGGTAATAGTTTCCTCCTTAAAATTCTATTCAGTTCCATTTCCCTCTGTTGCTCTCATGTCTTAGTCTGCATGCATATTTCATGAAATCAGTCTAGCTATGTAACTTAGTCCAGTGTTAGTCACTCTATTAGTATTCAGTATTGGGATTGCATCTTTTTCCTTGTCCTTTTAGCTTATTTAGTATCCTTTTGAGGATGAATGTTCCCAATAAGGAGATATAATACCCCATAAGTTCTTAAGATCAGACTCCAAACATGAAGTAAAAACTGGTAGGAAAATTGAGATTCTCTCACAAAGCGAGTCATAGAACGACTCGTCATGTGGGACCATGAATCATGGAGTGACTCATGGAGATCAATCAAAAGCCTTCAAAATCCCAGTCTCAGTGACTCATTGGTACACTCAATGACTGGTTAAGTGTCACGTTCTAAGCAACCTAGTCAAAGTCCTGAAACTTGACATATTCTTCCCAGAAACCACGAGCCAAGTGATGATCCATTATGAAAAAGGATGGATCGTCCTGTCTGGTTGTGAGATGAGAACCAAAAAGTTGAAAAAAAGGCATCAGTGACCATGAGAAGCCACCATGGGTCGTGGTCAGATCTAATGACTCATGGTGACAACTCGTCGTCACCGGGCGACAGTTTTCAGACCATTTTCTTAAGGGTGTTTTAGTCCTTTCCCACTCTTTTAACTCCTAAAATATGTCGGTTCGGGCTTTTTTAGAATGGGACTAAAGGGAATTAGTCACATTTTTCTCTCATTCTCTCTGAAATTCTCAAAAACAATATGATAAAACATTAAATTCTCTCAAGTCTAAGGCTAGGGTTCTTCTCCAAAAGCTCTAAGATTCAACCTCTAACAAGGAATTCTCCTACTCTAGGTATGTGAGAATTCAAAAAGGATTATCCTTTCACCCTTGTGTCCCTAATACTTTCAAAAAACCTAGAAATTCAATCATGACTTAGGGTTTTTCAATCAATTTATGAATTCTCTGATTATCTCAACGTTTCAAGATTTCCATAAATCTAAGTGAAATTCATGATTTTATATTCAACTATATCTATACTTCATGACCATGATTTTTCCATGATTTAAAGTCAGTCTACATGATTACCATTGCTTCAGAAAAGTGTCTAACTATAAGAATATGATTTTATCATGATTTAAGTATAAATGTTTTCACAGTGTTATTAGTTCCTGTAGACTTTCAGAGCAGTTTCAGATAAAGTAGTTCTGACTTAGTCTTAGGGAATTCATTTTTGAGCTATCAATATATATGTTCAGTCAAGAGTAGTACTTAGCACCAAGTACCCGGGGTTCAGCGCATCCAAGTCTCAAAACTACGTGCCATCGTAAGTTATTAGCCTGAATGGGCATTAAGTTAGTGATCACATCAGCCCTGCCTTTATACCCTAGCAAGGTATATTGGGTCCTATCAATGGGGTGTATACATCGAACTCCACGTTTAGCTACGTGGTTATATATCGGTTGATAGGCTCTCACACAGTATAGTGCAATTCAGTTTAGTATAATTTCAACCATAGTCGCACTTAGCTTTCAGTGCATGTGCATGACCCTCAAATCAGTTTTATTTTTACTTTTATTATGTATTCTCATACTACCATTTCCTATCAGTATATATGCATCTTAGATAGGGTCATTATACTTCAGTTCAGTTTATGACTTTAGTTATGCTTTTAAGATTTATTAGCATGCTTTGTACTTCAGTTTCACATCTCATATATCCAGTACATTCAAAGTACTAACCATATACTTCTTATGCTATATTGTCTTATGATATAGATTTAGGTACTCAGACTTACCACGCAGGTAGACACATTCAAGAACCAGCTTAGCGATCATTTGGTGATTCCGCATTATTCGAGGGACAAATTTATGTATATGTTTGTTGTTCTTAGTCTTTTTTTTAGTTTTAGACTTGTAGCATTAGTTGGGAACTTGTCCCAGCATCTCATCAGTTAGTAGAAGCTTTCAGATAGAGTATTAGTGTTTTTAGCTTTATTACTTAGATTATCTATCTATTTAAACTCAATTTATTTCATGACTTATAAATTATTATTCTTACAAACTAAGTTAACATCCATGCAGTCATTATTTATTCAGATTATGTTAGTAATATACCATGCCATGAGTTAGCTTCGGGTCGCTTGTGGCTCTAGGTGCTGTGTCACGTCTAGGATATAGTCTTGGGTCGTGATAGGTTCTAAGTACCGTGTCACTTCCACGGTATAGACTCAGGTTGTGACAGTACTGATGCAAATGGCATGAAGCTGTGAGCCAACGTCTAGACACGAACAAACAGGCAACTCATATATGTGAAATATGGATTAGGTAATTAAGTGGAAATAACTTGCAAAATAACATTTGTTAAACCAAAAAGTGCTATTCACGCCAAAAATAATGTGTAATACAAAAGATTGCCCACTGATTGTATGTCTATGAAGCCTTTATGAATTAGAGTACATAGATTTGGGCGGGACAAGGTCTCAGGCCTGACCTCTATCAAACTAGACAATCTGAGATATGTTAATCCCTAGAATAGAAAGGGGCTCACCAAAATCTAAATTGGGTTGGCCTACTGAGTGGCTCATCCGCAAGTCTCTAAACCAGAGGCTAAATTATAAAACAAAGCGGCGCCCCCAGCATGGAGGGGCATTAGTACATGGAATCATATTGTATATAAGAAGACAAAAACAAGTGAATAGAAACCAACTGGGAAGGGAAGAACCAAACATGAGAAATAATAGTTAGGCATGCACAAAATTTTTTAATGAATTCAGGAACATGAAATATGCAGTTAGCTCTCAATTAAAAATGCTACAATGACATTCTTTTAACAACTTCAACTAGAAATAGATTTTAAGTCAAAACAACTTAAATTATTGTGGAGGTTCATAGAGTAACCAATTAGTACATCATGCTTGTATGGAGTCCGGCCCCTCGGGCCTGACTAGCTAACCCTACCAAACTACCTTGCTGGGTAAAAGGCCTGAATTGACTAGCTAGAAAGTTATCTAAATCATTCTACTCACTTTCGAGGGTATAGTGAAGTGCATGAGATTGAATACGCTTATCCTACATCGGCAAAAGAGATCATTTTTCCCTACCTAAATAATATGTCAAAAGAAGAAAGTGAATTTATAAAAGAAAAAACTATATTTAAAATAAATCTGTTTTCCCAACAAATAAACTATTTAAAGAACGAGATAAAATTTAAACGGATTGAATCCGCTTTAAAACATCCAAAGGTAGAATCCAAAATTAAAAGCCCATATGAATTCATAGAATGAGAACTCTGTTCAGAATTTCCTAATGCCTTTTGGTATAGGAAAGCCATATTATTGAGTTACCATATATTGAGGGATTCAATGAAAAGAATATCCCTACTAGGACAAGACCTATTCAAATGAATCAAGAGCTAATGGAATATTATAAAAAGGAAATCAATGATTTACTTGATAAAAAGATTATTAGACCTTCCAAGTCACAATGGAGTTGTTCGGCATTCTATGTCAATAATAGTGCTAAAAAAGAAAGAGGGGCCTCAAGGCTAGTCATTAATTATAAGCCCCTTAACAAAGTTTTAAAATAGATCAGGTACCCAATACCCAATAAAAGAGATCTTCTTAAAAGGACGTATAAAGCTAATATTTATACTAAGTTTGATATGAAATCGAGATTTTGGCTAATACAAATAGCATAAAAAGATAAATGTAAAACTGCTTTTAATGTACCTTTTGGACAATATGAATAGAATGTAATGCCATTCGGATTAAAAAATGCACCGTCTAAATTTCATAATATAATGAACAACATATTTAATCCACATAGTCATATTTCTATAGTTTACATAGATGATGTTTTAATATACTTAGAAGATATTGACCAACACTTCAAACATATCCAAACCTTTTTAAAGGTTTTTAAACAAAACGGATTAGTAGTAAGCACTAAAAAGATTAAGTTATTCTAGACTGCTATTGGATTCCTTGGTCATGACTTATATCAAGGAACCTATAAACCCATTTGTAGAGCCATAGAGTTCTCATCCAAATTTTCAGATGAATTAATTGATAAAACTCAGCTTCAGAGATTCTTAGGAAGTCTCAATTATGTTGCAGATTTTATTCCAGATATTAGACAGGTTTGTAAGCCTCTTTATTAGCGTCTTACGAAGGATCCAGTCCCATAGGGATTTGAGCAAACAGAGACAGTCTGGAAAATAAAATCAATAGTTCAAAAACTTTCATGTCTAGGGATACCACATCCAGAGGCATTCATGATAGTAGAAACTGACACCTCAGACATAAGATATGGAGGCATCCTTAAGCAAAGAATCTCCCTAGAAAACCCCAAACAATTAGTAAGATTCACTTCAGGAATCTGGAATAATACTCAAAAAAATTACATCACCATTAAAAAGGAAATTCTAGCTATAGTGTTATGTATCACAAAATTTCAAGGCGATTTAATAAATAAAGAATTTTTACTACGAGTAGACTGCAAAGCAGCCAAAGATGTTTACAAAAAAATGTAAAATATCTAGTTTCTAAACAAATATTTTCCAGATGGCAGGCTTTGTTATCCAGCTTTGATTTTCAAATCGAATTTATGAGGAGAAAATAATTCTCCTCCCAGAATTTTTGACTAGGAAATTTCTACAAGAAACTAAATAAGACCCAGAACACCAGGTATAAGGCCCTTGAGACCTCTATTTTAGACCTTTAAAACAAAAGAAATAATGAAAAGACCCTTCAAAGAAGAGGAAAAACCAAAAGTAGAAAATAGATATTCAGTTCTGGCAGAATTCCCATCTTTGCCAAAAGATACTATTATGTCCCCATTAAAGAAACCCATAATCAGTCAGACCGGATTACAACCATTAAAATCAGTTTTTAAAGGAGACTCTTCATTAGGCGACATAACTATCTCTATCAAAACAAAGGATGACCATGAAATGAAGCCACCAGAGACATACTCTCTAGTGGCTTCATTTCATGGTCATCCTTGGCGGTTCTGCCAGCGACTCCTGAAAAGAAAATGGAGAAAATTATTCCAAATAAACAGCAGTTTGAGTTAACAGTTTTACAGGTACTGCTGATCATGGCCCTCGATAAAAAATATGAAGGTTTTGGAGTACTAGAGTTATTAAAACCCTGCTAGACAAAGTGAAATTATGTGGAGACAGATGATCCCATAAAACCCGAAGGTATTATGAGTTCATTTTAACAGACACCAATTCTGTAAAAATTGAGCATAAATTAAAATGTCCAAATAATCCTGACAATATTCAATACTTGAAGTTCACAATTAAAAGAATTTTAAGTCCGTTTGAATGGTTTATAGATCATTTACATACACCCATTCCCCTATAAAGAGCCCATAGACCCCAGACATACAACTTGTATGATTATAAGGCAGCATGTATAACTTTATGTATCTAAGGCTCAATACTCACTCTTGATTGTTAAGTATTTAGAAAATATGAAAAGCATGATCATCCCCAGATGGTTTTATGAATGGTGGAACCAATTCAGAGGAAATAAACAATTATTGTCAAAACATTTTCATAGTTTGAAAAATTTCAGGTAGAGCCAAATATTTCTACCCTACCAGAAAATATTAAATTTTGTAAGTTTTTTATTACAAAAAGAATTTCATACATTATCAGCTGGTCCTTTGATATTCTTGAATTTGAAAGGATTAAGTATCTGAGTAAGACCATCAAAATTAAAAGCTGGGCATCAATACCCCAGGAAGGTAAGGAAACTTCAAGTTCTTCATTACGACAGGATTCCCAATTGTCCAACGAAGAATTAAAGAAGTCTCCAACAGACCTTGTCAAATTTGGAAAAGGATACCCAACAAAAACAAATAATGGAATTATTAGATACTGCATCCTCTCATACAAGTGAACCGAGCAATGGAGACATGCTAGATCCACAAGGGATAACTCAAGCTTATCTTCTCAACTAAAGAAGACGGACAGACTACCCTTTCAGGAAAATGAAAAGCTACTACAATCAAAAGTAGTGGAACGCTCAAGAACCACCCAAAAAATAATGTAGCAAAAAGACAAGCCACATAAGGACAAAATGGAATATCTACAAACTCCCATGCAGATGAAGATGAATCTTCATCAAATTCCAAAGCCACATCAGGAAAAATATCAAATTTCAAGAAAACCAAGTTTCAAGAAGATGAAGACATCTTTTAAATAGATCGTGTCAAATTTAATTTGACACGTGTGGATACATGTAAATAGATAGCAGGTAGTAATTAGTTGACTCATCATATTGAGGTCTATTTAAGACCTTCACCTTGTATTTGTAAGGCCATTCTAAAAACACTACACTCACTTCCAAATTGCCTAAATCTCTCAATCTTCCCCTCTATGTTCTCTATATTTCCTTCTTATCAATAAACAGCTCTTTGTAAGTATCTTTTTCTTCTACTTTATTATTACTTGTAGTATTTTCTTTCATTTCGCTCCTGCCTTTGTAATTTATTTTCAAGTAATTTTATATAATCCGTTAAATGGTATCTTCATTTATATCTTTAGTTATTACAAAATCATTAATAAAGTAGATTACATTATTGCATATGTATGCCTTATGGAGTTTATAATTTAGTTTGAGTCTTTCTCCTATCACGGAGAATAACTATGTTGTACTTTTTTCAAGGTACTTAGAAGGGATTATTCCTTCAATAATGCAGTTTTGGTCTGCACCTGTATCTAATAATGCAATTTTGTGAATAGTATAATTTTTATTTATAACCAATGTGATAGGTATATTCCCGCTCTAGGCTTTAACTATTACAATAGTTTTTACTCCTGATTTACCTTCTACAGGGCTTTCCAGAGACTCAATTTCTTCTTTACCTTTTTCTAATTTTTATGTTTCTCCTGGTTCGTATTGATATAATTCATATTCTAGCATCAGTTCTAGTTCATTTAATAGTTTATTAGCAAGGACATCTGTTTCTAGCTTATGAAGTCTTTGCTTAACTTCTTTAACTTCATTTTTAATATGTAATAATTCAGTTTGAAGATCTTGTACTGTTGTACTAGACTTTTGTTCTTTAAATTTATTTAGTACGTTTTTCAAATTAAAAGGCTCAATTGTTTCTTTGTCATGTTGTTGGTTAAGAACTATATTTTTTAATTCTATTAAATATTTTCTCTTAAGATCTTTATCCTTAATATGATCAATCATATCAAAGAAGATTTCCTTATTGTTATTGGTAATGACATTTATTAAGTGGTGATCACATGTGCAGATTGCTCCCGTGCATCCACAATGATCAGTTGAATCACTACTGTTAGAACTATATGCTATATTAAGTTGGTCTTCATCACTGAAACTTTCTTCAAGGGAAGAATGATTATCATGTTCATCAATAATAGAATATAATCTATCTTTTATTTCTGGCTCAAGTTCTAACATATTGATCTTATTTTTCTTTTTATTAGGGACCTTACAATCCTTAGCCCTATGGCCAAATTTTCCACAGTTCCAACACTTATCAGTATTTCCTTGAAAGCCACCTTTGTTGGCTTCTCGTTTATGCCTTTTAAACTTTTTTCTGTAATGATGGGATTTTTCAGATTTATTCTTTTAGTGTTTGTGTCTTCTTTTAATATTTTTGGATGCTTCTTTTGAAGGGGCAGACAACTTGAAGTATCCAAAATCTTGACAAAAGCTTCGTATTTCTTTTTTGGGTATTTTATTATCTTTTTTAAGTTGAGTTTTAAGATTCATATCTGTACATAGTTCCAGTTATGTGACATTTATAAAACTTATAAGGTCACCATAGGTTAACTGGCAATAAGAAATTTTTCCCTCAAATCTATCTTTTAATTTTATCCTAATCTTTTCGGCAAATAATGTTGGTAAACCAGTTACGAATTTTGCCTTCCAATAATCATGACTATAGTCTTCTCTAACCATAACCTTGTTGAGGAACACATCCTTATACCATCTAAAATCATCTAACTTTGGGCAAGATAGGTTAGATAATATTTCCAAACTCCTATCTTGAAAAAGTTGAGGTTCTCCTATAAAATGTTTCGTTATACTATAAATTAAGGTAGCGGTTGGGTCTTCTACGCATATATTTTCAAAATCTTGTCCTGTAGATTCAGTCTTAATAACTTGAGTGATGGTTGTAGCATTTGTTACGCTATGTCTATTATCTTCAGTGAGATAATCATCCCAACAATATTTTAATGTACCTATGAATCAAGATATAATTAGAGTGACGGCTTGTTTATCCGTGCAGTTTTTCATTTTATAGGCAGTAATAGTCATCCCCATTTCATGTAACTTGTTGTATATCCGGTGTTCTACAAGTCCATCAATATTCCATTCAGCAATTTCATTTCTAGAGTGTGAAGTATGAGATAGAAATTTATTTTCTTCATACTGCATATCTGGGAATGAGGGTTTATTATAGTAATTCTTTTTGATGGAATATTTATAGCTTAGCTTATTAATGTCATTATCAGACTTTTCGGATATTGTTCTTATGACCTTATCGTCTTTTAATTTTAATTCATCCTTTAATTTCAATTCATTCTTTAATTTTAGTTCAACTTTTAATTTTCATTAATCTTTTCTATAAGATCATTTGTGATTTCAAACTTTTCTTGAAATTTTGGGAATTTATCTTTGGAAAACTCTGGTAATTTAAATATTGGATGAGTTTCTAATTTATTATTATTATTATAGAAAGGACTAGGTTTATCAGTCTTAAGAATTTGATTAGAGACTACATATAGTAATTGATTAATATATTATTTTGTTGAGTTAATCTATTTATATCTTTATTCTTAGTATTACCTTGGGTGTCTACTATATCAATTTTAAAAGGTATAGCTGTAACAATTCTACCATCTATTGGTAAACTAAATTCCTCTAGTGGGGGAATTATAGATTCAACTACCTTAGTTTTGGTATGCCATTTATTAACCATCATGCTTAATGATTCCTTTTGATCATCCAATTTTTCTGTGTACTCAAACCATTTAAAGAACTCTACGTTGCATCTCATCCTTTTCATATCGGCACGCCAATTTTTCCTAACGGATAATCTTTCCTTTAATGAATATTTTTCTGCATACTATTGCCTTTTTATGCTATTTTCTAGATCTAACCAGAGTTTATCTAAATATTCAAAGTCTCGTTCGAACTCCTCATCAGATCTGATGCCATTTAATGGATCATATGAAATGACTTGAAAATAAATTATTAAACTCCATAAGGCACACATATGCAATAATGGAATCTACCTTTGTGCATATGTGTGTCTTATGGAGTTTATAATTTATTTTCAAGTCATTTTCGACGATTCTTTAAATGGTATCAGATCCATATTGGCCGAGAGGAGTATGAGTTTGAGTAGCTAAATCTTTATACTATCCTAGAGCCAGTCGAAATTATGCTACTCTTAAGAGGTTATTTCTGTGTTTAGTTTCGTTGATACTCTTACTCTATTTTCTTAATTTTAGAAGAAAACGAGGTAACGCTTGAAGACATAGAGAAAAAATTAAAAGGAGTAGATTTCTCTGAAGCAATTTTTAAGGTTGAATATGAACCTAGAATTACCAAAAGAACAAGTCACACTACTAGTGAGATGTTAGAAGTAAGATACTCTTTATGCATGATCAAATCTGATGAAGATTTTGAACCAGACTTTGAATATTTAGATAAACTCCGGTTAGATCCAGAAAATAGCATAAACAGACAATGGTATGCAGAAAAATATTCATTAAAGGAAAGATTATCCTTTAGGAAAAATTGGTGTGACGATATGAAAAGGATGAGATACAATATAAAGTTCTTTAAATGGTTTGAGTACATATAAAAATTGGATGATCAAAAGGAATCATTAAGCATGAATGTTAATAAATGACATACCAAAACTAAGGTGATTGAATCTATAATTCTACCACTAGAGGAATTTAGTTTACCAATAGATGGTAGAATTGTTATAGCTACACCTTTTAAAATTGATATAGTAGACACCCAAGGTGATCCTAAGTATAAAGATATAAATAGATTAATTCAACAAAATAATTATATTAATCAATTGTTGCATGTTGTCTTTAATCAGATTCTTAAGACTGATAATAAATCAATTTTCAATGATAAACCTAGCCCTTCCTATAATAATAATAAATTAGAAACCCATCCAATATTTAAATTACCAAAGTTTTCCAAAGATATATTCCCAAAATTTCAAGAAAAGTTTGAAATCATAGATGATCTTATAGAAAAGATTAATGAAAAATTAAAAGTTGAATTAAAATTAAAGAATGAATTAAAATAAAAGAATGAATTAAAATTAAAAGACGATAAGGTCATAAGAACAATATCCTAAAAGTCTGATAACGACATTAATAAGTTAAGCTCTAAATATTCCATCAAAAAGAAATATTATAATAAACCCTCGTTCCCGGATATGCAGTATGAAGAAAATAAATTTCTATCGCATACTTCACACTCTGGAAATGAAATTGCTGAATGGAATATTGATGGAATTGTAGAACATCAGATATACAACAAGTTACATGAAATGTGGATGGCCATTACGACCTATAAAATGAAAAACTGCACGGATAAACAAGTTGCCACTCTAATTATATCTGGATCCACAGGTACATTAAAATATTGGTGGGATAATTATCTCACTGAAGATAATAGACATAACGTAACAAATGCTACAACCATCACTCAAGTTATTATGACTAAATCTATAGGATAAGATTTTTAAAATATATGCGTAGAAGACGTCACTGCTACCTTAATTTATAGTATAGTGAAACATTTTATAGGAGAACCTCAACTTTTTTAAGATAGAAGTTTGGAAATATTATCTAACCTATCTTTCCCAAAGTTAGATAATTTTAGATGGTATAAGGATGTATTCCTCAACAAGGTTATGGTCAGAGAAGACTGTAGTCATGATTATTGAAAAGAAATATTCGTAAGTGGTTTACCAACATTATTTGCCAAAAAGGTTAGGATAAAATTAAAAGATAGATTTGAGGGAAAAATTCCTTATAGCTAGTTAACTTATAGTGACCTTATAAGTTTTATAAATATCATAGGACTTGAATTATGTACATATATGAAGCTTAAAATCAACTTAAAAAGGATAATAAAATATTCAAAAAAGAAATAGGAAGCTTTTGTCAAGATTTTGGATGCATCAAGTTGTCTACACTTCAAAAGAAGCATCCAAGAAAATTAAAAGAAACCATAAACACTATAAGAATAAATCTTAAAAACCCCCATCATTACAGAAAAAGGTTTAAAAGGCATAAACTAGAAGCCAACAAAGGTGACTTTCAAGAAAATACTGATAAGCGTTGGAACTATGGAAAATTTGGCCACAAGGCTAAGGATTGTAAGGTCCATATTAAAAAGAAAGATGAGATCAATATGTTAGAACTTGAGCCAGAAATAAAAGATAGATTATATTCTATTCGTGATGAACATGAGAATAATTCTTCCTTTGAAGAAAGTTTCAGTGATGAAGACCAGCTTAATATAGCATATAGTTCTGACAGTAGTGGCTCAACTGAACATTGTGGATGCACGGGAGCAATCTGCACCTGTGATAGCCACTCAATAAATGTCATTACCAATAACAACAAGAAAATCTTCTTTTGATATGATTGATCATATTGAGGATAAAGATCTTAAAAGTAAATATTTAATAGAATTAAAAAATATATTTCTTAACCAACAACATGACAAAGAAACAATTGAGCCTTTTAATATTAAAAAAGTACTAAATTAATTTAAAGAACAAAAATCTAGTACAACAGTACAAGATCTTCAAACTGAATTATTACATATTAAAAATGAAGTTAAAGAAGTTAAGCAAAGACTTAACAAGCTAGAAACAGATGCCCTTACTAATAAACTATTAAATAAACTAGAACCAACGCAAGGATCTGAATTATATCAATAGCAACCAGGAGAAACATCAAAATTAGAAAAAGGTGAAGAAGAAATTGAGTCTCTAGAAAGCCCTTTAGAAGGCAATCAGGAGTAAAAACTATTACAATAGTTAAAGCCCAGAGCTGGCATATACCTATCACATTGGTTATAAATAAAACTTATACTATTCACAAAATTGCATTATTAGGTATAGGTGCAGACCACAACTGCATTATTGAAGGAATAATCCCTACTAAGTACCTTGAAAAAAGTACAACACGGTTATTCTCTACGACAGGAGAAAGACTCAAAATAAATTACAAACTCCATAAGGCACACATATGCAATAATGGAATCTACTTTATTAATGATTTTGTAATAAATAAAGATATAAATGAAGAAATAATATTAGGCACCCCCTTTATAATCCAAATAAAACCCTATGTCGTTGATTTAGACGGCATCCACACCACTACTATCACGCCCTGAGGCTACACCCTGGACGTAACATGGTACTTGAAGTCATAAGTGACCCCAAGTCAACCCCTGGTCTATCACACACTGATATTTTAAGAAAAACATGCACAACGGAAATTTTGAAGTAATAACATAGAAGCATTTTTATGAAATTTAAGATAAAACTTAAAACATGAAATCTGAACATCTGTAGTCTGAAAACCTTCTAATTGATGAGTAGCTGGGAATATCCCCCAGCTAACTCTAAGTCTAAATAAAATTGTAATCTAACTACGAGACAATGAAAGAGGGCCCTCGATGATGAGGACTCAAAATTCAAGTGCGGCTGAGGAGGATCTGAATCATGGCGGCTAACGCTGCTGAGTCTGGGAACCTGCAGCTGTATCATGAAACAATACAACATAAAAGTATGCGTCAGCACTTTGAATGTACTAAGTAAGTGGGAGAAAACATAATTGAATATAAAGTCTGAACTAAAATGACACTTAATGGTCAACAGGTAAACTGATCTGAGCTACTGATATATATACTAAAATGGTCAAGATGATCCTATCTGGTGGTCAAAGACATGCCATAAGTATGAAATACTGAGTCTGATAGACCACATTGAACTGATCTGAACTGAACTGAACTGAACTGACTAATGGGAGAGTTTCTAACCGACATATAACCACTTGAGCTAGACATAGATTCTGATGTATACACCCCACCGGTAGGACCCAATATACCTTGCCTGGGTATAAAGGTATGAACTGGGTGATCACAAAAGTCTGGAGCCAATCAGGATAAGTAATACTGTAAGCTACGCTGGCGACGTAGTTTTGGGAACCTGGGTGGGCTGGAACCCTGGCCCGCTTGGTGCTAAGTCCTACTCCCACTGGAAAATATAAACTGAACTACTGGGCTGATAGCTCAAAACTGGGGACCAAGACTAGTTAGGGACATATAACTAAAAGTACACTGAGAGTCTTATCGGATTAGATTCTAAAACTGGGTTCTAGACTGGTCAGAGCTGCTTATCTAGAAGCGTCGTAACCATCTAAGAACAAACTGTAAACTGAATTGGGGTCCTAGGGATGGTCAGAGCTATATATATATATATCTAAAATTTCATGATCGCCTAATGGACCAATAAACTAGATTTTGTGTCTGATTCTGATAACTGGGAGGCAACACTGACACCTCGGGAAAAGACTAAAGTCAAACTGATCAATTGACAAGTTCTGAATAATTCTGAAGAGGTTTTATGTTCTAACTGAACTGAACAATTAAGCAGTTAATAGAGAACAACAACAATTTACTTAGGAACTGACTTATAAAGATCATATGAATAATAAGCATGGATATTATCCCAATTGAAATTAACGAAAAACCAACATGAAAATTTATTCATATTTGAAGAACTCAGGGCTAAACTGATAGGAAAATTATGGGAGGATTTTGGGGGACACAAGGGAAGGACAATTCCCTTGTTGAATTCCCACATACCTGACTAAGATTCTCCGAGAGAAGAAGACTTGAACTGTTGCAATGGTGAACAACCCTAAGCTTGCTTGAAGGGTTCTTGAGAGGAGAGCTTACAATGATTTTCTAAAAACTGAGAGTGGGAATGAGGAATGAAACATTTTTTCCCACTAAAAGGTCTACAATTATTGCCAAAACGATGTAGTTTAAAGCTTGGGAGAGTAGGAAATTACTAAATAGCCCTTAGAAATTCGCTGGGAAAAACTGCCTGGTGAACCTAACGAGTGGTCACTAGTCGTGGATCACACTGTCTCACATTTGAAGATTAAATTCTATGTTTGGTAACGAGTCACTAACGAGTCGTTTCCACTGACGACGACTCGTTATGGCACTCGTCAGGTACACTAGCTACAAACTCACTAGGGCTGGTAACGGAGGACATAACGAGTCCTTACTAGGAACCACGACTCGTTGCCCCCACCCGTCAAGTACACTGCTCCACTGATAATATCTTCAAACCAGACCTGACCACGACTCGTGAAGTCCCTCGTTGGATACACTGTTTCCCTTCTTAAAATTATAAAAAATTCTTCTCACGGATCACATAACGAGTCATGGGGTCACTTAACGACCCGTTAGGTAAGTTGTCCTGTAGCTTTTCTGCAGCTTTTCCAAATTTCTTGATTTAAGTCTCAGAATTAGATTTTGAATTTCCAGGGCATTAGAATATCTCCCCCTTGTAAAGATTCATCTTGGAATGTTAGACTACATACAGGAAAGCAGAGAATAACAATCAAAATTTCCAAATACTGCTCATTTAACCCTAAAACTATCGGAATGACTACCTCCGTTTCAAAAATAAATAACTGAACTGAATTTGCTTTTCATACTTACATCCAAAGTCGAAAATGAAACTTATACATACGAATTGAATTCAATAACTACATTAGGTCCTAAGGCAAAATTAACATTTCAAGCTACAACAGAGTTGGTAGAGGACAAGTGCGGGTATTTGGCTATCATATCTGCTTCGGCCTCCCATGTAGCTCCCTCAACCTGCTGATTTCTCCATAGGACCTTGGCTGAAGCTATTTCGTTATTCATCAACTTATGAACCTGATGGTCAATGATCTGGACTGGCACCTCCTCATATGAGAGACTATCCTTTATTTCCACACTGTCCAATGGCATAACTGAGATTGGATCTCCGATGCACTTCTTCAAAAGTGACACATGGAAAACTGGGTGTAAAACTTCTAATTCTGAAGATAATTCTAGCTCATAGGCTACATTGTCGATACGCTTCAAAATTCTATAAGGTCCCATATATCTCGGACTGAGCTTTCCCTTCTTGCCAAACCTCATCACCCCTTTAATGGGCGAAATATTTAGGTATAAAGTCATTAACTGCAAACTCCAACTCTCTTCTCCGCACATCGGCATAAGATTTCTGACGGCTCTGAGCTATTTTCAACCTTTCTCGGATGAGCTGAACTTTCTACATTTCCTCATGAACTGAGTCTGGTCCTATCAAGGTAGCTTCACCAACCTCGAACCATCCTATAAGAGATCTACACCTTCTACCATACAATGCTTCAAGTAGGGCCATCTGGATGTTGGAATGGTAGTTGTTGTTGTATGAAAACTCGATAAGGGGCAAATGGCCATCCTAATTACCCTTAAAATCGATCGCGCACGCTCTTAGCATATCTTCTAGAGTCTGAATGGTCCGCTCAGCTTGCCCATCAGTCTGTGGATCAAAAGTGGTGCTAAGTTTGACCTGAGTGCATAGTCCTTTCTGAAAGGACTTCTAGAAGTGTGAGGTGAACTGAGCCCCCTATCTGAAATGATAGACAAAGGCACCCCATGGAGTTTGACTAACTCTCGGATGTAAAGTTTGGCATAGTCCTCAGCTGAGTCTGTGGTTTTAACTGAGAGGAAATGAGTTGACCTTGTCATCCGATCTACTACTACCCAGATTGATTCATGCTGTCGGTGAGTCCGAGGTAGACCCGCAATGAAATCCATATTCACTTCCTCTCACTTCCATGTGGGAATACTGAATCTTGGGTCATGCCTCCTGGCCTTTGATGCTCTACCTTGACTAGATGGCAGTTCGGGCACTTGGCGACGAATTCAACAATGTCTTTTTTCATGCCATTCCACTAGTAAATATCCCACAAGTCGCGGTACATTTTAGTAGCACCAGGGTGAATGGAATATCTCAAGTTGTGTGCCTCAACCAATATCTGTTGTCTCAACTCACCAACATCCGGCACACACAATCTTCCCTGGTAATGAAGCACCCCATCTCCCCCTTTGGAGAAAGCCTCAACCTCCTTTCTGAGAACTACTTCTTTAAGTTTAAGTAGGATTGGATCTTCATCTTTTATGGACTTAACTTCAACCACCAAGGATGAATCCGATCCACTTTGGACTACCACCCCACCTTCGCTGAGTCTACCAGATGCACCCCTAACCGGGCCAATCTATGAACATCCCTTGCTAACTCCTTTTTGTCTTCCTCGATATGTGTCACACTCTCTTGCTCGGGTGATACAGTACACTCATGTCATAATCTTTTAGTAACTGCAACGACCTTCTCTGACACATATTTAGATCCTTCTGACTCAGCATGTACTGAAGACTCTTATAATTTGTAAATACATCTATGTGAGCTCAATATAAGTAATGCCTCCATATTTTTAGCGCAAACACCACCGCTGCCAACTCCAAGTCATGAGTTGGATAATTCTTCTCATGAACTTTGAGCTGTATGGAGGCATAGGTTGTCACTTTTCCCCGTTGCATCAGAATGCAACCAAATCCTACTCTGGAGGCATCACAATAAACCACCAATCCATCTGTTCCTTCTGGCAAGGTTGAAACTGGAGCAGTAGTGAGTCGATTCTTCAACTCATGGAAACTCTTCTCACACTCGTCCGACCACTGGAATTTCACCTTCTTTTGCGTTAACTTGGTCAGAGGTGATGCTATGGAGGAGAAACCTTCCACAAACCGTCAGTAATAACCTACTAAGCCTAGAAAACTCCTAATTTCAGTAAGAGAGGTAGGTATGGGCCAATCCTTCACTGCTGCTATCTTATGAGGATCTACTTATATCCCTTCACCGGAGACCACATGACCTAAGAAAGTCACAAACTTTAACCAAAATTTGCACTTACTGAACTTGGAGAATAATTGGCGTTCTCTGAGTGTCTGTAATGCTAGTATTAGGTGATTGGCATGCTCTTCCTCATTTTTGGAGTATACTAGAATGTCGTCGATAAATACAATGATGAACATATCCATATACTGCTTGAAGACTTTGTTCATTAAATCCATGAAAGCTGCTGGGACATTTGTTAACCCAAAGGACATCACCACAAACTCGTAGTGACCATACCGAGTTCTACATGTTGTTTTTGGTATGTCACACTCCCTAACTGTTAGCTGATGGTACCCTGACCTAAGATTAATCTTGGAGAAACAACTGGCTCCCTGAAGTTGGTCAAACAGATCATCAATTCTGGGTAGAGGGTACTTGTTCTTAATTGTGACCTTGTTCAGCTGACGGTAATCTATGCACATTCTGAGGGTACCGTCTTTATTACGCACGACTAACACTGGAGCACCCCAGCGAGAGATGATGGGTCTGATAAAACCCTTATCAAAAAGATCCTTTAACTGCTCCTTTAGCTTCTTAAGCTCAGTTGGAGCCATTCTGTAAGGAGGGATGGACATGGGCTGAGTGCTTGGGAGGATATCTATTCCGAAGTTTATTTCCCATTCAGGGGGGGGGGGGACTCCAGGAATATCCTCAAGGTATACATCTAGGAAATCGCTAACCACTAGAACTGACTGAATGGTTGGGGTTTCAGAGTTGGAATCCTTGACCCGAACAAGATGATAAATACATCGCTTGGAAATGAGTTTCTAAGCCTTAGGGTAGGAAATAAACCTACCCTTAGGTGCCGAACAACTGCCCTTCCATTCTAATACTGGTTCATTTAGAAATTTAAACTTGACAACTCTAGTTCTGCAATCAACTGAGGCATAGCAGGAGTTAACAAATCCATTCCGAGAATGAGGTCAAAATCGACCATGTATAACTCTACAAGATCAGTTGGAATAACTTCACTCAGACCTGAGACTGGGCAGTTTCTATACACTCGACTGACTCTAACTGACTCGCCAACTGGGGTAGAGACTGAGAGTGGTTCTACAGGATACTTGGACTGATGTTGAACTAAATTGGTTTATAGGGAGTCATGAACGAGAGAGTGGCTACTGGATCTAAGAGGGCATACACGTCTAGATGGAAGAGACGTAACATACCAGTAACTACGTCAGGTGAGCTTTCCTTATCCCGACAGGAAGATAGAGCAAAAACAATTTTGGCGTTGATCGCAATCTGTACCTGATGTGTTGGCCTGCCGAGTTGGTTGACCTGCTAGGGCTGATGAGGTGGTAGATTGTGATCTCTCTCACCCTGCTGATGGGAACTCCTTAAGCCTATGTCCAAGCTGTCCCCACCCAAAACAGCGCTCTCATCCCTGAAGGCATTCTCCTGGGTGATTTCTACCACACTTATGGCAAGCTGGATACCTGTTCCTTGTACTCCGAGTCTGAGGCTGAGTGCCAGATGACCCACCCCTTTGATCCTAGCGGGACCGGAAGGTAGGGGCGCTGGCTGAGCTGGGTGTTGGGGCTCTCTGCTACTTTTGTTGTGGGCGACTACTACCGCTAGACCTTTGATGGCTGAAATCTGAATGGCCAATCCTTGCCCGTTTATTCTTACTCTCCATATCCTTCATCTTTTTAGCCTAAGTATGCTGGGCATAGACAATCAAGCTGGAAAGGACCATGTCCTTAATCAACATCACGGTCCTACACTCCTTGAGGACCAGATTTGACACTCCATTTACAAACTTCAGCATATGAGCCCTTAGCTCAGCTACTATCTCTGGAGCATACTTAGACAATCTAGTAAACTCTAGAGCATACTCCTTCACAGTTCTGTTGCCCTGTCTCAAATTCATAAACTCCTCCATCTTTGCCTCCCTCAGCTCTCGAGGGAAAAACCTGTCCAAGAAAGTTGTGTGGAATTCTTCCCACTCCACTGGTCCTGCTCCCGCTGGCCGCCCCTCCTTCCACTGCTCATACCATACCTGGGCTACCCCTTTTAGCTAGTAGGCAGCCAAGTCGGCACTCTCAGAGGGACTGTACCCATAATTCGGGTGATCTTGCTAACCTCATCTACAAACCCTTGTGGATCCTCTCCCACCTTTGCTCCACGAAAATCTGGAGGGTTCATCCGAGTAAAATCCCGCACCCGAGCAGCTGCTTCGAACCTATTTGTGGATACCGAAACCACCTGCTAATTCACCTTATTGGTGATTGTCTGAGCGAGCAGCTGGATAGCCGCTCTGAACTCTGCAGTGGACACTATGTCATCCTGAGGGGCTGCTAGACCTAGTGGGGCAGGTCTGTTGGCATTGCCGGCCCTTCTTTCGTTACCACGTTTAGGAGGCATGATTCACTGAAATGAAATAGTGCACGTGTTAGAAGGGAGTTTCATGAATTGAACTTTAACGCATGATAAGGAGTATGAACAAAAAGGGAGTTTTCCTAATAACATCTTATAGCCTCCTCGTCATAAGTGTGGCACGCTTCACACTCATGAAAAGGACTCTACTTGAAGCGGCTTTTAGACTTTCCGAGGATACTCTAAACCTAGTACTCTAATACCAAGTTTGTCACGCCCTGAGGCTACACCCTGGACATAACACGGTACTTGAAGTCACAAGTGACCCCAAATCAACCCCTGGTCTATCACACACTGATATTCTGAGTAAAACACGCACAACGGAAATTTTAAAGTAATAACATAGAAGCATTTTTATGAAATTTAAGATAAAAATTAAAACATAAAATCTGAACATCTATAGTCTGAAAGCCTTCTAATTGATGAGTTGCTGGGACAAGCCCCCAACTAACTCTAAGTCTAAAAAAAACTATAATCTAACTACAAGAGAATGAAATAGGGCCCTCGGATGATGAGGACTCACAATTCAACTGCGGCTGAGGAGGATCTGAATCATGGAGGCTAACATTGTTAAGTTTGGGAACCTGCAACTTTATCATGAAATGATACAACATAAAAGTATGCGCCAGTACTTTGAATGTACTAATTAAGTGGGAGAAAACATAATTGAATATAAAGTCTGAACTGAAATTGTCACGCCCCATAACTGGGGGGAGCGCGCGATTGGCTCCCCATACCAGACTAACTGGGAAGCGGGCTATATGACATCTGTAACTTCAATACTTAGGTCGTCCAGGCCACCTGTCACAAACAACTGGAGCAAAAATTGGACCCATAATGTCTCAACAATACAGGGTAAACAACTGAAATGCAAAACAAGGCTATGAGTATGCCAAACTAAACAACAAAAAGTCGATAAGGCCACAAACTGAACACCATTGTACACACTAAGTCCACAAAGCCTCTAGAGAATAAACTGACTGATGGTCGGGACAGGGCTCCGACCTACCCATAACTACATCTCAAAACTCTAACTGAAACAAAACCAGTCTTAGCTCCAGAAGGAAAGGAGCATACCAACACATCCACTAATCTCATGAACTTCTACTGCAACTGGCAATCTCGACCTCTACCTGCACCTGCGACATGAATGCAGGTCCCCAGGCGAAGGGAAATCAGTACGAATGAAATGTATTGGTATGTAAGGCAGAAAACTATAAACATGTAAGATAGCAATGATAACTGAGCCAGGAATAAGGAATAACAACAACCTGGAATCCTGAAAACTGAAACCTGGCAATAAGTCAATATTGAAGTGCAAATGCAACCAAGTAATGCACAAGAAAAACTATAACTGTAATGCCAACAACCAACCAACCATAAATCCATATACAAAATTCGTCCAGCCGGTGTACCATACGAAGGAAAAATAAAAATATCAGGCCGGGGTAAAATAAAAATATCTCGAGCCGATGTACCACACCGGGGTAAAATAAAAATATCTCCAGTCAATGTACCACACTCGAGTAAAATAAAAATATCTCCAGCCGATGTACCACATCGGGGTAAAATAAAAATATCTCCAGTCGATGTACCACACCGGGGTAAAATAAAAATATCTCCAACCGATGTACCACACCGAGGTAACATAAAAATATCTCCAGCCGATGTACCACACTGGGGTAACATAAAAATATCTCCAGCCGTTGTACCACATCAGGTAAAATAAAAATATCTCCATCCGATGTACCACATCGGGGTAAAATATAAATATCTCCAACCAATGTACCACACTGGGGTAAAATAAAAATAATTCTCAATCATAATCATAAATAGGGTTGATATGGCTTATATTGAGTCAATTTAATATGTATGACATATAAATGACAAATGTTAAATCTTTGGCCGGAATAGGGCTCTTTCGTAACCCATAAATGCAAGTGAGCACCCATATCATGTAAAGCTAGAATATATATATATATATATATATATATATATATATATATATATATATATATATATATATATATATATATATATATATATATCACGTAAAGTTGTCAAATTATACATGAACATGTCAACTCAGTTACTTGAAGGACCTTCAAGAGGTTTAGACAACATAAGAACTTTTGTAGGCTTACAAATAATGTCCTACAAATAATCCTACCAATTAAACATATTACTTGGATAGAAACACATAGAGCTCATTTCTACACAATTCTTTAACATTTGGGCTACAAATATATACTGCCTACCAGGTGGTTCCTTTAACCTGTATCGGAAACTATACATTGGAATTTCATTGCCAAATTTATCATGTAGATAAGCACATATAGTTCTTAATTCATTTGACAAATTTGCAGGAAAACATGGAAATTATAACTAGGAAGTTGGAGTTATTTGTCATATACATAGAGCTGAGAACTGAACTACAAACATACAACGTATTAGACTTCTATATAAGTATAACTCGTATTTAGTTAACTGGGTGACCTCCATGAGACTTCCTGGTATTCAAAGTTCTGAGCTTAACTTATCATTATCATAGCCTGCACTTATACTTACTTAGACATTAGGAACATTGGTACATAGGATAATCTCTCCTCTGAATTTAGGAAATCCAACTGATAACTCAACAAGAGCTAAACATAAAGATGCATGACTTGAATATAACTGAAAGAATTCAAATGTATGTTATAACATGAAAATCATATACATTAAGACTTCTTACTGGAAAGACATATAAAGACTTGAGTTTTTAGACTATATACAACCTCAGATACTTGACCGAGATATTAGCATAATTCTCGGAATATGATCTCTCAAAAACTTCTTAGATCAGGTAGCACATTTCAACATAAATTAGGGACGTAAAGACATAACTTAAGGATCTGAGACTTGGAGCTCTATAACTTAGGAACTCGTGAGTAACTCTCTAAGTTATTCCTTATAGGCAAATAATGATATATAGCCGTAATTCGGGTGATGTTGGATTGACTTACATAACTTTGCAATTATCTGCGGAGCTTAAGAAAGCTTACATACTCATAAGTGAATTAGAAGATCCTAGGATTACCCTTTTCAGACATGGTAGAAAATTTCAACACTTAGAATAGATAACTTAACATAATCCTTTAGGGGTATAGCAGAGAGCTTCTCAACTTAAGTTACTATTTTGCAGACGTTCAACTCTAATTATCTCGTAGAAGGTTAACACTTTAGTAGTTATTCATCAACATAATACATATTGAACATAAACAACTTAATTTATAACTATTTGTCTAAACGTCTTTAGAACAGGGTTAATCTTCCTAGCTGTTGCCTACCTCGTTCACCATCGTAACCTGTATCATCTAATTTAACAATATTTAGCTCTACTTTCCTTATTCATCTTAACTTCTTTGCCAAAAATTATTCACTCTACACTCAAGTCTTTACCCTCATGTTAACTATTCCATCAATTCTTATACGCACTTACCTCTTTGCCTAATTGACAACTTAGCCACGCTTTTCCCGTTAACATGTATCGATTTAGCTTATTCGCTACGTGCCGCTTGCTTAGCTTTAAAGAGAAAAAACATAAAATCTAATTTTTACCTTAAGCACTTTAAAACATAAACATATAGGAGGGATTAACAATATTATTAAAACATCATTTCAATAAGCTTGTTTCCTCAATCGGCTTAGCGTCATCTTCTTAGCTTAAGTTCAATTACATGTCATCGTCTTAGCATTTCGTACCAATTTTACTAAGTGACCAGATCATAACATATATTCAAAATCACATATACAATATACTAAAAAGGACCAGCTCACGGTGCCCATGTTAAGGGGACTTCAGACTCGATTTAGAACTACGACAACAATAGTATAAAACTTACGCCTTTCGCTTCACGTTTGTTCACTTCAACCATTCTTAACGATTCAAGCTTTATGCCAATTAGTTCCAACCCTTTGGAAAGGATCATACATGCCTCAATATGATTTTAAAAACATAGGAATATTGATCCTTTCAATAACTTAGTTTCGTGCTTGAAAAACAAGGAAAGGGACGCCTTTACATACCTTGGAGCATCGACTCTAATTTTGCCAAAAATCTTCGTTTCAAGCTTACTCCTTAAGGATCTTTCCAAGTACAATTTACAAATCCAACAAGAAGAAACTTCACTTCACCAAAGTTCTGGAAAAATTGGGCAGCAACATGCCACAAAAACACACAAAGAAACAACAACACAATACTACAACATTCTCCAAGTTATAACCTCATAAACTTAAAGAAATCAAAAAGGGAATTACTTACCCTTTCTTGGAGATGTTATCAGCTAAAGTAGGAGTAAACTCCTACTGTTTCCTCTGCCTAGAATCATCTAAAAATGCAGCAATACCACAATCAACTACAAGACAACCATGAATTCCTTCCAAGGTTCTCTTTTCAAAGCCCAAAAGAGACAAGAGTGAAGTTTCTTACCTGGGATATCTTTTCACCATGTGATAGGGCTTTGAATTCTCTGAATTCTGAAAAAGAAATCAACTAAAACGAAGTAAAAATGAGCTTTCTAGCTCAATTTTACTTCACATAGGCGGGCTGGAAAGGGTTTGGGCGGCGCCCGCGTGCGGCGCCCGTGCGACATGCCCTCACGCGCGCGCCTGCTGCCTGCCTGTCGCGGCTTGGGCGCTTTCCCAGTCGACTGTGCTGTCCTCATACGAGCATAACTTTTTATTACGAGCTCTGATTGACGAGCGGTTTTTTTTACTGTAAATTAGACTCAAATACCTTTCATTTGACATGTTATGGGACTTCTGGATCATTATATTTTTTGAGATATGACCATTTAAAGTTGACCCTTATTTACAAACTTCATATACTCTTCGTTTTCCCTTTGCACATGTTGCCCTCCTCACCTACGGACAACATACGACCCATAATTCCCTTAATATGACATTTAACCATCAAATAATCATCAAAAGAAATTTCGGGGTGTAACAGAAATGACACACAATGGCCAACAGGTAAGCTGATTTGAGCTACAGATATATATACTGAAATGGTCAAGATGACCCTGTCTGGTGGTCAAAGATATGCCCTATGTCTGAAATACTGAGTTTGAGAGACCACACTGAACTGATCTGAATTGAACTGAACTTTCAAAACTGAGACTGAACTGAACTTACTAGTGGGAGAGTCTCTAATCGACATATAACCACGTGAGATAGACGTGGAGTCCGATGTATACACCCCACCGGTAGGACCCAATATACCTTTCCAAGGTATAAACGAATGAACTGGGTCATCACAAAATTCTGGGTCCAATTAGGCCAAATAATACTATAACCTACGCTGGCAATGTAGCTCTGGGAACCTGGGTGCGCTGGAAACCTGACCCGCTTGGTGCTAAGTCCTACTCCCACTGAAAAATTTAAACTGAACTACTAGGCTGATAGCTCGAAATTGGGGTCCAAGACTAGTCAGGGACATATAACTGGAAGTACCCTGAGAGTCTTGTCGGACTAGATTCTGAAACTGGATTCTAGACTGGTCAGAGTTGCTTATCTGGAAGTGTCGTAACCATCTAAGAACAAAACTGTAAACTGAACTGGGGTCCTGAGGCTGGTCAGAGCTATATATATATATCTAAAATGTCATGACCGCCTAATGGACCAATAAACTAGATTCTGAGTCTGATTCTGATAACTAGGAGGCACCACTGACACCTCAGGAAAAGACTAAATTTAAACTGATCAGTTGACAAGTTCCGAAGAGGTTCTATGTTCTAACGGAACTGAACTATTAAGCAGCTAATAGAGAATTCAACTCATTCCAACAACACAGGGATTCCATAATATGAATAAAATTCAAGAATTTAAGAAATGTCATCTGTCAAGGCTAAAATCATCTTATCAATGGAGTATTTACTGAACATATATATACATACATACATATATATATATATATGTATGTATGTATGTATATATGTATGTATATAATAAGAATTACTAGGAAACTTAGCCCAAAACACACTTTATACAATAGACAGAAATTTAATCATAATAATCATTACTCGAAAGTTTAGGGCTTAAATCACCTTGGCAAGAGCAACAACAATTTACTTAGGAACTGATGAAGATCATATGAATAATAACCATGGATATTATCCCAATTAAAATTAATTAAAAACCAACATGAAAATTTATTCATATTCTAAGAACTCAGGGCTAAACTGATAGGGAAATTATGGGAGGATTTTGGGGGACACAAGGGAAGGACGATTCCCTTGTTGAATTCCGACATACCTGGCTAAGATTTTCCCGGAGAAGAAGACTTGAACTGCTGCAATGGTGAACAACCCTAAGCTTGCTTGAAGGGTTCTTGAGAGGAGAGCTTACGGTGATTTTCTAAAAACTAAGAGTGGGAATGAGGAATGAACCATTTTTCCCACTAAAAGGTCTAAAATTATTGCTAAAATGACATAGTTTAAAGCTTGGGAGAGTAGGAAATTACTAAATAGCCCTTAGAAATTCACTGGGAAAAACTGTCAGGTGACCCTAACGAGGGACCTAACGAGTCGTGGTCACCAGTCGTTGATCACACTGTCTCACATCTGAAGATTAAATGCTAAGTTTGGTAACGAGTCACCTAACGAGTCGTTTCCACTGACGGTGACTCGTTGTGACACTCGTCAGGTACACTGTCTACAAACTTACTACGACTGGTAACGGGGGACATAATGAGTCGTTACTATGGACCATGACTTATTTCCCCCACGCGTCAAGGACACTGCTCCACTGATAATATCTTCAACCCAGACCTGACCACGAGTGACTCAATGGGTCGTGGTCAGTGACCACAACTAGTGAAGTCCCTCGTTGGGTATACTGTCTTCCTTCTTAAAATTATAAAACCTACTTCTCATGGCTCACCTAATGAGTCATGGGGTCACTTAACGACTCATTAGGTGATTCATCGTGTAGCTTTTCTACAGCTTTTCCATATTTCCTGATTAAGTCTCGAAATTGGATTTTGATTTTCTGGGGCATTACAATATCTCCCCCTTGTAAAAATTCTTCCTCGAATGTTAGAATATACATAGGAAAGCAGAGATTAACAATATAAATTTCCAAATACTGCTCATTTAACTCCAAAACTATTGGAGAGACTACCTCCATTTCAAAAATACATGACTGAACTGAATTTGCCTTTCATACTTACATCCAAAGTCACAAATGAAACTTATACACATGAATTGAATTAAATAACTATATCAGGTACTAAGGAAAAATTAACATTTCAAGCTACAATAGAGTCGGTAGAGAACAAGTGCGGGTATTTGGCCATCATATCTACTTTGGCCTCCCATGTAGCTCCCTCAACCTATTGATTTCTCCATAGGACTTGATTGAAGCTACTTCCTTATTCCTCATCTTACGAACCTGACGGTCAAGGATCTGTACTAGTACCTCCACATATGAGAGACTATCCTTTATTCCTACGTTGTCTAATGGAACAACTGAGGTTGGATATCCGATGCACTTCTTCAAAAGTGACACATGGAAAATTGGGTGCAGAGCCGCTAATTTTGAAGATAATTCTAGCTCATAGGCTAAATTATCGATACACTTCAAAATTCTATAAGGTCCCACATATCTCGGACTGAGCTTTCTCTTCTTGCCAAACCTCATCACCCCTTTAATGGGCAAAAAATTTACATATACCTAGTCATCAACTGCATACTCCAACTCTCTTCTTTGCACATCAACACAAGATTTATGATGACTCTAAGCTATTTTCAACCTTTCTTGGATGAGCTAAACTTTCTGCATTGCCTCGTGAATTGAGTTTGGCCCTATCAAGGTAGCTTCACCAACCTCGAACCACCCTATAGGAGATATACGCCTTCTACCATACAATGCTTCAAATTGGGCCATTTGGATGCTGGAATGGTAGTTGTTGTTGTACGCAAACTCGATAAGGTAAAATGGTCATCCCAATTAACCATAAAATCAATTGCGCATGCTCTTAGCATATCTTCTAGAGTCTGAATGGTCTGCTCAACTTTCCCATCAGTCTGCGGATAAAAAGCAGTGCTGAGTTTGACCTAAGTGCCTAGTCCCTTCTGAAAGAACTTCTAGTAGTGTGAGGTGCACTGAGCCCCCCTGTCTGAAATGATAGCCAAAGGCACCCCATGGAGTTTGACTAACTCTCGGATGTAAAGTTTGGCATAGTCCTCAGCTGAGTCTATCGTTTTAACTGGGAGGAAAGGAGCTGACTTTGTCATCCAATCTAGTACCACCTAGATTGAGTCATGCTGTCGTCGAGTCCGAGGTAGACCCACAATGAAATCCATATTCACTTCCTCCCACTTCCACCTGGGTGTACTGATATCTTGGGTCATGCCTCCTGGCCTTTAATGCTCCACCTTGACTTGCTGGCAGTTTAGACACTTGGCTACGAATACAGTAATGTCTCTTTTCATGTCATTCCATTAGTTAATATCCCGCAAGTCGCGGTACATATTAGTAGCACCAAGGTGAATGGAGTATCTCGAGCTGTGTGCCTCAGCCAATATTTTTTGTCTCAACTCACCAACATCCGGCACACACAATCTTCCCTGGTAACGAAGCACCCCATCTCCCCCTTTGGAGAAAGCCTCGACCTCCTTTATGAGAACTACTTCTTTAAGTTTAAGTAAGACTGGATCTTCATCTTGTCTGGACTTAACTTCAACTACCAAGGATGAATCTCATCCACTTTGCACTACCACCCCACCTTCTGTTGAGTCCACCAGTTGCATCCCTAACCGGGCCAGTCTGTGAACATCCCTTGCTAACTCCTTTTCATCTTCCTCGATATGTGTCACACTCCCCATAGACCGTCTACTTAGGGCGTCAACCACCACATTGGCCTTGCCCAGGTGATACAGTAAACTCATGTCATAATCTTTTAGTAACTCCGACCACCTTCTTTGACGCAGATTTAGATCCTTCTGACTCATCACGTACTGAAGACTCTTATGATCTGTAAATACATCTACCTGAGCTCCATATAAGTAATGCCTCCATAATTTTAGCGCAAACACCACCGCTGCCAACTCCAAGTCATGAGTTGGATAATTCTTCTCATGAACTTTGAGCTGTCTGGAGGCGTAGGCTATCACTTTGCCCCGTTGCATCAGAATGCGACCGAGTCCTACTTTGGAGGCATCAAAATAAACCACCAATCCATCTGTTCCTTCTGGAAAGGTCAGAACTGGAGCAGTAGTGAGTTAATTCTTCAACTCCTGGAAACTCTTCTCACACTCGTCCGACCACTGGAATTTCACCTTCTTCTAGGTTAACTTGGTCAGAGGCGATGCTATGGAGGAGAAACCTTCCAAAAACCGTCGGTAATAACCTTCTAAGCCCAGAAAACTCCTGATTTCAGTAGGAGAGGTAGGTCTGGGCCAATCCGTCACGGGTGCTATCTTATGAGGATCTACTTATATCCCTTCACCGGAGACCACATGACCTAAGAAAGTCACAAACTTTAACCAAAATTCGCACTTATTGAACTTGGAGAATAACTAGCGGTCTCTGGGTGTCTATAATGCTAGTATTAGGTGAGTTGCATGCTCTTCCTTATTTCTGGAGTATACTAGTATGTTGTCGATAAATACAATGACGAACATATCCAGATACTTCTTGAAGACTCTGTTCATTAAATCCATGAAAAGCTACTAGGGAATTTCTTAACCCAAAGGACATCACCACAAACTCGTATTGACCATACCGAGTTCTGAATGCTCTTTTCGGTATGTCACACTCCCTAACCCTTAGCTGATGGTACCCTGACCTGAGATTAATCTTGGAGAAACAACTTGCTCCCTGAAGTTGGTAAGACAGATCGTCAATTTTAAGTAGAGAGTTATTGTTCTTAACTGTGACCTTGTTCAGTTGATGGTAATCTATGCACATTCTGAGGGTACCGTCTTTCTTACGCATGACTAACACTGGAGCACCCCAGGGAGAGATGATGGGTCTGATAAAACCCTCATCAAGAAGATCCTTTAACTGCTCCTTCAACTTCTTATGCTCAGTTGGAGCCATTCTGTAAGGAGGGATGGACATGGGCTGAGTGCCTTGGAGGAGATCTATTCCGAAGTCTATTTCCTGTTCAGGGGGGACTCTAGGAAGATCCTCAGGATATACATCTGGGAACACGTTGACCACTGGAACTGACTGAATGGTTGGGGTTTTAGAGTTGGAATTCTTGACCCGAACAAGATGATTAATACATCCCTTGGAAATGAGTTTCTGAGCCTTAAGGTAGGAAATAAACCTACCCTTAAGCATTGAACTACTGTGCGTCCATACTAACGCTGGTTCATTTGGAAATTGAAACTTGACAACTCTAGTTCTGCAATCGACTGAGGCATAGTAGGAGTGTAACCAATCCATGCCAAGAATGAGGGCAAAATCAACCATGTATAACTCTACAAGATCAGCTGGAATAACTTTACTCAGAACTGATACTGGGCAGTTTTTATACACCCGGCTAACTCTAACTAACTCACCAACTGGGATGGAGATTGAGAGTGGTTTTGAGAGGATATTTGGACTAATGTTGAACTAAATTGCTATATAAGGAGTCACGAATGAGAGAGTGGCTCTTGGATCTAAGAGGGCATACACGTCTAGATGGAAGAGACGTAACATACCAGTAACTATGTCAGGTGAGCGATCCTGACGGGAAGATAGAGCATAAAAATGATTTTGGCGCTGACTGCAATCTTTACCTGATGTGTTGGCCTGCTGAGCTGGTCGGCCTACTGGGGCTGATGAGGTGGTAGATTGTAATCTCTCTCGCCCTGTTGATGGGAACTCCCTAAGCCTATGCCCAAGCTGTCCACACCCAAAATAGCCCTCTCGTCCCTGAAGGCATTCTCCTGGGTGATTCCTACCACACTTATTGAAAGTTGGATACCTGTTCCCTGTACTATGAGTCTAAGGCTGAGTGCCGGATGACCCACCCCTTCTATCCTAGCGGGATCGGAAGGTATGGGCGGTGGCTGAGCTGGGTGTTGGGGCTCTCTGCTACTGTTGCTGTTGTTGTGGGCAACTACTACTGCTAGACCTTTGATGGTCGAAATTTGAATGGCCAGTCCATGCCTATTTGTTCTTACGCTCTATATCCTTCAGCTTTTCATCCTCAATCTACTGGGCATAGATAATCAAGCTAGAAAGGTCCATGTCCTTAATCAACATCGTGGTCCTGCACTCCTTGAGGACCAGATTTGACACTCCATTTACAAACTTCAACATGCGAGCCCTTGGCTCAGCTACCATCACTGGAGCATACTTAGATAGTCTAGTAAACTCCAGAGCATAATCCCCCACAGTTCTGTTTCCCTGTCTCAAATTCATAAAATCCGCCATCTTTTCCTCCCTCAGCTCCAGAGGGTAAAACCTGTCCAAGAAAGCTGTGTGGAATTATTCCCACTCCACTGTTCCTACCCCCGCTGACCGCCCCTCCTTTCACTGCTCATACCACACCTGGGCTACCCCTTTCAGCTAGTAGGCAGCCAAGTCGGTACTCTCAGAGGGACTGACACTCATAATTTGGGTGATCTTTCTAATCTTATCTACAAACCCTTGCGGATCCTCTCTCATCTCTTCTCCATGAAAATATGGAGGATTCATCCAAGTAAAATCCCGCACCTAAGCAGCTGCTGCGGACCCATTTGTGGCTACCGAAACCCCCTGTTGATTCACCTAATTGGTGATTGTCTAAGCGGGCAGCTAGATAGCCGCTCTGAACTCTGCAGTGGACACTGTGTTGTCCTGAGGGGCTACTGGAGCTGGTGGGGCAGGTCTGTTGGCATTGTCGGCACTTCTTCCGTTACCGCGTTTAGGAGGCATGGTTCAATGAAATGAAATAGAGCACATGTTAGAAGGGTGTTTCTAGAATTGAACTTTAATGCACGATAAGGAGTATGAACAAAAATGGAGTTTTCCTAATAACATGCAATAGCCTCCTCGTCATAAGTGTGGCGTGACAATGAAATAGGGCCCTCGGATGATGAGGACTCACAATTCAACTGTGGCTGAGGAGGATTTGAATCCTGGCGGCTAACGATGCTGAGTCTGGGAACCTGAAGCTGTATCATTAAACGATACAGCATAAAGTATGTGTCAGTACTTTGAATGTACTGAGTAAGTGGGAGAGAACATAACTGAATATAAAGTCTGAACTGAAATGACACGCAATGACCAACAGGTAAAATGATCTGAGCTACTGATATATATACTGAAATGGTCAAGATGACCCTGTCTGGTGGTCAAAGACTTGCCCTAAGTCTAAAATACTGAGTTTGAGAGACCACACTGAACTTATCAGAACTGAACTGAACTGTCAAAACTTAGACTGAACTGAACTGACTAGTGGGAGAGTCTCAAACCGACATATAACCACGTGAGCTAGACGGGGATTCCAATGTATACACCCCACCGGTAGGAACCAATATACCTTACCAAGGTATAACGACACGAACTGGGTGATCACAAAAGTCTAGGGCCAATCAGGCCAAGTAATACTATGACCTATGCATGCAACGTAGTTCTGGGAACCTGAGTGTGCTGGAACCCCGACTCGCTCGGTGCTAAGTCCTACTCCCATTGGAAAACCTAAACTAAACTACTAGGCTAATAGATCGAAACTGGGGTCCAAGACTAGTCAGGTATATATAACTGAAAGTACCCTGAGAGTCTTGTCGGATCAGATTCTAAAACTGGGTTCTAGACTGGTCAGAGCTGTTTATTTGGAAGCGTCCTATTCGTCTAAGAACAAACTGTAAACTGAACTAGGGTCCTGGGGCTGGTCAGAGCTATATATATATCTAAAATGTCATGACCACCTAATGGACCAATAAACTAGATTCTAAGTCTGAGTCTGATAACTAGGAGGCACCACTGACACCTCAGGAAAAGACTAAAGTCAAACTGATCAGTTGACAAGTTCTGGATAGTTCTGAAGAGGTTCTATGTTCTAACTGAACTGAACTATTAAGCATCTAATAGAGAACTCAACTCATTCCAACCACACAGGGATTCCATAATATGGCAAAAATTCAAAAATTTAAGAAATTTCATCTGTCAAGGCTAAACTCATCCTATCAATTGAGTATTTACTCAACACACACACACACACACACACACACACATATATATATATATATATAATTACTAGGAAACTCAGCCCAAAACATGCTTTATACAATAAACGGAAATTTAATACGTAATAATCATTACTCGAAAGTTTAGGGCTTAAATCACCTTGGCAAGAACAACAACAATTTACTTAGGAGCTGATGAAGATTATATGAATAATAACCATGGATATTATCCCAATTAAAATTAATGAAAAACAAACATGAAAATTTATTCATATTCGAAGAACTCAGGGCTGAACTGATAGGGAAATTATGGGAGGATTTTAGGGGAAACAAGGGAAGGACAATTCCCTTGTTGAATTCCGACATACCTGGCTAAGATTCTCCAGGAGAAGAAGACTTGAACTGCTGCAATGGTGAATGTCCGGTGTTCTGCTCAGGTTGGTATTATATATTATAAACCGACACGCAAGTGCACGTGGTCAAACAAGTAATAAAGTGGCTAAGTAGCCAAGTATCGATCCAAGGAGGCTCAAGATACGTAAAATTGCCTAGTTTACTATATTCCTATTTCACTTATAATTTTGCTAACAACAATGTAACCAAGAGTTACTAGAGTTTTTGTTTCTAAACTATATATACTACAATTAATAACAACTATTTACTTGTGAATTTAGACAATGGATACGAACATGCCAAGGTTAAGAACAAGTAATGAACTTGATGATCATGATAATTTGGTTACTATCTTCTTCATGTTGCTAGCCAAGAACATTAGCCTAGAAATTAAAACTCTCGTATTTAATTTCACATTAGAATTATAAACCATTCGTCTACATTTCTGTGATCAAATGCAATTTATGACCTAGCACTACAATTCCGGTTCCTAAATTGACTAATACGGCTTTCAAGTATATTTCTATCAGGAAAGCACATCAAAACCCAATTTTTCCAAATCAAGTTAAGAACAATACCCTATTAATTCACAACTTTCCAATTTCTTGCTCTTTCGAGTGAAATTGGACTTTTTAGATGTACATTAATGTTGGCCAAGCATTAATGCAGTAAAAACAAGAATTAATAGAACAACATTAAAGAAGAAGAAGAAAACCATATCATTTACAATCAAAATTCATTACACATGTTCAAAACCTCAGCAAGGAAGAGAATTAGCTACTCATTTGTGGATTGATCATCCTAAAATGAGTGTAAATCATACGTACAATTGATAGAAAGAAGAAAGGAAGAGAAGAAATCCCTTAGCTTTTTCGTTCTTCAACTGCTACTAACCCACGTTCCTGCTCTCCACTTCTGAACTCAGTCTAAAAACTAAAAACTAATTAAAATAAACCTAAGTGTGCTATTTATACTAGTGGGAAATTTTTCCCGGAATAACAAGCAACGTGTCACAGAGGCCAACGCAGAGCACTGCCTCCGTGACACGGCGTGGACGCGGACCTTCACTGGAATTTCCAGGGTCCGGTAAATTAACCTCAATGTGGCACGGAGGCCATCGCGGAGGCCTCTCTCCGTGCCACGGAGCTGACGCGAAGGCACACTGGAAATTGCCATTTTAATTCCTGTTCAGGCAGTGTGCTACCGCGATGGTAGCGTGGCACGGATCCATCGCGGAGCCCTTAGAAAATGTGCATTCCAAGGTCTTTTCCACGCTCGCATCCAAGTCCAACTCCGACATAGTCCCAACATGCATTTTAGCTCCTAAAAAAATCACAATTACCTACAAAACAAATGCTAATCATGTTGGTTATTATAAATTCGCATTTTATTACTAATTACATGATATTATATACACATTGCACAACAAACAAGGTAAAAATGATACGTTTGAGTATCACTTGGGCATATAAATCTGCCCAAGATCACTTACCCCACACTTAAATCCTTGTTCGTCCTCGAACAACACATACACAAATCATGTAAATTACATCCCAACCTTCGTCACTATGGTGCAACAATTTACGCTACGGTAATACCAATTATTCAATTTTTGCAAATCATCAAGAAAACATGCTTGGTCGTACAATACAATGACCTTTAATACATCAAGACTTCCTAGACTTAAAGAATTGATTCTTGATATCGGCAAACTCATGCAAATCAGCTAATCAAGAAATCCGACACGAAAATCAATCTTTCATCAAGCATGTGCCCTCACAACTCGAGAGAATCTTCCCCTTTTTGTTCATGCAGCACACAAACATGCAAGTAGGGGCATATAAAAATTAATTTCACTCTCTCTCCCAAAAGAATTCACATGCCTCATGTCATGACCCATAAGCTTGCCCTTAGTGTATTACTCCACTAATATAAAGAAATGCAATATAGGATCACGTAGGACTTTAATGAGTTGTAACGGGGCTATGGATCTAGTATATATATATTAGATTAGCCAATAATAGTCGCTAGCATCCTTAAGCGCCTTTTCAACTCATTCCCATCGACTCATGGACATTGTTCCTCTCTTTTCTCTTTTTCTCCCATTCATGCTGGTTTACTTTCATACAGCCCATTTCATCAAACACACTTGACACAAAACAAAGGGTTTTCATGTACCCTCACTATCATTTAATTACAACAAGTGCCTCTTCAACATAATCTTTTCTTTCCTCACTTTGCTTTTCTTTTTCTTTTCACTCTTTAACACTTTGGGAAGCATTTTCTTTTCTTTGCAAGCGCTTAAGAGCTTCTTATAGACTTGAAGGCTAATGAAAAGAAGGAATAAAGCTTAGTTCATAATTTGGACAAAAGAAAGAAATCGGCTAAAGGCTCAACGGGCTGACTAGGGTATACAACATATACAAAGGTAGAATTTGACAAGAAAAAAAAATGGAAACTATCGGTTAAAACAAAGAAATGCCTACATCCTTTCCAACACTACACCTCCTTCATTTCGTTTTGTATACACACCAGGCAAGTTCTAGACAATTCACAATGACATGGAATAGCAATACCTCACTTCACACTTCATGCACATGCTCGAATCAAGATGCATTCACAGACTCTTTAATTAGTCAATTACATGAATTCAAGATTAAGCCTCAATCATACTGAACCAAATTCTATAGCCTAGGTAACTCAACGTATTTACCGAATTGCATGCCTTCAAACGAATCACTTTCACATTTTGAACATCAGTTACAACACGCAACGAAATTTTAGCAACCATAAGCAACTACAGTTCATTGATGCAATCCACCAAAGAAAAACTAAAAAAACAAATAAAAATCCTACTCCTACCGACTACATTTCCCTTAAGACGATCGTCATCCATCTATCATAGGGAACGGTCACTAACTATGACATCGGTTCAATGGGACTATTCTCGGTAAAAGAATCGAAAACAAACTCGGAGAAACCCAAAAAAAATAAAAAAAACATCGAAAAATTTTTGCAACACATCGATCATTTCGATGGAAACATATTTACAAAAGATTTTGATAATTGCAAAATATGTTCGCAAAAATTTTGAAAAATATCGATCATGTCGATAGAGAAAAAAAAATATTTACAAAATTTACAAAATATTTACACTAGCAACCATAACTTTCAAAAACACACATCATTAACCACACAAACAAATATATGCAGATACATCACAAATCAGTTTGCCACAGGGAAAGCACAAACATACATAAATATCAAGAAAAAATATACAGCAATTTAGAGCCTATGTCCCAGCACGTAACTACTCCCCACCCCACACTTAAATCGAACACTGTCCCCAGTGTTCACAACAATACAAAGCACAAATTTTTGGGTGGTGGAACTCCCTGCTCAGTTGAAATATTCAACTTCCTCATCCGGTGCTGCGGCCTCGTCGCCCATATCTAAATCAGCTCCATCGTCGTCATCGGACTCCACAGCAGAGTCCTCACGACGTGTCTCCTCATCAGTAGGGACATCGTCATCAGTAGGCTCCACAAAGGCTGGCCCTACTCGACATAAGGCTCTGGCGTTCTCGCCAAAGGGGTAGTCCAGCTCCAGCTGCCATAATTCTTCCTCGGTGGCTGGTCTCCCACCTATCCGTAGCTGCAGCATCTGCATGCCAAACATACGGGCCATGTACTGATCGTCACAAGCATGTCGCTCGCCCAAAGTCAATACTGGTCCGTGTGTAGTGTCGGGGGCCTTAGTCTTTGTCACGTCGAGGGCCCTCCGCTCCAACTGCGGAATATAATCCAAGGCTTCTTCCTCAATGTCGAGGCCTCGGAGGAAGGTGGTGATGAGTCCGCCAAACCCGTATCTGTGGCCCTGGTGCAGTCTGGCTCTCTTCATGGCGGATATTATTACCGCCCCCACATTAATCTCAAGCCCTTTCATAAGGGCATACACCAAGCAGACACGGTCCCGGGTCACGTCTGTCATATGAACTCCCAGGATCAAGCACGAACATACAATCTTCAGCCATATTCTGGCCTCCCTGTTTATCTGCGAATAAGGCAGAGTCTGGTGGTAACCCCTCTCCTTATGTCTACTCCATCGGGCTGTGGATCGAGCCCCACACAACGTACGTCTGATGTCGGTGTACGGTGGGGTGATGTTTAGCTGGCGGAGAACGTGGGCGTCTGTGTCCCGCGCTCCAATGATGGCATTCAGCTGCTGGGGTTCCAGAGTGACAATCTGCAATCTGATTTTCACTGTGTGGCTTCTGATGGCCGGGTTCCAGTTTGCATTAAATTCTCGTACCAAGTGAAGGTTGCACTCCTTGGGCTCCTGAAAAATAAAGCTGAGCCCAGCTGCCTCGATTCTCTGTACAATGCGAGGGAACTCCTGTGCGAGTGGTTCCCTTGCAATATGTTCCTCGGGGAAGTACTTGTTTTCTTTATGCTTTGCGTACCATTTCTTCCCTTCATCGGTGACCCATCTTGTTCCGTATTGGCGGCGTTGGCCGCGCGGAATAGCAGGTGCAGCTGGGACTGCGGTGCCCAGTCTCATCCTTTTCCTACCTGTGCCTGAGGTAGAAGCACCCTTGCCTTTATCTTGTCTGCTAGCCATTGTACCTGTCAATTTACACAAACAAGCACAACGTTAAGCTAAAAACTTGTTAACTTCGGCTAAGGTCGGGTTACACAACATTTACCCCACACTTAGGCCTTAGCTACTTCTACAAAATTACGGCAAAGATAACTCTAAGTACACCACAGACAACATCATAACTTCATGCTTAGTGCGTTCACAACAAAAATTCGACAGCATAACGGTTAGCGTACTACTCAGACTTCATACAGCTAATCCCAATCCTACTATCGCTAACAATTCACACATCGCACAAGCAACAAAAACAACAACAAAATAAAAACAACAATAAAAACATTCTATATACAAACGAATCCAAACAATCTAACTAATTCACACATTTTATGCATTTTCCTACAAAAATTCGAGAATTCGTCGTCTTTTAACATTTACACAATATTTACCACGACTTCTCTCAAATAACAAACACACCCCGGCATCGAATTCACCAAATTATCAAGTGCCCACATCAAATTAAACAACCCAAGCCCTAGAATACAATTTTATGATCAATTTCGAATTATTTACGCAATCGATAAGTTCAAACGCTAAATACAACAATCCAAACATGTATCAATCACAAATAATCCAACATTCACGATTAATTTCTACCTAGGGTGATATATCTCACCTCACATGCCCAAATTTGACAAAAATCGCCAAAAAAATTGAGATAGACGATGAAAACATACCTTTGAATTGAAGAACCGAAGAAACTTGATGTTTTTCCTTGCCTAGGAACGTGGCACGGTGCTTGGGGAGAGGGAAATGGGTGTTTGGTCGTGGAGGGAAGAGGGAAATGGGGAAAAATGGGGCGAAATCGGGGGTTTATTTAAAGAAAACACGCGGGTCACCCGGCAACCCGGTGTGACCCGGCACTGAATAAGGGGCAACGTGTCACGGAGGGTAACGCGGAGCCCCTCCTCCGTGACACGGAGCCAACGCGTTGGCTTACTGGATTTTTGAAAAATCCTGATTTTGCCTTCAACGTGTCACGGAGGCCAACGCGGAGCACTGCCTCCGTGACACGGCGCCAACGCGCCAGTGCACTGTTTCTTCAATTAATTTGATTTTTCATACCTTGCCTCATTTTCTCGATTCCATGTATATTTCCTCCGTTATACCTGAAAATCACCTCACTAAACAAAAATTGGTTAAATTAATAGATTTCTCTAACTAAAAATAAAGAATATTAACTAAAATGAAAATCTAAACCTAATCAAGAAAAGAAAAAGAAAAATAAAACTTGGAAATAAACAAATAAAAACAAAAATAAAGATAAAAACTAACTACACTGTGCAAAAGAAAAAAAATATAATATTTTTCTCACGGGTTGCCTCCCGTGCAGCGCCTGGTTTACCGTCGCGGCTCGACGTCCTTTAAGCTCACTTGTCTACTAGGGAGATGGACGATTTGTCCCGATCATGGTCATCCCCCCAGTAGTTCTCAACCTTATCCGGTGGCCTTCCTAGTAACTCTCGGGAATCACTCATTCCATTAGCATTCCCATGATCAATCACATTGATCACCGAGAGATCCTTATAAACAGTCGGGAGCTTAGGTACCTTGTACACGTCGAACACTTCGACCTTGTCATGTGCTCGCATCGTGAGTTGACCCGCAGCTACATCAATTAATGCTTTTCCGGTTGCCAAAAAGGGTCGTCCCAAAATAAATGGGACTTCAGCATCTGGTTCAAAATCCAGAACAATGAAATCGACCGGAAAAATGAGGGAGCCTACTTGCACTAACACATCCTCAACAATGCCATCCGGCTTAGCTAAAGACCTGTCTGCTAGCTGTAAGATTACCGTTGTAGGTCTAGGACTCCCTAGACCTAACTTTCTGAATACCGAAGATGGCATCAGATTTATGCTTGCCCCCAAGTCGCATAATCCACGAGCTCGGATACTTTGCCCAATCGTAAGCTGGATAGTAAAACTTCCAGGGTCTTTCAGTTTTGTGGGCAACCTATTCTGAATACGAGAAGCGCATTCCTCCGTTAAAGCTACCGTGGCATACTCAGTCAAACGACTTTTGTTAGCCACGATGTCTTTAATATATTTCGCATATTTTGGCACTCCCTGCAAGACATCAACAAGAGGTAAGTTAACATGTACCTGTTTAAGTACCTCCATGAATTTCTGGAAACACGCCTCCTCCTTGTGTTTCTTAAGTCGTTGAGGGAACGGGGGTGGAGGCCTTTCTGGTTCAGCTTCTTTAGTCTTCCCCTTATCTGAGATTTGCTCTCCCTCAACATCTGTTGCTCCTGACTTTTGAGGCGGTCTTTCCGGTTCCACCTCCTTTAACTGTAAACCACTCCTCGTGGTCACTGCATTTACCTGCTTCGGATTAGGATCTGTGTCGCTAGGTAGTCCTCCTCTGGGTCTAGTATTTTGGGTACTAGCAAATTGCCCATACTGATATTCAAGAGCCTTGGTCGCCAACTGATTATTCTTCACTTCGGCTGCCAATTTGACATAGTCAGCCTGCAATTGTGCCTGATTAGCGATCATAGTTTTGAACATCTCCTCAATGGTCGGTGATGGTGGTAGAGGAGGGGCATTATGATTTCTGAATTGAGCTTGATAATTTTGTTGCCCTCCTTGGTTTCTGTGCATTCCCTGCCCTGAACTTTGGCCTTGTTGATTGTTGCTACCCCACGAAAAATTCGGATGGTTCCTCCAATTTGAGTTGTAGCCACTACCAAACTGCTGCTGATTTCTCTGTGCATTGCCCACAAAGTTAACAGAATTAGGATTTGCACCACAGCATTCAGCTAAATGTTCACTACTACCACACACTTCACACCACATCTGTTGAACTGCATTGACTAAAGCTGAAGGCTGGTTCAAATTCATATTGCTGAAGTGAGTGTTTAACTGATTTTGCAAAGCAGCTATCTGTGCAGCGATAGCTGTGAATCCATCCACTTCAAGCACTCCCGCTGCTTTCCTTGCTCCACCTCTTGAAGAATCTGCATTCCATTCTGGATTGCCTTGTGAAATTCGGTTGAGCAAAGTGTACAGCTCCTCATAGGTCTTTTCCAGCGCTTGCCCTCCAGCTGCTGAATCTAACAGAATTTTAGTGTGGGGTTCCAAACCCTCAAAAAATGTGTGTACCAACACCTCATTGGACTAATGATGATGAGGACAGTCCCGCAACATGGATTTAAATCTTTCCCAGGCTTGATATAGATTTTCTCCTTCCCTCTGTTTAAAACTTAGGATTTGACTCCTAAGTCTGGCTGTTTTACCAGAAGGGAAAAATCTGATCAAAAACTTCCGTGCAAGATCATCCCACGTTGATATAGAATTGGGTGGTTCAACTTTTAACCACCTATTGGCTTCACAAAGTAAGGAAAATGGAAATAAGGTGAGCCAAACATAATCAGGTGACACTCCAGCGGGTATATAAGTGTCACTTATCTCCAAAAAGTTTTGGAGATGTTGTTGTGGATCTTCATGAGGGAGACCGGTAAATTGCCCGCTTGTGTGCAAAAGTTGCACCATATTCTGCTTTAATTCAAACCTTCCTCCAGGCTCTAGTTTGCGGATGCTAGAATGTACATTATTAGCGTGTGGGATTGCCACCTCGCGAACCGGCCTTGCTGCTGCTTCATCGGGCACTAAAACTGCCCGCACAACTGGTGGATTTTGTTGCTCCATCATAGACTGTTTAAGCAACTGCAGCTTCTTTCGTAGAGCTTCTCTACGTTGACTATGAAATTCACGTTCAGACTCTAAGTAAGATTCCACCAGCTCTTTGTCCCTTGCCAGTGTTCACAGAAACAAAATCTGCAAAATATAGGCTAAGACCAAGTTGTTAACACTTAAGAAAATAAAAATACAAATACAGTAAATTTACACTAAACACAATTTTACAAATCGCCTAGCCTCCCCGGCAACGGCGCCAAAAACTTGTCTGGTGTTCTGCTCAGGTTGGTATTATATATTATAAACCGACACGCAAGTGCACGTGGTCAAACAAGTAATAAAGTGGCTAAGTAGCCAAGTATCGATCCAAGGAGGCTCAAGATACGTAAAATTGCCTAGTTTACTATATTCCTATTTCACTTCTAATTATGCTAACAACAATGTAACCAAGAGTTACTTGAGTTTTTGTTTCTAAACTATATATACTACAATTAATAACAACTATTTACTTGTGAATTTAGACAATGGATACGAACAAGTAATGAACTTGATGATCATGATAATTTGGTTACTATCTTCTTCATGTTGCTAGCCAAGAACATTACCCTAGAAATTAAAACTCTCGTATTTAATTTCACTTTAGAATCATAAACCATCCGTCTACATTTCTGTGATGAAATGCAATTTATGACCTAGCACTACAATTCCGGTTCCTAAATTGACTAATACGGCTTTCAAGTATATTTCTATCAAGAAAGCACATCAAAACCCAATTTTCCCAAATCAAGTTAAGAACAATACCCTATTAATTCACAACTTTCCAATTTCTTGCTCTTTCGAGTGAAATTGGACTTTTTAGATGTACATTAATGTTGGACAAGCACTAATGCAGTAAAAACAAGAATTAATAGAACAACATTAAAGAAGAAGAAGAAAACCATATCATTTACAATCAAAATTCATTACACATGTTCAAAACCTCAGCAAGGAAGAGAATTAGCCACTCATTTGTGGATTGATCATCCTAAAATGAGTATAAATCATACGTACAATTGATAGAAAGAAGAAAGGAAGAGAAGAAATCCCTTAGCTTTTTCGTTCTTCAACTGCTACTAACCCACGTTCCTGCTCTCCACTTCTGAACTCGGTCCAAAAACTAAAAACTAATTAAAATAAACCTAAGTGTGCTATTTATACTAGTGGGAAATTTTTCTCGGAATAACAAGCAACATGTCACGGAGGCCAACGTGGAGCACTGCCTCCGTGACACGGTGTGGACGCGGACCTCCACTGGAATTTCCAGGGTCTGGTAAATTAACCTCAACGTGGCACGGAGGCCATCGCGGAGGCCTCTCTCCGTGCCACGGAGCTGACGCGAAGGCACACTGGAAATTGCCATTTTAATTCCTATTCAGGCAGTGTGCTACCGCGATGGTAGCGTGGCACAACTCCATCGCGGAGCCCTTAGAAAATGTGCATTCCAAGGTCTTTTCCACGCTCGCATCCAAGTCCAACTCCGACATAGTCCCAACATGCATTTTAGCTCCTAAAAAAATCACAATTACCTGCAAAACAAATGCTAATCATGTTGGTTAGTATAAATTCGCATTTTATTACTAATTACATGATATTATATACACATTGCACAATAAACAAGGTAAAAATGATACGTTTGAGTATCACTTGGGCATATAAATCTGCCCAAGATCAGTGAACAACCCTAAGCTTGCTTGAAGGGTTCTTGAAAGGAGAGCTTATGGTGATTTTCTAAAAGTTGAGAGTGGGAATGAGGAATGAACCATTTTTTCCCACTAAAAGGTAAAAATTATTGCTAAAATGACATAGTTAGAGCTTGGAAAAGTAGAAAATTACTAAATAGCCCTTAGAAATTTGTTGGAAAAAACTGTCGGGTGACCCTAACGAGTTGTGGTCTGTGGTCACCAGTCGTGGATCACACTATCTCACATCTGAAGATTAAATGCGAAGTTTGGTAATGAGTCACCTAACGAGTCGTTTCCACTGACGACGACTCATTCTGACACTCGTCAGGTACACTGGTTACAAACTCACTAGGAATGGTAATGGGGGAAATAACTAGTCATTACTAGGGACCATGACTCGTTGCCCCCACCCGTCAAGTACACTGCTCCACTGATAATATCTTTAGCCCAGAACTGACCACGGGTGACTCAACGGGTCATGGTCGGTGACCACGACTCGTGAAGTCCCTCGTTGTGTACACTGTCTCCCTTCTTAAAATTATAAAACCTCCTTCTCACGGCTCACCTAACGAGTCATGGGGTCACTTAACGACTTGTTAGGTGAGTCGTCCTGTATCTTTTCTGTAGCTTTTTCAGATTTCCTTATTTAAGTCCCAGAATTGGATTTTGAGTTTTCGGGGCATTACAAGTGCTCTAGGAAAAGAGATCATTTTTTCCTACCTAAATAATATGTCAAAAGAAGAAAGTGAATTATAAAAGAAAAAACTATCTTTAAAATAAATATTGGCTAACTCTATCAAGTCTGCCAAGGTGACTTTCTGAAGGACTAAGACTGGGCAACCTCTATATACCCGCCTAGCTATAACTGAATCATCTACTGGAGTAGAGACTGAGAAGGGTTCTGACAAAACTTCGGGACTGACTCCAAAGCTACTGGCCACATAAGGTGTCACAGAAGACAAAGTAGCCCCCAGATCTAACAAATCATAAACATCAAGATGGAAAACTTGTAACATACTAGTGACTTCATTCGGGGTGACCTCCTGTTCCTGGCGGTTTGCTAAGCATAGAATCTGTTCTGGTGCTAACCGCCACTTGAGCTAGTAGATGCTCCCTGATGTGCTAAGCATACGGGTAGGGCTGCGGAACTAAAAGATGGGGCTCGACCCTCATCATGATCCTGCCTCAGTGCTGGGCAATCTCTGAGCATGTGTCCGGGCTTCCCACACCCGAAACAAGCACTTGTACCTTCTAGACACTGACCCGTGTGACCCCAGCCACACCTGCAACAAGTTGGATCACTAGAATCTTCGGTTGTGCTACTCTGACCCCTAGAGCCTGATGCTCGCCCCCTCTGATCGTGCCTCGGTCTGGATGGCACACTCAATGCTGAAGATTCTGGGGTTGATGATCTCTGGTGGGTCTACTGTCGATGCCCACCAACTGACCTCGGCTATGAGAATCTGTGGTCATCGGTCCTGGCCCTCTTGATCTCCCTCTCTCTCAGATGTTCCGCCTCCATCTGTTGGGCATACAAGACTATCCAAGGGAAGTCCATATCCTGATGGAGCATAGCAGTCCTACAATCCTTGTCCAAATAGCCTGCTACTCCATGAACAAATCTACTCATCCATGCCCTTTGATCAGCCACTAACTCTAGCGCGTACTTTGATAGGCGAGTGAACTCAAGAGCATACTCCTGCACCGTCATCCTCCCTTGCTTCAGATTTACGAACTCAGTTGCCTTTAGCTCCCTCATCTCATAGGGGAAGAACCTATCCAAGAATGCAACATGAAACTCTTTCCAAATGACAGGGCCTGCTCCGACAGCCCTACTATCTTTCCATTGGCGAAACCAGATATGCGCGATCCTTTTCAAGTGATACGAGGCCAAATCCGCGCACTCCACTCCATTCACCCCCATGATTTGGGTGATCTTCACAATCTCATCTAGGAACTCATGTAGGTCCTCATCGACCTTCGACTCAAGGAACTCTGGTGAGTTCATTCTCAAGAAGTCTCGGACTCGAGCCGCCACTGCATTGCCATTTTGCGGAACATGTGCAACTGCTTGCTGATTGACCTGAGCAGTCAAGGCCTGCACAAGAATCTGAATAGCATCCCGTTACTCAGCATGGGCAGCTAGCTCCAGTGCCTGGTGCTCCTGAATTGGTGGGGTCTACTGCTGCCCATTCCCATTGCCATCCTCATGTCCTTCACTATTCCCATTCCTTCTACCATTTATTCTTCGGGGAGCCATGATTCTGCAATCTTGAATAGCACGAATTAGAAGGATAAGGAAACTTTTCATCGCATGAGATAGATCATGAAAGAAGGGAACATTTCCTAAATGTCTCGTAGCCTCTTCGTCATAAGTGTGGCGTGATCCACACCCATGAAAAATACTCTACCTAATGCGGCTTTCAAACACCCTAGGACACTTCAAACCTATTTCTCTAATACCAAGTTTGTCATAACCCGAATAGAGGCCCCGATCGCAATATGGGACAAGGAGCCCCGAGAGACCCCAAGTCAACCCATGGCATACACATACATCTAACTCGATTAATGAAACTGAATAACTAATAATATAATCATAACATAAGTCTAAACTTAAACATAACATTAGAATACATAATCCAAAGTTGATTACATACATATGTCTGAAAAGCCTCTAAACATGACGAGTTGATGGGACAAGACCCCAACTAACTCATCAAGATGAAACTGAAAATACAGATAGAAAATCAGAATAGTCTAGTTCTCGGGAGATGAGAACTCACCAATAACACAAAGGCTAACTCTGATAAGCTGACTATGAACGGGGCTGAACCTAAGAGCCGAATCCTATGTCATGAGACGATATAACATAGAGTATGCGGTCAGTATGTGGAATATATCGAGTATGCAGAGTAAGTAAAATCATTAAAGTAAGTAAAATCAATTAAAGACATGCATAACGTAAAATATAAACATTGAGAATCTAATAGTAGGGCTTGCATGCATTCTTTCTGAAATCATAATCCCATCATAACATAACGTATCATCATAACATATCATAACATAATCGATTGACTCAAAGATGAAATCTGATATTTATAAGTAAAGCTGAACATTGAGTCAAACCTACTTTACAACATGCTTACATATGTAAATCTCATGAGTAATGAACATGCATAACTGAAATTATAAGGAACAATGGGAGACTCGTCTTTTAACTGACATAGCACGATAGAGCTTACGTGGTCACAACTATCACACTCAAGTGGGTTGATCCATCAAAAGCCTTTCCAGGGGTAGGGAAGATATCATTAAATTGATATCAAGCTCATGGGCTAATAGGGATGGGGATAGCTCACAAGGGAGGACCCGAATTCATATGTATAAACCTACGTTGGCGCATAGTTCTGAGGCATGATCGATGCTTAGCTTGCTCGGTGCTAGACACTACTCCAAAAAACATGCATATGCTATATATCATTTTTCAATGAAGCTCAACATCGTCTATCGACGAAGTTCATAAATCAAATACATCTCAAAGTGGAAATCATGCATTAGAGAAGCTTTAACTCAAACCATACCACATACTGAAAGATAATTGAGAGTCTTCGCTCCAAAACCATGTGGTAAGCTATGCATATGAAAAGCTTTAACTCAAAACATACCACAAGCTGAAAAAATAATTGGGAGTCTTCGCTCCAAAACCATGTGGTAAGCTTAATTCGGGAACTCATCAATCATATTTAAACATGTGGGCATTGCCCAAAGCTTTATCATACTTTAAACTACTCAATTCATATCGAAAACATGATTATAAACATGGATAGCTTGAAAATATGTTTTTCATCATAATATCTCATCATCATCATACATCATCACAAATCTCATCTTTCATGAACTTCTCATCCATGGGCTTTTTAATTCATAAATCTAGAAACATGATTTTTAATTGAAAACATTATAAAACTCACCCATGCTTCATAATTCAATGGTAGAAACATAACTAAATCATACCCATGTAAAGAATTAGTAAATTCATGAATTTGGTTTAAATCCCATAGATTAGTCATAGGACTTCATGATTTAGAGAGGGATTGGGCATGGGTGTGAAAGGGATCACCCATTTATAACCCTACATACCTGTTGGTAGCTGATGCTTACACATCTTTGAATGCCCAATAGGAAATTGAAGAGAAATTGATGAATGCTAGGTTTGATCACCCTCTCTAGTCTTCTACCTTGCATGCATGAAGGAATAAGGCCTAAAATGAACTTAAACCCTTTAAAAGTCACTACTCCTAACTCAAAACGATGTAGTTTAGGCCTTAGTATCTTAGGAATTACAGAAAAACCCTTACTAAATTCACAGAAAATAACTGTCAGATGGTCCCAAGGGGGGACCTAACGACTCGTCCCATCTGGTCATGACTCGTATCTTGATCCATGAAGTACACTGCCTCTCAAGTCTCCTGGGCTCATCAAGGAGGACTTAACGACTCATTCTAGGTGACCACGACTCGTGGCCACTATCCGTGATGTACACTGCCTTGGCCTCAGATATATTTTTCCCTACTTGGTCATGACTCACATCACAAATCATGGGGATTGACCACGACCCATGGGGTCCTTACATCAAGTACACTGACTCTTTTCCTTCTCTTTTCTTACTCACCCACCCCACGATTGACCTAACGACTCGTGGGGCCTGACCACGAGTCATGGTCACGCCCGTGGATCCTATTTCCAAAAATTTCAAATTCATTCCCTGGGCCTCACCACGAGTAACATCACGACTCTTGCGTTTCTCTCACGAGTCTCCTCACGACTCTTTCGGTGTCTGATGCTAGATTTTTGGTTTTTTTCCGTTTCAACTCCCGGGTCTGATCCTTGTGCTTCTGGGGTATAACACCCCTATTATGCTCCTCCGATTATTTTTAATGCTTACAGGAATAATGAAGAGGAGGAACATCATTCTCAAATAAGTGATATGAAAAAATAATCCTGGAGCATATGGAAGTAATAAGGGAGTAGCTTGCTGAACGGGGAGGAGCCTTGAAAAGGTTGAGTGCCAAGCTCACAGAGATGATGGCTGAGACTATGACTTGTAATGATTTTCAAGTCACGGTCTTAACCAATACTCAAGAGGAACCTCAAGGGGAGAAAAAACCCTTAGACAAGAGACTAGCCCATTTGGCTCAAGTATCCATGACATGCAGGGTATTTTGAATGAAAACTTTTAGGCGTCAGAAGCCTAATTACAAAGAGTGATGGATACTAGCCAATGTATGGAACAGGTATAAGAATCCCAACTTTTAGACAATTCTTTGTTGGTGGATGTCGATGTTGATGAGGTGGATAAAAGTGAGGATGTCAAGCATAATGTAATCTTGGACTTAGGGTGTATTGGTCCTCATTCTAAACACTTTTCGACATTGTGTTTGGGTGGAAACCTAGAAATAGAGCCATCCAAGTCTATGAAGAAATGTGTAGATGAGGAACAACACCCCTATATTCTAAAACTTATTATGCCAAAGATATATTACGACATCCCTCACTCAAGGGCTAAGAAGTATAAGATGCAACATCTATCACTTGGTCCCTTCATATTTACACCACTACCCCTTGAGCATAATAGGAAATTGAAAAAGAAACTAAGGGTGAAATTCATAAGCTCAAAGTGGAAGAAAAAGTGGTGAAACTTGATGGAATCGTGCCACGACATTAAAAAGGCGCTTGTTAGGAGGCAACCCAATTTGTAATAGTGTTGTTTTTATTATTTTCTATAGTGTCACTTTTTTTTTTGTTGTATGTGCAGAGAAGGGGACGTCTGAGTACCAAAAAACAAAGCTAAGGAGCACGTCTTGAGCTTAAGTGTGGGGTCTTGCAATCGGTGAATCCAAGAGACATGATTCTAGCTAGGCTTTAGAGGGCCTCAAGGAGTATTGCTCACTCTTGTATGATTTTTACTTTTTAGATGCTCTGAGGACGGAGCATGATTTTAAGTGTGAGGTGAGGGGATATCTCCTAAATTTTAAGGTTAAGGATGAGCATGCCAACAAGTTTAGTTGAAATTTTTTGAAAAGGGCATGTCTCATCCACCCTTCGATTTTTCTTCTGGCCTCAGTTCTTTTCCGAAGGAGGGACCTTTGAACTGGGTAAATCTTTTATTTTGTTTCGGTTTTGTGTCATCATAGAGTAATGATGTTTTCCTATGATAGATGGATGACAACCGTCTTAAGGGAAGTTTTTTCATATTATTTTAGGATTGAGTCGTAGGTCATCCACTTGTATGCTTGTTGATATTCTGCTTAGCTGCTATGCTGGAGTAAATAGAGTGGACATCTTGATTGCATGAGTGAGAATCCATGAGAGATGAACATATCTATTTAATTTGATGCAACATGTCCTTAGGGCTTAATTATGAATTTAACTTGTCATTCGATATGATTGTGTGAATGTGTAGCGGTAGAAACTGATTAGATTCTTGTTTCCATGAGAGGTGAGCTGAATTGCTTTGTATGTATTTATTGTAGCATTTAGAACTTGTCTTAGTGTATATAGGACAACTAGTTGATAGGTAATTGAGAGATGATCAAGGCACTTCTTGAAGAAGCCACTTTTATTCCTATAGTTGTTTTACTTCCTAGTCATTCTCCCTGGTTACCGCCTTTTGAGCTTAAAAGCCTTATTCTTTCTTAGCCTCAGTAATAGCTTAATCCCTCCTTTTGTGAGAACTCATACTTATTGATCCAAAGTAGTATTAAGAACTTTGAGACTTGAAAGGAAATGTCCATCAACGTATAGTGTTAAGGAAAAAAGAAAAAGTTGTCGTAAGAAAAGAAAAGTGAGAAAAAGGGGTGCCCATGAAAATTATGTTGTTTACTTGATGCTAGGGAATTGGAAAAGAGCACTTTAATTGCAAAATTTTTAGTGATTCTATGAGTAGAAAACTAGCAGTCAATTAGTGAAAAAAATGGGGCATGAAAAGAAAAGACAAGGGTGAGTAGATGAAAGGTGAACAAGCAAGGAAAGAGGTGGTGGACAAGTAATGTGAAATATGTCTTAAAAGTGCTTAGGGTGGTAGTCACTATAAAATGAAATATCAATCATACCTGTCCCTTATCCAACATTACAACCAAGAAAAATCCTTATGATCTTAATCTCTTGAAGCAATTCGGTAGTCTTAACGTACATGAAGGGCAAGCCTATGGTATGTTGCATATGTGCATTACATCATTTATGAGTGTGAGTATGCCTTACTTATTGTGTTTCATGTCTTATATTGATGAAGTTGAGAGAGGAACATCACTAAAAGTGAGGGGCACAAGAGGTCTAATTCGGTGTACTACTTGTTGCATGTGTCACACTTAATCATGTTGGCCCTTTGTATTAAAAAGATGAGTCATTTATAGAGTTTGTGTGTTCTTGATTGTGAAATATTTCTATGTGCTTTGTTGAGAATTGTTGTATGATCATAAACCACTTTATGTATGCTCTATGCTAGTTGGTTGAGTATGAGTTTATATAGGTGTCAAGTGTGATGGTGAAACATAATTTTAGGTATGTTTTAAGGATTGTTCGAGGACGAACAATGGTTCAAGTGTGGGGTGGTGATGTTGGGCATATTTTCATGCCCATTTTCCATGTTTTTACCCATATTTAATCATGTTTTGAGTTCATAATCCTTAATTTATGCTCAAATTCATGTGTGTGTTTTATGTGCTAACAAACGATTTGAGTAGGAAAATAAGCAAAAAGGGCTCAAAGTGATGCAAGAAATGAAGATTTGAAGATCTGAAAAGTTTGGTGCTATGGCTGGTGCCCCGCACCCAGTCCCAAACTTCAGAGAAAAAAATCTCAATCTGGTGCTATGGCTGGAGCAGCACACTAGCCCCTATCTGGAGCTAAAATTACTGAAAGTTTGACTAAGTCTATGGCGGTATGGGAGGGGTGGCACGTCAGGGCCATTTTAGAGAGAAAAATGCTGATTAGGGGCGGCGCGTCAGGGCCATTTCGGAGAGAAAAATGCTGATTTTAAAGCCAAGTCTTAAAGGAAAGAAGCGTCATTTGAAGGCTCATCTATAAATATAAGCCTTAGGTCCTTTTTTATGTAGTTTTGACTTCTTGGAGTAGTAATGGACTGCTTTGAAGTAGTCTTTACTCTTTTTTATTTCGTAGTTCATTTATGAAATCTTGTAAGCCGTTTGGAAGGAAGGCAAGGTTCTACAACTAGGTTTTATCTTATTTACTTCGTATTTTCACATGATGATGACTAAGTAGTTGTTTTTCCACTTTTCTATGAGTGGCTAAACTCATATTCTAGGGTTGTGGTCATGGTGAATGGTTGATTGTTTGACAGACTAAATAAACGTAATTTTGATTATTCCTTTATGGTTGTTTGTATTTATTTGTATTAATTTATTATTTATGAGATTGATCACCTAGTAAGTAATATGTTGGCTTTCAATTGAACTTGGGAAAAGGAATCGAAAGGGTTAAAATTAAATACAAAATGGGCATTCAAAGACCCTTGAACCCATTGGTGATAGGATAGAAGTTGTTGAGGATAGGGATATACCCTTCAACCCCTTTTAGTTGAAATACAAGTAGCCATAATCGTCATTTCATTGTTCTCCTGCGACCATAAGGATATAGGCATTAGGGTTCATAAAATAGTTCTTTGATGCTAGGGATAGTAGCAAGAAATGTGATAGTAACTTGCAACTAACAACCGTAGGAAGAATCATGCTAGTTTACACCTCTGAAAAATCAACTTGAAACCAACCAAGTGCCATTGCCCTAGTCTATCATCATTATCGAAATAAAATCAAGCTAGCATTCGTTTTTAGTAAATTTTTAGATTTGATGTTTTAGTAGTTTAATTTTCCAAACCAATCTCCATTTTACTTGTTTCATAGATTAGTGAAATCAAAGTACAACCTTATAACATTTAAGTTGACATGTCCATGTGGGTATGATATCTGGACTTAAAAATCCTATATTACTTGACGACCACGTGTGCTTGGGTGCACTTGGGCGACATCAGTAGGCTATCACCTTGCCATTCTGCATTAACACGCATCCCAAACCTGTCTCAGAAGCATCACAGTATATCACAAACCCATCTGTACCTTCTGTAAGGTCAACACCAGAGTTGTGGTCAATCTTGTCTTTGACTCCTGAAAACTCTTCTCACATTCCTCTGACCACTGGAACTTGGCCTTTGTCAAGGTTAACTTGGTCAGTGGAACAAACACGGAGAAAAATCCCTCTACAAACCTTCTGTAGGAACTTGCTAAACAAAAGAAACTTCTGATCTTAGTGAGAGTTGTGGGCCTCAACTAGTTTCTCACTACCTCAATCTTTTGAGGATCTACTTTGATACCCTCACGTGATACCACGTGGCCTAAGAAAGCAACTGAATCAAGCCAAAACTCACACTTGGAGAATCTAACATACAACTGGCTATCCTTGAGAGTCTTGACACCATTTTGAGGTGATTTTCTTGTTTACCTCTGCTCTTAGAATACACAAAAATATCATTGATGAACATGATCATAAAAAAATCTAAGTACAGCTTGAACACTTTATTAATGAGGTCCATGAAAACTGTTGGTGCATTGGTCAACCCAAAAGACATCACGAGAAACTCGTAATGCCCGTACAAAATTCTAAATGCTATTTTCACAATGTCTTCTTCCTTGAACCTCAATTCGTGATACCTTGATTGAAGGTCGATTTTAGAGAAACACTTTGCTCCTTGAAGATAGTCAAACAAATCATCGATCCTAGGCAACGGGTACTTGTTCTTGATGGTGACCTTATTCAGTTAGCAGTAATCAATACGCATCCGCAAGGTCCCATCCTTTTCTGGACAAATAAGATTGGTGCACCCCAAGGTGAAGAGCTCGGTCGAATAAATCCTTTATCAAAAAGGTCCTTAAATTTCTCCTTTAACTCCTTCAGTTCGGTTAGGGCCATTCTGTATAAGGGAATTCATATAGGCTTCATCCCTATAATAACATCGATCCCGAAATCAATTTCCCTCTCGGGAGGAATCCCTGATTGTTCATTTGGAAACACCCCATGGAATTCACCAGCAATTAGGGCTAACTACAAACTCAGTGCCTCAATATTGGTGTCTCTCACCCTAACTCGGTAATAAAAAAACACCCTTTTGAGATCAGCTTTCTTTCCTTAAGAAAGGAAATAAACATACGCATTGGCACCACTACATTACCTTTCCACTTAAACCTCAATTCATTGGGGAACCGGAAAGTAACCACCTTGGTATGAAAGTCAATGTGGCATAACAAGAAGACAACCAATCCATACCTATGATAACATCGAACTCCATCATTTTCAACTCAACTAGAGTGGACCTAGTGTCTCTATGGCCCATCATGATCACACAATTTCTACAAACTCGATTTATAACTATCGACTTACCAATTGGTGTAGATACTAGGAAAGGTTCACATAGTCGTTCGGGTTCTAACCCAAACCTCTAGGAAATGTACGGGCTCACATGTGATAAAGTGGATCTGTGATCCATAAGAGCATATACATCGATAGAGAAAACGGTGAGGATATCTACAACAATATCTGGTGACGCCTCTAGGTCCTAAAGACCTGTTAGAGCGTACAAGTGATTTTTCCTACTGCTCCTAGTCATGCCTTGCCCCTGTCGGGCCTGATCACCTCTAGGAGGAGTTGTGGCTGTGCCCTGAGACCTTGTTGTGCGATGCCTGGCTGGCTAGCCTACACTGTGATAGTCTCTCGGAAAATGGCCTTGTTGCCCCCACTTGAAACATCTATCCATCCCCACTCGAAACTCCTACGGGTGCTTTCTCCTGCATTTATTGCATGGAGGGGGTCGTGGGACACTTTGGGTCACATTGGCCTGCGATTGGGACCCCAAAGCTTCGAAACCTTGTCCCTGACTAAGCTAACCCACTGCTCTTCCCTGAACCTCTAGGACGATGCATTGACTTCAGACTATATAGGTCAAGATAACCTCTATTGAAACTTGGGCCTATTACTACCCCCTCAGTAGCTGCTATCATGGCCAGCTGATCTGGCCTTCTTCCCATAATATTGCTCCATCTTGTGCCTGCTCGCTAGCTTTGCATCCTTAGACTTCTAAGCATAAACCATCAGTCTTCCTATGTCCATATCCTTGTGCAACAAGGCAGCTGCACAATCTCCGACCACATACCTTTCGATGTTGTGCACAAATCTATGTATCCTAGCTCTCATAGTGGAGACTATCTCTAGGGCAAGTCTAGCTAGCTAAGTGTACCAGAGACTATACTCCCACACAATCATATTCCCCTTCCTAAGTCACAAATGCTTCCATGAATTCATCCCGAATAGCGGGGGCTGCATCCTCTCCCCTAAACATCTCCCACTGCTCATACTAGGTGTTAACTCGACACCTTTTGTCTTACTGACATGCATAACTCATAAGATTTTTTAAATCTCATCGGAAAAATACAGAGGGTCCTCCTCTACTCTCAACCCTAAGAAGACTGGAAAGCTCAGGTTGAGAAACTCCTGGATCTAAGATGTAGTCAAAGGCTGGGAACTAACATAAGTAGAGTCTGATTCCTGCCACTGTGACTGAGCTTCCACCAATCTAGTGAGCATTTGGATTGCTTCCCGAAACTCAGTATCTATAATTCTAGGCTACTAAGGAAGGGATCCTAGGTCTACTGTTGGTGAAGGAGAAGATGTACTAATTGGGTAGCCGACTTAATGACCCTGGGATCTAGTCTACATCCCCCGAGTCCAAGGTTGTTCATTGGCCTCTCCTCCTATAGGCACACCGGTACTAGTACTGATCCTATGGCCTGTTGTAGTCTTTTTTAGGAGGTATTCTCAATTCAGGAGCTGACATTCGAAAGAATACATGAATTAGGTTTAGTCCGAAAAGATCTTTTATAGCACGATTTCTAGAGTAGAAAGAAGAGTGGCATTTCCTAAATGTCCTATTGCCCCCCAATTATAAGTGTGGTACGCTACACACCCATAAGTAGGACTCTACTAGAGATGGCTTCATAGACTCCCTAGGACAGACCAACCTGAGGCTCCGATACCAAGTTTGTCATGCCCCAGCCTAGGGCCTTGGCTAGACCAGCACCTGGCGCCATCGCTAGCCCGAATGTACCGCTGCAACTGCATGAAGCTGTGAGCCAACACCTATAAACGAACAAACATGCAAATCATACATCTAAAATTTGGATTAGGCATTAAGTGGAAATAACTTTCAAAATAACATCTTTTAAACTAGAAAGGACTATACACACCAAAAATAAAGTCTAATACAAAAGGATTGTCCACTTATTGTATTTCTATGAAGCCTATACAGACAAGAAATATAGATTTGATCAGGAAAAGGTCCTCGATCAAACCTTTATCAAACTAGACAAGCAGATATGTGCTAACCCTCATAATAAAAAGGGTTCCCTAAGCGATTTGTCTACGAGTATATAAATTGAGGCTGCATTATTAAACAATGCAATGCCCCCAGCAAGGAGGGGCATTAGTACATGGAATCATACTATATGTAAGAAGGCAAAAATAACTGAACAGAAACCAACTCGAAAAGGAAGAACCAAATATGAGAAATAATAGTTAGACATGCACAAAAATTATTAAAGAGTTTAGGAACATGAAATATGTAATTAGCCTTTCAATTGGAAATACTACAATAACATTCTTTTAAACACCCTCAACAGGAAATAGCTTTTAAGTCCAAACAATTAAAAATATTTTGGAGGCTCGTGGAGTACCGACTTAGTATTCCATGCCTTCATGCAGTCCATCCCATCAGGCTTGACCGGCTGATAATGCTCAAACCACACCTCCTTATGAAGTATGAAGCGGTCGTTGTCAATAAAGAACCCAACTAGAGGTTGGGGTCGATCCCACAGAGAATACGGAAGGATGTAGAAGAACTCTAGTGCTTAAGCTTTTTAGTTAATTATTTCCTAAGAGGGGGGAATTTACAAAAGTAATAAATAACAATATTGAGAAATTGTGAAGGTTGATTCCAAATTTATGCAACTAACTAGGGTAAGTGTTCCCCGTGACTTCATAACCACAAGGCTTTTTATATTAGTGATCTATTTCGGTGCTTAGCATACAATATCGGTAAGTTAACTTCACCTAAATGGTTGATCCCCTATTTAGATGATTATCACCACGCAACTTGGTCCGCTAAGGGTGCATGCTTTACTAACCCTTACCCTTGATATCGGATTAGTTATTCCCGGACAAGGTCAAGCTATTAGATGAGGGTTGATAGCCTCAAATCTCCGTTGTTAATCTCTTTTCCATTCACTACCTCCTTGGTACAGTAAGTAAGAATAAGGCAAGTTCTAACGTCTGCAACCATTAAAAATCAATTAAAACGAAAGAAGAAACAATACATGCATAAACTCTGTTCAAGAATCACTAAGTATTTTACCTATGTGTGTTAATTTGTCATGGTTCCTATAACCCTAGTTGTGGTGGTTTTAGCCTATCATGTTTATAAGTAAATTAATAGAATTCATAAATAAAAACAAAAATTAATACTTAAGACGATGATAGGAAGAAACCCACTTGATTATTGCAACAATAAAGAAGAACAATTCAACAATCGTCTCAAAGTATGTTGTAATACTTCTAAGCCCAAAACTTGTCTAAAACTTGGCTTCTAATTCTACTTCAAACTTAACACTTCAACTCTTGAAGACATGCTTATTACATGAAAATAAAGGGGTATTTGTAGTAGTAGATTTATGTTTTCCTTGTTCATTTTGATGAATTTAACTTGGGATTTAAATTTTTCCTTTTCCTAGTTGAAGTAGGAAAGCCAAATTTTTCCATTTTGAGAGCCTTGCACGTCGTCCCAACCACTGCCGCATTGCCAGTTGTGCGAATGGGTCACCTAACGACTCGTTTTGCATGGGAAAGAGTCGTTAGGCCCCTCGTGGTCTAACTCTATCACGCCCCAAACCTACACCCTGGATGTAACACGGTACTTGAAGCCACAACTGACCTTAAGTCAACTCTTGGTCTACCATAGACTAGCATTCTGAGTAAACATGCACAGCGGAAGATTTAAATAACAAGTTTGTCAGTTTAAGACAATGTAAAGACTGAAAGAAAAGAAAGACATATTATAGATATCTGAAATACAATTCTGAAAGACAAGTCTGGACTAAAAGACAACTACTGAGGAGTTGCTAGGACAGGTCCCCGGCTAACTCTAAATCTAAAAAAAAACATATCCAAATGAAGTAAATAAACAAAGCCATCGAATGAGGAGGACTCATATCCTGATCTGCTGAAATAAAATGCTCTAAAACTGAAGTAACTATTTGTGCTGAACCAGAGAACCTACAGCTATATCATGAAACAATACAGCATGAAAAGCATGCGTCAGTACTTTGAATGTATTGAGTAAGTGGGAGAAATGTACTGGTTATAAAGTATAAAATGCAATGACACGCCATGACCAATAGGTAAACTGAACTGAACTACTGATATAATCTGAAATGGTCAAGACGACCCTGTCTGATGGTCAAGGACATGCCCTAAATCGGAAACACTGAATTTGAGATACTGTACTGAACTGAGTTGCTTATTCTGATACTGGACTGGACTGACTAGTGGGAGAGTCTATAACCAACATTTAACCACGTGAGCTAGACATGGAGTCCGATGTATACACCCCATCGGTAGGAGCCAATATACCTTGCCATGGTATAAAGTCATGAACTGGGTAATCACAAATATTTGGGGCCAATCAGGCCAAATAATACTGAAAACCTACGCTGGCAACGTAGTTCTGGGATCCTGGGTGTGCTAGAACCCCGGCCCACTCGGTGTTAAGTTCTACTCCCACTGAAAAACATAAACTGAACTACTAAGCTGATAGCTCGAAACTGCGGCCCAGGACTAGTCAGGGACGAATAACTGCATGTACCCTGAAAGCCTTATCGGACCAGATTCTGAAACTGGGTTCTAAGACCGGTCAGAGCTACTTATCTAGAAGCGTCGTAACAATCTACAGAACAACTAATAATTGAATTGGGGTCCTGGGGCTGGTCAGAGCTATAACTAAATGTCATGACCGCCTAATGGAACAAAATATCTGAAATCTGAATTTAAGTCTAAAACTGGGAGGCACCACTAACACCTTGAAAATAAACTGGAGTCAAACTGATTAGTTGACATTTTCTAGACAACACTGAGGTTGCTAAAATCTGACTGAAGCTAGACTGATATGATTCTGACTGAGACTAGACTGATAGAGTTATGTGTTCTAACTAACTGAATTACTAAGCAGCTAATAAAGAGCTCATGCATGCCAACAATATGGACAAATTCATAATATAAGGCAATTTCAAGAATTTTAGGGATTTTCATTCAACAGAACAAAAGTCATTCTCATTCATGGGATATTTACCCAACACTTACCAAGAAAATTCTAGGAATTCAACCCAAAGCATTCTTCATTCACTAGAGGAAATTTATCAACTAAAAACCCTTACTCAAAAGTTAGGGTTTAAATTCACTTTCTGTATGAATACCGACAATTCGACAAGGAATTTATAAGGATCATATCAACAGTTTACATGAACATCATTCTAAGAGAAGCCAATGAAAAATAAACATGAATACTCTTCATATTCGAAAGCTCAGGCTTAAAATTTATAGAAGAAATTGAGGAGGGCTTTGGGGACGCAAGGGAAGGACAATCCCCTTGCTAAATCCCCACATACCTGATGAAGAACCCACTAAAATCTTGAGAACTTGAGGAGAAGAAAGTTGCCCTAGTTCTTGCTCTGAGAATTCCTGAGAGAACTTACGGTCTATTTTCTGAGTGCTTGAGTGGGGAATGAGGAAAAAGGACCCATTACCCCCACTAAAACGTCTAAAACGGAAGTCAAAATGACATGGTTTAGTGTTGGGAGAATAGGAAATTATTAAGTAGCCCTTAGAAATTCGCTGAGAAAACCTGTCAGGTGTCCCTAACGGGTGTCCTAACGACTCGTTTCCAGGTCCAACGAGTCGTTGGATCCCCTTGTCAAGTTCACTGGAAAATCTCTACCGACTCTTGAGGGGCATATGACGAGTTGTCAAGACTAGGAATGACTCATTGTGTCATCTGTCAGGTACACTGGTAAGAAGGATAGAAAGGACTGGGAACGAAGGACCTGACGAGTCGTTGCTGTTGATGACGACTCGTGGTGACCTTCCGTCAAGTACACTGTCTACTTCTCAAATTCTAAAACTTCGTCTTGGCAACGGGCGACTTAACGAGTCGTGCAGCCTGATAACAACTCGTGGGGTTTTCCGTTGGAGAAACACTAACTCATCACCTTGGCATCCCTTTCACGATTGACCTAACGAGTCGTAGGTCCCTTAACGACCCGTCAGGTTAGTCGTTCTGCAACTTTTCTGCAGTTTTTCAAATTTTCTGATTTAAGTCCCGGATATTGACTTTGAGCTTTTGGGGCATTACAATATCTCCCCCTTGGAAACATACGTCCTCAAATGTTAGAAAACTTATAGAAACTAGAAAAATTACAATCAAAGCATTCAAATACTACTCATTTAACTTCAAAACGACCGAAGTGACTACCTCCATTTTAGAGAATATAACTAAACTAAATTTTACTTTTTATAAACACAACCAAAGTCACAAAGAAAATTTAGTTACATGAACTGAATTCAACAACTAGTTCAGGTCTTAAAACAAAATTCACCTATCAAACTACAACAGAGTCGGTAGAGAACAAGTGTGGGTATTTGGCCCTCATATCTGCATCGGCCTCCCACGTAGCTCCTTCAACTTGTTGATTCCTCCATAAAACCTTGACTGAAGCTATTTCCTTATTTCTCAATCTACGAACTTGACAATCTAGGATATGGACTGGTACCTCCTCATAAATGAGGTTATCCTTGACTGCCACACTATCCAATGGCACCACGAGGTTGGATCTTCGATACACTTTTTCAAAAGTGATACATGGAAAACTGGATGTACAATTGCTAGTTCTGAAGGCAACTCTAGCTCATAGGCCACCTTGCTGATATGCCGCAAAATTCAATAGGGTCCCACATACCTAGGACTGAGTTTTCCCTTCTTTCCAAACCTCATCACCCCTTTCATGGGCGAATTTTCAGGTACACCCAATCATCAACTACGAACTCCAACTCTCTTCTCCGCAAATTGGCATAAGATTGCTGGTGGCTCTGAGTTTTTTTAACCTTTCTCGGATGAGTTGAACTTTCTACATTGCCTCAGAACTGATTCTGGCCCTATCAAAGTAGCTTCACCAACTTCAAACCATCCTATAGGAGATCTACACCTCCTACCATACAATGCCTCGAACGGGGCCATCTAAATGCTGGAATGGTAGTTGTTGTTGTACGCAAATTCGATAAGAGGAAGATGGTCATCCCAATTACCCCTAAAATCAATTGCGCACGCTCTTAGCATATCCTCTAGAGTATGAATAGTCTGCTCAGCTTGCCCATTTGCCTGTGGGTGAAAAGTTGTACTGCGCTTGACCTGAGTACCAAGTCCCTTCTGAAAAGACTTCCGAAAATCGGAGGTGAACTGAGCTCCCCTGTCTGAAATGATGGACAAGGGTACCCTATGAAGTTTGACTAACTCTTGGATATAAAATTTAGCATTTCCTCAGCTGAATCTGTGGTTTTGACAGGGAGAAAGTGAGCTGACTTGGTCATCCAATCCAATACCACCTAGATTGAGTCATGTTGTCGGTGAGTCAGTGATCTTGGGCATAATTGCTTGCCCAAGTGCTATTTTATAGCTTAATTTAGTCATGTTTGTCTAATTAAACACTTACATTCTTATGCGATTTTGTGTAAATTTGGGTATGCACTAACCAACATGATTATTCCTTGTTTTGTAGGTGTAAAATGCATATGAGGGACTAACTAATAATAGGTGAAGTGAAGAAATGGAGTTGGAAGCGAATTGCAAAAGTTGGAAAGAAAGCATGTCATGGCAAGGCTAGCCGCGCCAGGCAGCTTGCCACGCTATGCGTGTGCCGCACCCAGTGTCATGCCACGCCAAGGCCATTTGCGCGAAGATGCAGCATTCCAGGGTGCCTGCGCGCCAGCGCCATGCCACGCTAGGCACTGCTGCGCACCACAGCCATGTCATGCAGGCCATCGCGCAAGGGCAGCGTCGTGCCACGTTGGTCATCGCGCCATGCCTCGTCCAAGCATCATTTTAATACGATTTCCAGTAAGCTGTCGCTTTACTTCCATGGCACGGTGGAAAATTGGTGCGTTTAGCTCCGTGCCACGGAGCCATTCCATGACCGGACAAAATTTGTAAATTCCTTATTTACTATAAATTAAACCCCTTAGCTTCTAAAATCATTGGTCATGAAATATTTTCTAAAAACCGTAGAGGAGCGAAGGGAGAAGTGAAGAACTCACCTAGGATTCACCAATTTTACATTCTCTTTTACCTATTCTTGTAACTACACTACTCTAAACATGTTTTTGAGTTATTGTATGAACATGAGTGGCTAAAACCCTTCCTCTAGGGTTAAGGCCACGTGAGATCATTGTAATTGCATGAATTTGTTTTGGTTTGAGTTGTTAATGGTTGTTTTGTCTTACATTCTTCATTATTGTTATTTTTATGCTTGATCACCATGAAAACAAATGCGTTAAGCTTAGGGAGAAGCTTGAAAGAGTAAACCTAGGTGAGAACATAGGAATGTAGGGAGAAAGTTCTTATCTTTTGATACGATTCGCTATAAGGTTAAATAATATACCTAAATTGCCGTGCTTGGTTGATGAAACAGGATTATAACAAGTCACCGACATAGAATTGTCACTCCACCACTTGTCGAAGTAGTTGTGAAGCTAAGTTGGATTAAATGATTAGAGGTACGAAAGTCCCTAATCAAGAGCATAAACACCGTAAACCAAATCCATGTAGTTGAATTGCCCACGAACTAGGATGCACATCCCCGCTCAACGATGTAGTTGTGAGGCTAGTTTGTCGTGTTTAGAGGCTCGAGAGACCATAAACATCACATATTCCAACTATGTGAGACAACAATTGATAATTCCAACTAGTTGCTTCTTATATTGCTTCCAGATTATTTTGTGACCACCCCAAAACTTAATTATAATTTACCGAAAAGTTCTATAATCAACACTTGTGAAGTTTAATCTCACACTTGAACTTCATAATTTGCTGAATTGGTACAGTCCATGTGGGTTCGACATCCGGCTCTTAAAAAGGGCCATTGTATTACTTGTACGACCGCGTACGCTTGCGAGTGGCTGGAGTGCAACAGTCCGCAGTATACCTGTAATGAACTCCATGTTTATTTCTTCCCACTTCTATGTGGGTATACTATATCCTAAGTCATATCTCCTAGTCTCTGGTGTTCTACCTTTACTTGCTGGCAATTCAGGCACTTAGTTACAAATTTGGTAATGTCTCTTTTCATGTCATTCCACCAGTAAATATACCGCAAATCACGGTACATTTTGGTAGCACCAGGGTGAATGGTGTATATCGAGCTGTGTACCTCAGCCAGTAATTTTGGTCTTAACTCGCCAACATCTGGCACACACAACCTTCCCTGTTACCCGAGCACTCCATCTGCCCCTCGGGAGAAAGCCTCAATCTCTTTTATGAGAACCGCTTCCTTCATCTTAAGTAGGATGGGATCTTCATCTTGTCTGTACTTAACCTCCACAACTAAAGAGGAATCTGACCCGCTCTGCATTACTACACCGCCTTTGGCTGAATCTACCAGTTGCACCCCTAACCGAGCTAGTCTGTGAACATCCTTTGCTAACACTCTTTTTCCTCCCTAAAAGTGAGCTACACTTCCCATAGATCGCCTGCTTAGGGCGTCAGCCACCACATTAGCCTTGCCCGGGTGATACAGCACACTCATGTCATAATCTTTCAGGAGCTGTAACCACCTTCTCTGTCGGAGGTTTAGGTCCTTTTGGCTGAACACGTACTGAAGACTCTTGTGATCTGTGAACACGTCCACATGAGCTCCGTACAAGTAGTGTCTCCATATTCTTAATGAAAATACCACCACTGCTAACTCCAAGTCATGACTTGGATAGTTCTTCTCGTGATCTTTGAGTTTCCTAGAGGCATAGGCTATCACTTTGCCCCGCTGCATCAAAACGCAACCAAGTCCAACTCTGGAGGCATCACAATATACACCCAACCCATCTGTTCCTTCTGGCAGGGTCAGAACTGGAGTGGTAGTGAGTCAAGTCTTTAACTCTTGAAAACTCTTCTCACACTCATCCGACCACTGAAATTTTACCTTCTTCTGGGTTAACTTGGTCAGAGGAGATGCTATGGAGGAGAAACCTTCTACAAACCATCAGTAATAACCTACTATGCCCAAAAAATTCCTGATTTCTATCGGAGAGGTAGGTCTGGGCCAATCCTTCACTGCCGCTATTTAATAAAGATCTACTTGTATCCCTTCGATTGTTACCGCATGACCCAAGAATGACACAGACTTCAACCAGAATTCACACTTGCTGAATTTGGCGAATAGCTGGCAATCTCGGAGGGTCTGTAATGCTAACTAGGTGATTGGCATGCTCTTCCTCATTTCTAAAGTACACCAGAATGCTGTCGATAAATACAATGACGAACATATCCAGGTACTGCTTGAAGACCCTATTCATCAAATCCATGAAAGTTGTTGGGGCGTTTGTTAACCCAAAGGACATCACCATAAACTTGTAGTGACCATACCGAGTTCTGAAAGTTGTTTTCGGTATGACACACTCTCTGACCCTTAACTGATGGTATCCTAACCTGAGATCGATCTTGGAGAAACAACTGGCTCCCTGAAGTTGGTCAAATAATTCATCAATTCTAGGTAGGGGATATCTATTCTTAACTGTGACCTTTTTCAGTTAATGGTAATCTATGCACATTCTGAGGGTACCGTCCTTTTTATGCACGAATAGCACTGGAGCACCCCAGGGAGAGATGTTGGGTCTGATAAAACCCTTGTCAAGAAGATCTTTCAGCTGCTCCTTCAACTTCTTAAGATCGGCTGGAGCCATTCTATAAGGAGTAATGGAGACGCGCTGAGTGTTTGGAAGGATATCGATTCCGAAGTCTATTTCCCGTTCAGGGGGAACTCCGGGAAGATCTTCAGGAAAGACATCTGAAAACTCGCTGACAACTGGAACTGACTGAATGGCTAGGTCTCAGAGTTGGAATCTTTGACCCGAATCAGATGGTATAAGCATCCTTTGGAAATGAGTTTCTGAGCCTTAAGGAAGGAAATAAACCTACCCTTAGGTTTCGAGCTGTTGCCCGACCATTCTATCACGGGCTCGTTTGGAAACTGGAACTTGATGACCCTAGTTCTACAGTCAACTGAGGCATAGCAGGAGTGTAACCAATCCATGCCTAGAATAAGATCGAAGTCGATCATGTCTAACTCTACAAGATCAGCTGGAATGATGTTACTCAAGACTGATACTGGGCAGTTTCTATACACCCAGCTGGCTCTAACTGACTCGCCAACTAGGGTGGAGACTGAGAAGGGTTCTGGTAGGACTTATGTACTGATGCCAAACTGAAATGCTATATATGGAGTTACAAATGATAGAGTAGCTCCTGGATCTAGGAGGGCATACATGTCTAGGTGAAAGAGACATAACATACCAGTAACTATGTTAGGTGAGCTTTCCTGATCTTGACGAGAAGAGAGAACATAAAAATGATTCTGGCGTTGACCACCATCTATACCTGATGGGTTGGCCTACTGAGCTGGTCGGCCTGCTGGAGCTGATGAGGTAGTGTATTGTGATCTCCCTTGCCCTACTGATGGGCACTCCCTAAGCCTGTGTCCAAGCTGTCCACACTCAAAGCAGCCCTCTCGTCCCTGAAGCCATTCTCCTGGGTGATTCCTACCACACTTGGGACAAGTTGGATACTTGCTTCCTATACTGTGGGCCTGAGAAGGAGTGCCAGAAGACCCACCCCTCTGATCCTGGCGGGACTGAAAGGTTGGGGCGTTGGCTGAGCTAGGTGCTGGGGCACTCTGTTGTTGCTGTTGTGGGCGGATACCACCGCCAGATCTCTGGTGGCCAAAATCTGTATGACCAGTTCTTGCCAGCTTGTTCTTTTGCTCTATATCTTTCAGTTTCTCATCCTCAATTTGTTGAGTGTAAACAATTAGGCTAAACAAATCCATGTTTTTGATCAGCATCGCAGTCCTACACTCCTTGAGGACCAGATTAGACAATCCATTAATGAACTTCAGCATGCGAGCGCTCGGCTCGGCCACACCTTTGGAGCATACTTTGATAGTCTAGTAAACTCCAGAGCATACTCCTCCACTATCCGGTTGCCCTACTGTAGGTTCATAAACTCTGCCATCTTAGCCTCCATCATCTCCTGGGAAAAGAACCTATCCCGAAAAGCTGCATGAAACTCTTCCCACTCAACCGGTCCTGCTTCTGCTGACCGCCCCTCCTTTCACTGCTCGTACCAAACCTGGGCTTAGCTGGTAGGCATCCAGGTCAGCACTCTCTGAGGAGCTGACACCCATGATCCAGGTGATCTTTTTTATCTCATCTACAAAGCCTTGTAGGTCCTCTTCCATCTTTGTTCCGTGAAAGTCTGGAGGGTTCATCCGGGTGAAATCCCGCACCCGAGGGCAGCAGCTGCAGACCCATTTGTCGCTACTGGACCCACCTGCTGGTTCATTTGATAGGTGACTTCCTGAGCAAGCAACTAAATTGTCGCCCTAAATTCGACGGTAGACACAGAGTCATCCTGAGGAACTATCGGAGTTGGTGGAGCGGGTCCGTTGGTGTTTTCGGATCTTCATCCATTTCCACGTCGAGGAGGCTTTGTTCATTGAAAGGAAAAAGAACACAATTTAGAAAGACGTCTTTGGAATTGTACTTTAACGCACGATAAAGAGCATGAACAAAAAGGGAATTTTCCTAATAACATCTCGTAGCCTCCTTCCCATAAGTGTGGCGCGCTTCACACCCATGAAAAGGACGCTACTCAATGTGGCTTTTAGACTTTATGAGGATACTCTAAACCTAGTGCTCTGATACCAAGTTTATCATGCCCCGAGCCTACACCCTGGAAATAACACGGTACTTGAAGCCAAGAGTGACCTCAAGTCAACCCTTGGTCTATCATACCTACCATTCTGAGTAAACATGCACAGTAGAAGTTTTAAATAACAAGTTTGTCAGTTTAAGACAATGTAAAGACTGAAAGTAAAGAAAGACATATTATAGACATCTGAAATACAAGTCTGGTCTGAAAGCCAACTATTGAGGAGTTTATGGGACAGGTCCCTAGCTAAATCAAAATCTAAAAAAAACATATCCAAATGAAGTAAATAAACAAAGCCCTCGAATGAAGAGGACTTACACTCTGATCTGCTGAAATAGAATGCTATGAAACTGAAGTAACTATCTATGCTGAACCTAAGAACCTGCAGCGGTATCATGAAATGATACAGCATGAAAAGCATGCGTCAGTACTTTGAATATACAGAGTAAATGGGAGAAACATACTGGTTATAAATTCTAAACTGCAATCACACGCCATGACCAACAGATAAATTGAACTGAACTACTGATATAATCTGAAATGGTCAAGACGACCCTATTTGATGGTCAAGGACATGCCCTAAATTTGAAACACCGAATCTGAGATACTGTACTGAATTGAGCTACTTATTATGATACTGGACTGGACTGACTAATGGGAGAGTCTATAACCGACATTTCACCACGTGAGCTAGATATGGAGTCTGGTGTATACACCCCACCGGTAGGACCCAATATACCTTGTCAGGGTATAAAGGCATGAACTGGGTGATCACAAATATTTGGCGCCAATCAGGCTAAATAATACTGAAAACCTACACTGGCAACGTAGTTCTGCGAACCTGGGTGTGCTGGAACTACGGCCCGCTCGGTGCTAAGTTTTACTCCCACTAGAAAATCTAAACTGAACTACTAAGCTAATAGCTTGAAACTGTAGCCCAAGACTAGTCAGGGACGAATAACTGCATGTACCCTGAAAGCCTTATCGGACCAGATTCTAAAACTGGTTTCTAAGATCGGCCATAGCTACTTATCTAAAAGCTTCGTAACCATCTACAGAACAACTAATAACTGAACTGGGGTCCTGGGGCTAGTTAGAGCTATAACTAAATGTCATGACCGCCTAATGGACCAAATTATCTGAAATTTGAATATGAGTCTGAAAACTTGGAGGCACCACTAACACCTTGAAAATAAACTAGAGTCAAAATGATTAGTTGACAGTTTCTGGATAACACTTAGGTTGCTAAAATCTGACTGAAGCTAGACTGATATGATTTTGACTGAGACTAGACTAATAGAGTTCTGTGTTCTAACTAACTGAATTACTAAGTAGCCAATAGAGAGCTCATCCATGTCGACAATACGTACAAATTCATAATATAAGGCAATTTCAAGAATTTTATATATTTTCATTCAATAGAACAAAAGTCATTCTCATTCATGGGATATTTACCTAACACATACGAATAGCAAGAAAATTCTAGGAATTAAACCCAAAGCATTCTTCATTCACTAGAGGGAATTTATCAAGTAAAAACCCTTACTCAAAAGTTAGGGCTTAAATTCACTTTATGTATGAATACCGACAATTCGACAAGGAATTTATAGGGATCATATCAACAGTTTACATGAACATCATTCTAAGAGAAGTCAAAAAAAATAAACATGAATTCTCTTCATATTCGAAAGCTCAGGGCTTAAAATTTATAGAAGAAATTGAGGAGGGCTTTAGGGACGCAAGGTAAGGACAATCCCCTTGCTAAAACCCCACATGCCTGATGAGGAACCCATGAAAATCTTGAGAACTTGAGGAGAATAAAACTGCCCTAGTTCTTGCTCTGAGAATTCCTGAGAGAACTTACGGTCTATTTTCTGAGTGCTTGAGTGGGGAATGAGGAAAAAAGCACCCATTTCCCCCACTAAAATGTCTAAAACGATAGTCAAAACGACATGGTTTAGTGCTTGGGAGAATAGGAAATTACTAAGTAGCCCTTATAAATTTGCTGAGAAAAACTGTCAGGTGTCCCTAATGGGTGTCCTAACAACTCGTTACCAGGTCCAACGAGTCATTGGATCCTCTCGTCAAGTTCACTGGAAAATCTCTACTTACTCCTGATGGGCATATGACGAGTCGTTAAGACTGGGAATGACTCATCGTGTCGCCCATCAGGTACACTGGTAAGAAGGCTAGAAAAGAATGGGAACGAAGGACCTGAGGAATCGTTGTTGTTGATGATGACTCGTGGTGACCTTCCGTCAAGTACACTGTTTACTTCTCAAATTCTGAAATTCCGGCTTGGCAACGGGCGACTTAACGAGTCGTGCAGTCTGATAACGACTGGTGGGGTCATCCATTGGGAAACACTAACTCATCACCTTGGCATCCCTTTCACGATTGACCTAATGAGTCGTTGGGTCCCTTAACGACCCATCAGGTTGGTCGTTCTACAACCTTTCTGCAGTTTTCCAGATTTCCTGATTTAAGTCCTGGATATTGATTTTGAGCTTCCGCGGCATTACAAACTCCTTCAAATTTTCAGTGCACCTTATGGCTGGTTCCATTGATCTGCCAATGAGTCGTTTAGTAAACTAATGACTCGTTAAGTCTGTCGTCATCTTCACTGGTTACTTTGGCAATAATTTCTCTTCCAGCCTTCATGACATACTTCACCACTCATTACCAGATGTAACGAGTCGTTCCCTCAACCCGTCAGGCACACTGTCTCTGCTTCTTCAAAGTTTAATAATTTTCTGCGCCTTCAGTTTCTTTTCATCTGCATTCCACAAGCCTCAAATAAATTCAAATCCATCCTTTTTAGCCCTAAAAATATCTAATCACATGAGTTAGCTAATTTTCAAATATATATAACATAAACACATGAAAACACACATAATTTATTCTCAAAAAAACAAAGTAAAGTAAGGGCAAGATATATCTATGAAGTTTGTGAGTACGCCCTTCATCACCGGCTAAGTTTACCAAACTACTTTTCCAGTTAGAATTCCTGAACTAACTAGCTAGAAAGTTATCTGAATCATCCCACTCACTTTTGAGGGATATACTAAAGCACCTGGGATCGGTCATGCTTATCCTACGTCGGCAAACATAGTTTCCTACACGTGTCGTTGGACATACTTGTGTCATCTCGGTTAACCACTTACTCCCTTTTGAAAACATTAAAATTCATTATAGCCCTTGGGCTTTTTAATCCTATTGAACATTATTTTGAAAGCATTGGCCTTATCTGAAGGCAAAATCATAGCCCTTGGGCTTCACTACTGCACAACCATTTATAAAAATATGGATTCTTAAAACAAAAGCTAAAGTACTTTAGAAAAGATTATGCTCAAATCACATTTTCTCAACTTTAAAAAATTGAGGACATGGACTTCGGCCAAATAGTGGTTCAGTGCTCTTCAATTCTAAACATGTGACCTTGGCCAAAATACAACAATAGCACCTTTAAATCATAACTAAAATTATGTGTTCTCGACATAAGGGCAAAATAGTAATTTTTCAATATGGTGCATGAACATTCATAAAACTTCATGAAAACTGGTTATGGGCTCAATTTATACTAATTCATGTCAACATATACAAGTTCCCAAAAGCTTTAATCATGGAATCATGGTTCATTGCTCAACAATTGAAAATAACTCAGAAATCTTGCGTGGAGGTAGAAGTACAGAAAACTAGTGGGAAGAACATGATATCCCACATTTGATAGTTGCCTTACATACCTTATTTCACTAAGAAGTAATAGGACCTACTTAGTTGAGCTAGAGAGAGTAGGCTGCTAAGTTCTTGAACTAGATAAAAGTTCTGCCTTGAAACCCTAAGAGAGAGGAAGCTAGGGTTCACAAATTTGAGCTTGCATGTAAGAGAAAAATCATGGAAGAAGAGTAGGGAACTTACCTTGATCTTGGAGGAGCTTCAAAGAACTTAGGAGGTTTGCTTCTAGAAGTGAAAGTGATGAAAATAAGTATTAGGGTCGGAGGGTCTATTTATAGATGCAGGGCAAAATATAACTTATAGTACTTGGGGTTGTTGGGACAGACTGTTTACTCAATTGACGGCCCATCATTTTAACCATCAATCACACCTGGCACAACTAAAATCCAAATGATGGACTATTTTCTCAGTTGGCATTTGATCTTTCCATGTCTTCCTTAATCCAGAACCCTAATCATCAAACTTTTCATCGATAGCCGAAAGGATGGTTCATCTTTTCAAATGACGGTTCGTATTTTGCCTTCCATACTTTGTTTTTAGAAACTCCAATTCCACCTACTTCAATTGATGACTCATATGACAGTCCGTCTTTCTATTTGATGGTTCCTCTTTTTTCCCCTGTAACTTTTGTTTAGTGATTTCCTTAAGGCACCTTGTTTTCCATTTCCAACTCTCATCCACTTCTACATTTGGGAACAATTTCCTTGTTCAACCTATCAGAACTCCTTCCGGGCATATAGGGTATTACACTAGAATTGCGAATGAAGGATCTATCACGTGATCAGACTCTAAAACCAAGAGAACAACTTCCCAGTCGTACTGTTGCAAATCTAAAAAGGAGTGGTGGTGGAAAAGCTTCTCATTGTATGTCCATTAACACTAGGAGAAGCCAAACAACATTGAATAAGTTTATCACACTTGATGAGCCTGTGGAAGCTAAAAGAGATGTTGATATGCCCAATGATGAGTCAAAAGCATCTGAAGTTGAGGATACTCTGGAAAGCACTATAGTTGGCAACGAAAGCATCAAAGAAGGAAAAGAAAATGCAAAGGGACTATTGAAGCCATTTTCCCAGTTCCCCAAACCTTCTTCCCTTTTGTTGTATAGGATGAGGAAAAAGACTGAGGATTCAAAATGTCTGAAGTTCTATGATCAATTGAAGCAGCTTTCTATGAACATCCCATTACTGGATGCATTCCATGAGATGTTGGATTTTGCAAAATACCAAAAAGAACTACTCATAAAGAAGTGGGAAACTATAAATGATGATGTCTAACTCACCCATTGTGTTAGTTCTATCATCTCGCAATCCCTAGTGGGGAACAAGGAAGATCAGGGAGCATTTACCATACCTTTTGCTATTGGTATTCATGATTTTGAACGGAGTCTATGTGATAATGCTACTAGTATTATCCTTAATGCCCCTTTCTATCGTTAAGAAATTGGGCTTGCAAATGCCTAACCGAACAATGAAGTGTCCTATAAGGATCATAGATGATGTCTTGGTGAAGGTGGAAAATTTTTTGTTGCCAGTTGACTTTTTGATACTGGATTGTGCAGTAAACACAAACATCCCAATCATCTTGGGATGGCCTTTCCTAGTTATGAGAGGCCATTAATGGACTCAAAGAATAATAAAATTATATTCCAGGTTAATAATGACGAAGTCACTTTTCAAGCTAGTAAAGAGATGAAGTTACGGAGTGCTTATAAAAATATCTCGGTCATAGATATTGTTGATGAATTGGTTGATGTGGTTGTAGAGTTAAAGGCAGAGAATAAATATCCGGTATATATATTGGCAATAATTTTGGTTCACTTTAATAGAAATGACATGGAGGGTTATGTCAAAATTATCAATTCATTAGAGAGACTGGTTTTTATTCATACCATCCCAAAGAGCTATCATTAGACCTATAAAATTGGCCACCCCCCTATAAAGCCTTCCATCATTAAGACACCGAAGCTCGAATTAAAGTAGCTTCTTTCACACCTTAGGTACGAGTTTCAAGTGCCAATAGCACCATATTAGTAATTGTATCTATTTTTCTGATGATGTGTAGGTAAATAGGTTGCTAAATTTATTGAGGAGATATATGCGAGTCGTCGGATGGACAATAGCAGATATCTATGGAATTCCCACAGGTATATATGAACATAAAATAAAACTAGAGGAATATAGTACACCAAGTATGGTGCACCAACGGAAGTTGAATTAAGCAATGCAAGAGGTGGTAAAGAAAGAAATCATCAAGTAGTTGGATGAGGGAAAATCTATCCTATTGTTGATAGACCATAGGTCAGCCCAGTGCAGTGTGTGTCAAAAAAGGAGGTATCACAATAGTTCCCAGTGAACAAAATAAGTTGATCCTGACGCAGATCGTCTTGAGATAGCAATTTTGTATGGATGATAGAAAATTACACGTGGCAGCATGCAAGGATCATTTTCCAATGCCTTTCATTGATACGATGCTTGATATGCTTGCTGGAAGATCATATACTACTTTCTGGATAGGTACTCGAGATACAACCAGATCAATATTGCACCAGAAGATCAGGAGAAAACTACTTTCACTTGTCCTTATAGGACATTTGTATTCAGCCAAATGCCTTTTGGTCTATGCAATGCTCTTTTTATATTCTAACATGGTATAATGTCCATTTTCTTAAAGATGGTTGAGGATTTATTAGAGTTGTTTATGAACGACTTTTTTGGTTGTTGGAGACTCATTTGATGACTATTTTGACCGTCTAATCAAGTGTTGCAAAGATTTGAGGAAACAAACCTAGTACTGAATTGGAGAAATGCCACTTCAGGGTGCGAGAAGGAATTATTTTCGGACACAAAGTCTTTTAGAGAGGGATCAAGGTTGACCATGCAAAGATTGAGATCATATCAAAGTTTCCTCCAATTTATGTGAAAGGCGTCCATGGTTTTCTAAGACATGGTGGGTTTTATAGGAGATTTATCAAGGACTTTTCAAATATAGCCAGCCTAATATGCAAGCTTTTTTTAAAAGGAAACTAAATTCAAATACTAGGACAATTGTTTGAAGGCCTTTGAGGTACTGAAGAAAAGGCTGACTGGGGCTCCAATCATAACAACTCCAAACTAGTCACTGCCATTTGAGCTCATGTGTAATGTCAGTGGATTTGCTATGGATCCTATGTTGGGACAAAGGCATAGTAAAAAAATGCACCCTATCTAATATGAAAGCAAGACGTTAAATAGTTCCCAGAAGAATTACATGAGCAAGAGCAAGAGAAGCTGGCTATTGCCTGAATTTGAGAAGTAAAAGGCCTATATTTTGGGATCTTAATTGGTGCACACGAATCATGTAGCAATCCAATACTTAATGTCCAAGAAATATATTAAACCTTGGCTAATCAGATAGGTACTATTGTTATAGCCAGTTTAATTGTAAGGTGAAAGACCGGAATGACATGAAAAATCAGGTGGCAGACCATCTGTCGCGCTTGGGAGAGGCTAATAGACCCTTTGTTTGTGCCTCTGGCGCACGCGATTGTCCAAGTAATACAGTGACTCTTAACGAGTCGGATGTCTAACCCACAAGGACTAGACTTTTAGTGAATTATCAAGTTCAATTATTAGTATCAAATTTCACAAGTTCAAGTTCTCGAGATTTTAATGTTTGTTTGTTACAAAAATCTAAAAGTGATCACAATCTAAGATGAAAACCATCAAGATAAAAATCCAGAGTTAAGGCCAAATTATCATGTATAGCTAGAATTCACATTGATTCAAGTATTTATCTACATTGTTGTCTCACAAGCTAAATTCCATGTTCATGGTCTTTTCGAATCTCCAAACATATATTCGAATTAGTCTCATAACTACATCGTTGAGCAGGGATGTGACAACCTAATTCATGTGCATTGATCTAGTGGAGTGGTTTATAGGGTTAATGCCCTTGGTTATGGAATTTCAAACCTCTAACCATTTAACCTAGACTTGACTTCAAAACTACACCTAAGAATGGTGACGTGAAAATTCAAATCCAAGTGTCTAGCTATCTTCTCATTTAATAACCAAGCAAGGCGAAATAGGTGTATTTCTATCCTAACCGTGAACCAAGTATTGAAGAATTGAACTCACTTCTTCCATTCATAGTTCTATCCTAGGGTTTTCTCTTTCAATTGCCTAACACTAACACATGCATTTCAATGGTGATCAAGCATTAAAATGATTAAAGCAAGAATACAAGAACAAACAACAATGAAGAACCTAAACCAAGAAAGAATTACGCTAATACGTTCATATCATGTGGCCTCAACCCTAGGAGAAGTTTTTTAGCCACTCATGCTTTTACAAAGATTAACAAAAGTTTGTGAATCCATGTTATTACAAGAGTACAAAAGAAAAGGAAGAAAAAAACCCTAAATGTCGAGTTCATTCGCTCCTTACTTCTGCTCCTCTTCAATTTCTCTGAAAAATATGAGATGTTCTATAAAATAAACCAAGTGTACTATTTATAAGATTTTATTTTTGTCCCTGTGAAGACCACCTCCATTCCATGTAGCCCATCATGCTATTTGGTAGGCGTGACACGATCTTATCGTAGAGGCTTACTGGTCCATGGGTGTTGGCCCGGCATGCCTTTTGTTGTGGCACGGTACTGAACGCCCAGCCTGCCTAGCGTGACACACTTCCTGCCGTGGAGCAAGGCCAGGCATGGCATGTTGCCAACATGCAGGCACACTGGTAGGCCAGGCGATGCATGCAGCTTCTTAGCGTGACATGCTGCCTGGCATGGCATGCTGCTTGCCCGGGTAGCCATTCTTCCATGCTATCTTCATGCGCCTTCCTTTAAATTCATACCAATCTTCCTTCTTGATCATGCATCATCATATTAGGCCCCATCCTTATCATATTTCACCTACATCTGCATTTATAATCAAAATACATGAGAATATGCTTAAATAAATCGACAGAAGAGACTAAAATATGGGTATAACATAGAACTTGGGCATGTAAATATGCCCTAGATCACTACCCCACACTTAAATTCTTGTTATTCCTTGAACAAATCCATTACATCTCATACACGCGGAAGACTCACACATTACCAATTAAAGAAAGACCACTCAAAATTACGGCTATCATGACTGATTTAGATGGAAAGTTCAAATAAAGCATGTTATATGTGACCTAATTAAATTCATGAAACCCTAAGTTAAGACCTCCTAGACTTAAGAACCAACTCTACAACCACAGCAAACTCATGTATATCAACCAATCAAGACATCAAATATGAACTTTATCTTTCCTCAAATGTGTGCCCTTACAACAAGAGAATTGCCCATTATCACCCACAAGATACAGTTTATAACAAGTGTGGGCATATGAATATAATTAAGCTCACTCTCACAAAAAAATTCACATGCAACACTGTCACGACCCGAGTTTGCACCCTGGACGCGATATGGTACTTTGGATCACAAGTGACCCCAAGAAAACCCATGGCATAGCATAATTCTATAATGATTGAACTACTAAAAAGAATATTAAGTGGAAGCTGATTTCAAACGAATAACCAAATACTGAATAAATAAAGAACATATGATAAATTACTAGTATTTGCTTAAATACCAAAACTTGAGTTGAAATTATCACATTCTATCTGAAACTAGTGAGTTGCTGGGGTAGACCCCCAGCTAACTCTAATGTCTGAAAACTAGAAATGACAATAACTGGAAATGAAGACTCCGGTCCTTGGAAGATAAGGACTCACCAATAGAACTCTATTGTAAGAAGTCTGAAGGAGAAGCTAACCCCGCGGGTGAGCCTGATAGTCTAAGCCTATATAACAAAATGATATTGCACAAGAAATATACAGTCAGTACTTTGAATGTACAAAGTATATGAGATATGCAGCAGGAATACAAATAGAATATACTTATAGCCTGAAAACCTGTGCTAAAAATCATAATTGAACTGAAGTACCATGACCCTTACTAAAATACATAAATATCAGTATTTAGTAGTAGTCTGAAAATATGTAATAAAGTATAGTAAAACTGATTTAAGGGTCATATTGCATGTACTAAAAACTGAGTTTGTAAATGTGACTGAGACTGTAACGGTAGTGAATAATGGGAGACTCTATTAATCGACATATAACCAAGGGACCTAACGTGGAGTTGGATGTATACGTCTCATCAATAGGACCCAGTATACCTTGCCAGCGTATAAAGGCATGGCTGATGTGATCACTAAAATTGATGCCCATTCGGGCTAATAACCTATGGTGGACTCGATGCTAAAAACTACTCCCAATTGATAAGTTTACTGATAATTTATAGATAGCTCGCAAACTAGTGTTCTTAAAGCTAAGTCAGAAACTTTATCTGATAGTATTCTGAGAGCCTAAAGAACCTAAAAATATAGATATGTTGTCAACATATGTATACTGAAATCATGATAGAATCACAGAGACTGAAATATGAATTCATGCTAACTCAAAGCCATATAGAAGCAAAATACATGTTTATATAACTGAACTTTGAATCATGTGGAAATTTGTCATAAAAGTATCATTTATAACTAAATTTGTAAAATCATGAATATCACATACTAGAAATTATAGGAGACTTGAGAACATTAAAGTAAAAAGGGAATTCATAACTGAACAAAAATCCTAAGACATGATTTCTGGGGAACTTGAAAGAAAGCTAGGGTTCACTAGATATTTTGGGCACAAGTGGAAAAGCATACCCTTGTTGAAATCCCACATACTTGTAGAAGAATTCTCTGAGGAAGCTCTTGAAAATCTGGAGAAGAAGTAGAACCCTAACTCTTGCTCTGAGAAGCCTTGTCTGAGTTTTTACATACTGGACTTGAGAGCTGAGTGAGAAATGAGGGAGGAGGATCGACTAACCCCCTTATCCCCTGATTATATAGCCAAAAATAACGTAACTTAGAAACTAAAATAGCAGAAAGTTACAAAAATTCCCTTAGAGAAAAATCTAGAAAACTACCCATACCGACTCAACAAGTCACACAATGAGTCGTTGGTGGTTACCATGACTCGTTAAGACCAGTCGTTGGTCCTAAGTCTTGAAAATCCAGTTTTTGGACTTGACCAACAGACAGAAACAACAACTCGTTAGATGGAACAATGGGTCATTGAATCCAGTCATGGTCACTGGAAGGGTTTTAAACAAATTCTAGATATCCCCAAATGGATAGATAGAAAGACCCATTATCTGAAACAACGGATCATTATTTCCATTCGTTGCCACTGGAGAAATTTTAGCATTTTTTGGATTTCATTTAATGGCTTCATAGGAAAAATCATTACATCAAATAATGACTCGTCATCTGGCTAGTGGTTTGGCAGAAGGATTTTGATCATATTCTGGACTTGACAGAATAGGCAACACAACGACTCATTACCACTAACGATGGGTCATTATACTGCTCATTAAATTTGAGGGAGGAATATGTTGGACAACAAACCACTGACTTAATGGGTCGTTATCTCTAACAATGACTCATCTGACAAGTTGTTCTGAGAAATTTTGTTGGTTTCTCTCTGATTTTTCATTCCAAGTCTACGGTTTTGTCACGACCCGAGCTAAGACCCCGTCGAGACACAAAGCCTAGAACTACGAATGGCTCCAAGCTAACCCATGGTACATTCATAGCATGACTAAAAAGCATCAATAAGCGGAAAATAGCATGAACATGAACAAGCGGAAGTCTGAATAACATAAAGCGCACATCAAACGGTAACATTACAACACTGAGTCTCAAGTTGAACATACTAGTCTATGTATGAAAAGCCTCTACTATCGAATGAGATGCTGGGCCAAACCCCCAACTATCTCCAAGTCTGAAACTAACTGATATGATTAACATAACTAAATGGATGTCCTTGGAAGATGAGGACTCACCTAATAGGTGCTAACTGGACTGATATGAAAGTAAGCTATCAGTGAGGCTGAGTTAGATCACCGAACCTATATCATAAAATGATATAACATAGAGTATACAGTTAGTACTTGAAATGTACTAAGTATGTAAGGTAAGTAAAACATGCTTAGTAAAACATTAGTTAAAATCATGCATTAATTGAAAGGATCATAATAGTAAGGACTGCGTGCTAGAAGTTGTATCTGAGATATACATAATCATAAGCTATTTATTATAACTGAACATAATGACCCAAGATTTAAAAATAAAAATCACATGACTCGTCATAACTAAAATCGTAAGCAAAATCTCGTAGACTAATCATTGGGTCAAATCTGTTGTAAAACATAATCTCATAAGTCATGAACATGAGTAGCTGAAATCATGAGGATCATGGGAGACTCTTCATAACAAACACCATCATGATAGAGCTTACCCCAACTATCACACTCAAATGGGCAGAGTCGTCCAAAACCTTGTCAGGGCTAAGGATGCTAAACCATGATATTAATATCAAGTTGAGCCCCTTGGGGCGGGGGAAGGGAACTATATACACACACAAACACACACACACAAACACACAAACACCCCTATGTTGGTGCGTAGTTTATAAGACCATGGAACCTTGGAACTCCAAGCCTACTCAGTGCTAGACACTACTTCTGAAACATGCATAGTGCTTACATTGTTTTTCAACAAAGCTGAAATCATAAATCTCAAAACATGGCTTGAGTTTGAACATTGGGAATCTTGACTCCATATCATATCATAAGTTGCATTGGGAGTCTTGACTCCAAATCATTTCATACACTAATCTTATTAGCCTTAGCTAAATTATAATAAACATGCTTAACTTTTATGGACTTGTCCTAATTATAAATCATGCATATTTAAAATAGACATCACAAGTCAAAATCATAGATTCATAAGTTGAGTGTTCATAAGGATTCATACATACTAGATATCTCATCATACTTGAAATCATGGATCATAATATTGAATTTCATAAAACTTACACAATATGGCATAATTTCATAACTTGAAATCATGAATTTATAATCAAATTGAGGATAAAATATGCTCATTAGACTTAAAACATACTTTAGAACATGAGGGATTAGACCCATAAACATAGCATAAATAGTTTCATAAAATTGGGTAAAAATCCTAAGAATCAATACACATGATTAAGAACTTGAATTCATGAACTTGAGAAGAATCTTGGGCATGAGGGTGGAAGAAATCCCCCATTCATAGCCCGACATACCTGGATAAACTGATTTCCAAATTAGTCTTGAAAGGCCAAGAGAATTGCGGAAGAAATTGGAGAGAATTCTAGTTCGATCTTGGAAGGGAATTTCAATTCAATGCATGCATGGGAGCCTAATGACTTAGGATAGGTTAAAGACTCTTAAAACAGTCATTTCAGGGCGTAAAATGATATCATTAGGAAGTTAGGAGCTTAGAAATTATGAAAAAGGCCCTTAATGATTTGACTGGAAAAAACTCATTGTCAAGCACCACGAGTCGTACCATGGCTCATACAACCAAACCAACTCGTGGTTTCCTTTCATTGTTAGCCGGTCCAAATTTCCAACTTTTAGGTTCTCACCACGAATTCCTACCACAATTTGTTGTTTCCTAGAATGAGTCATAACTTGACTTGACATCATTCCTCCCTCCAGCTGTTCCAATCCACGACTAATTATTTCCTACAATTAGTCGTACCTTGACCCGTTACAACCTCCTGCGACTCGTACCATGAGTCATCGTCACTGGGCTAGAAGACTCTACTGTTAACCATAACCTATCACACCCAACAACATGTCACACCTTGACTCGTTGTTCCAAGATCTGACAACCAGTAGCTCATCACTTCTCGACCTACGACCCGTACCATGGTACAACAACTCGTACTATGATTCATCCTGAGAGAAAAATGTAGATTTTTCTGTTAAATCTACTTGCATGTATAGGGCTTGATCGTACGGACTTTTGGGGTATTACAGGTTTAGTTTAAGGAACTTTTGGGGTGTTAAAAACACGCAATAACCCATATGCTTGACTTTATGTATTGCTTCACTAATATAGGAACATCTAAAAGTGAGATCATATTGGATTTTATGGGTTGTAATGTAGACTAAAAGACAGGTAGGTACTATTCTAGCAAGTTATAGTGACTATCTTTCCTAAGAGCTTTTAATACATCACATTTTCTCATTAAGCATACTACTTTCTTCTTTTATTTCTTCCCCTGCTCTTTTATCTATCAATTTCCTTTCTGTCTCCCCATTTCTTTAAGCATGTTTTATACTATTAGTATGGAGTATTCAAACCTTACTCACTTTTTCATTCTTTTGTTCTTTTTACTCCCTACTGATACTTATGCATTTTTGAAACTTGCACCCTGAATCTTTTCTTCAACTTCCACAACCAACTATCTTCCCTCTTTTCAATATTTTTACTCATTTAACTCTTTTGTATTTTTCACTTAAGCGCTTAGGAGTTTTAGACCAAAATTCAGGTCTATTGAAAGAAAAGAATTAAGCTTTTAATGTGGCTAACAAAGAATAGGCTAAAGGCTCAATGGGGTTAACTAGGATGCAAGGCTCAATGGGGTTAACTAGGATTATGCATCAATGATAGTTAAAGCAAGGGATGAAAATAAGCTTATTCAAAGAATTGTCTAAATCATCTCCTACAATTAACATCCCTTATTTCACTTTGAAAACACACCAGGCAAGTTCTAGACATTACATGATAGCATGGAATACACAAAATCTCACACTCACTACACATGTTCAAATCCAGATAGACCCATACAAACTCTCTATATGGCTAATCTCATGAATTAAATTTAAGCATAAAGCTTACAAGTCATATTCATGAGCCTATGTGTCTCAAACAAAGTCATCCCATTCACTCAACATGTTTCTCAATAAAAAGACACTTGCCTCTTACAATCATGTATAGCACTCAACAAAAGTATCAAGCATTTAATCAGTTAAGGGTTCAAAAAGAGAATCCTACCAACTAATTTTCCCTCAAGACGGTCGTCATTCATCCACCATTGGAAAAAGTCCTTAACTATGAAAGAATAAAACTATGTGCAGACAACTCAAAATTTTTCTTCTCTATTCAAAGTGCCCTCCTTCGGAAAAGAACCGAAAAGAAAAACTCGGCATGCCTCTAAGGCCTCCATTCTTATTTTCCTTTTTTCTTATTTTTTTAAATTATTTTTCTATTTTAAAATTATTTTTTATTTCATTTATTTAATTAATGTCATTTAATGTTATGTCATTAAACAAGCTCCACTAAATAAAATAAATAGATAACAATAAAATATAATAAAAGTGAAAAATTCCTAACTTCAAAGTTGCATTATCATTTTAACCCTCCATTAAATAAAATAAATAAATAAAATAAAAAGTAAATATAATATGTACAAATCATCATCATCATCATCATCATCATCATCATCATATTATTATTATTATTATTATTATTATTATTAGGTTACCGGAGACTTTTCTGGCAGCTCTTAGAGATGCTAGAAATTTAAATTTTAGACAGTCTCTAATGGGTTCGATTGAATCTACGGTGGCTTATGGTCCCGTATACTTCAATACACAACCCAACGTACAACTATCATTATCTGATGTCAATATTCTTGATGCATTAACGTTAAACGTTAAAACGCATGGTTATAATTATGCACCTGGATCTGAATTAATCTATTTGTTGTATAGAATTTATTATAAATTTTTATCTACTTTAAATCCTTGATATAAATTGACAGATCAATCAAATCAATCTATTATATTTGAAACTAATTTTTCTAAATCAAAGATTACTACTAGAAGACCTATCAAAAGGGATGAAATTAATTTCCCCTCTACATGGATTCTAGATTCTGTTATATCTCCTACAGAACAAGCTGATAGTATTACTAATTCTGAGTATTCTCATATATCCCAGACCCCTGAAGGACAGATTTGTATTCAGTTCGAAGATAATAAATCTTTAACGCCGTATAGGCATTCTTATTTTGATAACAGAAGGCTAACTTCACCTTCTACTTATTCTTTTATAGCTCCGGTAGAACCAATTTATGGTCCGGCTAGATTAAATCGTGCCGCTTCATTACATACAATTTCTACTAAAAATGATAAAAGAGTAGATCATATAAAAATTGACTCTAATAATATTGTAAAAGATGATAGTTCCATTGATAAGGATATTCCTTCACAATCCAAGATGGATTTTGATCCAAATTCTGTTTAAATGATTCCGTGTAAAATTGATTTTGGTCCAGGATCCCTGGCAAGAAAACATATTCAATCTGAATTTTTTAATGATAAATGGAACCAGTTTAGAACTTGGTTGTTGCTAATTATACTGATGATGATAAACGAAGCATTTCACAAGAATTTTATGAATTTTGTACATTACATAATAAAGTGATGTATTTTGTTTCTTGGTTTATAACCACTTATGTACCTTTGTATGTTAGAGTTCTAGAACGAACTTACAAAGATAAAGAAAATGAAAATTTGATAAAAGGAATTTACCCTCCACAGACATCGTTTACTTTACCAAATAATACTGGTATAACCTTTACTGCATTTCAGCAATTCATTGATAATGAAGTTGCTAGTATCACCATGAAAGAAATTAATAAGTTAATTCCTCAAAATAATTATCTGAGTTTATATGCTAAAGTTTTAGGAGAACATATTACTTCTCTTGATTCAAAAATTGATGAATTATCTGCTTTGGTTAAAAAATTTGTTACTTCTAAGGTGGAAAATTCTATGGTTATACATTCAGGTCAAGTTACATTTGATTCTGCTCCGTCATCTAGTGCCACGAGACTACCTCCATCCATTCAGAGACCAGTAGTGGTAGACGGATTTCGTTTTTGAGCACAGGAAGAATTAAAGAAAATGATAGATGAAAAGCTAGCTAAGCTAGACTTAAAACCCTTGAGTTTGCTTCTGAATTTTCTGATGATATTCAGGATCCTTCGAAAGATCATAAGGAAGTAATTTCATCTGAGCTTAATAAACTTAGAAAAATCGGAAGTCGTTATGGGTGAAAGTATGCTGATAAACCCCGTACGAATACCGATTATTATCCAAGGCCTACTCCACAAGATGTTCTAGTGGAAGAAAGAGATTGGAATCAAACTAATACTAGTTATGAAGGTAATGCCATTTATGAATGGAACCTAGATGGACTGACTGATAGGCAGATTAGCATATTAATTCATAGAATGATGATGTACTCTACTATCTGTAGAGCCACGAGTAATGGAAATACCGACCCAGTGATATGTAGAATGATTGTCGCAGGATTTACTGGACAATTAAGAGGTTGGTGGGAAAACTTTTTATCCTTAGCTGATAGAGAAGCCATTTATAAGGCCACTACTTCAAGCCCAGGAGTGGATATCTTTGGAAAAGAATTACCAGCAAATAGACCTTATGCGGTCTATACATTAATACTTACCATTATAGAACATTTTAGTGGTAGATTTACCAATGTATATGAAAATATTCGTATCATGTTAAATGGACTTAAGTGTAGACACTTAGGTGAATTTCGATGGTACAAAGATACATTTCTTAGTAGGGTTATGGATCTACCCGAAAGTAATTCTGATCATTGGAAGGCAAAATTTATAGATGGGTTGCCTTATTTGTTTGCAGAAAGAGTAAGAAAAACTCTTAGAGGAAATAATACTCAAATTCCTTATAATGTATATACGTATGGGACGCTTATTGGTGTATGTACACAGGAAGGATTAAATTTGTGTAATGAATTAAGATTAAGCCAACAATTAAAAAGACAGAGACTAACTGAAAAGAATCGGTTAGGAGATTTTTGCGATCAGTTTGCAATGGGAGATATTCCTTCTAAAAAGAAAAAGAACGACAAAGGAAAACATTACCAAAGGAAAGGTAAGAGATATAGACGAAGGTCGAAAGAAGAACGTGAAGAACGCAAAAGATATAGAAAAGAAAAAAGATTTGTTAAAAACAGATCAAAAAGAGATTTGCAGAATACCAAATGTTATAGATGCGGTAAATTTGGTCACATTGCTCCTAATTGCAAAAAGGAAAAGTTAAAAACTTTGGCCTTAGAATTAGACGATAAGTATAAGGACCAGCTCCTTAAGGTTATAGAAGAAACTTCGGTAGAAGAATATGATAGCAATTCTTCTTATGTTTATGATTCTGATGATTCTGTGCAATTACTTGATTTTGATAATTCTGATAGTGATACTTGTCATAATTGTGAACCTGGAAGTTGTACCTGTAATATGAAATTTTATAAATTACAATCACAATTTCAAACTTTTTGAAATTAGACCTATTAATTCTGATAACATTTTAGAATTATTAAAAGAAGTCGAGGATAATAATCTTCAAGAAAAGATTATCACCATGGCCTCTGGTTCTTCAAAATTAGAAGATAAACCAGTTCAAATTAAAAAGGACATTTTAAATGAAACTCCATATACTTTTGCAGAAGTACAAAGAAGACTTTTACAGAAAACCCAATCAAAAGTTCATAGTCATGATTCTTCTATGAATGATTTAAAATTTGAGGTTGAAAAACTCAAAAATGAAATTAAATCTCTTAAACAAAATCAGATGATTATAGATCATAGAGTGACCCAGTTAGAAAATTCTAACTCTGAGTTACCTATTGATAATAAGAAAAAGGGAATTTATATACCCGAAGGAGAAAATAACTTTTCTAAATCGTCTACACAAATTATTTTAAACCCAGAAAATGATATGTTTCTTGGAATGATGCAAATAGTTATTGCACATAAATGGTATGTAAAATGTACTATTTTAATTGATAATAACTTTTCTATAACTGAAACTGCTTTAATAGACAGTGGTGCTGATATTTTTTGTATTCAAGAAGGATTAATTCCAACTAGATATTATCATAAGACTTCGCATAATTTTAAATCTGCTTCAGGTAATAAAATGCAAATAGAATACAAACTGCCTAATGCTTATATATGTCAGCAAAAAGTTTGTATTCCTCATTTCTTTATTCTAATAAAAGATCATTTAAATCCTCCAATTATACTTGGAACCCCTTTTATTCAAGCCATTTAGCCATTTACTAGGGTAGATGAAAAGGGTTTTGAGGCTGTTTATAATGGCGAAAGGATTTCTTTTACATTTATTACTGACCCTATTTCTCGTAATATTAATACTTTGATTAATTCAAAACAAAGTCATTTAAATTATTTGCAAAATAAAATTTATAGCATGACAATAGATGATACATTAAAGTCTGCTAAAGTTCAGGAAAAAATTAAATTGATTTCTAAACAATTTGCTATATCTATTTGTGCTGATCATCCAAGCGCCTTTTGGGATAGGAAAAAGCATGTAGTGTTTCTTCCATGTGAAGATTCATTTTCTGAGGATAATATTCCTACAAAATCTCGGCCCTGTCAAATGAATGTTGAGTTAGTTGAATTTTGCAAAAGGGAGATTGATAATCTTTTACAAAAAGGCTTGATAAAACCTTCTAAATCTCCATGGTCATGTACTGCATTTTATGTTAATAATGCAGCTGAAAAAGAACGAGGTATGCCTAGATTAGTTATAAACTATAAACCATTAAACAAAGTTTTAAAATGGATTAGATATCCAATCCCCAATAAGAAAGATTTACTTTCTCGATTATATGATGCTAATATATTTTCTAAATTTGATTTAAAATCAGGATACTGGCAGATACAATTGTTTAAAGAACACACTTATAGAACTGTTTTTAATGTTCCATTTGGTCAATACGAATGGAATGTTATGTCATTTGGTTTAAAAAATGCCCCTTCTGAATTTCAGAAGATTATGAATGATATATTTAATCCATATATGGATTTTATTATTCTTTATATTGATGATATTCTCATTTTTTCTAAAACATTAGAATTACATTATAAACACTTAGATATTTTTAAGAAAATAGTAATTCAAAATGGTTTAGTTATATCAAAACCAAAAATGAGTTTATTTCAAACAAATATAAGATTTCTTTGTCATTATATTTGCCAAGGTAAGATCACTCCTATACAGCGATCTATTGACTTTGCATCAAAATTTCCTGATGTTATAACTGATAGAACTCAACTACAAAGATTTCTTGGTAGTTTGAATTATATTTCTCCATTTTACAAAGATTTATCTCGAGATCTAGCTCCTTTATATGATCGTTTAAAGAAAGGTCATAATTCGCCCTGGACTAATAGTCATACTGAAGTAGTAAGAAAAATTAAAGAAAAGGTTAAAGCTCTTCCATGTTTAACCCTTGCTAATCCATTATGGAAAAAGATTATAGAAACAGATGCATCCAATATTGGATTTGGGGGGATACTTAAACAAATAAACCCCAATGATAAAACTGAATACCTAATTAGACATTATTCAGGTAAATGGACCGAGGCTCAGAAGAAATATGCCACTATTGATCATGAAAAGCTTACTATTGTTAAATGTGTTTTAAAATTTCAGGATGATTTATATAATCAGAAGTTCTTGATAAGAACTGATGCTCAGGCGGTAAAGTTCATGTTCAAAAAAGATTTTAAACATGATGCCTCAAAGATAATATTTACTAGATGGCAGGCTCAATTGGCTCCATTTGATTTTGAAATTGAGTATAAAAAGGGAAGTGATAATTCTCTCCCTGATTTTTTATCTCGTGAGTTTATACAATGAATAATTTACCATCATTTGAACCAATCAAAGATGATTATATTTTATACTGGATATTTCAAAAATAATTAAAGATCGCCAGATTTCATAAAAAGCGTTATCTAACAAAGCTAGACAATATTAACAAAAATGATATAGATATTAATCAAGTAATCCAAATGATATCTGATTTTGATAAGACAATAGAAAAACAAAATAAAAGGATAAGGCTAATAAGAGGCATTCATATGCCCAGACATTCAACAAGTTTAGGATGACTAAAGAATGTTTTATATATGCTAATAAAATTTGTTTATATTGTAGAATGAGGCCACAATGGCCAAACCAGCCTTCCTATAATAAAGGAAGAGGAAGAGGTACAGGCCCGTATAAAGTTCGAGGAGGAAGAACAGGGGAAAGTTATACTTCTCCTGAAAATCAAGAAATACAAAGAGGAAATTATATTACCTCTAGAAGCAGCTATTCAAACCCAATTATACAAATGGGAAATAGAACTCTTGTAAACAAGAGAAGAGATGAAGCATCTTCATCAGGATCTGTAAATTTGGAAGATATTCCTAAAGAAAGCCCATTATATGAGGCTCTACAGAATTATTTGAGCAATCAAGCAAAACCGCAAGGTGATACCAATGCGAGCATTTCTATGGAAAGTTCTGATGATATAAAGAACTACGAAAAATTACAAAAACGAGAAATCATACTTCTTGTGGAAGACAATGATATTGATAGAAGAGAACAACCTTGGGATCTACTTCAAAGGTATTTCTCTGAAAATTTATATTTCCTGGGTCAGTCATACAAAACCCGCAGCTATTATGAAAATATTTTGATAAACACTGGAAGTGTAGAGATATCTCACTTCAAACATTTTAATGATGAAAAAATTTATAATTTCTCAAAATTTATTATCAAAAAGATTATATCAGCTGAAGAATGGGGGCTTTCCACTATGAGGGAAAAACATATTAACATTGATAATGGTACAAAAGTAAATTGCACGTACTGGGATTATATCCAAGCGTTCAGTTATACTTTGTATTATAACTATGAAAAACATAAGCATACTTGGTTTATAAAGGTATGCCAAAAGAATTTTTCCAATATTTTCCCAATTGGTTCTTAAATTGGTGGTCATACCATGGACCAACAATTGAGATCTTGCCTACCCATTTCAAAGAATTATATAATCAATGGGTCTAAGTATCGCCAGAAATGGATCTGTTATACAAAAAAAGAACATGTCAACTGGCCAGAAAAAATTTGTCATGTATATTTCTTTATGGAATTCTCTATCCCATGGATTCACAAATGGATTCCAGAATTCGGTTATACTGAAGAACAAATTTCTTGCATCTACCGGACTTATTATAACAATTTTCGGGACAAAATGATGAAGAAAGACCCAAAAACCAATAAATTGCATGGACAAGAAACTCTGGATGAAATTAGTCATAAAATAAAGGATTATGGCGAAAGACCTCGAGTTATCAAAATTGAGGATAGTCCTTTAAAACATATTGCCAGAAAAATCATATACCAGCCCGGCAATAAAGAGGAACAGATTGAAGCATACATGCAAGAAGTTCGAAAAAATCTAATGATATCATTCGAACAAATTACTGAAAAATCTGAAAAATTTGATACATCAATGAAAAGTAGTCAATCCATAAATGAAGATTCGCAGGTTGACGAAGAAATAGACATTGATAAGGTCCTGGAAGAAGCTGAAAAATTAATTCAGCACGAGAAATAAGAATTTTGAATGCAGCCGGAACAAGAAAAGAAACAAATGGAATAAAGACCCCACAATTCATAAACAGGTGGGACCCATGATAAAAGAAGACAAAGATAGTTGTCACTGTTCATTGATATATGAACAGTATTTTCATTCCTTATTTAAAGAGGCCCTTGCCTCAGTTGTAAAGTGGGAGTTTTCTTTTAAGTTTTAAAAGTTTTTAGTTTTCCTTCCGTCTTTCTAGTCTCTTTTCTAAAGTTCTGTAACACTTTGTAAAGTTTTAATAAGAAGAAAAAGAAAATCTTCCATCTCTTGGACACAACTCTGGTGTTGTCAGGTACTTTATTTCTCTTTCTTTTATTTCTTTTATTTGCAAAAGTCGGATGATATCCGGCTAAGTTCTTTCTCTATATTGAATACAAGCTTATTAATTGCATATTAATGATGAATTAGGCCTATTAAAATTCAGAGATTCATTCATAAAGATAATTAACCAATACTATATGACTTCAACCAAAGCTGTTTGAATGCTTAGCTTGGCTCCGAGAAGGTGGTACAGTTGTTGCAGGTACTATAGAATTTCAGATTTGCCTTAGTGGCTACGTCTAGCGTGTGGTGAGAAGCCCGATTTGTTGTTATATTTTAAGGGCGATTATATCCCACTGAATCTTTCGGGATGTCCTAGACACATGGTCTTGAAATTCTGCGGTATTTGTATATCTGACAGGCCTCTTGCTTGGGTAAAAGTTTTACCATACAGTTAAGATTCAACCAAATATGGCTTGAGGATATAAACAAGGTTATGAGTTTTTATGATTGAATCCCTCAATTTTAATCCTTGTTCAAGGATATTAATTTAGCCTAGTTCTGTAGAGGCAGTGCGGACTACCGCCAGCCGTAATAATAATAATAATAATAATAATAATAATAATAATAATAATAATAATAATAATATTGTTATTATTATTATTATTATTATTATTATATAAGTGGAAAGCCAAAAAGTAAAAAGTTAGATTACCATTTGCCCCTTCACTAATTTAAAATTTAATTAAATACATAATTAAATATTAATAATTTGTCATATCATATCATAATTATAAATTTATTACTATATAAGTGAGAAGCCAAAAATTGAAAAGTTAAAATAAATAAATAAATAGTAGATATAACTAAATAAATAAGAAGAAGAAGAAGAAGAAGAATAAATTTAAATATAAATAATAATAAATATAAATAATAAATAACTATACTAAAATAAACTCCAAATATTGAGAGACTAATATACTCTTCAAATAATAAATAGGTTTACTCCTTCATCATCATCTAAATAATTCATTATGAAATATTTAATGGTCTAATAATATTTATTTTTATGCAATTTTAGATTTTAGTATATATAATATTATACGAATAATTTTAGATTGAAGAATAAAATAGTCATTCAATGTTTCATGAACACTTGCTTATATATCATATATCTTTAATTTACTTTCATGGTAATCTAATTTTTCACTTTTTGGCTTTCCACTTATATAATAATATGATTATATTAAAAGTGGAAAGTGCTTGAGTCTAAAGTTAAAATACCAAAATATCTATAAAAAATTAAACAACCATATTTACTTTAAACCTATTCATCTACTAAAATGTAATTTACATTTCAAAAAATAATAAAGTGATAGTACATAATAAATGTAAAAGATGAATAATATAAAGATGGTTCATGTTTATAAAAGTAATGTATTTATTGTAATCAATTAAATTTAGAATTACTTTAATCTTTCTTATCTATTACAAATATCTGTTAATATCAATCTTTAATATGTCTATTCAATATTTAGTTCCTTCATCTTTCAACTTCCTGATGGAAAATATATTAATTCATTCATTACTTAAAGAAAAAGCTTAATAACATATTTTTGTGTTCAAAGTGTGTCCCTATTGGTGATGGTTAGTTTTCTCTTTCATTATTTTAATTGATGACATTTTATTTAGATGATGCAATAGAGGTCTGTTGATGTTGTGATGTAATCAAGCCATTGATCCTGAACTTGTGAAGTATTCTAAGCTATGTTTTAATTATTTTTTCTATTTAACTATTTCTCAATTGTCTTCATTTATTTGCTAAACAATATTTATTTTTTTCTGTTACACCATATTTATTTTATCACGACTAAAACGATCACTTTTATCGGAAAATATTTATTTCATGATTAATATATTTTTATTAACTTATTATGTTCTCTACTTTTTACATTTTAATGTATCCACATCTAGGGCACAAAGACAAAAATGCATGTCAAGAAAGAGCCAGCATATGGAAGAAAGTCAATTGAATGAATGGCACCGATGCCAAAAATTAAAACTTTGAGATTTACAAACCGTACATTTTTTAGAATTATTTTTTGAGGAATTTAGTAAGGTTGACAATTTTTCATCTGTTGCTTTTATAAATCTGATTTGCATTTATTTTATTCAAGCACATATGTATAATGTTTTGCTTTTGCTAAGTTAATGAACAACTCTATTTTTGGCCTTCAAAGAAAAAAATTAAATTGTCAACTCGAACACAAATTTAGTACTCATAATATTTATGTGATTTAATTATATAATATAAATTTAGTACATATTCAGTACATATTGTCTGATGCCCAGAAAGGGCATCAGTACAATATGTACTGAATATGTAAGGCGATAACTGTAAATGACTGAAAAAAGAGATAGAACTGAAAGTAACTGAAAAGAAGGAATAGAGATCATACCTGAGTCATAGAACGTCTTACTGTCTAACATATCAATAAACAAACATAAACCTTACCTTCCCCCCATAAGCCGGAAGGTACAACCAGCACAGAATAACCCACCTGGGCCCCCATAAGCCCTGGTGAGTACACCTCAGTCTATATACCCCTATCCAAGGTCACACTGGGTCAACTAATAGTTATAGCCGTCCTACCAGTCCCCTGGGTCTGCAACTGAGCCCGCTCGGCCCCTGACTGTAGTTGTGCCTGAGTCCAGTAGACTCCCGATATCTGCACCCTAGGCACCAGGCTTGACAGGGGTGTGTAAAGCCAACCAAGGCATTTGAGGACCTGGAACCCCATCTTCGTCCCTGACAGACGGCATACCGCTCCATATAGCGACGTCATCTCGCCCCTGGCGGGCGTCAACACAGCTAATAACCCTAGGTTCAGTCATGAAGGCTATACAAGCATAATCCATCCCAAACTAACATGGAATGCTGGTCTCAGCTAATAACAACAACTAATCATAATAGACATGCTTCTGGTATTCTTACTGGGATTCAAACTGAGCACTCATGCTAAAGAAACTAACTTGCCGAAGGAAATTACCTTAACATACCTCGTTCGCTCATTACTGATTAACTAGCGAGTTTTAGCTCGTATTCAACTGCTCTTCTCAACTGCAATCGTATTATTTGAAGAATGAGGCTAATTTCAGTACTAAATTTGATAAAAACGATAACCTTATATAGAAATATTAACATATTTCAACTTGACGGAACATGGTCGAAAACTCGTAATTTCTCAAGGATCCAGAAGGGAGAAATACTTACTTGAAACCTGTGATCGTATAGAAATTATTTTGGAGCAATTCCAACAATTTTAACTCGGTGGGGTTACGATTCGGCGGGCAAATTTTGCGAAACAACTTCGTAGTAATGCTCCTTGCAACCTTATACTCCGGTACCCGAAGTTAATTTGAATTCGAGCGGCGTTTCATAGTGTAATCGGAGGGAAATATATCAATTTGTTCGTCCTTTTTCTTTGCTGGCCGAATATAACATGTGTATAACCAAAAATAATGAAGGGAGGACCTATATATACTTGGGCGGTGGACTGGGGGTCCATGGCACAGACCCCAACGCGCTGATTTACGGGCGTGCCAAGGAGACCAACCCGGAGGGAGGGGGTTCGTGCCATGTTGCCCCTTTGGGCAGCTGGCCCGACCTCCTCCTGCGCGGTCCCGACTTCGTGCTCGTTCGAATTTTCCCCGGGCCCTTTCTCGTACGTATTGTACTCTAAAACTCTTAACCAGCTTACAAATAGGCCATATAAACATTAGAAACTTACAAGGTGTAACATCCTCCCCCCCCCCCCTAAAAAAATTCATCCTCGAATGTTAACTGCAGCTTACAGGAATTCTAATTCTTTTAACTATTTATTCTGGAAAAATTTTGGCAGAGTCTCCCCTGTAATATGGACTATCTGAAAATCCTGAAACGCAGAAAAGTCCAATACAGGCACTTCATATAACACTATAAAAACAATTTAATAATAAGGCTGGAGTCAACTGAGCAATATATATGTAGCACAAATCATGAAACAACAACTGAATCAATAACTTACCTTAATTGCATAATCTAGACTAAGTCTGGAACAAATGAGGGTATCTAGATTTCATGTCGTCCTCAGCTTCCCATGTTATCTCTTCTTTATTCTTGTTTCTCCATAATACCTTAACAGAAGCGACGTCCTTAGTTCTCAACCTGTGAACTTGTCGATCTAATATAGCTACTGGAACCTTTTCATAGGCTAATTACTTAGTGACTTGGACATCCTCGACTAGAACAACTCGGGATGGATCCCCTATGCACTTTCGTAGGATCAACACATGAAAGACTAGATGAACAGACTCCAATTCCGAAGGCAAATCTAGCTCGTATGCCACCTAGCCTATTCTTTGGAGTACTCGGTACGGCCCAATAAACCTCGGGATGAGCTTACCTTTTTTGCCAAACCTCATCACCCCTTTCATCGGAGAGACTTTCAGAAATACCCAGTCACCCACATTGAACTCCGGGTTTCGACGCCATACATCTGCGTAAGATTTCTAGCGGCACTGAGTTATCAGTAGACGTTCTCTGGTAAGCTTCACTTTCTCTTCTGACTAATGAATCATGTCTGGTCCAATTAACTTTGATTCTCTCACTTCGAATCATCCAACTGGAGATCTGCACTTCCGCCCATATAAGACTTCGTAAGGTGCCATCTGGATCGCTGAATGGTAACTGTTATTGTAAGCAAACTCAATAAGGGATAAATGTTCCTCCCAGCTGCCCCTGAAGTGTAGCACGCACGCCCATAACATATCCTCAAGCATTTGAATTGTATGTTCTGCCTGCCCATCTGTCTGAGGGTGGAATTTTGTCCTCAAATTAACCTGGGTTCCCAAACCTCTATGGAAAGACTGTCGGAATCTAGTTGTGAATTGTGCTCCCCTGTTAGAAATAATGGACACTGGGACTCCGAGCAATCGGACTATTTCTTTGATATACAGTTTAGCATAGTCTTCAGCTGAGAAGGTAGCCCTTACTGACAGAAAATGAGCTGATTTCGTCAACTTGTCGACAATTACCCAGATAGCATCAAATTTGCGTCTAGTACAGGGTAATCCTGTCACAAAATCCATATTAATGGTCTCCACATAGGCACTGCTATCTCTTGTGTTAGTCTGTCGGGTTTTTGATGTTCGGCTTTCACCTGCTGGCAATTAGGACATTGAGCTACAAATTCTGCTATTTTCTTTTTCATTCCCAGCCACCAGTAAATATCTTTTATATCATGATACATCTTTTTTGAACCCGAATGAAGAGAGTAACGGGAATAATGTACCTCGCCCATAATTTGCTAGCAAAGTCCTGCCGCGTCTTGAACACAGCGGCGGTCCCTATATCTCAAAACTCCGTCTTTGGTTACCTAGAAACTGTTACTTCCCCTCGCTGAACCTTACCTCTGAGCTGAACCAGGTTAGGGTTTTTGTACTGCTGTGCTTTCACTTCCGCAACTAATGATGATACGGCCATATTCTGAATCTACTATACGGACAGCCAAACTGGCTAACTAATGCAATTCTCGAGACAGTTCCCTCTGTTCGGGCTACAAATATGCCAGACTCCCCATGGATTTACGACTGGCTAACTAATGCAATTCTCGAGACAGTTCCCTCTGTTTGGGCTTCAAATACGCCAGACTCCCCATGGATTTATGACTGAGGGCATCTGTTACAACATTGGCTTTCCCTGGATGGTACAAAATATTTACATCATACTCTTTCAACAGCTCTAACCAGCAACACTGCCGTAGATTCAACTCTTTCTGTGTGAAAATGTATTGGAGGCTCTTATGATTAGTGAAACTATATACATGAACGCCATACAAATAGTGCCTCCATATTTTCAAGGCGTGAATCACCGCAGCTAATTCCAGGTCATGGGTAGGGTAGTTCTTTTCATGCTTCCGCAGTTTTCTGGAAGCGTAAGCAATACTTTACCATGCTGCATTAGAACACATCCTAACCCAATGCCTGAAGCATCGCAGTATACTGCATAACCCTCTGATCCTTCCGGCAAGGCTAATACTGGTGCTGATGTCGGTCTATTTTTCAACTCCTAAAAACTCTGCTCATATGCTTAAGTCCAGTGAAATTTAGCTTCTTTCTGAGTTAACTTGGTCAAAGGCACTGCTAAGGTAGAAAATCCTTCCACGAACCTTCTGTAATACCCAGCTAATCCCAGGAAACTACATACCTCGGTCGAAGTGGTGGTCTAGGCCATGTCTTTACTGCTTCAGTTTTCTGTGAGTCTACCTGAATGCCAGCATCTAACATAATGTGGCCCAAAAAGGTCACTGAATTCATCCAAAATTCACATTTAGAAAACTTCACATACAACTGGCAATTTTTGAGAGTTTGGAGCACTGTTCGTAGGTGATCCCGGTGATCTACTTCTGAGCGGGAATATACCAGAATATCATCAATAAATACTATCACAAACAGGTCCAGATAAGTTCTATAGATGTTGTTCATCAAGTCCATGAATACTGATGGCGCATTCGTCAGCCCAAAGGACATGATTAGAAATTCGAAATGGCCATACCTGGTCCTGAAAGAGGTTTTCGGAATATATTTCTCTCGAACCCGAACCTGATGATATCCAGACCTTAAGTCAATTTTTGAGAAATACCTTGCCCCCTGTAACTGATAAAACAAGTCGTTTATTATGGGAAACGGGTACTTATTCTTAACAGTAACTTTGTTCAACTACCGGTAGTCTATACACATGCAGAGGGAGCCATCCTTCTTTCTCACAAATAGGACTGGCGCTCCCCATAGTGAAGTACTCGGCCTGATGAAGCCTTTATCTAATAGATCTTTCAACTGTTCCCTTCAACTCTCTGAGCTCAACAAGAGCCATTCAGTACAGAGGAATAGATATAGGCTGAGTACCTGGTAATAAATCAATTACAAAGTCGATTTCCCATTTTGGGGGAATGCTAGGAAGTTCATCTGGAAATACATCTGGAAATTCATTGACTACTAGGATGGACTGAAGAGTCGGAGATTCTTCTTGAACATCCTGAACCTTGACAATGTGATAAATACATCCTTTCACGATCAACTTTCTCGCCCGAAGATAGGAAATAAACCTATCTTTTGGCGTGGATGCACTACCTTTCCACTCCCGTACAACCTCCCTTGAAAAGTGGAATTAGACAGTCTTTGTCTAACATTCAACATTGGCGTAGCATGGCGCCAGCCAATCCATACCCATAATTGTATCGAAATCAATCATTTCTAGTTCTATCAAATTTGCTAAAGTCTGACGACCAACAACCTCTATTGTGCATCCCTTGTAGACCCTCTTGGCTATGATAGAGTCACTGATGGTGTAGACACTGAAAAGGGTTGCCAAAGTAATTTCGGCATAATACTGAACTTCTGAGCCACTAACAATGTAACATAACACAAGGTGGATCCTGGATCTATCAGTAAATAAACAGAATGAGATCAAATGTCCAGCATACCTGTCACCACATCTGGCGACGACTCTGACTCCTGTTGTCCCGGTAAGGCATAAGTGCGATCTAGACCAGTACTTGAGCTAGATGCCCCTGATCTGCCTCGGCCTCTATCAGCTGGAACTGGGGGCCTACGCCCTGCTGGAGATGCTGGGGCACGTGACCCTACTGAAGATCTATCTTGTCGGTCCCGATCACTCTGACCCCTGGCTGGATAATCTCTCATCTGATGACCCTCCCGTCCACAGGTATAACATGCGGTGGAACCATACCTGCATGCCCCAGAGTGACGTCAACTGCAGACAGGGCAAAGTGTCATAGTTGAATCAACTCTGCTCTACTCCTCTCTACTGCTGTGGACCTGCTGATCATGAGCTCTCGTCGGGTCCTAATTGCCCCCGACGACCAGATCCACTCCCCTGCTGTTGTTGTAGGGGTGGGGGTCTGGGTGGCCTGTCTGAAAATCATGGCCTGGGTCCACCCTGGGACTCTGCCAGCATGTCACTAGGTCTGGCCCTGCGGCACTGCTCCTGATTTTCCCTCTTTATCTCTCGTTGCCGCTGTCTGATCCCCTCTATATTCTGGGTAAAAGCCTGAACGCGGGCAATATCCATATCCTCTCGCAGAGTGGCCGTAATACAAGCTCCACATATTCTGGATTTATCCCCATCATAAACTGATGCACCCTAGCCGACATGGTATCCACAAAGTCTAGTGCATATTGGGCCAAGGAGTCGAACCTCATAGCATAATCCCGAACACTCATCGACCCCTGCTATAGCTGTAGGAATTGATCAACCCGGGCCTGTCGAATCTCCCGTGGTAGGTAGTAATCCAGAAAAGCCACTAAAAAGTTAGGCCAAGTCAGAGGGGAAGCACCTCTCCCTCGGGACCTCTCCCAACTCTCATACCACAGTACTACGATGTTCGGTAGCCGGAATACCGCTAACTCAACTGACTCTGCGGGTGTAGCATGCATCACCCTGAAAATTTGCTATATCTGATCCAAGAAATCTTGAGGGTCCTCCGTCCGATCCGTCCATGTAAACTGCGGGGGACTCTGTGCAAGAAACTCCTGGACCCTCGAACTACCAGGTCCTCTTGAAGATTCCACGACTGCGGGTGCCACTGGCTGATGCTGTGCAGCCATCATCTGAGCTAACATAACAACAACACTCCTAACCTCCTAATCTAATGGTACCGGTATAGAGACTGCTGAAGGCGGTGCTGTCATGTTTGCCGCTCCGAGCGACTCTTGGCATAGTGGAGAGTGCTGCGGAGACCGAGACAAAGTCTCCCTATCGCCCTCAGATCGGGCTGACTCTGACTGAGGCACCCTGCTAGTGCCTTCCCCTGCTGCAACATCCAATCTCCTACCAGTCATGGTGTGTCGTGAGTCTGCCATTTCTCTGTATACAAAAGAATATGGTAAGCTTAGGGACTCAACCCTATACTGTACAGCTCTATAGAAAGACTGGATAAGAAGAAAGACTAACTATCCTATCATGCCTCGTAGCCTCCTACCTATAGAATGTGGTGCACAAAACATCCATAGACAAGATTCTACTTACACTGCTTGCAGACTCCCTGGGATACGACCTTCTCTGATACCAAGTTTGTCACGCCCCACCTTGGGAGGCATGACTGGCACCTGGTGCCCGACTAGGATCTGAACTGACTCAACTAGACCTGCTCCTCAAATTAAGAAAAAAACAGGCTATATCTCGGCTATAAATGCAACCTCCAGCCGACATGGCCTTATGGCCACCTGTAAAGCAAAACAGCTAACCAGAAACAAGCAAGAATAGGGAATCCTATGTGGGCCGACAAGACCACCATGATGTCTAGCCATGACTGTAAAGTAAATCCAGAGCTACGCTAAACTATGGCCGACAAGGCCACCAATCTGTCAGCTAAATAAGGCCCCACACGGCTAACACGTGAACTAAACACATATGGGCTCCACACAGCTAATAACAGCTAACCACAGTGAAATAGAAACAATATGCAAGCCTCTAGGAGTAATATGATGATCGGGACAAGGCCCCGACCAACCCATGAACTGTACAACCAAAGTAAAGTACCTTATATCTAAAAGCTTTGAAAGAAAGGAGCTAAGTGCTCTGGTAATGCTGGCTAAAAGCTACGAGGGACCTTCTCCTCGTCTATCCGTACCTGCAGGCAAGTAATGCAGCGCCCCAGAAAGGGCATCAGTACAATATGTACTAAATATGTAAGGCGATAACTGTAAATGAATGAAATAAAGAGATAGAACTAAAAGTAACTGAAAAGAAGCAATAGAGATCATACCTGAGTCATAGTACATCTTACTGTTTAACTTATCAATAACTAAAACAAACATAAACCTTACCTGCCCCCCCATAAGCCGAAAGGTACAACCAGCACAGAATAACCCACCTGGGGCCCCTATAAGCCCTGGTGAGTACACGTCAGTCTATATACCCCTATCCAAGGTCACACTGGGTCAACTAATAGTTATAGCCGCCCTACCAGTCCCCTGGGTCTGCAACTGAGCCCGCTCGGCCCCTGACTGTAGTTGTGCCTGAGTCCGGTGGACCCCTGATATCTGTACCCCGGGCACCAGGCTCGACAGGGGTGTGTAAAGCTAACCAAGGCATATGAGGACCTGGGACCCCATCTTCATCCCTGACAGATGGCATACCGCTCCATAGAGCAACATCATCTCGCCCCTGAAGGGCGTCGACACAACTAATAACCCTAGGTTCGGTCATGAAGGGTATACAAGCATAATCCATCCCAAACTAACATGGAATGATGGTCTCAGCTAATAACAACAACTAATCATAATAGACATGCTTCTGGTATTCTTACTGGGATTCAAACTGAGAGATCATGCTAAAGAAACTAAACTGCCGAAGGAAACTGCCTTAACATACCTCGTTCGCCAACTACTCATTAACAGGCGAGTTTCAGCTCATATTCAACTGCTCTTCTCAACTGCAATCGTATTATTGGAAGAATGTGGCTAATTTTAGTAATAAATTCGATAAAAATGATAACCTTATATAGAATATTAACTATATTTCAACTTGAAGGAACACGGTCGAGAACTCGTAATTTCTCGAGGATCTAGAAGGGAGAAATACTTACTTGAAGCCTGTGATCGTATAGAAATTAGTTTGGAGCAATTCCAACAACTTTAGCTAGGCGGGGTTACAATTCGCCGGGCAAATTTTGTGAAACTAACTCCATAATAATGCTCCTTGCAGCCTTATACTCCGATACCAGAAGTTAATTTGAATTCGGGCGGTGTTTCGTAGCGTAATTGGAGGGAAATCTATCAATTTTTTCGTCCTTTTCCTTTGCTTGTCGAATATAACATGTGTATAACCAAAAATAATGAAGGGAGGACCTATATATACTTGGGCGGTGGACTGGGGGTCTGTGCCACGGACCCTAATAGGCCAATTTATGGGCGTGCCATGGAACCCAACGCGGAGGGACAGGGTCCATGCCACTTTGCCCCTTTGGGCAGCTGGCCCGGCCTCCTCCCGCGCGGTCCCGACTTCGTGCTCGTTTGACTTTTTCTCGGGCCCTTTCTCGTATGTATTGTACTCTAAAACTCTTAACCAACATACGAATAGGCCGTCTAAACATTAGAAACTTACGGGGTGTAACATCAGCTTCCATTCAGTTATTACTTTACTACCTTACATATTCGATACATGTTGCACTGACGCCCTATGTAGGCGCTGCATTACTTTCCTGTAGGTGCGGCTAGGCACAGACCAGGACCCTCGTAGCTCCCTGCCAGGACTAGCAGCAAATTAGCTCCCTTCTTCTGGAGCTAATAGCTAGAAGGTCTGTTTTTGTTGATTGTTCAGTTTTTAGGTAGGTCGGGGCCCTGTCTCGACCACTATTCTACTTCTAGAGGTTTGCAGATGTACAGTACCCTGTGGTTAGTCTGTTGTTGGCTGTGTGGGGTCCAGATGTATGTTTCATTTTGTGATGACGGTCGTGTGGTGACTTGTTTAGCTATTGAGTAGTGGCCTTATCGGCTATTGATCTTGGGCAAATTTATATGCCCAAGTGATACTCAAAAGTACCATTTTAGCCTTGTTTATCTATCAATGTGTATACATTCTCATGTAATTGGTAATAAAATGTGAATTTATACTAACCAACATGATTAGCATTGTTTTGCAGGTAAAATGTAATTTCGGGAAGCTAAAATGCATGTTGGAGGATATCGGGGTTGGACTTGGATGAGAGCAAGGGACAAGACATTGGACAACATGAAATAAAGGGGCTCCGCGATGGAGCCGTGTCACATTGCCATCGCGGAGGCCTTCTGCCTGGATGGGAATTTTAAGCCCAAATCCAGTGTGGGTTCGCGATAGGTCCGTGGCACGGTGGCTTGGCTCCGCGATGTACGCCGTGCCACGTTGGGATTTATTTCCTGGACCCCCAGTTCCAGTGAAGGTCCGCATCCGTAGCGTGTCACAGAGGCAGTGCTCCGCGATGCACTCCGTGACACGTTGCTTGTTATTCCGGGAAAAATTCCCACCAGTATAAATAGAACACTTAGGTTCATTTTTTAATATTCTGACTTGGTGGAGCAAGAACGTGGGTTACAAGCAGTTGAGGGAACGAAAAGATCAGGGTTTTTCTCTCTTTCCTTCTTCTTTAATTCAATTGCTTGTATGTTTAACACTCATTTAACGATGTTTAATCCACAAATGAGTGGCTAAATCCTCTTCTTGCTGAGGTTATGAACAATTGTAGTGAAATGGATTGTTGATCATAGTGGTTTTTCATCTTTTCTTCCATGTTGTTCTATTAATTCTTGTTCTTACTGCATTAATGTGTGGCCTACGTTAATGTATATCTAAAAAGTCCGGTTTCACTCGAGAGAGCAAGAAATTGGAAAGTTGTGAATTAATAGGATATGATCTTTTCTTGGTTTGGGAAAATTGGGAATTGATTTACTTTCAGGATAGAAATATACCTGAAAGTTGTATTAGTCAATTTAGGAACCGGGTTTGTATGGCTAGAACATGAATTGCATTTAATCACAGAAATGTAGGTGGATGGTTCATGATTCTTAAGTGAGGTTAAATACGAGAGTTTTAATCTCTTGGCAATAGTTCTTGGATAGCAACTGGAGGAAAAGACTAACCAAATTATATCGATAACTAATTTCATTACATGTTCGTTTAACCTCAGCATGCTCTCATTCATAGTTCAGACTCACATTAGATAGTTATTTTAGATTTAGCATAAAAATTATAAAACAAAACATCAAACTTTGGGTTACACTGTTATCTGCATTTTTAGAATCAAAATATAGTACACTTGAGCAGATTGCACTTTATCCAAGTCCCTGTGGGATCGATACTTGGCTTACTTAAGCCACTTTACTACTTGTTCGACCACGTGCACTTGCGTATAGTTATATACCCATATAACGCAGACCGAACAAGTTTTTGGCGCCGTTGCCGGGGACTGGCAATTGGTGAATTTTTCTTAAGTGTAAATTTACTATATTTTTTTTTCTTAGTGTTGACAACTTGGTCTTAGTGTTTGTTTTAATTCTTTTTTATTTTTTTCGGATACCCTTATTGACATGACATCATGGAATACAAATGGTTTAAACGGTGGATACTCATATTTTGGCGAATCTTGTCTGAATTGCGGAGGAAACCACTCGTGGCAACCCTGTAACACGTGCAATATATGTGGTGGTCAAGATGGCCATTGGGATGGCTGTCCGAATGCATATTCCCCTCCCCCAAGCCCCTACTATGATCCTTCTATTGTTTTTGCTAAATATAGGCATGCTGAAAATGCGGACTTGGGACGCCAAGCTCAAATAGAAGACATGCTGAAACATCTCCTGGAGCAATCAGAAGCAATGAAGGAGGCTATGGCAGTATTGAGAATTTAGCAAGAAGATAATGCAGAGACTATAGAAAGGATGAGCGTCAAACTCACGGAGATGATTGTTGAGGCTGAAGCTTGTGATAAATTGCATGTGACAGTTTTAGTCGATATTCAAGAGGAACTACAAGAGGAAGACAAGGGTGAATTTTTGGATGAAGCCCAACAATTAGAATCTCTTGAGTGTCCCTGTGATGGGCTCACACTTATGGAAAATCTGTTCATGGAAGAAGAGATAGAGTATCCCCCAGTTGACATTAATGGAGAGATAGATGTCGATGCTGAGAAGGTGTATACAAGTAAGGAGGTCAAGCACAATGCATTTTCAGAGTTGAGGTTTATTGGACCACACTCGAAGCATTTTTCGACATTAAGTTTGGTTGAAAACATAGAAATAGAGTCTTCCAAGCTTATAGAGAAATGTCTAGAGGAGGACCAAGCCCAGAATATTTTGAAATTTGCTAACTCGGAGAGACAAAATGACTTCGCTTACTTAAGGGCCAATAAGTTAAAAAGGCAACATCTACTACTTGGTCCTTACAATTTTTCACCACCACCCCTGGAGCATAAGAGGAAATTAGAGAAGAAATTAGGGGTGAGATTCATATCCTCAAGGTGGAGGAAAAAGCGGTGAAACTTGATACGTCGTGCCGCGATGGTAAACCAGGCACTGCACGGGAGGCAACTTGTGAAAAAATTTTCTTTCTTTTTGTAAAGTGTAAATAGATTTTTCTTTTTCTTTTTCTTGATTTACTACAAAATTTTTCGTTTTAGTTTTTGTTTTATTTTTATTTAGAGTGAAACCTATAATTCTAACCAATTTTGTATAGTGAGATGAATTTCAGGTCAAACGGAGGAAAATATGCACGGAATCGCAAAGGAAAAGTCGAGGTATGAAAATTAACAAAAAGTGGCAAAACAGTGAGCTGGGGCGATAGCTCCGTGTCACGGAGGTGGACCTTCGCGTTACCCTCTGTGACACGTTGAGGTATAATCTGGATTTTTTAAAAAATTTCCAGAACAGGCTCGCAATGGCTCCGTGTCACGGAGGCAGTGCACCGCGATGCACTCCGTGACATGTTGTCGTGTATATCGCAATGGGTCACACCGGGTCGCCAGGTGACCCGCGCGATTTTACTACTTTTTAACCCCGAAAACCCTCCCTTTCCCTCATTTTTCAATCACTCCGCAACCAAAACCCCCAAAACCCATCCCCCTTCAACGTGACACGGAGTAGGATAAGAAAATCATCAAGTTTGCATAAATTCTTCAACTTCAAGGTATGTTCTTGGATTCCATCTCATTTCTTGTCGAATTTCTTCGATATTGAGCATGTGAGGTGAGCTAAATTTCCCTAAGTAGAAATTAATCATGAATTCAATTGAATTGTTGTTAATGAATGTTCGGAATGTCATTATGATTTCTTGAACTCGTTAATTTCATAAATTAATCGAATTTGCTTGATAATATCATTTCTAGGGCTTGTTTTTGAATTTGAAGTTGAAAATGTAGTGAACTTGTGAATTTCATGCCGGGATGTACATGTTGAATGAGATGAGTCGATGTACTAATTGTTAGGATGTTAATAGAACGACGGATTCTCGGGTTAGAGGAATATTGAAATTTGTAAGAATTTGGTTGGTTGTATAGGTTCGTGTAGATAAATTTTTGTTGTTGTTTTCGTTTCATTGTTTTTCCTTGCTAAGTGCGATGGGTAAAAGGTTATCGATGGTAATGATTGTAATTAGCTGTACGAAGTCTGAGTAGTACGCAGAAGATATACCGTCGAATTCTTCGAACGCACTAAGAATGATTGTATAGTTGGTTATTGTGTGTAAATAAAGATGATCCTGCCGTATTGTTGTAACTGTAGCTAAGGACTAAGTGTGGGGTAACCTAGCTTAACCCGACCTTAGTCGAAGTTGATATCCATTAGCTTAACATTGATCTTGTCTACTTGGGTTGACAGGTAAAATGGCAAGCAGGCAAGAGAAAGGAAAAGGCGCAACAACTTCGGGCGCCGGAAGGAAGCGAATCAGACTGGGCACAGCAGTCCCAGCAGCACCAGCAGTTCCACGCGGCCAACGCCGCCAATACGGAACAAGATGGGTGACGGATGAGGGGAAAAAGTGGTACGCAAAGCACAAAAAAAACAAATACTTCCCCGAGGAGCATATAGCATGGGAACCATTGGCACAGGAGTTCCCTAGGATGGTACACCGAATCGAGGCAGCTGGGCTCAATTTCATCTTTGAAGAGCCCAAGGAATGTAACTTGCACCTGGTTCGGGAATTCTATGCCAACTGGAACCCGACTATCAGAAGTCACAACATCAAAATCAGAGGGCAAATAGTCACCTTGGAGCCCCACCACCTCAATGCCATCATAGGAGCGCGGGACACAGACGCCCACGTACTCCGACAGCTAAACATTACCCCACCGTATGCGGACATTAGACGCACCTTGTGTGGGACTCGATCGATAGCTAGATGGAGCAGACACAAAGAGAGGGACTACCACCTAATTTTGCCCTATTCACAGATGAACAGGTTTTCGGTGGTTCGTTGGGTATCTAAACCGACACGCAAGTGCACGTGGTCGAACAAGTAGTAAGTGGCTTTAGTAAGCCAAGTATCGATCCCTCGGAGACTCGGATTAAGTGAAGTTTGCTTAAGTATACTATACTATATTTAACTTCTAAATATGCTGACAACAACGTAACCAAAAAGTGAATAATTTGTTTTATAAATTTTATACTAAACTACAAATAATTATCTACTTTGAATTTGGACTATGAATAAGAGCATGCTGAGGTTAAAGAACATGTAATGAAACTGATTATCATCATAAATTGGTTAATCTTTTCTTCCAGTTGCTAGCCAAGAACATTATCCAAGAGATTAAAACTCTCGTATTTAATCTCACTTAAGAATCATAAACCATCCGTCTACATTTCTGTGATCAAATGCAATTCATGACCTAGCAATACAATTCCGGTTCCTAAATTGACTAATACGGCTTTCAAGTATATTTCTATCAGGAAAGCACATCAAAACTCAATTTTCCAAAATCAAGTAAAGAACAATATCCTATAAATTCACAACTTTCCAATTTCGTGCTCTCTCGAGTGAAATCGGACTTTTTAGATGTACATTAATGTAGGCCACACACCAATGCAGTAGAAACAAGAATTAATAGAACAACATGGAAGAAAAAGATGAAAAACCATATAATTCAATAATCAAAATTCATCACAAGTGTTCATAACCTCAGCAAGGAAGGGAATTAGCCACTCATTTGTAGATTAATCATCCTAAAACAAGTGTTAATCATACAAACAATTGAATTAGAGAAGAAAGAAAGAGAGAAAAAACCCTGAACTTTTCGTCCCTCAACTGCCTGTAACCCACGTCCTTGCTCCACCAAGTCTGAATTATGGAAAAATGAACCTAAGTGTTCTATTTATACTAGTGGGAATTTTTCCCGGAATAACAAGCAACGTGTCACGGAGTGCATCGCGGAGCACTGCCTCCGTGACACGCCGCGGACGCGGACCCTCACTGGAATTGGGGGTCCGGGAATATAACACCAACGTGGCACGGCGTGCAACGCGGAGGCTAGCCACCGTGCCACGGAGCTGTCGCGAACCTCCACTGGAAATTGGTGAATTTTAACCCTCCAGGGAGAATGCCTCCGCGATGGCAGCGTGACACGGCTCCATCGCGGAGCCCCTTTAATTTGTGCAGTCCAATGCCTTTTCCCTTGCTCGCATCCAAGTCTAACTCCGATATCATCCAACATGCATTTTAGCTCCTCGAAATCACATGTTACCTACAAAACAATGCTAATCATGTTGGTTAGTATAAATTCACATTTTATTACCAATTACATGAAAATGTATACACATTGCTAGATAAACAAGGCGAAAATGATACTTTTGAGTATCACTTGGGCATATAAATCTGCCCAAGATCACTTACCCCACACTTAAATCCTTTTTCGTCCTCGAACAACAAACATACAATTCATGCAATTTACATCCCAACCTTAGCTACTATGGTGCGACAATTTAAGCTACGGTCATCCCGATCATTCAAGATTTCAAATCATCAAGAAAACATGCATGGTCTTAACCATGTAATGACCTTCAATACATTAAGACTTCCTAGACTTTAAGAATCGACTCTCAATATCGGCAAACTCATGTAAATCAGCTAATCAAGATATCCGACACGAAAATCAATCTTTCATCAAGCATGTGCCCTCACAACTCAAGAGAATCTACCCCCTTTTTGCTCATGTGACACACAAACATTCAAGTAGGGGCATGTAAAAACAATTTCACTCTCTCCCAAAAGAATTCACATGCATCATGTCATGACCCATAAGCTTGCCCTTAGTGTATTACTCCACTAATATAAAGAAATGCAATGTAAGATCACGTAGGACTTTAATGGGTTGTAATGGAAGCTATGGAACTAGTATATATTGAATTAGCCAATAATAACCACTAGCATCCTTAAGCGCCTTTGCAACACATTCCCATCAACTCATAGACAATGTTTCTCTCTTTTCTTTTCTTTTTTTTTCCATCATCCCATTCTTGACGATTTACTTTAGTATGGCCCATTTCATTAAGCACACTTGACACAATAACAAAGGTTATTCATGCACCTTCATTAGCATTTATTTATAGCAAGTGCACCTTCAACCTTTTCTTTTCTTTCCTCACTCTGCTTTTCTTTTTCTTTTCACCATCATCACTCTTTGACACTTTGGGAAAATTATTTTCTCTTCTTAAGGGCTTAAGAGTTTTTTTCTAGACTTACGGCTAATGAAAAGAAAGAATTAAGCTCGGTTTATACTTTTTGGACAAAAGAAAGAAATAATAGGCTAAAGGCTCAAAGGGCTGACTAGGGTATACAATCACATAAAGGGGGAGTATGACAAGAAAAAATTTGAAACTCTCGATCAAAATAAAGAAATGCCTACATCCTTTCCAACAATACACCTCCTTCATTTCGTTTTGTACACACACCAGGAAAGTTCTAGACACTTCACAATAGCATGGAATAACAATACCTCACTTCACACTTTATGCAGATGCTCGATTCAAGATGTATTCACAGATTCTTCAATCAGCTAATTACATGAATTCAAACATTAAGCCTCAATCATACCGAATCGAACTCTACAGCCTAGGTATCTCAACATATTTACAAGATTGCATGCTTTCATACGAATCACTTTTGCATTTTGAATATCAGGTACAACACGCAACCAACAATTCACAACCATATAGTAACTACAGGTTCCGGGATGCAATCCACCAAAGAAAAAACTGAAAATAACTTAAAATAACTACTCCTACCGACTACATTTCCCTTAAGACGGTCGTCATCCATCCATCAAAGGGAACAGTCACTAACTATGACGTTGGTTCAATGGGACCATTCTCGGTAAAAGAACCGAAAACAAACGCCGAGAAACCCAAAATAAAAATAAAAAAATTGAAAAATTTTGCAAAACCCTCGATCATTTCGATAGAAAAATTATTTACAACATATTTTTACAGACTCAGCTGGAAACATTCCACAACACACATCAATTTCACAAATATGTACAGATACGGAACAATTTAAAAATTCACAAACACAAGGAAACATAACATACAAATATACAGAGGAAAAACATAAAAGCAAACCAACCCAGCCAAGCACCTAACTACTCCCACCCCACACTTAAACTGAACACTGTCCCTAGTGTTCACAAAAATCAAATAGCACAAAGTCGGGTGGTGGAACTCCCTGATCAGTCAAAGTATTCCATTTCTTCATCAGGTGCTGCTGCCTCATCTCCCATGTCCGAGTCGCCTCCATCGTCGTCATCAGACTCCACATCGGAGTCCTCCCATCGTGTCTCCTCATCCGTGGGGACATCATCGTCTGTGGGCTCTACAAAGGCTGGCCCCACTCGGCATAGAGCCCTGGCATTTTCGCCAAATGGGTAATCTAGCTCGAGCTGCCATAGCTCCTCCTCCGTGGCTGGTCTCCCACCTATCCTGAGCTGGAGCATTTGCATCCCATACATCCGCGCCATGTACTGGTCATCACGAGCATGTCGCTCGCCAAGTGTCAACACTGGCCCATGGGTGGTGTCGGGAGCCTTAGTTTTGGTCACATCCAAGGCCCGCCGCTCCAACTGCAGGATATAATCCAAAGCCTCCTCCTCGACGTCGAGGCCCCGGAGAAAGGTGGTGAGTAGTCCACCGAAACCATACCTGTGGCCCTGGTGCAAACGGGCTCTCTTCATGGTGGATATGATGACCGCCCCGACATTAATCTCCAACCCTTTCATCAGGGCGTACACCAGGCAAATACGGTCCTGGGTCACATCAGTCATGTGTACCCCCGGATTAGGCACGAGCAGACTATCTTCAGCCAGATTCGGGCTTCCCTGTTCATTTGAGAATAAGGCAGAGTCTGGTGGTAGCCCCTTTCTTTGTGTCTGCTCCATCTAGCTATAGATCGAGCCCCACACAGTGTGCGTCTGATGTCGGCATACGGTGGGGTAATGTTCAGCTGGCGGAGAATGTGGGCGTCTGTGTCCCATGCTCCGATGATGGCATTTAGCTGGTGGGGTTCCAGAGTGACTATCAGCCCTCTGATCCTGATGGTGTGGCTTCTGATGGACGGGTTCCAATTAGCATAGAACTCCCGGACCAGGTGCAAGTTGCATTCTTTGGGCTCCTGAAATATGAAACCGAGCCCAGCTGCCTCGATCCGGTGAACCATTCTGGGGAACTCCTGTGCCAATGGCTCCCGTGCTATATGCTCTTCGGGGAAATATTTATTCTCTTTGTGCTTGGCATACCACTTTTTCCCCTCGTCAGTCACCCATCTCATTCCTTATTAGCGGCGCTGGCCGCGTGGAACTGCTGGTGCAGCTAGGACTGCTGTGCCCAGTCTGAGTCTTTTCCTTCCGGTGCCTGAAGTTGATGCACCCTTACCTTTATCTTGCCTGCTTGCCATTTTACCTGTCAACACAAGTGAACAAGCTCAATGTCAAGCTAAATGAATATTAACTTCGGCTAAGGTCAGGTTATGCTAAATTTACCCCACACTTAGTCCTTAGCTACAGTTACGATACTATGGCAAGAATAACTTTATTTACACCAAACAACCAACTATACAATCATGCTTAGTGCGTTCAAATGAAAATTCGACGGTATAACTTCTGCGTACTACTCAGACTTCGTACAGCTAATCCCAATCACTACCGTCGCTAGCATTTTAACCATCGCACTTAGCAAAGAAAAACAACGAAACAAAAACAGCAACAAAAATTCTATACACATGAACCTATACAACCAACCAAATTTGAACAAAATTTCAACATTTTCCCCAAACCCGAGAATTCGTCGTCTATTAACATTCAAACAATTTTTACAACGATTCAACCCATTCACCACGTACACCCCGGCATAGAATTCACGAATTCAACACATTACCAACTTCAAAATCAACAACAAAGCCCTAGAATTGATTTCTTCCATCAAATTCGAATAATTCATGCAATCGACAAGTTCAAACAATCCTTACAACATTCCGAACATTTATCAATCAACAAATAACTCGAATTCATGCTTAATTTCAACTTAGGGCGATTTATCTCACCTCCCATGCTTAATTTCGAATAAAATCGACAAAAACTTGAGAGAGAATCGGAAAACATACCTTGTAGTTGAGTAAGCGAAGAAAACTTGGTAATTTGTTGCCTCAAGCCGTGGCACGTTGATGGGAGAGGGGTTTTGGGACGTTTGGTCGCGGAGGAAAATGAAAATGAGGGAAAAAAAAGGGAGAAATCGGGGTTTAAAAGGTAGAAAACACGCGGGTCACCCGGCAACCTGGTGTGACCCGTCGCGATATACACGGCAACGTGTCACGGAGTGCATCGCGGTGCACTGCCTCCGTGACACGGAGCCATCGCGACAGCATACTGGAAATTTTAAAATTTCCGGATTACACCTCAACGTTTCACGGAGGGTAACGCGGAGGTCCTCCTCCGTGACACGGAGCTATCGCCCCAGCTCACTGTCTTCTACATTTTATTAATTTTTCATACCTCGCCTTTTCCTTCACGATTCCGTGCACATTTTCCTCAGTTTGACCTGAAAATCATCTCACTAAACAAAATTGGTTAGAATAATAGGTTTCACCTAACTGAAAATAAAAAATACTAACTAAAACGAAAAATTTTGTAATAAATCAAGAAAAAGAAAAAGTAAAATCTATTTACACTTTACAAAATGAAAGAAAAAAATTTTCATGGGTTGCCTCCCGTGCAGCGCCTGGTTTACCGTCGCGGCTCGACGTCATTTAAGCTCAATTGTCCGCTAGGGTGATGGACGATTTCCCACGATCACTGTCCTCCCCCCAGTATTGCTTACACCTATCCGGTGCTCTTTCCATTAACTCTCGAGAATGCTTCATCTGCTTAGCATTACCATGATCAATTACATTGATCACCGAGAGTTCTTCATGCACCATCGGGAGCTTGGGTGCTATACATATCGAACACCTCTACCTTGTCGTGTGCTCACATTGTCAGTTGCACCGCAGCTACATCGATTAATGCTTTCCCGGTTGCCAAGAAGGGTCGTCCCAAAATAAATGGGACTTCCGCGTCTGGTTCAAAATCCAGAACAATAAAATCTACCGGAGAAATTAGGGAGCCAACTTGCACTAGAACATCCTCAACAATGCCATCCGGCCTAGCTAAGGATCGATCCGCCAACTACAAGATTACGGTTGTGGGTCTAGGACTCCCTAGATCCAACTTTCTGAATACCGAAGATGGCATCAGATTTATACTTGCCCCCAAGTCACACAATCCACGAGCTCGGATGCTTTGCCCAATAGTAAGCTGGATAGTAAAACTTCCAGGGTCTTTTAGCTTTGTGGGCAATCTATTTTGGATCCGGGAAGTGCACTCCTCCGTCAAAGCCACCGTGGCATACTCAGTCAAACGACTTTTGTTGGCCACGATGTCCTTTATGTATTTGGCATATTTCGGCACTCCCTGCAAGACATCAACAAGAGGTAAGTTAACATGTGCCTGTTTAAGCACCTCCATGAATTTCTTGAAACACGCCTCCTCCTTGTGTTTCTTGAGTCGTTGAGGGAACGGGGGTGGAGGTCTTTTTGATTCAGCTTCTTGGGTCTTCCCCCTTTCCGAACTTTGCTCCCCCTCAACTTCTGCTGCTCCCGAATTTTGAGGTGGTCTTTCTGGTTCTACCTCCTTCAGCTGCAAACCACTCCTTGTGGTCACTGCATTTACCTGCTTCGGATTCGGATCCGTGTCGCTCGGCAGTCCTCCTCTAGGCCTTGTATTTTGGGCACTAGCAAATTGCCCAAATTGATACTCAAGAGCCTTGGTCGCTAACTGGTTATTTTTCACTTCGGCTGCCAATTTAACATAGACATCCTGCAATTGCGCTTGGTTAGCGATCATGGTCTTGAACATCTCCTCAATGCTGGGTGATGGTGGTGAAGGAGGTGCATTGTTATTTCTGAATTGAGATTGGTAGTTCTGTTGCCCTCCTTGATTCCTTTGCATACCCTGACCCGAACTTTGGCCTTGATGGTTGTTGCTAGCCCATGAAAAATTTGGATGATTCCTCCAATTTGAATTGTAGCCACTACCATACTGCTGGTGATTTCTTTGTGCATTACCCACAAAGTTTACCGAATCAGGATTTGCTCCACAGCACTCAGCTGAGTGCTCACTGCTTCCACACACTTCACACCACAATTGTTGGACTGCATTAACTGGAGCTAACGGCTGGTTCAAAGTCATGTTGCTGAAGTGGTTGTTCAATTGATTTTGCAAGGCAGCTATCTGTGCAGCGATAGCTGTAAATCCATCCACTTCAAGCACTCCTGCTGCTTTCCTTGTTCCACCTCGTAATGAATCAGCATTCCATTCTGGAATGCCCTGTGAAATCCGGTTTAGCAAGGTATACAGCTCCTCATAAGTCTTTTCCAGCGCTTGCCCTCCAGCTGCTGAATCTAGCAAAATTTTGGTATGGGGTTCCAAACCCTCAATAAATGTGTGCACCAACACCTCATTGGACTGATGATGATGAGGACAGTCCCGCAACATGGATTTAAATCTCTCCCAGGCTTGATATAAGTTTTCTCCCTCCCTCTGTTTGAAACTTAGAATTTGACTTCTAAGTCTTGCTGTTTTGCCAGAGGGAAAAAACCTTATCAAGAACTTTCGTGCAAGATCATCCCACGTTGAAATAGAATTTGGTGGCTCAGCTTTCAACCACCTCTTGGCTTCTCCGAGTAATGAGAACGGAAATAATGTAAGCCGAACATAATCAGGTGACACTCCAGCGGGTATATAAGTGTCACTTATCTCCAAAAAGTTTTGGAGATGTTGTTGTGGGTCTTCATGAGGGAGACCGGTAAATTGCCTGCTTGTGTGCAACAATTGCACCATATTTTGCTTGAGTTCAAATCTCCCTCCAGGCTCTGGTTTGCGGATACTGGATGTAACATTGTTGGCATGTGGGATTGCCACCTCGCGAACCGGCCCTGCTGCTGCTTCTTCGGGCACTAACACTGCCCTTACTACCGGTGGATTTTGTTGCTCCATAATAGTCTGTCTGAGCAACTGCAGCTTCCTTTGTAGAGCTTCTCTTCGTTTACTGTGAAATATACGTTCAGGCTCTATATAAGATTCCACCAGCTCTTTGTCTCTTGCCAGTGTTCATAGCAATTAAGTCTGCAAAATACAGGCTAAGACCAAGTTGTCAACACTTAAGAAAATAAAATAAAAATACAGTAAATTGACACTTAAAACAATTTCACCAATTGCCAAGTCCCCGGCAACGGCGCCAAAAACTTGTTCGGTGGTTCGTTGGGTATCTAAACCGACACGCAAGTGCACGTGGTCGAACAAGTAGTAAGTGGCTTTAGTAAGCCAAGTATCGATCCCTCAAAGACTCGGATTAAGTGAAGTTTGCTTAAGTATACTATACTATATTTAACTTCTAAATATGCTGACAACAATGTAACCAAAAAGTGAATAATTTGTTTTATAAATTTTATACTAAACTACAAACAATTATCTACTTTGAATTTGGACTATGAATAAGAGCATGCTGAGGTTAAAGAACATGTAATGAAACTGATTATCATCATAAACTGGTTAATCTTTTCTTCCAGTTGCTAGCCAAGAACATTAGCCAAGAGATTAAAACTCTCGTATTTAATCTCACTTAAGAATCATAAACCATCCGTCTACATTTCTGTGATCAAATGCAATTCATGACCTAGCAATACAATTCCGGTTCCTAAATTGACTAATACGGCTTTCAAGTATATTTCTATCAGGAAAGCACATCAAAACTAAATTTTCCCAAATCAAGTAAAGAACAATATCCTATTAATTCACAACTTTCCAATTTCGTGCTCTCTCGAGTGAAATCGGACTTTTTAGATGTACATTAATGTAGGCCACACACCAATGCAGTAGAAACAAGAATTAATAGAACAACATGGAAGAAAAAGATGAAAAACCATATAATTCAATAATCAAAATTCATCACAAGTGTTCATAACCTCAGCAAGGAAGGGAATTAGCCACTCATTTGTGGATTAATCATCCTAAAACAAGTGTTAATCATACAAACAATTGAATTAGAGAAGAAAGAAAGAGAGAAAAAACCCTAAACGTTTCATCCCTCAACTGCCTGTAATCCACGTCCTTGCTCCACCAAGTCTGAATTATGGAAAAATGAACCTAAGTGTTCTATTTATACTAGTGGGAATTTTTCTCGGAATAACAAGCAACGTGTCACGGAGTGCATCGCGGAGCACTGCCTCCGTGACACGCCGTGGACGCGGACCCTCACTGGAATTGGGGGTCCGGGAATATAACACCAACGTGGCACGGCGTGCAACGCGGAGGCTAGCCACCATGCCACGGAGCTGTCGCGAACCTCCACTGGAAATTGGTGAATTTTCACCCTCCAGGCAGAATGCCTCCGCGATGGCAGCGTGACACGGCTCCATCGCGGAGCCCCTTTAATTTGTGCAGTCCAATGCCTTTTCCCTTGCTCGCATCCAAGTCTAACTCCGATATCATCCAACATGCATTTTAGCTCCTCGAAATCACATGTTACCTACAAAACAATGCTAATCATGTTGGTTAGTATAAATTCACATTTTATTACCAATTACATGAAAATGTATACACATAGCTAGATAAACAAGGTGAAAATGATACTTTTGAGTATCACTTGGGCATATAAATCTGCCCAAGATCAACAGGGAAGCCAGAATATGGCTGAAGATTGTCTGTTCCTGCCTCATCCCAGGGGTACATATGACAGATGTAATCGGGGATCGTGTATGCCTGGTGTACGCCCTGATGAAAGGGTTGGAGCTCAACGTGGGGGCGGTAATTATCTCCGCCATGAAGAGAGCCCGGTTGCATCAAGGGCACAGGTATGGCTTTGGTGGACTACTCACCACCTTCCTCAGGGGCCTAGATGTCGAGGAGGAGGCCCTTGATTATATCCCGCAGATGGAGCGGCGGGCCTTAGATGTTACTAAAACTAAGGCACCCGACACCAACCACGGGCCAGTGCTTACACTTGGTGAGCGACATGCTCGTGATGATCAGTATATGACTCGCATGTATGGGATGTAGATGCTCCAACTGAGGATAGGCGGGAGGCCGGCGACAGAGGAGGAGCTATGCCGAGTGGGGCCAGCATTTGTAGAGCCCACGGATGATGACATCCCTACAGACGAGGAGACACGTTGGGAGGACTCCGATGTGGAGTCCGATGATGACGACGGGGGGGATTCAGACATGGGAGATGAAGCAGCAGCACCCGACGAAGAAGTGGAGTACTTTGATTGATCAGGGAGTTCCACCACCCGATTTTTATGCTATTTTAATTTTTGTGAACACTGGGGACAGTGTTTGAGCTAAGTGTGGGGTGGGAGTAGTTAGGTGTTGGGCTGTGCTGTTTTGTATGTATGCTCTAATCTGTTGTCGTGCATGTGAAATTTTATTGTTCCCTGTGATTTATGAATTGTTAAGTTGTTGTTCTGTATTTGTAAATTTATGTGAAATTGATGTGTGTTTCTGAATGTTGCTAGCTGATTCTGTACATATTTTTGTTATCGAAATGATCGATATTTTTAAAATTTAAAATATTTTGTACATATTTTTTCTATCGAAATGATCGATATTTTCGACATTTTTTTACTTCGTGGGTTTCTCGGCGTTTGTTTTTGGTTCTTTTACTGAGAATGGTCCCATTGAACCGAAGTCATAGTAGTGACCGTTCCCTATGATGGATGGATGACGACCGTCTTAAGGGAAATGTAGTCATTAGGAGTTTTTTTTTAATTTTCAGTTTTTTTTTCTTTGGTGGGTTGCATCCCAAAACCTGTAGTTACTGTATGGTTGCGAAATTCTGGTTGCGTGTTGTACATGATATTTAAAATGCAAAGGTGATTCGTATGAAAGCATGCAACTTTGTAAATATGTAGAGATACCTAGGCCATAGAGTTCGATTCAGTGTGATTGAGGCTTAATGTTTGAATTCCTGTAATTACCTGATTGAAGAGTCTGTGAATACATCCTGAATTGAGCATGTGCAAAAAGTGTGAAGTGAGGTGTTGTTATTCCATGCTATTGTGACGTGTCTAGAACTTGCCTGGTGTGTGTACAAAATGAAATGAAGGAGGTGTATTGTAGGAAAGGATGTAGGCATTTCTTTGTTTTAACCGAGAGTTTCTATTTTTCCTTGTCGTACACACCTTGATTGTATACCCTAGTCAGCCCGTTGAGCCTTTAGCCTATTATTTTTTTCTTTTTGTCAAAAAGTGTAAACCGAGCTTGATCCCTTCTTTTCATTAGCCGTAAAGTCTATACAAAACTCTTAAGCGCTTAAGAAGAGAAAATCATTTTTCCAAAGTGTCAAAGAGTGAGAATGGTGAAAAGAAAAAGAAAAGCAGAGTGATAGAAGAAAAGAAAAGGTTGAAGGTGCACTTGCTATAAATAAACTATAATGAAGGTGCATGAATAATCTTTGTTGTTGTGTCAAGTGTGCTTAATACGATGGGCCAAACTAAAGAAAAACATCAAGAATGGGATGATGAAAAAAGAAACAATGTCCATGAGTTGATGGGATGTGTTGAAAAGGCGCTTAAGGATGCTAGTGGCTATTATTGGCTAACCCAATATTTACTAGTTCCGTAGCTTCCATTACAACCAGTAAAGTCCTACGTGATCTTACATCGCACTTCTTTGTATTAGTGGAGTAATACACTAAGGGCAAGCTTATGGGTCATGACATGATGCATGTGAATTCTTTTGGGAGAGAGAGCGAAATTGTGTTTACATGCCCCTGCTTAAAATTTTGTGAGTCATAGGAGCAAAAAAGGGAAGATTCTCTTGTGTTGTAAGGGCACATGCTTGATGAGAGATTAATTTTCGTGTCGGATATCTTGATCAGCTGATTTGCATGAGTTTGCCAATATTGAGAGTCGATTCTTAAAGTCTAGAAGGTCTTGATGTATTGAAGGTCATTGCATTGATAGGACCATGCATGTTTTCTTGATGATTTGCTGTATTGAATAATCGGTATGACCGTAGCCTAAATTGTCGAACCAAAGTAGCGAGGTTGGGATGTAAATTGCATGAAGTGTAGGATTATTGTTCGAGGACGAACAAGGATTTAAGTGTGGGGTAAGTGATCTTGGGCAAATTTATATGCCCAAGTGATACTCAAAAGTACCATTTTAGCCTTGTTTATCTATCAATGTGTATACATTCTCATGTAATTGGTAATAAAATGTGAATTTATACTAACCAACATGATTAGCATTGTTTTGAAGGTAAAATGTAATTTCGGGAAGCTAAAATGCATGTTGGAGGATATCGGGGTTGGACTTGGATGCGAGCAAGGGACAAGACATTGGACAGCATGAAATAAAGGGGCTCCGCGATGGAGCCGTGTCACGTTGTCATCGCGGAGGCCTTCTGCCTGGATGGGAATTTTCAGCCCAAATCTAGTGTGGGTTCGCGATAGGTCCGTGGCACGGTGGCTTGGCTCCGCGTTGTACGCCATGCCACGTTGGGATTTATTTCCTCGACCCCCAGTTCCAGTGAAGGTCCGCGTCCGTAGCGTGTCACGGAGGCAGTGCTCCACGATGCACTCCGTGACATGTTGCTTGTTATTCCGGGAAAAATTCCCACCAGTATAAATAGAACACTTAGGTTTATTTTTTAATATTCTGACTTGGTGGAGCAAGAACGTGGGTTACAGGCAGTTGAGGGAACGAAAAGATCAGGGTTTTTCTCTCTTTCCTTCTTCTTTAATTCAATTGCTTGTATGTTTAACACTCATTTAACGATGTTTAATCTACAAATGAGTGGCTAAATCCTCTTCTTGCTGAGGTTATGAACAATTGTAGTGAAATGGATTGTTGATCATAGTGGTTTTTCATCTTTTCTTTCATGTTGTTCTATTAATTCTTGTTCTTACTGCATTAATGTGTGGCCTACGTTAATGTATATCTAAAAAGTCCGGTTTCACTCGAGAGAGCAAGAAATTGAAAAGTTGTGAATTAATAGGATATGATCTTTTCTTGGTTTGGGAAAATTGGGAATTGATTTACTTTCAGGATAGAAATATACCTGAAAGTCGTATTAGTCAATTTAGGAACCGGGTTTGTATGGCTAGAACATGAATTGCATTTAATCACAGAAATGTAGGTGGATGGTTCATGATTCTTAAGTGAGGTTAAATACGAGAGTTTTAATCTCTTGGCAGTAGTTCTTGGCTAGCAACTGGAGGAAAAGACTAACCAAATTATATCGATAATTAATTTCATTACATGTTCGTTTAACCTCAGCATGCTCTCGTTCATAGTTCAGACTCACATTAGATAGTTATTTTAGATTTAGCATAAAAATTATAAAACAAAATATCAAACTTTTGGTTACACTGTTGTCTGCATTTTTGGAATCGAAATATAGTACACTTGAGTAGATTGCACTTCATCCCAGTCCCTGTGGGATCGATACTTGGCTTACTTAAGCCACTTTACTACTTGTTCGACCACGTGCACTTGCGTGTAGTTATATACCCATATAACGCAGACCGAACAGGTATAGCATGTGTAGGTCACCTTATTTTCATTTCAATTATAACTAGACAACATGGTGACCTTGTCGGCCCGCATAGGACTCCCTATCATTATCTGTTTCTGGGTAGCTATTTTATTTTACAGGTGGCTATGAGGTCTTGTCGGCCGGGGGCTGTGTTTACAACCGAGATATAGCCCGTTGTTTTCTTGATTTGGGGAGTAAGTTTACACCAGAAGTGCATAAGTCCAATTAGATCAGTCCAGACCCTAGTAGGGCACCAAGTGCCAGTCATACCCCCCCCCCAAAGCAGGGTGTGACAAAGAAGATTAAAAAATCTTATTAGTTGCTACGTTTTTCAGTGATTGAAAATGAGGCAAAGCCTCTGAAATTTATAAACAATGAAGGGGTAAGATGAAGAGGTGCAATCTAAAAGATGCCTTTTGGGTGCAATCCAAAAGGTGTTTTTTCTCATTTCTCATTCATATCTTAAAATCCAAACAGATAAAACTAGAAAATTTATCAAATGATGTAGTGGAATCAATTTTCTCTAGAATTCCCTTGAAATCTCTTGTCCGATTAAAGGTTGTCTCAAAAACATAATGAAATTCAATCAACAACATATGTCATTGTTACCTTCCCACAACTTATACTGGCCTCGTCCTCTTCCTCAAGTACAAAACTTGTCAAAAATAGATCTTTATGAAGTTACACGACCAAATTCATATTTGATTTGGTTTTTGAAACCTCTTGAATCATGTGGAATGTGGTTGAAGATGGTTTTCACAAGATCTGGGTAATTTGAGAGAGATGAGATTAGAGAGAGTTGATTGATTGATTGATTGATTGATTGATTGCGTATAATATGATATATTTATGGTGGTAATAGTACAAGAGATCAAATATACAGTTAAAATAGATAAATAGTCAATAAATTGAAATATAGCTAGATATTATAATTATTTAAAACTATAACCATATTTTGTAATATTATTTTTATAATTATGCTATATTATATAAGTTTTCTTATTTCTAATCTGAAGACTTGTGCTCAATTTATATTTTCATAAAATAAAATTTTCATATGTGAATTCGAATTAATCTAATAAGAGTAGAGTAGATACGGACACCCATGGAAAATAAAAGGTAAAAAAGGAAACTTTTAGAAAAGAAATCCCTTGAGAATGGCAAATCATTGATTCTTCCCTGTGGGTTTATAATATTCTATTTGGTTGAAGACCAGACCGTATGGATTAGTCAGATCTAAGAATCTATACATGAAATATGGTGTTCGGATTTACCTGTCGGTGCAATAATAAAGACAAACTCAATCAAGTGCCTTTAATTTATTCAAATAAACTACTAATTATTAATTAATCATGCGGTTGATTTCGCCACTATCTTCACATTGCCAAAATCTCACTTTTAAGCCAAAACATTGCTTCCATCCCAACTAGCTTTGTAGTCCAATTGGACGAATCATTAATTTTACATTAGTACTTAATTTTATTGCAATATAATATATAAGTTGATTTGAAAATAAACTTTAACGTCTAATGAGGTCTAGTTCAGAGCAAGTGTCGTTCTTGAATAGAGTAATATATCGTCTATGTATACGATACAGTTTTCTAATTGGTTGAAGTAATTATCCATAAAGTGTTGATATCTACCTGGTGCATTCTTATATCCAAAGGGTAATACATTCCATTCGTAAAATCCTTGGGGTACGGTAAATGCTGTTAATTGTTTAGATTCTTCTTCTAGTTTTAAGTGGTAGAATCCTAATTTACAATCAAATTTACTGAAATAATTATATCCTTGTATCTGTCTTATTTTTAAGATCTTATTTGGTATTGGGTAATTATATGTTTTAGTTTTTGCATTTAGATTTCTATAATCTATCACCATTCTGCTTTTTTTTCTTTTTTGTTCATTATGTTTATTTACTATAAATGCCGGGCTATTATGTTTACTATTACTTTCTCGTATGTAATTATTTTCTAATAATTCTTTTATATGCATTTGGAATTCTTTTTGGTCTTCAAAATTGTATCTTAGGGGTTTTTGTGTTATTATGCTATTTTCATCTACTAATTCGATTTTTATTTTTGTTTTATGTTTTTCCCATCCTTGTAATGGGTTTTCATTATATAATGATTTTAGCTTATCTTGTAATATTTGCATTTTATTAATTGTAAATATTATCATTTCAATTTTCTGGTCGTTAGTTGTTATGTTTTCTAACTTTTGAGTAATTTTTTCACTTCCTTTAATCCATGGTGTATTTTTTCTTACTTTGTTATTTACTCTTTTTGCTCCTACTTTTTTATTACATGGGGTGGTAAACCACCAATGTGTTTTTGTTATAGTATGTGGGTATAGTTTTTCTAAAAGGTTGCGGAATTGATAATTGAGAGTGAATATGGTGAATTGCGGAAGGCGGATCTTCCCCTCTTTGGCTTCCGTCTCCTTTGTATTTATAAACAAAATTTACAAACTTTACAATTGGCCTTTACTGTTCATAAACGACCTCTACTGTTTATGAATAGTACTTTGTGGCCGACACAACACTATTCTACTTTGCGACTTTTGTTTAAAGTAGCCGCCCTATTACTGTACACTTTAAGATTTTTCACAAAAAACAAAAAACTTTTGTCTGTCCAAAATAATGGACGACATCTTTACATTACAAAATAAAAAACTTTACATTATCTTCTGCTTTTTATCTGATGGCCGACACCTTTTTATCTTCTTTCTTCTCAGCTTTTTCTGCGTATGTTGTTTTTCTTGTTTTGGCCGTTTGATTGTTTTATTCTTATCTCGGCCGTTGGATCATTATTCTAGTTGTACATCTGGTATCTGACTATTCTCTTCACCATGGCACTTTGTGCAATAGTGGTCTGGATATTTCTGTCCTACTGTCTTGCAATATCTCGTTAGAAGAGCTGGGGAAATGTAGTTTCTCCGTATAGCTCTTGTAGTTGGTATTTCCTCTGGCTTTAGCAGACTAAGTATCCATTGGCGTACCTCTTCCATATCTGCTTCTTTGTGTTCTCTGGAGTTAGCATAAATCATAGTTTGATCTCTTGAGTAATAGCTCCAGATAGAATTCCCATTTAAGAAATTATTAGCCAGCTCACTTATTATTGTAGCTAAACCAATAATTCTTTTATTTGCATAAAAATCTGGTATATCTGTACAACTTATTTCTTCTTGCTGTTCTATCTTCTCTGGTATTATCATCTCCCTTGTTAATCCTATTTTTACTACTTGTATGATTGGTTTTATTTCATTAAATAATATCTCTGCTGGTGCTGCGTATATTTTGATATAGAAAAATGTTCCTTTAGTTATTCTTTTATATGTTATGAATGCTTTATGTAGTTCTGGTATGGTTGCTATCTCATCTCCTGTCTTGGTATATACAGTATTTAGCAATCCATAATTGTAGCATGTCCTGACTAGGTTGGAGTTTGTATTTGGCTGTGCAATCAGCTTATTATATCCTTGTAAATATTGGGTAACATAGTCTTCTTCTGGGTTTTTAGTAGTTATGGATCGTGGATTTTTGTTTAAGTATGTTTGTATTTTGTGGATATTCTGAATGTAGGTATTGGATATATGGTTGTAGGTCTGTCTGGTTTGGTTTAGGCTTTCTTTGTATGTACTTGTTTGTGGAGTTGGAGGTATATTTTTCATCGTAAATTGCTTATCAAATAGCTGCTGTTTCCTGATAATGTCTCTTCTTTCTTTAGGTCCTGATGTACCTGCAGAAGAAGTAGATGGGTTGTTAGCTTGGGTTTTAAGGAGTTTCCCAACGTCTCCTTTTAGCTCTGGAAGTTTGGTGCCTTCCGATTGGCATAGTTCCGCGTTTTTTAAGTCACGCTGCTGACTGCTATCTTCTTCCATTCTTTCTATTTTCATTTCCGCGTTTTTTAAGTCACGCTGCTGACTGCTATCTTTGCTTTTTAGCTTCTCCATATCATCTTCTAGCTTTTCCACTTTCTTGCAAAGTGTACTTAGCATTCCGAGTATTTGGTCCATCTTATTTTCATCTTTTTCCATATCTTGAGATGTAATCTGCAATTATATTTTTCTCAGTTTTGATAACCTCAATTGTAAATGAAAAATTTAATATATTTAATACCAATCTCCTTATTTCCTTTGTTGTTACGGAATCTTGTACCTTTTTAGTTATCCACCATTTAACTTGTGTGTTATCTATTCTAACAATAAATTTGTTATAAACAATATATGGTTCAAATGCAAGCAAACATTTATATAATGCAAACAGTTCTTTTCTATTTATTTCCCATTTAATTTGTGGTTCTGTGTATGATCCTGAATGGTATCTACAGTGGTGTTCTATTTTTTCATTTTCGTATTTATATTTTAATACTCCTCCATAGCTATGATTACTAGAATCTGATTCTACTATGTAGGTGAATTTTTTGTTTTCATTTGGAAAATATAGTTTTGGTAGTTCTTTACACATTTCTTTTATCTTTTTTATGTATTTTTTGTCTTTTTTATCGAAGTGATATTCTATATCCTTTTTTAATTTTCGTTGTAATGGTTTTAGATTTTCTGCTAGTTTTGGTACATATTCTCTTACTTGATTAACTAATCCTAAAAAGGATTGTAATTTTTTCTTAGTATCTAGTAATTCTTCAGAATTTATTATTTTTTGTACTATATGTGTTTGCATTTTTACTCCATTTCTGTCTATTTGTATTCCTAAGAATTCTATTTGGTTTTTCAATATTTCGGCTTTTTCTTTACTTAGGCTTATTCCTGATATTTCTACTATATGTATGAATTTCTCTAGTAGTCTTATATGTTCGTCTTTAGTTCTTGAATAGAGTAATATATCGTCTATGTATACGATACAGTTTTCTAATTGGTTGAAGTAATTATCCATAAAGTGTTGATATCTACCTGGTGCATTCTTATATCCAAAGGGTAATACATTCCATTCGTAAAATCCTTGGGGTACGGTAAATGCTGTTAATTGTTTAGATTCTTCTTCTAGTTTTAAGTGGTAGAATCCTGATTTACAATCAAATTTACTGAAATAATTATATCCTTGTATCTGTCTTATTTTTAAGATCTTATTTGGTATTGGGTAATTATATGTTTTAGTTTTTGCATTTAGATTTCTATAATCTATCACCATTCTGCTTTTTTTTCTTTTTTGTTCATTATGTTTATTTACTATAAATGCCGGGCTATTATGTTTACTATTACTTTCTCGTATGTAATTATTTTCTAATAATTCTTTTATATGCATTTGGAATTCTTTTTGGTCTTCAAAATTGTATCTTAGGGGTTTTTGTGTTATTATGCTATTTTCATCTACTAATTCGATTTTTATTTTTGTTTTATGTTTTTCCCATCCTTGTAATGGGTTTTCATTATATAATGATTTTAGCTTATCTTGTAATATTTGCATTTTATTAATTGTAAATATTATCATTTCAATTTTCTGGTCGTTAGTTGTTATGTTTTCTAACTTTTGAGTAATTTTTTCACTTCCTTTAATCCATGGTGTATTTTTTCTTACTTTGTTATTTACTCTTTTTGCTCCTACTTTTTTATTACATGGGGTGGTAAACCACCAATGTGTTTTTGTTATAGTATGTGGGTATAGTTTTTCTAAAAATGGCATTCCTAATAGTATATCTCTATTAGTAAATTCGTAACTGTACATTTCTTCAATTGTTAGTATTTTATCCCATATTTGTATTTTTGTATTTTTGGTTTTGTGTGTTATCATACTTCCTTCATTATTGAATCCAGTTACAATAAGTGGTGTTTTTAATTTTTCCCATTTATCTTCTGGTAGGCAATTATGTTTACACATATTTGCTCCTGCTCCTGTATCTACCATAGGTGTATAATATCTGTTGTAATATCCTTCCACTATTATTTTCATTAGTATGTAGATTTTTGTCATTCTTTCATATTAATGTTCTTTTAATGATTATCTTTTTATTTTCATAGTGTATTACTAGCTGTCTTTCATCTATATTATATGGTTTGACTGTTTCCAGCCATTTTATTCCTAATGTTACATTGTCTTTACCTTGGTATATTTTAAATTTTATTTTTATTGGTACTCCACCAATAATTAACTCTTGTTCTGTACTGTGTTCCATGTTTGTCAATATTCCTGGTAATTCTGTATTTATACTTTCATTTTTTGTAATTTCTTCTTCTTTTATTAGTTCTCTTGTGACATAGCTTTCGTTTTGTCCTGTATCTATTTTTATTAAATATTTTCGTTGATTTAATATTCCTGTTATATAATATTGGTAGGGTTGTATTTCATCCATTCTTTGTTCTAGCAATTTGGGTTGTATTTCATATTCTATTCTTCTTGAAGTGCTATTTCTAGATGATGATGGTGTATCATAATTTATTCTTTTTGATGTGCTTAGCCTTTCTTTAACTATTTCTAAATCTTCCTCAATATCCATATCTTTGTAGCTATAATCATTATTATCAATAACGTTAACTATTTTGTCAAAAGGATTTTCTATTTTAATTCTTTGAATTTTATTTTTGGCTGTTATCTTATATTTTGTAGTTAATACGTATAAGTTTTTGCATCTAGCTGTAAATATTTTACTACCTGGTGCCAGTTCTATTCCTGACATTTTCCAGTATAGTACTAGTGATTTATCGATATTTCTGTCATCTAATGCTACTGAGTAGTTAGCACTTATAATAAACTTAAATTTTTGGTATATTAAATTTCCTCTAACTGCACTTATTATGCTTTTTTCTATTGGGTGAATAATTCTATCATCTGCCAAGTATAGTTCAATTGGTGTATCTATCCCTTCTCTAAAACATGCTTTTATGAGTATCTCTGTTGCTCCTAGGTGTACGTATTTTATTGGATTTTTAGCTTTTATTTCTTGGATTTCCTTGTTTATTATCTTTTTATTTATTATAGGTATTTTAGCTTTTCCTTGGGTATATTTGCAGTCTATTATATGTTCTTTTTGGCTTACCATGTAGTATTCTTCTTGTCTTATTTTAAAGAAATTTCTTAGTTTAGGTATCTCCAAAATTTTGTCTACACTTAAATCTAATTCTTTTCCTTTTATTTGTTCGAACATATTGCTGTCAAATATTATTTTTTGTTCTGAGCTTTCTTTATCTTGATATTCTTCTTTACTTATAATCCTTACATCTGTTTCAGTCATTATCTGTTTCGTATTCATTTATCTCATTTTCATTATCTACCTCATTTTTATTATCTGTTTTTTCGTATTCTGTTAATTCATATATACTATCTTCATCATTTAGATTATAATCTATATAATCTATTTGTTTATATTTTTCATCTTCGATTATTACTTCTACTTCTGAAATTTGTTTTTTATTTACGTTTTTAGGTACTCTACAGTCTCTAGCTAAATGTCCTAATTTGCCACAGTTGTAGCATTTGCATTCTGATATATTTTTCTTAGCTCTGTGAGGTCTCTTTTGTTTGTAATTTTTTATATAGTATCTTTTTCTTGGTTTTTTATACTTGTATTTGGTTCTAAATGGTCTGTATTTTTTAACTCTTTTCTTGTATTTGTATTTATTTGTGCAACCGAATTGTGGTGTTGTTCTAGTTGTACAACATGCTAAGTTTTTTACCAGTATTTTTTCCATTTTCATGTCTTCCTTATGTTTTTCGCATAATTCTGTAAACCATTTTTGTAGAAATTTTATTCTAGATCCTAGTGTATCTATTAGTCCTGATTCTTGCCAGTCTTTAGTTATTTTTGAACTAAATGGTTCTGGTAATTTTGTATAGTATAATTTCCTTATTTCTCTGCTTTCTTCATTTGTATATAATCCTTTATAATAATATTCTTTAAATGCGCATGTATATTCATCCATATAACTCATTTTACATATACTTAATTTGTTTATTAGATTTCTGTTTAGTTCTTTATCTTTTTGCCGTTCTTCTATTTCGGTAGTCATACTACTAAATTCATTTCTTATTGCCATTTCGTACTTGGTTAATATATCTATAGATGTTGTTGCTGGTTCATTATTAATTTTCTTATTATTTCTTAATGTTTCCAAACTTTCTGATGATAAATTTTGTAGCCATATTTTTGTTGTTCCTATTAATGTTCGTTCTATGTATCCAGGGGCATCTGCTATTAGTATTTTGTTATCTATTAACTGTTTTGAAATATATCCTATCCATAGCTGAATTGTTTTATTTGTATCTGCAACACAATCTAAATCTAAGAAATTATATTGTTCTATATTTTGTCTAGGTGTCCAGTTTTTATTTAATCTTTTATTCCATAATGTTTTGCTTCTATTTTCCCTTTCGTAAGTATAATAGATTGGACTAGTATTTGGTCTCCTTGGACTTCTAGTTCCTGATGTACTAGGTTTTTCATCTATGTCTTCTACATTTATTTCTATGTTATTTTCTTTTTCTATTAGATTAGTATAAGTTTCTGATGTTTCTGAATATTGATCTAGGTTTTCTTCATCATTTTGCTCACTTATGTCGTCTATTCCTATTTTAGGCTGATTTTCTACTGCACCTGATTCTTCTAATAATATTTTAAATTTTTCTATTTCTTCTGTAAGTCTTAATTCTTCACGTTGTTTTTCTTTTGCTTTTAATTTTTCTTCATATAATTGTTTAAGTTTTTCTAGTTCTTTTTCTAGCTCTTGGATTCTCGTGTCTTTTTCTTCTATGATTTGTTGAACTTCTATTTGTGCTTGTTTTTTAATTTTTTCTATTTCTTTTTTCCTATCTATTTCTTCGTTTTCTTTATTAATTCTTACCATAGCTGTTAAGCTATCTTCTAAGGTTGCCGATTCTTTTTCTAACATCAAATATAACTGATCTCCTATCTTTTTAAATCTTCTTCCTAAGTTTGAGTGTATAATTTTTATTTCTGTTCCCTTCTGGCTCATAAATTTTTCTTCTTCTACAGTGTATTCTTCTTTGTTCATATTAATCCGTGTTGTAATTTATATTCTAAGTGTTGTAGTTGTAGCTCTAAATGAAATATTATTCTCCTTTGTGTTTTTATTGATATATGGCACACTCCTGCAACTATATTGTAATTTAACCTTTCTTTTCTAAATTCAATTTCCTCCGTTATTTCATTTATTTTGTTAAGTAATTGTTGCCTATATTCTTCGTTATTATCAATGTTATTTTTCATTTCAGTTTTTTCAGATATTTTATATATTTATATTCTGTTTCTGAAATTATATCTATTAAATATTCAAGTCTGACATTATTTGTTTTATTTAAGCTTAAAAGTTTATATTCGGGATATAATGTTTTTAACTGATTTTTTAGTTTTTTAGCTTTTTTATAGATATTACTTTTCTTTGACTTATTCTGTGTTTTAATCATTGGTTAAACATTTTATTATAATATTCAATTTTTAATGGTTCTAATTTTTGTAACTCTTTTATACATTCAAATGCATATTCTAAGTATTCTAGATTACTATCTTTCATATATTCCTTTATATTATCTTGTAATAAAAGTTTTGTTAACCTTATACTTTCTATAGTATCTAACCAATATTCCATATATTCATAATTTATCATTTTTTAGTCTAAATCTTTATCTAATTTTCTGATTTCTTCTATAGTCATTTCCGTCCAATCTTGGTTAATTAACTTCATAGTTTCTTCTAATTCTATTATCTCTTCTAATATCTGAAACAATAATTTCATTATACATAAGACAAGTAACTCATATCTATGATTTCTATGTGATAGGTTTGAACTCATTTTATGAATTTTTCTAAACATAATATTCCCTCTAATCTTCCTTAGGCATTATTCTGAATTATCCAGTTATTACAACGTTATTTTGAATAGTCTTTTTCGGTCATTACTATGCATTTTCAGCTTCAATCAGTTACCCTAACATTGCCTCAACTCTGTGTACTCCCCTAAAACGGCTCACCTGGCCTCACCGGTTTCCACCTTAGGATGGCATAGTCTGGGCTTACTTACTCTCAGCTTACTAACTACTTACATAGCAAACTTAATCAAGCTTTCATCATAACGATATAACAAGAAGATAATAACAGATAATACTTAGAAGATTATAAGGAATATAGCAGTTTAGTTATTCATAGTTATGAATAAACATACCTCAGTTTGTATCTTTGCATCATTGCTAGATTTTTCCATTTGGTTTATCTTTTTGGTAGATTTGTTTTTTAGTTTTGATTTTGTGGCTCTGATACCAAGTTGGTATCAGAAAATATACATGCGCATTTAAAGAATATTATTATAAAGGATTATATACAAATGAAGAAAGCAGAGAAATAAGGAAATTATACTATACAAAATTACCAGAACCATTTAGTTCAAAAATAACTAAAGACTGGCAAGAATCAGGACTAATAGATACACTAGGATCTAGAATAAAATTTCTACAAAAATGGTTTACAGAATTATGCGAAAAACATAAGGAAGACATGAAAATGGAAAAAATACTGGTAAAAAACTTAGCATGTTGTACAACTAGAACAACACCACAATTCGGTTGCACAAATAAATACAAATACAAGAAAAGAGTTAAAAAATACAGACCATTTAGAACCAAATACAAGTATAAAAAACCAAGAAAAAGATACTATATAAAAAATTACAAACAAAAGAGACCTCACAGAGCTAAGAAAAATATATCAGAATGCAAATGCTACAACTGTGGCAAATTAGGACATTTAGCTAGAGACTGTAGAGTACCTAAAAACGTAAATAAAAAACAAATTTCAGAAGTAGAAGTAATAATCGAAGATGAAAAATATAAACAAATAGATTATATAGATTATAATCTAAATGATGAAGATAGTATATATGAATTAACATAATACGAAAAAACTGATAATGAAAATGAGGTAGATAATGAAAATAAGATAAATGAATACGAAGCAGATAATGACTGAAACAGATGTAAGGATTATAAGTAAAGAAGAATATCAAGATAAAGAAAGCTCAGAACAAAAAATAATATTTGACAGCAATATGTTCGAACAAATAAAAGGAAAAGAATTAGATTTAAGTGTAGACAAAATTTTGGAGATACCTAAACTAAGAAATTTCTTTAAAATAAGACAAGAAGAATACTACGTGGTAAGCCAAAAAGAACATATAATAGACTGCAAATATACCCAAGGAAAAGCTAAAATACCTATAATAAATAAAAAGATAATAAACAAGGAAATCCAAGAAATAAAAGCTAAAAATCCAATAAAATACGTACACCTAGGAGCAACAGAGATACTCATAAAAGCATGTTTTAGAGAAGGGATAGATACACCAATTGAACTATACTTGGCAGATGATAGAATTATTCACCCAATAGAAAAAAGCATAATAAGTGCAGTTAGAGGAAATTTAATATACCAAAAATTTAAGTTTATTATAAGTGCTAACTACTCAGTAGCATTAGATGACAGAAATATCGATAAATCACTAGTACTATACTGGAAAATGTCAGGAATAGAACTGGCACCAGGTAGTAAAATATTTACAGCTAGATGCAAAAACTTATACGTATTAACTACAAAACATAAGATAACAACCAAAAATAAAATTCAAAGAATTAAAATAGAAAATCCTTTTGACAAAATAGTTAACGTTATTGATAATAATGATTATAGCTACAAAGATATGGATATTGAGGAAGATTTAGAAATAGTTAAAGAAAGGCTAAGCACATCAAAAAGAATAAATTATGATACACCATCATCATCTAGAAATAGCACTTCAAGAAGAATAGAATATGAAATACAACCCAAATTGCTAGAACAAAGAATGGATGAAATACAACCCTACCAATATTATATAACAGGAATATTAAATCAACGAAAATATTTAATAAAAATAGATACAGGACAAAACGAAAGCTATGTCACAAGAGAACTAATAAAAGAAAAAGAAATTACAAAAAATGAAAGTATAAATACAGAATTACCAGGAATATTGACAAACATGGAACACAGTATAGAACAAGAGTTAATTATTGGTGGAGTACCAATAAAAATAAAATTTAAAATATACCAAGGTAAAGACAATGTAACATTAGGAATAAAATGGCTGGAAACAGTCAAACCATATAATATAGATGAAAGACAACTAGTAATACACTATGAAAATAAAAAGATAATCATTAAAAGAACATTAATATGAAAGAATGACAAAAATCTACATACTAATGAAAATAATAGTGGAAGGATATTACAACAGATATTATACACCTATGGTAGATACAGGAGTAGGAGCAAATATGTGTAAACATAATTGCCTACCAGAAGATAAATGGGAAAAATTAAAAACACCACTTATTGTAACTGGATTCAATAATGAAGGAAGTATGATAACACACAAAACCAAAAATACAAAAATACAAATATGGGATAAAATACTAACAATTGAAGAAATGTACAGTTACGAATTTACTAATAGAGATATACTATTAGGAATGCCATTTTTAGAAAAACTATACCCACATACTATAACAAAAACACATTGGTGGTTTACCACCCCATGTAATAAAAAAGTAGGAGCAAAAAGAGTAAATAACAAAGTAAGAAAAAATACACCATGGATTAAAGGAAGTGAAAAAATTACTCAAAAGTTAGAAAACATAACAACTAACGACCAGAAAATTGAAATGATAATATTTACAATTAATAAAATGCAAATATTACAAGATAAGCTAAAATCATTATATAATGAAAACCCATTACAAGGATGGGAAAAACATAAAACAAAAATAAAAATCGAATTAGTAGATGAAAATAGCATAATAACACAAAAACCCCTAAGATACAATTTTGAAGACCAAAAAGAATTCCAAACGCATATAAAAGAATTATTAGAAAATAATTACATACGAGAAAGTAATAGTAAACATAATAGCCCGGCATTTATAGTAAATAAACATAATGAACAAAAAAGAAAAAAAAGCAGAATGGTGATAGATTATAGAAATCTAAATGCAAAAACTAAAACATATAATTACCCAATACCAAATAAGATCTTAAAAATAAGACAGATACAAGGATATAATTATTTCAGTAAATTTGATTGTAAATCAGGATTCTACCACTTAAAACTAGAAGAAGAATCTAAACAATTAACAGCATTTACCGTACCCCAAGAATTTTACGAATGGAATGTATTACCCTTTGGATATAAGAATGCACCAGGTAGATATCAACACTTTATGGATAATTACTTCAACCAATTAGAAAACTGTATCGTATACATAGACGATATATTACTCTATTCAAGAACTAAAGACGAACATATAAGACTACTAGAGAAATTCATACATATAGAAGAAATATCAGGAATAAGCCTAAGTAAAGAAAAAGCCGAAATATTGAAAAACCAAATAGAATTCTTTGGAATACAAATAGACAGAAATGGAGTAAAAATGCAAACACATATAGTACAAAAAATAATAAATTCTGAAGAATTACTAGATACTAAGAAAAAATTACAATCCTTTTTAGGATTAGTTAATCAAGAGAATATGTACCAAAACTAGCAGAAAATCTAAAACCATTACAACGAAAATTAAAAAAGGATATAGAATATCACTTCGATAAAAAAGACAAAAAATACATAAAAAAGATAAAAGAAATGTGTAAAGAACTACCAAAACTATATTTTCCAAATGAAAACAAAAAATTCACCTACATAGTAGAATCAGATTCTAGTAATCATAGCTATGGAGGAGTATTAAAATATAAATACGAAAATGAAAAAATAGAACACCACTGTAGATACCATTCAGGATCATACACAGAACCACAAATTAAATGGGAAATAAATAGAAAAGAACTGTTTGCATTATATAAATGTTTGCTTGCATTTGAACCATATATTGTTTATAACAAATTTATTGTTAGAACAGATAACACACAAGTTAAATGGTGGATAACTAAAAAGGTACAAGATTCCGTAACAACAAAGGAAATAAGGAGATTGGTATTAAATATATTAAAATTTTCATTTACAATTGAGGTTATCAAAACTGAGAAAAATATAATTGCAGATTACATCTCAAGATATGGAAAAAGATGAAAATAAGATGGACCAAATACTCGGAATGCTAAGTACACTTTGCAAGAAAGTGGAAAAGCTAGAAGATGATATGGAGAAGCTAAAAAGCAAAGATAGCAGTCAGCAGCGTGACTTAAAAAATGCGGAAATGAAAACAGAAAGAATGGAAGAAGATAGCAGTCAGCAGCGTGACTTAAAAAACGCGGAACTATGCCAATCGGAAGGCACCAAACTTCCAGAGCTAAAAGGAGACGTTGGGAAACTCCTTAAAACCCAAGCTAACAACCCATCTACTTCTTCTGCAGGTACATCAGGACCTAAAGAAAGAAGAGACATTATCAGGAAACAGCAGCTATTTGATAAGCAATTTACGATGAAAAATATACCTCCAACTCCACAAACAAGTACATACAAAGAAAGCCTAAACCAAACCAGACAGACCTACAACCATATATCCAATACCTACATTCAGAATATCCACAAAATACAAACATACTTAAACAAAAATCCACGATCCATAACTACTAAAAACCCAGAAGAAGACTATGTTACCCAATATTTACAAGGATATAATAAGCTGATTGCACAGCCAAATACAAACTCCAACCTAGTCAGGACATGCTACAATTATGGATTGCTAAATACTGTATATACCAAGACAGGAGATGAGATAGCAACCATACCAGAACTACATAAAGCATTCATGACATATAAAAGAATAACTAAAGGAACATTTTTCTATATCAAAATATACGCAGCACCAGCAGAGATATTATTTAATGAAATAAAACCAATCATACAAGTAGTAAAAATAGGATTAACAAGGGAGATGATAATACCAGAGAAGATAGAACAGCAAGAAGAAATAAGTTGTACAGATATACCAGATTTTTACGCAAATAAAAGAATTATTGGTTTAGCTACAATAATAAGTGAGCTGGCTAATAATTTCTTAAATGGGAATTCTATCTGGAGCTATTACTCAAGAGATCAAACTATGATTTATGCTAACTCCAGAGAACACAAAGAAGCAGATATGGAAGAGGTACGCCAATGGATACTTAGTCTGCTAAAGCCAGAGGAAATACCAACTACAAGAGCTATACGGAGAAACTACATTTCCCCAGCTCTTCTAACGAGATATTGCAAGACAGTAGGACAGAAATATCCAGACCACTATTGCACAAAGTGCCATGGTGAAGAGAATAGTCAGACACCAGATGTACAACTAGAATAATGATCCAACGGCCGAGATAAGAATAAAACAATCAAACGGCCAAAACAAGAAAAACAACATACGCAGAAAAAGCTGAGAAGAAAGAAGATAAAAAGGTGTCGGCCATCAGATAAAAAGCAGAAGATAATGTAAAGTTTTTTGTTTTGTAATGTAAAGATGTCGTCCATTATTTTGGACAGACAAAAGTTTTTTGTTTTTTGTGAAAAGTCTTAAAGTGTACAGTAATAGGGCGGCTACTTTAAACAAAAGTCGCAAAGTAGAATAGTGTTGTGTCGGCCACAAAGTACTATTCATAAACAATAGAGGTCATTTATGAACAGTAAAGGCCAATTGTAAAGTTTGTAAATTTTGTTTATAAATACAAAGGAGACGGAAGCCAAAGAGGGCAAGATCCGCCTTCCGCAATTCACCATATTCACTCTCAATTATCAATTCCGCAACCTAAGACTATTCAAAATAACGTTGTAATAACTGGATAATTCAGAATAATGCCTAAGGAAGATTAGAGGGAATATTATGTTTAGAAAAATTCATAAAATGAGTTCAAACCTATCACATAGAAATCATAGATATGAGTTACTTGTCTTATGTATAATGAAATTATTGTTTCAGATATTAGAAGAGATAATAGAATTAGAAGAAACTATGAAGTTAATTAACCAAGATTGGAGACGTTGGGAAACTCCTTAAAACCCAAGCTAACAACCCATCTACTTCTTCTGCAGGTACATCAGGACCTAAAGAAAGAAGAGACATTATCAGGAAACAACAGCTATTTGATAAGCAATTTACGATGAAAAATATACCTCCAACTCCACAAACAAGTACATACAAAGAAAGCCTAAACCAAACCAGACAGACCTACAACCATATATCCAAGAGACTTTACTATTATAAAAGTAAAAATCTCTTTATTATTTTTGTGAGGCAAATATATTTGTATTCTAATTCAATTGTCAAATATCAAAATTCAAAATTTGAATGAGGTTACAGACGTAATAAGAGGGATGTATCATTTACTTTTTTCTATTTACTACGTTTAGAGAAAATCAATCAAGTTCCAAGTCTTCGATATAGGTAACTCAAATGCCTCTTGATACAGGTTGTTTTTAGGCCAAAATGTCGACAAAAGAAAATAATAAAATCACTACTATAATTTTGTGGGGAAAAAAAATCTGTTAATGCATAATTGGAAACAATATATTACCGACGACTTTTTAATAGTGAAAATGTTATAAAATACATTTAGTAGAAACAAATTTTCACGATAAAAGGACCATATCCAAACTTTTCAATGAGTATTGAAATTTTCAGTATTGTCCTTTATAATATGATTTGAACGAACATTTAACAATTTTATTTTGTTAAAATATTATCACATTTTTATAGCAAATAAATATTATAATAAAATTTTCAATGCCAAATTTATCAAGAAGGTTCGCATCGAATTTTAATTGATTTTCGACTGCAGGTTCCATATTTATCTTTAACATTGAATTTTTAAAATATTTAACCGTTGATATTTTTTTAAATGGTTGGACTGTCAAAAAGTCTTTCCCCCTTTATGGCGCAAACTTTTTTTCAAATTGTTATTTTGTCTTATTTTATGATTGGATTAAATTACGTGCATCTTAACTTTTTTATCGGATATGTCACACCCCACCTTGGGAGGCATGACTGGAAGCTGGTGCCCTACTAGCACCTGAACTGCTGAGATGACTGAGCCTAAGCACCTCTGGTGCAGGGATGAGTCTTAACTCTGGAATCAAGAAAAAAATGGGCTATATAGCGGCTGTAAATACAACCCCTGACCGACAAGGTCTATAGCCCCTGTGACAGTAAATAGCTACCCAAAGACAAACAATCATAGGGAGTTCTATACGGGCCGACAAGGCCACCATGATATCTAGTTATAACTGGAAAGTAAAATCAGATGCTAAACTGAACTGTGACCAACAAGGCCACCAATCAACAACTAAACAAGGCCCCACACGGCCAACATACATAATCTAAAACACATATTGGCCCAACACGGCCGATATCATCTAACCACAGGGAAGTAACACAATCTACAAGTCTCTAGGAGTAATAAGATGGTCGGGATAGGGCCCTGACCTACCCATACTGTACAAACAAAAGAAATAAACCTCTATCACATAAGCTCCGGAAGAAGGGAGCTGACAGCTCTGTACGACTGACTGGAACTACGAGGGACCTGCTCCTTGTCTATCTGCACCTGCAGGCAAGTAATGCAACACCCCAGAAGAGGGCATCAGTACAATATGTACCAAATATGTAAGGCAATAGATAAGCTGAATAGGACTAGAAGTAAATAAAAAGAAGAGCCAAAACATTAACCTGTACGTCTGCTGATTCGTAATCTGCATCTAACTAACATTACATGTACATAAGCTAATACTGCATACTTACATATTTATACACTACACCGACCAGACAAGAATTCATACAAGAACCCCACCTGGCCTCCATAAGCCGGGAGGTACAATCAACACAGAATAACTCATTCAGGCCCCCATAAGTCCTGGTGAGCACATCTTAATCTATATACCCCTACTCAGGTGTCTACAACTCTCCTAGTACTGTAGCCAACCTACCAGTCCCCTGCGTCTACAACTGGGACCACTTGGCCCCTGAACTGTAGTTGTGTCTGAGTCCGGAGGACTCTTGATATCTACACCCCGGGTGTAAACGTTCGGCGGGGGTGTGTATAAGGCCAACCATGATATATGAGGATCTGGATCCCCATCTTCGTCCCTTGCGGATGGCATGTCGCTCCGTAGATAGACGTATCCTCGCCCCTGGCGGGCGAGTGACACAGCTATTAACCCTGGGGCGGTCATGGAAGGCTTCTAACTGAGGGCAACCCCAACCCAGGTGCTATATTGACACATCAATCGATCTGTATAAAGAAAGCGTATCTAGCCTTCTGGGCATCATGCTAATGCTATTCGCTTCTGGGATAATCTGTATGGATGTCTGCAGGCACGCCATGTGCCCGTATTTGATCAGAGGATCCTTATAGTGATCATGATCTCTAATAGTCTGGGATGAATAGGGCGAGGTCTGAAGTGGCATAACAATACTCTGAATATCCTACTCAGACATATATAACTCATGAATAACTGTGGGGTTGAGCTAACTACTTTATTCTTCTAATTAAACAACTATAGGGTTGGGCTTGGTCGAACTTGCTTCTACGCGATCGTGACCCTGGTCCTTCACAGGGAGCTTACCGATCTCCTTAACTTATGGTTAACACTGTACTAGTAGAGTACTACTGACTCCTTAAGCCTTTTCTGAATCCACTCAGATCTATATTAATGTTCTGGGCAATTCTCAATCTTATAGGCAATTTTATATAGATTGGCTCTCTCCTAGCACTCTGTACCTGAATATACAAGAACCGGTTAGGGTGTTGGCCCGTCACTGACTACTGATGTGGACCCTGTTCGGTGAGTTATATGGGTATCTAAACCGACACGCAAGTGCACGTGGTCGAACAAGTAGTAAGTGGCTTTAGTAAGCCAAGTATCGATCCCTCAGAGACTCGGATTAAGTGAAGTTTGCTTAAGTATACTATACTATATTTCACTTCTAAATATGCTGACAACAACGTAACCAAAAAGTGAATAATTTGTTTTATAAATTCTATACTATAACTACTAACAATTATCTACTTTGAATTTAAACTATGGATATGAGCATGTCGAGGTAAAGAACATGTAATGAAACTGATTATCATCATAAATTGATTAATCTTTTCTTCCAGTTGTTAGCCAAGAACATTAGCCAAGAGATTAAAACTCTCGTATTTAATCTCACTTAAGAATCATAAACCATCCGTCTACATTTCTGTGATCAATGCAATTCATGACCTAGCAATACAATTCCGGTTCCTAAATTGACTAATACGGCTTTCAAGTATATTTCTATCAGGAAAGCACATCAAAACTCAATTTTCCCAAATCAAGTAAAGAACAATATCCTATTAATTCACAACTTTCCAATTTGGTGCTCTCTCGAGTGACATCGGACTTTTTAGATGTACATTAATGTAGGCCACACACCAATGCAGTAAGAACAAGAATTAATAGAACAACATGGAAGAAAAAGATGAAAAACCATATAATTCAATAATCAAAATTCATCACAAATGTTCATAACCTCAGCAAGGAAGGGAATTAGCCACTCATTTGTGGATTAATTATCCTAAAACAAGTGTTAATCATACAAACAATTAAATTAGAGAAGAAAGAAAGAGAGAAAAAACCCTGAACTTTTCGTCCCTCAACTGCCTGTAACCCACGTCCTTGCTCCACCAAGTCTGAATTATGAAAAATACACTTAAGTGTTCTATTTATACTAGTGGGAATTTTTCTCGGAATAATGAGCAATGTGTCACGGAGTGCATCGCGGTGCATTGCCTCCGTGACACGCCGTGGACACGGACCCTCACTGGAATTGGGAGCCCGGGAATATAACACCAACATGGCACGGCGTGCAACGCGGAGGCTAGCCACCGTGCCACGGAGCTGTCGCGAACCTCCACTGGAAATTGATGAATTTTCACCCTCCAGGCAGAATGCCTCCGCGATGGCAGCGTGACACGGCTCTATCGCGGAGCCCCTTTAATTCGTGCAGTCCAATGCCTTTTTCCGTGCTCGATTCCAAGTCCAACTCCGATATCATCCAACATGCATTTTAGCTCCTCGAAATCACATTTTACCTACAAAACAATGATAATCATGTTGGTTAGTATAAATTCACATTTTATTACCAATTACATGAAAATGTATACGCATTGCTAGATAAACAAGGCGAAAATGAAACTTTTGAGTATCACTTGGGCATATAAATCTGCCCAAGATCACTTACCCCACACTTAAATCCTTGTTCGTCCTCGAACAACAAACATACCATTCATGCAATTTACATCCTAACCTTCGCTACTATGGTGCGACAATTTAAGCTACGGTTATACCGATCATTCAATATTGCAAATCATCAAGAAAACATGCATGGTCTTATCAATGCACTGACCTTCAATACATTAAGACTTCCTAGACTTTAAGAATCGACTCTCGATATTGGCAAACTCATGCAAATCAGCTAATCAAGATATCCGACACGAAAATCAATCTTTCCTCAAGCATGTGCCCTCACAACTCAAGAGAATCTTCCCCTTTTTTGCTCATGTGACACACAAACATTCAAGTAGGGGCATGTAAAAATAATTTCACTCTCTCTCCCAAAAGAATTCACATGCATCATGTCATGACCCATAAGCTTGCCCTTAGTGTATTACTCCACTAATATAAAGAAATGCAATGTAAGATCACGTAGGACTTTAATGGGTTGTAATGGAAGCTATGGAACTAGTATATATTGGATTAGCCAATAATAGCCACTAGCATCCTTAAGCGCCTTTGCAACACATTCCCATCAACTCATGGACATTGTTTCTCTCTTTTCCTTTTTTTTTTCATCATCCCATTCTTGACGATTTACTTTAGTATGGCCCATTTCATTAAGCACATTTGACACAATAACAAAGGTTATTCTTGCACCTTCATTATCGTTTATTTATAGCAAGTGCACCTTCAACCTTTTCTTTTCTTTCCTCACTCTGCTTTTCTTTTTCTTTTCACCATTCTCACTCTTTGACACTTTGGGAATATTATTTTCTTCTTAAGCGCTTAAGAGTTTTGTATCGACTTTACGGCTAATGAAAAGAAAGAATTAAGCTCAGTTTATACTTTTTGGACAAAAGAAAGAGATAATAGGCTAAAGGCTCAAAGGGCTGACTATGGTATACAATCACAGAAAGGGGGAGTATGACAAGGAAAAAAATTTAGAAACTCTCGGGTAAAACAAAGAAATGCCTACATCCTTTCCAACAATACACCTCCTTCATTTCGTTTTGTACACACACCAGGCAAGTTCTAGACACTTCACAATAGCATGGAATAACAATACCTCACTTCACACTTTATGCACATGCTCGATTCAAGATGTATTCACAGATTCTTCAATCAGCTAATTACACGAATTCAAACATTAAGCCTCAATCACACTGAATCAAACTCTACATCCTAGGTATCTCAACATATTTACAAGTTTGCATGCTTTCATACGAATCACCTTTGCATTTTGAATACCAGTTACAACACGCAACCAAGATTTCACAACCATATAGTAACTACAGATTTCGGGATGCAATCCACCAAAGAAAAACGAAAAATTAATTGAAAAAAATCTACTCCTAATGACTACATTTCCCTTAAGACGGTCGTCATCCATCCATCATAGGGAACAGTCACTAACTATGACGTCGGTTCAATGGGACCATTCTCGGTAAAAGAACCGAAAACAAACGCCGAGAAACCCAAAATAAAAATTGAAAAATTTTGCAAAACATCGATCATTTCAATAGAAAAATATTTACAAAAATTTTAAATATGAACAAAATATTTTCACAAAATTTTAAAAATATCGATCATTTCGATAAGAAAAAATATTTACAAATAATTTTTACAGAATCAGCTGGCAACATTCCACAACACACATCAATTCCACAAATATGTACAGATATAGAACAGTTTAAAAATTCACAAACACAGGGAAACAAAACATGTAAATATACAGAGGAAAGCATACAAGCAAACCAGCCCAGCCCAGCACCTAACTACTCCCACCCCACACTTAAACCGAACACTGTCCCCAGTGTTCACAAAAATTAAAAATCACAAAATTGGGTGGTGGAACTCCCTGATCAGTCAAAGTATTCCACTTCTTCATCAGGTGCTGCTGCCTCATCTCCCATATCCTAGTCGCCTCCGTCGTCGTCATCAGACTCCACATCGGAGTCCTCCCGACGTGTCTCCTCGTCCGTGGGGACGTCATCGTCTGTGGGATCTACAAAGGCTGGCCCCACTCGGCATAGAGCCCTGGCGTTTTCGCCAAATGGGTAATCTAGCTAGAGTTGCCATAGCTCCTCCTCCGTGGCTGGTCTCCCACCTATCCTGGCTGGAGCATTTGCATCCCATACATCCGCGCCATGTACTGGTCATCACAAGCATGTCGCTCGCCAAGTGTCAGCACTGGCCCGTGGGTGGTGTCGGGAGCCTTAGTTTTGGTCACATCCAAGGCCCGCCGCTCCAACTGCGGGATATAATCCAAAGCCTCCTCCTCGACGTCGAGGCCTCTGAGAAAGGTGGTGAGTAGTCCACCGAAACCATACCTGTGGCCCTAGTGCAATCGGGCTCTCTTCATGGCGGATATGATGACCGCCCCGACATTAATCTCCAGCCCTTTCATCAGGGCGTACACCAGGCAAACACGGTCCCGGGTCACATCAGTCATGTGTACCCCCGGGATTAGGCACGAGCAGACTATCTTCAACCAGATTCGGGCTTCCCTGTTCATTTGAGAATATGGCAGAGTCTGGTGGTAGCCCCTTTCTTTATGTCTACTCCATCTAGCTGTGGATCGAGCCCCACACAGTGTGCGTGTGATGTCGGCATACGGTGGGGTAATGTTCAGCTGGCGGAGAACGTGGGCGTCTGTGTCCCGCGCTCCGATGATGGCATTTAGCTGGTGGGGTTCCAGAGTGACTATCTGCCCTCTGATTTTGATGGTGTGGCTTCTTATTGACGGGTTCCAATTTGCATAGAACTCCCGGACTAGGTGCAAGTTGCATTCTTTGGGCTCCTGAAATATGAAACTTAGCCCAGCAGCCTCGATCCGTTGAACTTTTTTGGGGAACTCCTGTGCTAATGGCTCCCGTGCTATATGCTCCTCGGGGAAGTATTTATTCTCTTTGTGCTTGGCATACCACTTTTTCCCCTCGTCAGTCACCCATCTCGTTCCGTATTGGCGGCACTGGCCGCGTAGAACTGCTGGTGCAGCTGGGACTGCTGTGCCCAGTCTGAGTCACTTTCTTCCGGTGCCTGAAGTTGATGTACCCTTACCTTTATCTTGCCTGCTTGCCATTTTACCTATCAACACAAGTAAACAAGCTCAATGTCAAGCTAAATGAATATTAACTTCGGCTAAGGTCGGTTTAGCTAGGTTCACCCCACACTTAGTCCTTTAGCTACAGTTACGATACTACGACAAGAATAACTTTATTTACACCAAACAACCAGCTATACAATCATGCTTAGTGCGTTCAGACGAAACTTCGACGGTATAACTTCTGCGTACTACTCAGACTTCGTACAGCTAATCCCAATCACTACCATCACTAACATTTTAATCATCGCACTTAGCAAAGAAAAACAACGAAACAAAAACAACAACAAAAATTCTATACACATGAACCTATACAACCAACCAAATTTGAACAAATTTTCAACATTTTCCCCAAACCCGAGAATTCATCGTCAATTATCATTCAAACAATTTGTACAACGATTCAACCCATTCAACACGTACAACCCGGCATACAATTCATGATTTCGACACATTACCAACTTCAAATTCAACAACAAGCCCTAGAATTGATTTCTTCTATCAAATTCGAATAATTCATGCAATCGACAAGTTCAAACGATCATTACAACATTCCAAACATTTATCAATCAACAATTTACTCGAAGTCATGCTAAATTTTGACTTAGGGCGATTTATCTCACCTCCCATGCTTAATTTCGAATAAAATCGACAAAAACTTGAGAGAGAATCGGAAAACATACCTTAACGTTGAAGAAGCGAAGAAAACTTGGTAATTTGTTGCCTTAAGCCGTGGCACGTTGGTGGGGGAGGGGTTTTGGGACGTTTGGTCGCGGAGGAAAATGAAAATGAGGGAAAAAAGGGAGAAATCGGGGTTTAAAAGGTAGAAAACACGCGGGTCACCCGGCAACCCGGTGTGACCCGTCACAATTTACACAGCAACGTGTCACGGAGTGCATCGCGGTGCACTGCCTCCGTGACACGGAGCCATCGCGACAGCTTTCTGGAAATTGTAAAATTTCCGGATTACACCTCAACGTGTCACGGAGGGTAACGCGGAGGTCCTCCTCCGTGACACGGAGCTATCGCCCCAGCTCACTGTCTTCTACATTTTATTAAATTTTCATACCTCGCCTTTTCCTTCACGATTCCGTGCACATTTTCTTCTGTTTGACCTGAAAATCATCTCACTAAACAAAATTGGTTAGAATAATAGGTTTCACCTAACTAAAAAATAAAAATACTAACTAAAACGAAAAATTTTGTAATAAATCAAGAAAAAGAAAAAGAAAAATTATTTACACTTTACAAAATGAAAGAAAAGAAAGAAAAAAAAATTCACGGGTTGCCTCCCGTACAGCGCCTGGTTTACCGTCTCGGCTCGATGTCATTTACGCTCAATTGTCCGCTAGCGTGATGGACGATTTCTTTCGATCATTGCCCTCCCCCCAGTAGTGCTTACACCTATCCGGTGGTCTTCCCAATAACTCTCGGAAATGCTTCATCTGCTTAGCATTACCATGATCAATCACATTGATCGCCGAGAGTTCTTCATGCACCATCGGGAGCTTGGGTGCTTTATACACATCGAACACCTCTACCTTATCGTGTGCTCGCATTGTAAGTTGCCCCCCAGCTACGTCGATTAATGCTTTCCCGGTTTCCAAGAAGGGTCGTCCCAAAATAAATGGGACTTCCGCGTCTGGATCAAAATCCAGAACAATAAAATCTACCGGAAAAATTAGGGAGCCAACTTGCACTAGAACATCCTCAACAATGCCATCCGGCCTAGCTAAGGATCGATCCGCCAACTGCAAGATTACGGTTGTAGGTCTAGGACTCCCTAGACCCAACTTTCTGAATACCGAAGATGGCATCAGATTTATACTTTCCCCCAAGTCACACAATCCACGAGCTCGGATGCTCTACCCAATAGTAAGCTGGATAGTAAAACTTCCAGGGTCTTTTAACTTCGTGGGCAGTCTGTTTTGGATCCGGGAAGTGTACTCCTCCGTCAAAGCCACTGTGGCATACTCAGTCAAACGACTTTTGTTGGCCACGATGTCTTTAATGTATTTAGCATATTTAGGCACTCCCTGCAAGACATCAACTAGAGGTAAGTTAACATGTACCTGTTTAATCACCTCCATGAGTTTCTTGAAACACGCCTCCTCCTTGTGTTTCTTGAGTCGTTGAGGGAACGGGGGTGGAGGTCTTTCTGATTCAACTTCTTTGGTCTTCCCCCTTTCCGAACTTTGCTCCCCCTCAACTTCTGCTGCTCCCGAATTTTGAGGTGGTCTTTCTGGTTCCACCTCCTTCAGCTGCAAACCACTCCTTGTGGTCACTGCATTTACCTACTTCGGATTCGGATCCGTGTCGATTGGCAGTCCTCTTCTGGGCCTTGTATTTTGGGTACTAGCAAATTGCCCAAATTGATACTCAAGAGCCTTGGTCGCTAACTGGTTATTTTTCACTTCGGCTGCCAATTTAACATAGTCAGCCTGCAATTGCGCTTGATTAGCGATCATGGTCTTGAACATCTCCTCAATGCTGGGTGATGGTGGTGGAGGAGGGGCATTGTTATTTCTGAATTGAGATTGGTAGTTCTGTTGCCCTCCTTGATTCCTTTGCATACCCTGACCCGCACTTTGGCCTTGATGGTTGTTGCTACCCCATGAAATATTTGGATGGTTCCTCCAATTTGAATTGTAGCTACTCCCATACTGCTGATGATTTCTTTGTGCATTGCCCATAAAGTTAACCGAATCAGGGTTGGCTCCACAGCACTCGGCTGAGTGCTCACTGCTTCCACACACTTCACACCACATTTTCTGGACTGCATTAACTGGAGCTGAAGGCTGGTTCAAAGTCATGTTGCTGAAGTGGTTGTTCAATTGATTTTGCAAGGCAGCTATCTGTGTAGCGATAGCTGTGAATCCATCCACTTCAAGCACTCCTGCTGCTTTCCTTGTTCCACCTCGTGATGACTCAGCATTCCATTCTGGATTGCCCTGTGAAATCCGGTTTAGCAAGGTATACAGCTCCTCATAAGTCTTTTCCGGCGCTTGCCCTCCAGCTGCTGAATCTAGCAAAATTTTGGTATGGGGTTCCAAACCCTCAATAAATGTGTGCACCAACACGTCATTGGACTGATGATGATGAGGACAGTCCCGCAACATGGATTTAAATCTCTCCCAGGCTTGATATAAATTTTCTCCCTCTCTCTGTTTGAAACTTAGAATTTGACTTCTAAGTCTTGCTGTTTTACCAGAGGGAAAAAACCTTTTCAAAAACTTTCATGCAAGATCATCCCACGTTGAAATAGAATTTGGTGGCTCAGCTTTCAACCACCTCTTGGCTTCTCCGAGTAATGAGAACGGAAATAATGTAAGCCGAACATAATCAGGTGACACTCCAGCGGGTATATAAGTGTCACTTATCTCCAAAAAGTTTTGGAGATGCTGTTGTGGGTCTTAATGAGGGAGACCGGTAAATTGCCCGCTTGTGTGCAATAGTTGCACCATATTTTGCTTGAGTTCAAATCTCCCTCCAGGCTCTGGTTTGTGGATACTGGATATAACATTGTTGGTATGTGGGATTGCCACCTCGCGAACCGGCCTTGCTGCTGCTTCTTCGGGCACTAACACTGCCCTCACAACCGGTGGATTTTGTTGCTCCATAATAGTCTGTCTGAGCAACTGCAGCTTCCTTTGTAGAGCTTCTCTTCATTTACTATGAAATATACGTTCAGGCTCTATATAAGATTCCACTAGCTCTTTGTCTCTTGCCAGTGTTCACAGCAATTAAGTCTGCAAAATACAGGCTAAGACCAAGTTGTCAACACTTAAGAAAAGAAAATAAAAATACAGTAAATTTACACTTAACACAATTTCACCAATTGCCAAGTCCCCGGCAACGGCGCCAAAAACTTGTTCGATGTGTTATATGGGTATCTAAACCGACACGCAAGTGCACGTGGTCGAACAAGTAGTAAGTGGCTTTAGTAAGCCAAGTATCAATCCCTCAGAGACTCGGATTAAGTGAAGTTTGCTTAAGTATACTATACTATATTTCACTTCTAAATATGCTGACAACAACGTAACCAAAAAGTGAATAATTTGTTTTATAAATTCTATACTATAACTACTAACAATTATCTACTTTGAATTTAAACTATGGATATGAGCATGCCGAGGTAAAGAACATGTAATGAAACTGATTATCATCATAAATTGGTTAATATTTTCTTCCAGTTGCTAGCCAAGAACATTAGCTAAGAGATTAAAACTCTCGTATTTAATCTCACTTAAGAATCATAAACCATCCGTCTACATTTCTGTGATCAAATGCAATTCATGACCTAGCAATACAATTCCGGTTCCTAAATTGACTAATACGGCTTTCAAGTATATTTCTATCAGGAAAGCACATCAAAACTCAATTTTCCCAAATCAAGTAAAGAACAATATCCTATTAATTCACAACTTTCCAATTTCGTGCTCTCTCGAGTGAAATCGGACTTTTTAGATGTACATTAATGTAGGCCACACACCAATGCAGTAAGAACAAGAATTAATAGAACAAAATGGAAGAAAAAGATGAAAAACCATATAATTCAATAATCAAAATTCATCACAAGTGTTCATAACCTCAGCAAGGAAGGGAATTAGCCACTCATTTGTGGATTAATCATCCTAAAACAAGTGTTAATCATACAAACAATTGAATTAGAGAAGAAAGAAAGAGAGAAAAAACCCTGAACTTTTCGTCCCTCAACTGCCTTTAACCCACGTCCTTGCTCCACCAAGTCTGAATTATGAAAAATACATTTAAGTGTTCTATTTATACTAGTGGGAATTTTTCCTAGAATTATGAGCAACATGTCACGGAGTGCATCGCGGAGCACTGCCTCCGTGACACGCCGTGGATGCGGACCCTCACTAGAATTGGGAGTCCGGGAATATAACACCAACGTGGGACGGCGTGCAACGCGGAGGCTAGCCACCATGCCACGGAGCTGTCGCGAACCTCCACTGGAAATTGATGAATTTTCACCCTCTAGGCAGAATGCCTCCGCGATGGCAGTGTGACACGGCTCCATCGCGGAGCCCCTTTAATTTGTGCAGTCCAATGCCTTTTTCCGTGCTCGATTCCAAGTCCAACTCCGATATCATCCAACATGTATTTTAGCTCCTCGAAATCACATTTTACCTACAAAACAATGCTAATCATGTTGGTTAGTATAAATTCACATTTTATTACCAATTACATGAAAATGTATACGCATTGCTAGATAAACAAGGCGAAAATGATACTTTTGAGTATCACTTGGGCATATAAATCTGCCCAAGATCAGACCCCTCCTTGGAGTACCCACGGGTTTATCTAACTCGGACGACTGGGCTGGCTTGCTGGACGTTCTACATGATAATTGTTAGGTCGACTAAGACGGACAATTACTGATAAAGCTAAAGGGATGATGGGCGATCACTCAATACACTGGAGAATCCTGGTGTCGCTAACTCTAGAATATACCTACTCTGTCTCTATTTCTGGTTCTGGAACATGCGATAACGTCAATAACCTATAGGGATGCTTTCCTGCCAATATAGGTACCAACTAGCCGTTAGACCGCCTAACTGTGCCCATACTGTTTAACCAACTGATTCAGGCTAATAACTCTTACGAGCTTCTAAAGTCTAGGCCTGGCAACAAACATATAAGTCTACCATCACAATAAACTGAGAACTGAAAGAGTTTCTATAGCGTTCATAACGTGAATCACATTTAACCTACTTCCTTTTAGCGAGGGGGTCCTACAGTACGATATGTATGTGTTTTCTAGCAGCTAACCGGAATTTATGTAACTGTAATCTCTATTAGCAGTTACTCGCAACAAATCTAATATTTATATATGTATATCAATAACAGCTAATTACAACATATCGAATTACAATCTAATGGTAGCAACCGTCTGCAGTGTCTGAGATCGTTATTTCTATTTGAGAACATAAGTCGTAACACTGTACGACAAGGATACTTGCTGAGAGTTAAGCCTTACATACCTCGTTCGCCGTTTTCTGACTAACTGATGAGTATCAGCTCGTATTCAACTGCCCTTCTCAACTGTAATCATATTAATGGAAGAATAGGGTCCAACTTCGTTATTTAGGCACTTGATCGTATTGACACTAGTTTGAAATAATTTCATCAACTTAGGCTTGGCAGGACGACGAGTTTTCGGGCGTATTTTACGAAAATAACTCCGCAGCGATGTTCCCTGCAGCTTTATACTTCAATACCCAAAGTTAATTTGGATTTGGACGGTGTTTAGCGGCGTAATCGGATGATTTTCCAATGTTTCCCTTCGGTCTCCCTCTGTTCTAGCCGTGATTATTTGAATAATGATCTAACTTCTAAGTGTGAGGCCTTTATATACTTGAGGCAGCAGAAAAGGCAATGTGGCACTCTGCCCATCGCGCTGATTCTACTCCATGCCACGTTGGCTGACGCGGAGGAGTTGCTCCATGCCACTTTGCCCCTATGGGTAGCTTGGTTCGGCCTCCTCCCGTGAAATCCCGACTTGGTACTCGTTAAGCCTTTCCCCGGGCCCTTTCCTCGTACATATGGCACTCTAAAACTCTCAACCAACATACGAATAGGCCGACTAAATGTTAGAAACTTACGGGGTGTAACAGGATACTTATCATTTTCCACTAAAATATATAGTTAATTATATCGGGTAACTTTGTGTAGTTACTATGGATCAAAAAAGGAATGCAGTTGTTGATCCACACTCTTCATTCAGTAACATAAGCTGAAATATAGGAGGTGATTATTTAATTTGACTGCAAATTTTGTTTCACTTGACACATAAGGAATATAATTGTAGGTGCAGTACCAGTTCCACTTGTAATGACAGCTGCAAAACTTAATGACAGTTTTCATGTGATGGTTTATTCTAAGATATTTTTAAATTCAGACAGTATAAAGTATAAACTATCCAACTTCCATAATTGGAGAGACAAGATGTTTTTATTTCTTTCTTAAAAAACACTTACATGACTTTTTATATATGTTTTTTAAAAATTTTCAAAATTTTGATAATAATAATATTTAATTGTTGACAGGAGGAGTAATATAAAGTTGAAAAGTTAATATACGTTGATTTCATGTCACTATTGTTGGGCTTAGTTTAAAGATTGGCTTTTAAAAATGAAGTACAACCTAAACTGAAAAATGGTGGAAAATAAAATTGAGGAAAGTGAAATTTGAAAAATTACTTCTCAGGTAAACTGTATCCTTCATTGGTGAGGAAGAGGAAGAGGAAGACTTGTCTATTCATATATAAAAGCACATCTCTTATCTTATAAAAAGTTGATAAGAGAGTTTTCCCTCGCTTGACTTAGATTTAGATTTTGAATTTTGACTAAATGATCTAATTGATTGATAAATTCTTTAGACGAAATTTATTTTTCCTTTTTTTTTTCTATAAAAGATATTCTTCTATATAGCTACCCTCAGTTTGCAAAGATTTATCACTGAGGATATTCCAGTTTGATTAGAGAAAACTCTGGACAACAAGCATTTTGTGGTGATTGGGGCTTAAAAACATTAAAATTTTCTATATAAGAATTATATTTTTAATGGATTGGAATATGACATGTATAGCATTTATAGTATTTGTAAATCTTACAAAGAATTGCGGAATGCTCTTAACAAGAGATACAAGATCGAAAATGTTGGCATAAAGAAGTTTGTGGTTACCAAATTTTAGAATTTAAAATGATTGACAACAAGACTGTTATGTCCCAAGTTTAGGAATTACAAGTCATTATTCATGATTTCCTTGTTGAAGGAATGGTTATTAATGAAGCATTTTAAGTAGCAAAATTCATTGAAAAGTTTCCTCCTTTGTGGAGGGATTTTAAATACTACTTGAAGTAAAACCACAAGGATATAAAGTTGGAAGATCTAATTGTTAATCTTAGGATCGAATAGGACAACAGATCTGCAGAAAATAAGGCTACTGGATAGTCAGCAATAATGGGAGCAATATTTTTGTTGAAACTACTCCAACAAATATGAAGAAAAGGAAGAGGCCTTCTGGACTGAAAAATCTCCCAAGTAAGAAGAAGTTCAAGGGAAATTATAATTGTGGCATGTTCGATCACATGTCATCAAAATATCATGCTGCAAAGAAAGATAACAAAAAGGGTCAAGCAAATATGATGGAAATGAATGAATACATGGATAACCAGTGTGTCATGATTTCAAAATGCAATTTGGTAGGTAATCCCAAAAAATGGTGGATAGATTCTCATTACTAAAATTTGATCAAAACTGACAAACTGAGTCAATTTTTTTAAAAAAATCGATGTTAAATCGACTGATTGTATATCATTGATTTGTGGGTAGATTTTATAAAATCGATGGATAGGGTTGGTTAGAACCAAGGGAGTACAGTTGAACCAGTCTGTCAGTTTCACTAAATTAAAAACTGATTAAATAAATTGATGGACTGGATCAACTTTTCAGAAATATAAATAAAAAATATAGCTACTTGGAATCAAGGGTATTCACTATGACATTGGACAATTCTACTCCTGGACTACACATGTTCTTTCACAAAATATTTTTTATCATTTTTATTTATACTCTTCAACTATAATTTTTGCACTTCAAAAATCGACAATGTCCCTCGATTTTTATAAAAAATAATAAAAACTTGAAAAAGTGCATCGATTTTATTTTTAAAATATTATAGTTTCTACGCGAAAAATTAACCAGAACAAGTCTATTGGTTTTTTACAAAAAAATAATTGAAAAAATAAAAATCGATTGACTTAGTTGGTTTCTCCTCAATTTTTTGACCGACTCGGTCCTTCGATTTTTCTTTCTCGTTTTTTAACTATATTTTTTTAGTAATTGGCGCTGCCCGCCATGTTTGTACTAACAAAGAACTGTTTGCTTTTTATGCTTCAACTGGACCCGATATGATAATTTTTATGATAAATTCCGCTACTGCAAGAATCTAAGAAATAGCAAGATAAGCTTGAAACTAATATTGGACAGGATTGTGACTCTAAACAATGCCCTTCATGTTCCTGAAATTCAAAATTTGGTGTTGATATCACTTCTACTCAAAAATAGATTCAAGTGTGTTTTTATTTTCAATAAGGTTGTAGTAAGCAAAAAATATATATATATAGAAAAAGTTTACCTTACCGGAGGCCAAAAACCATGTCTACGACCAAATGAACTCAAGGTCAAAACATTTTTGAGAACCAACAGAAAATATTCAAATCCTAAACCTAACTCCACGTTCTACCGGACTCTCAATTAATGGCCTTTTCTGCCACTAGTCAACCACCAACACAATGGCTGGCCAGCACCCATAGCCTCACCACCCATAATACCAACCCAAACAAGTCTTTCCACCCATACCATTTTAAACTTTGAAAATGTTCTGAATCCTAATTCTCTTAACTATGTGAAATTGCATCCTGATATAAATTTGCTTATGATATCTTACAAGCCTATTACAATGTTACAGTGAACCACACATTAAGTGTTCAGAATCAAAAGTGGAAGTCATGGATAACATTGAAAAACTTCAACATGCAGTGGTGGAGAAATTCTCGTATGGATGACCTGAACTAGAAGAGCTCCTCGCTATTATCCTACCTCAATGTAATATCAAGGGAGTTTATTAGATTGATTATTTCAAAAATCATGATATATTGATAAGGCTTTTACTGAAGCAGGATTTCATTAATCTAGCATTAAAGGATGCCTATTATATCAATCTAAGAATGGTCAATCATATCAGATGAGACTACTAATCTATGATTCCATATTTACCCTAGAGAAGGGAACCACAATGACCATGGCCTGAATATCTTTTCCAAACCTACTGCCCATATATTTTGTGAAAGAAATATTTGTTCTCTTTAACATCTGTTGTGGACACCCCACTTCATTTAGATATGGCTACAAATGTGAAGTGTTAGTTGACTTAATGGCTAATCTTCCTGATTAGGTAAGGATAGATATAAAGGATGATTCTGCAGGTGCTATAAGGAATATCAAGATAAATATATAATATAATTATTTACCCAAATATTGTAGAAAGTGCAAGTTACAAAGTCAGAATATTTATGAGTGCAAAGTCATGCAAAGAAAAGTAAATCAGCTCATCCTCAAATTTCTCATAGCGACTTCTACAAATGAGGTCGAGTGAAAATTCCTAGATCGTAGTATACACTCAAAAAAGAAGTGGAAGAGCAGTATCAGTATGACACAATATACAAGTAGGCATCATTAGCCGACCTTAGATAATAATGAATATACACGTGAAACAACAACATACATTCAATGAAACAGATAATCATCGCATAACCCTATTTCTAGAATCATTCAGAGTAGGGTTGAAAATAGGCCTGCTCACTGAATTAAGCCTCTTAAAGTGGGGGTTAAATGACGACAACGGTCTTGCTACAACGGTAAGTTTACTGTAGCAGTGGTACTGCATCGACAGTAACTCGACCAAGTTGTCAACCTCAGGTTCCTTACTTAGAAATTTCTTATAATGAGTTCACCAACTCCGAATAGGTTTTTACATGACAGAAACTCAACAATCAAATTGTCAACTTATTGCATTGAATAAACACATGAATCCTCAACAATCTATTCATCACTTAACATATTTAACCGCTAATCTTGGTAAATATGAACAGAATATGACCAACATATCATCATTTAATTACAAGAAACCACACATTTAAGTCGTTTCCATTAATACAATTCTTATAGTTCAAACCATGCTGCATTTTATGGCTCTTTATCGATTATCATACCATTGATGATACACCGGGCACATGCCTCCATCTCATCACCATAAATTCTCACACGAAGCATAACTGTAATACGTGCTAGAGGGTCTAATTTCTGCCCTTCCAGTCATGACATGCAGGGAACTCTAGAAATTCATGTAGTGTACTGGTATGGTACACACTTCCACTGATCTACCCGTTTGGATGATCCCCTCGAACACGATCCACTCAATCATATCCGCTACCTCAAATGATCCCTTCATGAACGAGCCACTCATTTCAGGATAAAACATGTTATCCACTTTCATTCTCACATTCGGTATATTATCACGCAGTCAAATTGTATGACTTTTCGGAGGCGTCATATTACCTTTATCAACTTGGTTATACTTACCAATATCCAACCACTTACATATAAATTTTAAATAATACATTTAATATCTCAATGCACTCAATTTCACACAACATTATTAACAACCACCATCTCAAGTTCACATCACCGACAAAATTAATATGTCATAATAGTAATGACAATTAGTGTCCGAGGACCAACTAAGAACATTATCATTCACCACACATACACATCAATATATAAAGTCTAACTCCTTATAAAACCATAACCTACCTCGATTTTCAGAAGAGAGAATTCAGCTATTCTGCAGGAGCTTTGCCCTTTGTAAGGCCTCCGAACGTTCAAAATCTAACACAAGCAAGGTAAAATTACATTCAATTATCTATACTCCACTCGGACCTAGAACTTCGATTCTAACCCCCATTCTACCTGATTTCCCAGTCAAATTCATCATTCTAAGGGGTAATGTTCTGCATTCTACCCCTAAATCGGTTATCTCAACTTATTTTCAAGAAATTTTCACTCCTAAAACCCTTTTTAAGTCACCTTTAACTCAACAAAGTCCCACCTTTATTAAATCCTAGGCCTCAGACCATGGTGAAATAGACATCCTATAATTGTATTAATCCTAAGAAGTGTTAATTACTCACTTTCAGGACTAGAAATCAACACCAACCTTTATTTTTCAAGTCTCCCTAGTTTCCATAACCTAGGGTTTTCGACTTAGAGAACACCACCTAAGACCACCCATTGATTCTAGGGTATTAGAAAACCGAAAGGGAAGAAAACTAGTTAAGATTCTTACCTTGGGATGAACAATTTCTTCAACCTCTAAAAAATCACTCTCACCCTTTTTAAAAGTTGTGCCTTAGTGTTATGGGTGGAAAACCCTGAAATACCAACTAAAATTGTCTTACTGCCTCCTGTCGTCCGCTGCAGCAGTCGCATTTTTGCTGTAGCGGACCTGCTAGGCGGTCAGGACCCCGCAACTATGGACCCAATGGCTAGTTCCAACTTCTAGTTATGGAGAACCTACAATCTTCATAATGATCTTGCTGCAGTGACATTTCCACCGCTGTAGTGGTCTATGTTAACTAGTAACTCAAATTTTTTGCATAATTTCCCTTTCTCAAATTCAAGTCTGAATCCAACTTTCCCAACACTTTCCACCATGTACCTAAGCGCAGAAAGGGTGTTTTGGACTTACTTTCCCATAATGATAGATGGGTCATTACATCAGATACCAATTAAAATATCATTTATCCCCAAACGGCCAAAGAAGCGAGGGAAAAGAAAATACCTGACTCCATAAACATCTGGGGTTATTCGTCTCTCAAGTTTGCTTCATTCTCCCAAGTGGCTTCCTTTGTCGAACGATTCTTACACTAGATATTTATCATCACGATCTCCTTCAATCTTAGCTTGTAGATCTCCTTGTCTAATATAGCCACAGGCTCTTCCTTATAAGACAGATTCTCATCAAGTAGCACTAAATCCCATCGAATGATGTAAGACCTATCCCCATGTTATTTCTTTAGCATGGAGACATGAAATGTTGAATGCACCCTGGACAAACCTGACGGTAAGGCCAATTCATAAGCTACCTCTCCCACCCATCAAAGAATTTCAAAAAGCCTAATGTATCTTGGGCTAAGCTTACCCCATTTTCCAAACTGCATCATCCCCTTCATGTGGGAAACCTTGAGCAAGACTTGCTCTCCTACCATAAACTCCGTATCTCTCACCTTCCGATCTACATACTGCTTTTACCTGCTTTGAGCTGCCACAAGCCTTTCCTGAATTATCCTGATTTTCTCCAAGGATTCCTTCAATAAATTAGTGTCGCATGGTACCAGGGATCGATATTTCCGCCTATATAAGACCTCAAATGGCACTATGCCAAAGGTAAAAACTTATCCCAATGACTCCCAAAATCAATCACACGAGCCCGGAGCATATCCTCCAACACCTGGATTATCCTCTCCCACTGTCCATCTGTCGGCGGGTGAAATGTCGTGCTCAAATACAGCCTAGTACCCAATTAATCCTGCAAGGTACTCTAAAAATGGGAAGTGAACTGCGTGCTGCTGTCCAAGACGATCGATATTGGCACTCCGTTTAACCAAACTATCTCCTTAACATATAACTTGGCCAACCTCTCTACATTGTAGGTAACCTGAACTAACAAGAAGTGGACAAACTTAGTCATTCTATAAATAATAACCCATATTGAGTTGAACTTCCCTAAGCTTTTCGAAAGCCCAACTAGAAAGTCCATAGTTATCCGCTCCTACTTCAACTTCGAGATGGGCATTCTCTGAAGTATCCCCTAAGTTTCTGATGCTTATATTTCACTTTTTGGTAGTTTAGGCACTGGGTAACGTGCTCGACGATGTCTCTCTTTATCCTGATCCACCTATAGTTGCACTTAAGGTCGTGATACATCTTGGTAACTTTGGGGTGTATGGAGTACCTCGAACTGGAAGCCTCTGATAAGATATTTTTGATCATCTCACCAACCTAGAGAAAATATACACGCCCCCTTATTCTCAAGACCCTTCATCATCTATCACCGCCTCCTTAGCCTCCCCTTGCAAGGCCTGGTCACGAATCTTACTCAGCCTTGCATCCTCAAACTGTTTGGATTTTACTTCCTCTAAAAGGGATGATCTAGCCTCCACACTGACCAATATTCCACCTGACTTCGCCACCGTAAGTCTCACAAGGATGTTGCGCAATGTCTAAACTTTCCTAGCTATTAGGCCCCGAGCAGCTTCCAGACAGGCCAAACTACCCATACTTGTAGCTTCCGGCTCGACTCATCTGCAATAATATTAGCCTTCGTCTGATGATACAAGATCATGGCATCATAGTCCTTAAGCAGTTCCATCCACCTTCATTGTCTCAGGTTGAAATCCTTCTGAGAAAACACATACTATAAACTACGATGGTCCGTAAAGACTTCACAATGGGCCCCATATAGGTAATGCCTCTAGATTATCAAAGCGAATACCATTACTGCCAGTTCCAAGTCATGTGTGGAGTAATTATTCTCATGCACTTTTAGATGTCTCAAAGAATATGCAATGACCTGCCTTTCCTACATTAACACAACACCCAATCCAAACCGCGAGGCGTATAATAAACTACAAAATCTTTATCTTTCACTGTTAGCGCCAAGATAGGTGTCGTGGTTAACAAAGTCTTCAGCTTTTGAAGTTATCTTCACACTCCTCTAACCACTGGAATGACACATCTTTTTGAGTCAGCCTTATCAACCGAGAGGTAATGGCCGCAAAACCTTTCACAAACTAACGATAATAACTGATTAGCCCCACAAAGCTACGAAACCTTGTCACCATAGTAGTCCTAACACAATTTCATACCACTTCCACCTTCTATAGATCCACCTTGATTCCTTCCTAGGAGATTACATGCCTCAAAAATGACATAGATTCTAACTAAAGTTCACATTTGGTGAACTTTGCATATGGTTGCTTCTCCTTTAACAGCCCCAATACAATCCTCAGGTGATTTTCATGTTCCTGCTTAGTCTTGGAATACACCAAAATATTGTCAATGAAAATGATTACGAAAGTGTTTAGATAAGGTTGAAGATACCGTTTATCAGGCTAATGAAAGTTGTGGAGCATTTTGAGCCCAAATGACATGACCGGGAATTCATAATTCCAATACCTGGTCCGAGAAGCTGTCTTTTGAATATCCTCAGCACAGACTTTTAGTTGATGATAACCCAACCTCAAATCAGTCTTTGAGAACACTGCTGCACCCTAAAGTTGGTCAAACAGATCATCTATTAGGGGAAGGGGATATTTATTCTGAATGGTAACTTTATTCAGTTGATGGTAGTCAATGCACATCCAAATGCTACTGTCTTTCTTCTTCACAAACAACATAGGGGCACCGCATAGAGAGACATTCGACTGAATAAACCCCTTACTAAGCAACTCCTTCAACTGCTCCTTAAGTTCTCTCAACTCACCTAGTGCCATCCTATATGGCTGTATGGAAATAGGTCGAGTCCCTAGCTCTAAATCTATGCAAAAATCAATGTCGCGGTCCAGCGGCATGCCAGGCAAATCCGCAAAAAACACCTCTAAAAATCACAAACTACCGAAACAAACTCTATAGAGGAAACCATTGAATTGGTATTCCGAATGTGGGATAGGTAAGTCGAACACCCCCCTCTAATTAATTTCCCAGCGCAAATATATGAGATGAGTTTCTTAGGAGCAGGGCTATCCCCTTCCACTTTAATCAATACATCCCTTGGCAATGCTATGGTGACTATCTTAGCATGTCAACCCAAAATGGCATGGTAAAGAAACAACCAACTCATTTTCAGGATAACATCAAAATCTACCATGTCCAAGATCACCAAATCTACCCATGTGTCATAACTCAAAAGGCCTATTGAACAAGCACGATATTATCTACCACCACAGAATCCCCATTGGGAGTAGAAACATGAATTGGGCATCAAGAATATCACAAACAAGATTTAACCGCATGGCAAAATAAGCACACAAAGATGAAAAACTAGAGCCAAGATCAAATAAAGCAGTAAATATTCTATCACATACGAGGATAGTACCTATGATAACTGCGTATAAAGCCTCAGCCTCAGGTTGATCGAGAAATTCATAGAAGTGAGCTCGACTGCCTGCCTGAGACCTGCCTCTATTGGGCTATACACCCCCTCGGCTGGACTGAGTACCACCCCTTCTTGTCTGAGCACCCCCTCTACCAAGCTAGGTACCACCTCTACTTGCTAAATGACTGCCTAGCCCAATATGAGGGCAATCCCTGCTGAATGCACTACCTCCCCTCCCTATGATATTTGGAGCTCTCAGAGCTAGGTATGGAACATTCTGCCCACCTTGTCTAAACCTGGGACTCCATCTATTGATGTGTCCATACTTGCCACACTCATGAAATACCTTATCAAGCACTGGCCTCTGGGCTGAAACAGAGGAGATAGGACGAGCCCAGAAATCTGAGAAAACTATCTGGGTGCTCCCAACTATAACTAAAGGGCATTGACTAGTCCCTGTTGGACCACCAGCTGATACCTATATAATAGACTAAGCTGGGCGCCTAGGGTACCCCTGGGGAACCAAAGAACTAGAAAGAGAACCACTGAAGTTACCCACCTTCCGAGCTTTCTTCTCAACATTCCTCGCATAGCCATCTTGCTTAACCCTCTCCACATTCTTCACAAACTCCACCACTTTCTAGAATGTCTTACTTGCTGAGACCATCTGCATAGCTGATAACTGGAGTCCCACATTCAGTCCCTTCATAAAACACCTGATCCTCTCCTCCTCTATGGGTAGTAATGGCAAGGCATACTTGGACAATAAGTGAAACTAGGCCTCATAAGCTACAACTGAGGAGGTTCCTTGCTCAATGTTGGTAAACTTATCGCGTCTTTGGTCTCGCGGGGTATGAGGAATATACTTCTCCATAAAATTAAAGTACAACTGAGTCCATTTCAGTGGCGGTGACCCCACTGGTCTGCAATCCACAAACGCTCTCCATAAGAGCTTGGCATCTCCCATCAGCTGAACGGTGATAACTTCCACCCCATACTTCTCCACTATCCCCATCTTATGGAGTCTCTCGTGGAAGTCAATGATGAATTTATAGGAGCCCTCAGCCTCAGTGCCATAGAAAGTGGGATGCTTCATCTTTGTGAACCTCTAGTATAAATCATGCTCATCCCTAGTTATCACTAGTCTAGCCACCGATCTGGGAAGCTACAACTATTGCATGTTGTATCCTCGAGTGCTATATTACTGGAGTTTCTGGTGCTACTCCATAACCCACAAGGCTGCTCAGAATATTTAGCACCTGATCCAAGACCTCGGAGTAAGCTAGAGCAGCTACAGCATCTCCTAGCATCGGTACCTCTACCTCTACTGCCACTCCATCCTGAACTGTCGGAGGTACTAGGGATTCTTATCTCTCCAAAGTGGGATCTGGAGCATGAGCCCTGCCTCTAGAAGTAGTAGTCTTTTGCCCGCAACTTCGGTCTCGTCCCCTGCAGCGAGCTGCGGCTGTCACCTATAATACCCCCAAAAGACCCTAAGATCAGATCCGAGACTTTCAATAGAAACCAACAAGAGGATGGCACCAAGCCATAGGACGACCAATAGGAACATCCATCCTATGAACCAATAGCTTGTTGGTTGCTCCTATGGGGATAAACTTCTAAAAAATGTCAAAATTCACCCAGAACCGACAAGTGGATTGTATGAGCCGTTGTTTGATTGTATCGACTATTACTTTTGGTCATTGGAAAAAGTTCATAGGATGATTTAGAAACAAAAGAATGAACCAATGAAGGAACCCACGGATCATTTTAGGTACCAATGACCCATTGTATAGGTCATTGGTTCTGCCAATTGAAATTTAAGTTCGGCAGTCCAGGGGTATTTTGGTAAAATTGTATATTTTTAACTCCTAAGTGACATCCTTTTAAGCTTCCTAAAGGGGTGATTAAGGGGATATACATAGACTAAGCCCTCACTCTCTTCAAACTGCCGTAGGTTGGATTTCTCTCTCATGGAAGGCTAGGATTTCTCATCATCTTCTTCTCAATTTCTCTTGGATCTTCAAATCAAGTTAGAGATTCATCAAGCCCAAGTTTGTAAGGTCATGAATGGGGGATTTCTTTCACCCTTATACCCAATTTTATCTGAATCTCATGAATTCAAGTCTCCAATCATGTTTTATGGAAATTCTAGGGTTAGGACAATATTGATGAAATCTCTCATGATCTTCTATGATTCAAGACTCTTTTGATTCAATTCATGATTTATGATCATGCTTATATGTTTTCTACAAGAAATTCTCATGAAGTTATAAATTCCAAGTTATTATGATTTTACTCTTATGTATGATTTTTACGAATTTCAAGTTAATGTATCGTGGCCGTTCATCGGCATTGTTTCATGGTTGTTCACGTATGTCAAGTATATTTATAAATTTCATGATTTAAACTAGTTCATGTAAACCTATGTTTCATGATTATGACATGAGCATTATATATATGTTTTGGGAGTAGTATTTAACACTGAGTAGGCCAGAGTTCTAGCGTACATAGGACTCAAAACTACGTGCCACCATAGCCATAGTAGGATCTTCCATGAGAGTGTCTTCCATGACCGAATGGGCCACCCATGAGTGATTTCATGTCGTCATGGTCCATGCCCTTAGTAAGGTATGGACCCACCTCACAACTAGGGTTACAAGCTGGCACCATGGTTATGTCAGTTATAAGAAATCCCCCACTGTTTCTTGATTTCCTTATGCATGGTCATGTTCATGAATTATCATACTTTGGTATGTTTTATGAAGTTTTACTTATGAAATCATCCATGTCCAACTTTATGATTCAATTTTGAAAATCTTAAGCCATTATACTCAGTTTATTATTAGAATCTCATGTTTTAAGCTTATCCTATAATGATGATCTAATCTTACTATTTCACTATCATGTTTTAACTTACCTACATACTCAGTACATTCAAAGTACTGACCGCATACTCTATGCTATATCGTCTCATGATATAGATTTGGGTGATCAGGCTCAGTATCGATGTTAGCTCGCTCCCGCTCCGATTCAGTCTAGTTTTGCCCCAGCTTGGGTAAGTTTTCAAAAAGAAATGGTTCTCTGGGTCAGAATTTACAAACTCAATTTCCACACGACCCTCAAGGACTAGCACAATCTCTGAGGCACGAGGATGAATGTGGAGAGGGATGAATCCCCTCATGATTCGAGGACATCAATTTTGATATATGTTATTCCTTTTATGTCTTTCAATTTTTAGATATTGGTAGAGCTAGTTGAGAGTTTTTTCCCATCTGCTTATCTATGACTAGAGGCTTTTCAAATATCTATGTATATATGTTTCAGCGGTGTTGAATTGTAGTTTCGTTTATGCTTTATGATATTCTAGACTTCTGCTTATGTTATGGTTTATGCTTTACTTGTGCGTAGTATATGCTCTTGATTATGCTATGTATGTGCCATGAGTTAGCTTAGAGTCACTCGTGGTTCTAAGTCCCATGTCACGGTCTAGGGCCCATGCTCGGGTCGTGACAAACTTGGTACTACAGTATTAGGTTTAGAGTGTCCTAGGGTGTCTAGAAGTTGCGTTAAGTAGAGTCTTTTTCATGGGTGTGAAGTGCACCACACTTATGAGGAAGAGGCTACAAGACGTTTTAGGAAATTTCTTTTCTTTCATGATCTATGTCATGTAGTCCAACTCTCTCTATTTCTCTAATTCATGCTATACACGTTTGCAGAAATATACCTCCTCATAGGGTCAATGAAGGGAGAAACAACAATGGCCATAGAAATAGTAATGGAGATGGGCGTCACCCAGCCCTACCAGCTCCAGCAGATCCTCTGAATGAGCAAGTGACTCATGATGAGTTTAGGGATGCTTTTTAGATGCTAGCCCAAGCTATGACAGCCTAGGTCAATTAGTAGGCAGTTGCACCTATGAACACAAATAGGAGTGTGGCAGTAGTTAGACTCTGATACTTCACTAGGATGAACCCGCCTGAGATTCATAGTTCTAAGGTGGATGAGGATCCACAGGAGCTCACTAAGGAGGTCCAGAAGTTACCTATATTATGGGAGTTTCAAGAGAGGAAAGTGTGGATCTGGCCTTCTACTAGTTGAAGGGGGTTGATCACATTTGGTTTCGGCAGTGGTAGGAGAGTCGTGGAGTAGGTGCAATCCCTATTAGCTGGGATGAGTTCGTTACGACTTTCTTGGATAGGTTCTTTCCCTGAGAATTGAGGAAAGCAAAGAAAGTAGAGTTCATCAATTTAAAGTAGAACAACATGACTGTTCAAGAGTATGCCTTGTAATTCACATAGTTTTCCAAGTATGCTTAGATGGTTGTCGAGCCAAAAGCTTGTATGAGCAAGTTTGTGTCAAGGATTTCAAATTCTCTCGTCAAGGAGTGCAGGACCGCTATGCTTATAAGCGACATGGATGTCTATCGATTGATGATTTATGATCAGCAAATAAAGGATGAGTAGGCGAAGGAGAGAGAGAGAGAGGCCAAGAGGGCTAAGATAGGAAACTTTGGGTATTCTCAGTAAAGGTCCAGTGGTGGACATCACTCACAGTCCCATCAAAGGTCATCAGCCCCATCCCCATCATCAACCAGTGTCCCATCTAGACCTCGAGGTGATCAGAGAGACAAAGCATCAGGCTCTAGGGGTTAGAGGAATATGTAAGTGGAGCACACTTTTCTAGCTTGCAAGAGGTACAATAGGAACCACCCTGGAGAGATTTTGATTGGCAGGAATGCTTGCTTCGGGTGTGGTAAGCTCAAACATATACTCAAGGATTGTCCTTCAGTCAGACAGGGCAACGATAGAGGTTGTGTCCCATCTACCACTTCAACATCCCTAGTAGCTCACCCATCTCAACAGGGCACATCTTCTTGTGTAGGTGGCGGGTAGCACTAGAACAGGTTCTATGCACTATCATCCCATCAGGAGCAGAAGAGGTTCACCCGATGTATTCACTGGCATGGTAGGAGTTTTCCATCTTGATTTATGAATTGCTAGACCAGGGGCCATATTATCCTTCGTGACTCCTTATGTTGCTATTAATTTTGATGTCAGTCCCAAAATCCTATCAGAACCCTTCTAACTCTCTACCCCTGTCGGTGAGTCAGTTATAGCTCGATGGGTATACATAAATTTTCCTATCATATTTCTTCAGAGAGTCACCTTAGCCGACTTAGTAGAGTTAGAAATGACAGATTTCGATGTTATTTTGATATGGATTTGTTGTATGCTTTTTATGCTTCAGTTAATTGTAGAACCCGATCAGTAGAGTTTCGGTACTCGAGTGAGCCAATCCTAGAGTGGAAGGGTAGTTTAGTTGTGCTTGTAGGTTACTTTGTTTCTATCTTAAGGCTAAGAAGATGATCTCCAAGGGTTGTGTGTACCATCTAGTTTGGGTTAAGAATTCTACGTTTGAGACCTCGACTCTCCAATCAGTTCTTGTTGTGCATGGGTATTCAGAAGTATTTTTAGATGATCTACCAGGAGTCCCTCCTAAGTGGAAAATTGATTTTGATATTGACCTTCTCCCTGATACGCAGCCCATATCCATTCCTCCTTATAGAATGGCTCTTGCCGAGCTAAAAGAGTTGAAGGAACAGTTGAAGGACTTCTTAGATAAGGGTTTCATAAGTCCTCGTAGGGTGCTCTAATCCTCTTTGTTCGAAAGAAAGACGGTTCTCTCAAGATGTGTATTGATTACCGCCAGTTGAATAAGGTCATAATCAAGAATAAGTATCCCCTCCCCAGGATTGATGACTTATTTGACCAGCTTCAGGGTACTAAGTCCTTTTCAAAGATTGACCTCAGATTCGGCTTTTATCAGCTTAGGGTCAGGGAGAGTAACATTCCAAAGATATCCTTTAGGACTCGGTATGGTCACTATGAGTTTGTGGTTATATCTTTTGGACTAACGAATGCTCCTGCAGCTTTCATGGATTTGATGAACAGGATGTGTCACGCAGTATTTAGACATGTTCATCAATGTCTTCATTGATGATATCCTCATATACTCTCAAAGTGAGGGTGAGAATGCCACTCGTTTGAGGATTATGTTGAAAACTCTTAAGGACCATCAGTTGTTTACTAAGTTTAGCAAGTGTGAGTTTTGGTTGCAGTCAGTTACATTTCTTGGTCATGTGGTATCTACTGAGGATGTTCAGGCAGACTCTCAGAAGATAGAGGCGGTGAAGAACTGGCCTAGACCTGTCAGTCCTACTGACATCAAGAGCTTTTCAGGCTTAGTTGGCTACTATAGGAGGTTCTAGTGAGATTTATAGATGGTAGAATTGTCACAGCTACACCTTTTAAAATTGATATAGTAGACACCCAAGGTGATCCTAAGAATAAAGATATAAATAGATTAATTCAACAAAATAATTACACTAATCAATTACTATACGTAGTCTCTAATCAGATCCTTAAGACTGATAATAAATTAATTTTCAAGGATAAACCTAGCCCTTCCTACAATAATAAAAAATTAGAAACTCATCCAATATTTAAATTACCAGAATTTTCCAAAGATAAATTCCCCAAATTTCAAGAAAAGTTTGAAATCACAGATGATCTTATGGAAAAGATTAATGAAAAGTTAAAGGCTGAATTAAAATTAAAGAATGAATTAAAATTAAAGGATGAATTAAAATTAAAAGATGATAAGGTCATAAGAACAATATCCGAAAAGTCTAATAACGACATTAATAAGTTAAGCTCTAAATATTCCATCAAAAATAATTATTATAATAAACCCTCATTCCCGGATATGCAGTATGAAGAAAATGAATTTTTATCTCATACTTCACACTCTGGAAATGAAATTGCTGAATGGAATATTTATGGACTTGCAGAACATCAGATATACAGCAAGTTACATGAAATGGGAATGGCCATTACGGCCTATAAAATGAAAAACTGCACGGATAAACAAGCTGTCACTCTAATTATATCTGGATTTACAGGGACATTAAAATATTGGTGGAATAATTATCTCACTGAAGATAATAGAAATAGTGTAACAAATGCTACAACCATCACTCAAGTTATTAAGACTGAATCTACAGGACAAACTTTTGAAAATCTATGCGTAGAAGATGCCACCGCTACCTTAATTTATAGTATAGCAAAATATTTTATAGGAGAACCTCAACTTTTTCAAGATAGGAGTTTAGAAATACTATCCAACCTATCTTGCCCAAAGTTAGATGATTTTAGATGGTACAAAGATGTATTCCTCAACAAGGTTATGGTCAGAGAAGACTGTAGTCATGATTATTGGAAAGAAAAATTCATAAGTGGTTTACCAACATTATTCGCTGAAAAGGTTAGAATAAAATTAAAAGATAGATTTGATGGAAAAATTCCTTACAACCAATTAACCTATGGCGACCTTATAAGTTTTATAAATGTCACAGGACTTGAATTATGTACAGATATGAAGCTTAAAAATCAACTTAAAAAGAATAATAAAATATCCAAAAAAGAAATAGGAAGCTTTTGTCAAGATTTTGGATACATCAAGTTGTCTGCCCCTTCAAAAGAGGCATCCAAGAAAATTAAAAGAAGACACAAGCACTATAAAAATAAATCTGAAAAACCCCATCATTACAGAAAAAGATATAAAAGGCACAAACGAGAAGCCAACAAAGGTGGCTTTCAAGGAAATAATGATAAGTGTTGGAATTGTGGAAAATTTGGCCATAGGGCTAAGGATTGTAAGGTCCCTAATAAAAAGAAGGATAAGATCAATATGTTAGAACTTGAGCTAGAAATAAAAGATAGATTATATTCTATTCTTGATGAATATGATAATAATTCTTCCCCTGAAGAAAGTTTCAGTGATGAAGACCAGCTTAATATAGCATATAGTTCTGACAATAGTGACTCAACTGATCATTGTGGATGTACGGGAGCAATCTGCACCTGTGATAGCCACTCAGTAAATGTCATTACCAATAATAACAAGGAAATCTTCTTTGATATGATTGATCATATTGAAGATAAAGATCTTAAAAGGAAATATTTAATAGAATTAAAAAATATAGTTCTTAACCAACAACATGACAAAGAAACAGTTGAGCCTTTTAATATGAAAAATGTACTAAATAAATTTAAACAAAAAAGGTCTAGTACAACAGTACAAGATCTTCAAACCGAATTATTACATATTAAAAATAAAGTCAAAGAAGTTAAGCAAAGACTTAACAAGCTAGAAACAGATGCCCTTGCTAATAAACTATTAAATGAACTAGAACCAATGCAAGAATCTGAGTTGTATCGATCCGAACCAGGAGAAACATCTAAAGTAGATAAAGGTGAAGAAGAAGATGAGTCTCTAGGGAGCTCTCTAGAAGGTAAATCAGGGGTAAAAACTATTGCAATAGTTAAAGCCCTGACCTGGCATATACCTATCACATTGGTTATAAATAAAAATTATACTATTCACAAAATTAAATTATTAGACACAGGTGCAGACCAAAACTGCATTATTGAAGGAATAATCCCTACTAAGTACCTTGAAAAAAGTACAACGCGATTATTCTCTGCGACAGGTGAAAGACTCAAAATAAATTATAAGCTCCATAAGGCACACATATGCAATAATGGAATCTGCTTTATTGATGATTTTGTAATAACTAAAGATATAAATGAAGAAATAATATTAGGCACCCCCTTTATAACCCAAATAAAACCTTATGTCGCTGATTTAGACATCATCCACACCACTGCTCTAGGAACAGATATCATTTTTCCCTACCTAAATAATATGTCAAAAGAAGAAAGTGAATTTATAAAAGAAAAAACTATCTTTAGGATAAATCTTCTTTCCCAACAAATAAACTATTTAAAGGACGAGATAAAATTTAAACGGATTGAATCCGCTTTAAAAAATCCGAAGGTAGAAGCCAAAATTAAAAGCCTACAAGAATTCATAGAACGAGAAATCTGTTCAGAATTTCCTAATGCCTTTTGGGATAGGAAACGCCATATTATTGAGTTACCATATATTGAGGGATTCAACAAGAAGAATATCCCTACTAGGGAAAGACCTATTCAAATGAATCAGGAGTTAATGGAATATTGTAAAAAAGAAATCAATGATTTACTTAATAAAAAGATTATTAGACCTTCCAAATCACCATGGAGTTATTCAGCATTCTATGTCAATAATAGTGCGGAAAAAGAGAGAGGGGCCCCAAGGCTAGTCATTAATTATAACCCCCTTAACAAAGTTTTAAAATGGATCAGGTATCCAATACCCAATAAAAGAGATCTTCTTAAAAGAACTTATAAAGCTAACATTTATATTAAGTTCGATATGAAATCCGGATTTTGGCAAATACAGATAGCAGAAAAAGATAAATATAAAACAGCTTTTAATGTACCTTTCGGACATTATGAATGGAATGTAATGCCATTCGGATTAAAAAATGCACCGTCTGAATTTCAGAATATAATGAACAACATATTTAATCCACATAGTCATATTTCTATAGTCTACATAGATGATGTTTTAATATACTCGGAAGATATTGATCAATACTTCAAACATATCCAAACCTTTTAAAAAGTTGTTAAGCAAAACGGATTAGTAGTAAGCGCTAAAAAAATTAAGTTATTCCAGACTGCTATTAGATTCCTTGGTCATGACTTATATCAAGGAACCTATAAACCCATTTGTAGAGCCATAGACTTCTCATCCAAATTTTCAGATGAATTAATTGATAAAACTCAGCTTCAGCGATTCTTATGAAGTTTCAATTATATTGCAGATTTTATTCCAAATATTAGACAGGTTTGTAAGCCTCTTTATCAACGTCTTAAGAAGGATCCAGTCCCATGGGGATTAGAACAAACAGAGACAGTCCAAAAAATAAAATCAATAGTTCAAAAACTCCCATGCCTAGGAATACCACATCCAGGGGCATTCATGATAGTAGAAACTGACGCCTCAGACATAGGATATGGAGGCATCCTTAAATAAAAAATCTCCATAGAAAACCCCGAACAATTAGTAAGATTCACTTCAGGAATCTGAAATAATACTCAAAAAAATTACAGCACCATTAAAAAGGAAATTCTGGCTATAGTGCTATGTATCACAAAATTTCAAGACGACCTAATAAATAAAAAATTTTTACTAAGAGTAGACTGGAAAGCAACCAAAGATGTTTTACAAAAAGATTTAAAAAATCTAGTTTCTAAACAAATATTTGCCAGATGGCAGGCTTTGTTACCCAGCTTTGATTTTCAAATCGAGTTCATACAAGGAGAAAATAATTCTCTCCCAGACTTTTTGACTAGGGAATTTCTACAGAAAACTAAATGAGACCCGGAACACCAGGTATAAGGCCCTTGAGGCCTCCATTTCAGCCTTTCAAACCAGAAGAAATAATGAAAAGACCCTTCAAAGAGGAGGAAAAACCAAAACCCGAAAATAAATATTCAGTTTTGGCAGAATTCCCATCTTTGCCAAAAGCTACTATTTTGTCCCCAGTAAAGGAACCCATAACCAGTCAGACCAGATTACAACCATTAAAGTTAGTTTTTAAAGGAGACTCTTCATCAGGAGACAAAACTATCTCTATCCAAACCAAGGACAGCTATAAAATGAAGCCACCAGAGACATACTCTCAGGCAGTTCTGCCAGCGACTCCGGAAAAGAAAATGGAAACAAATATTTCAAATAGACAGCAGTTTGAGCTAACAGTTTTACAGGTACTGCCGATCATGGCCCCCGATAAAAAATATGAAGGTTTTAGAGTACCCGAGTTACTAAAACCCTGCTACACAAATTAGAATTATGTGGAGACAGATGATCCCCTTAAAACCCGAAGGTATTATGAGTTCATTTTAACAAACACCGATTCAGTAAAAATTGAGCATAAATTAAAATGTCCGGATAATCCTGACAGTATTCAATACTCGAAGTTCACAATTAAAAGAATTTTAAATCCGTTTAAATGGTTTGTAGATCATCTGCATACACCCATTCCCCTATTAAGAACCCATAGACCCCAAACATGCAACTGGTATGATTATAAGGCAGCCTGGTATAATTTTATGTATCTAAGGCCCAACACTCACTCTTGATTTGTCAAGTATTCAGAAGAAATGAAAAGCGCGATCATTCCCAGATGGTTTTACGAATGGTGGAACCAATTCGGAGGAAATAAACAGATATTGTCAAAACATTTTCAAACACAGTTTGAAAAATTTTAGGTAGAGCAGAATATTTCTACCCTACCAGAAAATATTAAATTGTGTATGTTTTTTATTGCAAAAAGAATTTCATATATTATCAGTTGGTCCTTTGATATTCATGAAATTAAAAGGATTAAATATCTGAGTAAGACCATCAAAATCAAAGGCTGGGCACCAACATCCCAGGAAGATAAGGAAACTTCAAGTTCTTCATTATGACAGGATTCCCAACTGTCCAAGGAAGAATTAAAAAGAAGGTTCCAGCAGGCCTTGTCAAATTTGAAAAAAGATACGCAACAAAAACAGATAATGGAATTATTAGATACTGCATCCTCTCATACAAGTGAACCAAGCAATGGAGACATGCTAGATCCGCAAGGGATAGCTCAAGCTTATCTTCTCAACTAAAGGAGGCGGCCAGACTATCCTTTCAGAAAAATGAAAAGCTACTACAATCAAAAGCAGTGGACCCCTCAAGAATCCACCCAAAAAACAATGCAGCAAAAAGACAAGCCACATCAGGACAAAATGGAATCTTTACAGACTCCCATGCAGATGAAGACGAATCTTCATCAAATTCAAAGGTCACATCAGGACAAATATCAAATTTCAAGGAAATCAAGTTTCAAGAAGATGAAGACATCTTTTAAATAGATCCGTGTAAAATTAAATCTGCCACGTGTGGACACATGTAAATAGATAGCAGGTAGTAATTAGTTGACTCATCATGTTGAGGTCTATTTAAGACCTTCACCTTGTATTAAGAGGGGCATTCGGAAAACACCACACTCACTTCCAAATTGCCCAAACCTCTCTATGTTCTCTAGTTTTCCTTCTTATCGATAAACAGCTCTTTGTAAGTATCTTTCTCTTATACTTTATTACTAGGCACCTTTGACCAAGTTGACTCAGAAGAAGGCCAAATTTTAGTGGTCTGATGCCTGTGAAAAAAGCTTTAAGGAATTAAAGACTCAACTCACTTTGGCCCTAGTGTTGACCCTACCAAAAGGCACGATGGCTTCGTGGTATATTGCGATGCTTCTAGGATTGGTCTTGGGTGTGTGTTTATGCAATGTGGTAAGGTTATTGCTTATGCCTCGAGAAATCTTAAGACTCATCAGAAGAATTACCTGACACATGACCTGGAGTTGACAGTAGTAGTGTTTTCCTTGAAGATGTTGAGGCACTATTTGTATGGGGTGCATGTGGATGTGTTCACGTATCATAAGAGTCTTCAGTATGTGTTTACTCAGTAGAACTTGAATTTACAACAAAGGTGATGGCTCACTTCTCAAGGACTATGACATGAGTGTCCTTTACCATCTGGGCAAGGCCAATGTAGTGGCGAATTCCCTTAGTAAGTTGTCCTAGGAGTGTATCCCATGTGGAATATGGAAAGAAAGAGTTGATGAAAGATGTCCATCGGCTTGCACGCTTGGGGGTTCACCTTAGGGATTCAGGAGATATTGGTTTCATTATTCATAATGGGTTAGAATCTTCACTGGACAAAAGTTAAATCAAGGCAAGGTGAGGATCCTATCTTAGTGAAGTTGAAGGAATCTGTTCGAAATCAAAAAGTAGAGGTTTTATCCCAAGGGGAAGATGGTGTACTCCAATATCAGGATCGTTTGTGTGTTTCAAATGTGGATGACTTGATAAAGCGGATGCTGCAAGAGCATCATAGCTTTCAGTATTCTATCCATCCAAATTCCACCAAGATGTACCATGACTTATGGGAAGTCCATTGGTGGAACGACATGAAGAAGGACATTACAGAATTTGTGGCTAAGTGTCCGAATTACCAGTAGGTGAAGGTTAAGCATCAAAGACTGGGAGATATGCTATAGGATATTAGTATTCCTACTTGGAAGTAGGAAGAGATCAATATGGACTTCATTACAGGGTTGCCTTTTCCACACCGACATTATGATTCTATATGGGTAATTGTAGATCAGATGACCAAGTCAGCATATTTGTTACTGGTTAAGACTACGAATTTAGCAGATTATGTTAGGCTCTACATTTGGGAGTTAGTTCGGTAGCATGGAGTTCTATATTCTAGCATCTCGAATAGGGGTACTCAGTTCACCTCTCAGTTTTGGAGATTGTTTCAAAAGGGTCTTGGTACTTAGGTGAAGCTTAGCATAGCTTTTCACCCACAGACAGATGGTCAGGCTGAGCGAACCATCCAGACCTTGGAGGGCATGTTGAGAGTTTGTGTGATTTATTTCAATGGTTGTTGGAATGATCACTTGCCTCTCATTGAGTTTGCCTACAATAACAATTACCACTCCAGCATTCAAATGGCTCTTTTGAGGCTCTTTATGGATGGAGATGTAGGTCACCTATTGAATGGTTCGAGGTATGTGAGACTACATTGATAGGGATAGATTTAGTTTATGAGGCTATAGAGAAATTTCAGCTCATTCGAGAGAGGCTGAAGACAGCCCAGAATCGTCAAAAATCCTATGCGAATATTAGGAGGAGAGAACTTGAGTTTGAGGTCGATGATTAGGTGTTTTTGAAGGTATCACCCATGAAGGGATCTATGAGGTTTGACAATAAAGGAAAGCTTAGTCTCCGATATGTTAGTCCTTATAAGATCCTGAGACGAGTTGGCAAAGTGGCTTATTAGTTCGAGTTACCAGTGGAGTTAGCTTTGGTGCATCTAGTTTTTTGTTTGTCCTTGCTGAAAAGTGCATTGGTGATCCTTCTTTGGTTGTTTCGCTATAGAGCATCAGTGTGAAGGACAACCTTACCTATGAGGAGGTTTCGGTTGAGATCCTTGATCATCAAGTTCTCAAGTTGAGGAATAAGGAAGTAGCTTCGGTGAAGGTTTTGTGGAGAAATCAGCTAGTTGAGGGAGCTACATAGGAAGCCGAAGTAGATATAATGGCTAGATACCTGCATCTTTTCCCTTCCAGCTCAGTTTCAGCATGAGGTACCAGTTCCTCCTTAGTGCTTTATACAGTTTCATGTCAAGATCATGTCTCTCAGTTCCTTTCATGTCCTTGTATGCATATATGTTTCATGAATTCAGTCCAGTCATATATCTCAATCCGGAGTTGGTCACTTTGTCAGTTATCAATTTATAAGCTTATAGTTTTGGGATTGCAGCTCTTTCCCAATCCTTTCAGCTTAGTTAGCCTCCATCCAAGGATGAATACTCCCAAGGGAGAGATAATATAATACCCCGAAAAAACCTGAAGATCATATCCGAGACTTTCATAAAAAACCAGCAGGACAATGGCACTAGGCCATAGGATGAACAATAGAATGAGCCATCCTATGAACCAACGGCTTGTTGGTTTCTCCCCTGGGGATGAACTTCTGAAAAATATCAAAATTCACCCAGAACCGATGAGTGGATCGTATGACCTGTTGTTTTATTGTACCGACTATTATTTCTAGTCGTCAGAGCAAGTTTAGAGAATGATTTAGAGCAGAAGTAGGAACCAATGAAGGGAACCCATGGATCATTGTATGTAGTAATGACCCGTTGTATGGGTCGTTGGTTCTGTCAGTTGAAATTAAAGTTCGGAAGTCCGAGGGTATTTTGTTAAAATCCTATATTTTTAACTCCAAAGTGACGTTGTTTTAATCTCCTAAAGGGGTGATGAAGGGTATATACGTATCCTAAACCCTCACTCTCTCCAAAACACCATAGGTTGGATTTTTCTCTCAAGGAAGGCTAGGGTTCTTCATCATCTTCTTCTCAATTTCTCTTGGGTCTTCAAATCAAGTTAAATATTCATCAAGCCCAGATATCTAGGGTCATGAATAGGAGGTTTCTTCCATCCTCACGCCCAATTTCATCTCAATCTCATGAGTTCAAGTCTACAATCATGTTTTATGGAAATTCTAGGGTTAGGACTATTTTGATGAAATCTATCATGATCTTCTATGAATTCAAGTCTCTTTTGATTCGATCCATGATTTATGATCATGCTTACATGTTTTCTACAAGAACATCTCATGAATTTATGACTTTTAAGTTATGATGATTATACTCAATTATATATGATTTTCATGAATTTCAAGTTTATGTATCATGATCATTCATCGGCATTGTTTCATGGATAGTTCATGTATGTCAAGTATATTTATGAATTTCATGATTTAAACTAGTCAATGTAAACCTATTTTTTATTTTTATGATATGAGCATTATATATATGTTTTGGGAGTAGTATTTAACACCGAGTAGACTGGAGTTCCAGCATACCCAGGTCTTAGAACTACGTGGCACTGCAGCCATGATGGGGTCCTCCGTGAGAGTATCTCTCATACCCGAATAGGCTACCCATGAGTGATATCACACCTTCATGGACTATGTCGTTGGCAAGCTATGGACATACCTCCCAGCTAGGGTTATAAGTTAGGCTCTATGTATGCTCATGTGAGGTATGTCAGTTATAAGAATCTCCTACTGTTCCTTGATTTCCTTATGCATATTCATGTACATGACTTATGATTCTATAACTTATTATACTTTGGATCAATATATGTTTTATGAAGTTTTACTTATGAAATCAGTCATGTCTAACTTTATGATTTAGTGTTGAAAACTATGATATCTTACTATTTTACTATCATGTTTTACCTTACCTACATACTCAGTACATTCAGAATACTAACCCGCATACTCAATGCTACATCATCTCATGATATAGGTTTGGATGATCAGCCTCAGTCCCAACGTTAGCTCGCTCCTGCTCTGATTCAATCCAGTTCAGCCTTTCCCCAGCTTAGGTGAGTCCTCATGATCCGAGGACGTCAGTTTTGATATATGTTCTTCCTTTTATGTCTTTCATTTTTTAGATATTGATAGAGCTAATTAGGGTGTTTTCCCATCAACTCATCTATGACTATAGGCTTTTCAGATAACTATGTATAGATCTTTCAGTAGTTTTGACTTGTAATTGCATTTATGCTTTATGATTTTCTAGACTTTTGCTCATGTTATAGCTTATTCTTTAATTTTGCTTAGTAATGTTGTTAATCATGATATGGACGTATCATGGGTTAGCTTCTTAGAGTCATTCATGGTTCAAGGTCCTGTGTCGCGATCTGAGGCCTACCCTTGGGTCGTGAAAACTTGATACTAGAGCATTAGGTTTAGAGTATCCTAGGGTGTCTGAAAGCCGTGTTAAGTAGAGTCTTTTTCATGGGTGTGAAGCGTGCCACACTTATGAGGAAGAGGCTACAAGACGTTTTAGAAAATTTTCCTTCTTTCACGATCTATGTCGTGCGACGTAGTCCAACTCTCTATATTTCTTTAATTCGTGCTATATGCGTTTGCAGAAATATGCCTCCCATAGGGTCAATGGAAGGACAAATAGTAATGTCCATACATATCCTGTGTTGCAGTACGGGGCTGATGCTCGGGACATGACACCACCACTAGCTCTAGTGCCTCGTCTTTGACTCCTCTTGCACGTGTCCTCACCATCTATGAGAGAAAGAAAAAAGTTATTAGATACCAATTTGGATCACCAAATACCAACTAGAGTTAAGTAATAGCATGAAA